>CM068990.1:23625809-25070809 GCA_035357415.1 Ophraella communa | reverse complement strand
CTGCGGACTAACGGTCAATTCCAAGACATTTGGTCAATACCAGGACTGTCCTGGAAGAGTTTTATGACTAACGATACTTTCCAAGACACATCAGCTGATCGTGTACTTCCAGGACATTTTAAAATTTTTATGTAAATTTAGAGTAGGGAATTACTTTAATTATTATATCAGGGCAAAAATATAGTTTTGTCATAGGAAAAGCATGCTGCCATGATTTCGAGAGTAAGGAAGTGTCTTCAACGACCCTGATAAGTTTCACCAGAGACATAGGGCTCATTGAACGACTTTAACCTAGGGGTGGGCCACAATAGATCTTTTAGGTCGCAGTGCAAGCGACGTTGAAGGACAACTCACATTAAACCTAACCTTAATTGAAATGGAAGCTTACTGAAAGTAAGTTTGTTTATTATTATAAATATTAATAGACATGCACTTATTCAGCAATTGGCTATTTTCTGATGGATAATGTTATACAGCAGGTTCTACCTGCGTAAGTGACCAGTGTTGGCTATTGGTGAACATTCCGATGTTATGTGTTGTATAGTTTCCGGCGTCTGTTGGTATCGTCTACACTTGTCTGATGTAAATGTCCGATCTCTAATAACAAATTTCTTGTAATTATTAGTGTTAATTACTTTATCCTGAATAGACATAAATCCTTCGGTCTTTGAAAATAAGGTACCGTCAACAAGCCACCGATTTGATGCAACTTTGTCAATGTGTGGCCATCGTCAATTATTTAAATGAATGTTATAAAGATAAACCAATATATTCTCATAAAACTTTATTTTTATTCAATTTTTAAAAACTAATTCGGTTGTTTTTAAGAAAAAGTTAAGAAAGTAAGGGGGTTAGCCGTACCTGCTCCAATTATAGTTTTGACACAACAAGAAATGTTTAAAAAATAGCTACAGAAATAATATTTATTATTTCATCATAACACCTTTTGATGATTATTGTTAATTCTAATAAATTATATAGCAGCTTAAATTCTCATTTGAATGATCATTGAGCGTAGTAGACATTGTAACGTTTCAAATGTTGCGGTTTAAGTGATATGATTAAAGGACAAAATCAAAATTATGTATTAAGAGAGATATGATAAAAAGACAGATCAACAATTGGGTATATATTCTTGAGAATATATTCTGTGTGATAAATGAGTACGAAAAATATACTTTTATTAAAATGTTCTTGTTAATTTTTAAATCGAATATTTTCCAAAAAATGTCCTGGAAGTACACTATATATATACCTGAATAAAAATCCACTAATTGTTTTTCCAAAAACACACATTTATTAAAATGTCATTGTAAGTACTTTTATTAATTGTCGGATCAAATCCGACAGATGTTCTAGAAGTATACAATATTATAGCTTAATACAAACCACAGTATTTTTTGAAATTTGAAGTAGCATTAGAATGTCAACGTTTTATATGGTTAAAACAGCCCATTGCATACAGGCTGTTTCACGAGGACTTAACACTATCTCTAATTATATTTGAGACTACTTCCTCGATTTCTATAAAAAAAATGGAAAGATGGAGAACAAGTTATAGCGGGTTAATATAGGACCATCAAGGTAATTGGTGCTGGGTCATAAACTTTTTTTGGATAGTTGTAAAAAAAATCTGAAAAGTTCAAGCCCAAAAATGTTAAACATCTTCATTCTTTTAATTAAACAATAAGACCGGAAATAAGGACAGTTTATCATTATTTATCTAAAGTCATTCATGAGCGTTTTTGATATATTAACAGTATTTAAAAATATTGATTATTGCGGTATTATATTTCGTAGGCGTAGGCCCTGTTATTTATCCTTTTATTTTAGCGGGCTGAAACGGTATTTGGAATAACAAAAACTACTGCACGTGGTTGTACATCTCGGTGAATTCAAACTTAACATTAGTCGTACTATGCTAGACGTACCAACACAGAAACGCAGCAAACTCCGGGTCAAAAAACCGGAGATGCTGACTAAAGAAATATTAAGCCTCATTATAGTCCTGCAAGGACAAGAACGGGCTTCCTTACCGGACACTGTACCCTGAGGAAGCACATGCATACAATCGTCATATATAGGGAGGAAAGTATCTGTCGGTTGTTTATTAAAGGGGAGGAAACAGCTTCCAATATTATTTTCGAATGTGAAGCATTATTTTATTGGAGATATAGACTCCTAGGACTAGAATATTCAAATGATGACTTCTCCAGGAAGGACCTAGTAAAAAAAATGTTATGTCTGATTAAGGGTACTGATCTCCTCGCATAAACGCCACAACTACTAGCACAAAAAACATAAGGGCTGAGGTGCCGAGGACTCTAATCCTCTGAAGGTTGGTGCCGAACTAATCAATTAATCAAGTTTACTTTTATTACATCAATCGATCGACTGAAGGAGTGAAGAAACTACAGAAACTCTTATTTGAATGAGGCTAATTATATTCGAATCGATTAAACTTGGTCCAATCTACAACGTTTTAAATGTTGCGGTTTAAGTACAAACCAAAATTCAATTCAAAAGACAAATTAACATTGGAGTAAAAATTATTGAAAATATGCCTAGTGTAATGAATGAATCTAAAAATGCACATTTATTAGAATGTACTATTTTTACTTGTCAAATCGGGCCTGATTCCACAAATGTCCTGGAACTACACTATATATAGCTGAATCCAAAACCAGTGAGTATTTTTCAAAATTTCGAGTACCATTAAAATGCCAACCTTATATATGGTTAAAACAGTAAGAAAAAAAGGGGTTAGCCGTACCTGCTCCAATTATAGTTTTGACACAACAAGAAATGTTTAAAAAATAGCTACAGAAATAATATTTATTATTTCATCATAACACCTTTTGATGATTATTGTTAATTCTAATAAGTTATATAGCAGCTTAAATTCTCATTTGAATGATCATTGAGCGTAGTCGTAGTAGACATTCTAACGTTTCAAATGTTGCGGTTTAAGTGATATGATTAAAGGACAAAAATAAAATTATTTATTAAGAGAGATATGATAAAAAACAGATCAACAATTGGTTATATATTCTTGAGAATATATTCGGTGTGATAAATGAATACGGAAAATTCCAAAAAATGTCCTGGAAGTACACTTTATATACCTGAATAAAAATCCACTAATTGTTTTTCCAAAAACACACATTTATTAAAATGTCATTGTAAGTACTTTTATTAATTGTCGGATCAAATCCGACAGATGTTCTAGAAGTATACAATATTATAGCTTAATACAAACCACTGAGTATTTTTTAAAATTTGAAGTAGCATTAGAATGTCAACGTTTTATATGGTTAAAACAGTCCATTGCTAACAGGCTCTTTCACGAGGACTTAACACTATCTCTAATTATATTTGGGATACCTCCTCGATTTCTATAACAAATGGCACAGATGGAGAACAAGTTATGGCGGGTTAATATAGGACCATTAAGGTAATTGGTACTGTCATAAACTTTTCTTGGATAGTTGTAAAAAAAATCTGAAAAGTTCAAGCCCAAAGATGTTAAACATCTTCATTTTTTTAATTAAACAGTAAGACATTAGAGTAAAAATTATTGAAAATATGCCTAGTGTGATGAATGAATTTAAAAATGCACATTTATTAGAATGTATTATTTTTAATTGTCAAATCGGGCCTTATTTCACAAATGTCCTGGAACTACACTATATATAGCTGAATCCAAAACCAGTGAGTATTTTTCAAAATTTCGAGTACCATTAAAATGCCAACCTTATATATGGTTAAAACAACCTATTGTACATGGGGGTTAATAAATGTCCTTGTACTGACCGTTAGTCATACATATATATATATGTATATATATATATACTATAATCAGATTCCCTTTTACCTTATAAGGTGGGTATTAAAATCGATACAATATTAATAATGTACAAATTGAGCCCACTTCTGTTTGTTTTTGGCCAGTGCTTTAGCTTCTGCTTTATTTGTTAGTACCCAAAATTCGCATCCAAAGGTCAGGATAGGTCTGTATATGGTTTTAAATATCTTAATTTTTGTTTCCCGCGAGATTTCAGATTTGCTTATAAAATGTTTGTTCATTGCAAAGTAGAGCTTTAGTGTTTTATCTATTCTGTTGTTGATTTCAGCTTCTTGTTTTCCTCCTTCCTCCATTTTTACTCCTACTCCAAGATATTGGAAAGCCTTTACTTGCTTGATCTTTTGTCCTTCTATTTGTATATTCATTTCTTCAGCATTATCTCCTACTATCATGACCTTAGTTTTTACTTTATTGAGCTTCATGCCATTTTCTCTTAGTACTGTATTCCAAATTTTTCTGTAAATCTTTTTCATTTTTTGCGATAACTACTACATCGTCTGCAAGTGCTCCTTCTGATACATCTACTTTTTGCATATTTCTAAATCCTACGTGGAGTCTTTTTGTGTTTGTTTTATATTGTTTTAATATCTCATCCATGTAGATTATAAATAGCAATGGACTTAATCCTCCTCCTTGTCGTAACCCGTCTGCTGTAAATGTCTCAGAAGTTCTGTTTTGACTTATAAAAATATTTTTGTTGTTGTTGTATATGTTCTGTATGATTCAAACAGTTTTATAGTCAACTCCTCGGTTATTCAGTATGGTCCATAACTTCTTTCGTGGAACTTTATCAAAGGCCTTTTCCAGGTCTATAAATGCAAAGTACGTTTTTTTCTGTTGTTGTGTTCTTTTTTCTAATATCTGTTTAACTGTGAAGAAATTACCTTGTGCACTTTTTCCTTTTCTAAACCTACTCTGAGTTTCTTCCAACGTTATATCTAACAATGGTCGGATTTTGTTGTCTATTATAGCTTCTAGAACTTTCATAGCAGTACATAGTAGGGTTATGCCTCTGTAGTTATTACAATCGTTTTTGTCTCCTTTCTTATGAACTGGGACTATCAACGACATTTGCCAATCATAGGGAACTTTCTCTTCTTTCCATATTTCGTTGAGGATATTTAACAGCAATGTTGTTCCTTTTGGACCCATATGTCTAAGCATTTCTCCTGTTATCTTGTCGTAACCTGCAGCTTTGCAATTTTTTAGTTTTTTTAATGCTTCTTTAAGTTCACACTGTGATATATATTGCTCATTCTCTTGTTCTGACATTTTTTGTAGTGCTTCATATTTTTCTTCTTGGTTGTTATTTCCTAGGAGTTCTTGAAAATACTCTTTCCACCTGTTCATTATTTCTTCGTTGTTTTATAATATATCTCCATTTTTGTTTTTTATGTACATTGTATTGTGGGTTTTACCCTCCCTTACTGATAATAATAATAATAAGCTTTATTGTCGAAATTTTTTTTAAATTTGTGGACAAAGCTGTTTAAAAAAAAGCAAATCACATAGAACAAAACATATTACAACAGTAATACAAAAGTATCTACAAGTAAATAAAACATAAAACATATACAACTTTACAATATAAAACATTGCGAAAGGTCAGTAAAAAAAATATAATAAATGTATACTTTATGTATAATTTATACAATACGAATGATAAATAATAAGTAATATAAAAAAAATTAAAATTTATTTTAATTTAATTTTATTTTAATGTAAATTTTAATTTACATTAAAATAGAACAGTTTGTAGAACAACTTCTGGTTTTCCTTACTGTTTTTTTTTTCATTTTGTCCACAAAATCTCTCCATTTTATTCGTTTTTCTGTTATAACTACTTCTTTTACAAGTTTTCTAGCTTTTTTATATGCTTCATAGTTTTCTGCTGTTCTGTTACTCAAGTATTTTTTCCAATGTTCCTTCTTTGTTTTCACATTATTTTTCACATCCTCTGTCCACCAGGCAGTTTGTTTTCTAGTGTTGCTATTCTTAATAGTTCCGCAAGTTTTCTTTGCAGAATCTAAAATAGTTTTCTTAAAGTATTGCCATTTTTCCTCTAAATTATTGATTTTTAAGTTATTTTCTCTTTCTATTTTTTAGATATTTCTTATTCATATTGTCTTGCAATTTTCGGATCAGCTAATTTATATGTTGTTATAGTCTCATATTTTATTTTATTTCCTTAATTAGTTTTCCTGAGGGTCTATAAGTCTATTATTATTAAATTGATTGTACTAACCCTTACTTTTTGGAAGTCCATCTTATTAAGAATAATAAAAACTCTTCGTTTTTAACAAAACTTCCAATATTTATTTAAAAATTGCTATTTTAAACATAAAAAATTTAAAAAATCTGTTGTTTACAAAATTAATTGTCCAAAGTGTAATGCTGTATATATAGGTCAAACACAAAGAAGTTTTGAAGTAAGATTTAACGAATATTTAAGAGCATATAGATTAAAACAACCAGATAAGTCAAATTATGCAAAACACCTACTTGAACATCCAACCTCACTCTTACACACCAATGACATCCAAATACTACACACTTGTAATAAAAAACAAAATTTAGATTTCCTTGAAGAACTTGAAATAAAAAGACATCTAGCAGATCCACAATTTAAAGTTGTTAATGAACAAATAAATCTGGGAAGTTCTCCACTTTTAAAGTGTTTGCTTTGATTGAGTCTTCATTTTATACATAGATAAGACGTAATTGTAACACAAATATATTAAGTTATTGTAAAGATCAGCATGATATAGTTTTTTCCTGGTTTTTCTATATCATTGCACAGTTATACTGATCTTAGAGGGAAGTACATCCAGGATAATCCCTTAGGGCTCATAACATCTAGGCTTTAATATTGTTATGTCTTATTACTTCCATATTTGGTCTAGCCGTATAACTACCTAATAAACATCAGGTACCTAGCTACAAACAAACAAAATGTAACTTCAATATGTCAATCTGACGATGCTAAGTCTAGCGAAACGGCTGTCATTAAGTTTAAAAAAGCAATTTTTAAATAAATATTGGAAGTTTTGTTAAAAACGAAGAGTTTTTTATTATTCTATTATTATTGTTAATTCTTAAATTATATTCTTGTTTATTTGTTCTATTTATTTGTTTATTTGTTCTTTATAAACAAAAAGGAAATCTCCAGGAAAACTAAAATCAATGTTTATAAATCAATATACCGTTCAATATTAACTTATGGGTGTTACGGGTTCAAATAGAAAATATTTGTAGATATGTTTAATAATTATTTTGGTGTATTAAGAATACATAAGCCGGTAGGCTTAATAATTATTTAGGTGTATTAGGTATTGCCTATCGCATTGTTAACCATCGCTTCACGTTGTAGTTCGACGAAAGGAAGCGATATCGATGGATTTCGCTCACCTAGCGGTGAAGGATAGGAATAAATAAGATTTCCGCCTAGTTGGCGATTTCCGTTTTGTACTTGCTACGGGAATGACGTGCTGGGTGCTGGTTGTCAGTGCCGTTATTAAGGTTAAGTCTGTGGAAGATCTTAAACCATCCGCTTTTGGAAGTGGGATTTGGAGCGCCCAACCTGCCGAAATTAAGCTTGCTGTGTAGTTGGTTCGGTGTATAAGGTATAAGGTAATTGTAAGTAGGTGATATGTTTTGGTGTTGGTGCGTTTTAACAACAGTTTTTATGTAGAATAACGTGACAAAATTAAACAAAATTTGTACTATGAAACAACAACAAGAGAAATTTCAGGAATTCGTTGAGAAATTACGATCACAGAAAGATTCAACAGAAAAACCTATGTATGCTGATAAGCTTAAAGAAAATAAAACAGAAGTATTGGTAATTAAACCAAAAGAAAAACAAGACAGTAAAAAAACAAAAAACGATATTAAGCAAAATATTAATCCAAAAAGTTTAGCATTTGAAAATGTCAAAGAAGGGAAAGAAGGCGTAATCATTATTAACTGTGACAATAAAAATTCAAAGGAAAAAATTTAAAAAAAACAGTGGAAAACGAACTCGGAAACCAATATAATGTTACAGAAGGCAGACAGAAAAATCCCAAGATTATAATAAGAGGATTTGAAGAAGAATTTATATTAGAGGATGAAGAAATGGTAATACAAACTATTAGGGATCAAAATGAAATTGGCACAAACGACAATAGCAAACTAAAAATACATTTAAGATACAACCAAAAAGGGAAGCAGAACAAAGGAAATATTATTCTGGAAACTGACGTTGCTTTATGAAACAAGTTATGTCAAGCTGGAAAGGTAAACATTGGTTGGCGAAGATGTATGGTAAACGAATTTTTTTCAATAGTAAGATGCTTTAAATGCGCAAGATATGGACATAAAGCAGCACAATGTGAAAATCAAGTTACCTGTTACAATTGTAGTAATAATCATAAGACAGCAGAGTGCAATTCAGATGGTATTAAATGTATTAATTGTTTTGAAACTAATATAAAACTAAGAAAAACTTTAAATACCAACCATAAAGTAACAGATTCAAAATGTCCTTGTTATAAAAGAATTATTGATATTGAGTCTAAAAAGACAAAAAGTACCTAGCAATTACAGGATAAAGTAGAGCCTAATAATAATAATAAATCAATAAAGTTGTTTCATCAAAATGTACAGGGTATTTCGAACTGTGTCAACAACTTGAATGTAATATTAAATAGTCTTAATGTCGATTTTGTTGTATTAACAGAACATTGGCAAAGTACAGACAGTATAGAAGCATACCAGTTAGAAAATTATACAATGGCATCATTCCACTGCCGCACTGTTAAACTTGCACATGGAGGTGTGGTTCTTTACTGTGCTGACTTTTTAAGACCAATTGTTAGACAAGATATTAATTCATTAAGTGAGGATTATGTTTTTCAATGCATTGCAGCAGAATTCAAAGTAGAAAATATTTAATTAAGAATAATAAAAAACTCTTCGTTTCAACGTAACTTCCAAGTTTATTTGAAAAATTTTAAATCACAATAACGGCCGTTTCAAATAAACTTGGAAGTTACGTTGAAACGAAGAGTTTTTTATTATTCTTAATAAGATGGACTTTCAAAAAGTAAGAGTTAGTACAATAAATTTAAGAAAATATTTATTACGTTATATGTGTCGTGTATAAACCGCCAAGTACGAAAATAGACACATTTTTAAATAAATTAGATCAACTGTTAGATATAGCAGCTGATGATGATAAGTATGTGATAGTAGCTGGCGATTTTAATATAGACATGCTGCCTTTGCAAAAGAATGTTAGAGATATAAATCTTGTTAAAAATGTCTTAAATGCCTATAACATGAAATTTACAGTTGATATACCTATTAGAGTAACTAATACATCAAAAACATGCTTAGATAATATTTATGTATCAAACTTCATACAATTTAAAGTAAACATTATTAATAATAATATATCAGAACTGCCTAAACAGGTAAAAAACGAAAATTCTTACCAACTTAAACGTATTTTCAGTTCGCAAAATTATGAATATTTTTATAATTCACTTTACACCGAAACGTGGTCTTCAGTTTATGAAGCATTAACAGTGGATGGAAAATATAACGCTTTTCGTGCAATAATTTGTGCACACTTTAATTCGGCTTTTCCTTTTAAACAGCTTCAGTCTAATAAATCTCGTAAACATGAATGGATAACGAATACTGTTATTTGTGCTAAAGAAACTTTAAATCTCTTGTTTGAGCTATATATTCAAAATAAAATTCCAAAGCAAATTTACAATGAATATAAAATATATTACTCAAATCTTATCAACCAAGAAAAAAGAAAATATTATAATAGTCGAATAAGTAACTCTGATAATAAAAGTAAGACCATTTGGAGTATCATATTGGAGATAGGGCGGTTAAAGAAGAGGATAGGGGAGTTGGAGGAGATGGTCAAGGAGACGGGAAGATGGAAGGGCGAGAAACGAGACAAGAAGGATTTTGGGGTTCAAGCTGGGGATCCGGACGCGTTATGGGAGATTGAGAGGCTGGAAGAATGGGATAGAGCACGTGAGTACTTGGATAAGAATTGGGAGGAAGGGGTTTTCACTAACGTAGTAGTTAGGAAAGGGGATCCAAACAGGGCACAGGACTGCTCGATGGTAGTATGGCTGGGGAGAATGGAGCATGCGGAAGACCTGGGGAGTACAATGAGGTATTATCCGGAGTTTAACGAGATCGTGGAGGAGTTTGGAGTTCTGGAAAAGAACTACAGCATCAGAGCGGGGGGGGATAGTAGGAGAGTTAGGAAGCTTTTTGTGAAAGCAGCACATACGGGGGAGGAACAGTCGATTTTCGAGAGGCTCAAGCAGATTAGAGAGGAAGCAGGGGAATGTGAGTGGGTAGCTGTGAATAAGCCAAATGGGACTATTGGGGAAAGATTCAAGAAGATGGTGGAGGTAGTCTTCCACGGGGACAAGACAAAAGTGGCGATCTTTATGGAAGGGGAAGATAAAGGAAAGGAGAGAGGGGCTAAATCGTATGCCTATATCGTGGAAGGGGGGAAGGACACCTATAGGGAAACACTAGGGAAGGTAAAACAGGCGTTGAGGGCAGAAGGAATTAAGGAGGGAATTAAAACGGTAAAGAGCACGAGGGAGGGAAAGCTACTCCTTACGCTAGATAAGGACGAAGGCCTATGCGAGAGGATAGGGAGAGTGTTGAAGGGTGTGGGAAGTGGGGAGGGGAAAAAGGCTTATCGGCTAGGGGGACTAGGAATGGCAGCTCTAACCATAAAAGATTTGGACTCGGATACAAGCAAGGAGGAGGTGGAAGAGGCGATACGAAATACATATAGGGAACTCAAAAGGGAGGATTTTAGGGTGGGAACATTACGTCCTGCGTGGGCGGACACGCAGACGTGTACGGTTACCGCGAGGTCCGATATAGTTGATAGGATATGTAGGGAGCGATACATGAAGGTAGGGTTGATTAGGGTCAGAGTCGAGAAAAGAGTAGAGGTGAAGAGGTGTTTCAGATGTTGGGGCTATGATCACCTGGCGGAGACATGTGACGGTACGGATAGAACCGGTTTATGTTTCAGGTGTGGTGGAAGGGGACATGACGCGAAGCAGTGCAAGGAGGAGGAGAGCTGCCATGTGTGCAACATAAAGGGGCACAGTGTGGGGACGTCCAGGTGTCCTGCCTTTAGGAAGGTCCTAGCACGGGCTAGGGCAGAGGGTAAGGGGGAATGGAAGCCAAGGAACTAAGGTTAGACAGATATAGGGAAGGGGGGGAGGTTAGATAGATAGAATGTATAAGGAACTTAGAATTGTTGTGCTGAATGTTGGGAGGGCTAAGGCGGCGCATGATCTCCTGTTGGAAGCGGGGATGCGTGGTAATGCAGACGTGGTGGTGGTCACGGAACCTAATAAGAGGATATGTACGGCGGATGGGTGGTTGTTGGACGAGTGTGGGGATGTGGCGATAAGGATTCTGAACAAAAAGGTAAGGGTAACTGAGATGGAGAGGGGAAGAGGATGGTGTGGCATTGAGGTAGAGGGATGGTGGATATACGGTTTGTATGTGTCACCGAATGTACGAATACAGACGGCAAAAGAAACCTTAGATGAGGTGTTTGAGAAGGCTGGGAACAGGAGACTCAGGTCGATTATTACTGGAGACGCGAATGCTAAGTCCCCGGTGTGGGGGTCACCAAGGGAAGATAACAGGGGAAGCATGGTGACTGACTGGTTGGGACAACTTGGGTGGATCGCGTGTAATGATGGGACCCCAACCTTTAGAAGGGGAGGATCAGAGTCACATATTGATGTGACTCTAGTGGCGGAAGCAAAGGCGAATAAGATTGAAGGATGGAGGGTCGAATATTCGAACGTGTTCACACACCATGGAACCATATGGTTTAAAATAAAGGTACGGGCGCAATTAAATAAATCAAATCCGGTAGCTAGGAGTATAGATTGGGAAATATTCGAGAGATCGGTTAGGGAAAGAATGGAAAATGTGGGAGAGGACCGAGAGGGGCGGGTGTATAAGGTGATGGTGGATGCAATGAAGAAGGCGACGAGGTGTGTAAGGGAGCAACCGAAAGTTGTTCCGTATTGGTGGACTGAAGATATAGGAGAGTTAAGAAAGTCGGCTATTAG
The DNA here is from genome assembly GCA_035357415.1 of Ophraella communa. Lineage (NCBI taxonomy): Eukaryota > Metazoa > Arthropoda > Insecta > Coleoptera > Chrysomelidae > Ophraella > Ophraella communa. The sequence continues at coordinate 25,058,809 of CM068990.1, read as the reverse complement.
AATTAGGAGGAGGGTTCTGAGGAATAGAAGGGAGGGAGGAGGAGATGAGGAGCTAGAGAGACAATTTAGGGATGCCAGGAAGGTACTTAGGAGGAGTATAGTCAGAGAAAAGAGAAAAAGATGGGAGTATCTAGTGGGTGAATTAGAGGAGAACCCTTGGGGGGAAGGCTATAGAATAGCAACGCGCTTCCTAAGGCCACAAGCAGTTGCTTCAATCGATGGGAAAAGAACGAGAAAAATTATGGATGATCTTTTTCCGGATGCAAGGAGGCCGTGTGAGTGGGAGACTCGAGAGGTGGGCGAGGTGGAGGGTTTCGATATGGGCGAAATGAAGGAGGCATTGAGCTCAGGTAAGGTGGGAAAGGCACCTGGTCCAGATGGGGTCACTCAGGAGGCGTTAAATAGAGTGGCGGCGATGTACCCGGAGGAGGTGTTGAGGCTTTTTAACGGAAATGCGGAGAGGCTATTTTTTCCTGACAGGTGGAAGGAGGGCAGAGTGGTCTTAATTCCAAAAAAAAGCGGGATAGTTAAAGAGGCTAGTGATGTGAGGCCCATTACGCTGGTTAGCGTCGTAGGGAAAGCCTTTGAGAGGATGATTTTAGGTAGATTGAATGAAGAACTGGAGGAGAAAGGGGTGGTGCCACCAACGCAACATGGTTTCAGAAAGGGGAAGTCCACCACATCTGCATTGCTGGAACTTGGAGAGTTGGTGCGGGAAATGGGGACGGAGTTTCCATTGTGTGTGCTGGTGTCGCTTGACATAAAAAATGCATTTAATACGGTGGGATGGCAGGATATAGTCGGGGAGCTGGTAAAGTTTGGGGTGTCAGGGTACTTAATAGAGTTGGTAAAGGGATTTCTGGTTGGAAGGACAATTGAGATAGGGAGGTATAAGAAAAAGCTGACAAGGGGCGTTCCGCAGGGCTCGGTGCTCGGGCCGACCCTGTGGAATATTATCTATGGTGGTGTGCTAAGGATGAGGTACGGAAACGGGGTCAGGCCATTGGCATATGCTGACGATCTTGTGCTGGTGGTAGGGGGGCGCGATTGGGGGCAGCTGACAGACAAGGTAAATCGGTCAGCGGGTGTGATAGAAGGCTGGATGGACAGGCATGGGCTGAAGCTAGCCATGAACAAGGTAGGCGTTACGGTCTTAAAGGCACCAAAAGGGTATAGGTACCCGGATTCAATGTTCTTGCTGGGGACGGACGTAGTTGTAGGGATAGAAACCAAATATCTTGGGATCTATTTAAAAAGGGGTTGGAGTTTCGGGGACCATGTCAAGAAGATCGTAGAGAAGACGAGAGAGAAGATGGAGCCGTTACGGAAGTTGCTGCCGAACGTGGGAGGACCTTCGTATTGGAAGAGGAGGGTGATGATGGGGGTGATGCACAGCACCGTCCTGTATGCGGCGACAGTATGGAAAGGGGTTCTTAATAAGAAGATGTATTTGGACAGGTTGAGGGCGTTACAGCGGCAATCACTGTTGAGGGTAGCTGCTGCATACAGAACGGTGTCTGCAGAAGCTGCGCAGGTGTTGGCGGGTTTTCCACCCATCGAGTTGATGATTAAGGAAGCATCCTTCCTGTACACAGTAGGGGGAACAGTGGGCATCAGACGGATGGCCAGGGAGAGGACATATAGGAAGTGGCAGGAGGGGTGGGGGCGACTCCTTGACAAGGCGCAGTGGACTAAAAGGCTCATTCCGGATGTCAGGAGGTGGGTTGAGTGCAAACACAGGAGTACGAACTACTACTTAACACAGTTCTTGACGGGACATGGGTCGTTTGGAACGTTTACGAAGCGGATAGGGAAGACGAGGAGTAGCCTCTGCGTGGAGTGCGGGGTAGAGGACAGCCCGGAACATGTGGTTTGGGAGTGCGTGAGGTGGGAACGTCAGCGGGCGGTAATGGGTAGGCTTCCAAGGCCGGAGTTTCTTGTAGTTGAGATGTTGGAGAGTGAAGAGGTTTGGGGAGCACGGGGGGGGCTATAACCAGGTTGATGAAGGTGAAGGAGGAGCAGGATAGAGCAAGGGAGACTGAGAGGAGAGGGGCGGAGGAGGGAGAGGATGAGAGTAAATGAGGGATGAGTGAATGAGATGGGAGGTGATATGAAGAAGGGACCTGATGTTATGAGATGAGATCTCAGTCCCGGGTCCTTTCCGGACTACCATCCCCACATATCCCGATGTTAGTATCGGGAATCTGGAGTAGGCTAACTACCATCACGTGCAGCCGAAGGCAGATTTTTTAAACCACAAAAAAGAAGTTAGGTTAGGTTAGGTTAGGTTAGGTTAGGTTAGGTTAGGTTAGGTTAGGTTAGGTTAGGTTAGGTTAGGTTAGGTTAGGTTAGGTTAGGTTAGGTTAGGTTAGGTTAGGTTAGGTTAGGTTAGGTTAGGTTAGGTTAGGTTAGGTTAGGTTAGGTTAGGTTAGGTTAGGTTAGGTTAGGTTAGGTTAGGTTAGGTTAGGTTAGGTTAGGTTAGGTTAGGTTAGGTTAGGTTAGGTTAGGTTAGGTTAGGTTAGGTTAGGTTAGGTTAGGTTAGGTTAGGTTAGGTTGTAATATAAGAAAAGACTACTCTTCTATTCAAGTTATCTTTATTGATTGATTTTATTAATTCGCACGTCAAATTACAATAATAAAAATGCATACGCTGAATTAGCTGAATTAGCAAAACAATACATTATATTTCAATATTAATTAAAAACTAGGTTACCAATGTTTATACAGTATTAAATTACACAATAACTAAAAATATACTAAGTGATATAATTTATCCGTTACAAGGTTAGGTTAGGTTAGGTTAGGTTAGGTTAGGTTAGGTTAGGTTAGGTTAGGTTAGGTTAGGTTAGGTTAGGTTAGGTTAGGTTAGGTTAGGTTAGGTTAGGTTAGGTTAGGTTAGGTTAGGTTAGGTTAGGTTAGGTTAGGTTAGGTTAGGTTAGGTTAGGTTAGGTTAGGTTAGGTTAGGTTAGGTTAGGTTAGGTTGTGTTGTGTTAGGTTAGGTTAGGTTAGGTTAGGTTAGGTTAGGTTAGGTTAGGTTAGGTTAGGTTAGGTTAGGTTAGGTTAGGTTAGGTTAGGTTAGGTTAGGTTAGGTTAGGTTAGGTTAGGTTAGGTTAGGTTAGGATAGGTTAGGTTCGTGCCTCGGAGGGTTGGATGAGAGAGGCTGGAAGTGGTTCACCCCTTATCTCTCATACAAGTTTCCGGGGAGGGGGCTTTCCACCCGACACGGCGCGTCCCAATGGCTCATAGGGTGTCTCCAGGGGGCGTGGTCAGTCACGGGACTCATGCTTGTCGAGTTGTAAGAGCCTCGTGACCGACCAACTCTCGGGATAAGCAATGAATAGAATAAGGTTCCGGTTTACGAGAACCCGAATAGTTGCTCGCGGACCAAATGGAATAGAGGAGTAAACCTCGAGAATAAATCCCCACTACTACGGTGTAAGGTATCGTGCCAATGGTATGGAAGGCGCGAGGAATAGAGCGTCGCGAACGATCCCCTTGGAGTACCTGGCGAAACTCCATTGTATCAAGCCTTAGCAAGGTAAGGGCGCACTGCCTCGCCGGACTTTCATACGTCCCAACTCGTGGGAATTCATATGGAAAAATCAAGAAAAAAGAAAGAAAGTAAGAAGGAGGAGGATAAGGAGGGATTCGAGGATTCTGGAAATGTGAGACAGGAAATGGAAAGAAGTGGTATAGAGTCAAGTGAGGAAGAGGTGATTGGTGAAACTACAAGAGATACCGGCCATAAGGAGGATGGGTTGCAGGCGTGGGATATGGAAGCCGAAACCAGCACTCCCAGCGGGGACAATAAAAAAAGAATGAGGTACAGGAGGTCAACTCCGGATTCGGGCGGGTCCGGGAGTACTGGGATTGGTCTGGGTACGGGCTCTCAAATTAGTAAGAGGAGGAGGGAAAGTTTGGGGGATGATGAAGACATATGCGGTAAGCTTGTTGCCGCGGTGGAAGCTCTGAAAAATGTAGTAGAACAAAGCTATAGACCGTCAGAGGCGCTCAAGGAGGCGGTTAAGGGAGTGGACAGCAGTGTTATGGAACTGGTGGTGGGAAAGTTCAACAGCGTAACGGAGTTGCTGAGGTTAAGGAAGGAAATGGCCAAGCTGAAGGCGATCAATGCGGAGCTTAGAAGCAAAAGGGACAGCGGTTTGGGGCAGACTCGGACGGGAGGAACAGCCTCTTTGGAGGTCGAGATAAAGGAGGAGGAAATGAGGGAGAAGGATCGGCAGATAGAAAGGATGAAGGAGAGGATACTGGAGCTAAGGGGTATGGTAGGGCAGAATTCGGAAAAGGAAGGGGGTAAAAATGAGGTGGCTACTAGAGAGATAGGTACGCAGACGGGAGATCCAGAAGCCCTGAGCGATATTGAGAGGGTGGAGGAATGGGCAAAAGCCGTCGAGGTGATCGACAAAAGCTGGGAGGAAGAGGTGTATGTGAATACAGAGGTTAGAGAGGGGGATGCGAATAGGGCGAGGGGGTGTGAAATGGTTGCCTGGATAGGGGTAATGGGGAAGGAGGAGGAACTGGGTAGTACACTGAAGTACTATCCTGAGTTCGAGGAGATGGAGGAGGATTTTAGTGTGCTGGAAAGAAACTACATCTGGTCTGGGGGAGAGAATAGAAAGATGCGGAAGCTATTCGTGAAGGCGGCGTACTCGGGAGAGGAGGAAACCGCGTTTGAAAGGTTGCAGCAAGTTAGGGAGCAGGCCAAGGATAGGGGATGCGAGTGGATAGCGGTGAATAAGCCTAGGGGAATAGTAGGGGAGAAATTCAGGAAAATGGTGGAGGTGGTTTTTCACGGGGACAGGGTTAAGGTGGCAATACATGGGGTAAAGAACACATCGGAGAGGAAAACAGCTAGGTCATATGCATTTATTGTGGAGGGGGGGAAGGAAACATATGGGGAGACGCTGAGCAGGGTGAAGGAGGCATTAAATGTGGAAGGGATAAAGGAGGGTGTGAAAACTGTAAGGAGTACAAGGGAGGGAAAGTTATTGCTGACGGTAGAAAGGGACGAGGGGCTTTGTGAGAGGATAGGGAGAGCACTAAAGGATGGAGGTAATATGGCGGGGAAGAAGGCGTACAGGCTGGGAGGGGAGGATGAAACCACGCTAAGTGTTAAGGATCTGGATGCACAAACAACAAAGGAAGAGATCGAGCAGGCACTGCTGGACAATTTTATTGGGCTTAGGAGAGAGCAGTTTCGGGTGGGGGCGTTGCGGTCAGCATGGGCCAATACGCAATCGTGTACGATAAATGCGGAACCGGAGATAGTGGAAGGGATCTGTAGGGCACGCTTCATGAGGGTGGGATTAGTAAGGGTAAGAGTGGAGAAAAGGATAGTGATGAAGCGATGCTATAGGTGTTGGGGATATGGGCATCTGGCCGTCGGCCAGTGGCCGACACGTGCGAGGGAGAGGATAGGTCGGGCCTATGTTTTAGGTGCGGTAAGAGGGGGCATGATACAAAGGTATGTAGGGAGGAAGAATTTTGCCCGGTATGCGAGGTGGAAGGGCATAGGGCAGGCACGTCCAGGTGTGGGGCTTTTAGGAAGGCCTTAACGCGGGCGAGGGTGGAGAATAAGGGGGGTCTTTATTCGCGGAACTAAGGTTAAGCGGGCAGACGGGAGGGAGAAATTTTTACAGCCCGGGGATCATTTTACGTAATTTTTTAATGGCTTATATATATATTTATTGTTTTATCTATTTATGTGTAAGTATTTGTCTGACTGTTTTTATTTATTTATTTATTTATACATTTATATATTTATATTTATACACGGTTATGTATGGAAGAGGGAGGGTGGAAGAAGGGGGTGTACATAGCGGGTAAAGAGCTAAGGATAGTCATGTTAAATGTTGGGAGGGCTAAGGCTGTTAGAAGCGGGGATGAGCGGCAAAGCAGACGTGGTGGTGGTCACAGAACCAAACAGGAAAATATGTGAGACGGGAGGGTGGGTGATAGACGAGAGGGGAGACGTGGCGGTAAAGGTTTTGAATAGGGGAGTGAGAGTCGCGGATATGGAAAGGGGAAAAGGGTGGTGTGGTATAGAAGTGGAGGGGTGGTGGTTGTACGGGGTGTATATCTCACCAAACATACAACGGGAGATGGCGAAAAGGATTATGGACGATGTGTTCGATAAAGTCGGGAACAAGAGAAATAAGGCGGTTTTGCTGGGGGATATGAATGCTAAATCTCCGGCATGGGGAGCACCTAGGGAGGATGCTAGGGGGAGCATGATTGGGGAATGGATGGCTCAACTGGGGTGGGCGTCATGTAACAATGGCGAGCCCACCTTCAGGAGGGGAACGTCTGTTTCACATATAGATGTGACCCTGTTGGCTGAAAGTAATATGGGGAAGGTAATTAGCTGGAAGAGTGATGATAGGAATGTATTTACGTACCATACGACGATCTGGATGACTCTGGCGGTTAGGTCTGTGGGTAGGAAAGAAGGCAGAATTCGGAAGAACATTGAATGGAAAAAGTACGATGAGGCGATTGATAAGGGTATGGAAAAGGTTGGGTTAGGGCAAATGGGGGTATATGAGGTGGTGGTAGAAGCGGTTAAAGATGCGACCAGGACGGACAGGGTGAGGACAAGGGATAAACCATATTGGTGGACCGAGGGGATCGAGGAGTTGAGGAAGCAAGCAATTGGGGCGAGGAGAAGATGGCTTAGGGTCAGGAGAGAAGGGAGGGATGATGAGGAAGGCCGGAGAGGGTATAAGGAAGCTAAGAGGCAGCTTAGAAAGGTGATATTAGGAGAGAAGCGAAGGAGATGGAGGGAGATCGTGGATGAGGTCGACGCGGATCCATGGGGGGAAGGGTATAAGATCGCTACCCGGTTTTTAAGACCACAGATGATGACGGCGATAGAAGAGGGCAGGAAAAAGAGGATATTTGGGGAACTGTTTCCTGATGCGGAGAGGCCATGCGGATGGGGATCGATGGAAGCTGAGGAGTTCGAGGTCTTCTGTATGAGGGAGCTAGAGGAGGCGGTAGGCTTGGCTAAGATGGGGAAAGCCCCGGGTCGAGATGGGGTTACTCAGGAAGCAATTAAAAGATTTATAGACAAATATCCGGAAGAGTTTCTATCGTTGTTAAATGAGCATGCAAAGGGTATTAACTTCCCAAGTAAGTGGAAGGAAGGTAGGGTGGTCTTGATACCAAAAAAGGGAGGGATTGTAAAGGAGGCGAGGGACGTGCGACCTATCACACTTGTCAGCTGTGTGGGTAAGACGTATGAGAGATTAATATTGGGTAGGCTCAATGAAGAGCTGGAAGAGAAAAATGTGATTCCGGCGTGCCAACATGGTTTCAGAAAGGGGAAGTCCACCACGTCTGCATTGTTAGAGTTGGGGGAGGTGGTTAGGGAGATGGGGACGGTTTTCCGTTTTGTATATTGTTGTCCCTGGACATAAAGAACGCGTTTAACACGGCTGGATGGGAGGAAATAGTGGGAGTGTTGGATAGGGCGGGGGTGTCCGGGTACTTGATAGGTTTGGTTAAGGCTTTTTTTAATGATAGGGAGATTGTGTTAGATGGCATCAGGAAAAAATTGACTAGGGGTGTTCCACAGGGTTCTGTGCTAGGACCAACGTTGTGGAATGTCCTGTATAGTGGGGTATTAAGGTTAGGTTATGGGGAGGGAGTTAGGCCTGTGGCATATGCTGATGATTTGGTCTTGGTGGTAGGGGCGTATGAATGGGACCAGATGTGTCATAGGACGAACGTGGTGGCAAAAATGGTGGAGGATTGGCTCAGGAAGAACGGGCTGAAACTGGCCACGGAAAAAATAGGGGTTACGATACTCAAAGCGCCTAGGCGTCATCGGTTGTTAGGAGGCATGAAGCTGGTAGGGGCTGAGGTGCAGGTAGGGTATGTAACAAAATATTTGGGAGTTTACCTAAAGAGGGGATGGATTTTTGGGGAGCATGTCAATAAGGTGGTGGAAAAGGCAGGGGCAAAGATGGAGGCACTGCGGAAGCTGATGCCGAATGTAGGGGGACCGGGCTACTGGAAGAGGAGGCTACTAGCGGGGGTGGTGCATAGCACCATTTTGTATGCGGCACCAGTGTGGAAAGCGGCGATAGAAAGGAAGATTTATTTAGACAAGCTTGGGTCAATACAGAGGCAGGTTCTCCTGAGGGTAGCGGCGGCCTACAGGACGGTGTCGGCAGAGGCGGTGCAGGTTGTTGCGGGGTTCCCGCCCATCGGATTGATGGTTGGCGAAGCGTCATTTTTATATACAGTTGGGGGGACTTTAGGAATCAGGTGGATGGCTAGGAAGCGGACGTACAGGAAGTGGCAGGAGGGTTGGGGGCGTCTCCAGGACAAGGCGCAGTGGACAAAAAGGCTCATACCGGACGTGGTCAAGTGGGTGAAGTGTGGCCATCGCACGACGAACTATTTTTTGACGCAGTTTTTGACGGGGCATAGGTCTTTTGGGAAGTACACCGAGCGCATCGGTAAAACCGAGGATAATTTATGCGTGGAGTGCGGAGTGGAAGATAGCCCGGAGCATGTGGTTTGGGAATGTGTAAGGTGGGCTAGACAGAGGGAGATAGCGGGGGGTGACTTACCGGAGCCGGAAGTTTTTGTGATGGAGATGTTGGAAGATGAGAAGGTATGGAGAACTCGGGCAGGGCTCGTGATCAATATAATGAAGAAAAAGGAAGAAGAGGACAGGGCGAGGGAAGGTGAGAGGAGGATGAGAGAAGGATGAAAGAAGGATGAGTGAATGACTGTGTGAGTACGAAGGGGGGATCTGATGTTATGGGAAAGTATCTCAGTTCCGGATCCCCTCCTCTTGAGTATGGGTGTGAGGTGGATTGTTTTTTAGTGGGTCGGTCTCTCCATCCCCACATAACCCGAATTCGGGTATCTGGAGTAAGCTCAACTTCAGATTTTTTCAACCAAAAAAAAAAAAGTTAGGTTAGGTTAGGTTAGGTTAGGTTAGGTTAGGTTAGTTTAGTTTAGGTTAGGTTAGGTAAGGTTAGGTTAGGTTAGGTTAGGTTAGGTTAGGTTAGGTTAGGTTAGGTTAGGTTAGGTTAGGTTAGGTTAGGTTAGGTTAGGTTAGGTTAGGTTAGGTTGTGCTGTGTTGTGTTGTAGGTTAGGTTAGGTTGTGTTAGGTTAGGTTAGGTTAGGTTAGGTTAGGTTAGGTTGGGTTGTGTTAGGTTAGGTTGTGTTAGGTTAGGTTGGGTTAGGTTAGTTTAGGTTAGGTGAGTTTAGGTTAGGTTAGTGTTGGTTTTGATAGGTTAGGTTAGGTTAGGTTAGGTTAGGTTAGGTTAGGTTAGGTTAGGTTAGGTTAGGTTAGGTTAGGTTAGGTTAGGTTAGGTTAGGTTAGGTTAGGTTAGGTTAGGTTAGGTTAGGTTAGGTTAGGTTAGGTTAGGTTAGGTTAGGTTAGGTTAGGTTAGGTTAGGTTAGGTTAGGTTAGGTTAGGTTAGGTTAGGTTAGGTTAGGTTAGGTTAGGTTAGGTTAGGTTAGGTCAGATCAGGTCAGGTCAGGTCAGGTCAGGTCAGGTCAGGTCAGGTCAGGTTAGGTTAGGTTAGGTTATGTTATGTAAGGTAAAGTTTAGTTTGGTTAAGTTAGGTTTAGTTTGGTTAGGTTAGGTTGAGTTACGTTATTTTAGGTTAGGTTAAGTTGGATTAGGATAGCATCGCCACCCGTCACTTAATTTTGCGTGCTTGTTTATCTTTGTTTTCTTTCAAAATATACAACAAGACCGATTAGTTTTGGTTAGTAATATTCTCTATATTACATATTTAATAATAAAATATAATATTTAGGTTTTATTTAGAGATGTGGCAACGCTGGTATCTAGATGACATAACGTACCTTCAACAGTGAATGTTTTGTATATTTAACCTACAAAATTTGAGTTTTTGATTCCATTTGTCTCGAAAAATACTGGATAACCCGCAAATTTTTTTACGAAAATTTACTAAAGAAAGCAGTCCCTTATTGGTGTTAATATTTTTTTTGCGAAATTTGTGTCTCCCTATTCGACGCCGGACCCCTTTTATTGAATATTCTTAGTTAAACCAGGTTTTTGGATGTAATTATTAATTACGATATGGATAGGTTGGTATAAGCATTTACAATCTGATCCATTACTCAAAATAATCGAAATTTATATTTAAGGTTCATCAGAAAAACTAAAATTGAAGATTCCAAAGCAGTTACTTTAACTAGCTCTACAAATGAACATTTCTATTCCTCTACATCAACATCTAGCAATAAAGAAACAACTAAAGTATCAGAATGATTAATAAAAGAAAATGAAGAATCAGATGCCAGTAGAGAGGGAGAGGAAAAATCTGAACCTCAAAGAAATAAACAAAAAGTCTATAAACAGAAATTTAGAGAAGAATAGAAACACAAATTTTCATGGCTAAATGTAACCAAAAACGGAATAACAATGTGTAAACCATGTAAACGAACTTTGAAATGCTCACTGTATTGCATAAGACATGAAAAGTCCAAAATGCATAATGATAATATAAATAAATCTAAAAAACTCCAAAAGTGGAGAGTTTTTTTCAAACCCATGAACATATAAAATTGCATAAGATGGCCCAAAGGGCAGAATTAATTATGGTAGTTTTCCTTCATGAACATAATTTACCATTTTTATTAATGGATCATTTACCTCATCTCTGCACACACATCTTTCTTGACTCTCAAATAGCAAAAGAAATTAGATGTGCAAGAACAACAAAGGCTACCAAATTGACAAAAGATTGTTTAGCTAAAGAAGAGTATGAAAGTATAGTGGAAATTTTTAAAACAACAAATTTTTCTCTAATTATAGATGAAACATCTGATATTGGTAGTGATAAGTCACTAGCAATTGTTGCAAGGTACTTTGATGAAAAACTGAACAAAGTGAATGATAGATTTTTGTTGTTATTGAAAATGGAGGGGAATTGTACTGGGGAGATTATCTTTTCTAAAATCAAACTCATTTTAGAATAAGCATAAATACCTGCAGAAAATTTGATTGGATTTGCAGCAGACAATGCCTCAGTTATGATGGGACATATATCAGGTGTACAGGCATATCTAAAAAGATTAGTTCCACATATATTTATTATGGGCTGTGTATGTCATTCTTTTCAACTATGTTCATTAGCAGCTGCAGAAAAGTTACCTAAGAATATAGAAGAATTTGTCAGAAATGTATACAGCTACTTTTCTCATAGTAGCTTAAGGAAATCATATTTAAAAGAATATCAAATATTTTCAAATTTAAAACCTCTCACAAATTGCTTCATCCTTCCCAAATTTTCTGTACTGATTTTTTTGTAAATATTTGAACAATAATAAAAATTTTGTTTCAGACCGCAGTATATCGTTTATTAGAAAACTGGGACATGGGCGTAACCAAGGTGGGGGTTTTGGGGGTCCAAACCCCCCCTGAAATGTGAGAAAATTTGTATACATTACCTAATTAAATATACTAATGAAAAAAATGAACATTATAATATAACAGTTTTTAATTTACCGCGTTTTCACTTGTCATTGGTATCTAGGAATCGACATTCTTTATTTATTTTCATGAAATACCTGTTAGTTCTATATGTTACGCTCGCATTCGCAACTGCCCGCCACGCTTCCAACCCTGCGTGGTACATGACAACACCACACTGGCGAATTACTAGATATCTGTGAACTCATCGCTACAGCAAGAGTGTTATTGTTTCATCATTACATTGTTTAACACTGTGATTTTACTTCGAGTAATTTATTTACGAGTAAGTACACTATTTTTACTACCATTATTTAGAAGTACGATGCATTTATAGACAGGATGGATATTTTTTAATGATTTTACTGAGCATTAGCCAAAGACAGGATGGAATTTTTATTATTTATTATACTAGCTCACTTTACATGTATTTATTATTTGATTTACTCTAATTATCTTGACGTCGCCGTTAAGTATAATTTTCCAATTTTACTATTAACAAGTCCAAGTGTAACTGTCAAACTTCAGCGTTATTTTTTTACAAAATTTATCAAAAAAAGAAAGTAAAGTTATTAGTTTAATAATATTTGTGTTCCGCTTGCGAGTTTTTGTTTCTATCGTTGTGCGAAACTACAGTTTTCGGAAATGTGATTCCAAAACTAGGGGTATATTTATAAAGCTTTTAGTATGTGTCAAGTTATCTAATATTTTATATATCTTTGTAAGGTAACTAGTACTTTTTGTTAAAGGTGTGTGTGATTTCATTGCTATCGTAAAATGGACGCAAAAAAACGAAAAGGTGATCAGCTTAAGCGGTTTCCAGTAAAGAAGTGTCCCCTGAATCGACAACTAGCTCACATGCTGACGAACCCGAAGTGGTATCGCTAACGCCCTGTTCAATGCCCTTGACTACCGGGTCTACATCTAGTCTAGAACAGGCCTGCTTGCCGATTACTGCAGCTAAAGTCTCTAATTGCGACAACATAATGGATGAATATTTAAAATTACAAATTTTAAAAAAGCCTTAGAGGGAAAAGATTACAAGTTTCCCCTTTGCACAAAACGTAATTTGCGCTTTCAACTGAAATGGATCGAAAGATTCCCCTGGCTATCATACTCTGAATTTAAAAGTGGAGCATTCTGCCGAGTTTGCGTGGTAATGCGACGTTCGTATGAGGAAGGTAAAGGCAGCCATCAGCGGCTTGGTCAGCTAGTCACTGAGCCTTTCTGTAAGTGGAATAATGCCCTTGAAACATTTGAAACTCATGTTAAATCTCAATACCACAAGCGAAATTCAGAACTAGCTGATAACTTTCTTAAAGTTATGTCTTCAGTGACTGAGCAGTTGTCTTCTGAGAGAAAAAGACAACAACAGGAAAACCGTAAAAAGTTAATCCCTATCGTGAGAGCAATAATTTTTTGCGGCAAACAGGGCATCCCTTTAAGAGGTAAAACTGATTCTGGGCAGATCCATATTAAATTAGATCATGAAGAACCATTACAAAATGAAGGTAATTTTTGAGGCCTATTACGGTATGCGGTTGAGTCTGGAGATAAAGATCTTGCTGAGCATCTGGCCTCTGCTCAAAAGAATTCCCTTTATACAAGTCCACAGATCCAAAATGAAATAATAGATATTTGTGGTGAATTAATTCAACAAAAAATAATAAATAATAAAGCGAAGAAAGCCGAATTATTTTCTGTTCTTGCTGACGAAACTACGGACATTGCACGTGTAGAACAGGTCTCGCTGTGCTTACGATATGTTGATTATACAGATCATCATAAAATTAAAGAGATATTTCTTGAGTACATCCCAACTGTTTATGTCACAGGATCAGGTCTTGCAAATGTCATTGTAACATCTCTGAAAAAGCATGGACATGAATGTTCTCATGTAGTAGGTCAAGGTTATGATGGCGCAGCAGCAATGAGTGGATATTTGCACGGTGCCCAAGCTTATGTCCGTCAACAATGTAATCTTGCTCTTTATGTACATTGTAGTGCACACTCGCTCAGCCTGGCTATTGCTGATTCATGTTCACTAGCAAATATCCGTAATTGCGTTGGGACTGTGCAGTCTGTTGGTGCATTTTTCAGACTTTCTGCTCAACGTACCGCCGTATTAAAACTTAAAATTAAAGAACTTTTAACCGCCGAACACCAAAAAAACTTACTGCAATGTGTGAAACACTTTGGGTCCACAAACATGAAGCAATTATCAGATTTAAAAAAATTATTCAGCCATAGTGAACACTCTTGAAGAACTCCAGTCATTTCATAATAGAGAAACTTCACAACAAGCTATCCAATTGCTTAACACTCTTCGATCTTCGGATTTTGTGATGTGCCTGACAGCCCTTCAAAAGGTCATGAGCTATACATAGACACTATCAAAACAACTGCAGACAGCTAACGCCGACCTCATCACAGCATTCGAACACGTAGACGATGTAATAAATTCTATTCAAACTTTAAAAAACAAAGCTGACGACGAATATCTTAATCTGTACGAAAATGCAAAGGTTTTGCTCGAAGAAAATGGTGGTGTATTGAGAATGCCACGCATTGTCGGAAGGCAGCTGAACCGATCTAATATTCCTACATCGGACATATGCGATTATTTTAAAATAAATCTATTCATCCCATTTCTCGATCATACCATGCAACAATTAATTGAAAGGTTTACGAAACACCGTAAATTAGTGTCATTATTGTCAGGTGTGTTACCTTCAAATTTCGCTGCCAATCCTGATATTGGTGAAGCAATATCCACGTACTCGTCAGTTCTTCCCGAAAGCAACACAAGTGTTGTTAAAGCAGAACTTGAAGTATGGAAAACAGTGATGACTCGAACCTCCCCCACCCCAAAATCAACTCTAGAGTGCCTAGACAATTGCGACCAAAACCTTTTTCCAAATATTTATACTTAAAATTTTGGCCACTATACCTTGTCCACCTTGTACCAATTGGAATCAACATAGTTTGATACATTTTTGGAAACGGCTGAGCTAGAGTAATCCGAAAAGTTAGGCAAAATGAGGGTGTTCCATTAAAAATAAATAACAGTAACGTAATTACTCGAAAGTAACTCACCCTGTATATTAGAATATTATTTTCAAATACGATAAATTATAATAAAAAATCGACGTGTTTCAGGATTATTTTTTAAAATGGTCTGTTTAGCTAAAAATGAATTTGTTCCATACTTTACAGACACATTAAGTTTGTTTTCACATGCAATCAGAAATATGTTTCTGATAGCTTTCAAACTACTTATACTGCGCATGTCATGTAAGACAAAAATCCATAACAGGTTTGTGATTTTTGTGGAAACACTGGACTAGAACGTATTACTGGTTGCATAGGCATTCTTCTTCTTTTTCTTTGCTTTTAAGAAATATCCTTATGAAACTAACCTTACTTTATTTCCACAAATTTTCATTATTTATTTAATATTTTTTACACCATAATAACACTAGCGCTAAATAACACCATTACTCACCACTATAATTAAGTACAATTTTAATCTTCTTGTGTTAGAAAATGGACAAAAGAAGTAAGTATATTGAAACATCTTTTAAAATGATTTAACATAAGACCACATTATTTTTTAAGGGAGCGTACCCCATGAATTAAATGAATTTATTATTATTAACGTTGAACCTGACGATACATCTGTTTCAAGACAATCAGACCTATGGACCTGGACAACTAATAATACAAAAAGAATGATTGATATTTATGCTGAATTAAAGCCTAAATTAGGTACTCATGCAATAAAAAATATGAAAAGATTGTGGGAACTTATCGCTGAAAAAATGAATGGGCCGCTAACACCAGCACAGTGTGAAAATAAGTGGAGAGTATTGGAAAGGGCCTACAAAAAATATATAGATAATCAAAAAAGTACTGGTCGTGGTAGAAAGTTTTTTGAATATGCAGAAGAGATGGACTTGATATTTAAAGGGAAAAAAATGTGCAGCCTATTTTATTACTCTCTGACACTACAAAAGATGATATTCCAAATTTAGTAGAGGATGACTTAGACAGTGTTAGTGAAACTGATTTAATTAAACCATCATCTTCTAAAAAAGTAGAACCTGAAGTAAAACAAAAAGAAACGCCTTTTCGAATCAAGCATAATCGGACTAGGCAAAGAAGCAATCCAGTGTTAAATAGGAATATTACTTTGGAGAAAATGAGACAGGATAGAAAAGAATATTACAATGCACGCATTGAACAAGAAACGGAAAAGGTAAATCTTTTGAAACAAAGAAATGCTTTGCTATCAGAAAAAAATCAAATTCTGAAGAACAAGATCTGCTCACTCAGTTTAAATAGACCAAATTTGGAATAAGCAAAATATGTAGAATATAAAACAACTGTAAGTCTGAGTTTAATGTACCTGTGTAGTTAATACCAATTTGTTGATTTTTTTTGTTACTTTAGAGTTAGAAAAAAGTTTTATATCTCGTTAATTTAATTTAGTTTTTGAAATATACTTGTGTAGGTATATTTGTTCGTTCTGTTTTGTATGTTTCATAATAAAAACTTTTAAAAAAATTGTTAAAAACTTTTATTTCAAAAACAAACAAATTTTTGGACACCCTCTGTATGCTCAAAACGAGGCTCAAAATTTAAATATGTATTTAACAAAGATTCTTACAGGCCTATCACTTTAATTATTCAAACTTATTGTAGAGTATTTACAATCATGTTTCTTTTTTGTACAGCATCTGGATTTGCAATATTTGCATGTTTTGCAGCATCCTGGATATCATATAAATTTACATTATTTTCATTTGCCTCTAAATTATTATCACCTTCTATGTAAAGGAAGTTATCATTCAGTGCCAAGTTATGAAGAACACAACATGCCCTAATAAAATGAACTATTGTACGTATATCCCTTAACTTAAGGTGATATAGTTGGCGCCATTTTTGCTTTAAGAGGCCGTTACAATGTTCAATACAAATCCTATTAGATGAGTGTTGAAAATTATAGTTAATTTGATTTCTAGTTAACATTCCCCTGTCTGGAAAGGGAGTCATAAGATTGTACATTAAAGGATAAGCGCTGTCTCCTAAAATATGGAATTCATTACACTTCTCTTGGAGTGAATGAAATAGGTCTGATGTCCTGAAAACACGTGCATCATGCACCGAACCTGGATATCCAACAAATAAATTTGTTATTTTTAATTGATGGTCACAGACAAGTTGTGCCTAAAACAATAAAAACTTAATATGCACTTTATAAATTAAATATTAATATTAATTAATGTTAATATGCTTACCTGTATTGAATAATACCCTTTCCTATTTAAATAAGAGTCCGGGTCCTCCAAAGGCTTGTCAATTTTTATGTGAGTTCCATCTACGGCTCCTATAATTCCTGGATAACCATTTTTTTCGCGAAAATGTCTTTCGATTTCAGCTTGCCTTTCATTGTTAGGCCATATTATTACTTCAGGCGCCAGATTACTTAGGAAATATGTCATTCGTTTAGTTACTTTATGTAAGGAACTAATGCATATATTAAATCTATCTGCCACATCACGGAAACTGGCACTTTGATGCCCCGCAAACCACAGAAAAATCTGTGTTTGCTTTAATGCGGTAAGTTTTTCATGTGGTCCCAATTGCCACTTATAATATTCACTATTCTCAAAACGAACAGCGATGTCTGCAGCAACATCTTTGCTTACTCGAAAGTGTTCTATGTGTTCTTTATCATTAAACTGCGGTACAATCTGTTCAAAAAAACTTTGATTTTTAGGCCGAATTCTTTCTTCTAACATAATTTCTAGATCTGAATCTGTTTCCGACATTTGAGAAAACTCTGATCCATCGGATGAAGAAAAATCAGACATTTTTTACTACAAAAAAAAATTAAAATGCAATAAATAACACTATTTAATATTCACATTATGAATGAATTAATTACCTATTTAACTTCACAAATCAGAATAATTATTTTAACCACTTTTAACTACAAACACAAAGCAAAACCGCAAAACGTCAACACAAAAAGCACAAAAATATAAATTAATTGTCAAAATTCAAAATAATGCGAATTGCGCATGCTCCAAACTCTTTACTTGTAAATAATCCGCAAACTCTTCTTGCTGCTAGCAAACTGTCAGGAACTGATGTGTGAACAACCGACTCTTAGTTTGATAACAGCTGGAAAGTGATGTGTGAACGCAAAAAAGGTATTACGCAGAATCCAAACATCAGAAACACGTTTCAAACTGATGTGAAAACAAACCTATTGTGTGTATATTTATTATAGTTTTAATTATGAATGCTATTTTATATTTATTTATATTAAAAAGAATGTTTAATTTCTCAAAAATTAATTGTAATTTTTTTTCAGGTAGAAACCCGCATAGACGGATTTGCCGATTTGAACGTTTAGACAACGTCTACAGACATCAGTGCAATTACCTAACAACTGTTAGGACAGAGTTTAAATAAAGGTGTCCTTTGGGATGCGAAATTAGCCAAATAGCAGTTTCGGAAAGTCCAAATAAACAATATATTTCTGTGGAGTACCTTGTAAACTGTGGATGTGTTAAAACTCCAAGAAGAAAAAGAAGCTTTTTTAATCATTGCGGAAATTTCATGACGGAAATATCTACATGCTCCGGATTCCCAAATTAACACTAGTTTACTTCACTTTATTATTTAAATAGTAAAAGTTAATGTTTTATATTATTAACCTCATTGGAAATACTATACAGCGTGGGCCACAGAAAACCGTCTACCCCGATATTTGGCAGCATTCCTTAGATTTTAAGGAAATTAGGAAACACATCGATTTTTGTTCTAAAGGGGATACAATCCCTCCCTTCCAATTTACCAACCCCATTTTTAAATAGGGATGAATGTACCATGTGCGGCATATCATTGGAAAGGTATTTAGATGGAGTATTCGTCTTCGACTTTCTTCGATGTGTACACCATCTTTGCAAAAATAAGTCTTAATTAATTTAAACTACAACACTTCTTAAAAATGAAACACAACGCCTATGATTTGCTAGTCATTTTTTCTGTTACAGTTATAGGAGTCGGAATACTCCATTTAAATGCTTTTTTAATGATGTACCTTACATGGTAGGTATATTCCTCTTATAAAAATAGGGGGTTGATGAAGTGGAAGGGACGAGGTTGACAAATTACAGATGCCACATATGTCCGCTTTAAAGCAAAAGTCGACGTGTTCCTTAAAATCAAAGGAATACAGCCAAATATCACCGTGGACTATTTTCTGTTGCCCACTCATTTATTTATATGTATTTATCATAACCTAATCTAACCTACAACTGAAATCTTCATTCATAAAATAAATTTTTATAAAACTTAATCCTGTCTTTTTAATTCTTTTGTTTTATTCTAATTTTATAAATACTGAAAAAAATATGTTCTTTGCAGCTTAGTGTTTATCAATAGGTACGTTTCTAATATATTTTCTGAGAAAATATTTGTTATATAAATAATAAAGCGTAATTTTCACCATAAAAATTTAATAATCAAAATTTAGTAATAAAAAAAATCTGTTGAAACAAAATTACCAATTATAATAAAAATAAAACATAATTACTAATTATAATAATTTAATTTAAGTTTAATTTTATATTAGAATTTATTGATGGTGGTAACTGTTAAATATGAAAGTTTTTACTCGTAGCCAGGTCACTTTTTGAAATTCGTTATAAAACTTTTCAAGAAAATCTTCACATTCTTTTTTTCTGGGAGATTTTTTGTTTTTAACGTGTTCCTTAAAAAACTTCAACATTATCGATTTTTGCTTTGAGCACCATCTTTGGCGGGTACCTATAAAAAGTATGTTTTTTAAACTGGAATTCACTGAGGAAAAAAAGGAATAAAGAAACTATTGTTGGGAAAAGTTGGAGTAAATTAAGAACTCATTTGGTAACTTTAATATAGCTTAGTTTCAGGCAAACCAATCATTCCTTGAATTTTAACATAAGAAAAGCGTAATAAGGTTCAAGAAAGGATAGAGAAAAAGAAATATAAAGAGATGAATACCTACCTGTTTTTATATTTTTCTTAGTAATATCTTCTATTAAATTAATATTATTTTAAGTAATATTTTCGATTAAATTAGTAGTACTTGGATTCACATCTGCAAAATAAATAATTATGTAAAATTTTGTATAAAAAACTCAAATTATGTTGAATATTCAACTACACAAAAGATATTTACAAAAATATGATTGAACTAATAGGTAGGTACATCTAATAAATAAAATTAGCTTAAAATACTTGCCACATATATTAGAATTTTTATTTTCAATTTCGTCGCCATCCAACTCAATATTATCCATGTTTATATCGATTTCATCTAAAGATTTAGTCGTGAAACGAGCTTGCGTCTCCTTTTTCTATTAATTGAAGAATTTTTGAATCTTTAGCAACTTGATAGACATCCTGAGGTAACCTAAAATAAAATTTTTATTATTTGTTACTTTATAAATAACTTTCATTACACCAATAACAAAATAATACCTAATTATTCTTTACTCGATTACTCTATACTGTATCACTCACTTGTAAAAAGTTTCGTGGGTTTTGAGGGTATGCCCCATAAATTTTGTTAATTGCTCGACTTCATTTTCTTTCAAACTAAGGACCTGCGTAACGGTTGCAATATGTTTTCTTAGTCTGCAAGATGTTAACAATTCTGGATATGTGGCTCCACAAAGTTTGGCATATTTTCTAATTACAGAGCAACCGTCAATCCAACGAAGTGATTTTGGATAAGAAAAAAAGTATTTTCAATGAAAACCAAGTAGAACTAGTTCTAAAATTGAATATAGTGGAAAAAAATTTTTGTAAAAGTTAAGGAATTAAAATAGTTACTGGTCTGCTCCCTTTTCCAATCGAAACTATTTTTTTGTAATGTTTTGTTAATATTTTTTCATTTTCCGACAATGACATGCTTAGTTCCCTTTGCACCGTGGGTATAGATACAAATTCAGTTTGCTGTTTATAAGAGTTCACATCCAAATACTGAATGTCACCTACACGCTTTCTATTATGCAGTATAGTTAGTATTAAAGTCGTCTCTGCTAAAGTTTTATAGGCATTTATTAATTTGGAAATTTTAAGTTGCGCATATAAATCTTCAGCAACCTTTTCAACATACGCTTTGAGTTTCATAATATCTTCTGTTACCGGAAGAAGTTTTGGTTTTGTAGCTGATTTTTCAGCTAAATCTTTTAGAGCCAAACTTCCTACTTCCACAGCCCATTCACTGTCTACAATTCTTCTAAACCTTTTTAAGTTGGTTAAAGTTTCTTCTGTGTTTATTGTAGCTAAAGGAAGCTTGTGTTGCAAAATCAATTTTTCTGCTAAATCAGAAATTTTCCTTAAAGTGGAACCAAAATGCAGTGCTAATGAAGGAGCACGAAAGTTCCTTTCGTTAACATTAAATTTTGATATTACTTTAATGGCATCAATTGCATGATCAAAACACTGTGGTTTTAAAGTGGATAACATATCTGTATACTGACCATTTTTTTTTAATTTCAATTAAAAACTTTCCACATTCTCGTAGCTTATTCGATATATGATAAGTACTTCTTTTGGTTTTTGTTTTTTTGCAAAGATCTTCCCCAAAAATTAAAATTAGTGGGTCCTCAAGAGCCGTAGCTGTTATTGCATCCGCTTGCATTTTTGCAAATATTTCCTTTTTGGCAGTTAATTTATTTAGTAAATGACCGTATTTTTTATTACTTGCAGAAAACAATAAGGATTCACTTAAAACTCGACTTTTTTCATCTGATTGCACTGTTTTTGCGAAACATTTTTTAACATGCCTACTTAGACAAAGACGTTTGTAATATCCTTTACAATGGATGCAAATAGAATAATCAGCTTCAGTAATAATTATATCATCGTCAAATGCTCGTCTTTTTGGGATTATCAAACCCCTTATTGCAGAATCTAAATTACCATTATTTCTAAGTAATGCAAGTAATTTCCGTCTTTCAGCACTTCTCCCTTTTTTTGAAAATATTTCTTTAACTTCACATTCGTTTCCATGATTTCGTTGAAGATGTCTGGCAAAGTGTTTTGATATGACATCAGTATCACAAAATTTACAAATATTATTTTTATACTTTTTAAATTTGTTAACTTTTTTTAATGCAATCAATGATGTAGATTTGAAAGCAAAAATTTTTAGTCTAGCAATAACATCTTCATCAAATACACATTCATTCTAAAACAAAACAAAGGTTATTTAAAATAAAATTTTAAATAATTGCATAATTTTTGAATTATTATTTTAAATTATTACGTAACTACAAACCCCAAAATCATTCATGTATTCCAAATGAAGAAGAATACTTGGTATTTTTTTTTCTTCCTGATTTGACTTCTGAACCTGTTGTTGAGCCTATAAATAGAAAAGCTAAATAGAATTTAATTTTTCTTATTCTTGTATGAAATAATTTTATATAGATATGCATATAAAAGCTGGAATTTACAAAAAGTTTATTTACTTTTTTAAAAGAAAAAATCAAATTCACCATAGCATAATTACGTATAAGATTCCGTAGAATTTATTAGTTATAGCATTTACATTTAAATAACAAACAATTACTTACCAGCGGTTTTTCTTGTGAAAACTCTTCTGAAGCTTCCTAATAAAAAAAAGGTTAAACCAATAAAGTAAACAATTTAAAATATTAAACAATTTTTTAGGTGATTTAAGTATACTCTATTTGAATGAAAAATAAGCTTATCTCCTTTTCTTGCTGAGGTTTTTATGAATAATTTAGAGTCACAATTTTAAGATTCAACCTTTAAAAATGATATTGTTTTCTATTATAGATATGTAGATGATTGCATTCTGTTATTTAGTGGTTCTTTACAATCCTTTGATTCTTTTTTAAATTTCATTAACACTTTACATCCTAGGATCCATTTTACAGTTGAGTTTGAAACCAATAATTGTATCCCTTTTCTTGATATGATTTCGAGAAATACTACTTTACACCGTTTGGACATTGGTGTTTACAGAAAACCTACTACAACTGATGGACTCACCATAGCATAATTACGTATAAGATTCCGTAGAATTTATTAGTTATAGCATTTACATTTAAATAACAAACAATTACTTACCAGCGGTTTTTCTTGTGAAAACTCTTCTGAAGCTTCCTAATAAAAAAAAGGTTAAACCAATAAAGTAAACAATTTAAAATATTAAACAATTTTTTAGGTGATTTAAGTATACTCTATTTGAATGAAAAATAAGCTTATCTCCTTTTCTTGCTGAGGTTTTTATGAATAATTTAGAGTCACAATTTTAAGATTCAACCTTTAAAAATGATATTGTTTTCTATTATAGATATGTAGATGATTGCATTCTGTTATTTAGTGGTTCTTTATAATCCTTTGATTCTTTTTTAAATTTCATTAACACTTTACATCCTAGGATCCATTTTACAGTTGAGTTTGAAACCAATAATTGTATCCCTTTTCTTGATATGATTTCGAGAAATACTACTTTACACCGTTTGGACATTGGTGTTTACAGAAAACCTACTACAACTGATGGACTCACCATAGCATAATTACGTATAAGATTCCGTAGAATTTATTAGTTATAGCATTTACATTTAAATAACAAACAATTACTTACCAGCGGTTTTTCTTGTGAAAACTCTTCTGAAGCTTCCTAATAAAAAAAAGGTTAAACCAATAAAGTAAACAATTTAAAATATTAAACAATTTTTTAGGTGATTTAAGTATACTCTATTTGAATGAAAAATAAGCTTATCTCCTTTTCTTGCTGAGGTTTTTATGAATAATTTAGAGTCACAATTTTAAGATTCAACCTTTAAAAATGATATTGTTTTCTATTATAGATATGTAGATGATTGCATTCTGTTATTTAGTGGTTCTTTATAATCCTTTGATTCTTTTTTAAATTTCATTAACCCTTTACATCCTAGGATCCATTTTACAGTTGAGTTTGAAACCAATAATTGTATCCCTTTTCTTGATATGATTTCGAGAAATACTACTTTACACCGTTTGGACATTGGTGTTTACAGAAAACCTTCTACAACTGATGGACTCATTGATTATTTTTCTTGCCACCTAATGACACATAAACTAGCAGCTTTTAATAGTCACTTTCATAGATGTTTTTTCTTACCTCTTTCTAATTCTAGTTTTGTGGATGAGATAAAAGTTATTAAGCAATTGGCAGTAAACAATAATTATCCCTTATATATACAAAAATTGTACTTAAAATTTTTTATTAAGTTCAAATTATCCTTTCACAATGGTGTAAATGTTACAGATTCTTCTATTAAAAATTTTCGAGGATCCATTCACTTCTTTGGCAATATTTCCTATAAAATACAGAAGATTTTTAAAAAATTTGAGGTTGAGGTTGCATTCAAGACTAATAACTCACTTAAATCCATTGTAGTTCATAATAAAGATCCTATTCCCAAGTTAACAAAAATCGGGTGTTTATAGACTTTCTTGCGCTGATTGCAATTCAGTTTATATTGGTCAATGCGGACGTAGACCTGAAACACGTCTCTCTGAACATGTTAACTTCATTAAGAATTACCAGAAATTTGAACATTTTAATTTTCCTTCATCGTTTGCGAATCACATCCTTTCAGAAAACCACTCTCGTGAACTTTTTAGGGTGGATTTACTACATTTTTGCGATAAACCGTCTGAAAGTTATGTTTTCCTTAGTCTCAAAAATAATATTTTGTCAACAACGTGAATTTCTTTACTATTTTTCGTCTTTTCTATTCTTACATTTGACATATAGAATTCAATTTAGTGATATATTTTCATAGTTCTATGATACAGTACTTGTGGTTGGGTATTTCCTTAGACAAGGAAAGAGAGAGGACTGCGCATTGGAATCAATTTATGTAACCCAATTACCACCAAACTAATGGCGGACAATATTGACATAGGCGTATCATACGATTTTTCTTATGTAGTGTTAATGGGCAAAGCGTACTTGTGGTTACGAAGTGTACTTACCGTTTCAAGGATACGGGATTTTATATTATTTACAGATTTGTCAGTGTCAATAGTTTTGAGAAACGTCATTAATTTTAATATTGTAAAAAATTACAATAAAATTGTGTTTTTTGAGTAAATATTACTTTGATAATTATTTACATATCGAACCTGGGCGATAGTAACCGTATAGCGGTGAAATTGGTGCCGAAACCCGGAAACATTTAGATCAACGAAAAGAAAAAACGTCAAACGTAAGAAAATCCTTTGATATTTAATTAATCTGCCCTTTATGGAATCCAACGATAGAATTAACCTACGAAGCGGCAGACAGTTGGGCAACTCTTCCGTCCTTCCTGATAAAGTTCCTCCTTTAAACCAACCAGCGCCGAGTATGATTTCCTCCTCAAGATCCGTTCGAAGTCGTAAAATGACCATTGAAGTGGAAGCTGCTCAAAGAAACCTTGAAATAGAAGAGAAAATTCTTGATAAAGAAGAGGAGCTTGAGCATGCACGAGCTATTCTAAATTCAGCAACAAAACGTGTAGAAGCCTTAAACGTGGCTAACCCTGATGGAACAGATTGCTCTGCCTTAAACGTATCACTAGAAGCTGTTGGGGAACGAATTAAAGCTGATGAAACAGTTCGCAAACTCGAAGCATCTCTGCAAGCCCTAAGAAAGAAAATTGAATTAAAGAAGCAGCTGATTGGACTTGAGAAACAGAAGAACCTCCAAGAAGTGGACTCTGAAGATGAAGATATCCATTGCTGCAATTCAGATCCAGTGGATAAACAGAAATCATTCGACGATTGGATAAACAACCAGACTAATGATAATTCACCTCAACTAAATTGTATTGCTGTGGATGTCATGAACTCCTCCGACAAACCAAGACCATCACTGAAAAACACACCCAGCTATCACACCCCCAACGATGATATAGATGAGGAAGAGGAAGAGCCACCGAAAAGACCATCCAGCGAAAATGTCACGATGAAGGATCTCGTTCAAGCACTTTCAAGTTTCAGTGCATTTCATCAAAACCAACCGGGAGTCGTTAAGTCGAACATAGATCACGATCTACCTAAATTTAACGGAGAGTCTGAGAAATGGTTGCAGTTTTCCGAGGAGTTCAAGCGTACTTCTGCAAAATTTCAATACGATGACTCAGAAAATATGGTCCGTCTACGTAAGTCCCTTGGAGGATCAGCCCGCAGCACAGTTGAACATCTACTAGCACATGTTGGTAACGTTCCAAAGGTTTTAGAAACCCTCTCCAAACGATTTGGTCGTGCACGAGCTGTCCTTAACGCACTTGCGGCTAACGCAAAGTCTTGCCCAAATATTTCTATTTACAAACCTGATACCATTATTGAATTTGGCCTTGCCGTACAATCATTAATGGCAAATGTAGATTCCTTCGGAGAAACGGGATACAGCCAAAGTGTGGAACTTCTTGATTCCCTTGTCAAAAAGTTATCTCCCGATTTGTGTACCAAGTGGTACGAATGGCTACATGATCACCCTTCTAGAGAAGAAAACCTTGTATTTTTTAACAAATGGATTGGAATTCAATTGGACATCGCTTACCAGAGATGCGATGCAAAATTTGAAGTTTCAACTTACCAACAACCTCAGAAAAAACAAAAACAGCATTCAAATGGTTCTTTCAACGTGGCCTCGACGGTAACAAATTGTTTATGTTGTAGTAGATCTAATCATAAGATTGAGAGCTGTTTTTCATTTCAAAAGAAAACTCCTAAAGAGAGGTGGAGATTGATTAAGACTACAAATGCTTGCGTGCGTTGTCTCAAGACCGGTCACCACGGGAAGAACTGTCGTTCATCTACAACGTGTCAACAAAACGGCTGTACCAGCACCCACCACAAGCTACTTCACGATGACAAATGGAAAAAACACCTACATTCGGATTCACAAGATACGGTAAAGCAGAACGAGGATGAACTTAGCATAAAAGGAAACTTCTCAACATGTCAAGGAAATGTAGTTATTGTCGAAGGTTGTGATGGTCCGCTACCAATCGTGCCAGTTAAAGTAAGAGGTCCAGATGCATCAATGAAGTGCTTCGCCTTATTAGACACAGGAGCAAGCAGGAGCATGATTACGAAGAAAATTGTGGCAAAATTAAGGATCAAAGGAACCAACGTTAATTATTCTTATAAGGGAATAACTGGAGAAACAGTTACTGATAAGGAAGCTACTATGGTAGAGGGCGATATTTCCGGAATACTTAGAGGTTGCAGATTTCACAAGCTTCGTGGAGCCGTGACTGTGGATAAAATTCAAATGAACCCATATTCCATTAACATCGATGAAGTTAAAATGAAGTGGCCTTACTTGAATGGAGTAGCAGCAGAAAATCTCACAAAAGTTTCACCGGATATTATTATTGGTAGTAACAATCCTCACCTGATTATCCCAAAGAAAGTTATATCTCGAAGTGAAGAGGAACCTATTGGCTGGAGGTCTGTTTTGGGATGGACAGTAGCTGGAAATTTTGACAACTGTGGTAGTGGATCCATTAACGTGACTGCTGGTACGTCCGTCGACTTTATTTCAAATGAAGAAATCCATTCAATGATACAGGATTCATTCAGCTTCGATTTTTATGGAATAAAATCAGAAAAGAATGCTGGGAGAAATTTTGATGACAAAAAAGCGTATAAAATACTTGAAACTACTACAAAGAAGGTTGGCTGGCTGTAGATGGGAGACTGGGCTGCTATGGAAAGAAGATGAAGTAGATTTCCCAGAAAGCGAGTCCACCGCCGTCCGCCGTCTTTGCCAAATAGAAAAGAAGATGAAAAATCCTGTGTTTGAAAAAGCCTACAAAGATAAAATACAAGAATACGTAGACAAAGGATACATGAAAAAACTAACGAATGAGGAAAAGAACACTGTCAGCAAACGTACGTTCATTATTCCTCATTTTGGGTGTTTGAACCCGAACAAGCCGGGAAAGTTCCGTTTTATTTTGGATGCTAAAGCAGAAAGTCATGGCGTTTCACTAAATAGCAAACTATTAAAGGGACCTGACATAATTCGGTCACTTGTTGGAATCTTGTGGAACTTCCGGCGCTATCCTATTGCTTTATCTGGAGATATTACCGATATGTTCCACCGAATTTTAATACGAAAAGAAGATCGCGACAGTCAACGACTAATCTGGAGAAATGGAGCTAGCACGAAAAAGCCGGATCACTACCAAATGAACGTCATGATTTTCGGTGCGACTTCATCCCCGGCTTCTGCACTGTACGTAAAGGACAGAAATGCTTTTTTATTTAAAGAAAAATATCCCGATACGGTACAGAAAGTTCTCACCGACTTTTACATGGATGATATTCTTTCGGGAGGGGACACAGCTGAGGAGGTCATCGAATTACGAAAGCAGCTCACTAAGATCCACGAAAATGGTGGATTTAATCTATGCAAGTGGATGTCCAACTCTGTCATTGTTTTAAATTCCATTCCCGTAGATTCACGTGCAGCCGGTGCAAAGTACTTTGAAAGTAAAGAGGAGATTCCAGGCGAGCGGGTTCTGGGTATGTGGTGGAACTCTTATGACGACGCGTTTCAGTTTAAGCTTGGCTTACACAAAGTTAAACAAGAGATCCTTGACGGGGCAGTTCCTACCAAGCGTGAAATGTGCGGTGTTGTGATGTCACTATTTGATCCCTTAGGCTTTATCGCGCATTACAAAGTAAAAGGATTGATGATTCTCCAGGAAGTTTGGCGAGATGGGACAGACTGGGATCACAAAGTCAGCAATCCAGTTTTCCAACACTGGGAAAAGTGGCTTTCAGACATGGACAAGATTAAACAGGTGAAAGTTAGCCGGTGTTATTCTCGTTTACTTCCAGAAGTGAAAGATATCCAACTTCATATTTTTTTCGACGCGAGCTCTGAAGGCCTATCAACCGTAATCTATCTTAGACTTCAAAAAGGAAATGAAGTGGACGTTGCATTCGTTAGTGCTAAGACAAGAGTGGCTCCTCTAAAAAAATTTACGATTCCGAAACTGGAACTATAAGCTGCTTTAATGGGAATGAGGCTCGCAAACACCATTCAAAAGGACTTAAAAATTAAAATAGATCAACGTTATTTTTGGACCGATTCAACAACTGTGATTCATTGGCTGCATTCAAGAGCAGGAAAATTGCCCGAATTTGTAGCGAATCGCGTAGGGGAGATTCATGAATCAACCAGTCCATCGGAATGGAGATGGATACCCACGAAACTGAATATTGCAGATGTTGCCACAAGATTAGATTCGGACATATCTTTTCTTCCAAATTCCATTTGGTTTCAAGGGCCTTCTTTCTTGTACGATAGGGAAAAGACCTGGTGTTTCGAAGAGGATAATAAAAAAAGAGAAATAGGATCAGTTGCGGTTGAATCAGGTTCTATCAGAGAAGAAACGGATAAAAATGAATCATTTCTTCGCATCATCGTTCCAGAACCTGAACGATTTTCGTCGTACAATCGACTTTTACGTGCGACTGCTGCCGTTGCTATTATCGGTAGGTTATGGCAAAGAAAAGCAAAGAAAGTTGAGAAAAAAGAAATAACAGGAAAAATCTCTGGTTATCTTTACGATGATTCAGCAACCGCTTTCCGGATACTACCTGAAGATCTTCAAGATGCTGAATTAAAATTACTCAAGCTTTCACAAGATGAATCCTTTCCTAAGTTCAATGTTCAACAGAAACGAAAATCTTCTATTTGGAGGCTGTCGCCGATGGTGGATGATAGGGGCTTGATACGAGTAGATGGTCGCATTCGTGCAGCAAAAAGTGTTGGTTTTAACGCAAGGTTTCCTATAATCTTATGCCCAAAAAATCACATTACCCAATTAATTATTCAGCGAGAGCATGAAAGAAACGCTCACCAAGGAATGGAAACGGTTTTATCTAGAATCCGGCAAGATTTTTGGATTATAAGTGGAAGACAGGCAGTTCGACGTGCATGTAGTAAGTGTCAATTTTGTCGAATTCAGAAGGTGAAACCTTTACAACAAAAGATGGGTTGTTTCCCCGGTTTTCGTTTGGATTCATTCTCACCAGCGTTTACGCACACTGGCATTGATATTTTTGGTCTCATAGAAGTCACCGTTGGTCGTAAACACGAGAAGCGGTGGGGAGTTATTCTATGTTGCATGGTTTCCCGGGCCATTCACCTCGAAATTGTTCACGACATGTCTACCGATGAAATTGTGATGGCACTCTCGCGCTTCATTGCAACTCGTGGACGTCCATCCAGCATTACAAGTGACAACGGAACGAATTTTGTGGGGGCATCACGGAAGATGGATGAAATTTGGTCTAAGATAGACTTCCACAAGATATCTACTTCGGAGCGTTTTCAATACATACGTTGGTTATTTAATCCTCCGACAGCACCACATATGGGAGGTGTTTGGGAACGACTTATCCAATCGGTGAAGAAGTGCTTAAAAGTCTTGCTACATGAGAAATTTTTAAAAGATACTACGTTATTGACGGCCATAAAGTCGATAGAAAATATTATCAATTCACGCCTACTAACCTATCAGTCCGATGACCCAGCAGATCCGGAGCCAATTACTCCAAACCACATCCTGAGAGGCACCTGTCACTTTGGACCGCCAATTCCAAACGATGAAGATTGTAGTGATACTTACTTGCGTGAAAATTGGAAAAGAAGTCAGTTATTGGCCGATCAATTTTGGAAACATTGGACTACCTATTACTTACCTAAACTCGTCGTTCGTGAGAAATGGCAAGACGGCAAGACTCCATTAGAAGTTGGATCTCTAGTTATGCTGGTTGATGATCAGCTTCCGAGCAACTGCTGGAGACGAGGCTACATTTCAAGGACCTTTCCGGGAGTAGATGGAATTGTTCGTGTAGTTGAGGTAACCGTGAAAGACGAAGTCAAAGTCGGTAACAAAGAGAAGCGATGGAAGTTAACCACCTTTAGAAGGCCCGTTACGAAAGTGTGTCCGCTTGGTTTGCATATGGAAATTAAGGCTACCGCTGAACCTTAATTTGGGGGGGAGAATGTTAATGGGCAAAGCGTACTTGTGGTTACGAAGTGTACTTACCGTTTCAAGGATACGAGATTTTATATTATTTACAGATTTGTCAGTGTCAATAGTTTTGAGAAACGTCATAAATTTTAATATTGTAAAAAATTACAATAAAATTGTGTTTTTTGAGTAAATATTACTTTGATAATTATTTACATATCGAACCTGGGCGATAGTAACCGTATAGCGGTGAAATGTAGTAGTATTCATTTATTTCATTTTTAAGTTGGCATTACCGATACCATAAAGTTTAGATGGTTTGTGATGTTTTCTGTTCTATGTTCTATGTCAATTGTCTTTATGTCAGACGATGGAACGGTCGAGGAGACACGTGGTTATGTAGGTAATGTACAGTTATGCAGTTATGATTATGACGTCGTTGTATAATAAACTTTGTTAAAAAACTTAGTTAAAAGCGTTTTGTTGTGTTAACCACTACCAGACCTGCTTTCTACAATATCAGGTGTGGGGTCTGGCCTGTTTAAAAATGAGTGAAAACGGTAGCTCCTCTCAAATGGATCCTCAAACATCCGGAGATGCGGCTTCCAGCATTAGTATTGATGATTTAGTACAAGCCACTGTAAGAGCTGTTATCTTAAACGAGCGAGAAAAAAAGAGAAATGAGGAACCTCAACAAGTCGAAGTTCCAGTTGTGCCGACCATTAAATACTACCAGACCTGCTTTCTACAATATCAGGTGTGGGGTTTGGCCTGTTTAAAAATGAGTGAAAACGGTAGCTCCTCTCAAATGGATCCTCAAACATCCGGAGATGCGGCTTCCAGCATTAGTATTGATGATTTAGTACAAGCCACTGTAAGAGCTGTTATCTTAAACGAGCGAGAAAAAAAGAGAAATGAGGAACCTCAACAAGTCGAAGTTCCAGTTGTGCCGACCATTAAATACCCGACTAAAGAGCTTGCAGCCCTCCTACCCGAATATACTGGAGTTGGAGACGTTAGTTTATGGACTAAGAGGGTAGATGCTATTCAAGAGGCTTATGAAGTCCCTGAAAAAACAATGCAGTTGATCGCAGTAAGTAAACTTTCTAATTCTGCCCTATCATGGTATCACTCAAAGCTAGAACTTGTGTCGTTGGGCTGGAATGAACTTAAATTAGAGCTTTTGAAAATGTATTCCTGTCGAACAGATAAAGTAGCCCTTATGAAGAAATTTGAAGCTAGAAGATGGAGACGAGGTGAAAAGTTCTCAATGTATTACCATGACAAGGTTATCCTAGGCAATGCTGTTGGCTTAAGTGAACAAGATATGATCGACTATATTATTGACGGTTTTACTAATGATACGTTACAGATGCAGGCAAGAATGCAAGAATTTAAATCCCTGGAAGATTTATTGAGAATTATGACAAACATTATGCCAGCTGAAAGATCAGCCATACATTCAACTTCTCAATATCCGAGTCACAGCCAACCAGTAGTTATGAACACCAATAAAGAAGTTACACCCTCCCGCAAATGCTATAATTGCTTTGAAAGTGGTCACCTATTAGATGCATGTCCCAAACCCAGGAGAAGCAGAGGGTCATGTTTCAACTGCGGGAAAATGGACCACCAAGTAAAAGACTGTCCAAAGAAAAAGGGAAACCGTCCTTCACAGGCTGCAGCTGACTCAACAATGTTCATTGAAAATACCCCCCATGAAGATAAACATGTAAGGTCCTCTGTTTATGAAATACCTGTCAATTTTGAATTTTTTTCAGGAAACTGTTCCAATGTATTAACACTTCCATGTATGTTAGATACAGGTAGTCCTATTAGCTTAGTTAAAAATACTTGTTTACCTTTAAATTGCATGCTACCTTATAATAATGAATCTAAATATGTTGGTATTAATAATTCTCAGTTAGAAATTTTAGGAGTTTTTGATAGAAATGTCTATGTTAACAAATTATTAATCCCTATCAAATTTTATATTGTACCTGACAATACAATGAATGTCCCAGCAATACTTGGCAGAGATTTTACTAATCTTGAGAATTTTAAGCTTACACTAGGTAATGAAATTATTTTAGAAAAACTTGAATGTAATGATGATAATAAATTTTGTCAAGACCTTATGTTAATATACTGCATATCTCAGAATACTGAAACAAATATTCACATTAATGAAAAACTTGATTTTCATACTATTAACAAGGTTAAGAACTTATTTATTGATAAATATGTTAGTGTAGAAAAACCTGAAAATCCAGCTGTTAAATTTGAAATGAAAATTGTCCTTAAACATGAACAACCTATTTCTTGTCGTCCCAGAAAACTTTCTTATTTAGAAAAAACAAAATTGCAAAATATTCTTGATGAGCTTTTAGCCAAAGGTATTATTCGTGAAAGTTTTTCACCATATTTCTCACCAATAGTTCTGGTAAGTAAGAAACATTCTACAGACTTAAGACTATGCATAGATTATCGTGAGATTAATAAAATCACTGTTCGTGATCATTATCCAATTCCCTTAATTGATGATCAGTTGGACTTATTAAAAGGGAAAGTATTTTTCAGTTCTCTTGATTTAAAAAGTGGTTTTCATTTTGTTTCCATGGAACCCAATTCGATAAAGTTCACATCTTTTGTTACTCCTCGAGGACAATTTGAATATTTAAAAATGCCTTTTGGGCTTACTAATTCCCCTTCTGTGTTTATGAGATTTGTTAATTTAGTCTTTAGAGAGTTGATCAAACAACATAAAATATTAATTTACTTAGATGACATATTAATTGCTACTGAATCTATACCTGAACATTTAGAAATTTTATCAGAAGTATTTTCCTTATTGACACAGAACCTCCTAGAACTGAGATTAAGTAAATGTCACTTTTTATTCAATGAAATTACTTACTTGGGGTATTCCATAAATAAGGATGGCATCAGCCCTAGCCCAGAAAATGTTGAAGCCCTTGTCAATTACCCATTACCTACTGATGTTAAAAAAGTTCAGAGATTTTTAGGACTAGCTTCCTATTTTTGAAGATTCATAGAATCTTTCTCAATTTTAACTAAACCACTTTATGACCTCCTCAGAAAAAACACCCCTTTTGAATTTGGCAAACAACAGTTAGATTCGTTCAACCTTTTGAAACAAAAATTAGTCGAGGCTCCAATTTTATCAATTTATTCACCTGACTGCGAAACAGAGTTGCACTGTGACGCAAGTACAATAGGTTTTGGTTCAATGCTACTACAAAAACAAAAAGACGGTTTTTTCAGACCAGTATTTTATTTCAGCAAGCGTGCTAGTGAAAGTGAGTCTAAAATGCACAGTTATGAATTAGAGATGTTAGCTATTGTGTATGCATTACAGAGATTTCGTATTTATTTACAAGGGTTGAAATTCAAAATCGTTACTGACTGTAATTCAATTAAAATGGCTTTAAATAAAAAAGAAATAAACCGACGCATTAATCGATGGGCACTAAATTTACAAAACTTTAATTATGATTTAGAACACCGAAGTTCTGAGAGGATGAAACATGTTGATGCACTAAGCCGTGCACATAGTGTTCTCATTCTTGAAGAAAACACCTTTGAGCAGAATCTTTCTATTGCACAAAGTCAGGACCCTGAAATAGCAAAAATTAAAACTGACCTCTGAGAAAGAGAAGACAAAAAATTTGAAATTAGAAACGGACTTGTTTATAGGAAATTTAAAGACCAGCGGAAATCTTTGTTTTATGTTCCCCAATCGATGGAAAATCATGTTCTTTTTAATTGTCACGATTCCCTTGGACATCTAGGCATCAACAAAACCTTAGAGTACTTGACCAGAGTATACTAGTTCCCAAAACTTCACGAGAAAGTTAAAACTTATATAGAAAATTGCATTAAGTGTATCACATATTTTTCAGTGTCCGGCAAGCCGGAAGGTACTCTTCACAATATTCCTAAAGGAAATAAGCCATTTATTACACTTCATATTGACCATTATGGCCCCCTAGAAAAAACTCCCTCAGGTAAAAAATTCATTTTTGAAGTTATAGACGGTTTTACAAAGTTTGTAAAGTTTTATGGAGTCAAAACCACTAAAGCAATTGAAGTCATTCATAAACTAGAAGACTACTTTTCATATTATAGTTGTCCCCTTGGAATAATATCAGATAGAGGTAGTTGTTTTAATTCCCAAGAATTTGATGATTTCTTGAACAAATACAATATCGAACACATTAAAATAGCTACTAGTTCCCCTCAGTCTAATGGACAAATTGAGAGGATTAATCGTGACCTAACTCCCATTCTTTCCAAATTAAGCGAGCTCAAGAATAAATGGGAAATACACTTACCGAAAGCTGAATTTGCAATAAATAATTCATTTTGTAGGTCGATCAATAATTCACCTTCTATTCTTCTAATTGGTGTTTGTCAACGGGATAAAGATACTTTACGATCTTATTTACAGACAGACGAGATGTTAGACATAGAAGAGTTAAGAGACAATGTTCAGATTCAAAACGGAAAGGTACAGAATTACAATAAAAAGTATTTTGACAAGAAACATAAACCCCCACATGTTTACCAGGTTAATGACTATATAATGATTAAAAACACTGATGTAACAGCAGGTTTTAGGTAATGACCGATATATTATTTGTGATGTCGAGAATTTTCAAATAACCCAAAAGCCATATGAAGGCATTGCAAGCGCTCACAATATGAAGCTTTGGCTTCATTAGTAAAGTTTTTCATTTAATCTTAAACTTTTCTTACCCTGGCCAAGACCAACAATTATCAGAATTAATCAGTTGCATATTATCAAGTCTTGTCTATTGATATTATTGGTAAAAGAAAAAAAATAATTATGTTAACATAGCCATAAATCATTTTGTCCTGTTATGAATTATGTAGTTAAGTTAGTTATGAACCATTATGAATTATGTCTTTTATAAACTATTATGAATTATGTCTTTTATGAATCATTATGAATTATGCAACCATGTAGTTTATGTACTATTATGTCTATTTATGAATCGCTATGTTTATAATATGTTATGTATGTTTATCAATGTTATGTATATGATAAACTATTTGTAAATCCAATAGTATTAGTATCAATTTTTATTAATATGTATGAATCATATCACATGACGTCATGAAACTATTTGTGTTTAGCTATAATAAATGAACATTTATATTGTAACGATCGAGACGATCTTGTATCAGGTTTGGCCGAATTGTAGTAGTATTCATTTATTTCATTTTTAAGTTGGCATTACCGATACCATAAAGTTTAGATGGTTTGTGATGTTTTCTGTTCTATGTTCTATGTCAATTGTCTTTATGTCAGACGATGGAACGGTCGAGGAGACACGTGGTTATGTAGGTAATGTACAGTTATGCAGTTATGATTATGACGTCGTTGTATAATAAACTTTGTTAAAAAACTTAGTTAAAAGCGTTTTGTTGTGTTAACCACTACCAGACCTGCTTTCTACACTTATACGATTATTAAATAATCATTTTCATTATTTCGTATTACAAATCTAATTTAAAAAATTCTTTAAATATGTACTGCTCCAAAAAAAATCAACAATCATTTTAAAACATATTTATTTAATAAATATTACAATTTTAATCTATTTTATCTATTTTAAATATATGTTTTTGTTCCACGCCACTGCAAAACTATTACATCTATGAGAAAATAATAACAATTAATTGAAAAATAATCTTTAAAACTAAATGAAAACAATTTTCAAAATGTATGTACTATTAATTTAAGTTATCATACATAACATATGTGATTTAGTTAAACATCTATTACCTGAAAGCTGTAATATTAATAAAAAAAATTTTCAAGGAAATAGTTTTAAAATACTTTTTACCTATGAAATGAAATTCCTTCCTCTTTTTTAGCACTCTGACTGTTGCACTTATAAACTGCACAATTAACCATTTTAAAAAGTCTATTCAGGTAATTAAAAAAGGTGAAAATTAATAAGAAAACTAAAAAAATACAATTCGACGTTCCAAATTTGTTTACCACCAAACGTTTGAAAATTGGCTTCACTCACACGCATAAGGTTTTCATTGCCATGCGCTGTCCTCTCTCTTTCCTAGTCTAAGGGTATTTCCTTAGTCCATATACAAATAGACGTCAATTTTCTGTCCTTGTTGTGAAGCCAAAATAACTATGTGTTGTGTTCTATGACTATATGTTTACAAACATATCCACGTTTTAATAAAACTTCTTCGGTTGTTTTCGTATATCTTCGGCTGCACTGTCTCTTATAGCATGGAACATTGCGAAACATGTAACCTTGTTTTTTGCGTGCTACCAGATTCAGGGAAATAATAACCACGTAATTAAAAAAATTAATATGTTTATTCCTAAAAAAATATATACACAAAGATAAAATAAAATATAAATTTCTATGTCCAATCGGCGTCCGTCGCCCGGTCGCGATCCTCCCCAGGAGCGCTTGCTTCGGTCGCCTGGCCCTGTATAAACAAACAAACAAAATAAGAAACGTAAATCCCAAAAATAAACACTTCGGCAAAAAAATAAAAATGAAATTGAGTGGAACTCGATCGAGGTCAACTCCCCCGATCGACGGGCTAGCGGTCGGTCCTTAACAACGCCTCGCGAATCAGCACTTCACTCGGCGAGTGTTCTCAGGATCCGGCCACGGGGAAGTCGTCGAAGTCAACACCTTCGACGGCGAGAGGTTGCCATCAAGATCAACACTCTTGGTCGCGGGAAACGGGGACGTCGTCGAAGTCAACACCTTCGACGGCGAGAGGTTGCCACCAAGATCAACACTCTTGGTCTTGCTTGATTTGTGTCGGTTCTTCGCTTTTAAGCCGGAGAGCCCCACCGCTCCGACCAGTCGTACCATCTCTACCGGTCCTCGGCTAGGTGAGATTGAGTGGTAGGGCGACGTCGCTTGATCGATCTGCGCGGATCGTTACAAACATATGTAAACATTAATCTTACCCTGTTCATAAACTAATTGTGGTATTGTTTTCGTTGTTGTATTAATTTTGGGTTAAAGTTATCATTTAAGCATTTTAATTAGAGTTAAAACCTTGTGCTATTATATTAAGACCTTGTTACCCATTAAAATACATTTGCGCCGCTGGTATTTGTTATTTGTAAATAGTACCGCCCACATCCCTCAACCCGTAGCTCCACGAACTTCATGCGACAAAGAGAGATAATATTGGCTTCAGTATGTTGTTCAGAAAAATGACGTCACAGCCAGTCTATTTGTATATGGTCTAATGGTATTTCTCTTTCTTCTTTAGTTCCATGTTTTTCGGTTCTATGTTGAAAGGTGATAAATTAACCTTGTTTCTTGAACGGTAGTGTCAGTGTGTCTACTTCAGATATAGTTTGTTAAAAACTTTTGAAATCTTTTGGCATTCCTTTGGTTTAATGGACCAATATTATGTTTTTCATACTTATCATTACTATATTTGTTTTTAGTGGTATATTTTCCTGTTTGGATATGGGAATAATGGGTTTCTACCCTTGGAACTTCGTTTGTTCCAGTTTAAAACATGCTTCATGCAGCCACCTCATTCTCTTTTCTTCAAAATTTCTTCAAAAGCTTTATTCTACAATAGCTAAATTGTATAAGTTGCTCCCATTCTTAGGAACAGCTATTACTTCAAAGTTTATCTCTTCTAACTTTAACTTTTTTGATATTCTCCATTACATTCCCTATTTTTCCTATTGGGGTTTAAAATTTAAAAAGAATATTACAATTTCCCACTATTTCCATATCGGTCTCTACTTTTTGAGATGTTATGACAAGTAAATTATTATCCCTTAAAAAATTTTTTTAATCTACTGTGTTTTCTTTTGTCTCACGACTTTTTACGGTAAGTTTTTGTTCACTTATTACATTACGTTTGATAAAGAATTTCCTCATCAATTTAACTTGAATGTCAATTTAGTATTAGACGAGGTTTTTGTGAATTGTTTTTTGACTTGTTCTCATCCTGTCAGTATTAATTATAAATTTATAGATATTTTTGAAAATTTTATCATTTTCTAACTCTTAAATGTTTAATGTAGACTCAATTTTAACAATGTTAACCTTTTTACATTATTTCATTTTATTTAATTGGTTGAACAATATTTTGTAATTCATATCATTATTCATGTTCATTATTTTATTTTGATATGGTTTGACATTTGATTGTAACTTTCCATATCATCTGTATTATCAGTTCATTATTGTTATCAATTTGTAGGGAAGTGTATGGAATTTTTAACTTGATATAGTACTTTTAAGATCCTCTTTCTATTATTTTGTAATTATTTCAGCCTGATGATGGTCCTATAGGACCGAAACTAGTTGCAACAATTAATAAAACAGTTGTGGGATAGACTTTGAGTTTCCTTTGAACCTTTTATATGACGGTATATCTAAAAAGTTTATGAGTACTATTTGCCAGATGAAATCTATTCGTATTGATGTTGTATTTGACCAGTATTTTTCACCTTCTATTAAAGATTTCGAACGCTCACGTCGAGAAGAAGGAACAGCTCCAGTGTCAATTGGTCCAAATCAAGTTCGACCACACAATTTTGCTTCAGAATTTAAAAATATACAATTTAAGGAGGCTTTAGTAAACTTTTTTATAGATCACTGGGATAGTGAAGATATTGTACCTTTTATTGGTAATAAAAATATTTACGTTAGCTATGATAAATGCTATTCTTACAAAGTTTTAAATAACAAAGTAATGAAGACTACTGAAGAATTATTGTCATGCGAAGAACATGAAGAAGCCGATTCTAGGATTATTTTTCATATTAATCAAATTGATTTTGACGCTGAAGTTGTAATACGTTGTTCTGACTCTAATATTTTAATTATACTTCTGGGAAATATGGATCACTTGAAATCATCTTTAAAAATCTGAATGGATATGGGTGTAGGAAATAATCAACGATACATAAATGTCAATGAAATATACCGCATCCTTGGAGTATCTTTATATCAAGCTTTGCCATGCTTCCACGCAATTACTGGGTGTGATTACACACCAGCATTTTTTTGAAAAGGCAAAGTTAGACCCTTTAAAATATTGGAGAAATCCCACGAATACCAAGAAGCTTTTCACAATATTATTACGTATGACGAAGAAATACTTGAAACTACCTTTTGTTACCCTTGAGTAGTTTATTTGTCAAATGTATGGAGTTAAAAATTCGTCTAATGTTAATGATGTTCGATTTCATCTCTTCTCCAGTATTTTCCGGTCTAAAAAATGTGATGAACATTTCGAAACAAAATTTCGAAATTTTGACTCATCCAGCTTGCAAAGCAGAATTGCTGCAACATTTATTGAGGGTTCGTTATGTAACTAAGCTATGGAGAAATTCGCATTTAAAACATCCCACATCTTTATCTCCAGTTGCTTCCGGTTGGTCCATCACCGATGATAAATATAATTTTGTCTGGTTTGTAGGAGAGCAATTACCATCTACAGTTGCTGATATAATAATTCAAAGTAAGTATTGAATAGAAAATTAATCAATAAAAACTGAATTATTATATAAAGAATAAAAATAATTAAAGAAATTGTAATTTTTTTGTTACAGATCATGGATTATTGGAAGGCAATGACAATCTCCAAGAAGATGATGATTTAAATAATTATGAAAGTGAGAGGGAAGATGATGATGATGATGATTATGAAAATGCCTCCTTTTTCTGTGACACTATTATTGACTGAAGATATTTTAAATAAAAATAACTCCGAAACTTTATATTTAATATTTGTAATTAACGTGTAATAATCTGTACTTTTTTAATAAAAAAAATGTAATTTGTGAACTTTCCTTGATATAGTTTTTATTCCATTGTTTTCAATTTATGTTTATTTGAATTTCAATTTCATTTTTATGTTAAAATTTTTTTATTTCAACTTGTATTTTTAAATACAAGGGTAAGTATTGTACTTTTGCAATTATTTCTTGTCTCATTCTTATAATATTCTGTTATACACTAGCTGATGCGCTGCCGTTGCTTTCTATCTTTCTCACACTTTGAACTGTCTCTCTCTAACAACAAGCATTATACCGCAATACTTTTCGTTACTTTTTTATTTATATTAAATACTTAACAACCGAATTAACAACTGGCAAATTAATTTTAAACTATTTTATGTTTAAAGAACATAATATAAAAATTACAGACATTAGAAAATACTCTGAATTTTTTATTAAAAAAAAAATAAAAAATTGCGTCTTGCACACCATTAGCAACAAGAAAAGGGCCTGGCAATATAAAAATCATGTCTGGTAGATCTATCTAAAGGCAAAAAATAAAAAATTGCCTTTTAAAATATTCTTTCAAAATCCAGGATTTTTACCTGTACAGGTAAGATGCGCAGTAATAAACGCAACCACTACCGGCAGCCAGGTAGCCCGCACTCTTGCCGTAAGAGCAAGAAAGACAACATATTAAAAGATCAACCGTTAGAAAGTTCTTGTTTTCCGAACGTTGCTAGCTCCCGTACTATATTCCTTTAATATATCACACCAAAAAAGACCTTAATTTCCCCAAGAAATACTTTTTATATTTTTAAACTAAAAAAAAAAATGAATGTCAACACTAGCTTTTAGGGGGTGATCGATTGAAGACTGACCCTTTGATTGATTGTATATTTTCGGTTTCATCTAAACTCTATAAGTTAGAAAGGGATAGAAGAATAACATAACTCAAGAACTTGAAAATAAAAAGAAGAAGAACTTAAAAATAAAGAGAAGAATAACGGATAAAGGTCGCCTTGTGTGGAATTATCTGTCGTTTTAGCGATTACCTGAAAAACAACCATACCAAGGAAACTAAGAAGAAAAAGAAATTCTGTCGTGAAGACTGATAGGTGGAACAGTAGAAAAAACCTGAGCAAAAGATTACATGAAGCTGAAACATTCAAGGATAAATATGAATTGGAACATAACATGGAAAAGCTGAATTCCTTGGCAGCAGTACTGATTAGATTGCAATTTCAAGAATCAAACAAGTGCAAGAAACTAAGGCGTTTTGCCCTAGATGAAAAGTTACTCTCTGTAGCTCTTTACAAACAGAGTCCCAAATCCTATGCACTTCTGTCAAAAATATTCATTCTGCCAAGTAAGTCAACATTAGGAAGGCTACTTGCCCTAGTGGTTGGGAGACCAGGCATTCAAGAAGTTATCTTTGAATCACTTTAAGAAATGACAAAAGAAATGAATTCTTCTGAAAAATATGTAGCGGTCCTGTTTGATGAAATGCCAATTTTGCCTAATCTTCATTTCAATGAACATACTGGCTTCATTGAGGGCTTTGAAGATATGGGAGGAGACCAATTTGATAGCTACATGGCAGATCATATCCTAATGTTTATGGTAAGAGGTTTGAAAAAACAATGGAAAGCTCCTATCTCTTACCATTTTTCTAGTAAAGGAGGTGCAAAAACATTGCAAATGAAACACATTAACGGAAATAATAAACAAGTTAATCAAAATCGATCTAAAACCAGTGACAGTAATATGAATAATATTAGTGTCATCAATAGCCTAATAAATGACACCAAAGAAAAATATTTGAGATGTGGTACCATATCCACTTATCAAGAAGGCTCTATTGAAATTGATGATTTCAAAGTCTATCCTATTCTGGATCCTCCTCATTTGTTAAAAGGAATGAGAAATAATTTTATTAAAAAGGATTTACATAATTTAAAAGATGTTAGGAAAACAGCAAAATGAGAGCATGTACAAAAGCTGTATGAAAATGATAATGGACCAATTGATGGATTAAAAGTTCTGCCGCATATCACTGATGAACACATCTATGAGGAAAAAATTAGAAAAATTAAGGTGAAGAATGCAGCTCAAATTTTTAGCCAGAGATTTGCATCAACTCTTCAGTTGGCTAGTCAGATTGGTTAGTATTTCTTTACTATATTTTTTATTGAGACATTTTTATTAGGAATTAAATTTGATTATTTTAGTTTCAATTATTTTTATTAGTATTCGTGCATAGCTCAATTATATATATTTACTAAATATATTTATATCAGATACAATTTTTGACTTTAAAACCCACATATTAAACTCAACATTGTTAGATATATTTATGTTTATACTACATTTTTAATTGTTTTATTGCAGATTCTTCAAATAAACTTGATACCCATTTGGATCATACATCTGAGTTACTGTTTTTTTTCGATCGTTTATTTGACTCTTTAAATGGTTCCAAAAAAAACCAGAGAAGGGGAAAATATTACGGTGCGGTTTAAGTGACACCTCTGATCACCTTCGTTTTTGGAACGAAGAAGCCCTGTTACTGCTAGATGGAATGGAGTTTCAGAGAATAAAGAAACATGACCAAAGAAGGCCTCCCAGTCTGAAGAATTGGTCATTAGTCATAAAAAATGTGAAGAATATTTGGCAGGTTCTGAAGTCCAATGGTTTTGATTATTTATTGACAAGACGACTAAATCAGGATCCTCTGGGAAATATGTTTGGTCAATTGAGAAGCTTTGGAGCTTTATACACCAATCCTTCAGCTTCCCAATTCACAAGCATTTATAAAACTGTGCTATTTAATACAGCACTTTCATTTTATAGAAAGTCATTTAACTGTGAAGATGACAGATGCGAAAACTTGTTCAGTTCTTTGAAAGGTCTGTTTTGTGAAAGTAATGCTGACAATCATATTACTGAAACTATAGAATATGAAGATGTAACTCTTGATCACAGTAGCAGTCTATCTGGAAAGTTGAACGAGTTGTCCACTAGTTATGTAGCTGGCTTCATTTTGAAAAAAATCAGAAAGAATATAACTTGTTCAAATTGTATAAGCACAATGTTTTCAACCAATTATGAATCTGATGCAAATAGACTCATCTTCATTAGAGAGTATGGTGGTGGCTGGGCTAGAAGGCTTTGTTATCCAACACCTTTATTTGTTTCCTGTTTTTATAAAATTTATAAAATTATACACTTTTGTTTGGACAGAAAACCAAATTCAAGAATGTTGGTTTATCTAATCAAACAAATTGTTGATGCACAAGTTAATTTTGAATTTTTAACATGTAATGAACATAAATTTAGTTTAGGTGTTTGATATTATATTATTGTTTTATTTAATTAACCTGTTTTATTTACTGTGCCAAACTTTATAACATTACAATAATTTACCCTCTTATGCAAATAAACTTTTACTACCACCTTGAAAAATTCATTATTGCACACACACCTTTGGTGTCAAAAAAAAAGAAACCTATAAATCAATTACCCTTATACCAACTTGATATTTTTTGCACGCGATTTTCTTCTATTGAAGATGCTAACCTTATTAGCGAAACGCGGATTGAGTGCAAAAAATATCAGTTTGGTGTAAGGGTAAATGATCTAGAAAGTTTAAATGGTTGAGCTGTTGCGTTTCCCGCTTTTTTGTTTACTTCCGACTGTTGCGACCTCTACAGGTGATCACAACGAACTACAAAAGCATCTCCGACTATTACTATTTCCGTGAAGCGTCTACAGAGTGGTTTGTGCATAAAACGGAGTTATTAATTAATACTGTAACGGGTGACAGATGTGTGACGGATGATTGTGACAAATGCTAGAGGAATGCATGTATTTTGATGTAGCTGCTTACCATAAATAGTCGAGTCCGTGAATGAGGAAGAAGGTTTGACAGGAACTTGACATGATTTATAATTATTTTAGGTTGGTAGTTATTCGAGAACATTCTAGTAATATTTGGATTTTAGTAAAAAGTTATTTCCTAAGACAAGGAAAGAGAGTGGACGCGTAACCCGAGTCGTGAAACTGTTACCACTTGCCACATAGGGTGTGTTCGGGGAGCATGCTTTCGAGCTATGTAACACCAAGATCTATATAACGCAAACGAGGAATAGTACTGGATAGCGCCAAATGGCGCAAATAGCGTGCTCCCCGAACACACCCATAATCGATGGGATCAGTGGCGTAACATAATGTTTACAATATATTTTTCCCACATTATAGGTAATAATTGTATGTTTCTTAGATACAAATAATAAGTTGGTGAAGTGAATAAAATTCAGCAAAGTTACATACAGGTACATTTAATAGGTATGATAAAACAAAAAAAAAATCATATTTATATTATAAAATACTATCTATATTATATTATTCAACGAGTATATAAATAACAAATAAAATTTACTAGTAATTATAAAAAATCTTTATTTGTTATGAAAATATTAACATA
This sequence comes from Ophraella communa, assembly GCA_035357415.1. Taxonomy (NCBI): domain Eukaryota; kingdom Metazoa; phylum Arthropoda; class Insecta; order Coleoptera; family Chrysomelidae; genus Ophraella; species Ophraella communa. The sequence continues at coordinate 25,013,969 of CM068990.1, read as the reverse complement.
ATTTATTTATAACTACCATACCTAATATTAAATAAATACTTAAATTAAAACTGTTTATTGGCTGATATTAACAGTGATGTTTCACCTCAGAGTAATAAGTAAACATAGAGTAGGCATATTCCCTACTACTTGTCGAGACAGATTTGTTTACCAGCAGAGCATTGCCAGACGTTGTGTTTTGTAAGTACAAAGTAGGAAACAAAAACATAATAGTATAATTTACAACAATTTTATTTTACTTTTAAGAGGAGACTTTTAGTCAGAGAAACTATTCATTAATACATTTTAATATTTACTTTCTTACCTTTCTTTAATACTGATAAAAAAGCTCTAGACCAATTGTATCGAATATCCACAATAAAAATTTGGCATCAGTGCCTTTGTTTGTAATTGTATAGAGGTGATTAGCGCTTTGTTCGATTTTTCCTAAATTTTTGTGTATTTAAGTGACCTTTATAAAGTGTTTTTATTTATTTTCAATATTGAAAATGGTGAAACCCCGAAAAGCGTGTATAATTTGTGGTACTTCGCAAAATGATAATTTAACCTATAACCGGTAAGTTATTCACTACATTGGCGTACAATTAGCAATTTCAATTAAAATTTATTACAATTAAGAAAATCAAATTAATAATGAAATACATATATCCTTTTAGATTTCCTTCCGATAAAAAATATGTTAGAAGTATGGTGCCATGCCATAAAAGTGTAGATATAAATTCCTTACCAAAATATGCGTATTAAATTATTTAGCTAACATTTATATAGGTATTACGGTGAACTCTAACCAATTACACGCCACTGTACGGCTGTGTTTATCTACACCTATAGACCTTTCCGGCTCGACTTTACTTTAACGCACGCAATAAAAATGGTCATGTGATATATCAGTCGAAAGCCCTTGAGGAGCTGAGTCGATTGCCACCTGTCTCAGTTGGCGCATGCGCAGAATAAAAAAAGTTACGAAAAATTATTTAATTTCCCATTATATGTATATGGGGATAAAATATTAGATATATAAGGAGAAATTAAATAATTCGTATCTATTTTGTTCTGCGCATGCGCCAACGGAGACACCTGTCTCAATTGGCGCTTGCGCAGAACAAAAAAGTTAGGTTTGGTTAGGTTTGGCTAGGTTTGGTTAGGTTTGGTTAGGTTTGGTTAGGTTTGGTTAGGTTTGGTTAGGTTTGGTTAGGTTTGGTTAGGTTTGGTTAGGTTTGGTTAGGTTTGGTTAGGTTTGGTTAGGTTTGGTTAGGTTTGGTTAGGTTTGGTTAGGTTTGGTTAGGTTTGGTTAGGTTTGGTTAGGTTTGGTTAGGTTTGGTTAGGTTTGGTTAGGTTTGGTTAGGTTTGGTTAGGTTTGGTTATGTTTGGTTAGGTTTGGTTAGGTTTGGTTAGGTTTGGTTAGGTTTGGTTAGGTTTGGTTAGGTTTGGAGAGGTTTGGTTAGGTTTGGTTAGGTTTGGTTAGGTTTGGTTAGGTTTGGTTAGGTTTGGTTAGGTTTGGTTAGGTTTGGTTAGGTTTGGTTAGGTTTGGTTAGGTTTGGTTAGGTTTGGTTAGGTTTGGTTAGGTTTGGTTAGGTTTTGTTAGGTTTGGTTAGGTTTGGTTAGGTTTGGTTAGGTTTGGTTAGGTTTGGTTAGGTTTGGTTAGGTTTGGTTAGGTTTGGTTAGGTTTGGTTAGGTTTTGTTAGGTTTGGTTAGGTTTGGTTAGGTTTGGTTAGGTTTGGTTAGGTTTGGTTAGGTTTGGTTAGGTTTGGTTAGGTTTGGTTAGGTTTGGTTAGGTTTGGTTAGGTTTGGTTAGGTTTGGTTAGGTTTGGTTAGGTTTGGTTAGGTTTGGTTAGGTTTGGTTAGGTTTGGTTAGGTTTGGTTAGGTTTGGTTAGGTTTGGTTAGGTTTGGTTAGGTTTGGTTAGGTTTGGTTAGGTTTGGTTAGGTTTGGTTAGGTTTGGTTAGGTTTGGTTAGGTTTGGTTAGGTTTGGTTAGGTTTGGTTAGGTTTGGTTAGGTTTGGTTAGGTTTGGTTAGGTTTGGTTAGGTTTGGTTAGGTTTGGTTAGGTTTGGTTAGGTTTGGTTAGGTTTGGTTAGGTTTGGTTAGGTTTGGTTAGGTTTGGTTAGGTTTGGTTAGGTTAGGTTAGGTTAGGTTAGGTTAGGTTTGGTTAGGTTTGGTTAGGTTTGGTTAGGTTTGGTTAGGTTAGGTTAGGTTAGGTTTGGTTAGGTTTGGTTAGGTTTGGTTAGGTTTGGTTAGGTTTGGTTAGGTTTGGTTAGGTTAGGTTAGGTTAGGTTAGGTAAGGTTAGGTTAGGTTAGGTTTGGTTAGGTTTGGTTAGGTTTGGTTAGGTTTGGTTAGGTTTGGTTAGGTTAGGTTAGGTTAGGTTAGGTTAGGTTAGGTTAGGTTAGGTTAGGTTAGGTTAGGTTAGGTTAGGTTAGGTTAGGTTAGGTTAGGTTAGGTTAGGTTAGGTTAGGTTAGGTTAGGTTAGGTTAGGTTAGGTTAGGTTAGGTTAGGTTAGGTTAGGTTAGGTTAGGTTAGGTTAGGTTAGGTTAGGTTAGGTTAGGTTAGGTTCCGTGCCTCGGAGGGTTGGATGAGAGAGGCTGGAAGTGGTTCACCCCTAATCTCTCATACAAGTTTCCGGGGAAGGGGCTTTCCACCCGACACGGCGCGTCCCAATGGCTCATAGGGTGTCTCCAGGGGGCGTGGTCTGTTATGGGACTCATGCTCTTTAGAGTTGTAAGAGTCTCATGACCGACCAACTCTCGGGATAAGCAATGAATAAGGTTCTGGTTATAAGAACCCTAATAGTTGCTCGCGGATCAAATGGAATAGAGGAGTAAACCTCGATAAAAAATCCCCATTACTACGATGTAAGGTATCGTGTCTATGGTATGGAAGGTGCGAGGGTTAGAGCATCGCAAACGATCCCTCTGAGATACCTGGCGACCTCTCAGAGTATATTGCCTTAGCGAGGTATGGGAGCACTGCCTCGCCGGACGTTTATTCTGCCCAACTCGTGGGATTTAGTATGGAGAATTTTATTAAAAAACCAGAAAAGGTTGTCGATGTGGTGGAAGTAGTGGAGGAGGAGACCGCAGTGGCGGGAATATTCACCCCTAGGAGCTCTCTTAGGAGAACCCCGGAAAGGGCAGTTGTGGAGGAAATCTACCATACCCCTGGGGGCCAGGGGGATGAGTGGATCCAAAAGAGTAAGAGGAAGAGGGAGGTCACTCCCCAGACAGCGTCAGGCTCAGGCGTGAGGACGGGCTCTCCCATCGAGAACAAGATGGAAAAGATGAGCCAGAGGGTAGAGGAGCTGTGCCAACTAACGGCACAGCATAGTAACACCAAGGTGGAGATAAAAAAGGCTGCCAAGGCGCTTCGGAACGCCTGGCAGGCCATACAACGATCGCTGGAGAAGGCAATCAGTAAGGCTCCCAGGAAAGTGGAGGCAATGGTAGAGGTGGAAACTAATCAACCCAAAGCGAGAGGTGCGGTCGCGGCCGAGGTAGCGACGCAGACTGCGGAGGTGGGATTGCCTTCTCCCAAGAAGAATATGGTTAGCGTCGGGGTACAAGCCGGGATGGGTGAGATTTTGGAGGCCGTAGCGGAGAGTGAGAGGGAGAGTTCGCTGCGGAAAAAGATTGCGAGAGCGGCAACCAGTGAGGAGAGAGAAGCGCTGGAAGTATGCGACGAAGAGTGGCCGGAGGGAGTGTTTGAGAGAACGACGACTGCCGATGGGACACCCCTTTCGGTAGCCGCCGATCTAGCGGTGTATGTGGAGACCGGGGGGGAACTAGCCCGGGTGTGCCTTGAGCGGTACCCCGAGGTTGGTGATCTCCCGGTGGAGAATGTGGAGAACGGAGTGAGTGTGGGGACAATGGTGGTCTGCACACGTATGCCTGGGGGGGAGTCCAGCGAGCGACACGTTAGCAAGCTGGTCTCCAACGGAGCGCTAGAGGAGGGTGAGTGTGAGGCGGGCAGGTTCCTCAAGGCTTTGAGGCACCTGGCTCGTCTAACGAAAGAACGGGGAAGGACGAATGTGGGCCTGTCGGCCCCCGGGACTCTTGGCCTGGAAAGGTCCAGGAAGATCGCGGAGCTGGCGGCCAAAGAAAATGAGGTACACTTCAAAGTGTACGGTAAGAACGAGAAGAGTAGGGGGGCAGTGCCGCAATCCAAGACGAGGGAGGCGGTGGTGTTTGTTAGGTCCGACAGGACGTATGCCGACCTTGTTAAAGATTTGAGGACAACGGTAGGCAGTTGTGAGGAGGCGAGAGTGAGGAGGGTGCACCGGACCAAGGACGGGGCGGCCCTCGAGCTGAAAGGAGGGATGGAAATGGCTGAAAGGGTGAGGAGGGCGATCCGATCCGGACCCGCCTTCGCTGGCACCAACGTGTCCGCAAAGGGTGGGATAAGGAGAAAGACCATCTTCCTCATAGGAATGGATGCCACTGCTACCGAGGAAGACGTACGTGTGGGTATCGAAAGGGAGGCAGGAAGACCGGTCGACCTGACCGTCCGGTCCCTTCGACCCACCCGCGGTGGTAACCAAAATGCCACTGTCGAAGTGGAGGAGAAGGTAGCCGCGAGGCTAATTAGAACCGGCGAAGTCAGGGTTGGATGGCTCACCTGCCTCGCGAAAGAGAGGTTCGACTTGAAGCGGTGCTTCAAGTGCCAAAAGCATGGCCACCTCGGCAAAGAGTGCAAGGAGGCGGTTGTGGTGGACGCATGCCGGCGATGCGGCCAAGCAGGCCACATTAGCCGGGAATGCAAAAATCCACCGAAGTGCATGGACTGCGGGGGTCGGGACCACTGGAGCGGGTCATACCGCTGCAAGGTGTTCGCCGGCCTCGTAGAGGAAGCGCGAAGGAGAAGAGCGTGAGGGAGGAGTGAACGATCGCAGAGCTAGCCAACTCCAGGAAACTGAAGGTTCTCCAGACCAACCTGGGGAGAGCGAGGTTGGCTCACAATCTCGCTCAGGCGACCGCCATTGAGAGAAATATTGACGTTCTCTCCGTGGCGGAGCCAAACCCAACGTTGGTTCGGCAGAATGGCTGGTTTAGCGACGAGACGGGGAACGTGGCGGTATATGTTCGGAATCGTAAGTTGCGTATCTATGCCATTGAAGCGCGTGACGGCTATATAGTCGTACGAATGGAACGTATGAATCTGCTTTGTTGTTATGTTTCACCAAACATAACAGCAGAGGAATGTACCGCACGTATAGATGCAGTAATGGAAGAAGGCAAAAGTATGGGAGGAGAGTATATGGTGCTTGGGGATTTCAACGCGAAGTCCTCGGAGTGGGGATCCCCGGTCACCGATGCTCGTGGAAAATTGATGACGGACTGGATCTCGGCTCTTGACCTTGTCGTCCTCAACGACGGGCTGGAGCCAACGTTTGTTAGAGGAGGTTCCGAGTCGTATATCGACATTACTCTATCGACGAGTGTGTTGAGTACGACTGTTGACGGATGGAAGGTCCTTGCGGATTATATGGGGACGGAGCACCGCTTCATCTACTTCGAGGTGGGCGAGGGGGTGACTCCGGTTCCGGGCAAATCTAAGAGGAAAGTTTACATGGATTGGAATGCGTTCGACGAACTGCTGAGGTGGGGAGTAGAGAGGGATCGAAAGTCGGAAACCATAACGGCGGATGGCCTCGATCGCGTGGTATGTGAAGCAATGAGAGGTAGTCTTCCCAGGGTCCAAAAAGACTCCCGGGGGACACCGTATTGCTGGAACGAAGATATTGCGAGACAGCGAGCGAGGTGCCTACGTTTACGTAGGCTACGTACGAGAGCGCGTACGCAAGGGAGAGAAGCGGATGCGAGAAGGATGAGGAGCTCAAGAGCAGTAGGAAGGCACTTGGTAGGACGATCCGTAGGCGGAAGAAGGCCTGCTGGCAGAGTCTGATCGGAGACTTGGACGAGGACATCTTTGGTCAGAGATATAAGATCGCCATGAGGCACTTTGGGGCGTACTCTCCGTTTGACATGCCCGCCGACAGAAAGCTGGAGATAGCTAGGGAGCTGTTCCCAACTGCCGACGGGCGTGTTCCGCGTGGAGTGCGAACTGATGAGCCTCTGAGGGGGGATCCATTATTCTTTACCATGGATGAAATCGTCAAGGCGGCGGGAGCTCTGCAAGCCGGTCGGTCTCCGGGTCTCGATGGCGTTACTGCTGAAACAGTCAAACGCGTCGTTGCCCTGGAGCCCGACTGGCTCCTGATGCACTATAACGCCCTCGTCGCCGATCGGGCTTTCCCGGCGGACTGGAAGACCGCCAAGTTGGTTTTAATACCAAAGAGTAAACCGGGGAAGTATCGCCCCATTTGCCTTCTTACTGCTCTTAGCAAGTTGTATGAAGGAATGATAAGGGGCAGACTGGAGAGAGTGATTGAAGAGAGTGGGGGACTTTCTCGCCAACAATACGGTTTTACGTGTGGAAGGTCGACTGTGGATGCCGTGTCGGAGATATTTCGGACGCTGAACGGGGCGCACTCGTCCAAATGGGCGGTGCTCATTACGTTCGACGTCCGGAATGCCTTCAATACGCTTCAGCATGAGCTGGTCTTAAGATCTTTACAATGTAGGAGATGTCCTGGATATCTTCAGGAAATAATTGAGGCCTACCTAGATGGTAGGAAGTTGCAAGTGGAGAAGGATGTTGTCATTGATGTGTCGGCTGGGGTGCCTCAGGGATCAGTCTTGGGCCCCACGCTATGGAATCTGGCATATGACGGAGTCCTCCGGCGCGAATACCCACAGGGTGTGGTTCCGTTCGCGTTCGCGGATGATCTCGCCGTGCTTGTCCTGGCTGGAGACCTCGACGACCTGCAGTACCAGGCAAAGGTTGCATGCGAGGGAGTGAAAGATTGGATGCATGGTCACGGGCTTTCTCTGGCAACGGAGAAGACCGAGGCCATCATACTGAAGGGACCGCGTGATAGAAGAGGAATTAATTTCCTCTGTGACGAAACGGAGGTGTTTCCCCGAAAGTACGTTAAGTACCTAGGGGTCACCTTGCATGAATTTGGAGGATTTGGGGAACACCTGCGCGTGGTCACACGAAGGGCGGCCGAGAGAGCGGCCGCATTGGGAAGGTTGATGCCCAACATCGGCGGTCCGAACTCTGAGAGGAGGAAGGTTCTCGCCGGGGTTGTGCAGTCTATCGTCCTGTATGCGGCCCCAGTGTGGTGCGGACAAGTGGATATTCCACATTTCAAAAACCTTTTAATTCGCACGGACAGGACTTGCCTGGTCCGCACTGCATGCGCGTACCGCACCGCACCTACGGCCGCTCTTTATGTGATTGCAGGTATGGTGCCTACCCATTTCTCGCGAAAGAGAGAGGACGGATATATGAGAGACGCGAGAAAGTAAGCGAAAGGGTGAGAAAGGAGGAACGGGCTGTCACATTGGATTTGTGGCAGTCGGAATGGAATGGGACAACGGATGTGGCTCAGTGGACCAAGTCCCTGATACCGAATCTCGACAGGTGGATGCGGTGTGGGCATCGGCGGATCGATTATTTCGTTACGCAGATGCTCACGGGGCACGGGTGTTTCCGGTCTTACCTGGCGAGATTCGGGAAGTCAGATGATGATGTATGTACATACTGTCGGAGGGTGGACACTGTGACACATACGTTGTTGGAGTGTCCGAGATGGATTGCGGAGCGGGGAAGAATGAATGAACTCATGGGAGTGCAGATCAAGAGTGTTAGAGAGATGGTACAGAGAATGATATTGAGCGAGAGCGGGTGGAAAGTGATAAGTCGGTGCGTGAAAGAGATTCTGTACATGAAAGAGAAAGAAGAGAGAAAGGTGGTTGCCGGAAAGAGAGTGTGTGTGTGAGTGAGCTACGGCATGGCGATGGATGAGTAGATGAATAGGTGAAAGTAGAATGAATGGTGGAATGACAAGACCGACCCGAGCTCGTGCCCATAGGTGGCTGTTTCCAGGTCGGCCATGTGGGTGGGGTTTTAGTGGGATGCTGACAGGACCGGGGCGATGATGGGAGGGGGGTCCCTTTCCGGGATACCCCCTGTTGTCATCGCGCTGCTCTTGCCAGAAACCCACACTCCCTGGGTCACCTTCCCAGGGGTTAGTCTTTCTGAAGATTTCCCCACCAGAAAAAAAAAAAAAGTTTAGGTTAGGTTAGGTTAGGTTAGGTTAGGTTAGGTTAGGTTAGGTTAGGTTAGGTTAGGTTAGGTTAGGTTAGGTTAGGTTAGGTTAGGTTAGGTTAGGTGAGGTTAGGTTAGGTTTGACTTAATTATTTCTGCTGGGATGAGTGAATATACATTTAACGGATATTTGAATTAAATGTTAGGGCTGTTATTGAGTCTTTTTGGCATTCTTCATAGACTTATAATGGAAAATTAAAAAATTCATAACTTTTTTATTCTGCTCATGCGCCAACTATGAGGGGTGTCAATCGACTCAGCTCCTCAAGGGCTTTCGATTGATATATCACAAGACCATTTTTGTTGCGTGCGTTAAAGTAAAGCCCTACCCTATGGGCACTTATTACTCTGAGTGTATCACTATAGAACATTTTGTTTACCATTTAAACCATTAGACAAAAAATAGCCAAGTGGAAGCTTCCATGTGTCATCAATTGCAACTATCATTAAAACAAAAGCTTCTTTGGCTAATTCATTTGAATCATCATCCAAATCAACCCCAAAATTGACTAACCGTGAAAACTTTTACCATCCCAATCCGAATTGACATCTTATCAATGATACGAGAACAAAGTAATGGTTTATTTAAATGTTCTATGATTTAACTCAGAGTATTGAATGATTCAATTGTGAAACCAGGAGCTGCATAGTTTGCAGCCATTTCCCAATAGTGCTTCTAAGGGGCAAACACGTTTCAAATATTGTCCTGATATACTTGTAAGCTTTATAGGAGAGAAAAAATTTAAAGTCAATGCAAATTTTCGTAATTCAGGTGAGTATTTTTTATTTTTAGACATTGCGTTCTTCCTAACCAATGCTTATTTACACTACTCACATTTTCTAATAAAATGGCTTTTTCATTATCAATCAAGTTCTTATTTTTCAAACTGGTTATTAATTGTTTAAGCGAAATAACCTTTCTTTTTAGCCTGTTTATAGATTTTTTCAATACCCTAATTTTTCTAGTCTTCTCTTGACTTCTAATAGTTTCTTTAAGTAATTTCAATTTCAGTATTTTTAACCAGGACATTCAGCTGTTGGGTTTAATGACCGTGTTGAGGAAGTAGAAGGACCGGGTTCTGTACTCTGAATATATTCGAATAATGCTCTCTTTTTTGCCTAGAAAAAACGATATTTTTATATAAATATTTCCAATTCACAAAAAATTTAAATTATGTTTTACTTAGAACTGCCAAGGTGTTTTATTGTTATTAATTATGTAGGTACAAACCTTCCTGGGTTGCAGGTATGTGGGCAACTGATGGAAAATTATTGCAACAGCTTTATGGAGCAAACGTACTCTTGAATTTACATCAATTTTATATAACCAACATTCCCTCAAAGTGTTTTGACCAAAACCTATCATTTTTAGTTGGTTCCCAAATCCTTAATTTTGGTGTTACCTATCCATAATTTGCATTTTTCTACATCTGTAGGAAAGCTGTAACAAAAACTAAAAAGTCCATAAAATACCTACATGTTTTCCTAGTGAAAATTCTCCTATTTTACAGTGAATAACTCTTTTGTCGTTTTAAGTTAGTTCTTTTTGCATTAATCTCTTATTAAAATGAATAGCTAGATTTAGTTTGGAGAAACTTAAAAATTGCTTACCTACGCCATTGGTATAATGGCTATTTGAAGCAAGAAAATATATTATTCATGCAGATTTAGAATGAATATTATTAAACCGCGTTATCCAAACACTATAATTATATGAATTAAAAACTGAATATTTACATACTTAAATATAATTACTCTGAGGTAACTCTTTTAATCATTTAAAATAAGAAAAATCTACAAAGGTCATTGTTTACAATCGTTTGTTTACCTGTGAAATAAAATTCCTATCTCTTCTTTCTCGCTGCGACTTCGGTATCCGTAAGCACAACAATTCACCATTATTCAGTTCAAAAATAATTCACAATCTCAATAATTTTCACTTAAAAATTCACAAATGAAGCACACGCTGTATTTGCTTTATTTGCCACATAAAAAATGGCGTCTGCTAAAAATGTGTCACAGAACGCAAGCTCAAAATAAAGCGAAGTGCGGTATCCATATGCTTTCCTAATCTAAGGTTATTTCGAGAAAAATCGAGATGTCAAGTATTTTGATATATAAAGCTGGTCATTCGCGGTAGTGGAGTAGTGTTCGTTCAGCTTTTGTAAAGTTTAAAAGTAAAAAGTAACAATTAGTAATTTGTAACCAGCTAAATTCTTGTATTCTTACAATGGGAAAGTCTCCTATTTTTTTATTGTTTTAATTAATTCTTAATAGTTAATAAACTAAGGTTTAATTCATTAAACTGTTAAATTATTAATAATTTTCGAAATATTTCTTTATAAAGTAGTGGTTTTTAAAATTTAAAGCGTTGTGTACGCTTTTAACGAATCGGCAACAGCGCACTAACAGCGAAGTGGTAGAAGGTCAATAGACATCCAATACGCTTGCGCTTGGTTTTGTTTGTTCGTGTTTGGAGCTGTGTTTTGGTTAGGTTAGGTTGTATTTTTCGTGTTTTATATCATTTAATTAATTTATTTAGATAAAAATAAAAAAGTGTTTCGTACCTAATTGCTTAAATACGAGTGGAAACTCTAAAAAACTATTTTTATTTGTTCCGAGGCGTCCAGACATAAGAAAACTTTGGTTTGATGCAGTGGGTTTAAAATGCACCAAAACTATTAGACACTGTTGTGAAGATCATTTTAATGTAAGTACTAATTTACTGTCTGTACCTATGTAGCTATTTTTTTTAATTACTATTATTATCATAAATATTAGATAAATGCACATATGCTTTTATTGTTGCTTACATTTTTAATATATCTTAATCCCTTTTTCAGCTAAAAACGGACTCAGTGGACTACCAGTTTTATAAATGAACAAAAAAATCCCACCCTTAAGAAACTTAGCATTGTTTATTATTTACATATAACAACACCTAAATTAATTTGATTTGGAATCAAATGAATCAATTGAACCCTGTGATAAAACCTTGGTGCAAGATGAACCATCTGTTGCAATAAGCCTACAAAGTTCAACTTCATCATCTTCTTTACCTTTGGTAAAGTAGAAGAAACAAATTCATCCAGTCATTCTAGTCCATTATCAAGTAGTAGTGATCTTAAAGAATTTAGTGCTAAGAGAGAGATTATGGCAATAAACATGCATCCACGTTTTTACTTAGGCCTAACAAATGATGTTTATTTTTTAGTTAAGCTTATATCATATCTGCTAAAGTAAATATCATAGAAAGGGATATTTTAATTATTTTTAAAAAAATTAGGCTCAACGATGCTTTCTTTAGATTAGGAATAGACTTTGGGTTAAGCAAATCCCAAATAAACAAAAAAAAATTTGTAAAAGTTTACCCATAGTGGAAAGCGTAATGAAATCCTTTGTATTCTGGCCAAACAGATACCAAATTTTAAAATGTTTGCCAATTCCATGTAGATTTAAGTATTAAAAAGTGGTTTCGATAATAGATTGCTTTGAAATATCTATTGAGAAACCTGCCAATCCAGTCCACCAATCAATGACTTGGTCAGATTACAAGAATGCTAATACAATTAATTATTTAGTTTCATCAACACCCAATGGTTTCATAGACTTTATATCTGAAGGATTTGGTAGGCGAGCATCTGACCTAATCATTACAGAAAATTGTGGTTACATAAATGTATTGCCCAATTTTTGTGAGGTTCTTGCTGATAGGGGTTTTAAAAATTTAGCACCTCTATTGGCCCAAAAAAATGTAACATTAATAAGGCCAGCTTCCATTATCAACAAGGAACAATTAACAACAGCTCAAGTCAAAGAAAGCCGAAGTATTGCAGCCCTTAGAATTCACATCGAAAGAATAATCAGTCGGATAAGAGAGTTTGCTTTACTAGGACCCCATTCTTAAGTAGACATTCACTTTTTAAGCAATCTTAATGCTTGTGTTAATAGTGCAGCAAGCATTATAAATTTACAACCTGCCCTTATAAAATTATAATTAATAAATACATTTATATCAAACTTTGAATACTTTATTTCATCTCCAAACTAATTTAACATACTTTTGACTAGTTACTTTTAAGTCACTTTTATCAACATTTCTCAGTCATGACACAATGTATGTGTAGAGGTAACAGTAACAATTTAAATAAATAAAAACAATTCTTCACAATAAATTTATTTATTCACCTTAGAAAGTTCATTAATCTCAAATGTGATAGAATCAAAATAGAAAGATTCAATAAAACTCGAAGTTGAACAACAAATTCTTTATTATTATAAAGCAAGAGCGACTAGTTTCGATCTAATACATAATACATAAGTTTGAAAGTAGTACCACAATTAAAAAATATTTTAAGAGTTGTATAAGTTCTTTCTTAAGCTCAAAAACAAAAATATCAAGTATCATTTTAATCACAAATCATAGAGAAAATCAAATTTGAAAGTTGTTTGTTATACAAACATTTGGTTACAAAAGGTTTACAATTTGCAATAGTAAGTCAATAGTTTATAAAATGATAGTACTCATGAGGTATCATACATAATACAATAGATTAAAATAAAATAGTAAAGAAACAACCAAGTGTTTGTATAATTATTTGTTTCAATAAACACAAACTGTAAGCTTACACAATTGTTTAATTATTTGAAAGACATTAATGTGTTAAACAAATTATAACCACTGTTAACATTTTGTAAACCCCATTCTTAATTTGTTACCTAAATGTGAACTTATGTAATAATCAAAATACTATTAGACTTAAGTAACGATATGTATTCAATGATAGTGCAGCTAATAACCCAGAGTTGTTGATGCTGGTAACAATAAAATAAAAAAAATAAAACTTTTATTTTCTCTCCATGTGTAATTCATATTTAAAGTAATATTTTCAAAATATTTGCTTTTCTCTATGATTTGTGATTAAAATGATACTAAATCTTTTTGTTTTTGAGCTTAAGAAAAATCTTTTAGGACTCATAAAATAATTTTTAATTGTGGTACTACTTTCACACTTACCGTCTCTTTTGCATACCATATATTTCTTTTATTTACAGCCTGATGATTGTCTGATGTAGACTGAAACTATTTGCCTTTGCTTTGTAATAATAAAGAATTTGTGGTTTTATTTATTCAATTTACAATTTGGGAAACTTATCAAATACATATTTTTTCCAAAATAATAATCATTTGAATAAATTAGAATTGTTGTATGCTTTTTGGACTGTAGTAATAGTTGCTTTAAGGGAATATGTTTACTTATATAACCATAAAGTTGTAAATGATTTAGAATTTGAATAAAACGATTATACTGAATATGTTTGTTGTTTATTTAAAAATTTATTTTGAAAATGCTGAATAGCGATAGGTACAAAATAAAAATACCTTATAGTTGTTATACATTATAGGTGTTTTAAAAATACCTTACTATATATGGTTTTTATGCATTAAAGGTGTTTTATTTTAAATAAAACAAAAAGTAGAAAAAAATTGCATTTATTAATACAATACATAGAAAGAAGAAGGTAATTACATGAATTACATTTTTTTATTTTTGATAAAACAAAAAGTACAAAAAAACTACATTAAATAGGTACACAGAAAGTAGATTAAAGGTAATAACATACATAATAGTATGAGTTACAGTTTTCTAACAAATACAGCATTTTTTATAAATAATAATTTAAAATGAAAAAATAAGTAGCAATACCTAGTGTTGGTACCCCCGGTACCAAAATATTCATACAAGATATTCACACATTTTTCAATATCAAAAATACTACGTCTGTAAAATCATTGATGATGTTTGATTGTATTAATAAAACACTAAAATGAATAAAGTATATTTAGTATTACTAAAACATAATAAAATTAGTCAGATCAAATTTTTAAACATATATTGTATAAAATTAGAAAGTAATATAAAAACAAAATAATAGAGAATGTTTTAAATATAAATAAAATGGTTATATAAAAACAAAATATAATAAAAGGATATAAATATACAAATAAAAAGGTAATATAATACAATATAATATACAAATAAAAAGGTAAGGTAATAGGAATGAGAAAGAACATTATTTTAGAATGCTATAATGCCCCATGGTAACGTTTCATCTGAACCAGAAATCAGATAGCGTTTATCGTCTTCGGGGCTAGGGGCAACTTTTTCCTGTTTAATGGAGAATACTTGATGGTTAGTTGAGCGTATTAGATTTTGCTGAACAGTTTTTCGTTGCCAGCTATCTAAGCATTCAACATAATCCTCGAAGGTAATATTATTATTAACAACCGACGACTTAACTCCCTTTGCTTTCTTTCCAACGCCAAAGTTCATGATTTCTGTATCCATTTCATCCTCATCATACCCCTCATCAACCATCTTATTACGCTTCTTTGCTATATCCTCAACAGTTTTTAACACTCTGGTGGTATATAGTTTAGATCTTAACCCAACATAATCATTGGTACCCCATTTTTTTTTCGTCTTTCATCATCCCAAGAACTTTTTTATTAACTAGAGGTATGTCAAAGATGTTATTTTCAGGATAATCAGACGTATCGAAGCGTGAGTGGCAATCGTGTCTTATAACTACGTAAGGATCCTGATGTAGCTCGTAAATTAGAGAGTCAGTATGCAAGACTGAACAATGTGGAAAAGCAGCGATCATATACCCATAATGAAAATCGTATATAGTAGTCTTTGCCAAATCGAGGATAGTTTGCCCAACATATATGGGCTTATTAAGGTATATCTACAACTTACCAAGTTCTACTGCTACAAGATTTTCATTAAATATAGTGCAGTTTTTGAATTCAGGCTTGGCAATGTACGCTTCCGCTCCATACCGACCATTCCACTCGCTCAATAGATGGATGTTTACCTTCTTAAGAATATTTTCCATGGTTTTTTCTGTAACAATAAATGTAATTCTATTAATCGTTTAGAGGTTATTAAAATTACAACTTACCGAAAATAGCATTATTCATTAACTTGAACAAGTTCTTCTAAAAATCGCTAGTGGCCGCAGTCCTCAATCGTGTGTTTAGCTCGATGTAGGGCTTTAACCATGGTACTTGCTTAAATTTAAGTACTCGATGAACTTTTGTTAAAACTTTTTGTCTTGCTGTTCAAGGTAGCCATCAACTTAGTTAATTCTTTAGTCGTCTTTGAGGGGTTCATTGTTTTTGGATTAATATGCTCTGGACAGAAAGGAATATCTTTATGTAGATCATGAACACGTTGTGAATATTCAAGATCAACTTCAAGCATATAACCTTCAGCAGCATCATCTGGGACTGTGGTAACGTCAATATTGGTATCATCTACCCATTCAAATCCGCCGTAGGGGAGGTATTGATTCATAGCCCAACCATACTAAAAACGTAAATAATAAATAAAATTCATTTACATAGTTTAAAAAATAATATTCTCACCTGATTATTAACATCAAAATACATCAAGCATGACTCGGGTTTTGCTGAATCGTATGTTGGTATGTACTTATTACTTGCATGACCTCGACGTTTTGAACAGACTTGACTTAGACCCCCACGAATGCCTCTTTCAACGAACAAAAACCTATCTAAGTCGGTTAGCAGCTCCAATTCAATCTTGGTATATTTAAGCATCGCATTCCACGTAAATCCCGGTAGCGTGAAATAGTAAGCTGGATCCAAGTTGTAAGTTTTCAGACAGCTTGCTCGAAATCGTTCAAATACATCAGCCAAAAGCATTATATCGGTTTTCATATATAAATCTACATACTGACCTAAATTTAAACAGTTAAAGGTATCCCATACAAGTTTTGCACATTGGTAGTCTTCTGGGGCATGGTTTGTTATCTAATTTGCTGTAAAATGAGTCTTGTGATGGTAAAAACGTGTCGTTAAATCGATCAAAGGAATTAATATAATCATAAGGCATGATTCCTTTTTTAGTTATAAGTTTAAATTGTTCTTCAGCTAAGTCAGGAAACTGAGACTTGAGGTTAGGATATTCAGCGATGCTAACTTATCTAAGGAGGAAGCCATAAATCGAAATGAATCAATAAAATTGAATTGTATCGGATATTCATTGATGTGCTTTGTAAATGAGATATATTTTTCCTTAGTGATAGGTAGCAGATCTATTTTACCACCTATCTTTGTAGCTATATCTGTAATAATGAAATGTGCATCGTAACCGGATAAGTTATGAAACACCACAGGAACCACGTGACTATCCTTATAATTAATATTACATTTTCCATGAGCAGCACCTCTATAATTGTTGGTTGGAATCAAATGATTATGATCTCGCACCTTGTTATCATCTGAGGTAAAAGGCAGTTCACAAATGTGGCAGTGTGTAGCTCTTAAAGGAGACTTTCCCATTTGTAAATAAATTGTGTTTAAAGTCCTCACAAGTGTTTTAAATTGGTGTCAGGTGTGGGGTGAAGAAGCAAAAATGCCTGGAAAGAAGTTATGTGAACTGCTGGTGGCTAAGCTCAGAAGAGAGTTGGAAGAATTGGATTTGAATACCACCGGAGGAAAAACTGTTTTAATCAAAAGATTGCGTGAGTACTGTTTAAGTATAAATACTTTGCACCGTTGGAACATTGGAGTATACAGAAAACCTACTACAACTGATGGACTCATAGATTATTTTTCTTGCCATCCAATGACACATAAACTAGCAGCTTTTAATAGTCTCTTTCATAGATATTTCTCTTTACATCTTTCTAATTCTAGTTTTGTAGATGAGATAAATGTTATTAAGCAATTGGCAGTAAACAACAATTATCCCTTACATATCATACAAAAATTGTACTTAAAATTTTTTATTAAGTTTAAGTTATCCTTTCACAATGGTTTAAATGTTACAGATTCTTCTATTAAAAATTTTCGAGGATCCATTCACTTCTTTGGCAATATTTCCTATAAAAGACAGAAGAAAAAAAAAGTTTTTTAAACAATTTGAGGTTGATGTTGCATTCAAGACTATTAAATCACTTAAATCCATTGTAGTTCATAATAAAGATCCTATTCTCAAGTTACATAAATCGGGGGTTTATAGACTTTCTTGCGCTGATTGCAATTCAGTTTATGTTGGTCAATGCGGACGTAGACTTGAAGCACGTCTCTCTGAACATGTTAAATTCATTAAGAATTACCAGAAATTTGAACATTTCAATTCTCCTTCATCGTTTGCGAATCACATCCTTTCTGAAAACCACTCTCGTGAACTTTTTAAGCTGCATTTTTGCGATAAAGGTTTTAGATTGAATTTGCTAGAAAGCTTTGAGATACATACAGCCCTTTTAGATGATAACATCAATTGCCTTAATGAACAACTTAGACCGTCTGAAAGTTATGTTTTCCTCCATACACGATGCAATTGTTGTACAACAAATCGTACGATATATGTCTGTCAAACCGTCAAAATTGGTATGTGTGTGGGGTAGTTGTTCAACAAATCGTAAGGCGCGGTCGAATCGTTTGGTAGTTCAGCTTGCTTAAAAATATGTTGTATAACTCAGTTGGATATGCGACGGATTTGAGCGTGTGGGGGTATTCGCCGATTTGTCGTACAATTTTAATTCAAAAGTATTTGTACTTTAAGAGAAAAATGGATATTTAAAGGACTATCGAAATATACAAAAATCAAAACTGTTTATGGGATGTAAAATCCAAAGATTATTCCAACAGACATAAAAGAAATGCAATCATATTTTGTTTAGTAATTTTTGGTCGTACCAACTCTAACAACGTTTTAAGCGCATCATCATCCATTCGAAGATAATTTTTATAATCATCAGGTTCTCTAGTTCGTAGCTCATTTAATAAATTAATTTGCGAATTTTCATGTCCAATTTTTGCACCAAACTTGTCTCTTCTTTTTATTAATTTTTTTTATTATTTTCATCAGAAAATAATGCAACAATTGCACCAGCTAATGCTTTTTTTATCAACTGACATGTTCAAGAACTTGGAATACACCAACTTATTGTACAAAAATCGCTTGAAATGTTTTAACGTCTGTGGGCAACATTTTTTACGATCTATCTAGACGATTTTCAATGCGATCTGTTGTACAACCGTTCATACAACAAATTGCATCGTGTATGGGCTGTTTTAGTCTCAAAAATAATATTTTGTCAACAACATGAATTTCTTTACTATTTTTCTTCTTCTTTTCTATTCTTACATTTGACATATAGATTCCAATTTAGTGATATATTTTCATAGTTCTATGATACAGTACTTGTGGTTGGGTATTTCTCTTTCTTTTTTAGTTCCATGTTTTTCGGTTTTATGTTGAAAGGTGATAAGTTAACCTTGTTTATTGAATGGTAGTGTCAGTGTGTCTACTTTAGATATAGTTTTAAAACTTTTTGAAATCTTCTGGCATCCCTTTGGTTTAATGGACTAATATTGATTTTTAATTTAATTTAATTTTAATATGATTTTCATACTTGTCATTACTATATTTGTTTTTAGTGGGATATTTTCCTGTTTGGAAGTTCGTTCTACGAAATTCCATCCATATGGGAGTAATGGGTTTCTAACCTTGGAACTTCGTTTATTCCCTAAAGTTGTAACGACAATGTCGTTATATGTACATACGAGTTATCAACGGGAAAAGAAATTATGAGAAGATACGACGGACAGTTGGAACACCGGCAGAAAGATGGCAGTTTTATATGCTACCGACTCGGTATGAACGATTCGATACATAGGTCAACGCAGGCGAAGCAATCGGCAGAGTTACTCCGACATGCAAGTAAGTCGCATCGACTAGCGCTCGCAAACAGGAACTCTCACTGGTGGTGGAACACCAATTTCGACCTACCTTAGACAGGTATTGACTGTCTAGTTTCCTCGACGGGGTCTTAGACGAGTATTGATCGTCGACGACACCGCTCCCTACCTGGTGAAGGGTATTGACCTTCACCGTTACCCAATCGGAAGGAGTACTGATCCTCTCCGATTTATCCGTATACCGGGTCCACGGGAGTATTGATCTCGTGTGACTTATCTTAACCCTGTAAAGGATATTGCCCTTTACAACACGATATTTCTCCGGAGTATTGATCCGGAGGGATAACCCCCATACCTAAATACCTTTACGTCGATTGTACATATGCTAACCATTTATTACAGAATCAACGGATGTCCATACGGCCAATGACGGGAGATGGTTTCGGCTGGTAAAAGAAGACTCTCGAAGATATTATATATGTATATAATTGTATAAATCTGTGTTTGTTTTGTACCGGACAATAAATATCTAGTAACACAACCCGTATCTTTGTTCTACCATAGCTACCCTAAGCGGCAAAAGTAACTTAACGCCTTAGCCACTCTCAGAATAAAGGGTGCGCGACGAGGCAGCGTTACATAAACTGGCGCCCAAGTAGGATTCGGACCCAGGCAACGTTACATAAACTGGCGCCCGAGTACATAAACTGGCGCCCGAGTAAAAATACTAGATACGTTACATAAACTGGCGCCCGAGTAAAAATACTAGATACGTTAGGCCGCATAGATAAAAGAACAAAGAGTTCTAATAAAGGGTACCTAGACGACGAAGGGTTGTTTAATTCGTATATATTTTTTTTACCGATTTAAAATAGTTTGTACAGATACAAAAATGTCAGTTCAGGAAGAAGGGGCTACCGCTGGTTTAGAAATCGCCGACACAAAAGTAGGATGGATTTACAAATTAAGAAAAGAGGACCTTATAAAGGAATTAGAAAAATTTAATTTAAACGCAACAGGGAACTTAGACACATTACGGGCAAGGATGTCTAAATTTGTAAGAAAACTACATGACGACAACGGAAAAGATCAACTAGAAAATCAACAACAAGAAGAACAACAAACTGCACACGATTCGTCGGAACATAAAGAGGCAGATGACACACAAAGAAATCCAGTACACCCGCAAATAGACTGCGCAGAAGTTGAAAAAATCAGAAGATGGAACTTACAATTTAACGAGCATAAAGACCCTATAGAATTTATAGAAAGAATTCAGGAATTAAAAGAAATGTATCAATTAGGAGACGAGACTTTATTAAGGGCATTACCCGAAATATTACGAGGAAAAGCGATCCTGTGGTATCGGAATAACAGGCACCTATGGGAGTGTTGGCAAGACTTCATAGAAGATTTTAGTTCTTTCTATATACCGATAGATTTATCGACGAACTTAGAAGAGAAAATTATAGAAAGAAAGCATAAAGACAACGAACCGTTCAAACAATTTGTCACAGACATACAGACACTAATGAGACGACACACCGGTTTTAACGACAGCCAACAATTGGAAAGAATATATAGAAATATGAACGCAAAATACAAGTTACACATTCGTAGGAATGAAATTTACTCAATTAGACAGCTGACACGACTGGTAGAAGAAATTGAAGAGATAAAAAAGGAAATTAAAGACGGAGAGAGACTGAAGTTCGAAAACACGGCCAATTATTATACCGGACGGGACACCCACAAAACAAATAAAATACTAAATTACGACAGACAAAGCTGCTGCTGGAAATGCGGGAAAAGAGGACACAGCCGTGATAAATGCTACGCAAAACCGATACGATTCTGCAGTCATTGCGGAATGATAGGAATAACTGCTATCAACTGCCACTGTCAGAAGCAGGGAAACGGAAAAAGGGCAGACTCTTCAGGAGGCAAGACGAAGCCCTCAATAAAGGCCATTAAAACAGATTCGAAACCAACGGACGAAAGACCGCATATTAAAATTTCCACAAATAATGGACTTACATTAAACACCTTAATAGATACTGGTTCGCACTATTCTTATATAGGGAAAACTGGACTAAAGAAATTAAACATGTCCATAAACGGAGGTACATTGGAAACAACCTCAGTAGTATTAGCGAATGGTAGTAAAGTGAAGATAAAAAAGAGTATCATCATCCCATGCACAATAGCCGGGCACTACGGCAAAACCAAGTTTTTCTACATACCAAACCTACAATCCGAAGCAATTTTAGGAGTAAAAGATATTTCATATAGGAAAATACCTTGGGAAACGTTATTTCAGAGCGAGCAAACAGAGTTAGAGGAACTAGAAATTTATAACAAATTGATACACATAGACCTCAGTCAGGTGAACAGGCAAAAAGACGCAAAACTTGAAACAAACGTAAAAGAAATTACGGAACCGGTCTCCACAGGAGAGACAGATTTAGAATTACGAAGACGTTTCGAAAAATTACGCTACGAAAACAAAAACCAAATTGCCTTAACCATTGGTCTAGAGAACCGAACCAATAAAGACGTAAGTTTTTATAATATAAACAACGAGCCGCCCGAAAAAGAAAAAGGTGCGCAGAATACACTAACCGACTCTTTATCACGCAACCCAGTCGATTTGATCAGCTCGCTAACCAACGAGATAACACATGACTGGTACAGTAAAAAAAGAAAGAAAGTAGAAGCTCAACCTCAAAAATTCCCAGATTATGCTATTATGAACGGTAGATTACATAGACATTTCTGGGACAGACACGATTTGAAAAAAGCAGAAATGTCAACGCCATGGAAATTGTGCATTCCAAGTGATAAACAAAAGGCTCTTATTGAAGAGAACCACTGTTCGACAAAAGCAGGGCATTTAGGAATAGAAAAAACCAAAGAAAAATTAGCAAGAAAATATTACTGGCCTGGCATGTTTCGAGACACAGCGAAGTTTATCAGGAACTGCAAAAACTGCCAGCATTGTAAACCATCGCAACAGTTGCCACCCGGAAAAATGCAAGCAACACCAATACCGGAAAAACCATGGCATACGATAAGTTCTGATAGCATAGTAAGTCGATCAATGGAAGACATATTAATAGTAAGTGAAAATTATGACCTCTCCGAAGGGGAAGAGAGAAGCCGTCCGCCGACACCGGGAAGAGGATTGGAAGAGTATCTTCAGGCAATAAAACAAACACCGTCCCTCCGAACAAAGATAAAGTTAATAGATCTGGTGCCGGTGGAACTAAGGAATAAGCCAACGAGCAAAACACGCAAATATAGAATAACATTAACAGATGGGAAGAAGTTGAAAATAAAATATTAAAACCATTTTTTTTCTCACATATGATCGTTAAGTTTAGTTAACTCAGGAGTTTAGTTTTGTTTTACTTTTTATCTAAAAAAAAAAAAATTGCTTTTCATTTCATTCAAGAATTATTTTTTTATTTTGAACTGAGGGGGGTGTAACGACAATGTCGTTATATGTACATACGAGTTATCAACGGGAAAAGAAATTATGAGAAGATACGACGGACAGTTGGAACACCGGCAGAAAGATGGCAGTTTTATATGCTACCGACTCGGTATGAACGATTCGATACATAGGTCAACGCAGGCGAAGCAATCGGCAGAGTTACTCCGACATGCAAGTAAGTCGCATCGACTAGCGCTCGCAAACAGGAACTCTCACTGGTGGTGGAACACCAATTTCGACCTACCTTAGACAGGTATTGACTGTCTAGTTTCCTCGACGGGGTCTTAGACGAGTATTGATCGTCGACGACACCGCTCCCTACCTGGTGAAGGGTATTGACCTTCACCGTTACCCAATCGGAAGGAGTACTGATCCTCTCCGATTTATCCGTATACCGGGTCCACGGGAGTATTGATCTCGTGTGACTTATCTTAACCCTGTAAAGGATATTGCCCTTTACAACACGATATTTCTCCGGAGTATTGATCCGGAGGGATAACCCCCATACCTAAATACCTTTACGTCGATTGTACATATGCTAACCATTTATTACAGAATCAACGGATGTCCATACGGCCAATGACGGGAGATGGTTTCGGCTGGTAAAAGAAGACTCTCGAAGATATTATATATGTATATAATTGTATAAATCTGTGTTTGTTTTGTACCGGACAATAAATATCTAGTAACACAACCCGTATCTTTGTTCTACCATAGCTACCCTAAGCGGCAAAAGTAACTTAACGCCTTAGCCACTCTCAGAATAAAGGGTGCGCGACGAGGCAGCGTTACATAAACTGGCGCCCGAGTAGGATTCGGACCCAGGCAACGTTACAAAGTTTCCACTTTAAAACATGCTTCATGCAATCACCTCATTCTCTTTTCTTCAAAATTTCTTCTAAAGCTTTATTCTACAATAGCTAAATTGTATAAGCTGCTCCCGTTCTTGGGAATAGCTATTACTTCAAAATTTATCTCTTCTAATTTTAACTTTTTTGATATTCTCCATTATATTCCCTATTTTTCCTATTGGGGTTTAAATTTTAAAAAGAATATTACTATATTTATGATTATGGAATTCGAAGATGCTTTTTAAAAAATTTATTTTTTTTTTAAATGTTAACAAGCAGTAGTATATTTAAAATAAAAATTCAAATCACATTAATAAATATAAATAAAAGTAAAAATAAAAATAAACAAAATAGTGATTTCAAGTGCCTTCCTGTTCATAAAAGAGAACATATGCTTCACCACTCACTAGTGATTCGTATGAAATTGGTGAGACGCGGGAATCGTTGTATTCATACCATGTTCGTGAATAAGGATGTCGGCAATAAGCTGTGTAGTGTCCGTCATTCAAAGTACCTCTGTGATTTGTGATGGCATACAGATTATAACGACAGGGGGCGACCTTCGCTGTTGAATAATCACTCATATCTAGAGCTTCCAACGGAAATTCTACGGTGACATTCAGTTTCCCTCTGAAACTTTCCGTTGAAGAAAATCATTTAAGGTGAATCACTAGTATCTTAGGTAACTTTTCGAACAATAACATTTTTGTACACTTCCGTCGTTCTTTACATTTGGAACAAGTTGGTTTCTCATCTCCGTCCAATGTTTCTTCACTTATAAATGAATCTAAGCAATGAAATAGGTTAAGTTGGCAAGTTATTCGTGGGATAGACAAAGAAAGGTCCCAAATTGGATCGAATGTCACAGAACAGTGACCACAATGAGTACATTTCAAAGTGGATTTCAATTGGCCGACAAAGATGTCCACTATTTCGGAATTGTCCATTCTCAGGTACCTGGACCAAGACTCTTGGGCTATCTCATTGTCAGTTAGGTTCTCGTCGATTCCCGTCAAGATTGGCAAGGGCTTCTCGGTAACTCTGTTGACATCTTCGTGCAATATCTCCAGGAGGTATCTCAAAAACTCTTCGGCATCTTGCTGTTCATAACCTATGAAACGGGGAGCGAATCTTTGAATATTGCTTTTCAAAGAGGCTGTATACACCACTCCTCCTGATAAATCCTCAGACCATAATTCCTTTATAACTCTCACAAAACCTTTAATGAGTGCGCCCTTCATATTGGAATTTTTTGTATTCAAATCTCTCATAAAGGCATCTTTCCTCAAGTACTCCAAAAGGCATTTAGTGTTAGACAAACACTGGATAATACTGTTCATGAAACATGTATTCCCAATATTCCTCAACCCATTCAGACCTAGTGCATCAACATTGCCTGGTAATATGAATCTGTTTGAGTTGAAGCTATCGGTATTGTGTTTGTCAATACCATATTCTTCAAAGCAGTCTTGACTATGGTGCGTATCTTTGTTTGATTGATGAAGTTCGTGAGGAGTTATTAAATCAGAGAAAAAACTGTAATTTTGAATAGCAGGTTTCATATAAAATTCATCGAGGGTCTTTGAAGATGGAAAAGTTCCGAGAAAAGAAGCAGCGTTTCCCCTCTGAATGGCTAAACTGATTCTCTGAATGAGGAATGATGTGGCCCTGGGATCATTTGTTTCTTTCTCAATTTTGTTCCCGATTTCTCTAATAAATTTCAATGCATGTGGTCCGAATGTTCCGAAAGTTTCAATTCCAATTGGATAAAAGATAAAGTTATCACGAAGATTAGTGTACTTTCGAATTTTAAGGCATTCTGCAGCATGGGCAGCTGAACCAGGGGTAACTGATGTTTTGGAGACATGTGAGGCTGCCAAAGTGTCTACACATGTAAAGTCCCACATTACAGACCTACCGCGTTGCCATGGAATCAGCGTCATGCCATCCGGTCTTTTGCCATCTTCTCTAAAAATGCCAACAGGCTCTAAAACGGCTGGAATTTTTGCAGTAGCAAGGGAGCGTTTAATCAGATCATTCACTGCTTGATGACGAGAGAAGCGACCGGCACTAAATTTACAGCTCAAACCATGGACGCCTGTGCTATCGACTACAGATCCACAAGTACAAAGGTGTTCTTCACAAACATACGAACCTAATCGAAGTCCAACGGCAATCCTGAATGTTTCGTTATCAAGAAAAGTACCGATAGAAGAAATGGGTAGTGCATTCAACCACGCTCCTGCGTTTTCAGAAGAAACAGCTTTGAGACGTGCCTTTTCTGAAGGCGTTATAGCTGCTTCAAGTAGTTTGTTCGAAGCTATTTTGATCAGAGGAGTGTCCCAAGCATGTTGATGAACTTTCTGATCAGATTTTAATTGGCAATTTGATTCGTTTTTCCATAATTCTTCTCCTTCCTCCAAAAAATGATCAGGTGGAAACATTGGAGGCAATATTGATTCGATTAGATGAGAAACACTATACATTGATGATAGAAATGCAGGTAATGCAAGAGAGGAAGTCGAACGGATACCAAGTCCCCCGTGAGATACTGGAAGGGAAGCCTGAATCCAAGTATTCAAATTCATTGGGTTATTTAATAATACACTGAGAGAGTCACGCATTGCTTCATCAAAAGTATTCAACAGAAACTGATTGCGCCAGGAAGGGCTGCATCTCAACACATACATCAGTTTGGGAATCGCCAAACAATGTTTTAGAAGAAAGAACGCAATGTGAGAGGGAAGTTCAACCAAACGACATGTCATCAAGTCGAACTGTTTCAATTTATCAGCCAAGGTAAGGGAAAGTGCTTCATCCGTCAAAGGTGCTCCGAGGAGAGAGAAATTTGATCTCGTGATGATTTTAATTCCTGGAGCTAGTGTATTAAACTTTTCGAAGATTTCTGGATCATAATTTTCAAGGAAAAACAGTTCACATTTTTGGAAATTTAATTCGAGCCCTATTTCCTTAGATTTAGATATGATAGTCGAAAGGGACTCGAGAACTTCATATGGTTTTCCTCCAAAAGAGCCATCATCCAGATACCAAGCATTGAATTCAGTGAATATATTCTTCACCATGTCATGAATAGTCAAGCAGAAGAGAGCTGGAGCTAAGGGATCTCCTTGTTGAACTCCGCGTTCTGAGCTTATGATATTTTCACCAAATGATAAAAAAGAAGGATAGCGGTAGCAAGAGTTTATAAAAGGATAAAATTCAGGGATTATCTCCAGAACAGTTTGTAGCATTGAGTCACGATATATCACATTGAATGCGTTTTTAAAGTCCAATTTCAAGAAAACTTTCTCTGATTTATCATCATGTTCATGTATGTAACGTCTTGCAGCATGAGCAACTGCTTCACAACCTCCACTAGTACCAAAACCAAATTGAATAGGTCTAAACATATCTCCAAGCTTTTTTTTTAATTTAAAACATACCAATTTTGCAACCAAACGACGGTAAAAAGTCCCAACGGCAATGGGCCTAATTCCCCCACATTTTTTCCTGAGTCCACACAAAGAAGCACCGAAAATTATTGGATAAATATCGATGTTCACTCTACCTGACAGAAATAAATTACATAAATCTGTGATGGACTTCAATAATTTTGCACTTGATGAACCTGCACTGTAACTAGTCATATCTTGAATATGAGACGGCCTCAAAGAATCCAATCCTCCAGATGAACTTGTTCGAAAAGACTTTATTGCACGAGAAACATCTTTTTCCGATACTGTGGGAGTATATGATGATAATGAAGAGTCATTGGGATAATTACTGTGGCATCCAACCGAAGGATGTTTAGATTGGAGTTCTAGAAATGTTTCCTCATTGAATTTCGCTAATGTGTCATCTGAACATAGAATTTTGACTGCTCCTGACAAATCTCCATCTGTCACTTTGTTTGTGATCCTTTTCAATAAATTAGATTTCGAATTTTGAGATTTTCTATTTACATTTTGCAATTGTAGCTTACGACTGGAATCATTTAGGTTTCTCTTTATCATGGTTGCCAATGAAATCTTAGGATTGAAAACATTGTGAGAAATATTGAAAGAACCATAAGGGAACATCAACAGATTTTCCCATGAAGAAATAGAGTTATTTCTCACGCAGTCATTGATCAAGCTGGAAAGAGCCGAGGCAATATATTATACTTATAACAATACTCTTCCAAATTCAAAACTGAAAGATTACATATTAAAGGCTCAAAATCAAAAGATCTAAAGATGAAAGATTAAAGATTTTTTACAATGCAAAATCTGACTATTTATAATAATTCCTAATCTTGTTTACTACAACGAAATTAATAAAAACAATGAGAAATATTGTAAACAGAATCATTAAGTCTTTTTATTAACTGAAATAAAAAAGGTTTTTTAACTAAACAAAACAAACAAAAACGTTATTGCGTTTTAACTTAAACATATCTTATTTTTCTAAGACTGTAACTCTTCCCTCCTTAGAAAGAAGCGAATTCTTGAGCTTCTCCAATCTTTATATCTTCTTAAACTATCCATCTTCCTTCTTCCATGTTACTTTTTTTAAAGTTCTTAATTTTCACTTACAAAAGTTCATAAATTTAATAAAATTAAATGTTCAAACTAAATTGTCTCTACTTAGAAAATGTCTTTAGCACTATTGAAAATGTTTTGAAATTTATTAAAAATTACATAGTCCGACAATCATCTTCTGTGAGTAAAGGAAGGGTTAAATCATTGGAGTGGATTAAAGGAATAAAGGATTGATACATTTTTTTAATTTGGCATTTTTAAAATTAAATATTATTTCATAATGAATTCTTTTTCTAACTCAAATTTTATTTTAGAATGATAATTCAAAATTACATTTCTAATTGCTTCCTACAAATAAATTAAAAATAAAATTTATGCAAAATATTTATTTTTATAAAATATAATAACTTAAATTTTCTTGAAGATAACATAAACTGTTTAATATAATAATTGTATATAAATTTAAAAATACAAATATGTTTAAAATTAATTAAATATATTTATTCATATAAAGATTGAGCTTTTAAATTTATTATAATGTAATTGAATTTATTTAATTAAATGATTTATTCTATGTTTGATTCGTTAGATTCCGAATCAACCAAATAAGTATCTGTAATTAGAGGAATTATTTTACTTTCGTTCAAATGCGTGATATATTTGTTTTTAGTTTGAGGATTTTCAATTTCAATTTTACCGTTTTCTAATATTTTCGTTAAAATATATGGACCATCAAATTTATTCTTTTGTTTTCCTTTTCTATTTTCTGTATACTGTTGAACCAATTGGAGGGTTTCTATTTATTCTATTCTGATTAATTTTATCAATTACTTTTTGTTTTTGTTTTAATGATTTTTCTTTAACTTCCGAATATAATGCTTGAGTATTTTCTTTATGAGAATTAACAAATTGTGTGTAAGCCGCTGATGGCAATATTGACAAGGGATCTTTACTAACAGTATGTTCTGACACTAATTCAAAAGGGGTAAATCCGGTTGTCGAATGAATTGTACTGTTATAAGCAATAACTGCATATGGCATTAAAGAATTTATATCACTGTTATTATCTTTTTCTTTTAAAATTCTAATATGTTCCGTAATTGTTGAATGAAATCTTTCTACAGGGGAATTTGACTCATGATGATACGGTGTAGTAAAATGTATTTTAATATTATGAGCTTTTAATAATTCTTTTAATATATCATTTTTAAACTCTCCACCTTTATCTGCTACTATTTGTTCTGGTATACCGAAATATGTGAAAAATTGTACCAATTGTTGGCAAGCTGACACAGCAGTGCCAAAATAAGGTAATGCTTGACCGTACTTTGAAAATTTATCTAATATAATTAAAAATATATGATTTCCATTTTTATAAGTGTCAATATGTATTATTTCAAACGATTTAGAGGGTTTATTAGTTAAAATTAATGGTTCAGCAATTGGTTTTCTATTATATTTAGTTTTTTGACAAATTTCACAATCATTAATATATTTAGTTACATCTTTTTTCATTGATTTCCAATAATAATTATTTTTTAAAAATTGAATAGTTTCATTAATTTCTCTATGATTTGTTTTACCTTCATGTTTATATTTTATTAATTCAATTCTTTCATCTGGCATAACATTATTAATTAACTTAGTACATTCTATTAACTTCAATTTAGTAAAATATTTTTTCTATACTTCTTGAAATGTATTCCTTAATTCGAGGGATAAAAAATAAATATATAATGTATTTTTTAAGCATTTTCTTTTAAATATTTAATTATTATTTTCGGATCGTCTGGTAAAGTTAATTATTATTATTATTATTATTATTATTATTATTATTATTATTATTATTATTATTATTATTATTATTATTATTATTATTATTATTATTATTATTATTATTATTATTATTATTATTATTATTATTATTATTATTATTATTATTATTATTATTATTATTATTATTATTATTATTATTATTATTATTATTATTATTATCAAAAGACTTACGCACTTACTCAGCTTTCGCTGGTAATATTTACCTATCCTGAGCGTAAACGCAAATGGGATTAGGCTCAAAGATTACATCCTGATGTGATGTGTTGTATGGTTTCCGACGTTTGTTGGCACCGTCTACACTTGTCCGATGTAATAGTTTGGTCCCTGATAACGAATTTTTTGTAGTTGTTCGTATTAATTACTTGATCCTGAATGGCCATCATAAATCCTTCAGTCTCTGGGAACAAGGTACCATCAGCAAGCCACCTATTTGATGCTATTTTGTCAATGTGTGGTTGGTTAAGGTCGTGATGATGTCGACCATGTAGAGCTTTTTGGGCCCATTTTACGTGTTTCTCAGCATCTGTTGTTACTTCTAAATCCACATTAGGACCTGCTAAATTTAGGGGGGAATAATTTTTATCTGCTCCTATAACAAATTTGTGTAAATTAGATGACATTGATTTAGTGATAAAGAAGTCTCTTGGACATAAAGATATAGACTTAGAAGTAAAAATGAAAATTCATAATATGATAACAGTTCCTACAATAATATACGCAAGTGAAAATTGGACTGTGCGAAAGAAGGACGAAACTAAAATAAATGCCATAGAAATGAAGCATCTATGAAAAATTGCAGGGAAAACTAAATGGGATAGAATTAGAAATGACGTCATTAGAGAGACAACTAAGCAGGAACCGATAACTAGTAAAATAAAAAAGAGACAACTTAGATGGTATGGTCATATGGTAAGAATGGAACCAAATAGATTAACAAGGAAAATAATGGAGATTGGAAAACCGATCAAAAAACACAGGGGTAGGCCTAGAAGGAAATGGTTAGACCAAATACAAGAGATAGGCTTAGAAAGAGGAAAGAGCATAGCAGAAATGAAAAATCTAGCAAGAGACAGAAAGGCATGGAAGAAATGGGTGCAGGGCACGGAATCCACATCCGACGCCTGAAAGGGCAAAAGGATTTAGAAAAGAAGAAGAAGAAGATTTAGTGATAAAGAAGTCTCGTAATTTATTTATCTGCTTGTTGTGTAGATTGATTATGTCGCATAGAGCTCTTCCTCCCTCCTTTCTCGGTAGTGTTGTTCGGAGTACTGACGATGTTGGATGATGATATCTGTGCTTGGTCATCATAGTCCTTGTTGTTCTCTGAATATCTTCCAATTCAGTTTTTGTCCATCGTAGAATCCCAAGCAAATAAGTTAACACAGGTACGGCATATGTATTAATTGCTCGGTTAAGGTTTCCTGCGTTCAGTTCGGATTTTAGTAATGAACTAACTCTCTGTGTATACTGATCCTTGATTTTGGACTTGGACTGTTTTTGGTCTAGCAATCTGGCTTGTTGAAATCCCAAGTACTTATAGGTTTCCCCATTCTGCATGGCAGCGATTATATCTCCATTAGGTAGCGCCACATCTCCATTGACAATTTTTCCCTTTTCGATGTTTAAGGTTCTGCACTTATCTAAACCAAATTCCATTCGTATATCACTGGAGAACCTTTCGGTTATATCCAGAAGATGTTGAATTTGTTGTTGATTAGAAGCAAACATTTTTATATCATCCATATAAAGAAGATGGGAAACAGTGCAGTTGGTGTTTCTATTAGTCTTAAGATTGAAGCCATATTTTGTATTGTTGAGCATGGTAGAAAGTGGATTCATTGCCAAACAGAACCACAATGGACTAAGTGAGTCCCCTTGGAATATTCCCCTTCGAATAGAAATGTCGTTAGTCTTAATATACTGACCATTAATATTTACCTGAAGGCTTGTTCGCCATTGCTTCATCGAAGCTTCAAGAAAAGAAACTATGGTGGGGTTTATTTTGTAGATGTTTAAAACGCTTATTAGCCAGGAATGAGGCACGCTGTCAAATGCCTTACGGTAGTCTACAAAAGCAGTCGAGATGTTGCGACATTGCTTTTGCGCTTGCCTTAGGATCACAGAGTCGATAATAAGCTGTTCTTTGCAACCCTGGTGACCACGTTTACATCCCCTTTGCTCCTCTGCCAAGGTGTTATTTTGGTCCACATGCCTGTAAATTCTGTTAGTAATGCATGATGTTAATATCTTGTAAAGCGTTGGAAGACATGTGATTATTATTATTATTATTATTATTATTATTATTATTATTATTATTATTATTATTATTATTATTATTATTATTATTATTATTATTATTATTATTATTATTATTTAATTCTTGCAATTCATCAAACTCTCTTAAAAATTCATTTATGTCAAAATCAATATCACCTACATTATTAAATCGCGATGCCGTCTCAAACGTATTTAATTCAATTCTACTTAAGGGATCTGCAATGTTATTTTTACCGGGTTTATAACTAATTGTATAATCAAATTCTTCTAATTTAAGTCTTCATCTTAATAATTTCGAATTCGGTTCTTTTAGATTAAATAACCAGACTAAAGGTCTGTGATCTGTTTGAATTGTAAATTTTCTACCGTACAAATAAGGTCTAAAAGTTTTACATGCCCATACTATGCCTAAAAGTCTTTCTCAATAGTAGAATATTTTTGTTCAGTGTTATTTAAAGTTCTATATGCATAAGCTACAGGGTGATCATTAGGTGGAGTTCCTTGAGATAATACTGCACCTAACGCAACATTAGAAGCATCAGTAGTTAATATAAATGGTTTCGAAAAATCAGGATATTTTAATATTGGAGCATTGATTAAAACTTCTTTTAAATGATTAAATGATATTACAAATTCTGGTGTATGGATGACTCTAGCATTCTTTTTTAATGAATTAGTTAAAGGTTTAGCAATCTTTGCAAAATTATTAATAAATTTTCTATAATAACCGGCTAATCCGAAAAATGATTTCATTTGTTTTTGATTTTGTGGAATAGGAAAATTTTGAATTGCCTTAATTTTATCTGGGTTTGGCTTTACTCCATCTTTAGTTATAACATGACCTAAATATGCAACTTCAGTATGTAAAAATTCTGATTTATCTAACTGTATTTTTAAATTTGATTGTCTGAGTCTTTCAAAAATTTTCTTTTACCTATCAATATGTTCTTATAATGAAGTAGAAAAAACAATGATATCATCTAAATATACATAACAAATTTCATTTTGAAAACCGCGTATTACTCTCTGAAAAGTTGCCGGAGCATTTTTTAGTCCAAAACTCATTCTTAAAAATTCATAATGACCCATTTCTGTTGAAAATGCTGTTTTAGGAACATCATTTGGATCCATTTCAATTTGATGATAGCCATTGGCTGAATCTAATGTAGTGAAATAACATGCTCGACCTAATCTATCCAAAATTTGATCTATTAGAGGTAATGGAAATTTATCATCAATTGTTTTTTCGTTTAACTTTCTATAATCAATAACAATCCTATATTTTTTCTTTTTACTAGCATCTAATTTTTTTTCTATAACCCAAATTGGTGAATTAAAAGGTGAATTTGATTCTCTAATTATACCGTTACTTAGCATATTTTCTATTTGATTTTTTACTTCGTCTCTATAAATTTCTGGATATCTATAATTTCTTGTATAAATAGGAGATTCATCAATTAAATTAATTTAATGTTTAACTTGATTAGTAAACGTTAAGGGTGTTCCTTCAACATAAAAAATATCTCTATATTCATAACATAACTTATAAATTGCTTCATACTCTTCATCATTACAATGATTTAATCTTAACTTTTTTAAACTTTCTTTCTTAACTTTCTTAATTTTAAACTATCAATTTCCATATTTTCAATATTATTACATTTTATATTATTATTTAAAATTTCTTCACCAACTAACTCTACATTTATTGGTTCATTAAAAATTATT
This sequence comes from Ophraella communa, assembly GCA_035357415.1. Classification (NCBI taxonomy): domain Eukaryota; kingdom Metazoa; phylum Arthropoda; class Insecta; order Coleoptera; family Chrysomelidae; genus Ophraella; species Ophraella communa. The sequence goes on along the minus strand of CM068990.1, from coordinate 24,980,356 downwards.
TTTACTGGTTTCTCATCTGTATTAGTAATTACCGTTAATGCATTAACATTTTCTATATTCATTAAACATTCAGGAATTTCTACTTTACCAAAATTTATATAGTTTAAGATACCGGTGCCATTGGACTTTAATACCGAAAACCGTTTACACTACCACTACACCAACACACACTTTTATATGCCTGACGCGCGTTTCGATAACCAAGTTTACCTTCGGTCTCTGAAGAAGATAACTTGGTTATCGAAACGCGCGTCAGGCATATAAAAGTGTGTGTTGGTGTAGTGGTAGTGTAAACGGTTTTCGGTATCATTTTCGCCAACGGTTCCAGATTCAACATTTTAATTGGACTTTAATGTTTTTTGACATTCTGGGGGGAATAATTATTTCGACTTTTTTAAAAACTTTTTTTGACTTAGGTTCATCAGAAGCAGCGTAAAGAGGCAAAATAGTATTAGGAGTTTTAATTGCAAAATCTTTAAAATCAATTGTTGTACTGACATGCTTCAAGAAATCATATCCAAGTAATCCATTAAAATTACGGGAAAAATTGAAAATATAAAATTTGTGGAAATCTTTTTCTTTAAATATTGGAAATATCGGAATTTTTAAAGTCTCATTATGTTGAGAAATAGCATGTGGGGTTTCTACAGTGAACTTTTCATTTGTAATATATTTTTTATAGAATTTATTCGCTAAATTTTCATTTAGAAAACTTTGACCAGATCCAGTAACAATTAGGAATGTAGCATTTAATTCAGGAATAATTATTTTTGGTAAAACTGAATAAACAGCGTTTACTTTTAAGTTTGATTCATTCGGTGTGGAGGTTTCTTGATGCAGATCATAATGTTCAGGAACATTTTGAGTAAATAACTCTTCATGGTTAAAATTAGGGGGAGAATTATTTTGATGTCTGAAATAATTATTGGAATGACGATTACTACTGGTCCTTCGGGAGTTACTAGAAGAAATGTCCATTGGTTCTGGATTTGGAATATTATCTGAACGATATGATTGGAATTGGGCATTTGGGAAATTAGGTCTGAAATTTTGCCTGAAATTAGGATTATTAGACTGAATTTTAAAAGATGATGGGGAATAAAATTTGAAAAATTAGTGGGACTTGAATTAAAATTTGTTTGACCGTTACTGGTATAACTACTATAATAATTATTATTTCTATTATAATAATTATTATTATTTCTATTTAAATTATTATTTTGATTGCGACAATTATTTCTAATATTATTATTATAATTGTTGTTTGAATTATTTTTAAAATATAAAAAGTTTTCTTCCTCTTTAACAAAAGCCATTGCCTGTTCTATTGAATCAGGATTTTTAAGTCTTACAACTAACTGCATATGATAGATCAATCCATTTATGAATGTTTTCAGACACAAATCATCGTATTGTTGAATTTTCAATAATTTTAACTCTCTACTATCGTCACTTAAATTAATTTTTGAAAATAATAGACTACGCGAATCTTGAATTCTTAATCCAAAATCTAGTGGACTTTCATTACGATTCGGTTTCAATAAAATTATGTCTTGTACTAAACAATCTATGGATCTTTGATCAGAAAATGTTACCAATAATGCATCTTTAACTTTCAACCAAGTATCCAATTCTGTGCGAGAAGAAATCAAATCTGCAGCCCTATCAGTTAATTTACTTAATATTGTATCAAACAAACATATATTTATTGGTGCATTAACATTGGTTTTATCTTTATGGTTATTTAAAAAATTTTCACAACAACTAATAAATCTATTAATTTGACGTATATTAAGTTGCGGCAGCCATTTCAGAGGGCCGGATCCGGACTAGTACCATAATTTGTTGCTATTTTGTTGCTAATTTGATGCGTAAAAATTAATTTTGTTGCTCATGCCGTTTCCGAGAAATCGCGTTGCCCCGTAGCTTAATATTAAGCTACGGCAGCCACATGTGCTATCTCGGCAACGGAGCAAGCTATCCACAAGCGGTTGGCGGCGTATTTTGTTGCTATTTTGTTGCTTAAAGGTGGCACCACTCCCCGATCCCGCGACCCACCCCTAACGGCCAAACTCACCCCCGGCATCTCGCTATTAAGCTACGGCAGCCACATGTGCTATCTCGGCAACGGAGCAAGCTATCCACAAGCGGTTGGCGGCGTATTTTGTTGCTATTTTGTTGCTTAAAGGTGGCACCACTCCCCGATCCCGCGACCCACCCCTAACGGCCAAACTCACCCCCGGCATCGCGCTATTAAGCCACGGCAGCCACATGTGCTATCTCGGCAACGGAGAACCCTATCGACAAGCGGCTGGCGGCGTATTTTATTTCTAGTTTGTTGTTGAAAGATAGCATCACGCACTGATCCCATGACCCACCCTGCCTGCCGGCACTTCGGGCTTTGCCGGTAACATATTTACGTCGTACGCGTTGTCTCATGCCACGTTTGGGCAGTTGAATGAACTCCGAGTTAGAATTTTCATCACTGATAGATAATATATCTAGCGCTACCATGTCATAGTAAAGGTTTCGTTTTACGTATAACTACTGTGTTGTATTCTCAGTTTGAGAGTTGGTAGTACTGTTCTGGCACGACATTATTTCGTAAAAATGACGGGATTCCAAACCTTGAACGGCAAAAATGGAATACAAACTTTTGAAATTAATGTTTTCGAGCACAATGTTATCTATAAATATCTCAAGAATATGTATAGAAATTTGTAACTCTATATTAAATAGAAAAATTGCCACATGGTCGTAGAAAAGATGCGCCATACAGCGAATGCCGTACTTAATCACTTCTCAAACTTTGTCTATTAAATATGAAGTGCTAAAAATGCATACTCATATTCTTGAGAATTTTGTTGTTCAAAATGACGAGCTCCACCATTTTTATAAAGTAATTTTTTTTAAATAAACAAACGCATTTGAGCAGAATTGAAAGAGACCATAAGAAACTATACTTCTTTATTATACCTCAAAATTTTTCATTTTAATCTACTAATAATTACTTTATTATGAGAGAATTTAACACATGTATGCGCGGTGCCTTAGGCAAGTAGGCGCATGAAATGACAGTTACGACACTATATACATCAATATGGCGATTTCGGGCTCCTCCAAAAGTTATTGATATTTTGTTTTCTAATATCGCGTCAATTGGTTATGTTTATGTTAGTTAATTCAAAAGAGGCGATTACCCTCTCTCATTCAAAAAAAGTTCCGGTTCAATTTATTAAGTTTCAATGAAGTTAATCAAAGTTGTGTGTTTTGAGATATGTAGTTTTTCATCGGATAAAAACTTCGTGCTATGCACTTTTATTGACGTGTGTCACGATACCCCGGTCATACACATTATCTCTTACGTCAATCCATCTCAACACTCAATGGTTTTTAGATAAACGCATGTATCTTATCATCTGAATGGATAATTGTATCTCGTGTTCGAACCTCCATAACTCGAACAGTAAGGGACCAAGACATAAGTTCGAGTTATAGAGGTGTTCGAGTTACGGAGGTTCGACTGTATATAGTATTTATAAAGATGATTTATGACATAAAACGCTGCCAACTGCATTGGCGGAGTGCTTCCTTGAAGAGCAAGTTGATCTCTGCGTCTTTTTTTTTCTACGCTATGTCAATTTTATTTTCAATAATACTTTTGGTAATGGTGTTTCATAGGATAAGATTTCTCGAGTAAATAATGTTGACAATTTCCGTTGTACGCTTTAATTGTTTTGAGGCGTAAAAATGTGCTGTTTATTCGAGTGTTTATTGTTGATCGATTCGAGGTTAGTTACTAAGTGATCGATAAACATAAACAATTCACATGGTGGTTTTGTTGCACGCGGCTTGCTTTGAAGTTTCGATGAACTTTTTCAGTTGAACTTATAATTATCTGTGCCTCAAGATAATACATCAAAACATCTCTATTGGTCCCGAGGATCGTATCAGATAAGTTTAGCATATTTTGAACGCGTTTTCCTGCTTAGAAAGATTACTTGTTTAACCTACTTCCACTCGTGGGCTCAAATATTTCAACGAAGTAATCTTTACATCTCTATTCCCAAACAAAAGTTACATGAAATCATTGATCGCGGTAGCGAAACGGAATCAATAGTGAATAGTTACACTATAATATCGATTACTAAAAAAAATGTACTTACACTTTTGGATTTCATGATTAGTTTATATAGCAATGTTTATTTTAAAATCAGTTAGTACTTTCAAATATTGATATCGATTTACACTTTTTTGTGCTTAAATATATAAAAAAAACCAATTTGTACACAGACTATTTTTTGAATTTATTTAATCAATGCGAGTACGAGATACTTTGTGATATTTTTTTCGCGCAGGGCCAGATGTTTTGATGAATCGTTGATGCTTGTTGTCTTTTCGAGCAATGCAAGAGAGAATTGACTTGAACTCCGACTGGCACCGATCAAGTGATTAAAATGACGACTTTTAACGCAAGCTTTTTGAACGGAATTTGAATTTTGACAAATGACTTCATTGTTCTTAAATTGGATGCTTAAAAAATTACAATAGTCGCTTTTCTATTGTAGATGACGGAAATTATAAACTGCAGAATTCATAAGAAGACACAGCATTTCGGTAGAAGCGCGATTCCTACCATCCTCAAACAAGAATTTAACGTGGTTTTATTTCAAGAGCTGAGCATAAAAAAGTTGGAGCGAAAAACCAACATTTTCCGAAGAAAACCCGTTCCAATGCTTCCTCTTCAAGCAAGCAAAATGCCACATTCTATCGATAGATAATTATCATGTGCACAAAAATTTATCAAGACATCTTGATAATTATAGAAATGCGAGCGGTTAACGGACACACAAAAAAAGTAGCGAAAAACGTGAATTTTTTACTTTTGAAAACAATATGATAAGTTAAGCACAATTGAGTCCAAAGAGTCTGACACTTAAAAGCCATATTCTAGCGTAAGCAACGATCATGTATGCAAAGTTTCATTAAGATATCTTGATAATTGTAGAAATGCGAGAGGTTAACAGACATGCAAAAAAAAACGAGCAAAAAAACGGACACCACGAAAAATCGATTTTGAAAGCTTCTCACAATTTTTAGATAAAGTAAATCCCCAAATAAATGTTATAATTCGATATGGCACATTTAGCTTTATCAAAAACAAAAAATTTCAAACCGCTAAGTGCCCAATTAAAAATTTTACGGTGAAAATTCAAAAAATTTGGCTCGAACCCGTTACATAGCTTCCTCTTCAAGGAAGCAAAAATATAAAAAATGAAAATTCAATGATAAATAGTAATAATAGCAACAATATATAGAGATATATTCAAATAAGTGCTTATTTAAAATAACTTTTCAAGAATTATTTGTTCAACGCTCAAATAATCGTTCTGGAAAGAAGCGATTGTTTATAATGTGGGGTGGAAGGAGGGGAGGGAGGATTTTATTTTTTTGTAAAGAAGTCAGAGATGCTGCATTGTTTCAAACTAGCAACTTTCTTTTTAGTTGCAAATTTATCGAGCTTGCTGAGGGCTACAAAGATTTTATCATTCCCATTATGAATTTCTTTCAATTTCTCCATTCACATCATGAATTTCTTTAAACTTCTTCACTCACACGTATAAGTAAAGCCATACCTAAAAGGAGGCCAGGTAGGGCAATAAAGTTGGGGCGGCAGTCGTTGGGAAAATCCCAGAGACGGTTTTTGGTGAAAGCCAGAGACTGTCTGCGCTCTATTGACGTTTGAAGCCTACGAAAAATTAGAGGTTCGAGTTCGGGTTATAGAAGTTTTTTTTACATGCCTCAATATAGGACTGTCAAGGAGCCAGGACAAGAGTTCGAGTCAGAGAGGAATTCGAGTTATGGGTGTTTTTTTTATGGAGGTTCGACTGTATTAAAAATGAGAGTTACTTGTGATTTATACAGGAAGCGTGTTATAGTTTAATTTAGCTATGATTCAAATGTCGTGACCATTAGAAACCTCAAACCCGAGAAATTAATTATTGAAAATAACATGTAGTCTTATGGAAAAATGTAGCTTCTATAGATTATAAAGATATTTAAAAATGAAAAAATTATGGAAAAATTCTGAGACCCTAAAAAAAAATTATAAATCTATAGGTGCTTTGAAAATTATCACTAGGAACCTGTCAAAGAGGTAATTGAATAATATCCTATATGAATATTCAAAAATTTGGAGATTAAACACGCGAATAGATGGCAAACTTACAGCGCTACTGCGCGAGTTAGCAGCTAAAATCGTAGTACCGTTTCCATTGACTAGCAACGTACACCCGCCATAGTCCCTTAAAAGTTGTAAGTTGATCTTGGTTCTTGACTCGTATGCAGATATACATATGCGGATTGCGGCTATTCGCGATTCAACGATACTGAAGCGCCGCGTCGTGGCCGGGAAAAAAAGCTGCGAGCCACTCGTAAATCGACAAATCAACATGGTAAAAGTTGAAAATCAATGAATTAAAAAATATTCCTGGGTTCTAAACTCTCAAAAACCGCTTGAAATCGATAGGAAAATATGTTTGTTATGTTTTAGAATTTAAAAGTTATTAAAAAGTTGGCTAGTTTTTTTTATAATTTTAATCTCCAAACTACCAGTACACAAAAAACTATATTGTCAGAAGGGATTAATTAATAAATAATAACTGTAAATGCTGCTGATTAAGAGTATTTTTATGTAGTTTGACCTGCTGAACACGAATATGGAGTGCAAATTATCGGAAAATCAACTAATAATTAGTTATTAACAAAACTCTTGTTTAAATGTTTATAAAAAATGTATTGTCAAACATAACGACATTCTGAATTGTTCCAGACATTCCTTAGGTCATAATGAACGTGTAGATTTTTTCAGATTAAAAAAATGTTGAGTAGAACTCGAGATATTGTAATTTACATTTAACAATTTTACAAACGGCTTACTTCGCCTTTTCGGACTCTCGCTGCCAGGACTTAGTTTGTTACTCAAACCGCAAAATCTCGAGTTCTACTCAAAATTTTTTTAATCTGAAAAAATCTACACGTTCATTATGACCTAAGGAATGTCTGGAACAATTCAGAATGTCGTTATGTTTGACAATACATTTTTATAAACATTTAAACAAGAGTTTTGTTAATAACTAATTATTAGTTGATTTTCCGATAATTTGCACTGTTCAGCAGGTCAAACTACATAAAAATACTCTTAATCAGCAGCATTTACAGTTATTATTTATTAATTAATCCCTTCTGACAATATAGTTTTTTGTGTACTGGTAGTTTGGAGATTAAAATTAAAAAAAAAACTAGCCAACTTTTTAATAACTTTTAAATTCTAAAACATAACAAACATATTTTCCTATCGATTTCAAGCGGTTTTTGAGAGTTTAGAACCCAGGAACATTTTTTAATTCATTGATTTTCAACTTTTACCATGTTGACTTGTCGATTTACGAGTGGCTCGCAGCTTTTTTTCCCCGGCCACGACGCGGCGCTTCAGTATCGTTGAATCGCGAATTGCGAGTGCTCATGAAATGGGCTAACGCTAGCAACTAATTAGGAAAACCAATTGATCATTTAACCCTAATAACATGGTGTCCTTACTATGACACATCAAAACTTGCATAATTACTTGTACGTGTGTTATCATAAAAAAAATAACCGTTAAATCTCATCGGAACTTTCTGAAAAATTTTTTAAAAGTATAAAATATTCTAGCGCTGGAGATGGTGATACAAAAAAATTAATTTTTTATAATTGCAACTTGTTATTTAATTGCAAATCAACGGCGCGCAACATATTGATGTTCGTATGTTTGAAGACAAAAAGTGTGCGAGGAAGTTTGAGATACGAACAACAGTCAACGAGACATTTGTTCGTCAACAACTAAAGAAGTTTTCTTGAAAGTTACAGATCAATTCGATAACAATGGACTGAATAGCGTCGGTTTAAAAAAAAATCGCGCGCTCCCACGTGCGGTCATGCCGTTTGCGCGAGTGCCGGTCAGCAAGCAATCTGAATATATTTTTATGCACAACATAATTGGAAAGTTGAAAACCCATCAATCTCACTCATTCTTAGCTTCTGAATCCGAATCTAGGATTTAATTTTTCGTAATAGTGCCAAGAGATTGTTTAAAGCGCATTTGTTTAAAGAAATGAAAAAAAGTGGTTTTTTTATCTGAACAAATTTTTTCTAGATATAATAGCTTATTTTAGTAACAAATAACCTCTAGTGTTTTTTTCAGAAAACGCATGTATTAAAAGTTATCAATTTTTAAAGGTAACCGTACACGCCATGACCGAACGCGGGAATGCGCGACTTTGTTTAAACCGACGCTGTTCAGTCAATTGTTATCGAATCGATCTGTAATTTTTAGGAAAACTTCTTTAGTTGTTGATGAACAAATGTCTCGTTGACAGTTGTTCGTATCTCAAACTTCCTCGCACACTTTTTGTCCTCGAACATACGAAAATCAATATGTCGCACGCCATTGATTTGCAATTAAATAATAAGTTGCAATTATAAAAAATCAATTTTTTGTATCACCGTCTCCAGCGCTAGGATATTTTATATTATTAAAGAAAATTTCAGAAAGTTTCGATGAAATTTGACGGTTTGACGGCGATATATGTTTAAAAAAAGGATTAAAAATGCGTTTTAAAAATATCAACATTTAACATTTCGAATACGAAGGTATCTTTTTTTATTCATTGTTATAAATTTTGAAAGTCGATCATCTGTGAGTCACATTTTGGAAAGGTCGAGCGCTAAACCCCTTATTGCATCCGGCCCCTCAATTTTCAATCATTTTAATTAAGTACAATGCTGCGAGTGAATTAATTATTCAATTTTTAAGTAGACAATTACTACGTACTTTCCACGTGGTTACACTTGATCTCACAAAAGTCACTAGGCTTAAATCAGTGTGGAATGATTTCCAACCTCATTGACAATTTTATTTTGCAAAACATGCCTACTCGCCTATCTCTTGTACATGTAAGATATGGGAGGGAAGAAATGCTTTTTTCTGGCTACCTGTCATATCCACGTAATGCTTGTTGACTAAGCGTACTGGCCATACAACGTCTCTCTCTCTCTTTCTCTCTCTTCCCCCTCTCTTTCTCTCTCTCTCTCTCTCTCTCTTTCTCTCTCCCTCTCTCTCTTTTCTCTCTTGATTTGTAAAATCTCTATAATTGCTATATACTTTGACCAGACAACCTATATACCCCAAGGCCTCAAATAAAAAAATATCAATATCAATGGCTCTCTCGTCACCCGGCGTCTTATTTCAAAACACATCTTGTTCACGTGATACATGAATCAAAAATTGCTAATTCAAAATTTATGTGGGAATGGAAAGAGAACAGCATAATTGCATAGCCCTTTGTTAATAGCAGTTTTTAACGTAAACAGTTATCTTCTCATTAAATAATCCGGTAAATTTTTTTCTATCTATTACATTTACTTTTACAAATACAACAGCACACATTTGTTGAACGTTTCTTTTAATACCACTACTTTAATAATTAACATAATAATAAGAAAGTACATTTATATTTATCAATCATTCTGAAAATTTATAGTTGGTTTCGAAAAAGAACGGCTTAGGGATATGTTTCGAGTTTTCGGAGAAGTGGCAGCAGGATGCCATAGCTTGTTTATTTTTTGTGATTCGCGGATTTCAGTTCTCGTGTAGCATCACATTGCCGCACTGTATTTTGTTTTGAGACGTTATTGTCGTGTCAAAACACGCTCAGTCTTGAGTGGACGTTCGTCTTGGCCAGACGCATCGACGCGTGTGTCACGTAGAACGCGATGTGAGCTTGAGACAGGCCTTTTTTATATTGTCATTTTGATCGCGGTGTGAGGATTGAGGCAGGCCCTTTTTATTCGTTTTTTTTTTAAAAATGGGTCGCGGTAGGCCAGCTACAGTTTCGGAAGACGACTTTGTTGACGCTGTAGTGGAGTTTAAAGACAAAGTGTGTGTTAACTCTAGTATTGTCGTGAAAGATGACCCTGTGTGGCAAAAGATTTCCGAATCGAACAAAATCCAGAACAATTTGTTACCTAAGTCAATACATGCTATGGTGGTGGGTAACCGCTATGGTGTTTTGGTTAAACTTATGGGCACAAATGATTCACTTAATAAAAGTATGAACAGTACAAATGATTCACAAACCAGTTACGAAGCACTCAACTCCAGTGAAATAGAAATAATTTATAATGATAAGCTTGTCCAATTTTCATGCGAAATGAGTAATGAAAAGTTAGAAGAACTAACTGATATTGTCGATTATTCTCGCAATACAAGAGGAGCTAAAATGGCAAAAAGAAAGTACAGAAGATTTATACCTGGCAGGTACCAAGCTTACCTTTCTAGATTGATTTTAGATAATACAAGACTTCTATGTGGGTGGAATTTTAAAAATCAACACATCAATTTACTTGGCACAAGCGGAAAAATAGAAGGTTAGTATTTTTCTTTTATTTTTAAGCACGGTGATCGAATACAAAAAAAAGCATTTTAGAAAACATCAACACGAGCGATTCTATCACGAAACATCGTAAAAAAATGCTTAGCACAATTGTGTGCGTATATATGTACATATGCGTGAATGTAAACAAGACGTTCAGCTCAGATTTCACCTTAGCCCTTACGCTTTTTTGTGAGCTTAGAGTGTCACATATTTTCTGTTATCAACCTTTTTGCAGACTGCCAATAATTTAAATAGTGCGTTGTAATTTTTTTTCGTTGATTAATACGTACATTCGAGCATCATCCAATTAAGACGCACGTACACGTGTCTAAGACTTATTTTGCCAAATTTGCCAATCGGTCTAGTTTAGATCAACTACGTGATATAATTTCGTCGCGAAATCATCAAAAGATTTCGCGGTTTTCTGTTCGTTCGCTCGCATTTTCGTGCTCGCATTCTCTGCCTCTCGCATTGGGCCCGCGGCAGCCGGGGTTCGCTGCGTCGGGTCTCTTGGCCGCGGCCTCGTCGTTGCTCTTGGCGTTGTCGGGAGTGCGTGGTTTCGGCCTGGCGCGCCGCTCCTTGACGGCTTTGTCGAGCTGCTCGTCGGAGCCGCGCTTCGTGGCGCTGCATCCGAGCGTGCCACACGACGTCTTCGAGCACTGGGCTTTTGGCAGCAACGACTCCGTGAAGGTCATAGAGCCGCAGCGTGGCGGGCCCTTGCGTTTTTTTCGAGTTGACGCGCAGAGTTACTCGGGACACCTTGAGTATTTTTATGCTTTACAAAGGAGCCTAGCAATCTTAAAAAGGGGTATTATAGTATTTCAGCGAATTTTTCGAATATAAAGTCTGCAAATGACATCTCCTGTTAATAAAGTAAACTAATTATTTTCATAAAACCGAAATACTTCTTTGTAACGTTTGTAACTTTAAAACTAAATTAAAAGTACCCTCATATAGATGACAAAAAAATGATGCGAGTTCCAGGAAATTTATTCTCAAAAGCCGTAATATAAAAAATTTTTGTTGAATATTTTCAACCTTTTTCTTCTATCTGACAAAAAAATGTTCCATCTAATTATTATTAATAGTGAAAATGTAAGATCGCATTGAAGCCCAAGACTTTTTTATCTCTCCTGATTTATGCCGTGTTTTATGACTTTCTTTTAACTCTCAAACACAAGCATTAAATTGTTTTATTCTTATAATACCCAATACGCTCGAAAATCTGATTTGTGATTATTAAAATATCATGAGAAAAAAAATTTTTTATAAAATTCTGTAGGTTTATTAACTACATTATTAAATTGCGTTTAATATGGTTTAAACGAAAATTGAAAAAATCTACTTCCGAGTACAGCGCGTTTAAAACTTGTGGTGAATGAAGACTTGCGCCTAATACGGATTGCTGTAAAAATACCGTATTTACCCATGTATAAGACGCACCAAAAACACGATTTTGAGGAGTCCAAAAACACGGTTCGTCTTGTCTATGGGTGCGTCTCACCTACGGGTTCTTATTTTTTTTAAGAAAATTGCCATATGTAGTCCATGTCTGAGACATACCAAAAATATTTGATAACACTGTAGTGTTTACTTTTTGTTTATACTTTGTATTTTTTTGTTTAAACTTTGTTGACCATTATATCAGTTTCAGTGATTGTTTTAATGATACATTAATATATTTTACTACGTTTTTTTCTTATTTTTCTTGATTTGTTTATCGTTCTGCACCTCACAAAACTAGGTGCGTCTTATCTATGGGTTCTTATTATTTTTATTTTTCGACCTTTGAAAAAACTGGGGTGCGTCTTATACATGGGCGAATACGGTGACCTTTAAATGTCACACGAGGTTATTTTATCCCACAGCCGATTTTAACATGCATTAGCTCATCACTCTGCTCATAACCTAGCCATATGTCGAATCTTCAAAACACGAAAATTCGTCGAAAAATGTTGAATAAGTTTGTCAAAAAATTTGTATTTTCGTTTCAAAATTTTTTTATAGTATATTGCGAACCTTTCTTAAAATAATCGATTATTGTAATAAATTTTTTATTTGTACGTACCGAAAAAAATCATTGAAAAAATTATTTTTAGCTGTGGCATTTGAGAGATAGTTATAGAATGCATGATGCTCGGAATTTCTTTTTAAAATCGAAAAACATAATTTGGAATATAGTCTACTTTCCATCTATATGAAGATCACCCCTCAATGATATCTTTTTTATGTAGAAGAAAATGAAGAAATCAATTTTTTCATGAAATAATTGCATTCGAACAATGTAAAAATGCTTTCATCACTTAAAAAAAAATTGTACATTATGAGTTATTGAATAACATTACCGATTCTGTTGACGTTTTTGTTTTTAATTTTCATTTGGAAACTTGAGACATTTTGTTCTCTAATTCATTTGTCTTTTTTATTACAATTAATCTGTCCATCACAATATTGAGGTGTGTTGAGCGCGTTGTGTAAAGGTTTCTACATTTGATTTATATTTTTGTGTTTGCATACCATTTGTTATTTTATTTTACAGTTGGCGAATGTAGGGGGTCATCAATTTTTTGAGTTTGTTTTGGACTTACTCAAAAATGGCTTGAGTGCGAATTCGTACAAACTACGAGCTCAAATATTGAATAGATTCATACCCGCTGAACCGTCCAAAAATTGCAAAGATCTGAAAATTATAAAATGCCAGCGAGAAGTTGGTTGGATGGCACGAGCTTTATTCAAGACAGTTGGCAGTGGCAAAAATCAAGCTAATGAAAACAAAAACAGAGTAAACAAAAATAAAAACAAATCAAACAATGACAAGAAAGAACTACAAGCAGATCAGGAAAAGACTTTTTTTGGGAGCATTGAAGAAAAAATCACTTGCTTGAATCCTCATTGCCAACACGAGAAAACTAATCGCCTGGTTACATATAGCATCGCCGATGATGATTTGAGAATGTCAAGTAAAGAAACATTTATCGAAGATTTTTGTAAAATTCCAGCAAGTAAATGCACTGAGTGCGGTAGTAAAACGTCAGGTCGGATCAGTCAAATAGGTAATTTAAACATATTTATTTGCATCAAGTATAATGTACAAAATTTCCTATTTAAGGCCCCCCCATATATATCTATAAATATACATATCAATGGATAAAGTTTGCTTCATGTTTTGGCATCGAATACATATTAAAACATGTGCGAAAAAATAAGAATTGGAGGAATATTTTAATAAAAGTACTTTGAATCAATGCCAACTCATTTGGAGTCGTAGTTATTCCAGAAATAATTTTCTTTTCAACCCCAACAGAACCTCCAATTTGACATTGCAAAACAAGTGAATGATTACCGTTCGATGTTTTATATTGTAAAGTTTACATTTTTTTTTGAGAAAGTTAAGGAAGTAGAAATCGATTAAAAAATCTTATATTAATATAAAGTACCGATATAATTTTTTCGTCGGCATTACAATAGTTTTTTGTGGCATAAGCATGGAGCAAAGATCAACTTATCATTTTTTGTATATCTATAGGTAAGCATGGAGAAGGAGAAGGGGGGGGCTTGAAACTAAATTTCAATGAAAAACCTTCAACAAAATCGATTTTTATATTTAATAGCTATAAGATTATTTAATAAGAAATGCTATAATATTTTTTTACGGGTTGCTCATATCATTCGAGTTTAAAAATCAAATATAAATATGTATATAAATAATTAACTAATTTTTCTCGAAATAAAAAAAAAATGACCAATTAAATCATCATTACTCGATTTTGATTAACAAAATCCGACAGAAAATAAAAAGCAGCAAAATTCAAAAATTAGTTACAAAATGACCTGTTGGAAATTTCGTATTGTTGATTTTATTTTATATTTGTACATATTATACGCATATTGGTATACAATAAGCGATAAATAACATTATAGGACTAAATTCTTACGAGGGTTTGATCGATCACTATTATATATGATTTTTAAATTTGCATACAAATTCATTAAATGTTCTTTTTTTATCTATGTAGATAAGATAATCATATATTAAATGTATGTAACATGAGTTATGGACAAATCTTTAGTTCTTCGATGCTTACAAAATTATAAAAATTAAAAATACTTGATGATTAATAAATTCATAGTTTTATCTCTAAAGAATCCTAGTTTTGCATCAAATAATAGAATTAATGATTGCAATGCACTTATTGCAGGTGAAGTAGTGATATTCAATGTATATAATGAAGATGAGCAAAACGACAGAACACTTCATTTAGATGAATTCCATAAGGAAGTAAAAAACCCTCTGAATGAGGCTGAACCTCTCTATCTTGCTGGTGTGATTCGATACATTGGTCCGTCGGCTTCTTCCAGAACTTTAAGGAAATCAAACGAAGGACAATCCAAAGATAATGACGAATCGATTGGGCATTATATTTCCTATTCCTATCGCCGTGGAAACACTGCCTGGATGGAGGCAGACGATAATAACAAGAACCATAAAACGATAAATCGTGGAGGCACATACAAAGTAGTTCCACGATTAATCATGTATGTGAAAAAAAAGAACAATAAATAATTTTTTGTTTATTATATTTTCCGTTAATGAGTTCACATTCCTTATGTCTTCGTTAAATACTGTAGTTTGATGAGGCAATACAAGAAAAGCGTTCTCTGACTTAGAGTTTATTACAATTCTGTTCTAATTAGTTCTCAAAAAATTCTGTCACTAAATTCATGTTATCCAATTGTTATATAATCATACCGGTTTCGGAATTTCGTAGTATGATATCTAGGTTTTGTTTGTTTGCTAGATCGAGGAGTGATGCCACTCTTTAGCAACAAAATAGCAACAAAATACGCCGCCAGCCGCTTGTCGATAGGGTTCTCCGTTGTCGAGACAGCACATGTGGTTGCCGTAGCTTAATGGCGAGATGCCGGGGGTGAGTTCGACACTTAGGTATGGGTCGCGGGATCGGGGAGTGGTGCCACCTTTAGGCAACAAAATACGCCGCCAACCGCTTGTCGATAGCTTGCTCCGTTGCCGAGATAGCACATGTGGCTGCCGTAGCTTAATAGCGAGATGCCGGGGGTGAGTTCGACACTTAGGGGTGGGTCGCGGGATCGGGGAGTGGTGCCACCTTTAAGCAACAAAATAGCAACAAAATACGCCGCCAACCGCTTGTCGATAGCTTGCTCCGTTGCCGAGATAGCACATGTGGCTGCCGTAGCTTAATAGCGAGATGCCGGGGGTGAGTTCGACACTTAGGGGTGGGTCGCGGGATCGGGGAGTGGTGCCACCTTTAAGCAACAAAATAGCAACAAAATACGCCGCCAACCGCTTGTCGATAGCTTGCTCCGTTGCCGAGATAGCACATGTGGCTGCCGTAGCTTAATAGCGAGATGCCGGGGGTGAGTTTGGCCGTTAGGGGTGGGTCACGGGATCGGGGAGTGGTGCCACCTTTAAGCAACAAAATAGCAACAAAATACGCCGCCAACCGCTTGTGGATAGCTTGCTCCGTTGCCGAGATAGCACATGTGGCTGCCGTAGCTTAATAGCGAGATGCCGGGGGTGAGTTTGGCCGTTAGGGGTGCTTCGCGGGATCGGGGAGTGGTGCCACCTTTAAGCAACAAAATAGCAACAAAATACGCCGCCAACCGCTTGTGGATAGCTTGCTCCGTTGCCGAGATAGCACATGTGGCTGCCGTAGCTTAATAGCGAGATGCCGGGGGTGAGTTTGGCCGTTAGGGGTGGGTCGCGGGATCGGGGAGTGGTGCCACCTTTAAGCAACAAAATAGCAACAAAATACGCCGCCAACCGCTTGTGGATAGCTTCCTCCGTTGCCGAGATAGCACATGTGGCTGCCGTAGCTTAATATTAAGCTACGGGGCAACGCGATTTCTCGGAAACGGCATGAGCAACAAAATTAATTTTTACGCAACAAATTAGCAACAAAATAGCAACAAATTATGGTACTAGTCCGGATCCGGCCCTCTGAAATGGCTGCCGCAACTTAATATACGTATTAATTTGTTTGGGGTTACCATCAAATGAAGGAATATTATCTGCTTGATATCTTATTAATTGATAATTTGGTTGAGCCATTTCGTTATTTATATTTTAATAAGGTAAATAAGGTAAAAATATGGATGGTATAATAGGATGTACTCACATAAACTTAATCTTCTTCGGAACTTCTTCGAATTCTCGTAGTCAATAATAGTGGACAAGGTTGATCCTCTCTCTAGCGGGGTAGTTTCTACTTCTTTCTTCTTTCTTCTTTCTTCTTTCTTCTTTCTTCTTTCTTCTTTCTTCTTTCTTCTTTCTTCTTTCTTCTTTCTTCTTTCTTCTTTCTTCTTTCTTCTTTCTTCTTTCTTCTTTCTTCTTTCTTCTTTCTTCTTTCTTCTTTCTTCTTTCTTCTTTCTTCTTTCTTCTTTCTTCTTTCTTCTTTCTTCTTTCTTCTTTCTTCTTTCTTCTTTCTTCTTTCTTCTTTCTTCTTTCTTCTTTCTTCTTTCTTCTTTCTTCTTTCTTCTTTCTTCCTTCTTCCTTCTTCTTTCTTCTTTCTTCTTTCTTCTTTCTTCCTTCTTCTTTCTTCTTTCTTCTTTCTTCTTTCTTCTTTATTCTTTCTTCTTTATTCTTTCTTCTTTCTTCTTTCTTCTTTCTTCTTTCTTCTTTCTTCTTTCTTCTTTCTTCTTTCTTCTTTCTTCTTTCTTCTTTCTTCTTTTCTTCTATTAGCTTCTTACTTCTTACTTCTTTCTTACTTCTTACTTCTTACTTCTTACTTCTTATTACTTCTTTCTTCCTTCTTGATGTTTCTTCTTTATTATTCTTACTTCTTACTTCTTAATAGTTATTAATTCTTACTTCTTACTTGTTAGTGTTACTTCTTACTGTTATTACTTCTTAATTCTTCTTACTTCTTACTTCAATTACTTGTTACTTCTTATGTTTCGCTTCTTACTTTAATTTTCTTCTATTTCATTAACAATGCAGTGTTTCTATTGGTGTATTTCTTAAATTCTTTAATTATTATGTTGATGTGTTGTGTTTAATTATTGTGTTGGTCACTTCTAATTATTTAATTCTTGTAATTGTTCTTATTCTTCTTAGTGTTGGTGTTGCTTTTAATTTGTTGTTGTTAAGTGTTGAAGTATTTAATTAGTGTTAGTACAATAATTCTTACTTCTTACTTCTTAATTTCTTACTTCTTACTTCTTAGTGTTACTTCTTAATTTCTTAGTACTAGTTCTTACTTCTTACTTCTTACTTCTTACTTCTTACTTCTTGCTTCTTACTTCAATTGATTCTTACTGTCTTACTTCTTATTCTTACTTCTTACTTCTATGATAATTCTTACTTCTTACTTCTTACTTCTTACCTATTAAATTCTTACTTGTCATGTGGTATTCTTACTTCTTCTTAAGTATATTCTTTCTTCAAGTGTGTGTGTAACACTTCTTGCTCATAATGTTGTACTTCGTTGTTAATGGAGTGTTGATGATGTGTGTGTGTGTGTGTGTGTGTGTGTGTGTGTGTGTGTGTGTGTGTGTGTGTGTGTGTGTGTGTGTGTGTGTGTGTGTGTGTGTGTGTGTGTGTGTGTGTGTGTGTGTTTGTTTGTGTTTTTGTGTGTGTGTGTGTGTGTTTGTGTGTGTTTTTGTGTGTGTTTGTGTGTGTGTGTGTGTGTGTGTGTGTGTGTGTGTGTGTGTGTGTGTGTGTGTGTGTGTGTGTGTGTGTGTGTGTGTGTGTGTGTGTGTGTGTGTGTGTGTGTGTGTGTGTGTGTGTGTGTGTGTGTGTGTGTGTGTGTGTGTGTGTGTGTGTGTGTGTGAGTGTGTGTGTGTGTGTGTGTGTGAGTGTGTGTGTGAGTGTGTGTGTGTGTGTGTGTGTGTGTGTGTGTGTGTGTGTGTGTGTGTGTGTGTGTGTGTGTGTGTGTGTGTGTGTGTGTGTGTGTGTGTGTGTGTGTGTGTGTGTGTGTGTGTGTGTGTGTGTGTGTGTGTGTGTGTGTGTGTGTGTGTGTGTGTGTGTGTGTGTGTGTGTGTGTGTGTGTGTGTGTGTGTGTGTGTGTGTGTGTGTGTGTGTGTGTGTGTGTGTGTGTGTGTGTGTGTGTGTGTGTGTGTGTGTGTGTGTGTGTGTGTGTGTGTGTGTGTGTGTGTGTGTGTGTGTGTGTGTGTGTGTGTGTGTGTGTGTGTGTGTGTGTGTGTGTGTGTGTGTGTGTGTGTGTGTGTGTGTGTGTATGTGTGTATGTGTGTATGTGTGTGTGTGTGTGTGTGTGTGTGTGTGTGTGTGTGTGTGTGTGTGTGTGTGTGTGTGTGTGTGTGTGTGTGTGTGTGTGTGTGTGTGTGTGTGTGTGTGTGTGTGTGTGTGTGTGTGTGTGTGTGTGTGTGTGTGTGTGTGTGTGTGTGTGTGTGTGTGTGTGTGTGTGTGTGTGTGTGTGTGTGTGTGTGTGTGTGTGTGTGTGTGTGTCTGTAGAGGATTGGCTTGGAAGCTAGTCCTTTAGCCACAGAATTATGTAACAATATATTTAAATTTTAAAGCCTACTTTAAAAAGAAAGTTACATATCAGCTCATAAATATCTCTTCTGTCTAACGATAGCAGATAGGTAATGTTTAAGGGTGTCTGAATATTGAGATCGGCCAGTTTTGCGTATAGCTGAGAAGTCTCGTTTGAGTGTTTGTTGCACTTGAAAAGAATATGATTTATGTCACATTGAGTAGAATTATCGCAGGCACATAATCCAGAAGGAATTATATTTAACCTGGCTGAGCTGGAAATGTACCATGATTAGCTTTCAAACGCATAATTGTAGAGGAGAACTTTTTTGGCATCGTATATTCAAAAATATAGGGACTGTTTTTTGGTAACGTGGGGTGAATAGAATAGTATTGGCTGTTTGAGTGTTTAGCTATATCCTTCCATTTTTCTTCCCATTTTGCTAAAATTAGTTTTTGATAGTGCGGAAGTAAGTCCTCAAATGTGAAAATAGGGTAATATATTCCATTGTGGGCAGCATCTTTAGCAATTCGGTCGACCAGTTCGTTACCCTCAATTCCTGTGTGGCTTTTCACCCAAATGAATGTGATATCCTTACTAAACAATTTATTTTTTATGGAACATAGAATGCCATTTCTTTTGTGTTTAATCATATTAGAATTTAAGCTTTTAATCACCGATAGCGAATCTGATAAGATTACTGCCTTATGTTATCTTCTTTATTCGTATTATTTATTGCTAATAAGAGTGGACAAGGCTGATCCCTCTCTAGCTATTAATACTTTACCTACTTAAAAAGTTTTATATCTTCTTATTTTAATAACATGTATTTCTTCTTCCAACGTAGGTCCTCCAACAAACCATTAAAATGGACGTAAACGAAATTTTGTTCGTCTACTTTGGAAAATAATTTTAATTTCTTCTTTTATTTTATTTATATCTTCTTTACCATCCTACTAATCTTCTTTTCAATCCTACTGACTGCGCCATTTATGATTAAGGAATTCGAAGATGCTTTTTAAAAAATTTATTTATATACTATTTGACAATATATTATACTTTTAACAATACTCTTCCAAATTCAAAACTGAAAGATTACATATTAAAGATTTTTTACAATGCAAAATCTGACTATTTATAATAATTCCTAATCTTGTTTACTACAACGAAATTAATAAAAACAATGAGAAATATTGTAAACAGAATCATTAAGTCTTTTTATTAACTGAAATAAAAAAGGTTTTTTAACTAAGCAAAACAAACAAAAACGTTATTGCGTTTTAACTTAAACATATCTTATTCTTCTAAGACTGTAACTCTATTTCACACTATTTCCATATCGGTCTCTACGTTTTGAGATGTTATAACAAGTAAACTATTATCCCTTAAAAATTTTTTAATCTACTGTGTTTTCTTTTGTCTCACGACTTTTTACGGTAAGTTTTGTTTATTTATTACATTACGTTTGATAAGAAATTTCCTCATCAATTTATCTTGAATGGCAATTTAGTATTAGACGAGGTTTTTGTGAATTGTTTTTTTACTTGGTCCCATCCTGTTAGTATTAATTATAAATTTTTAGATATTTTGAAAATTTATCATTTTCTAACTCTTAAATGTTTTAATGTAGACTCAATTTTAACAATTTTAACTTTATTATATTATTTCAGTTTACTTAATTGTTTGAGCAATATTCTGTATTTTCTTATTATTATTTATGTTTATTATTTTATTATTTTGATATTGTTTGACATTTGATTGTAACTTTCCATATTATCTGTTTTATCAGTTCATTATTGTTATCAATTTGTAAGGAAGTGTATTGAATTTTTAACTTGATATAGCACTTTTAAGATCCTCTTTTTATTATTTTGTAATCATTTCAGCCTGATGATGGTCCTATAGGACCGAAACTAGTTGCAACAATTAATAAAACAGTTGTGGGATAAACTTTGAGTTTCCTTTGAACCTTTTATAAATATTGACCCTGACTCGGTGGAATTCGAAGATCCTAAGCACAAAGCAATGTCCAAGCTGTCCAGTCAGATAAAGGGTCAACAAGAAGCCATGTCCGAGCTATCCGGTCAAATAAAAAGCCAGCAAGAAGAGCTTGCCACTAAAATTTCCAGTCAGCAAGAAGAGCTTGTCACTAGAATTTCCAGCCCACAAGAGAACCAAAATCAGCAACTAGCCGAACTTACAAATCGTAGAAGCAAGAAGAACTTACCAACCGGATGACAAACCAGCAAGAAGACCAAGCACAACAATTAGCCGAGCTTGCCACTAGAATTTCCAGTCAACAAGAAGAGCTGAAATATCAAATGAAGAGCCAGCAAGAGGAGCAGATGAAGAAACAAGAACTGGTCCATCATATGCGTAAGAGTTGTCAAGCTATGTTTCACAACAAATATCCACCTTAAGAAATGAGCAATCCCAGCAAGTAGCCGAACTACGCAATGAAGATACCAAAATGAATGCGATAATTCAACAACTTCAGAAAGAAATAGAGGTCCTTCGGCAAGATCGCTACGTCCATTATTGTGTTTGTGTTGTGATTATAAATTTTAATAATGTCGTGTTTAATGCAAGCTAGGAATTCCCGGCGAGGAAATAATTTCACAGCAGAGGCCGAATTGCATCTAGTACAACTCATTTTATCGGCCAAAGACGTGTTAGAGAAGACAACAAATTTAATTTCTCCAGCACAAAAGGTAAAACTAGATAAGCACATGTTTTAAAACAAGATTTTTTAACTTTGTTATTCTTTTTATAGGAGACTGCATGGGAGAAAATAACAGCCAAGTTTAATAGCTGTAATATGCCACCACGGACTGTGGCTCAATTAAAGGCGAAGTTCGACAATTTGAAGACTTTAGCCCGAAAATATTATGCAGCTCATAAAAGCCACTTGCGGGGCACTGGGGGCGGGAAAGCCAAAACAAAGAATGCGAAAAGCATTATATATGATATTATTTTAGAAATAATTAATATTAAAACTGTTGGGGGTTTGTTTAATGCTTTCGACGAAGATGCAGAAATGATAATAACGCCCCAAACCGAAATAAATTCACAATCGCTAGTGGTACCAGTGTCAGAAATTACAATGAATTCAGAACCTACAGTGAATTCGTAGCTGCAAGAACAGGTGCTACCACCAATAGAACCGGAGGAAGACAAATTCCACAACAGCGCTGAAAGTCTGCAAGGTACCAGTACACAGTGGACAGGCTCAGGCTATACTCCAACAATGACAAAAAGAAAAAGGAGTACAAAATTACAATTTTCTAAGAGCGCCAAGAGAGATAATATGAAAGATTTATATTTAGAAAAGAAAATAAAGTATATTGATAATAAAGAAGCCAGGCAGCGGCGACGGCTCGAGATGGAAGAAGAATACCACCAGAAAAAAATGGAATTAATTAATTTAGAGATAGATTGCAAGAAAAAACAATTAAATTTATAATATATAGTTTAATTTTAGGTGTAAAGAGTGTAAAACAAAAGAATTATTTTTTTTTTAATTTACATGAACAATTTTTTTATTTTACTGTGTGTAGTATAATTAAGTATATATATTGTAAATGAATATATTGATTTAATTAGGAATAATGAAAAAAAAAACTCTTCGTTTTAACAAAACTTACAATATTTATTTAAAAAATTGCTTCTTTAACCTTAATGACAGCCGTTTCGCTAGACTTAGCATCATCAGATTGACATATTGAAGTTACATTTTGTTTGTTTGTAGCTAGGTACCTGATGTTTATTAGGCAGTTATAAGGCTAGACCAAGTATGGAAGTAATAAGACATAACAATATTAAAGCCTAGATTTTATGAGCCCTAAGGGATTATCCTGGATGTACTTCCCTCTAAGATCAGTATAACTGGGCAATGATATAGAAAAACCAGGAAAAAACTATGTCATGCTGATCTTTACAATAACTCAACATATTTGTGTTACAATTACGTCTTATCTATGTATAAAATGAAGACTCAATCAAAGCAAATACTTTAAAAGTGGAGAACTTCCCAGATTTATTTGTTCATTAACACCTTTAAATTGTGGATCTGCTAGATGTCTTTTTATTTCAAGTTGTTTAGGGAAATCTAAATTTTGTTTTATATTACAAGTGTGTAGTATTTGGATGTCATTGGTGTGTAAGAGTGAGGTTGGATGTTCAAGTAGGTGTTTTGTATAATTTGACTTATCTGGTTGTTTTAATGTATATGCTCTTAAATGTTCGTTAAATCTTACTTCAAAATTTCTTTGTGTTTGACCTATATATACAGCATTACAATTTGGACAATTAATTTTGTAAACACCAAATTTTTTTAATTTAAGTAATTTTGTTTTTACATTTAACAATTTTGTACCAATATTATTTTGTGTTTTAAATGATATTAATGCTGATGTTGCCGAAAATATTATTTTTGAAATTTTATTGGAAATACTTCACAATATGTAATATTTTTATAACTTTCTTTAGTTTGTTTAGGAAATATTAGTTTTAGTGACATTTTCTGTTTTTTCTAATTAATTAATGTATTAATTTCTTTATCAAAGTTAATTTTGTTCATTGGAATTGAAAATGCCCTATGTATCATAGAATTAATTATAAGCTGCTAATTTATGTGTTATAGGATGATTTGAATTATACGGTATGGTTACATCTGTTTGTGTTGGTTTTCTGTATATTGAATAATTTAGTAAATTATTAACTTTTTCAATTTTTAAATCTAGAAAATTAATTAAATTATTTTCTTCAACTTCTAAAGTAAAATTAATTTTAGGATGCAAGGTATTAATATAATTAAAAAATATATCTAAAAGTCTTTCGCTTTATAAAAGTGCTGACTTTTCAAGTCTGATACTTATTTATAAATCCCTAATAAGATCAAAGCTCGATTATGGTGGGTTCTATAGTCTATAACTCGGCCAAAAAATCTCTTTTAAAATCACTTGACGTAATTCAAAACACAAGTCTTCGCATTTCTTTGGGAGCCGATCGCACCAGTCCAATAAAAAGTATCTATTGGGAAACTGGAGAATTGCCACTCTCTTACAGGAGACAATATTTAAGTCTTACTTATTCAGCATCAATCGCATCGAACAAAAATAAACTTGTAAGACATAATGTATTTTCCGATCGGTTCTCAAGTATGTTTAAAAACAGAAGCCGAATCGATCACCCTTTCTATTCTAGAGTACAAACTTATCTATCTAAAATAAATTTCCAATTTCCAGACTCATACGATTTATCCTCACTACAAATCCCTCCTCCATGGACCATACCTATTCCTTTTACCGACATTAGCTTAGCAAAGTTCAATAGATCAGAAACCCCGCAAATTCTAATAAAACAAGAATTTTATAAACTATTGAATAAACTCGGCAACACTTTTAATATCTACACAGATGGATCAAAAAACGAAGATGGGACTGGGGCAGCTATCTTCTCAGAACTTCACTCAATAACTTAGAAATTATCTTCAATTACAACAATATTTTCTGCCGAATTGTTTGCTATTCTAAAAGTTTAACCTTAACTGAAAACCTAAACAAAGAAAGCTTTACAATTATCTCGGATTCTCTAAGCTCTATAATCACCCTCAAACAATTGTATTGCGACAATCCTCTCTTACTTCAAATAAAAAAAGAAATAAAAAAGTTAGAAAACAGAAAATGTCGGGTTAATTTCATATGCTTTAGCTTTAGAAACTACCAGTTCATCTTCTAAAATCCTTTTCCTCAACGAAGAACATCTCTAAAAGGAACTAGGCTATTTAAAGGATGTAAATATTTATAAGCGGTGTTGATCGATTCGGTCCCGGCAGGTCATAGATTAAAATGTGTAAATTTTAATCCCTTTATCTATAGACGTATTGGGTCCCGATGGTACTTAACTACCTGAAGATTTTCTTCGGGGAAATGTACCTCTTTTCGGAAATCCAATCCTCCCTCTCTTTATTGTATCTGAATGTTTTAATTAAATACTATTTCATTCATTTTTTATATTTCATCGAGTGCATTTCATATTTCAGATCAATTTGTCTGTTGTTTTAAACATTTTAAAAATGAATATAAATATTATTTTAAGTGAAAAAGGAAATCAATGTTAGTGATAAATAACTTTAAATATAGTTTTCAAAAGTGCTTAAAAAGTGGAGAAAGGCGTTGGATATGTACAAATAAAAAGTGTAAGTCATATATACTTAGTTTGGGTGAATCGAAAGATACAACTTTGACAAAACATATTGAAGAGCATTGTCATAGCGCAAATACAGAAAAATTGAATCGCCAAATTGTAAGCTCTTCTTGCAAACGCAAGGCAGTTGAAGACTTGTCCGAAAAACCTGCAAAAATTATTCGTCGTGTACTTCAAGAGAATCTGCCATCAACCATTACAACAAATGACGTAGCAAATATTAGAAGGTATATGTACTGCTCCCGTAGGAAAATGCAGCCGGCATTGCCAAAAAACATCGATGAAACTTTTGATATTTTAAAAAACAAAAACATTGGAACAAATATTGGTGAACCATTTATCTTATTTAGTAATAAAATAGACCAGATCGTTGTATTTTCATGCAAGTCAAATATTGAATTTTTGGGAAAAGTTAATCGAATTTATTTAGACGGCACATTTAATTATTGTCCACAATTTTTTTGCCAATTCTTTACTATACATGGATATTTTAATGGACACTACATTCCCTTAGTGTTTTCATTGTTGCCTAATAAATGTAGTTCAACTTATCAAAAATTATTTAATATTCTGGAAGATATCGCTTTAAAACACTCTACTAGCTTACATATCACTGAGGCAGTTATAGATTTTGAAATAGGTATTCATACTGCTATTCAAAAAGTTTGGCCAAAAGCCCATGTTATTGGCTGTCGATTTTACCTTGCACAGTCATGGTATAAAAAAATACAAAAATGTGGTTTAATATCAATGTACAGCGAGGAATCTTCTGAAGTTGGTAGATGGCTAAGGATGACCTTTGCTTTAACGTATTTACCTCCTAGGGAAGTGAGTGATTGTTTTATTTTTGATTTGCTTTCAATAGCACCAGACCAGGAAAACATAAAAAAATATTGCGATTATTTAATTGAAAATTATATATCTGAAGAATCTTTATTTCCTCCATCCCTTTGGGCAAAAAATTCAGCGGATCTTACTCGCACTACGAACGCCTGTGGATCCTTTCATAGCCATTTTAATAATTCTTTTTATAAAGCCCACCCGAATATATTTGTTTTTATTGAAAAACTAAAAGAATTTCAAATGGAGACCTATATTAAAATGCAAAGTACACACATTATGTATAAAACGCGAAATAATAAAATAAAAAATCGCGAAAATTTCATAGCAAAAAAAATTGACGAATATGAAAAAGGAAAAATAAGTCGATTTTTTTTCATTAAATGTATCTCATTTTATTGTTCTACTAATAATTAATTGTATATGTATATATATGATATATCTTATGTATATATGTTTCTATTTTATTTTTCCTTTTTTTTTAAATCCTAAAATGTATAGCTTTACAATAATATTTCAATGTAATAAATATATCAAATTTTTAAATTAGTTTTATTACCTGTTTTTCATTTGGTTTACCAACAGGTAGCTGGGACCGAATCCATACATTATTATTCAGGTAAGACAAAAATTCGGGACCCAATAAGCACGTTATTTTTGAACTACCTGCTACTTGGGACCCAATAAGCATATGCCCTTTATAAGATTCTAAATTTTTGCTACTATTAAAAGTTCTCTGAATTAAAGAAGAAATATCTGCCCTAATAGCCTCCTTATTGACTAAATCCTGATTGTAAAGAATGTTCTCAGTGTCTATGGATAAGTGTTTTAAACAAAAATTGCTGTTACTAGAGTAGGAGTTAAATTTTAAACCCAGATTAAATAATTTAAGATGACTATCATCAAAAGAGGAACTACTTAAGTTCAAGAACCTAGGATGAAAAGTAGGTTGAGAAAAGTTATTTGTATTAAAGTGGTAACATTAGAAGAATTACTTTTATTTTTATGTTTCAAAAAATTAAATTTATTAGACAATCTGATCAAGTTTACTTTACCTCTTTCCTCCACATAGTCCCTTATCTCCCTATTCAACAAATCAAATTCTGTATGCGTTAACAAATCTGTAAGTAAAAAGTAAATGAATTTAAGTTTAATATTGATGAAATTTAGAAAATTGTAGTACTACTTGAATCAACCACAACCTCTTCGCAGACTTCATGACGAATCTAGATGTCCTGCTATTGATCCTGGTATGTAATGAAATGGAAGGAGGATAGACTTCATTCCGTTTAAATTTCAGAATAAACTAAATTAACTGCAATGTATTCTTTCTCTCCCACATTGCAAGCTTGTATTGACGGATGATTGAGGCCAGACTGGCATATTTCAAAAGAAGTATATAATCCATTGCTCAAATGTGACTAAGATATATAAATCAAATGTCCAAGTCAATGTCACAAAGTTTTATTAAGTGTAAACAAAATAATAATAATAGATTAAATATTTTATAATCTTTTACCACCAATTTTGTAATTGTACATACTAATATGCAATTGTTTTGTTTACCAATGGATGATTCCAGTAATTCAATCAGTTTTGCCACTACAAAATTTTCAGGTCTAAAATGTCTGACATTTTCTAGGCCTTTTTGGGCACGATTCAAACTAGAAGCGAAGATATTTTTTAATTTTAAAACTTTCTAGATGGTACCGAATATCTGAACGGAGCTATTAATGTTGTATTGAAAAAAAAATAAATAACTTAGGGGATTCGAACTTTTTACGTTTGCCGCACGGACGAAATCAGTCAATTTTATGTCACATGTCTTATTTATTTTTGATATTTGAACCTCGATTTTGTGTTTTTTTTTTCAAATGTGAATCAGGCTACTGTGAAATGTGAGACTTTGATTCATTGATTTTTGAAAATGGTTTATTATTACGTTTATAATAATTGTAAAAATAACTCGAGGCGAATCAAGTCGACAAAATTAAAATATCTTCCATTTCCCAAACCAAAGACGAACATGTTGAAGTGTTTACAGTGGATTGAGCTTTGTGGAAATAAAAAGCAAGCAAGCATTTTGTTAAAGGATCTCCAGATCCCTTAGCCTTTCGCGCAGAGACAGTGGTAGTGGGAGAAATTGTTGAAGTGCGGAAGAGTGACGAAAATTTAAATAACTCAAATCCCATCGAAAAAGTTGAGAATGATGAACATATTACTGAAAAAGCTGAGATTGATGAATGTGCTGAAAACTCAGGGATTATATATGTCACAAGACCATAACTTTTCTTGTACCTCTAGAAGTGATCCATTTTAATGCCCACTGAGTGAAAATTGTGATGACTCACTTGTTGAAGATAAAACAGGCATTCATGAAGGCGATGATGAGATAGATGCCTAATGATTTGGTTGTCCATGATTACATTGGTAAGAATGATATTCATTATAATCAGCCTAATAACTCAGCAAGTATCAAGCAAAAAAGTAACCAACCTATTAGAAAAGGCTCTTCAAATAGAAAACGATCAAGTGGTAATCTGAAGAAAAACAGATTTTCTTGAAACTTTAAAGAAAAACGTGAAAGAATTCAAATATTTCTGTGGACTTGAACCATATCAGTTTGAAGCTTTATATAACTTTTTGGATGAGTTAGTGATAAATACTTTGAAATATTCATACAGAAATGATAACATGAAGAAACACAACCTCAAAAATACTAGGTGTAATCCTAAGATAACAAATAGAGACAAATTGTGCTTAACCCTTTACTAGAAATATCCTATTTATGTGGTCTTAGTAAATCATATGTATCTATAATATTTTTTACTTGGGTACAATTCATGTTCCACCAAATTGTTGGTGTTCGTGGAGAACTGATTTCTAGGAGTAGAGCAAGTACCATATTGTTTTAAGAACTTTGATGGTCAAAATGTTAATTTTGTACTAGATTCAACTGAAGTATCTATGGAGATGCCTTCAAATTTTATACATCAAGGAAATATTTTTTCTTCCTACAAATATTCAAACACTATCAAATTTCTTGTAATGATTTGTCCTAGTGTAGGTATTGTTTATTGTAGTGATGGTTTTGAAGGTTCAATTTCAGATGTACAATTATTTGAGAAAAGTGATATCCGTGTTTTTCTAAAAGAAAATGATGTGATTTTGGCTGATAGAGATTTTCTAATTAGAGATTTATGTGATGAAATAAATGTAAAAGTGTATATACCTTCCTTCTTGATGGAAAGAAGAAAGCTTATAGCAAAAGAAGAAATAATAACAAAGAAAATTGCTAAAGCAAGGATTCATGTTGAAAGGGCTATTGGTAACATTAAAAGAATTAACAGAATTCTTTCAAAAAGATGCCCAATTTTATTATTGCCCATTATTTCAAATTTATTTACAATTATATGTTTGTTAGTGAATTTTCAACAGCCACTTGTATAAAGACTTTCTAATTTCTAATATAATTTAACAATAAAAAATTGAATAGGTGTTATTATTAATTTTGTGTTATCAAAAAAATATCAAATTTTATTACTTATTGGTTTATTTTGTTATAAATGTAATTTTTGGAAGCCCTACGTTGGGCACCAATTGTAATGAAGTTAATATTGTATTATTTGATTATTTATTATATTTAAATTATTATTTGTTTTATTATGCTTTAAAAAAAACTTTGTTATAGCTTTAGTACTTAGTACATCTATTATGAATAAAAATTTTATTAATTTATTTTTATTTGAATTTAAAACGCCCTAACAATAATAAAACATGCTAGCCCTGATATAACGAAGAAAAATTCCATAATATATATCAAACTTGACTCTTCTCTAGGGTACGGGTTCAAGATATTAAACTGAATCATATAAATTGTAATGTTGATTTTGTTTTTATATTAGATCTATTTAAAATGTTTATTACCTATGTATTATTCATGAAATTATATTTATTAAAATTAATTGTGTTTAATAATCTAATAAAACCACTAATTCAAAATAAGAATTTATTGACCAAGATATGTTAAAATTTTTGGAATTTCAACACTTGTGTAGACCTCAATAGGTTGCTTTTTTCCTTACAGAAAGCTACCTAAAATCAACCTGATTTTATCATTACAAATTATATTTGATCTGTACTGAGGTGAATGTAATAGAAAAACAACATTAGTAATTAAAAATTTATTTTGAATAGTGCTATATACACACAAGTTATCCCAATAAACATTTTCGTTTATATAATAGTAAGCGTAAAGTAACCATCACTTCTTTATAAAACTTTAAATTATATAAGTTAAGCATAGTAATATTTCTATAACTCTTATAAACCCTTTACAACACTTAAATGAAGCAATTTATAAGAGTTGCCAACAACTTCATTTAGTAACGTAATAAACCCTGTAAGTCTATAACTAAAAGTAACAGAAATATTTCCGGTACCGTTATAAAACTTTCTATAAAACTTCTTTTATTAAGAAGAGGGCGGAATGATAGATTTATTATTGACCTGGTTACTTTTTTAAATTTTTGCTATAGAGTTGTTGGTAACCTTACCATTACTAAATTATTTCTTTGTCAAGCTGTCATTTGTCACATTTTCAATATCTGTTTTCTCTTTTTAGCGTACATATGTTGTTATTATATTATGTTTCTTTTTGTTAATTCCACACTTTTAAACAAGGGTCATACTAATTCATTTTTGTCTCCATGTTTATATGATATTAAGATGGATGATGTGATATATTATGTGCACTTTATTACTTGTCACATCATTTCCACACGTAAGGTTAGACCAAAATTATATTGCCAATGCTTTTTTACTGTAAATGTTAGCAAGGCAAGGCCTTTCAAATATGTATTATTAAGAAAATTGTTATTAAATTTTAAAAAATAATTATATTAATTTTTTAAAATTTGTTCGTCAAACGGAATCAATTATTTGTTCTTATAATATAATGTAAAATAAGAGTCCAATCTGAAATCAGTTTTCCAAAATTATGTTAAATATTTAATTTCTCATTCCTGTTTTGTATATGCGTTTTAGAAAATTATCATGGCGGATAGAACCAACACCCTTATAAAAATTAATTACCATAAAATTACTCTCGGTAACACTATAAAACTTAAAGTAACACTATATATCCATATATAGTGATTCTATAAAACTTTAAGTCTATTATAAATATTAAAGTGTTAGTTGAGTGTCACAGCCCACCACAGGTGTTGAATAGAGAAATAATGGTGGTAATATTCAACGGTAAAGAAGAAAAAGAAGAAATTTTGACGCACTCAACCTCGAAAAATTTATATCGTGCTCCCTTACAGAAATAATCTACCCTCAGGTGGTTTGTGCTTTTAAAGAGAAGTGCCTGGGTACTTCATTTTTACTTTTATTCTCTCTGTTGTCATCTTGTGTCAGACAAAATGCTTAAAATTGTTCAAACCAAAGAAATAGGGCGAAAAACCCCATCTTTAATGATAGTACCAACCGCATGGGAAAAGGACGGGACATTATTTTGGCCCCCATTAAAGAAGTCCAGGAATCTTTCAAAACTAATTCGTGACGGAAATTCGAGACCAGAAGCAGATTGGGTACCACAGCCCTGCCTAAAAAAGAGACTTAATTTTTTGTCCTACCAAGCAGCGGATTTAGAGTTGAGCGCCATGATTGAACAGAGTGATAGTGAGATGGAAGCTACTTATCCATCACTACCTGAAAAAAGACTTGACAGTCAAAAGAGGAAAGAAATTGGTAGGGTTCCTCAAGCTAATTTCAACTATCTAGCAGCACAGTGCAGTAAGTAATGTAAGTATACTTATTTTAAACATGTATATTGTAAACGAAGTAAATCATCCATTTCTCAAATGTGACTTAGTAGATGAAGAAAGGAAAGACCAATGTCAATGTCACACAAGTATTTATTGATGAAAAAGTTTTAAACTGTTGTTACAAAGCTACTAGTTTCGGTCTAGTTAAAGACCATCATCAGGCTGTAAATATTACATAAAGCAGAAAAAACTGTTGAATGTGTTGCAGCAACAAAGTTATCCAGAAGGGTGGAATAAAAACAGTAGGGGTTTAATTATATAATGATTATAAATTGAAATTATTTGAGGTGACATCAAAGAAAAAGAAGATATAATAAATTGTGTAAACACAATAAGCTTATTGGGAATTATTAATTGGTAGTAAGAATAAAAATTAATTAATTAATAGTTAAAAAGATAAGGAATTAATTTAACATCATCCTAAGATGAACATGATGACAATTACTCCAACAAAAGGGGGCAATTACCTCCCAGATTAGGAGAAGGTCTAAAGATTTAAGAAACATAAAGCTACCATTGCATTGCATTGCATCTCATCGAGTTTACCCTCCAAGAGATTACTCCATTTCTCTTACTAATAACCATACAGTTTCTTACTGCAATGGTAGCTTTATGTTTCTTAAATCTTTAGACCTTCTCCTAATCTGGGAGGTAATTGCCCCCTTTTGTTGGAGTAATTGTCATCATGTTCATCTTAGGATGATGTTAAATTAATTCCTTATCTTTTTAACTATTAATTAATTAATTTTTATTCTTACTACCAATTAATAATTCCCAATAAGCTTATTGTGTTTACACAATTTATTATATCTTCTTTTTCTTTGATGTCACCTCAAATAATTTCAATTTATAATCATTATATAATTAAACCCCTACTGTTTTTATTCCACCCTTCTGGATAACTTTGTTGCTGCAACACATTCAACAGTTTTTTCTGCTTTATGTAATATTTACAGCCTGATGATGGTCTTTAACTAGACCGAAACTAGTAGCTTTGTAACAACAGTTTAAAACTTTTTCATCAATAAATACTTGTGTGACATTGACATTGGTCTTTCCTTTCTTCATGTATATTGTATTTTTCTTTTTTGATTATACCTTTCACATTAGATAATTATTGTTTTCAGGCTATAAGAGATAGTGAACTACTCTATGAACAGACAAATAATCCAAGTTGCAGTAATTCTGTTAAGGTCTATCGACAAATGATAACTATGGTAATGTTATTCAATTATTAAAAATGATCAACCTTTAAGTAGCACTGCAAACAGAGAGAGAAGAATTTTTTTGTGAAATAGAACAAGAAGTAACCTCTGAAAATATATTGTAATGTTTTAAAATAATCATAAATACAACTTACCTAATATATGACTTGAATTGAAATAAATTATTAAACATGAATGTAACTTTCGAATCTTTTCATTAAATGATCAATACACCAAAAATTTCTTTATTAGAGCCAATCCAGTAAATCTTAATTCACATAAGAACACAAAAACTATCTTGATAAAATGAGTTCATAAGAATGAGCACTGACACCAGTAGTCGATCCAAGAGACAAGTCCAAGATCCTATTTTGTTTAAGCTAAAAATAAAAAGTAAATAAGTATTAGAATATGTTAATAATGAATCATAGGAATACAATATTAGTAAGAAACCAACTATATTAGTTATATTAAGTTAGTTAGATCAAAATCCAAATAAGTTATAATTAATGTTAAAAATAATAATAAGTTCAATAATGTTTTTTTTTTAATAGGTAGTTATAAAATAAAAACAAGTAGGTGTAGGCTATTTAAAATTATTATATAAAGTAGAGAATATTCAACTGTATTCAGTTAGTAATATAAGGTACAAAAATTTAAACCTCAACAAACTAATTTTAGCTATTAGAGCAAAATAAATAAATCATAGACAATGATTATAATTTGATAAATAAATTTTACTTACCCAAACAATATTTTCAAATTCAATTAAGCATAAAGTGATGAGTCCTGTATTATAATGTATCGGATGATAGTACAAGCCTAGTACTTCCTATGTTCTGGTACATCTCATATTTTGATAGAAATACAATACTTAAGACAGAATCTAAAAAGAAAGATATTGAAATTTATTACATGATAGAATAAAACTGTAAGAAAGTGATGTTTTTGTTTACAAGCTAAGACTGTTTAATTAAAGCTTAGTCAAGGACATTATGATTGATAAATCAAGTGGAAAAACACTGTAAATAATGAAGTTCCGTTTATCCGTTTATTTGATAAATTTTGTAGTTGAATCGTTATGACGCATTAGATTTAAAATGTTAATAAAAACTAAAATAAGCGGTGTCATTAGAAAAAAAGGTTATCTGATCATATTAGAATATGTAAATTTTCAATTTTTGTTAAAATTAATGGCCAAACAGAGATATTTGCTCATAATTGTTAAATTTAATATTGATAATTGTCAAAATGGCCGACATTGTTTACTCCGTAAAGTCAGCTGTTTCAATAAGGAAAGATTGATTTTAAAATTCTAAAAATGTTAACTAATAATGAAATAAGCTATGCAGATTTGATTTATAACAATTATAAGGTCAGAAAATGCTAAATTAAAAATTCAATTTTCTAAAAATTTGAGGTAAATGGGTTAGGAAAAACAAAACACGCTCAAAAAGGTAGCCATTTTTCGATTTTTGGGGCGAGGGTATAAAAGCCCATGGAAAATGAAAATCGAGGTCACTCTAAATTCATCAAAAGGCCAATCCACGTCAGTCTATTTTAAAATTATCATAAAAAACAATGGCCGACTACTGTTAAAAATTAAAGATGGCTGAAATTTAATTTGATCAACTATATAATTTATTTTAAAACAAAACTTATTGGAAAATTGTATATGGAAATTGTATACTGCTTAATAAAATATCATATCCTAAGAAGAAAAAATTAAATATTTTTGACTAACCTGTAATAATAATAAAAAAAACCTGAAGAAACCAAGGAGACATAATATCCAGTGGTTATAATCCTTTTTGGTATCCGTCCAAGGAAGTATTCACACGTCTTGTGAATTATCTACTAGTAAGAATCCGAGTGTGTGAAACCGCTACGAAGAATTTCCATCCTTGACCTTCAGCAACAAGTGAATTTACGGTATGTGTTTAACTTTATTCACTAATATTACTTTCATAACTCCTATAAAATATTGTGAGTAATATATTTCAATATCTTTAAATAATTTTTTTAAAATAATCTTGATCTGAAAACATTGCATTATTGAGAATTTTATGTCGACTAATAAACATACGCTATTCAACATCCTCACCCCAGCAAACAACCGTTAAGTATCACGTGTTCTTTTATATGGGGGTTGATGCGCACGAAAATACCATAGCTGTATCATTGAATAGGTTAAGGGTATATTGATTCCTTTAGGTAAAGGAAAGGAAATAAATAATAATACTGTTGAATGTTATATTATGAACTGACTACTGGGGTTAAGAGTAACTAATGCTCAGCAATTAATTTAGATATACTAAATTTAAAAATAAATAATAAATAAAATTACATATTTTAAGTTTAATGATATAATTTTTTTTCAAACAGAAAAGGATCAATAAAATAAAGAAACTTTAAAGGTGTTTTAAATTGAATAAAGAATAAATAAAAATTGAGACAAAATTAACATAAATCATAGCCCCACAAAACTTTAAAAATAAAAATTTAAAATTATAAAAACAACAAATTTAATAGCTATATCAATTTAAACTATATTTATACAATCATCACACATATATTTAATTATAATTTATTACAAAATGGCGCCCAACGTGGGGCATTAATAAAAAAAAACTATTGGCAATAATAATTAATGGGTTTTATAAAATTAATTGGTTATTAAAACTATTTAGAATAAAATTTTATATTTAATATTTGATAAAACATAATAAAACTAATTAAAATGGATAAAATGACACTGAGAGATGGTAAACAAGTGGGAGAGAAGACAGGAGAAGAAGTAGGGACCCAGATAGATGAAGAAAGAAGCCAAGGATCTGGAGATCATGGAACACGAGAAGAAAGAAGGGAAGAAGTACAGGAAGAACCAGAACAGATACAAATCCCAGAAAAAAGAAGAGTAGAGAAGGAAGAGGAACAGGATAAGATGATGAATTTTTTAATGGAAATGAGAAGAGACATGAGAAAAGATATGAAGAAAATGGATAAGAAATTAGAAGAAATCAAAGAAGATTTAAGAAGAGACATGAAAGAAGATATGAAGAAACTAGACAAAAACAATGAAGACCTAAGAAGAG
Organism: Ophraella communa; assembly: GCA_035357415.1. Taxonomy (NCBI): domain Eukaryota; kingdom Metazoa; phylum Arthropoda; class Insecta; order Coleoptera; family Chrysomelidae; genus Ophraella; species Ophraella communa. The sequence continues at coordinate 24,944,229 of CM068990.1, read as the reverse complement.
ATATAAACAAAAAACTAGATAAGAAATTTCATGAAAATAAAGAAGATTTAAATCATACATTTAATAAGAAATTTGATGAATTGAGGGAGAAATGGGGGAACAAAATAAAAATTTAAAAGAAGAGATTAGAAATACAAAACAAGAAATTAGAGAAGAAATGATTGGAAGAATTATGGAGGTAGAAGAAAATCATTTAAAACAAATAAATGAAATTAAGAAAAATGGACAAGTTTTAAAGGAAGAAGTAAAAGAAATTAACAAGAAGATAGACCGAGAAGTTATGAAAATGAATAAAAATATACAAGGAGTGCAGGAAGACTTGAGCAAGGAGATAAAGTTAAATTTCAAAATTGCAGAAGAAGAAAACAAGAAAACTAAGAAGGAACTTAAATTGGAAATCAAGAATATACAAGAAGAAGTGGAACAAATGGAAAACAAAGAATATAAACAAAAATTAATAGAAATGGAACACAATATAAATAAAATGAGAAGAGAACAAGAAGAAAAGGTTTCAAACATGAAAAGAGAGATGATGAAGATGTCTGAAGAAACTAGGATAATAAATTGTGGAAATAATAACAACATGAAATTCGATGGAGATTATAAAAAGATACATCCAGTGGTTTTTATGAAGATGATCAAAAATAAAATAAGATGGGAACAAGAACCGGAAATTTTAAGGGAGATTATTCGTGAGCATATGGAAAAACATGCACTGATATGGTTCATGAGCAAAGAGGAAGAGATAAATACAATGGAGCAGTTCGAGTCCAAATTCCTAGAGTATTTTTGGGGGAATAATGCACAATCACGGATTAGAGAAAGGTTGTACTTTGGAAAATATGACGATAGCAGGGGACATTCTCCGAATACACATGCTTTGCAGTTGTATTCCTTGGTCATGCACTTAAGTCCAAAATTATCTGAAGAAGATATTGTGTTATATTTGGCCAGACATTTTAAAGAACAAGTAACAGAAACGATTGCAATACAAAACATAAAAACAATGGACAATTTGTGTCAATATTTACAAAGATTAGAAAGAAAAAGAGGAGAGAGAACCGAAAACGCAACAAGACAACAGGGAAATTACAATAGACAACAAAGAACAAATAATGAAAATTTTAACAACAATAGGAACAGAACAAATAGTATAAATGAAGGTAATTGGGGACGTAATAATAATTATAATACAAATATAAATAATAATAATAATAACTGCAGAAACAATAACAATAATAATTACAATAACAATAATTATAACAATAACAATAATACAAGAAATACACAGGAAAGATATAATAACTATAATAACAATATAAACAATAATCAAAATAGGACTGGGAACAATAACAATAGAAGCAATAATAACAATCAATTTCATAACAATAATGGATTCCAGAGAAGGGTAAATCACACAAGAAGAGAAAGGAATGAAGAAAATAGAACACGAAGTTTGGAAAGAAGCAATGGTAGAACTAGTGATGGGAATAATGGAAGACGAAGAAGCTTGGACAGAGAGCCAAGGAGTCAGGTTGGGCAAGAAATTATAGTAGAGCGAGTAAGGAACACTGGTAGAGAAAGTGTTAATGATCAGCAGGATTTTTAAAATGTTGCTTTCTGTATCAAAGTTTTGCGTTATGCCACCCCAATGAATTCATTAACTTAAATGAAAAACTAGATCAATTACATTATAATGGGTTATTGTATATTCAGGGTAAAATTAATGACAAAACAGTTCAAATTTTAATTGATACAGGAAGCGAAACCTCTTTAATAGATTTAAAATTAATTTTAAAATTAAATAATAAAAAAGAAAAAGAAATAAAAATTTAAAAATTAGTATTAACCGGTATTAACAACAAAAAGTTATGTGAAGTAAATAAACTCTATGACATTAAAATAAATTTAAATAAAATCATTGTAAATTGTCAATTACTAGTTGTGCCTAATTTAGATTGTGATGTAATATAGGAAATGATATATTAGAAAAATTAGAAACTATAATCAATTATGAAGAAAAGAAAATAAGGTTGAATGGTATATGGATATCAATGAATATGGTGGAAGAGATAGAAAATAATAAGAAGAGTATTAATTGTATTAAAAATGATTATGAAGATAAGAAAGAAGAAAATTATGGGTATGAAGTAGGAAGAAGAGATGAAGAAGATGTATGGAAAAATGATGATTTGAATTGTGATGAAAAATATTACAATACTGTAAGTGAATTGTTGTTGAAGTATAGAAGACTTATGTCCAAGGAGCCAAGAGTAGCTACCAAGTATGAACATAAGATGGAGGTGAAAGGTATTGAGAATTTTAAAGTGAAGACATATCCTATACCATACAAGTTAAAAGACAGGGTGAAGAAAGAGTTGGAAATATTGGAAGAAGATGGAATAATTGAAAGAAGCAATACACCGTACATTAATCCGCTAGTAGTTGTACAAAAGAAGAATGGAGACATCAGAATATGTTTAGATGCCAGAACGATTAACAAATATACCGTGCCTGAATATGAAGCACCAATGTCAATAGATGCAATTTTAGGTAGGATAACAAATGCTAGAGTATTTTCAAAATTAGATTTAGTTCATAGTTTTTGGTTAATACCACTACATAAAGATTCAAGGGATTTTACAGGTTTTTCAGTAGATGGGGTAATATATCGGTTTTGTGTTGTACCATTTGGGATACAAGGAGCATGTTCTGCATTAGTAAGAGCATTACATCAAGTTTTAAATAAATATGAAGAATTCATTTTGCATTACATAGATGATATTTTAATTTTTTCTAATAATGAACAAGCATTAAACATTTACAAATTGCATTAAAAAGTTTAGATGAAGCAGGTTTAAAGTTAAATAGGGATAAATGTCAATTTTTCAAAACAAACATAATTTATTTGGGTTATAAAATAGATGATAAGGGTATAGAAATGGATCCAGACAGAATAAAATTAATTAGAGAATTCAAATCACCAAATAATTTAAAAACATTAAGAGGGTTTCTTGGGACAATAAATTATTTCAAAAGATTAGTACCTAATATTAGTGAATTAGAGTTGCCGTTGATAAATTTGTTAAAGAAAGGGGTATCATGGAAATGGGATGACGAAAAAGAAAATGCTTCTAATAAATATAAAAATGTTTTTGAAAATAAATTAAAAAATTACTATCCAGATTATAACTTGCCATTCATTTTAAAAACAGACGCTTCAATAAATAGATATGCTGGGGTTTTAATACAAAGACAGGGAGATATGGAGGTACCTATTGGATTCATTTCAAGGACTACTAAAAAACATGAGAAAAACTATAGTGTGAGTGAGTTAGAACTAGGAAGTATCATATTTTGTGTTACTAAATTTAGATTTTACTTATTAGGAAATAAATTTACAATAGAAACTGATAATCAATCGTTAACATCAATTTTAAACAATAAATTTGGCAACAATAGAATTCATAGATGGGCTTTATTATTACAAGAATATTCTTTTGAAATTAAATATGTAACTGGGAAGTCAAATATAGTAGCAGATTATTTAAGTAGAATGGATGGGGAAGATAAAAGAAGTAAAAATTTAATTAAAGTAGGTTTAAATATTTTAAAACAACAAGAAGGTATATTTTCATTAGAGGAAATAAAGAAGAATCAAATTAGTTTGTCAGACAAAGAAAAACAGAGGGCATTGGAAAAGGATGGTATTTACTACAAGAGACTACAAGAAAATGAACTATACATCATTACAAAGGAGCTGGCGAAACAAATAATAACTGAGATTCATCAATCATATGGACATTGTGGAGTTAGGAAAACATGGTTGATATGGAGGGAAAACTATATTTGCAAGAAAGATCTAGTAATAACAAAAGAAGTGATCAAATTATGCGGCATATGTCAATTAAGCAAAGAAAAGAACTTTCACAATGAAAATATACCGAAATCAATAAATTCAGAAAAACCTTTAGAAGTAATATCAATAGATTTCATGTCAAATTTAGTTAAAAGTTATCAGGGAAATAAAAACATATTAGTTATAGTAGACATTTTTTCAAAATTTATTTATATTAAACCCACTAATAAAACAAACACTAAAGTTATCTGTGAAATTATGTTAAAATATTTTGAAGAAGTAGGTAAACCAAAAAGATGTATTTTAGATAACGCTACTTATTTTAATAATAAAAGGTTTAAAAATTTTATGAATTAAAATAATATAATTCTAACATTCACAAGTATTAGACACCCTGCATCTAATCCTACAGAGAGATATATAAAAGAAATAATAAAGTATCTTAGAATTTTGACACATAATGAGCATAGAAATTGGGAAAATAATATTAAAGACATAGAATATTTCATAAATAATACACCAAGTACAGCAACACAAGAAACACCTATAAAACTAATGAAAAATATAGAACCAGACAGACCATGGATTGTAGAAAACAAAGAACAATATAATAGTTTAATTGAGAAGGTTAATAATAAGTTAAAAAGAAATGCAGACAGATATATTAAAAGAAGATACAAAAATTTAAAGAAACCAACAATATTCAAAGAAGGGGATTGGGTAATTGAAAGGTCATTACAGGTAGCTAACAAAAGAAATAATGAGTGTGCAAAATTAAAATTACCATTTATAGGACCATTTATAATTGAAAAAGCATACGAAAACAGTTATATTCTAAGAAATCCATATAATAATTTATTAAGGGGAAAGGTAAACGTTAAAAACTTATACGCATACCACCAATGAAACAACATTTTAAAAATCTAGCTAAATTTAGAATATAAGATAGTTTAAGATGTAGGTATTAGAATAAGTAAATATTATATTGTATTTAAAATTAGGAATTAAAGTATGAATTATCTATAAATAGTTAGTAGTTAAATACAACCAAATGAATTAGAATTTATGTTAGATATTACTGAAAATTGTTTATAAGGTACAATAAAAGATATATGTAGAAATAAAAAAATAACCAAGTAGGATTTGAATTACAATAAATCTAGAGACAATAAATGGGAATTAAATTTTAAAAATTATTACCGAGTAATAATTTGTTAAAATTAAATTGGGGGAAATTTGTAATGTTTTAAAATAATCATAAATACAACTTACCTAATATATGACTTGAATTGAAATAAATTATTAAACATGAATGTAACTTTCGAATCTTTTCATTAAATGATCAATACACCAAAAATTTCTTTATTAGAGTCAATCCAGTAAATCTTAATTCACATAAGAACACAAAAACTATCTTGATAAAATGAGTTCATAAGAATGAGCACTGACACCAGTAGTCGATCCAAGAGACAAGTCCAAGATCCTATTTTGTTTAAGCTAAAAATAAAAAGTAAATAAGTATTAGAATATGTTAATAATGAATCATAGGAATACAATATTAGTAAGAAACCAACTATATTAGTTATATTAAGTTAGTTAGATCAAAATCCAAATAAATTATAATTAATGTTAAAAATAATAAGTTCAATAATGTTTTTTTTTAATAGGTAGTTATAAAATAAGAACAAGTAGGTGTAGGTTATTTAAAATTATTATATAAGGTAGAGAATATTCAACTGTATTCAGTTAGTAATATAAGGTACAAAAATTTAAACCTCAACAAACTAATTTTAGATGTTAGAGCAAAATAAATAAATCAAAGACAATGATTATAATTTGATAAATAAATTTTACTTACCCAAACAATATTTTCAAATTCAATTAAGCATAAAGTGATGAGTCCTGTATTATAATGTATCGGATGATAGTACAAGCCTAGTACTTCCTATGTTCTGGTACATCTCATATTTTGATAGAAATACAATACTTAAGACAGAATCTAAAAAGAAAGATATTGAAATTTATTACATGATAGAATAAAACTGTAAGAAAGTGATGTTTTTGTTTACAAGCTAAGACTGTTTAATTAAAGCTTAGTCAAGGACATTATGATTGATAAATCAAGTGGAAAAACACTGTAAATAATGAAGTGGTAATCAAAAACTGTTGATTATAAACTGGAAAGATGTGGTTGTAGTGGAAAGACATAAACTTAATATTAGATGATTGATTGATGTTATTATTGGTTATAATTGTATGTTGTTGCAAGATAATTAATTTTAAGGGGTTTGTTGATGATTTTATGTATTATTAATCCGTTTATTTGATAAATTTTGTAGTTGAATCGTTATGACGCATTAGATTTAAAATGTTAATAAAAACTAAAATAAGCGGTGTCATTAGAAAAAAAGGTTATCTGATCCTATTAGAATATGTAAATTTTCAATTTTTGTTAAAATTAATGGCCAAACAGAGATATTTGCTCATAATTGTTAAATTTAATATTGATAATTGTCAAAATGGCCGACATTGTTTACTCCGTAAAGTCAGCTGTTTCAATAAGGAAAGATTGATTTTAAAATTCTAAAAATGTTAACTAATAATGAAATAAGCTATGCAGATTTGATTTATAACAATTATAAGGTCAGAAAATGCTATATTAAAAATTCAATTTTCTAAAAATTTGAGGTAAATGGGTTAGGAAAAACAAAACACGCTCAAAAAGGTAGCCATTTTTCGATTTTTGGGGCGAGGGTATAAAAGCCAATGGAAAATGAAAATCGAGGTCACTTTAAATTCATCAAAAGGCCAATCCACGTCAGTCTATTTTAAAATTATCATAAAAAACAATGGCCGACTACTGTTAAATATTAAAGATGGCTGAAATTTAATTTGATCAACTATATAATTTATTTTAAAACAAAACTTATTGGAAAATTGTATATGGAAATTGTGTACTGATTAATAAAATATCATATCCTAAGAAGAAAAAATTAAATATTTTTGACTAACCTGTAATAATAAAAAAAAACCTGAAGAAACCAAGGAGACATAATATCCAGTGGTTATAATCCTTTTTGGTATCCGTCCAAGGAAGTATTCACACGTCTTGTGAATTATCTACTAGTAAGAATCCGAGTGTGTGAAACCGCTACGAAGAATTTCCATCCTTGACCTTCAGCAACAAGTGAATTTACGGTATGTGTTTAACTTTATTCACTAATATCACTTTCATAACTCCTATAAAATATTGTGAGTAATATATTTCAATATCTTTAAATAATTTTTTTAAAATAATCTTGATCTGAAAACATTGCATTATTGAGAATTTTATGTCGACTAATAAACATACGCTATTCAACATCCTCACCCCAGCAAACAACCGTTAAGTATCACGTGTTCTTTTATATGGGGGTTGATGCGCACGAAAATACCATAGCCGTATCATTGAATAGGTTAAGGGTATATTGATTCCTTTAGGTAAAGGAAAGGAAATAAATAATAATACTGTTGAATGTTATATTATGAACTGACTACTGGGGTTAAGAGTAACTAATGCTCAGCAATTAATTTAGATATACTAAATTTAAAAATAAATAATAAATAAAATTACATATTTTAAGTTTAATGATATAATTTTTTTTCAAACAGAAAAGGATCAATAAAATAAAGAAACTTTAAAGGTGTTTTAAATTGAATAAAGAATAAATAAAAATTGAGACAAAATTAACATAAATCATAGCCCCACAAAACTTTAAAAATAAAAATTTAAAATTATAAAAACAACAAATTTAATAGCTATATCAATTTAAACTATATTTATACAATCATCACACATATATTTAATTATAATTTATTACAATATATAGTCAAATTATTGGAAACCAAAGCACTATAATTGAGAACCAACTCATAATTATTGAACAATTGGCCAAGCAGGATACAATGCTGGAAATTATTTGCCAACATATTACTAATACACAATTAATACCATCAACCAGCCATTAAGCATCAAACATAAACGGCAGAAAATCTAATTGGCTGCCCTTCGATTCACTTAAAAAAATGGAGGAGCTAGATTTGCTTTGGTTAGATGAAAATTTTATGAAACAACTTGTAAGTTACTAATAATTGCACAGTGAACAATAAAAAAGTTTAAAAAACTAAAGTTTCACTGCCTTTCTGTGGCTGAATATTTGTCTTGGGTGTTGAGCATATTTTATTATACATGAGATGTAATCAGTAAAAGCACGCGCTAGCGTGTGATCAGCACCCTATGAAAATACAAAATCATGGGAAGGTGCTTGATTGGCAGCGAACGTATTAACATTACGAAAAAAAATTTGTTTTTTGGTTTTGTCCGTTCTGTCACATATAATTTGTTTCTAGGTTGAAAGTAATTTGCACATATGTGGAAGTTCAGGGAAAATGAATGGTGTTAATTGCTGTTATACTTTGATAGACCATTTTTTACAAGAGAGTTCCTAACTGTCTTTTCTTGGAGTGGAGGAAGCAGAAAAAATGAGAGTAAAATGCCCTTCAAAATTCATAAAAATGATATGAAAATCTGTCACAATATTATCAGTAAGGCTGATAGTCAGTTCTCAGAAATGGAGTATTCAAAGTATTCAAATTATAGTTTATGCAAACTAACTTACATTTTATTATATCCAATGACTATCTTTTTTCAACATTTTCCTTACAGTTTGATGCATAAATGTTTAAGTAGGAGGACTTGATTGGAGTTTCAAAAAATTCATGTTTCATTCAAACTGGATCCATATATCCAAGTATTATTATTTTCAACTATAACATTTTTTAGAACCAAAATTTCATCATTTCTCGTTAAAATCCATTTGTTTTTATCGTGTGTATTTAATGTTACCCCATCAGTGAACTGTATTTGATAATAACATTTTGCGGTAGATTTTATTATTATAGTTACTTCTTCACCATTATTTGGTTTGTTTAAGATTGGAAAAGTAAGATTCGATGAAATATTTTTATTTTCTATCATATGAAATTCACATATCCCTTTAGCGGCTTAAACTAAAGGGAATCTTGCATTTCTTAATCTATTTTTAATGTGATACAACTTATTTTCAAATGGGTAAGCGTCCTCTATTAAATGAGATAAATTATGAATATTGCTTGTCATGTATTGCTCTCCATATATTTCTTTGTATTGCGCAACGTAATATTGCAATAATTCATCTGCTAAATCAAAAAATTTTGAATAAAATGTTGATGAACATATTGTGATGCCATAAAAAAGAAGCAAAATGTTCATATACATCATAAGCTAAATATTCTTTTAGTATGACAATGCTGATGTAGTAAAAAATGAGCGATATTCGAGGCCTTTCCAGAATGAAAGACAATCAAGTCCTCTCACCGCACGATGTTTTTCAAGAGGCAATTTACAACTAACTAAAAAGTCTGAAATATTTTTAACATCACTTGCTGACCATTTTATTCTAAAATTACGAATGCTACCATCTTTCCACCCCATTAGACATCTTTTCATGATACCTAAATCAACTAAATGAAGAGAGTCTGCAACTGGAAAGTCGTTAATCATATCAACTTGGAGTTCTTCAAGAGCTGAATAACACTTATGATGGGAGCCATACTCTCTTGATCTAAATCCTGCATCTGTTCTTCGTGGACACTGAGTCTTTGGAAAGATATTACAATTAGTAATGTATGAATATTCGCCTACATTTGTACATTTTGTGCATCCATGTTGACCATTGAAATTGGCAATACCTAAAATATATAAGTTTGTTTATTTGAATATAGATTTTCACATAGGTACCCATCTTTAATAAATGCTCTAGCGGGAGAATCAGATATAAAGCATCTAATTTTTATTGATATATTATGTCCATTTTCAAACATAATGCCATTTTCTAAAATAGGTTTTGCTTCCTCAACAAATGGTGTAAGAAATTCTGAAGGACTTGGTGGTTTTGTTTTACCATTATAAATTCCAATAACAATGGGATGAAAAGTAGGAATCTTAAAAATATTAAATAAAATAGGCTAAAACTCATCCTTTGAACTCTTATAAATAGGAGGACCATCTATGTTTATATTTATAGATATATTTGTTAAATGTTTAATGCTCTCATAACACTGTCTTATGGAAACCTCTAAACCCTGGTGCCAATACTGGCCTTCACCCATTTGTTGAAGTGTAATTTTAGCCGGAGTTCCTAACAATGTTCTGGGATCTAATGGTAAATGGTTGTTTGGCACATAATCATTAAAAATCTTCATTAGTTCCTTTAAAGATCGCTGTGGAATATTATAGTTAATTGCCCATTTTCTTAAATCATTGATAAATATTTCATTTTTGTCTTCTAATTCTACATGTTCTGCATCAAGAATATGTTCTTGTTCTTCATCTTCAAATTCGGTTAGCCATTTCATTCTATAGTCATCATTGTCATTAGCATTCTCATTATTTTCAAAAAATAATGATGAGTTTGCAGTTGTTTCAATTTCATTATCAAAACTTATCTTTTCTGTGTCATTTGTTGATAAAATGGATCTGTTAACGAAAGTGGTACTTTTTAATTTAACAGAAGATGCTGGCACTATTTGTGTTATTCTGGAAAAACGCCTAGAAACTTTCCGGCAAAATGTACTGCTGTACTTGATTTTTTCCAGCTATTAATCATAGTTATATTCACTATAAGTATACCTACACAGTTAATAAAGTACCATTCAGACCACTCCTTTTTTAGGTTAAGCTTTTACTGAGAAAGAAAACATCAGTTACCCAAAGTTTCATAACGTATTTGTAAAAGAAAGAAGCATCTGAAGTTTTAAAAAGGTAAACAACGATGCTATTATAAAACTAAGAAACCCTTAGTTTTATTACGGAAGTAACGGCAAACCTTATATAAATTTGTTATATAAATTGAGGTAACGATTACTTCAGGTTTTATAAGACAGTAATATAAATAGTTACAACACTTCATTATAAATCCAGAACTTATAGCAACGGCATAAAACCCTAATAAACCTAATTTACTATAAGTGTTGCAATAAAACTTCTAATTATTTCCTTATATAATTGTTTAACCTTTATAAATACTTTATAAAAATATTAGTTACTATAAGTCACGAAAATTGTTTATTGGGATTTCTCATAAAACACCATTGACTTCAACGGCATTTAAATTTCGTACACATCTCATACTAAAGATTTCTGGTACATAAACAGTTTTATAAAAATTTTCAACTTTTGTTTTAATTTCTTTTACAATTTCTGGATAATTATCCTTACTCACACAAATAACTAGAATGTCCTTGGGATTCCAAACAACTAAATGGCACATATTTAAATCAAATATGATCAAGGACATTAGTATTTGATATAAGTAAGGATGATTATTTTTTATTACATATTCCATATTTTTTTTCACTAAAAAGAAATTGTTTTTTACTTAAAAAAGTGTCAAAATCTGACAAATTGGAACAATTTTCTAAAATTTTAGGGCATTTAATTTCAATCAAATGCTCTATTGTTCCATTAGTGGACATCATGAGGCCGTCAATACTTGTAGCAAAACATGGACAATTTTTATTGACAACCAACCCTATTTGCTGCAGAATTTGATCTACTCCAACAAAATCCTTTGAATATGCATTTATTGCCAGAGGTTCATTCCTTATACCATATAACATGGAAGCTGTCATAATGGGTGGAGAGGTTCTCCACAAATTTCTCAACAAAAAATTTTTCTTTGCACTTTCAGAAAATCTGCATGCAATTTTTGCATTAGAAGATGTAATAAAGTATGTTCTCCATCTATACCATTCTTCCGAACCTTGTTTAGTTCCAGGAATCTCAATAAGTTCATTTGAAAACTAACTTAAAAATGTGTTCATATTGGACATAAACTGATTTGCTTGTTGCGATTAAATATCTAATTCTTCCAAACTATAATGGAAGTTTTCATATAGTGTATTTTGAAAATTGTTTGAAACATTGAAAGTTTTTCTTCTTTCTGTAAATCAACAATAAAATTATTCAAATCAATCTCTCTTAAATAATTTGTTGGTCTAGGATCAAATGTTGCTCTTTTTAGTGGTTTCAATCGCTTCATGGGATATGTAGAAGTTGAAGATGGACCATGATTTCTAGTTTTGTAACCAATGCCCCATTTCCGGGGTCTACTTGTAGATGCCACAACTCCATTTCCATACTTCTTCCACATATTGGCTAATGAAAATGAGGAATGCAGTAACATGAGTGCATTTTCCTAGAGTTGATTGCTTGCACTCACATTTTCCCTTCACTACAGCGCCAGAAATTTTGTTTAAAATAATTTCAACATTATATTGTACCCTTTTTCGAAACGAAGCCTGGCACTTGCATTTTGCTATATAATAGCCGCCTTCTGAGGAATCCATCACTTTACTAATATGGTCACTGTCCACATATTGGCTTCCTCTCCTAAATGGTTTCACTGACGTAACAATATTATCATTGTTAATTTCCATGTCAGGATCTTCATTCTCAATATTTTCACCAATGATATAGGTATAAATATGTCCTTTATTAAAATATTTGGGTATGCAAAAGGAAGGAAAACTTCCCCACTGCACTTTTGTAGATATAATTTGCCAGTCATCATCCTGTTTGGAACTTTGAGCGTCTTCTTGTTTCAAGTTCCTCTTCATGTCATACCATTTTCCATTATCCATTCCAGGAGATATCTTCTAGTCTTCACCATTTTTAATACAGTTTTTGACTCTAGAAGAAAAATAGCATGAATAAGTTTCAAATTGCATTGTAATCATTTACAAAAGAAAAGAAAACACACAGATTTTTTAACAAAACCTAAGCGTTTATATTCAAACATATAAAATCGGTATTACCTTTCAATTAATTGTTGTTTTGATCCACTTTGTTTGTAGCCTCTACATTCTAGCCATCTTCCGCAACTGAATGGTTCTCAACTAAAAAGTTGTCCTTCAATAAGGCTCCTGGGACATCTTCCGGTAATAATAATTGCACGGAAGCAGACATTGTAATAAAACGAAAATAATTAACCACAAAATATCCTTAATACACACAAAAATTACACACACTGATTATACACGTACGCCCACAGGAGAAATAAATGCACGTTATACAAAAAAAAAGGAAATCGTTCAAGTTCAAATGCCAAAAATAAGACATGTGACATAGAATTGACAGATTTCGTCCATGCGGCAAACGTAAATCCCCTAGGTTATTTATTTTTTTTCAATACAACATTAATAGCTCCGTTCAGATATTCGGTACCAGCTAGAAAGTTTAAAATTAAAAAATATCTTCGCTTCGAGTTTGAATCGTACCCAAAAAGGCCTAGAAAATGTAAGACATTTTAGACCTAAAAATTTTGTAGTGGCAAAACTGATTGAATTACTGGAATCATCCATTAATTTTACATTTTATGTTAAACTAATTCTTTTACGTTGTTATTAATTAAGAATTGGTATGTTTTGAACTGATGTTCAACCCGCCGTTATATTAAATCTAGTTTTACATGGTCAATGTTAATGTAAATTTCACTGTTATAGTTTTGTCCGGTTTGCTTACGTTTATACTTTTTGATACTTCTCTTAACCCTTTAAGTTACTTTCCAAGCTTTCTTTAATATTCTGTACTTGACACATGGATTTAATTTTATGGTTCCATGCTTTACATGCGTCTCACATAGTCGGTACGCCATTTTATTACATTTGTGTTTCTCCTTTTGATGTTAATTCATCAGAAGATTTTCAGCCTTCTACTCATGGAGCCTTTTCAACCGATGAGTATTCACTTAAAGATTTTTAAACTCCTATTCTCCTGGTCTTTTACTCCCTAGGCTCAGCCCTTTGGTACTATGAGTTTTCAATTTATTCAATTTATAACTCCTTTTATCATGACGCCTCTTTGACGAATTATTTTCTACCTCCCAACTCTTTAATTTTCAATCATTGAACTGTGTTAGTTCATTTAACTTAAATTCTATAATTTATTAAAAAAGTATAGAGAATTAAATATTGAAAACGATCTAGATTCATCTGATAAATCAAAAATGGCAACCCCAACTCAAGAGTCACGTCCAATTATTTGGAAAATATTAGGCCATATGATGGCGATATTAACACATTAAATATTTTTATTTCGCGTTGTGAAAGTTTAATAGCAACGTATAATTCTTATAATGATAAAGAGTTAAATGATCATATTTTTGAATGCATCCAAGGAAAATTAGTAGGTAAAGCTGAACTAATGGTAGGAAATAGGGTAGAATTAACTAGCTGGAGTTTGAATCAAATGCTTTGATTCAATGTTTTTCGGATAAACGTAATTTAGATTGTTTAATACAGGAATTAATGAGAACAAGACCATATAAAAATAAAAAGCTTTTAGAATTCGGTAATAGGCTTCAACTCTTAAGAAGTAGCATTGTTCAAAGAATAAGTAATGATACTAGTTTTAATCAAAATGAAAAAATATGTCATATGCACCACTGCGACAAAACCGCATTACATACATTTATCGCGGGTTGTTCAGGAGTGCTCCGAAATAATTTACATTTAAAGCAACCAAATTCTTTAGAACATGCCTTAGCATATGTTAGTGAATATGAAAATTTTGAAAAATTGTATTCACCATCAAATGAACCCAAATTCAATTTTTCTAATCCAAATCACTTTCAACAAAATAAACAAAATTATCAGAAATATAATTTTTCTCCTTAATTTTTCTCTCTCAACTGAGAAATGATTTTCCTTCTTAGCCTATAAATATTCAGCCGCGTCCATTTATTCGGAGAAACTATCCGACTAACGCTCAGGTGTTTGGACCACCACGCAATGTTTTCAGACCAAACCAAACCCCAACAAGTAAATTATCCAAACCAGAACCTATGTCGACAACATCCAGAAATTTTACAGATAAAGTAAATTATAATCGTTTTATTCCTTCGAATAACAGACCTCCTCACAATAATTATTATCAATTTAGAAATAACAATCAAAAACCAAACTTTATATCAGAAGAATTATACGCTAACAATTATGAAAATTATTCAGATGAAAACGAAGAAATTAATGATACTAATGAATGTGAACATTTTGAACAGCCTGTAAATGAAAATGTAGAGCACGTTCAAAATTTTCGCAAGGTCCCCGTGAAAAACAAAAAGAAATAGTAGAAATTAATATTACCTCAAATAATCCACTGCCGTATATTCAAATAAAAAATCCAAATTTAAAACTTTTAATTGATACGGGTAGTACCAAGTCTCTAATTAGACCAAAAATTGCAGAAAAATATTACTCTAATTGTATTTATCATTCTAACATAGATTTTAAAACATCTTTAGTTAGTAAACAAATTAAATTTCAAGCTGAGATACCAGCTTTTAAAGAGTTCAAGTACGATGGTAATACAAACTTTATTTTATATGATTTTCACGATTTTTTCGATGGAATCATAGGCGTGGAAGATATGGTTAAGATGAATCTAAATATAAACTTTACAAATAAAAAATTATTTAATGATCGTGTATCGATTCAGATAAAATTTGGGTCTCCCACCGATATTAAGTTTGAGTTTTCAGTAGGTCCTACAGAAAAATTATTAAAATCGCTTCCTGTAAGTGTAGCCGAGGGAGAAATACTAATTAAAGAAACTTATTTAAATAATTTTCAAATTTTAGTAATTTTAAATAAACCCATTGTTGCACAAAAATTTTTATCGTCGAATTTTGAAATACATAACTTTAATTACATTAGTGAAATACAAAAGACCCAATCAACTTTTCAAAAGAAAAATGTTAATTTAAATAATTTAATACGTACAGATCATATGAATTCAGAAGAAAAAGCTAGTATAATCAAATTATGTAAAAAATTTTCTGATTTATATTTTAAACCAGGTGAAGCTTCAACATTCACTTCTAAAATAAAAAATTCTATAAAAACAACCGATGAAAATCCGGTACATGTAAAATCTTATAGATATCCCTATATCCATAAGGAAGAAGTTCAGAGGCAGGTTGGTGAAATGCTCGATAAAGGTATTATAAGACCATCATATTCGCCTTGGAGCTCACCTATATGGATAGTAAGTAAAAAATTAGATGCATCTGGACGTCAAAAATGGCGTTTGGTAATCGATTATCGTAAACTGAATAAAAAAACAATTTTTGATAGGTATCCGGTCCCGAATATTACAGATATTTTAGATAAATTGGGCAGAGCTCAATATTTTAGCACTTTAGATTTAGCTAACGGATTTCATCAAATCGAAATGATTCAATAGAAAAAACCGCTTTTACTGTCGATAATGGTCATTACGAATTCCTTCGAATGCCATTCGGTCTAAAAAATGCTCCGTCCACTTTCCAAAGAGTTATGGACGAAGTACTAAAAGATTTGCAAAATAAAATATGTATGGTATACATGGATGACATAATTATATTCAGTACTAGTCTCCAAGAACATATTCAAAATTTACAATTAGTTTTTCTAAAATTAAGAGAAGCAAATTTTAAAATACAATTAGATAAATGCGAATTTTTACATAAAGAAGTTGAATTTTTAGGTCACGTAGTAACAAATGACGGAATAAAACCAAATCCAAAAAAAAATCGAAGCAATCAAAAATTTCCCTATACCCCGTACTCAAAAACAAATTAAATCCTTTTTAGGGCTATTAGGTTATTATAGAAAATTTATCAAAAATTTCGCAAAAATAACGAAACCAATGACGGTCTGTCTTAAGAAAGACAATAAAGTTGAACATACCCAAGGATTTATTAATTGTTTTAATATATGTAAAAATTTATTAACTTCCGAACCGTTATTAGCTTATCCTGATTTTAATAAACCTTTTGAATTAACAACGGATGCTTCAATTTATGCTATTGGTGCCATCTTATCTCAAGAAGGACACCCTATCGCATATGCTTCTAGAACTTTGAATAGCGCAGAAATTAATTATTCCACAATTGAAAAAGAATTATTCGCTATAGTATGGGCATGCAAATATTTCCGCCCATATCTATACGGCAAACAATTCATAATATTCACGGATCATAAACCTTTACAATGGTTGTTTTCCTTAAAAGAACCTAGTTCACGTCTCGTAAGATGGCGATTAAAATTGAAAGAATTTTATTATGAAATAAAATATGTTAAAGGTAAATCTAATTTAGCTGCAGATTCTTTATCACGAATAAAAGTTGAGAATGATTTAAATGCTTTTGAAACCGAATCTTTAGATGTTAACTTAGATGAAATCGATGATATAATTAAAAGAGAAATTGATAATTTAACTAATGTACCAATGTCAGAAGAAAACGTTGAAACATTACCTTATCTAGACGACTTGGAATGGAATTTTAAATGATAATAAAAAAATAAATATCATATCAGATATTCAATTAAAACCCCCAAACGAAAATAATATCTTACCAGACAATTCAGATTTAGAAACAATACACTCATCTTTATAAAATCCCATAATCAGCATTCCTATTACAGAGAACGCTTTAAACTCATGTAGAAATCAAATATTATTAACATGCGGAGAAACAAACGAGATTAAAATTAAACGTGAAAGGATTTTTGAAAATACACTATTATTTGTTGTTTTATCTCAAAGAAATTTAAAACAGAACATTATTCAATTTATAAAAGAATACATAGATCCTAAACGAGTTTATGCTATTTATTTCAGAACACCTCTGACACCCGAGTTATTTGTTACAACTGTTCAAAAATATTTTAAAAACTCAGCATTTAAATTAATACACAGTACTATAATACTAGAAGACGTTATCACAACAGAACAACAAAATGAAAAAATTAAATACTATCATATTTATAAAAAAGGAAATAGAGGAATAAATGAAGTAAAAGCCTCACTTAGTTCTAGATACTATTGAAGATGTAGAAAAATTCATAAATAATTGTGAAGTTTGTCTCCGAAATAAATATGATCGAAACCCTCCTGTTATAAAATTCAATCTTACTCCAACAGCATCAAAACCATTTGAACATATTCATATAGATGTCTTTCGTTTCTCAAATCAACCATTCTTAACTATTATTGATTCTTTCTCTAGATACGGACAATCTTACCCATTACCAAGTGTCAACGGTACAGCCGTTGTAGATAGTCTTCTAAACTTTATAACTCATCATGGATTACCCTATAAAATTACCGCTGATTGTGGTACCGAATTCAAAAATTATGACTTAGAAAACTTTTGTAAATTACACAAAATTGAACTACATTACACTACTGCTAAAAATAGTAATTCAAATTCACAGTTTAGCTGAAAATATGTTGGGAAGTACAGAATTCTTAATTAATACATTAATGAAAAAAGTAGAAAATATACAACCTCATATTCGAAATAAAAGAGGATTAATAAACGGATTAGGCAAAGTTAATAAATGGTTATTTGGAAATATTGACTCTCTGATGATGGCAGCAGATATGATAATGCTATAAACACATTAGAGCAAAATCAAAAGAAATTAATTCCCGAAACAAATTTACAAACTACACTTTACCAAAAATTAATTGATCATTATAATAAATCATTAACTACAATGTGGAAAAATCAATTAAAAATACAAAATAACTTGAAAAAATTTCAAAACGCAGTGCATAATCAAATAACTAGTTTAGAAATTTAGATTGCTAAAGTATGATAACATTTTTGTAGATAATATTGAAAATGCTATTATATTCTCAAAATTAATTTCACTTCATAATTCAATAATATCAAGTCAAGAAGTTATGATTAATTATTTATATGAAATTTATAAACAACACGAAATTCCTCAATTTAAGAATGTTTTAACATATTATTTGTTCCTCGCTACTCAAGTAACCTTTTCAAAATCTAAACTGATTTTTGCTATACATATTACTAATACATATTACTATCCTAAAACCAAAATACTTAGAATTTTACCACATTTATCCTATAATCCAAAATCATAAAATATTTACACCCACTTATCCTTATTTGGCACGAGAAGATCACGAAATTCAAGCCCAAAAAGAAGAATGTCCGATATTAGAAGATGTATATTACTGTAAACAAGATTTCATAACAAGAGATAACTGCACACTGCAACTTTTGAATGGTGACTTCCCAGAAAACTTTTTCTAATGAAATAGATGTCCAAGAAACAATTATCGAACAAGTAACTAACAATGAAATTATAATTATTCCAATTAAATCAGAAAGAATTATTTCAAACTGCAAAAGAGACGAATTTTTAGAAATAAATCATCCATCTCTCATAACCATTCCGAAAACCTGCGAAGTTACAGTTAAACAAATGAAATTCAGCAATAATCGACAAATAAAAGAAGGAAAACCATTAATTTAACCAAAAATTGAAATTTCATCTCTTAAAACACAAAAAACATTTAGAAATTCGAATATAAGTAAAATCAATTTCAAAAATCTTTACGAAATCAATCAGTTATCAAAACAATTACCGATTAAAGAAACCAACAGTGATTCCATTATTATATCAACAACAATTGGATGGTCTACAACAATATTAATTATAATTTTAATAATAGTAACAATAACAACAATAACGTTAAGAAGAAGAAGAAAGAAATGCAACAAAATCAAAACTCCCACCGAAATAGGATTGGAAGCCCTTCACAAGAATATTCCTGAAGACAAACGAAAAACTACTTTCTCTATTTTTTCGTCTTAGGGATGGAGGAGTTATAGTTCCTTAAATAATAGACTATTGTTTTATATTACAAGTATATTTAATGTATCATGATATATTTGTTTTTCAACCTTTATTAAAATATTCTTATTGTCACGTAATATATAAAGAAATGCACGTATTTAGTTAAGGACTTCATTTGCAGACTTCTTGCTTATAATTACTTGTTTGTAACTTTTGTAAACGT
This sequence comes from Ophraella communa, assembly GCA_035357415.1. Classification (NCBI taxonomy): domain Eukaryota; kingdom Metazoa; phylum Arthropoda; class Insecta; order Coleoptera; family Chrysomelidae; genus Ophraella; species Ophraella communa. The sequence goes on along the minus strand of CM068990.1, from coordinate 24,924,409 downwards.
TAATTTTGTATTAATAAATAATTGTGTTGTTTTTAAAAAAGTGTTTTAAAAGTGAAGAAACATAATTCTCGTAACAAAAAATCTAAACAAACTACTTCTACCGACAAAAACGAGATAACAGTTATGGATAGTATTAATGAGTTGTCTTAATTTGATTTTAACAATAAATATCGATTAACCGATACAGGAATTATGTTTAACGAATTCGAAGAGGCTTTTTTAAAAATTTTATTTAATTACTACTTTACAAAATGTTTTACTTTTCACAATACTATTAAATATTTTAAATATCAAACTAAAGATGAATGATGATTGATTGAATGAATTATAATTAATAATCTATAATAATCTAATAATAATTTACAACGCAAAATCTGATTATATATAATATTCCTAATCTTTTTTACTATTTTAAAACTAATAAAAACAATGAAAAAACAATGAGAAATCTTGTAAACAAAATCATTAAGTTTAAACTAAAAAAGGTTTTTTTAAATTCAACAAAACAAACAAAAACGTTATTGCGTTTTAACTTAATATTTCTTGTTCTTCTAAGACTGTAACTCCTCCCTCCTTAGAAAGAAGCGAATTCTTGAGCTTCTCCAATCTTCTTATCTTCTTAAACTATCCATCTTCCTTTTTCCATGTTACTTTCTTTTAAAGTTCTTAATTTTTCACCTACAAAAGTTCATAAATTTACTAAAATTAAATGTTCAAACTGAATTGTCTTTACTTAGAAAATGTCTTTAACACTATTGAAAATGTTTTGATATTTATTAAAAATTACATAGTCCGTCATATCTTCTGTGAGTAAAGGAAGGGTTAAATCATTGGATTGGATTAAAGGAATAAAGGATTGATACATTTTTTAAATATTGGCACTTTAAAATTAAATATTATTTCATAATAAATTCTTTTCCTAACTTAAATTTTATTTTAGAATGATAATTCAAAATTACATTTCTAATTGCTTCCTACAAATAAATTAAAAATAAAATTTATGCAAAGTAATTATTTTTATAAAATATAGTAACTTAATTTTTCTTTAAGATAACATAAACTGTTTAATATAATAATTGTTTATAAATTTAAAAATATAAATATGTTTGAAATTAATTAAATATATTTATTCATATAAAGATTGAGCTTTCAAATTTATTATAATGTAATTGAATTTATTTAATTAAATAATTTATTCTATGTTTGATTCGTTAGATTCCGAATCAACCAAACAAGTATCTGTCATTAGAGGTATTATTTTAGTTTCATTCAAATGCGTGATGTATTTATTTTTAGTTTGAGGATTTTCGATTTCAATTTTACCGTTTTCTAATATTTTCGTTAAAATATATGGACCATCAAATTTATTCTTTTGTTTTCCTTTTCTATTTTCTAATTTTCTATATACTGTTGAACCAATTGGAGGGTTGCTATTTATTCTACTCTGATTAATTTTATCAATTACTTTTTGTTTTTGTTTTAATGATTTTTCTTTAACTGCTGAATACAATGCTTGGGTATTTTCTTTATGAGAATTAACAAATTGTGTGTAAGCCGCTGATGGCAAAACTGACAAAGGATCTTTACTAACAGTATGTCCTGAAACTAACTCAAAAGGGGTAAATCCGGTTGTCGAATGAATTGTACTGTTATAAGCAATAATTGCATATGGCATTAAAGAATTTATATCACTATTATTATCTTTTTCTTTTAAAATTCTAATATGTTCCGTAATTGTTGAATGAAATCTTTCTACAGGGGAATTTGACTCATGATGATACGGTGTGGTAAAATGTATTTTAATATTATGAGCTTTTAATAATTCTTTTAATATATCATTTTTAAACTCTCCGCCGTTATCTGCTACTATTTGTTCTGGTATACCGAAATATGTAAAAAATTGTACCAATTGTTGGCAAGCTGACACAGCAGTGCCAAAATAAGGTAATGCTTGACCGTACTTTGAAAATTTATCTAATATAGTTAAAAATTTATGATTTCCATTTTTATAAGTGTCAATATGTATTATTTCAAACGGTTTAGAGGGTGTATTAGTTAAAATTAATGGTTCAGCAATTGGTTTTCTATTATATTTAGCTTTTTGACAAATCTCACAATCATTAATATATTTAGTTACATCTTTTTTCATTGATTTCCAACAATAATTATTTTTTAAAAATTGAATAGTTTCATTAATTCCTCTATGATTTGTTTTACCTTCATGTTTATATTTTATTAACTCAATTCTTTCATCTGGCATAACATTATTAATTAACTTAGTACATTCTATTAATTTTAATTTAGTAAAATATTTTTTCCATACTTCTTGAAATGTATTTCTAATTCGGGGGATAAAAAATAAATATATAATGTATTTTTACAAGCATTTTCTTTTAAAAATTTAATTATCATTTTCAGATCGTCTGGTAAAGTAACTCTAATAATTTTATTTCCATCAAAGGTTTCTAAATTTCTTTTAAAATATGGGGAATACGGAGATTTCTTTACTATAATTTGATAAGGTTTGTTATTTATAATTTCATCTAAAATATTAAAGCATTGGTCTGGTGATGATTCATTACTATGTGCTGTTTCAGTATCAGAATTTTCTAAAGGTATATCATTTATTTGAATATTTTCATTATTATTATTATTTAATTCTTGCAATTCATCAAACTCTCTTAAAAATTCATTTATGTCAAAATCAATATCACCTACATTATTAATTCTCGATGCCGTCTCAAACGTATTTAATTCAATTCTACTTAATGTTGCAGATCCACTATTATTTTTTTTTGGTTTATAAATACTTGAGTACTCAAATTCTTCTAATTTACAATTATCAATGGGCTTATTTTTAATAAAATTGCATTTTATATTATTATTTAACATTTCTTCATCATCTTGGGTTTCATTTTGTTTTTCTTTGGAATTGACTCGATGAGTGAATAATTCTTTATGTTTGAAATTTGGGGGAGAATTATTTTGATTTTTGAAATAATTATTGGAATTACGATTATTGTTATTATTGTTTGAATTATTTTGATGTGTAAAATAATTATTGGACTGACGATTATTACTGGTCCTTCGGGAGTTATTAGATGAAATGTCCATTGGTTCTGGACTTGGAATATTATCTGAACGATATGATTGGAATTGGGCATTTGGGAAATTAGGTCTGAAATTTTGCCTGAAATTAGGATTATTAGACTGAGTTTTAAAAGATGATGGGGAATTAAAATTTGAAAAATTAGTGGGACTTGGATTAAAATTTGATTGACCGTTACTGGTATAACTACTATAATTGTTATTATTACCATTAAAATTATTATTTCTATTATTATTATTATTTCTATTAAAATTGTTATTATTTCTATTATAATAATTATTATTGTTAAAATTATTTCTATTGAAATTGTTATTATAATTATTATTATTTCTATTTAAATTACTATTTTGATTGCGAGAATTATTTCTAATATTATTATTATTATTATTATTATTGTTTGAATTATTTTTAAAATATAAAAAGTTTTTTTCCTCTTTAACAAAAGCCATTGCCTGTTCTATTGAATCAGGATTTTTAAGTCTTACAACTAACTGCATAATATGATAGTTCAATCCATTTATGAATGTTTTCAGACACAAATCATCGTATTGTTGTATTTTTAATAGTTTTAATTCTCTACTATCATCACTTAAATTAATTTTTGAAAATAACAGACTACGTGAATCTTGAATTCTTAATCCAAAATCTAGTGGACTTTCATTACGATTCGGTTTTAATGAAATTATGTCTTGTACTAAACAATCTATGGATCTTTGATCAGAAAATGTTACTAATAATGAATCTTTAACTTTTAACCAGGTATCTAATTCTGTGCGAGAAGCAATCAAATTTGCAGCCCTATCAGTTAATTTACTTAATATTGTATCAAATAAACATATATTTATTGGTGCATTAACATTGTTTTTATCTTTATGGTTATTTAAAAAATTTTCACAACATCTAATAAATCTATTAATTTGTTTGGGGTTACCATCAAATGGAGGAATATTATCTGCTTGGTATCTTATTAATTGATAATTTGGTTGAGCCATTTCGTTATTTATATCTAAATTACTAATTTGTTCAATTAAATTATTAACAATTTCTGTCATTAAATAAAATGTATCAAGGTAAAATATAAGGTAAAAAATATGGATGGTATAATAGGATGTACTCACTTAAACTTCTTCTTCTTTGGAACTTCTTCGAATTCTAGTTGCCAATAAGAGCGGACAAGGTTGATCCTCTCTCTAGCGGGGTAGTTTCTACTTCTTTCTTCTTACTTCTTTCTTCTTACTTCTTTCTTCTTTCTTCTTACTTCTTACTTCTTACTTCTTACTTCTTACTTCTTACTTCTTACTTCTTACTTCTTACTTCTTACTTCTTACTTCTTACTTCTTACTTCTTACTTACTTTCTACTTACTTACTTCTTACTTTTACTTCTTACTTTAATTTCTTACTTACTTTTACTTCTTACTTCTTACTTTACTTCTTACTTCTTACTTCTTACTTACTTACTTTCTTACTTCTTACTTCTTACTTACTTCTTACTTCTTACTTTACTTCTTACTTCTTACTTACTACTTTACTTACTTACTTCTTACTTCTCTTACTTCTTACTTTACTTACTTCTTACTTCTTACTTTACTTCTTACTTTACTTACTTACTTAATTTCTTACTTCTACTTCTTACTTCTACTTCTTACTTACTTACTTACTCTACTTACTTCTTACTTCTACTTCTTTACTTCTTACTTACTTCTTACTTTACTTCTTACTTCTTACTTCTTACTTCTTACTTCTTACTTCTACTTCTTACTTCTTACTTCTTACTTCTACTTTACTTTACTTACTTACTTACTTCTTACTTTACTTCTACTTCTTACTTCTTACTTCTTACTTCTTACTTCTTTACTTTACTTCTTACTTCTTACTTACTTCTTACTTCTACTTACTTCTTACTTCTTACTTTACTTCTTACTTCTTACTTCTTACTTCTTACTTCTTACTTTACTTACTTACTCTTACTTCTTACTTCTTACTTTACTTCTTACTTTACTTTACTTTACTTTACTTTACTTCTTACTTCTTACTTTACTTCTTACTTCTTTTACTTCTTACTTCTACTTACTTACTTACTTCTTACTTTACTTCTACTTTACTTCTACTTACTTCTTACTTCTTACTTCTTACTTACTTCTTACTTACTTCTTACTTACTTACTTCTTACTTCTTACTTTTTTACTTCTTACTTACTTACTTCTTACTTACTTACTTCTTACTTCTTACTTCTTACTTACTTTACTTACTTACTTACTTCTTACTTACTTACTTACTTACTTCTTACTTACTTACTTACTTTACTTCTTACTTTACTTCACTTTACTTTTACTTACTTACTTACTTACTTCTTACTTACTTCTTACTTCTTACTTACTTACTTCTTACTTACTCTTACTTACTTACTTTACTTACTTACTTACTTCTTACTTCTTACTTCTTACTTCTTACTTACTTACTTCTTACTTCTTACTTCTTACTTACTTACTTACTTACTTCTTACTTTACTTTACTTCTTACTTCTTACTTACTTCTTACTTCTTACTTCTTACTTTACTTTACTTTACTTCTTACTTACTTTTACTTACTCTTACTTCTTACTTCTTACTTACTTTACTTTACTTCTTACTTCTTACTTCTTACTTCTTACTTCTTACTTACTTACTTCTTACTTACTTACTTACTTACTTACTTTACTTCTTACTTCTTACTTCTTACTTCTTACTTACTTTACTTCTTACTTCTTACTTTTACTTTACTTCTTACTTCTTACTTCTTACTTCTTACTTACTTACTTACTTACTTACTTACTTACTTCTTACTTCTACTTCTTACTTACTTACTCTTACTTCTTACTTCTTACTTACTTTACTTCTTACTTACTTTACTTACTTACTTACTTACTTCTTACTTACTTACTTTACTTACTTACTTCTTACTTCTTACTTACTTCTTACTTACTTACTTCTTACTTTTACTTACTTCTTACTTCTTACTTCTTACTTACTTACTTCTTACTTTACTTACTTACTTCTTACTTCTTACTTACTTACTTTACTTTACTTCTTACTTACTTTACTTTACTTTACTTCTTACTTTTACTTCTTACTTCTTACTTTACTTTACTTACTTCTTACTTCTTACTTCTTACTTTACTTCTTACTTCTTACTTCTTACTTCTTACTTCTTACTTCTTTACTTTACTTCTTACTTTTACTTACTTTACTTTACTTCTTACTTCTTACTTTACTTCTTACTTCTTACTTCTTACTTTACTTTACTTCTTACTTCTTACTTCTTTACTTACTTTACTTCTACTTTACTTCTTACTTCTTACTTCTTACTTCTTACTTCTTACTTCTTACTTCTTACTTTACTTCTTACTTCTTACTTCTTACTTTACTTCTTACTTCTTACTTACTTTACTTCTTACTTCTTACTTTACTTACTTCTTACTTTACTTTACTTACTTACTTACTTTACTTCTTACTTTACTACTTCTTACTTCTTACTTACTTTTACTCTTACTTCTTACTTCTTACTTTACTTACTTCTTACTTTACTTCTTACTTTTACTTCTACTTTACTTTACTTTACTTCTTACTTCTTACTTCTTACTTCTTACTACTTACTTACTTCTTACTTCTTACTTACTTACTTACTTACTTACTTACTTACTTTACTTCTTACTTCTTTCTTCTTTATTCATATAATTTATTATTATTCTTGCTAATAAGAGTGGACAAGGCTGATCCCTCTCTAGCGATTAATACTTTATTTAAAATTTTTTTAATCTTCTTATTTTAATAACATTTATTTCTTCTTCCAACGTAGGTCCTCCAACAAACCATTAAAATGGACGTAAACGATATTTTGTTCGTCTTCTTTGGAAAATAATTTTAATTTCTTCTTTTATTCAAATATATCTTCTTTACCATCCTACTGATCTTCTTTTAACATCCTACTGACTGCGCCAATTATGTTTAACGAATTCGAAGAGGCTTTTTTAAAAATTTTATTTAATTACTACTTTACAAAATGTTTTACTTTTCACAATACTATTAAATATTTTAAATATCAAACTAAAGATGAATGATGATTGATTGAATGAATTATAATTAATAATCTATAATAATCTAATAATAATTTACAACGCAAAATCTGATTATATATAATATTCCTAATCTTTTTTACTATTTTAAAACTAATAAAAATAATGAAAAAACAATGAGAAATCTTGTAAACAAAATCATTAAGTTTAAACTAAAAAAGGTTTTTTTAAATTCAACAAAACAAACAAAAACGTTATTGCGTTTTAACTTAATATTTCTTGTTCTTCTAAGACTGTAACTCAGGGCCATACTACGTTTACGTAGAACACAAAAATAAACAATTTGGAAGATTATTTCCCATTCGAATTGGACATTATCTTTTCCAATATAAAGAATTTAAGGATAATGTATCTGATATTATTTCTGTGGGGGGAAATAGGGTTAAAGTAATATTTAAAAATTATCTTATTGCCAATAATTTGATAAACTACAAGGTAATTATGAAAAATTAATTAATTAATTTTCACACAAAAAAAGGAGTGATAAAAATGATCGACACCTTTTTTGATGAAAGCTATTTGCTAAATAACATACAGTCAGAGAAAAACGTAGTTAGTGTAAAAAGAATGTTAAGGAAAATTAAAAACCCAGATAACACAACAAAATTAATTCCGCGACAAATGATAATAGCGTCTTTTCTCGGTAATACCCTTCCAAATAGAGTTGTAAGGGACCACTAAGTTTTAATCAATTTATTTCTACCAAATATTGTTTTCTGCCTATCCTAATTACTCACACACTCATCATTAGTCAGTCGAGATACAACCTCGAAGCAGCGTGTGCTTTATTGTTTTATATTAAAAGTGTGCAAGTGGAATTGAATTGGATTATCAACAAATATATTGGTGAGTTTTTCTCACTTAATTTATACTTTTGTATTATTATTATTCTTGAATTAATTTATTTAATAATTCAAGCAAGCACGTGTTTTCTTGATAGAATAGTATTTAAACTATCATAAATATTAATATCATAGACTATGTGATTGCGTAAAATATTGAAAATATTGCATTAAATCAGACGATGGTCTGCTACATTAGATTCACGACATAATGTAGATTATAGTAACAGTCTGTCATGGTATCGGGCCACTCATATTATATTGAATAACTTATGAATGCGCCATGTGAGTGCAGAGTATTCACCCTTATTGTTCATCATTACGATGATATTCATACACACACGCATATATATATCTATAACCGATGCAGATAGAATGTTTACTATTTGTAGTAATTTGAGCAATCATATATTCATATATTTAATGAATAAACATAAGATATAAATTAACTCTTCTCATTTTCTTTTTTGCAGCCGATCTACCTGCCCTAGAACCTGGTCAACTGATCGCGCCTTTTCTTATATATTTATCTATATGAGGAGGGGTTCGTATCATTACAGAGTTCAGATAAATTTATGTAATTTTGAAGTTGAGCCTTACATACATCCAGTCGTACAATGTTACAAATGCATGAGATACGATCATACTACAAAATTATGTAAAAGTGTTGAAAAATGTAGAAAATGTGGTGATAAAATTGAAGACGGTCATAATTGTAATACTGATCCAGAATATTGTATCTACTCTGAAAAATTTGATCACAATTCTTTAAACAAAAACTGCCCTGCTTATCAGTCTAATATTAAAAGAACAATGGCATACCAAAATATTTCGTTTAAGGAAGCTGAAAAAATAGTTAGCAATCCATCATACGCGAAAGTAGCAACAAACAATAAATTTTCTGTACTCAACAATCTTGATAACTTTCCCGAATTACCCAGAGGAAAACTATTCCTCTGCTCTGCCTCTGCGACGAGCGCATATTGAACGTAGGATCTCTTTTGCATGTCGTAGCTATTTGTCTTTTTTTGTTATGTATATATTTACCTATATTGTCATATAAAGAGCATAATTAAATTGACGGTACCTATTAGTTATTAGAATTAAATATGTCTACAGAAGACGAACTTTGTTTAGATTCAGAATCGGATTCGGAAATCGAGAATATTCTGTTGTGTTTCTATTTAAAACGGGTTGGTGGGGTATAGAGTATCCTGAGCAGCTACTGGTTGCCCGACTATCGGATCCTGAATGCTGGCCTATTGTTCTATTGCAAGTATCGTTGCTTATAGGTTGAGATAAATCTTCTTCACATAGTACTCAAACAATTTTCTTTTTATGCGTAGCTGAGCTGTCGTTGGCAATGTTTTTGTATCTTGATACATAGACATAAAAAATGTATATAAGCCATCATTTTGTCTTTTTAATTCCTCAGAATGTTTCTTTTAAAGTTTGTTACGTTCTGCGGCTCTTTCTTTGAAACGAATTTCACGTTTTTCCAAAGTTTGTAGCACCAAATCATTAGGTTTTGATTTCTTGGTAACTTTTTTTTCTGAAAAATAGTTTTACCACCAACTTCTTGATCAGGTAGTTCTGTAGAGTTTCGTCTAAGCACTTTCACTATGTTCAGGCTCCTGAAATGATTCGTCATGTTCCAACGTAACGTCTTCATGTATGTTCATATGTGGTTCTGCTGTACCATTTGCGGTTATTAAATACCCCTCTTGACTATTGTCCAAGTTTCTTGTTGTAGCTCTGTTTGCCATAAAAGGAACAAGAAATGACATTTGTTGTTGATAGGTCCACAGCTTAACTTTAGAGGCTCCGGATCCACTTTTCTGTGTCTTTTTTTGGCGTCGCAATGCATCTCTGTGACAGACCCTTAATTTTCGCCATGCGTCCTTTGCTGCTTGACCTTAAAATATATAGATCTTAGAATCGTATATTGTTTGGTACAAATAAAGGTACGCTTTAAATAAAAGCGAATATAAAAATACAATTTACATATGCACATAAGTTAGGTTTATTTTATGTTTTCCCATAAACAATAGGATGCCCCGAAAGGTCTTTATAAATTCTATTCTATTCTAAATATACTTTTTCGAAAAAAAATAATCCGATTTAACCCTACTCAATGATAGTCAAAAGCTTTTAGTTTCGCTGCTATAGTGGGTGCTGAGGTTGCACTTGAAAATTTATTTTACATTTCGAATTTGCTTAACTTTGGTAAGTTTATAAAATTATTATATACAATTTATACACAATTATATTGAGAGAAAATTCCTCTGAAAAACAAAAATTAATAAAATTTATTAGTGAAATTTTCGGATGATTTAATAGTATTATTTTTTAAATTCTATAAAATCGGATAATTAGTTTTTTATTTATAAAAAAAAATATTTTAAAACTGTAGTTTTAAAGTGGCGAAACTATTGATATTGATCAATATAAGTTGGATTAAGTCGACTTATTTTGATCAATAGGTACCCGTAAAATTTTTTTAAGACCTTTTGCAGACATCCTGTAATATACATAGCTATGATTGTAATCTGAATAATTGTAAAATTAACATAATCATTTATTTTAGATATTTATCAACTGGAGTTGAAGTTTGTAAGGCTATATGGACCAAGCTGCAACCATTGTATATGCCAACACATACTGTAGAGATATGGACAAAAATTACAATAGACTTTGAAAACAAATGGCAATACTACAACTGTGTATGCAGCATTGATGGTAAACACATCACTATTAGAAAACCCTCCCACAGGGGGATCATAGTATTTTAATTACAAACAGTATTTTTCGATTGTGTTGATGGCTACAGTGAATGCCACATATCGGTTTACTACAATTGATGTGGAATCAATGGGCAGATTCAGTGACGGAAATGTATTTGCAAATTGCAATTTGGGAAAAAGACTATTCAATAATACGTTACAACCACCATTACCAAAGCCTCTGCCTGGTCAAAATATATAAATCCTTACGTTCTTGTCGGCGACGAGGCATTTCCTCTGTTAAATAACCTAATGCGTCCTTTCCCCAAACGTCAAATTACGAAAACAAAGTATTTAATTACAGGTTAATTAAAAAAAACACTCTTATTTTTTAGGCACTTTTCTCCGATTTTTAGGTTATCCAGAGCTCGGCAAACTGTGGAATGTGCCTTCGGTATATTAGCCGCAAGATTTCGAGTCTATCGAAGACCATTTGAATGTAATGTTGATAAAGTGGATCATATAGTAAAAGCTACTTGTGTTCTTCATAATATTATTAGTAACAACTGTAATAATAATACAGAAAATGATCTTAATGATGTGTATGACTCATAATTCATTTCACTGGTTGCAAATAGAACGAGGAGCACAAATAAAGCATTTTTGATTCGAGAAAATTTTAAGAAGTACTTTAATTCGCAATTGGGATCTGTAGAATGGCAAGAAAGAGCACTACAACGTGGACGTTTTTAACTAGAAGTTAAAGTATTGTTATCTATTGTTAAGTGAAAGAGAAGATATTCAAAAAATAAAAACATAGAACACTTTAATACGTATAAAAAGTGGGCGGCCCCAATACAAAAAAACATGCCATTAAATATTACTAGATACAGTGACCGGTATGCATTATATGGGATTTTTTTTTAATTATCGATTTCTCAGAAAATCTTATTCCTGATAAAAGTTTGTACTTGATAAAAAAAAATAGTTTTAAACTAACTAAGCGCAAAGTGGGATATACAGGGTGTCTCAAAGCCCAGAAAATGTGACGTCACAAAAGAAAAAAATAATAAAAATAACATTTTTCAAACAGCCATATTAAAGAGTACTAAAATACAATAAGAAAATCCCAATAATTTTTTTTAAGTCAAACGGATTTTGAGAAACAACAACTAAATCATAAATAGATAATAAATCATTTTTTAAATTTCTCAATTTTTTCATTTATTAGGTTTATTATATAGATAAAGATAACAATATAAACTGTACTATACTTAAAACGCGGAAGTGGGAATGTTTATCGTCAACGTGTCCGAAAAAGAAACAAAGAAAAAAACACCTGAATTTTAAATGAATTTGTTCGTTTTATGGTGATTGCACTGTATATTCAAAACATGTTTTTTTTATATTGGGACCGCCAAATTTATATACTTCAGAAATATAATCAGTACCTCCTTACCATTTGCATAGTTTAATTTCTTGCTAATTGTGTTCCAGATTTCATGTTTATATTTGGTACACATATAGTCTTTGTGACTTTTATCATATAATACTTTATTTTCCGCAGGAGTTCAATTAGGAGTTCCATTTTTTTACAACAACAGTTGCCACTCTGCAGAGAAAACTATGCACACTCCACAACCGACAGAGGCCGGACAGAGTACTCTGTTACTATGTCGCGCAGGCCTCGCCTCTGCTACGTCCAATATGCGGCGTTTAATTTAATTGCCTGTGTTACAAAATCCTCTCCTGCCCTAGGCTGTGCTGTGCTCTGCTGCCCTACGTTCAATATGCGGTTAGCCTTAGAGTCCTCAAGGGATTTTAGTAAAAAGTTATTTCAAGTAAAATCAATGTCAAGTATTTTGCTACATAAAGCGGGTCATTCGCGGTAGTGTAGTGTTCGTTCAGCTTTGGTAAAGTTTAAAAGTAAAAAGTGAAAGTTAGTAATTTGTAACCAGCTGAATTCTTGTATTCTTACAATTTGTAAATAAATTGTGTTTAAAGTCCTCACAAGTGTTTCAATACTATAGTAAATGCGGCAGACTTATCAATCCCTATTAAAAAATCATTTACTCCCAATATTGTTAAATCAATATGGTGAAATTATGAGTGCACAGAAGCAGCATTGAAAAGGAAAGAAGCTCTATTAATGTAAGGTAAACTGGGGTAAATGTAGAAACGGGGTAAATGTGTTAGCTCAACAACTTTCACACGTGATCAATCAAAACCTAACTGTTTTGCCTTAAACGGAAGCCTCCCACTCCCAATTAGCCACTAAAACCAAACAGCAGTCCTGCTTGGGTTTCAGATCGTTTCCGGCCGCAGTCGACTAACTACCGCCACATCCGTGGTTTTAGAGTAAGTATATTAAAATTATATTTTTAAGGTACTGATTAATTGCTATTTTGTATAATTGTATAGAAATTTCAATCGATTTATTAGTTTTTTGTTTAATGTCATATAACACATTTACCTCTATAAAAAAAGGATCGGGGTAAATGTATTATAAACATATCACATTTACCCCACAGGATTTCACATTTACCCCTTTTTATTTTTTCAGATAAAATAGTTAGAACCTATTAGAAAATTCTTAATGTGTTAGCGTGCGGACGTGTTTTGAGTCGCTACTTAATATAAAAGTATTTTCAGTGTTTTTTAAGTTATAAGTATTAGTTTTCCTCAAAAAATCATTCTAAACGATAAGGTGGAAACCTGTCGTGCCCCCAGGGGCCGAAAACTTCCCTAGCGAGACGTTGTACTCCCGACGCCTCAAAAACGTATTAAAACTTTAATATATATAATAACCTCCCCTGATCATTTTGATAGTGACCATCTATACACAGTGCACAGGTCCGCGGGTGCGATCCAGGAAAAGCAGGACGCAAATCCCAAAATAGTTTAGTGAATATTTCACCCCCCCCCAGTGACAGAGACACTTTTAACAGCATTGTACATAATCCCCAGAATGTGACCTTTGCCCCTATACAGGATACAAAAGTAACACATACCCCACCAAAAACGGGAACTCCTCCAAACAAAGAAAAAAATAAACTCATCAGGGTTCCAGGCCTGGCCGGCATCTGAAGCGCTTTTACAAGTAGGACCTTCCTCCAGAACCTCTCCTGAATTTAGTAAGGGGAGTTCTGTCAGGGAACCTAAGTTAACCGTTATTCAACCGGATACAACCATAACTGCGGTAAAAGCGGCAACGCCTAACCGTAAAAAATCATTCGTACAGGTGCGAAAGTGTATCGAACGTGAAGAAAAGTATATGGAACAAGTTTTAGAAAAGAGTATAGAACGCCGTGGCGGTAAAGACAGTAAAAGGTGTATAGAACAATCCAAAAATAATAAAATTAAAATAATTTCCGACATTAATATTGATCTAGAAGCCCCCGACCCAACGCCTTTCTACGAGGACATCTCGGACGAAGCGAACCCGCCGTCGCTCGAGAAGTGTCTGAGATTAAGAGAGCTGGTACATGAAATAATCATCAATCAAGGTACTTTAAATAAATCTAAAAGTGTATCGAAGGATTCAATTATGAGTCTCGGTAAGAAACCAAACGCGGACGACTCTCTAGAACCTACGCAAGCAGACCCCGGCCCCTCAACCAGCAAGACTTACCCCAACGAACGTCCTTTGACCTGGAGTGACGAGGTAGAGAAGGCGGTCCATGGCAGCGAATTTGTGCAACAGTTAAATGAAATCCAATTCAAACAACTGACGCCCGAACAGAAAATGGAAATCGACAACTTTGTCTCGCAATATGCAGCCGCCTTTAACAACTCTAACATTGTCGCGAGACAATTAAACTTTACTGAAAGGCCCACAAATACACATAAAGTGGCTACCAAACAAACAAAGGAAACCACTTCAAACGTTAGTCAACCAGGCCCATCGAAAACAGCGACCGTAAAGGAAGCTGAACTCAAAAAACCCAAAAAGACCCTGTCCTATAAGGCGGCGATTGGCAAAGCAGCCAAAACGATCAAACCAATTGAGACGGTAAACCAATACGAGAGTCTGTCGGAGGACGAGTGTCAGGAAGAAGCTGACTCGGAATCGGACTCGGAAACCGATAACAAAAAGAGAAAAAGAAAAACAAAGAGAGGCAGAGGCAGGCCCACCAAGAAAGAAATCGAGAGTAAACAAAAGGAGTCGCAACCAGGTCCCTCAAAGGAAGCGGCGGAGAAGACCATTGGAAGCAAGCCAAAGACAACAACTAAAATGTGTCCACCTCTAGTGATTGAGGGTAAAGTGGCACAATATAAAACTATTTCGACCTTATTGAAAAACGACATGAAAGAGAACTTCGAGATCAAATATAATACCAGTTCTGTGGTAATTTTCACACAACTGGACGCGGATCACGACATAATGAAAGACAGACTGGTGGAGTAAAATATTCCTTTTCACACATATACTAAAAAAGAAGATAAATCACACGCATTTGTCCTCAGAGGCTTGGCTCCCGACTTCGAACCGGAGAAGATTGCGGACGACTTGGAAAGATTCCATAAAATCTGGGCCAAGGAGATTTACCGTATGAATACGAAAGGTAGACCGCTGTTGTCATAACACCGCCTAATATAACTCCGGACTACCTGAACAAGAATGTCCGGGTAATCGACTCGACCAGGGTAAGCTGGGAATTGCGGAAGCAACAGAAGCCTATAATTCAGTGTCACAACTGCCAGTTATGGGGTCACGCAACTTCTAATTGTGGACGCAACCCAGTTTGTCTGAAATGTGCCGGTAATCACGCAACTAGAACCTGAACAAAGAGCCCGAATGAACCGGCCAAATGCGCTAATTGCGAAGGCGACCACCCGGCCAACGCATTGATCTGTCCGGTGTATGTTAAACGTTTACAATTCCTTGAGGGCAAAAGAACAAAGGCGAAACAAACAGCGCAACCAAGAAGGTACGTGGAGGCTCCCATACCCACGAACAATCCATGGAATAACCAGAACAAGGAGTTCATTGAAATAGCTAGACCGACATACGCCATTAACAATGAGCAACAGTTCCCTGCCTTGCCAGGACCATCAAACACAACAAGACCGGTAGTAGAAGTGCCAACAGCAGCTTCGCCACCCAAACAAACGAATGATGCAGGTGGGTTCTCAAAATTAAACTCGCTTTTCAAAGAACTGAACCAGCTGGTGAACTTAGAAGAACTCACGAGGGCAGTAATGGATCTCATCCAAGAGATGCGGCAAGCATCCAATAAACTCGAGAAATTCATGGTCTACAACCGTTTTGTACAGAACATAGATAAGTATAATTTTTAAATTTAACGTAAGTCAAACTAGGTCGCACACAAAACATATTATCAAAATTATATATTCAAACATCAGGGGAATAAAAGGGAAGAAAGATCAGGTTGAACATTTTCTTAAAAGAAACAACCCTGACATTGTGTTCTTTGCGGAAACACTCTTAAATCAACCAGATATTTTTGAAATCAAAAACAAAAATTATTTTATGTTCAGGAAAGACAGAATTACAAGGGGCGGGGGTCTTTTACTTCTGATTAAACGGGAAATGCAGTTCAACTTAATTAATAACTTTACTACTAGCATTGAGAATATCGCGGTGAAAATTAATAAGAACCTTTTAATTGTCGGTGCCTATAAACCACCGCATATCTCATTAACGCAACACGACCTACAAAACATAATGGATGCATTTGGCAAGGTTATCTTAATAGGTGACTTAAATGGTAAACATCCTGCGTGGGATGACCATTGTTCTTCGCCTAATTTCAATGGAAGGGTTCTCCAAAAGTTTTGCAACAATTCCAATTGCAATATTCTTTGTACGGAAGCACCAACTTTCTTCCCGTTCTCGGGAGAAACGCCAAGTACATTGGATATTGCAATTGTGAAAGACTTTAACGGAGTTACAAACATGACAACACTGTGTTGAAAATATCTTAGCATTCGTGAAAATAGTTTTTTATTTATTGTTTTTATAAAAAGTCAAAGTGAAATGTTTAATTGTATTTAATCAATGTCAAAATTAAATTAAAAAAGATTTTGAAGTTGATCTAAAGTTTTAATTATATCCACAAATAAAGTATTTCCAATAGGTTATGGGCCCAGAAACGCTTAAAGTTTTCAAGTTGTTGCAAATTCAAGAAAGTTAAAATTGAAATAACGAAAATGGTGGATGCTAAGTTCTCAATTGAAAAGTTGAACAATGAGAATTATTTCGTATGGAAATATAAAATGGAACTATTACTAATAAAGGAAGATTTGTGGACCGTAATTTCTAAAGAAAAGCCCAGTAATAGTACAGATAGCTGGGAAAAGCAAGATAATCAAGCCAGAGCAATTATAGGTTTATCTGTTCAAGATAATCAGTTAGAACACATTAGAAAAGCGAAAACAGCTCTTGAAGCCTGGACATCCTTAAAAAATTATCATGAGAAGGCTACTCTTAGCCATAAGGTTTCTCTCATGAGAAGGATTTGCAGTTTGCGATTGGAAGAAAACGGCAATATGGAGCAACATATTCAAAAAATGTCGGAATTATTTGGTAAACTCACAGCCCTTGGTGAAGAAACATTATCTGATAAATGGATAGTAGCTATGTTATTAAGTAGTCTACCCAAAACGTATGATACCCTTATTACAGCCCTTGAGACTAGAAAGGAAGATGACCTTACCTTGAATTTGGTTCAGTCCAAGCTTATTGAAGAATACAAACGTATCAATTTATATCATGAATCTTCTGAAAGGGCATTGGCTACAGAAGGTATGACTATGCAATGTTTCTTTTGTAATAAGAAAGGACACCTGAAAAGAACCTGTAAGAAATATTTAAACTGGAAAAAGAATAAGGAAACTCCACAACGCTCACGTCAGCATGCAAAGCAAGTTACAGAAGAAGAAAGAAATAAAGAAGAATTTTGCTTTGTTATTTCTGAATCGGAGGATGATGGATGGGTGGTTGATTCTGGAGCATCTTGTCATATTTCAAAAAGACGAGATGTCTTCTTAACATTTTTTCCAACATGTCGCAAAGTAACAGTTGCAAATGGAATTGAAGAAACTGCAATAGGAATAGGGAACATAAGAATTACGTTATTAAATAGTAAAAATGAAAAACAGACGGTTATGTTACAGGAGGTTCTCTATATTCCTAATATGGAGAAAAATTTATTATCAGTAAAGCAACTGGTTACTAAAGGTTTTAATGTAGTATTTGAAAATAATGACTGTAAAATAAAGAAGGATAATAAAGAAATTGCTGTTGCAAAAATAAACTCAGGACTTTACAAATTAAAACAAAAGGAGAACGAAGAAGTTTGTGCAACAGTACATTGTGGAGATAGATGTCTACACTATTGGCATAGAGTTTTTGGTCACAGAGATGTAGAAGCTATAAAGTTGCTGAAGTCACAAAATTTATCTACAGGTATTGATTTTCAAGATTGTGGTTTAAAGAAAACCTGTGAAGTCTGCATGCAAGGAAAATTTTCCCGTCTACCTTTTCCACGGAAGAACTGCATTTCCTCAGATGCTCCACTTGATTTGATTCATTCTGATATTTGTGGACCTATGCAGACAACAACACCTAGTGGAAATAGATATTTTTTGACCTTCGTAGATGATTTCTCTAGATATACTACAGTGTACCTTTTAAAGAATAAGTCTGAGGTACCTAGCAAATTTAAGCAATTTGTTGAACTTATGAAGAATCAGTTTGGTAGAAAACCGAAGGTATTGAGGTCAGATCAAGGAGGGGAATATACGTCAGGACAAATGAAAGAATATTTAAGAAAAGAAGGTATAAAGTTTCAATTTACAGCAGCGTATACTCCTCAGCAGAATGGAGTTTCAGAACGTAAAAACCGATCTTTGATGGAGATGGCCCGTTGCATGTTACCATGTGAAGAGAAAAATGAAGAAGTAGACGAAAAAGGCATTTCAGAAGAAATATTAATAAAAATCGAAAAACCAAGTACATATAAAGAAAGCACAATTAGTTTCATTGAGGAGGAGCAGTTGGAGGAGGAGCAAGCTGGACCGTCTCAAGCTCTAAAGCAGGACAATGAAACTGAAGGAAGTCATAAAGAAAATGAAGCAGTTGAAGAGAGACAGGAAAGAAATGTAGAGTTACGAAGATCTCATAGAACCACGAAAGGAAAACCACCAGAAAGATTAATAGCAAATGCAGTTGAGGTAAGGAACTTTGAAGAAGCAATTACAAACGAAAGAAAAGAAGAATGGAAAAGAGCTATGGAGGAAGAAATGGAGTCCTTAAAAAGACACCAAACTTGGTGCCTAGTTGATTTACCTAAACACAGAAAACCTATAGGATGTAAATGGGTGTATGCACTAAAGAAAAATTCTGAAGGTGAAATAATCAGATTTAAAGCTCGTCTCGTAGCTCAGGGTTTTTCACAGAAATATGGATCTGATTATAATGAAGTATTTGCTCCAGTAATTAAACAAACTACTTTACGAATATTTTTGAGCATAGCAGGTGCGAAAAGAACTCCAAGAAATCATATTTATGAAGCAGCCTCCTGGGTTCATACAAGATGGCATGGAAGAAAAGGTTTGTCTGTTAAAAAGAAGTATATACGGGCTAAAACAAGCAGCCAGGATTTGGAATGAAACTCTAGACGCCTATCTGAAGTCAATAGGGTTTGTACAGAGCGAAACTGAAAAATGTTTCTACAAAAAGCATTCAGGTAATGAACTATGCATCTACTTACTAGTGTACGTAGATGACTTACTTTTGGCTAGCACTTCAACTAGAATTTTAGTAGACATTGAAAATCAACTGAAAGAGCGTTTTGACATTACATCACTTGGAGATGTCAAATTGTATTTGGGTTTAGAAATCGGCAGAGATAAATTTCTTAATTTTTATATTAGTCAAGAAAATTATATTGGAAAACTTATTTCATTAGTGGGACTGCAAGATTCAAAGATTTCTAATATTCCTCTTGATCCAGGGTATGGAAAAATTGAATGTACTACTTTTTTGGTAAATAACAACATGTATCAAAAGGTAATTGGATGCTTACTGTACATATCTGTTAACACTCGCCCTGATATTGCCGCTAGTGTTGCAATGGTTTCTAGAAAAGTTAGTAAGCCTACAACTGAAGACTGGAATGAAGTGAAAAGAATTATAAAGTATTTGAAAGGTACGAAAATTTTAAAACTATTTTTGAGTTCTCATTTAGAAAAGGAATTTTTCTATGGTTTTGCTGATGCTAATTGGGCAGAAGACCGAATAGCGCGTAAGTCCAATAGTGGTTATGTTTTTAAACTAAATGGTGGCGTTATAAGCTGGTGTTGTAGAAAACAATCATGTGTGGCTTTGTCTTCGACGGAGTCTGAATTTATTGCTCTATCAGAAGCATGCAAAGAAGCTGTTTGGCTTGAAAAAGTTATTGAAGGGTTTGAAGAAAATATAACAAAACCTATTAAAATTTATGAAGATAACCAAAGTTGTATAAAATTGGTAGAGTCCGAAAAGTTTAGCCACAGATCTAAGCATATTGATACGAAATACCATTTTGTCAAGAACTTTGTCACTGAGAATTTTGTTAAGTGTATTTTCTGTCCAACCGAAGAAATGCTTGCTGATTTGTTCACTAAAGCCCTACCTGCCAGACGACTACTACAATTAAGAGAGCAGCTTGGCCTATTTTCCGTTCAAGATCACGAATGAGGAGGAGTGTTGAAAATATCTTAGCATTCGTGAAAATAGTTTTTTATTTATTGTTTTTATAAAAAGTCAAAGTGAAATGTTTAATTGTATTTAATCAATGTCAAAATTAAATTAAAAAAGATTTTGAAGTTGATCTAAAGTTTTAATTATATCCACAAATAAAGTATTTCCAATACACTGAACGCCTTGACGTCCGACCACGATCCTATATTGCTAAAGGTAGTACAGAAGCATTCTAGAACCGAGAGAGAAGTCAGTATGTTCAACTATTCCACTACAAACTGGGCTAAATTTCGAAATATCATAAACGCAAATATTAAGATCCCAGAGAAAATCGAGACTAATAAGCAGCTTGATGACATACTGACTGAACTCATAGGTCAAATTGGACTTGCTAGGGACTCCACAACCAAAAAGACCAGAGTTTCTAGTAATGCTGATGAACCACCGGAAGCAATATTGGATATGATCAATGAACGTAACAGACAGAGAAAACGGTGGCAACAAACACGTGACTCTACTTATAAAAATGAGATGCAACGCCTCCAGAAGGATATTAATTATCAAATTAAAGTATGGAGAAACCAGAAATGGGAAAAATTTATCAAAAACATTAAACCAGCGTCTAATAACTTCTGGAGGACGGTGCGATCTTACCCAAACAAACGACAACAAATCAGCAAAATTTCCAAGAATGGAATTACACTAACAGACACTGACAAGATTGCTGAAGCTTTTGGAGAGCAATTTCAGAATAACTTCCAAAACTTGATGGCGGACAGCGAATATCATGTGAATATTGCAGCTGAATGCGAATCATTTTTAAAAAGGAAGATTCAAACAAAACCCAAACTTACATCGAAAGATGAACTGTATAAGATCATTAAAACTTTAAAAATTAATACCGCACCGGGTTTAGATAAAATACATAACATATTAATCAAAAATCTCCCACCCAAAATGATTGAACTGCTTGCCAAATGCATCAATTATTCATTATCATCAGGATATTACCCGAATCGATTCAAAACGGCTACGGTAATACCTATCAAAAAAGACGCAACTGGGCGAAATGAAGTTGATAACTTCAGACCAATTTCTCTACTAAGTAACATAGCCAAAATATTATATGACAAGGTAATATTGGATAGGCTGATGTCTGAGGAAGTAAACCTCAAGTTACTCCCATCAGAACAGTACGGGTTCCGACCGGAACACAGTACGGTTGCTCAACTGATCAGAGTACTTGACTATGTCAGAACGGGATTCAGAAAGAGGAGACCCTCGATAATGATAACACTAGACATTAGAAAGGCGTTCGATTCTGTTTGGATCCCGGGTCTGATATATAAGCTGTTGAAACTGAAGATATCAGATTATCTAGTATTACTTCTGTATTCGTACTTAACTAGTAGAAACTTTGTAGTGAACATTCAAAACACCGAAGCAGGACCATATAACATAGAAGCCGGGGTTCCTCAGGGTTCTGTATTATCACCACTTTTATATTCATTGTTTACCAGTGACTTCCCGCGAGCCAGAACGCATCTGACCGCTCTTTATGCGGATGATGTAGCCCTGGTACAAACAGCCACGTCGTCAGACATGGCACTGCAGAAACTTGAGATGTTTGTTAACAATAAAATTTTACCGTATCTTAATAATAATAAACTCGCCTTAAATGAAAACAAAACCGAGTATATGGTCCTGTCAGGGATGTTTAAAGCCAAAATTTACCTTTATAATAGATTATCAATTAATAACGTAACGACACAACCTTTAAACGCGTTGAAATATTTGGGCTATGTTATTGCACCAAATGCGAGACACCACCTACATATAAAACATACAATATGTAATGCTAATAAAGCCATTGGAGCGCTTTACCCACTCATTAACAAAAACAGCGTCATGTCTGAATCTAACAAATTACTCATATACAAACAACTGATCAGACCTACGCTCTTATACGGGTGTCCGGTCTTTTATAACACCACACTAAAACTATACAATGACCTACAGGTAATTCAAAACAAAATTCTAAGAATGAGATCGGTTCCCTAGAAATACGTGGTTACACGCTAGAACGGGGATTAAGACAATTAAAGAATATGTCAAGAGACTATCCAAAAAGTTTTATAGCTATAGCATACCTTTAGAGCTAAGGAACTCTTTAGCAAGAACGGGGCATAGGTATGGGTTGCTACAAGGTGACTTAAGCCTATAACCTGCAACAAAGTATTTATTTTATTGACATATTTATTTATTTATACACTTTTATTTTAACTTTACAAAAACTTTTACAATTTTATTTATACACCCAAAGAATTTTATTTATACATATACAAAACAGTCATCTATACACCTTTTAAATCTATGAGTGAATGAAGAATGTATGTATTAAAGTGTGTAAGGAGTATGAATGAGAACCTCACAAACGAATAATCTAAACCTCTACATTTTGCGACCCTGTTTTTCTTTGTTTTCAGGGACAACAATCCTTAACCTAATAGGGAGTCCTTATTATTACTTACATTATTTTTGCAGGACAAACGGTTATAGACCTTTAACTACAGAAGGGCAGATAATGTTTTTTTTTGCAAGGAGCTGCCATATGGAGGATGGACAATGGGGAAAGAGAAGAGATGGGTTCCATCCAGAACACCGGAGGGCTTGGATACCCAAGTCATGCACCCATACTTCTTTTGTTTAAAATATACTGTACAAATATTGTATAAAGAGTTTTTTTTTTAAAACCCATTAGAAAAAAGGGACTAAAGATCCTAAGTATCCTCTTGAAAATTTGGGGTACGAGAAATTAAGTACGAGAAATTAAGGCGGGGCATTTGACAATTTATAAAGCAGCCGCAATGTATATCATACCATACAGTATTCTATACAGTCGAGTAAAAGAAATTCGAGGAGTCAAATAAAATTGTAAGGGTCGACTAACCGCATTAACGAGTAATCAAGAGCAGGAATTAGCCGCAGGACCGGCAACTTCAGAAAAATGGGGATTTGGTCTTTGTAAAAAAGAAGTTCACACTTCGTAAAAGAGCATAAAATAGAAACTCCTTTCAAAAAATGGAATGCCAGGAATTGACTGGTCCTGGTTTTTTAAAAAAAGCATAATCTCAGCATTAAGGTACCACAGCCAGTTGAGTATGCTAGGAAAAAGGCTACTGATCCATTTATTATTTATTAGTATTTTAATCTTTTAAAAGGAACATTAGAAAAACTCAACTTAAAAGATAAACCTGCCCAAATTTGGAACCTTGATGAGAGTAGTTTCTCTATAGACCCTAGCAAGACAAAAGTGGTTGGTAGACGTGGAAAACCCTGTGCAAGAGTAACCAGTACTCACGGTCGGGAAAACACAACTGTTTATTTTTTGGCAAGTGCTGCAGGTAAAAAGGCACCACCTTTAATAATAATAAAAGGTGTCAATATATGGGACCAGTGGCATGTCTAAAACCACTTTATTCAGGTAAGATTAATTTTCGATGTTCCAAAGTCCACAGAAAACGTTGATTTATGATTTTTTCCATGAGCTTAGACATAGCACAAGTGAGAGAAATGGGTCGATACGTTTCCGAGTTTGCCTTTGTACCTTTTGGTTTTGAAATGGGCACTACCAGTGATTGTCGCCACATGTTTGGAAACTTATGCTCTAACCATATCGTGTTGAAAAGAAGTAAGAGGAATTCGTGGCCTTTTGAAGGAAGGTTTTTGATAAATGAAATTGGAATTTGGTCTGGTCCTGGGCTGGAGTCTTTAAAGCTATGTAATGCTTGTTCGTATTCTGACATAGATAGAGGAACATTTAATGGGTGGTCATCATGTTCTAGGATAGTAATTTTGATTTTTTTTCTTCTAAATTCTTAAAGGTAGTAAAAGATGGTTCGTAATTCTTGTTGCTGGATCGATTTTTATATGTGTTGGCTAGAGTTGTTGCTATGTCAAAATTTGTATCAAACAACATTCCATTTACTTCGAGTTTTTTTATAGTATAACAAGAGCTTCCACCTGATATTTTGCGTACTTTTTGCCACACTTCCGTCATAGGTGTATCACAGTTTAACGAAGATACATAGTCAATCCACGAATTGCGTTTGGCGCATTTTATTACATATTTTGCTTTCGCTCGCAGTTTTGAAAACTCTATTTTGTTTTCCGTGGTTTTGTATCTTTTGTACTTGTTAAGAGCTTTTTTGCTTGCCTTAATAGCGAGTTTGCACTCGTTATTCCACCATGGAACTGGATTGCGTTTTTTAAGACAGGATGCTTTACCGATAGATTGGTTGGCTACTTGGCTGATTACATCTGTAAAGTGTGTCAATGTTTTATCTATATCTGCTGATAATGTGCATGAAATAATGTTATCTTCAATAATTTTTGCAAAGAGATCCCAGTCGGCTGCTTTTAAATTCCATTTTGGAAAAAAATTGTAATAGTTTTTCTGGCTGCCTAAATTATTTATAAAAATGGGATAGTGGTCGCTATTGTATGTATAGTCTAATGTTTTCCAGGTTATAAGAGGTGTTATCGACGGGTCACAGATGGTGAGATCTATGCAAGTGGATTCTCCGGTAGCTATGTTAAAACTGGTCGGTCTGCCGTTATTTAGAATGGACATGCTCAGGTTATCTACAATTTTCTCCACAATTCGACCTCGAGGATTCTTGGAGGCTGAACCCCATATAGGGTTATGGGCATTAAAGTCTCCAGTTATTATTCTTGGTTGGGGTATTTGTTCGAGAAGGTTGGATATGTTTTCTTGCGAAATTTGAGCTGCAGGGGAAAAATATAAATTACATATATTTATTGACTGATTCTGGGTTGCAGAAATTGTAACGGCAACTGCTTCAAGGTTCTAAACACTCAATATTATTTTTTACCAGTATGGCTACGCCAATAAGAGAAAAAGACTGCAACAATACTCTCGGTAATTTAGCCTTCCTTACAACAGAGTGCTTAACAAATAAATTTTGGAAAATTAAAAATATTCCTTCATTGGTCGATGCCTTTATTTTCACCAGCAAATTTGACAAATTAATTATTTTAGTTCCGAAATATTCTATATTTGAATTTGAACTTGATACATATATGGTCAGACCTAACATCATATTCCCCTTATATGCATACTCACATATAATTAATAATAACATTATGATATCCATTCATTATAACTACAAGAATTATTCAGTTATTTCCACGGATGGCTCAAAAAGTGAAAATGGAACTGGATGTGCCTTTTATGATTCCGACAAACGTTTTTCTGTCAAAATTGGGTTGTTCAATATACACAGCAGAAATGTATGCAATATGGTAATCTCTTATTTATATAAGAGATAACAAAATAGGTATAGTATAACTAAAATAAGTTGCTACAAAGGGTACCTCCTAGCAGCAAATTTTGCTTTGTCGGAACATTCTCTCCATATAGGCGTGTATGTCCGTGTGTATTACAAATTTGTCGATCACAAATTAAGCGTTTTTATACTTCGTAGTAATTCTTTCTTGTCGTTACCTTTTCCGGATTAATGTTCCTCTTTTTCATAAATTCTAAAATATCTGCCTTCTTTGAACTAGAATTTGGAATTTTATTTAATATCTGCGAATGATAGAAAGCATTGTCCATAACGACTATTGAATTTGGAGGAATGTTAGAAAGAAGCTGCTCTTGAAACCATTTTTCATCTAAATCTGCAGTCATATCCTCATGGTAGTCGGCTGTACATTGGTTAATATTTTTCGCAGACAGTAGTAACGCATTTGGTATAAAACCGTTTTCACTTCCGTCTTAAAGAATTATTATACGCTCTCCTCTCGAACATGGCGCATTTAAACTACACTTTTAAGACTGATCTACCCAGCCATACTGAACAGTATCATGTGTGTCAAACCAAGTCTCATCTAGGTAAACTATATGGCTTTTTAATTCACGATACTTCCTTATTTTATCTAAATACTCTTCACGGATTACAACAATACGCCGTAATTCCAATATAACCATTCGTTTATCTAATTTCCTATAATTAAAAGCTGTTATGTTTTAAAACTTCCCTTCTTGGGAAAGAAGTTATGTTTACTCTACTACTCTATACTATAATTCAGTCGGGAGGGGTCATGGGTGGTATTTCGTAAAATCTAAATAAATAAATACCGAATTAAATAGTAACTACAGTTGCATTTATTCTTATTGACAAACTGTTTGTACAATACCATTAACAAAAAAAAAAGATATATTTAAGTCTGTGAAGTATCATACAGACCAACTTCAACTTAATATTTAATAATTCCTGGTAAACAACTAATTATTATGAAAAGAAATAATTTAATATGGTCAATAATATTACATACTCCTATTATAAATTGTACTTATTACGGTAAGCTATCAACCCAAGAGTATATACTTTTGGTTTACAGGTCGCTATTGTAAGTCGAATTCTGAAGTTAATTTTGTTGTAGGTATACTAAAACTATTTTTATATATATAACGAAAAAGGTTCCTTAACACTATGTACATACGCGCTTTGATTCAATCCTGATATGTTAATAGTTTATATAGAGTCCATTTGTAACGATAAGCCCTCAACTCAAATAAATAGATGGGTTCTACCTTAGTTGTGGCCTTTCTGGGACAAAGACATCAGGCTCCAGAGTGTAAACAAAGCTCAGAGGTATATCTATGAGAGGTAGTTGACCAAACCTTCAGGGTAAGTAGGTAGTACTTAGTCGATGAATATATCTAGTCAGAGTACTGGGTGGCAAGTAGAGGTCAACTGAAATCCAAACACATGTTCAGTTCACCCAGAGAACAGATAGAGAAGGGTTGTATACAGTATAGTATGGTAGATTAGAGGCCTAAAATAGAATTATGTAGTGATGAAGTATGTCTGATGTCTACCAATACCGCTATGTAAATTGGTTCGTGATTTTATTTGAGCACCTACCTGATGATAGTTCGGCCTCGTAGAATTCACTATTGGCAAGATCCACAGCTGAATCCTTTTAAAGAGAAGACAAACTAATGGTCAATATATAGATTATGGATCTCACAACACTATTAGCACAAATCCTCAAATTGAGATTTCTACCAGCACATGCTTGTAGTGTCAAGCTAATCAGGTTATCAGAAGTGACAGTATTGAGACACATTCACTGACAGGCATTTCCGGTAGATCTCAGGTAAGACACCTTATTTTATTTACTTATTTATAGTCAATTTTACACATTGTTAATTTAACCTTGACCTCAAGAGAGAGGTTGGTAAACCTGCTAGGTCAAGGGTCAAGTTCATGGTTCTGTGGGAAGCTTTAATTAATGATTGACAAACTTCAATCAATGATTGACAAGCTGTCCCCTATAACTGACAGGCTGTAAATATAACCAAGAATCGTTTTTAATAAAATAATTGTCTTGCAATTAGTATTATTCATCAGAGATTGGTTTCTTACTCAACTAATCGATATTATATTTTAGATAGGAGGTCATGATACCTAAATAGAAGAAGGTAATCAAAAAAACCCAAACTACAGCTATGAGGAAATAGTGTTTGTTAGAAGTTTTACTTTAAAACCGTAACAAAGCGCAATCTAATAGTATACCGCGTAAAGTTTCTAAGCATTTATAATTATAATCAGGATAATCTCGTAATTTTCTTTTGAACGATTTCTAAAGTCAGTACAATATTATCTTAATATAAATTATAAATTGTTCGCTTTATAACATCTTTTGTAGCATCGTCAACATTTGCAAATTTTTTTTTTGTTTTTCCGCACCTGCGAATGATCTATAACGTCACCACTCTTAATAACCCGAGAAATAGTGTAAATAGAAATTTTAGTTAAGGTATTAATTTATATAACCCTCTGACACTGACCTTTATTGCGAAATTCGCTACTAACCTCACCTGTTGGCGATATCATATCTTCTGAATTTTAATTTTGATCTGGATTTCCATTTTCTGATTCAAAACGCTGCCACAATATTATGTAACTAATTTAAGGTTATCAATTGATATGGGCAAAAATTACAATACGTAAACCAATTATTAAAAATGAATTACCGAAACAAAGATATATCTAAAGTTAATACTTAAATGCCCCAAATAAAAATCTGGACTTCCCGCACTAGACATCGACTTTATGAGCGCAAAAAACTAACCCGAGACCACTGCACGCAACAGAATACAGCGGACCATTAAAAGCCGTCAACAAATCGCGTGCGTACAGCACTTGTTGTCGCGCTGTACAACTACCAGTCTAGAGAGAGCTTGGGTTCCGACGATACAGAGTGGATGTTTAACGGGAAAAATATGTTGTTTTCATGCCATTATTTCAACTTTGAAGCCTAGTAAACTAACTCACTCTGTATAATACTTTTAAATCGTTTTTAGCAATTAATATTGGAAAGACTATAATAGCGTGATAATAAGTGATTCAAAATCAGCATTAGAGACTTTAGAATAAAAAAATACCATTAAATAGTTTAAAAATAAGCTATTATGGAACATAAAAAACGTTTTGACAAGTACTAAATGCAACAGAAGTAAATATAACCTTCATCTGGACAAAAGGTCATGCTGGTATTAAAGGGAATGAAATTGCAGACAAACTGGCGAAAGATGCACTGTTACAGAATGATATTGTAGATTTTTATAACACCACAGACATTATACCATTGCTCAAAAAAGAAATTCGCAGAAATTGGAATATTAAATGGCAAAAATATGTTCAATCATCAAATAACCCATATGTATTTATAAATACAAATCTCACCAATAAAATACCGCACATTTATGAATATAACGTAAATAAACGCTACTCAACCATCATTACTAGAATGAGACTTAATCATGGCTGTTTTCCTGCTCACCTAGCCAAAATAGGAATTTCAAGTACTGCCAAACGTACATGCAATAATAATGCTACTGCAGATCTCAATCACCAAATTTTTGCGTGTAATAATAACATTAATCCAATAAATCAATTTATGAATACCCTTATCGGTAATAAGATCTCCTTGCCTACAAATTTAACTAATTTATTAAGCTTAAATAATAAAAATATTCTAGATGCATAAGTAGACTTAATCAAAAGTGCTAATATTAAAATATAAAAAAAAAATTTGTGGCTGAGGACCATGTTTCCTGAAGCCAAATTCTCACACACACACACACACACATGCACGCTGAAGCTTTTGAGATCCCTGTAAAATCGCCCACTGCAATAAGCATAGTTCCTGATGCTTTGCTGGTATGCTACCTCCCCTAAAATTTCAAAACGGTAAATAACTATTAATTTATACAAGAAATTGAGTGCACACTCATCGATTTGTTAGTAACCTAATTAAATGCTCAATTTCTGCCAGTACATTTACTGTTGTAGCTTTCGTTAAACGAAATCTATAAAAGAATTCTGTATCGTTCCATTTATTTAAATGAACAAT
This sequence comes from Ophraella communa, assembly GCA_035357415.1. Taxonomy (NCBI): domain Eukaryota; kingdom Metazoa; phylum Arthropoda; class Insecta; order Coleoptera; family Chrysomelidae; genus Ophraella; species Ophraella communa. The sequence continues at coordinate 24,894,464 of CM068990.1, read as the reverse complement.
GCATGCACGATAAACCTTTGGCCTTCGTTCCACAACTTCTTCTTCAGAAGAACTTGAAGAACTGCTACTGGAAGCCAACATTACTGCTTTTGGCTTTTTCACATAAACACACGCAAAAGATTGCAATTTGTGAATAGCAAGCAACAACGTTTGACGTTTAATTTGTTAAAGTGTGAGGTTATGAGCCCACTTTAAAGCGGTAAAGTGATGGTCTACCCGACTTTAGCTTAAAGTCACTTTAAAGTTGCATTATGAAATACAATTTCTCACTTTAAGATTACTTTATATTTAAAGTTGATTATGAAACCGGGCGTAAACAAATTTAAATTTTATAAGTGACTAAAGTATCGTATTGACTCGTTTTGTATCACATTCACTGGGCCTCCATCAAGTTGTGGCTCTACTTGTAGTTGTTGGATTTGAATTAAATAATTAAGCTCATCTTCATTAAGGTCTTGAGGCAATGGAGGCTCTGGTTCATTCATATCCCTTGCAAGATTATGAAGGACAGTAGTTGCTACAATAATGGCTATGACAGTTTGTAGCTTAAGTCTGAGTCCATAGGCAACTACAGGGAACGTTCTCTTCCATATGCCAAATACTCTAGTGCGAATTAAAGCTTCGTTATACAGGTTTTCACCAATGCCAATGCCAATGGTATCATTAAATAATTTCTAAGAGGATAACCACTGTCCCCTGAGAAAACAATTTGAACTATATTAAAAAATGTTCGATACTTTAGAAGGAGAATATAATTTTTTAACACAAATACAAGTTATTTAAAAAAAAAAAAAACTGAAAAAGTGGAAAATTGTATAGAAACTATTGTTTCCTTACCCTGGGTGCAGGTGGAAACAATTTTCCACTTTTTCAGTTTTTTTATTGACTGCACCTTAGAGAAATTTATTTCTTGTAAAGTTATTTTTTTGCAGCCAAAATAAAAATATGTAATGGCAATTAATTTTTTTTTTTTTTAGGAAACATGATTTAAAAAAAATCTGTAACAGAAATAAATCTAGGACTAAATCGTCGTCTAGAATATCCTCAACCAAGATGGCCTCATCAAAATTGTCCATTTTCGAAAATCATGAAAATTTTAATCCTTAAACACTCTATTTTCACAAAAGAACTTAAAACTCACGTAATTTTTTTTAGTCGGTACACCAGATCATAGATAAGATATATAAATACTGAAATAGATGGGAAAGTCCTTATTGATATGAAGGTCTGTAGAACATTACTGCCATCTCGTATCCTTAGTACACAACTTTTTTCAAATAGCGGGTAATTTAAACGTATATACATTATGAATATTATTTAATTATTTTTAATCATTTTAAATAAAGAGATAAAACTGTAAAAATTTACCAAATAACTACAATATATTGAGTAAAATGAATTGATGCATTTTTACAGTTTTTATCTCTTTATTCAAAATAAGGGAGTTCTAAAAAGATGGAGGTATAATAATAAAAATATAAAACTATGTATTTAAAGAACTCTTTAATAAAGAAAACACATTTTAAACCTAAATATACAACACAAATTTAAACATAGAACTTTTTTAAATATTTTTGCTTTTTTTTTAATTTCTCTGCTGCATATTTTTTTATAATATCAGCAGATATTGTTACATTTTGTTTTCCTTTCAATATTTTATTAATATTGTTTAACCAAATAAAAACATGAAATTTACAAACATAATTACAAATTATTTGGAATAAATTATGTTCACAACATGAAAATATATTATTTTCTTTACAAATATGTTGTAAGATCATCTTTAATGTTTTTGTAATGTTATTGTAGCGGCAAACTTGTGGTAAAATATCACCAAGCAAAAATATGAATTTTTGAAATAATTTATTGAAATTGGTAGAAGGGTCTAGTAAAGATTTTGCAGAGTATGCTGTAGCATTAATAAGAAAATACTCTTCAGTATTTCTATTTCCTCCTATCAAATCATGTCCACATGTCAAACATAATTTTACTTGGCTCATTACCTTTTTTGCTACAAAACCTGAAATATATGTTAACTTCCCTTTTCTTAACAATGAACTAAATTGTTCATTGTATTCTGTAACAGTTATTTCAGGAAATGTTACTAACAATGGTTTTATTCTTACTGGAGAAGTTAACATATGCTTTAGGTCATCTAATGATTTTAAATTATAAAACTCACAATTACTTGATGAGCTGTGGCTAGAAAAAAATTGTTTATAATAAGTGATTTAAAGTGATTCACAAATGCAGTGGAATTTGGGTGTATATTTCTGTTCCCATGACACCTAATAGCTCCAAAGAAATTTTCTAATGGATCTTGGTTTAGACTTCTGGGACATAAAAAGCGAATACCTTCGATTTTAAAATTGTTCCACAGATAAATACAACCTTTCAAAGTGTGGATCCAATTTTTTAAAGAAGAAGAGCGCACAACCTTTGATTTTTTTTATATTAAAAATTTTTATTGTCTCTAAAACCTTTATTGCCTCTTGCCAAAAATCTAAATGCTCTGATGTTTTTGTCACTGCACATTTCAAGTTCTTCCCATGCTTTGGTTTGACACAACTTCCATTTACACTATCAAATAGTTTGTCCATGAACAACAAAAACTCAGCAGTTCCTTCTGCTTATTTGGGCATTTGGTCATCACTTTGGTTTTTATTGTCCCTAGCCAGTCTTCTCATTACTGCAGCCACATTATTACTGAAGACTTGGGTCGCTACAGAAACCTTCATTATTTTTGTGTTTTCTATGTGGTCTTTTGTTAATTTTCTGCAAAGCTTATAGTCATCTTCTTCTAAATTTTCAATTTCATATAATTTCTTTATATTATGTTTCCATTTTGCTTTTTCACACCCAATATTATGCCATTTAAATGTTAAAGGGTACAAAAAAAAATTATTTCTCATACCCTAAAGCAGATGAGGTGGATCATACAATGGAACAACTTCTTTCCCTGCAATTTTGTACCCCCCCTTCTGATTTTTCTCAGAAAACATGCAAGTGAACTTCTAAAGAAGGGTTCCACGCCAGGAACCATTTTTTCCTTTCATCCGTCAGGCTGGATTCAGATGGATATCTTCACACAATGGTTCAAACATTTTCTAAAACATGTTACACCGAGTGCAGAAAATCCCATTCTACTGATTCTAGATGGTCACCATACTCACACTAAAAACTTAGACGTTGTTTTGGATGCCAGAGAAAACCATGTGACTTTACTTTGCCTACCGCCACATACAACTCATAAGATGCAGCCATTAGATAAAACTGTTATGGGAGCATTAAAGACATATTACACTGAGGAAGTAAGGCTATTTTTAAGAACAAATAATCGGCCTGTCAATCATTTTGATTTAAGCGAACTTTTTGGTAACGCGTATCTGAAAATCCAAAGTGGTGAAAGATGTGTTAACGGATTTCGTCAAACTGGATTGTTTCCAGTTAATCGGAACGTATTCACAGAAGAAGACTTTATTCAGGAGGCACAAAGAAATGAGGTCCAAGTACACTCAGAAGATGATGTGCTCCGGGAGAAACCTCAACCAGAAAACACGGCTCAAAATGCAACCATAGTTTTACCACAGGATATAATTCCCAAGCCAACTTTGAGGAAGAAAGAAGGCACGAGAGGTCGGAAAGCAGGTCAAGCCAAAGTTTTGACGTCGACCCCAAACAAAGAAGAGTTGGAGCAGTCAATAGAAATAGCGTCAGTTAAAGAAAGGGATAAAGTTAAAAGAAAAATAGAAATAACTAACAAAAACAAAGAGCATAAAAAATTTAAAATTGCAGATGCAGAGGTAGCTGGACCAAGTGGCGTACCAAAAAAGAAATTTCAAAAAAAGGCAATAAAGAAATCAAAAGAAGGTAAATATTCATCAGAAGATTCCAACAGTTCTGCATCTTTATATGACTCATCATCCAACAACGATGAAGAATTTCCTGTTTATGATAGTCCATCTGAAGAGGCTGAGTGTTTGTTTTGTTCGGGATTATATTCGGCTGATACAAGGGGACAAATCTGGATTCAGTGCGCAAGATGTGAACTTTGGGCTCATGAGTTATGCGCAGACACGCCAAAGGATGTTTACATTTGTGATTTTTGTCGCTAAAGTTTCCCTATAAGCATATATTTTTTAGTTCATTTAGTGTTTCATATTACCCCATAGTGGTATTTCATATTACCCGACCATTTTTTTGTAATGTCAGAATGTACTTATTTTATTTAACCTTATATTTTTTTTAATTCATAAAGTTTTAGAAATTCCAGACTTTTATTTGCTTAGATGGATAGTTATCACAATATTTAATGACTTTTCTAATGCACTGTACTGCACCTAGAAGAATTGATCACTTTAATAGAAAACAGTATTCCATATTACCCTCCGCTACTCTATATATTTTAGTACTAGAGCTTTGTATCAAAATAAAAATTACACCTTGTTTCACAATTCTGTAATTTTATTTTGCAAAATTAAAGTGGACATTATTTAACAAATTAATCTTATACGTCTGAGTAACTGTACTTTTTATTGCTAAAAAATCAAATATAGGATGGAATACCTCGTTTCTAATTACTTTAATGGTATCAATTATATGTTACACCTGTATTATTTTCACTCATCGTTTCATCTTTGGGAAAAATGTGCCTTTGGACATCTTTGTTTTTGTTTCTGCAGCTAGGTACATAACAAATAAACACCATGGTAAAAACAGTTCAAACGTACAATTCTTAAAATAATCGAAAAATATCACACACATGTATTAACTCCCAATACTAATATGAGAATGGCGGCAATGGCGCCGAATGATGGCCGAATGGCGCTTGACACATAGAACACAAATATAATGGACACTAGCGCTAAAATATCCTCTGATGTCCTTAGTATAAACTAATTGTTCAGACCTATATTAGAGACTTATATTAGAGTTACCAGTGCATGCACCAGATCACATAAAATAGGTCTGTATACTCATGATATCTATGGTATACTTCATATACTCTTGCAAATAAAAATCTTCTAACCACATGAGATCTGTCATTTGCAGAATACTCAGGATTTTTGCATACTTTTATGTCGCTCTGATTGTCCGCAAAAATTGACACTTTAACAAAGTCTTGACATAATTTTAAATCGTTAAATAAATATCAACCAACATGCCTCAGTGACACATTGACTTAAAGCGACATATTCAGTTTCAGAGGATGAAAGGCTAACAATAAAAATAAAAGTGGTCCTAAATTAGATCCTTGCGGCACCCCAGAGTTTGCATAAAATGTCATGATTAACTTGATCGAAAGCTTTACGAAAATCTGTATAAATGATGTCTAATTGCGATTTCGATTGAAATGATTAAGAAACAGCGTTACTAAAAATAAGTAAATTGGTATTTACAGATCTTTCCACTTTCCAAAAATCAGGAAAACTATTTAAGTTTATAACCAAGTTAAAAATATGCAACAGTGGCAATTGCAACCATTCAGAACACCCTTTTATTATATATGGAGGAATACCATCAGTTCCAGATGCTTTTTTAGGTTTAAGTTTCTTTATAGCATTAACGTAATCAATTTCAGTAATACATTTTATTTGAAAAATATTATTAATTTCTGTAAAACTGTTTTCATAACAAATTGTATGTTGCCTTTTCAGTTGAAAAAACTGATGAAAAGAACTTCGCAAATATACCCACTGTTTGGTCCCCTACTACTGTTTCCCCATCATATGAAAATTTTCCTAAACTAATTTTATTGTTTTTCTTACTGTTAACATAATTCCAAAAATGGTTATAATTAATTTTTACATTATTTTCTAAATTACTTAAATAAAGACGTTCTTTTCGAATTAAATTTGTTACTTGTTTACGCAATTCTTTGTATGTTTTAAGATTAAGATCGCTATTATTTTTAATTTTTCTAAAATATTCTTTTTTCTTTAACATATTAGTTATTTCCTTTGTAAACCACACTGGATACCGCCCTGTCCTATTTAAAATTTTATATTTAGGAACACATGTTGCTATTATATTATTCCAAATATTGTAGAAAATTTCTAATGTTTTATTTACATTAGTTTCAATTAAAACTTCTGTCCAATCCGTATCCCTTATTTTAGCACTCTCAGTAAAATTTGCTTTTTTAAAATTGTACCACGATTCTTGTACTGGTTTTTTAGTTTTATATTTTACTATATCTAAATTATTATTAAGAGGTGGATGATAAATATCCTCTTTAACAAACGGAAAATGATCTCTTTCTATTGAACAATTACAAGTCTCTGAACAAATAACTAAATCTAATATCTTACCTTGAACATTTTGTACATTATTAACCAATGTAAGTAAATTAAAATCAATAAAATTGCAAAGTAAATTCGTCTTTTCATTATAAATATCATTCATTGTAGCTGTGCTTGTAATTTGAGGTATATTAAAATCTCCCATAATAAAAATATTGTCAGTACATATTTGATTTTGTAAATAGGTATACAAAGATTCATAGTGAACATTCGTACAGTAAGGAGGAATATAGACTGCTATTACTGTATATTTTTGCTAATTAACTTTAAATTGAACAGATAAAGCTTCAAAATGATCGCAAATTTTATTGTAATTTAATATTTCAAAATTTTTCTTAATCGCTATCAGTACACCTCTGCCAGTACTTTTTTTACTTACCTGTAAATCTCTTTCAGCTCTCAAAATATTATACATATTTGTATCTATAATCTCGCCATCCATTACACCACTCTGTACCCATGTTTCAACTGCAATAATTATATCAAAATCTCCCTCTAAAGATCTATAAAAATCATGTAATTTTGAATTTAACCCTCTGCAATTCTGGTAATATATTCTAAAGTCCACTGTCATAACAACAATTAAGTGCAACGAGCTCAATTATCCACATAATATTAAAATAACTGAGAATTCCGACCTAAACTAAAAGAAGAGAAAAATATATATAATAATAAATATATTTTAAATTGGACGCTATTAAAAGTCAAATTAAATTAAAATTAAATAATAACATATCGATGGCCTAGTTTCATACAGCAACAAGTGAAAATTGACAATAATGAGATAATGAGCTTCAAAGTTTGCATATTTGTATGAAAAATCAGGATAGAGCAATTATGGTTGTTTCTCTTCAAATTGGATGCACTAATTAAGTCCTTCATCTAATCAAATTAAAATTTACGTCAATATTTTAATTTTTACTTTATTTTTGACTAATTTTTCGACATATTGCTCTATGAAATTGGCGAATATCGTCAAATTAGGAGTTTGTTGCCATTAGTCATCGGACTTTTACTGGGATAAGTACTTATGATTTATTATAACGATTATTTTGTGGGTATCGATTTATACATTTACAAATCAAATGAAATTTATACATTAATTTAGTCAATTGAGTAATTAATTAGGCTTTTGTTACCAGTGAGCATGGAATTTCATATTGGGGAGAATAAAGTTTTGTTTGAATTATTTTGCTTTATTAATTTTAAACAAGAAATTGAATTTAGTAACCATAATTAATACATTTTTCACTTAATTGTCAGGATATTGATTAGTCAGAGTCACTGTCTACCATCTGTGCACTAGAACTGGACACTGGAAGACCTTCATAAAAATCCCTATACTGACTGGGAATTGCATTGTTGTTACACAAATCCATTAAATCATTCTTTTTGACTTGAGTTATTCCAATAGGAGTACTGTAAGCATTTTTCAGTTGAATATTCGCAGGACGACTTCGAGCTTTGTAGCGTACATCAATTTTTTTAAATTCTTCGTCTGAATACGACGTTTTGTAAAAGATAATGAATGGTTGGCTTTTCATTACTTTTAGTACGCTAATATCATTCCACAAAACCTTCTCATTGTCAGTATTCTGGGTGAAGTTCTTCCCAATTTGTGATTGTAGTAATTTTAAGTCAAAAAAACTGTTATGGTTCATTTCAATGCATTTGTAGGGATTTCCAGTTTTTTTCGCTAGTCTTATTATGGGAATTAGTTGAGCTGGAATGTAGATTGGTCCACTTCTTTTTTTCTCTTTTTCTATTAAAGCATGCATTGCATCCCCTTCATTTTGAGTGTGCCCAATAACTAAGAATTTGTAGATTATTTCTTCTATTCTTTCAAGTGAATGAACGCAATGCAGCACCAAGGATACTACAAATTTATTTTTGTGTTGGCCAGCACAGTTATCCGAAAAAAATGTAACTATTCTACTTTTCGAATAATTCTTAAGGAAGTCATAAAGACAATTTCATTGGAACCTCGCTTACCTAGTCCCTCATGCCATGTAAAACAATAGCCTTGTTTTACAGTAATGTCAAAAATAGTAAAGTTATACGTCGAAAGTCTGCGTTTATAAAAAAATGCACTTATTTCACCACAAGGTACAGAGAGAACTGCCTGCAGATCAAAGCTAGCTACTTATTTGTTAGGATCGATTGAAGCAGCTTGAATGTCATTTTCTTTTTCTGCTCGACACAGTTCTTTTTCTCTCATGTGCTGATCGTATTTCTGTTGCTTGGTAGCCTTCTCTTCAGCTGACGAATTTTTAAAAGATTCGCATTATGAGGCTTAATAATTTGTCTTTTTAACCTAACATTTTCTACCTCATGTTCTTGGCTTTCGTGACTTTTATTTCCATTTTCACTTTCACTAGTCTCATTGTTTTCATTTTGTATCACAATGTTTTTTCTGTTATTGTCTTCTTATACATTTTTGTTTCATCGAATATTTCCCTCATGTATAATATATGTCGTAAGAGGAATGCAATTATCGAAAAATTACAGCGAAAACATCCCGTCGTCATGACACCAAGCGAAAACATCCCGTCGTCATGACAACAACACTGACTGACAATACTGATAAATGTCAGATATACTTCAAAAAGTGAAAAAATGTTTATTCGTGAAATATTCCATTGAATTACACTCGTGCATAAAAATGACCAGATAATTTTACATTCAAGCGTGTTATCTATAAAAATTGCACTCCGTTTTTTTCACATTTTGTAAAAGAGCCCTCCTCCTTCGGAGTCGGGCTCTTTCGCCAAAATATGAAAAAAATCTCGTGCAATTTTTAGATAACACGCTTTCTTGCAAAATTATCGGTAATTTTTATGCACTTGTGCAATTATAACCGAAAACAACGTCTCTTACTGAAATTACCTTTCTTGTTTCTGGATTTCATAATCGATACCCATTATCAGTATATCCAACAAAAAACATGTTCTGACTTCTAGAGTCTAATTTATTACTCTTATTTGGCGCATTTATATGTACGTATGCAGTGCATCCAAATATTAAGATTTAGTTTTTGAATATACCACATTTCAGCTGGCGTATTATTTCCTTCTAATGTTGAAGATGGAATTCGGTTTAATAAGTAAGCTGACGTTAACAATGCTTCTTCCCAAAATGATTTTTCCAATCCTGATTGAAAAATTAGACAACGAGCTTTATCAAGAATGGTACGATTATACCTCTCCGCTACACCGTTTTGCTGTGGTGTGTAGGATACGGTATACTCCATTTTAATTCCTTTTTGTTTGCAAAAGTTTTTAAATTCATGGGAGACATATTCACCGCCATTATCACACCTAATCCGCTCTGGCAATAATTTAAATTTATTCTCGACTATTACTTAATAGTCTCTGACCTTTTTAAAGCATTCATTTTTAGTTTTCATTGCATATACAATAGTAAAATGAGAATAATTATCTATAAACGTTATAAAGTATCGGTTACCATTATGGCTCATTGGATTAAGTGGACCGCAAACATCGGTAGAGATACAGATATGCTGAAAGGACTGTATAAACAGTGGAAGCAACCATTAGCTTTTACATTTAGTAAAGGACCTTATAAATCCATGGCATTAATGCCCGATTGCACCACCTTGGCTTAACAAGTAAGCCAGGCTTAAAAAATTAAGCTCGCTGCACCGTCATCAAAGCGAAGCTTATATGCACGAAATTTTAAGCACAGCTTTGTCCATAGCTTATTTTTAAGCGGTAGATATGCGATTGCGCGTTCATTGTATTCTGACGTTCTGTGTTCTGTGACGTTTCCAATTTGCTTGGACATTTCTAATAGTATAACCTCATATTTGAGTTGATTTGGTGTTTACAAACAATAATGAATTTAGAAGAAAATCTTGATAAAGAACTGGAAATTTTAGATTTCCTTGAAAATGGTATTCCAAGGCACATTTATGTTCGAAATGACCCATTTCACAATTTAGATGACATTTCGTTTAGGAGGAGGTTTAGATTATCTAGAAATACAGTATTGAACTTTTTACCAAGAATAGAACATCTGTTAGAATTCCCTAGGGACATGTAAGGTCTTTTAGTAATTATTTTCATTTTTTGTACATGAAAGGTCTAATTTTAGGAATAACTCAGTATCTCCAATAAATCAGCTCTTAGTGTGTCTCAGATTGTATTCCACGGGAGGTCATTTACAAACTGTAGCAGATTTTTCTGGGATGCATGAATCAACTGTATGTAGAATAGTGAAGAGGGTTACAAATGCTATAGCTAGTTTGAAGGCCACCTATAAAAATATGCCAAATGAAGAAAATGCAATAAGACAAACACAGCAACAATTTTTTGATATAGCATCTTTTCCAAGGGTATTAGGAGCTATTGACTGTACACATATCAAGATTAATTCTCCTGGTGGTGAAGATCCTGAGATATTTAGAAATAGGAAGGGCTATTTCTCCATCAATACCCATGTTGTTTGCAACTCAAACTTGAAAATTTTAAATGTTGTAGCAAGATGGCCTGGATCATCCCATGATTCAACAATATTCAATCATTCAGATATCTGTCAACGATTTGAAAATAACCAATTTGTGAATAGTATTATTTTAGGTAGATACACAGTATATTATTTTCTTACATGTTAATTTGCTTGGAAAATTTTAGGAGACAGTGGTTATCCAAACAAAAGTTATTTGTTCACTCCTCTTCTAAATCCTATCACACAAGCAGAGCAGCTTTATAATGAGGCCCAAATTCGTACCCGAAATGTAATTGAGGGTTGTTTTGGTGTCTGGAAAAGAAGATTCCCTATTTTGGCTTATGGTTGTAGGTTGTCATTGAACAGAGTCTTTGCATTAATAGTAGCAACAGCTGTGCTCCATAATATATGTCTTGATGAAGGTGATTTAAACCCTCCACCAATCCCAGAAGAACTAGATGCACACATCTTACAAAATTTAATTGACAATGGCCAAATACCTAATATTGTTGACAATGCAAACAATGCCGGATATAATTTGAGAAGGATTTTTATTTTAGATTATTTTGGAAATATATAAAAATGTTATTTGTACAAAATGTATTGGATATGTACTTCATTCAAACTTTCCACGGACATTAGTATAACCAATAAATTATATGTGGTAACTGGGTGATAAATACACAGAATAAAAAATTTATTAACTCATAAAATATTTAATTTTTCCTTTCTTAGCTGGATATCAAGTAATATACTTTTTTTTGAAGCTGATAAAGCTCTTCATCTCTCTTTTTTTTTAAATTAAATTCTTCAGACATCTCGGCTTCCCTAAGTATTTTCAATTTTTTCTCTTTTAGTTCCAGCTCTAAAATTTCATGCTGTATCAAAGCATTATTTTTTCTTAATTCTAGTAAGTCTTCGTACTTTTTATGTAAGTTCGCAGTTTTTGATGTGTTAGCCACAGAGGGGCGCCTTCTATTGTGCCAATTAGTTTCTGTAGTTAACTCCTAAAATATAATATAATATATATAAAATATAAATAACTTGATACCAATCCAATAAAATGAGCCAAAAAAAGTATTAAAGTATTACCTTATGTTCAGAAGAATCAGGTGTTAGTTGATTTCTAAATGTCAGTGGTTCATCAATATCATTTTCAAGATTTTCTCTTCCGCCAACCAAAATTTTATTCTGTAATCCTGGAGCAGATGCCTAAAAGGAACATTCAGAATAAATAACATTCTATTCAATGTGATCACTTCTTTTAGGGAAACAACTTACTTCAATTACATATGATGTTGAAGGAATCAACTTTGGATTAACTGGGTTTTTTTAAATCTTGCGGTTTTATCTTTCCCCAGTGAACTTTCCTTTTGAGTCCATGGACCTCTTGCTGCTGAAATAAGATTTTATACAGTCGACAATTTACAAAACCAAACTTAGTTACTTACATCATTGGATCCTTCATAAACAATTTCCAGTTTGCGTTCAGCTGTTGACATCCCAGTGTTAGTTTCTAAATCATCATCAAATTGATTCACAAAACCAACAACCGTTTTTTCATTGATAATGGACAGGGTAATGTCTACTAATGGGTCATTATTTGGTACGTGTTGCCCACCACCAGTTTGCATTAAGTGCTTTTTCTCAGCCGCTACCACTTTTCTCGTCTCCTTTTTTTTGTTATCAAAATTTTTTTTGAGATTTTGGTGTGTCCTGAAGTTTGCGGAAGGGCTTTGAATGTTGAATTCCTTTTCAATTTTTTTCCATGCTTCTTCCTTTTCCCTCCATGTTACCGCGTCTGTTTTTTTACATTCTATAATCCCTTTATATTTTTTAACTAAATTTAGGCAAAGCATTTTCTCTTCTGAAGTGAAATTTGCAGACTGAATTAAGAAGTTGTCAGATAAAATACTGGTATTGCCAACCGAAACTATGACAATCTAGTAAAAAAAATGAACATCCATATGCCATTCAAGTAAAGACATACGATATTGTACGTAAGCGTGGCTTTACTAAGCACAACATGGTGCAATGAAAGATTGGAATTATTATTAAGCTGCACTTTGTTAAGCCTTATATTTAAGCTAAACTGGTGCAATCGAGCATAAAAGGTTCTAATCTGCAAATGTCAAAGTATAGGTTTGAAGGTAGTATCGACAGTTTGTGACCAAAGTGAAAATGTCGGAGCTATTAGACTGCTAATGAGTGAAACGAAGAAGGAATACTTGGTTTTGTGATCAATGACCAAGAAATTATTCCCATATTTGATGTCGCTCATATTTTCAAGGGTTTAAGAAATAATCTTTTGAAACGTGACTTGTATTTTAAGCAAAATAAATTAATTGTTGAGAAAATATTAAAACTCTGTTCCCACTTTATATAAATTTTAATTTTAGAATACTGATGACATTTTTTTTTAACTTTTTTGTGACATTAATTATACATAGTTACCTTAACAAAATCATTGAAAGCAAGATAACTTTGTTAAAATCAAAACCCTTTAGAGGGAATAGCAAAATAACATTAAACAATACTTTAATAATAAAATAATACAAAACGGCACATCCTCCCACCAAGTCAAATTTCGAAATTTAAACAAATTTGACTTCTCCAGAAAACAAACGTACAATTTACAAATTCATCCTTTGTGGTTTCTTTACTAATCGTCCACGACGTGTTATTTGTGTATTACCACTTGGAACGGTAGATTCTTCGTCAACTGAAGGAGTCGAGTTGAAATGTGAAGTTTGAGCCTCTTCATTACATCCTGATAGTTGTGAATCATCTTTAAGGGGAGCACTGGTGTCTGAATGCCCAAGTATATCATTTCTTTCGTTTGATTGTATATCAAGCTCCAGAGGAAATATTCTTTGAATAGGTCTAACTAATTCTCCCGAAGCGGTAAGAATACGCACGACTCGTACATTACCATCAGGTCCATTAATCAATTCCACAACTCTACCAAGGGGCCAATCAATTCTATTAGTATCATCCCTGCCAATTAGAACGATTTCTCCCAAGCGGATATCTCTTAACCAATTTTTGTTTGCAAATAACTGTAGTTGTCCTAAATATTCTAATCTGAATCTTTCACGTAGTCTCTTTTTTAATTCTAAACGATAACGAACTCTTCGGCGAAGATCATTGGCTTCAATTAAATCATAATCAGGTGTACCAATCTCTTCTAAGTCGTGTAGGAACATATTCGGCGTTAAAGCTGTCAAATCTGTTGCATTATCTGACATGTATGTCAACGGACGTGAATTAATAACAATTTCGCAATCGCACAAAATAGTCTGCATTTCCTCTGAATTAACAGACGAACGACCTAAAATACGTCGAAGTAGCTGCTTAAGTACACCCACAAGCCTTTCCCACCAACCACCCCACCATGGTGAAGCAGGTGGATTGAAACGCCAATCAATTTTTCTAATTGAACTAAATTTCGAAATGGTGTTCCAGTCTAATTTGTTACATGCATTGTTGAAACCAATAAAGTTAGTACCTTGATCACTATATACGATTTGTGGTCTTCCTTGTTTACTGCAAAATCTCCTAAAAGCTTGTAAAAAACAGTCTGTCGATAACGATGAAATAAGTTCTAGTCTTACAGCACGGTAAACCGCGCAGGTAAATAAGCATATCCAACCTTTCTTTGAAGATCCATCATCAGCCTTCAGATACAATGGACCAGCTAAATCAACACCTGTAACTTCAAATATTTTTGCATCTCTCACACGGCTTTCGGGTAAAGGTGCTGGAATTGCTTCTAATTTCTTTGCAGTAAAGCGCTTGCAAATAACACAAGTATTGAGAGCTGAACGAATCGTTTGTCTTCCTCCAATAATCCAAAATCTTTGTCTCAAGATCGACAACAGGATTTGAGTTCCAGCATGACTGTTGTTTCGATGTGTATCCATTATCAGGCGATGTACTACTGGATGATCAGAACTGGGTAGTACTATGGGATGACAAAAATCCTTTGCGTCTTCACAATTAGATATTTTGGTCATAAGACGAATTAACCCATTCTGATCAATAAATGGAAGCAAACTCTTAAGTTTTTGATCATATACGTCATTAAATGCTTCTTCTTGTATCCATAATAATACTTTTATTTCGGCTAGATCAAATTCTTTGACTGTTAAATCACCCTGCATGCGTTGACTCTTTTTAAAACGTATATTATTAACAAAGCGGTGTATCCATCCAACTAATCTCACAAGCTTCTTGTATTGTGAAAAATATTTATAATACCATCCTTTTTCTTCCGTAACGCTAATCATTGAAGAAACTATATGCTTTTTCTTCTCAAAATTAATTTCCTCATCATTATACGAGACATCAAATTTTGGCCATTGTTCTGGTGGCCCTTTAAGCCATTCGGGGCCCTCCCACCAACGGCATTGCAATAATTTCTTTATGGAACATTCTCGCGATGGTAAGTCTGCCGGGTTCATAAGTCCAGGTACATGACGCCATTCACAATCACCCGCCAGGGAACGTATTTCCTTTACCCTGTTCATAACAAATATGTCCCAGGGTTCATTTCGTAGAATCCAAGCTACAACTGTTGTGGCGTCAGTCCAAAAAAATGTTTTAAGATGTTTCAATCCATAATCTTCCACAATAGATTTGTATAGTCTAGCTGAAATAGATGCTGCTAATAACTCCAGTCTGGGTATAGTAATGCGTTTGCTTGATTTAGCAGTTGGAGCAACCCGAGCTCTTGCCGCCATCAACTGCACGATGACTTCGCCATTATGTTCAATGCGAAGGAAAGCAGCTGTTGCATACGATGTTTTACAGGCATCAGAAAATATGTGTAAAGTTTGACTGCTTTCACCTTTACATTGCATTATCCAGCGAGGAATTTTCATTTGGGTTAGAAGAGGAACATCTTTCTTCCATTCATTAAATTGAGATTTTATATTATCAGGAACCTCTTCATCCCAAGCTATACCAAGCTCCCAGGTCTGCTGAATAAGAAGCTTAGGAATCAATGTAAAACTGCTAACTATACCAATCGGATCAAAAATGCGATGAGCAGCACTTAAAATGACCTTTTTCGTTATCTTATCCATATTCATTGAAAGCAAACTATTCACGTTTATTGACAACGTATCATCGGACTTGTCCCATAATAAACCTAAAACATTTGTAGGAATAGACGAGTCTGTTTCATTTGTTTGCTCCCATGCTCGAAGATCAAACATTCTTTCTTTCATAATAGAAGAGGCTGTTTCGATAAATTCCTCAGCTTGTTTTTCATCATCCAGACTAACTACACAATTATCGACATAGAAACTTTTAGCGAGTAACTCAACAAATGACACAGACCAATGAGAGTTTCCTTGCAAACATTGCTGCAAAACATTATCCAGATGTAGTTTAATGCATGATTCCAAAAGAAAAGGACTTGGCGATACTCCAAACACAACTCGACAGTGTCTGTAGGTTTTCATATTTCCATTTTCATCGAGCCATAGAAATCTGAGATAGTTTCTGTCTTTTTTGTACACACTGATCTGAAGGAAAGCACGCCTAATGTCTCCAATTATACCCACTTTCTTCTCGCGAAAACGAGCCAAACACGAAGGTATTCTTTCAATCAAGTTAGGACCCTTTTCAAGACACATATTTAAACTTGATTTGTTGTTTTCTCTGGCAGAAGCGTCAAAAACGGGACGCACGGGAGTCGATGAACCGTGTTTCACTACGTTACGATGCGGCAAATAGTGGCAATTCTCATAAATTTCTTCTAATGGTACCTCTTCTATTACACCTTCATGGATCCATTCATCAAAAACCTTTTGATAAGCATTGTAGTAGCCCTCATTTTTTAATTTCTTTACAGTGGTCTGAAGTCTTTTTAGGGATAGTTCATAATTATTTGACAAAACTGCATGGTTATGAATCCATGGAAGGTGAACTTCAAAACGATTTTCTTCATTGACTGAAACAGTATCTAGGAAATGTTGATAAGTTGTGGCATCAATTTCTAGTTTAGTCATTTTCGCAGATGGATCTGTGATACCCAATGTATCGAGTGCCCATAAATCTGTAATAGTGGCTTCACGATTTAGCATACTTGTTACAACGGTAGCTAAATTTTCTTCTTTGATAGTTGGGATATTGGGTACCTTTCCTGACAATGTCCATCCAAGCTTTGTCTCCATTGCTACCAATCCAGAGCTTAAAAGTACTCGTTTTCCAGTCCACAATTTACTTGCAATATCAGCTCCTATTAATATCTCAATGTTAGCCAGGGAACCAACGTCACTCAACTTGATATTATTTTCAGCAAGTTCTTGAATCCATGGGCCTTCTGGAACAGTTGCGATTTGCCCACAAATTTTATGCTGATCTAGAACTTCAAAATTGCAATGGTACGACTGATCCAGTTTTGAAAGATGAAGTCTAAATAAGTGGTGATCAGTAGGTTCCATTGTAGAACCTCCAAATAATGAGTGTTGTATAAGTTCGTTTCCTAATGATTTGCATCCCATTTCAATAGCGGTATTTGCCAAAACATAAGATCGTTGCGAACCGGAATCAATCAGGAGTCTGACCTTTTTGGCACGATTATCGTCTCCTCTGTATACCAAAAGCGTTTGCATCAGTACATTACAACGATTAGCAGTCGACGCCAGCATTTCATCATTTGTAGGTTTAACTACACTTTCTACAGAACTAATAATTTCTTTCTTTGGTAAATTGTTTTTTTCTTGGTTGCACATAATACCAAAGTGTCCTTTCAAACAAATAATGCACTTAGGTCTTCTTCGACAACGTGCCGCAGAATGTCCAGGTAGCAGGCAGCAATAACAAGCTTTAGCAGCGTTTACCCGTTCACGACGTTGATTAAGTGTCAAATCTAAAGCTTTCTTGCAGTCTTGGGAATTATGACTAGATGAACAAAATATCCAACTACTTTTCTCAACAAAATCTTTAGAACCATTTAGCAAACCAGCTGCAGTGGGACATCCTTCAAAACTTGAAATATGAGTAGATGATTTGCGATCTTTTTTCCACTCAGGTTTCCTTGATGAGGAAACTTTACCGTTTTCTGAAATTCCAAATCCTGATTTCGCCATCTCAATCTTTTGAGCACCTTGTACCTCCGTCTGCAGAAAGGTCATTAAGTTGCTTAAATAATCCTTTGACGTCGCATTAGGTATGTTTGATTTAATGAGAGGTACACTATTTCTTTCCCAAGTCTTTAGTATTTCATCAGGATATAAAATTCAGTAAGCAAATCATCTCTTCCAAAACGGTCTTTCAAAGCTTGTACAACTAGAGGATACATTTCTTGAGTTGCGGGATAACTATCCACGAGCTCCCTAGCAGGTGATCCAGGTGTCATAGACATAATCAAATAACCGAATTTGTCAACAGCGTCCATTTGTTGGTCTTCATCTATCTTTTTAAATTGAGACCAAAAAGGTAACCATTCTTTTAATTCGCCATTAAATTCTTTAATTTTAAAATCGGTAATTTGTATTTACACTTCATGGAAATGCCGCTAACAGAAGCAGAGGATGGGTCTAAATTATCATTATTAAGTGAAGAAACCATCTTATTAACCAATTACTTTGTTCGATAATAAGCTAGTGTATATTCATCAATTCTTTGCTGCTCTTCTTCCAAATCAGATTCATTGGTCAACTCATCTTCAAATAACAGTAGAGAAATAACGGTATTTATATTGTTAAGCTCTTCGTGTCTTTTTTCTAGAAAGTCCATGAGAGAGATAAGTTCATTAACATCGGGTCGAGATACATCTTTTCTTTCTAGTAACTCACAAATCTTCGCATTAGTCCTTGTGAATGAAGATCGGAGGACAGTTCGTTCCTTTTTTCTTGAATTGATATTCGACATTATCTTGAGCAAAATTAAAAAGACTTTGTAAACTCGTCAACAGCAACTAAAATACTTTAAATACAGTCCTGTCACGGTCGCCAAATGTTGGGAAAATATTAAAACTCTGTTCCCACTTTATATAAATTTTAATTTTAGAATACTGATGACATTTTTTTTAACTTTTTTGTGACATTAATTATACATAGTTACCTTAACAAAATCATTGAAAGCAAGATAACTTTGTTAAAATCAAAACCCTTTAGAGGGAATAGCAAAATAACATTAAACAATACTTCAATAATAAAATAATACAAAACGGCACAAAATAAATGATCATTTTTTGATTGTAAACATATATATTTACTTTAGTTTCGTTGAAATGTAGCTGTCTATTTTATCGCAGAGTACTTCTTATTGACAGATAGATGGCACTAGATATAGATTTAAAGAATCTGTATTATCGACAATACTTTTTAACACAACCGCTGCTACTCGATGTCGCATACGGATCTAGACAGTAACTAGGTTCTTGCCATTCTATTCGTAGTTCCGTATTCGGGGTTTTCAGCATGCTGCTAAAGCAATATTTGCATGCAAATGTCAAAATGAGTACATATGCGTATCATTTAGTTGTTATAACTACAAAATAACTTACAACAATTATTGTATTCACACACTTGATTGGTTGAATTTTATTCAAAATAAAAAAACCTAATGTAAATTTTATTTTTTTACGGTACGTCAATGGAAACGGAAATTAAAATTGACAATTGGCCGCCATATGCAAGCTCCTTTCTGGACTCAAGGTAATTTTGCATATACTTCTTCCTGTTTCTTTTTGTTCTAAGGTAAGTACACACGAACTTCGGAATAAATATATAATTATTGTCATAAAATACAGGATAGAATCAGCTGACGTAAACTGACATTTCTGCCAACATATAATTTGGGTTGTTCCATCAAAATTTACTAAAAACAGGCGAGATTGCGCGGATTTGACCTTCAATAAATAAAAATGGTTCTATAATTTTGTGTTCCTTTTTGATGCAGTCAAAAGTCTGAAAGGCATGCGCAGTTGTTTCACAAAAAAAGCTAGCAATAGAATAGGCATGATGACAGTCAATAAGAATCACTAAATTATTGATTTTTTATATTTATAGAAGATAGGGAGATTCTAAAAAATTTACTAATTTTTATATTTCATGTGTGATTACATTTATCCTCCAAGTATAAGTAAAGGGTTGTTGGCTTGTTTCAACATGTTTATGATGGTTTATTTATTTACAGTTATCATTGTTATTTGAGCACATTAGTTCTATCAGAGAAGATATATTCGTCAAGCAGCGATAGTATAAGTACAGAAAAAGACAATGCTACTACTGAACTTCAGTTCATAGCAGATGAAATTGCCAATGCCCCCGTGATTTTGGAAAAATCCCAAATACCAAAAATAAAAGCTAGGAAAGATGAAGCTATCAGAAATGTTTGCAGAAAGTACGAGGTGACATTTGGTAAAGCACTGGATGCGAAAGGCTTTTTGAAGAAAGTAAACAATATGAAAGGAAGAATGAAGAAAAAACTGACTTGAAAAAAACTGGAAACAAAGCAATCAAATTGCTGGGATGGGAGAAAAACTTATTAAAGGCTATGGAAGGTGACAGTAATCCTACTATTGACAGAATCGCAGGCGCAATGCAGATTGGTATTGACGATGAAACTGCTCAGCATAGAGGGGGTGAACCTTCTATTAGCCGAAAAATTAATAGAAAAGTTTGTTCACGAGGGAGAGGCAACATACTACAACATGTAAACAATTTTTTGTAATAAAATAAAAATGGAAAGGTTTGTAGAATATTGTGAATAAACATATAATTATTCGATTTTTGTGTTTTAATCAAAACGATCTGATAAATATTATGGCGTAAATAATAAAACTAAATTAAATTGAAACTTTCATTTTATACGGTTTTGTACCTACATTTAATTATCAAAATTGCTTATTACAATGCTCAAATTTCTTCTGACTTCTTTTCCTTGCTGGCGAAGAGGCAGATCAACTTGGTCATTATCATTGACATCTTCGTCTGGCACTTCTTCTTCAGCTTCAGGTGCTTCAAAATCGATGTCTTTCAGATGTTTGGCAACGTCATGAAGCACCATACAGGCAACAATTATTTTTGGAACATTCTCCAATTTCACTCGGCAAACGTATCGCAAAATAGTAAATCGACGTTTCATTTGACCAAAACAATGTTCAATTATCACTCTCTTTTTTTAAAAGTTTATTATAATCTAGTTCAGGACCTGGAGTGGGATTTCTGAATGGAGTCATGAGCCACGGCTCTATACCATATCCATGATCAGCAAGTAACACGACGTTGTTTTTATTTTCTAAACGAGCCCTTACTTGTGAATTTCTTTATATTCTTGAATCATGGACCGATCCAGGCCATTTAACATCCATACTAGTGAACATTTCTCTTGCATCACACGTGGCATGCACATTCAATGTAGGATGCCCTTTTCGGTTGACATACTCATCACCATGGCGATTTGGTTTCAGAATTCCTACGTGGGTACAATCAGCTACACCAATAGCTGTCGGAAACTGATACTTGCTTTGCCATAATTGTTTCTCAGCCATAAGGTCATTGTTGGTAGATGGAAACTTTATCCAGTAATTGGATTGCACAACTATGCTATCAATTACGGCAGTCACTGTACGAGATACTGTAGCTTGACTTACACCCAGTTCTTGACCAATGCCTTTCTGAAACCCAGGGTCACTAAGATAGCGTAAACATATCTTCATTTTTAGGACGGATGATAACGCACCTCCTCGAGTTTCAGTATTTATTCCAAAAATCTGTTGGCAAGCCATTGCACATTTTCCTCTTCAAACCGGTATAATATTTTGTAATCACCAACAGGAGTTGATAAACGCTGCTTGTAGTGTTCCACAACATTTGCCATCGCTACAACTGATCACTACACGACTGAGTCTTCTACTGACCACACTCAAAATTTTTGAAGGATATCCTATTTCTTTAAAGTACAAGGTAACGTTTATGAATAGCAAAATACTTTTTTGTGAAGGATATGCTTATACTCTATAAGTATAAGATTTTACTAGGAATATTATAAATGCGAGCTGGAGGATTTCCTTCAAATTCTGCAAGTATAAGCATGACCTTTTTTTTATGAATACGGCCCATTAGCTGAAACACCAATCAGAAGAGCGTGACGTCGTACTTTCGTAAATATTGTTGATATTTCGGTTTGACCTTGATATTTTCTATTCATTATCTATGCTTCGAACATATCTTTTGAATTTATTTTTTATTAATGCATTCTTACATTGTGGAACCGCATATAATAACTATTATAATAGCACAAAATAAGTAAAACCAAAATAAACTTTTTTAACCACCCTCTTTTAACCTGCAAAATGTTTGAAGTTTGACGTTTTTACCACAGAATCGATCCACAGATGACACGGGTCGCAGTGTAGTATAAATGGTATTTACGAATCGATGATGTCTTAGATAGACGCTATTACTATTCTAGCGTTTTGGCGTAAAATTTAAAATGAATTTTTAAAAAGTAAATTTCTCATTTAAAAACTTTTTTTGCAAAAATAACATTTACTTTAAATAAAGTGGATACGTAAAAACATCGTGGATCAGTTTTTTAAAATCAGTCATCATGCCTATTGCGAGCAAAAGGCTGAAATGTACGAGTTACTTTACCTATGATAGTGTTTAATCAGTCAGTCAGTGTTTAGCTTAGTATGCGTTAAAATTATTATTTATTCTGCATTTAAAATTGATATTGACATTATGCATCCTCTACAGATTCCGATATTAAAGATATTCTTGAGGAGAGAATAAAACCCAAAAATAAAAACTTATTCAAAGAGTGCTACAATATAATGATGAAGAATTTATAGAGCATTTTAGAGTCAGTCCGGCAGTTGCCCAAGCACATATATATGTATTTTTATGGTTTGCTGGTCATCAGACTTCTTACTACAGGAAAGTCGCAGATAGATTTGATATATCAATAAGTTGCTTACATAAAATTTTGATAAAAACAATATACTTTCTCAGCAATTTATCTCCCGAAGTAATAAAGTGGCTCAACAAAGAGCAGCAAGACACAACAGAACAACATTTTTTTGAAAAAAATGGCTTTCCAGGAATTATTGGGATCGTTGATGGGACTCATCTCAAAATTTAATTTAATGTAACCATAAAAATATAGTTTACGTATATATAATGTATATTTATTATAATAATAGCTACTAACCAATGAAAAGTAATTTTCTTAAGGTCGTTTTTATTACTCTTTGAGCACCCACAAGCGCTACAACTAACTACTGTCTTTAAAATTATTTGCAATATATATACCACTAAAATTTTGAATTAAAAAACTTACTTATATTTAAATAAACCTATTATAAACGAAAAATGTTCTAAACTTAAATAATCAATCCAAATTTTTAACAGAAAACTAAATTTTTATAACTTGTAAACAAACTATAACCAATTTCGAGCGAATAACCAATCCTCTTTAGTATTTACCAATCTGCAAATAGTAATTACCACTCCGTTCGAGAGAGTTTGATTATCCGTTTGGTTTTGGTTTAGTAACGTCATGAATCAGCTGATTTCTGTCAATCAATAACCGCAAAATTTGTGGTATAGGATTTTTACGAAAAGTTGACCATGACGTCATTCCTAGTTAACAATATTGCCAACAAAGTAACTTAAAAATAACTGAAAGTAGATGAGATTTACTTGTAAGAGCTAGGAAAATTAAACGTGTACAGATTGGTAACAATTCGCGCTGTGGCCACGAGCCAATTGCCACGCGTCATTATTGTATTGTACACGTTTGACATTTAGAATTAGCACAGCACTACCCGTTAACCTAGATGAAGGAAAAACAACTCTGCGTGACAACACCGCAAAATTTTATGCTCTGACGTCATTGTCAACTTATCGTAAAAATCCTATAATTACCTAACTCCAGAGCTGTTTTTGAAGTACGGTTATTATTTAAAAATTGACATTTAACTTAACCGACTGACGTTTTCTGTAATTCTAACCAAAAAAAGTTCACTCAGTTCAGTGTGCTGAGAATGTGGATTACGCAAAGAATTCGTAAATCAAAATGGAAATTACTCAGAAAATTACAAATACTTAATAAGCTTAAATTACCAGGGGCAAGACTACCGCGTAGAGGTTGTAACGAGTTATTTTTTTTTACACAGAATTGAATTAATTTTTATTTATTTCTCCGTATCTGTTTTATTTTACTGAAATGTTCTACATAACTCGTTACTTACCTTCCGATCCTTCCTACTACTGCCTAGATTTTTTTTAATTTTTGAATTGTATTCTATTATTAATCCGGAGGTACGCAAATTTGCATTCCACTATGATTTATCCGGTTACAATATTTTAAATTTTCAAACCGTTAGGACATGTGGTATATATAAGTTTTAATTAATTCCAAAAGACAGCCTATACTGCCTGTTTGTTTTTGTTTAATGAAAAGAAATTTTAATATCGATACGGAGGATATAAAAGAAAAAGAATTGATTCTCCGGGCTCTCTTTCGGTCTGCTCTTTTCCGACTCTTCTTTTCCCGGTTTTCTTTTTGAAAAACTTCCGAAATATAGTGTGTGCCGTTACCGACCTGCCGAAGCTGAAAAGTTTGGAGAAACCCCACCGTAATTGAAAGGTAAATAATTTTTGATTTTAAAACCTGCAATTTTCGTACCTTCGTAGCGGAGAATTATTTTTGTTATTATAAATCTGACCTTTTACATTAACTCCTTTTTTTTCCGACTTCTTTTGTTGTTTATTGTTTTTTTTTGTTATTTTTTTTTTGAAATTTACAACAGTCGAAAATAAAGTGTGTTATATTTAAAAAATTGTTTTTTTATTACATTGCTAATTAGGGGATACTAGTCTTTCGCTGGTCCTAAACTATGTTTAGAATTTGATTTTTTTTTTCAATTACAATTAAAATCTAAAGGGTATCTCCAACTTGGCAGTGGCTCAGTTACAACTCGTTCGTTACCTGGCAGATTTAAAACGTTCTTTGTCCGTCTAGTGGACGAATATTTTTTTTCTCTCGCTATTAAATTAAAATTTTCCAGTTATAATTACAATCCAAAGGGCATCTTGAACTTGGCAGTAGCTCAGTTCCAACTTGTTCGTCTACTCGGCCGATTGGTACTATATTGGGAAACCTTACCGTTTTCACTGCTTCTCTTCTCAGTAATTTTGTTAGTTAGTTAGTTTTACAAATAAATTCGATCACAGAGTAGTAAAAGATAGTATGAATTATCGTTTCTTTTATAATTAACTGTAACTCACTAATCAGACGACCAGCACGAATAATTAATAAATTAAAGTAAGTTTAACACGACTCCTAGAATTCGCCGTAACCTCCATCTGAGGCTATCTGGAACTCCTGAAGCTCAGGGTGAAGGGGCCGTAGAGCATACCACGTTAAAACAACTGGAGCCCGAGAGTTAAAAAAAAGCGTTTCTGATTATCGATTTAAGTACGAACCGTTTTTAATTATTGATTTGAGTGGGGACCTGATTTTTTTCCCGTTTCGTTGATTTGTTGAGTTGAGGTGGGACTGTTATTCCGTTGACAAGTTTTACTCATATTGTACTTAAAAAACCGTTTCGTCGGTATTAAGATTTTGGGTTTCTCTTTGTTTAGTATTGCCGAGAAGAAGAGACTGCCGAGCCTAGGACGAAAGGGCTAATGTCAAAAAAGGACACCGAAACGCTTGACTTACCCGCTTTATTCGAGCAAGACAAAGCCGAAGGATCCGAGTCCAATATTCCAGTATCGACCCAGCTACCGACCGGGGAAAAACGCATAGACCAGCGGGTAAATTGGGTTTATTCACAGATCAAGTAGAAGACAAAATCGAAGACTTCGACGAAGAAATAGTAGACGGAAACTTGGGATTCACAACACTAGAAGAAGTAGCCTACATAATAAAAGGAAGAAAAGCCAGAAAATCTCCTTGATACGACGGCATCAACAACAATACACTGAAGCATTTACCAAGAAAATGGATAGTATTTCTGAGAGCGATCATAAACGGCATATTAAGAACAAAGCACTTCCCGGACCAATGGAAGGAAGCAGAAATAGTGATGCTAAGGAAATCAGGACAAGATCCCAAGTTTCCACAAAACTACAGACCCATCAGTCTACTACCAGCGATGAGCAAAATAGCCGAAAGAGTCATTCTCAAGAAGCTAAACGAAGAAACCGAAGCAATAGGAATACTGCCACAAGAACAGATCGGATTCAGAAAGAACACAGCGCACCAGACCAAGTACTTAAAATTGTAGAATACACAACAGAGGGAACAAAAATCAATCTACTGGAGCCATCTTTCTGGACATCAGCAAAGCCTTCGACCGAGTATGGCACTAAGGACTGAAATACAAGATGAGAGAAGCAGGATACACCAGGGAACTGACCAAACTACTACTCAGCTATCTGAAAAATAGAAGATTCAGGATAAGGATAGGAAACGAAGTAGGAACTACAGAAGCCGGAGTACCACAAGGAGCAGTCCTTTCACCGGTGCTTTACAAGATATATACGGCAGACATTCCAAACACAGACAACACAATGATGGCTCTCTACGCAGATGACACGGCTATCGTTACAAGAAGCACTCAACCAAGGATGGTGACAAGAATACTCCAACAGGCTATAGACCAAATAGACGAATGGTGCACAACATGGAAAATCCAAATGTACCCGGAGAAAACCCAAGCAGTCTACTTTACTAAAAGAAGGAAAAAACCAGAAGAAAACATTAACAAAGGAAAAGAAGAGATCCAATGGAATAACAAGTTATATACCTAGGAGTGATACTGGAAAAAGGACTAACCTTCAAAGAACACGTGGAAAACATAACAAAGAAGGCAAAACAAGCAAGAGGAAGACTAGCCGAAGGAAGAAAATCCAAACTAGCACTGAAGACAAAGATACATCTAATAAAGGCAATCATCATTCCGATCATGTTGTACGTCTCCGTAGCCTGGGGACACACAGCCAAAACCTACAAAAAGAAGATACAAGCACAGCAGAACATCAGCTTAAGGCAAGCAGCAGACGCCCCATGGTACATAATAAATATACAACTGTACAGGGAACTAGACCAGAAGAAGACAAAGCCAGAGCCAGAAGAAGATTTGAAGAACTCAGGACACACCCGAACACAGCACTTAGGGAATTAACAACCTACACAGCAGAGGACTACAGGAGACATCCTAGACAAAGGAAACAGCTGGACAACTAAGAAGAAACTATAACCACCTCTCTGGTGCTTATACTAAGTTATGGTTGCCCAGATCTCAACCTTTGTTGCTCCGGTTCACTCTAGTGGAGACGGGAGTGAGTAAATCAAATCTGGGATATCATAAGGGCGCCAGTTAGATTTATTTGAGCTATACAGTAGTTTTCCCTAATCTAAATCTAACAAATGATAGGAAATTGAAAAGACAACCTTTAACTTATGCTTACTTTATAATGAACTACAAAAATTATTGCGTGGATACTATTACTCAAGAAATCTTTAAACATATATATTCAACATGATTGACTTAGACCGTAGTATTATACTTTAAACAATTGATTTATTTTACTTTTAAAATGGCATTAATGAACTAAAACGTTTTACATCAGATATTAGTGACAATAATAAGGGTTTATATTTAAGAAAAATATTTCTATTAAGTATCTTACTAGTTTAACAAAACTTAGTTCTAATTCTACCCACAATTCAGGCAAAGAAAAGTATACCCATATATAATACCGTAGACAAATATGGTTTATAATCCCCAGGGTTATAGGCATTGGATCCAAGGCGTACAACAGGGTAAAAAGATACCTATCAACTCTCACATCATAGTCAAGTGCTCTAATGTTATATAATGGTATTGTACACAGGCATATTACGTTATACTGATAATGCGAAAATTTAAATGTTATGTTAAAAAAATTAATAAACTTTAGTAAAATCCATATGATTAATTGAAATTCTCTTCCCCACCGTAAACATAAAAAAAATTAAAACATTACTCATTAAGTATAATATAAAAAAAAAACAAAAACTTATCCACAAGCCGTCTTCTTCTCAAGCCGGTAGTAGTTTCTTAAATCACCCCAGGTATAGGACACAATCCCAGGTATAGGTCACAACTGCCTTCTACCAGAATCTTCCAGTACCAATCACACAATTTAACAGTTAACGTTGAGTTACCTTTCCATAACATACCAGAAGAACCCTAAAAGCACCAAAGCCATAAGTATACGCAACAAACCTTTAAATCCCACCCCAATAACATCAGTACTTTTTAATTGAAATTAAAGTCTATTTAAGATTAATATTAATTAACGATTATGCCCCAAAAATTGAAAAATTCTCATACATTTCAGAAAAAAAGAACTTTACTTTACAATCTTACAAAAATAAGCAAATCCAGGCCCTCCCTTAATCCCAAAACTGAAATAGAAGGTTAGCAGAAAACTATCTAAATGTTTGTACAAAAAAAATGAAAATTAATTGCATTTACCTCCAGGTGAGGGTTTTCCTTAAATCTTGTGCAAGAATTCGTATGTTGAGAGGGTGTTGAAGATGGACAAGCCCTCCGAAATGTGCTGCAAAGTGTTCCAACTCCCCTAACACGGGTCAGGCCGCATGGCTCCAATGAATAATCAAATCTCTGCTCTCCACTAGCAGGACTCAACAAAAATACCAAATCCAGAGGCTTCCTGGTGGATGTGGGTTGGTTTCTCTTATCTCCCCTCGTTGGGATGGTAGCAAAATACCACAAATAAAATAGGAAACCGCCACTACACACAGCAGACAAACATTTTCTAAACCCCGACATCATGTACGACACGTTCCCCTTGCCGTTTCTTTTTCATTAAAAAAAAACGGATATTCGTTCAATTTATGACATTACAGTCAGTCAACTTTATAAAGAGAAATTTACGTAGCACGGAACAAAGTAAAGACACTGACAACAACTACGGAGCAATAAACAATCAATGACTTGTTCGATCGATAACCATCGAACTACCAAAAATCTATTAACCGTAGATTCATTAGATCTATTCTTCAAAAAAGAAGAAGAAATCATTTGAAATCATTTCCATAATATTGACATGTTTACAAATAATATACTAAACAGATGTACTCATATGTCTAAGAGACAGGTATGAATAAAAAACTAAATTACTTAACTTAATATTAATAAAATTTTTTAGAGAATATCTCAAGGGAGCTTGGGATGAATTACATCCAGCACCCTAATAAATTATAGCATTCATCAGGCTAAAATGGTAAAAAGATTCCCAAAAAACAATAACCCACAATGACTTCTTATTACTACCAACGACAATATTACTATCAATATACAAGAATATAATGAAATTATTTAATACAAGGCGATATTTCAACATAATAAAGGAATTAAACTATCTGAATAAGCTATCAAATTATTTATTAAAAGGATTTTGAGGATTTTTTAAAAATACGAGGTAGGTTAAATTTATTCAATGTTATTAGTTAATATTGCAACCAACGCAAAAACTGTTTATTTACATCGACGGTCTTAGCGTCCAAATAAACTTGTTACAAAACATCTGTCAAGAAGCAGACAGACTCTGCCCATCCCTAGGGAGATGCGCAGATTCTTGAGTAGGGACAGCATTAACAAGTGGATCCACTCTCTAAGGTTACCTTTAGCAGCAGTTCGTCGACTAAGGACTAACTTTTTAGAGGCAGCGAAAAGCACAAACTCTTGAACGCCTAAAAAGAAGACAAGAGGATAAAGGTGCAAAGCACCATCCCGGACCAAACAGAAGACACCTGGAAACCATCTCCGAACCAAGATAGTGGAAGTAAGAGTATAAACCCGAGGACTGAGGCCCACATCGGATGGAGGGGTGGAGGAAGTTCTTCCCGGAATGCACCGCTCCTAGAGGGATGCATTCTGGAAGGGACGTGTTTGGTTAGAGTGTGTGTCAAAAGTCTCAAATCCATTTTTCAAACGTTCCAAGTTCCGAATATAGTGTAAAATCTAAGAAGAATATCGTCCAAAAAGCACAACAAATTACTAAAAGTTAGGTTAGGGTTAGATTGATAAACAAAACCGCAACTGAGATAACCGCCATAAAAACCAATTTATTCGAGCGATCCTTTTCGGTAATGGTCTTTGACGTCATTAAATATTTCCCATTCTCAGAAATCGTGCATAACCACGGTAAATACTGTAGCATTTAAAATTGCTAACCTGATTTTTTTAATAAAACAACCAAGATATATTTAATATTATTATATTCACTTTAATAGCTTGTACACGATATGGTACATTAAATCAATTGTAACATCAACTCAAAAGATGATTTCATCTGTATTAGTCTGAAAATAAAATAAATATCAATTATTATATGTGAAATATATTAAAGAAAACTTACCTTTCGCTTGTAGATATTGTAAATTTTATATGAATAACAACTAATATTGTCAACCTCTTGTTTATATTATAAATCAGCTGTTTATGTGTTGAAGGTAACCTTTCGAATTGTCATTCAACGGTCCGAAATACGTTTTGTTTGATGTACTAGAGTAACACTGTTCTATTCTATGATTAAAATTGTAGTCTTGTGTTATCTGTTATCTGTCGCATAGAACTCCGAGTTTATCAGTCATTTGAATATTTTATGTAGGGAATTTTATGTCGTTGTAACGAAGTCCGTCAAAAATTGTACTTCCTATTTAAAAAAAAATTGAAAAGAATTGAAAAAGTTATTAATTCATTAAATTATTCAATATACAGAAAACCTACACAAACAGATGTAACCATACCATATAATTCAAATCATCCAATAACGCATAAATTAGCAGCTTATAATTCTATGATACATAGAGCATTTTCAATTCCAATGG
Source organism: Ophraella communa (assembly GCA_035357415.1). Classification (NCBI taxonomy): domain Eukaryota; kingdom Metazoa; phylum Arthropoda; class Insecta; order Coleoptera; family Chrysomelidae; genus Ophraella; species Ophraella communa. The sequence continues at coordinate 24,863,817 of CM068990.1, read as the reverse complement.
ACAAAATTAACTTTGATAAAAAAATTAGTATCATAAAACAAATAGCTACTTCTAATGGCTATCCAATTCATTTAATAAATAAATTAATTAATAAGAAAGAACAGAAAGTGTCACTACAACTAATATTTCCTAAACAAACTAAAGAAATTAAAAGTTATAAAAATATTACATATTGTGGAAATATTTCCAATACAATTTCAAAAATAATATCTACGGCAACATCAGGATTAATATCATTTAAAACACAAAATAATGTTGGTACAAAATTGTTAAATGTAAAAACAAAATTACCCAAATTAAAAAAATCTGGTGTTTACAAAATTAATTGTCCAGAATGTAATGCTGTATATATAGGTCAAACACAAAGAAATTTTGAAGTGATTTAATGAACACTTAAGAGCATATAGATTAAAACAACCAGATAAGTCAAAATATGCAAAACACCTATTGAACATCCAACCTTACTATCACACACCAATGACATCCAAATACTACACACTTGTGATAAAAAACAAAATTTAGATTTCCTTGAAGAACTTGAAATAAAAAGACATCTAGCAGATCCACAATTTAAAGTTGTTAATGAACAAATAAATCTTGGAAGTTCTCCACTATTAAACTGCTTACTTTGATTGAGTTTACATTTTATACATAGATAAGACATAATTGTAAAACACAAATATATTAAGTTATTGTAAAGATCAGCATGATATAGTTTTTTCCTGGTTTTTCTATATCATTGCACAGTTATACTGATCTTAGAGGGAAATACATCCAGAATAATCCCTTAGGGCTATTAACATCTAGGCTTTTATATTGTTATGACTTATTACTTCCATACTTGGTCTAACCTTAATACTACCTAAACATCAGGTACCTAGCTACAAACAAACAAAATGTAACTTAAATGTTAATCTGACGATGCTTCTTAGCGAAACGGCCGTCATTGTGATTTAAAATTTTTCAAATAAACTTGGAAGTTACGTTGAAACACAGAGTTTTTTATTATTCTTAATATTAAATGGAATTCCTGGATCGCAAAAAAGTTGGAACAATGGAGAAAGGTGTTATGATCCAAATTATATATATTATTTAAGTATAGAATTTAATAGAACATTGTTGTTTTATAGTAAAACAATGTGTGCATTATTGTTCCAAGTAAATATTTGTGTATAGTATTGTTATAATGGTAACTATTTTAATTGAATTAATACTTTATATATACTTGCAGTAAACTACGGTTTTAGAAGCAATAAAGTGATGTTCATTTATTTAATAGTTCTGTATTTAACTTTTTAAATAGTAGTACCTACATAAATATAAAATTTCTATTACTAATGTGTGTAACTGATTTCATTGCTTGCAGGCGTGGCAAGATTTAAAAGGAAAAATTAAGAAAAAAACAGGCTGCTATTAAAACATATGAAACAGGTACTGGTGTAGGACCCTCAATAATCTCTAGGAGGAGATAGTAGTGGGAATGCTGGGTGTTGCAGCAACTGAAGGGCATGAAGGAATTCAAGATTCAGATATAACCTTTAAAGATGGAAGCAATGCTGCGGAAATGGAACAGGTGGTGGATATGGGAGAGCATAATTATTTTCAGTCTGTTGAATTTGAGGTAAATAAAGAAAATGCAGAAAGAATCAGTCTTGACTCTAGTAATCAGCAAAAATAAAAAGATTAAAAAAACCCATTAAAGTGCAGCGTTTAGAAAGAGCAAAATCTGCAAATAAAAAATTAACCGAGCAAAATAAAATAACAAAAAGTGATATACTATAAAAAAAATAGAATTATATAAGAGAGATGATGTAGCTATGGAAAAAATTTCTGCTTCATTGGAAAAAATGGTAAAAATTTTTCAGTAGTTTTTAAATGTGTACTGGCAGTTTCTTCCAAGTTTATTATTTAAAAAATTTTCTAGTCTATTTAAAAATGTTCAGAGTACTATTAGGTTATTGTTTAATGCTATATTTTTTTTCTAGTTTGTTTTCCAAGTTTATTATTTAAAATATTTTTTAGTTTGTTTAAAAAAATTTCAAGTATCATTTGTGTTGTTTGTTTAGAGATGTTTTTAAAAATAAATATGTTTGAATAAAAATAGTACTTATATTTATTTTCTGGTGTCATAATTTTAACTTTGATTGCAGATGACATGCTTTTTACTAAAGAAATAGTTAATGATTTTATAAAAATAACAAAGATAATGAAAAAAGTGTACTTATTTATTATTTTAGTTTGTAAAATAGTTTTGAACAACAGATTGCTGTAATCGGATCCCAGCTTCCAGCTCAGGATTTCTTTGGTTTGGTAAACCATTATTTCTATCTGGCTCATTTCTTACATGATACATGCCATAGTCTTGAATTGCAAGATATGCATCTTCATCATCATCTCCAAATTCAATAGGAGGTAAATTAGTTGTTATGCATAAATTATGGAGAACACCACAAGCATTAATGATTTTTTATGCTTTTTGTGGTGCATAGTGCAGTACACGATGCTTAAGCAAACACCGAAACCTTAGTTTAAGAAATCCATTACATAGCTCAATTAAAGATCTTGTACTGCAAAATCTGGAGTTGTACATTTCTTCTGGGGAGTCAAGTGCAGCATTTGGTATAGGAGTCTGCAACCAAGGCCGCAGTCCATAACGTGAATCATCTTAAAAATATATTTTATAATTGAAATTTTTTTTTACTGAACCTACCAATCAGATAGTATGATCTGTGTCCATTATTGTGTAAATTTCGCATATACCTATATGCTGCATTGTTGTTGCATATAAAACTGTCATGTGTACTGCCTGGATATCGCGCACAAATGTTTATAATTTTTATATCAGAGTCACATATCTAAGAAATTAAAGTAATTAATACCTTCTAAAAAAGAAAAACTTATATATGGGTCATTCCATAATAATAGTACCACTCATGGTCAGTAACATATTTTACATAGTATAAATCAGTAATATTTTGTTCCCAAATTTTTAAATAACACCTCACATTCTGTTTTCTTTATTACCCATATATTTAGAAATAAATATATTTAAAATACATCTGAAATATGGAGGAAAATTCAAGTTAACAAGTTTTACATTACTAAAAGAAACAAGAAGGAAGAAACACGTGAGGAGGACAAAAGGAATGATTGTAAAAAACAATCAAAAAAAGGAGAGAGCCATGGCAGAGGTTCGATCTCCTTATAATCAAGAAGACAAGTCGATCCTAAACCGTGAGTAAAGGTTCCTGTTAGTCTTCCTCTGGGATACAACATTCTTAGCATGAATATGGTCCCACTTTTCTATCCACTTTAATTTAACCAACACATCCATCATTCTCTATCTTTATAACTTCTGAAGTTCCTATTTCCTCTTCTTTTTTTATATAATAAATCTCATATTCATCCATTATTCTTCACTTATTCATGGATGTTTAAGTTTTAAATTTAAATTATTTACAATTCCTATGTTCTGCACATACAGCCTGATGATGGTCTGAAGACCGAAACATGTTGCACTTATTTTTGAACCTTACTACTAAACGTTGTGGATAGACTTTGAGTTTTATTACTACGATTAAAGATATTTTGGTAAATCAGCGGACACATAAAAAATAAATTATTACAGAGTCTAAAACAAAAAAAGAGCGATTTGTTTCAAAGTATAAAAAAGAGATTAATATTGTGAAGCCACGCAATCTGATTATACAATTGGAAAAATACTTGCAAAAATGTTTTCAACATGAAGTTAACATTGTTCACCACTACAATACTTTAAAATCTCTCAAGCAATCATTAACGGAAAGAGACGCAATAATACATATGGACTTTTCTGAAAATTTTAATACTAAATGTAACCAGGAAATTCAAGCTTATCATTTTGGAGGTTTCCGCTCACAAATTTCTATGCACACCGTTGTTGTGTACACAAAAGATTCAACTTCTTCTCATTGCACTCTCTCTTCAAATTTAGTCCACGAGGTTGCATCCATTTGAGCCCATTTAAAACCAGTGCTCGCGTCTTTGCCCCTTACCGTTGAAAATCTGCACTTTTTGAGTGATGGACCCGTAACTCAATATAGAAATAAAGCAAAGTTTTTTATGCTGGCTTGTAAAATTGTTGGTTTTCATCCAAATGTTATGACTTATTCATGGAATTACCTTGAAGCAGGTCACGGAAAAGAAGCTCCAGATGGTGTGGGTGCAACTTGCAAGCGGACTGCTGACAAATGTATTGCACAAAAAGCCAATATAACAAATTTAAACACTTTTGCTGCTACTTTACGTGAAAACTGCTCAGGAATAAATATTTCAATTATTGAAAATTCTGATATTGAGACGGTTCATAAACTGATCAGAGAGAATGGAAATGACCTACAAGCCTTTAAATGTACACTTCTAGTTAATCAAGTTACGGGCCACACGTATCATCCAAATAAACTTATTATGAAATAATTGAGCTGTAGCATAACTTGCGACCATTATAAATTAGGAACTCTGGAATACACCAACCACTCAAAACGGCTCAAAGTAAATGAAGTTTATAGTACTGATTCTGAAGAAGATATTCCTCTTAACAACTTACGTAAAAGCGAAGTTATAGAACAAGCAGGCATAAGTAAGGATTTGAAAGATAAAATAAAAGTGACTTATGGCAGTGGTGATTACGTGTTAGTAAAATTTATGCTGAAAAAGAAAGAATATTGGTACGCTGCAATTTGTTCGTCTTATGATGACGAAGAAGAAGAATTGACTGTTACTTTTCTTAGGGTATGCAATAAAGAAGGAAACTTATTTGAATTAGATGAAGCTGATGTTGCTGATGTACTTTATGATGATGTGATTGAAAAATTATCAATGCCTTGTTTAATTGTTAAAGGTGATAGAGTGTATTACGATTTTAAAATGGCTGTAAATGTTTTTGAAAAGTGAGGTTATTTTATAAATTTTCTTCCATGTTACTAAATAATGATACAAAGAAATTGTTAGTCCAAACACAAAGACTGAAAGAAAAGTATTTAAAAATATTATATTCTAAGTACCTGATTTACATTAGTAACAAAAACATTAGGTATTTTTAGGTATTACTTATTGTTATTTTGAAAATAAATAGGTTAGGTAGTTAATGGTGTTTATAAATACCCAACAACCAAAGAAGTGACAGACTTAGCTAGAGAATTTCATTATTATGTTTTATTTTTCTTAAAAAGTATCAAAGAGTCATGTTTTTGTTATATATGATTATATTCAAAATATTTTACTAATAAATATGATTTCAAATACATGACTAACTTATTTTATTACAATAACATTATTATTTATCAGTCCCTAACTATACCTATCAGTCCCTAACCCGAGCTGTCAGTCCCTAGATGACTAAATTGAAAAACTGTTAATTTCTTGTAACTAAATTAGTCCCAAAAAGGCAGCGAGCCAATTTGTAACTAAATTACTCTCCAAAAGAGATCTCGGCTAAGAGACCCTCTCCAGGGGGTGGTTCGACTCCAAGTTAATGCTCACTATAGGAAGGATTGTGATGTATAAGTAAAAAGGGCGCCACTATCTTTTGAACGCTATCGATTAAGCAAACAAACTACACAAAAACTAAGGTGAGAAAGATAGAAACACCTTGTAATTACTTTAATTAAACAAATAAAGAAGCTACTTGAAACAAAAACCGACCACGCTACACCCTTAAGACTTATAGTCTAAGGTATATAAATGAAACGGTTTTTAAAACTATTGTTTATTTATTGAAACTGTAAGTAATTGCTGATAATGAACTGAAGTTGTAAAAAGTGGACTTAACTTTAGGTTTCTGTGCTGTCCAGAGGGGCGGCTTCAGCTTCTTTTTGGAGAGATGAAAGTTTCTGTAATGGTTCTGGCTGCTCAAGATGTAATAGTATTCTTAGCTCAGAAGTGGTTTGAAGGACTGTCTAGACATAAGAGGTAACTGGGCTCTAAATTTAGGGGTATCTTGACTGTAACTCGACTCCAACTTTGAGATGTCAGGCTCCAACTTAGAGGGTTGTGTCTTGCAACAACCAATTTCACAAGATGAGTACTTGAGGGTTTGTTCAAACTCTTCAGACGAGAGTATCAGTTGAAAAGGATATAAAATTGCTTGGCGATTCATTAAATAGTCTAGCTCAAGGCGGAAATTGTGTTTTGTGTCATTTGCAAGCGAGGGACGCGTTCTTTGGTTGGCCTCGTTCAAACAGATAAATAGTTAGTTACAAGGGGTGTCTTGTGTACAGTAGCATTAACAGTGAATAGGGGTCGGTTTTAACGGTAATAATAGCGGTATCGTTTACGGTCGGTAATAGTGCAAGGTGACATGACGATAGACATGTTACATTCTCTTAAAATAACGAGTAAAATGACTGGCCCTTTTAGATGTAAGATAGGTAATTAATTAAATATAATATACACTACTCAAGTAAAAAAAAGCATCTTAAGGAGTTATGGAACAAAACAACATCAAAAGTAGACCGATTTTTGTGGAATGACCCATATACTTTCTAGCTGAACATTTTATTGAATGATAACCTTTACGGTTAACACATGCAGCTTCAGGATAAGCTGGATCATTATTTTTTGGTGGGTAGATTGCCACATGGATACAGTCTATAGCACCTAACACCCCTGGAAATCGGAACTCGTAGTATCTAAAATAATTATACATGTGAAGAAGCTATAGTATACTCGCACTATCAACAAATAATAATAAATAATAAAATACCTATTACGTGTAGTGAAACATTCATTTAAATTTATCGGCATCTTAATAGCTCCATTGAATTCTTGTAGCTAGTTGAGAGCAGTTGCAACTTCAACTGTATTGCCGATTGACTAATATTATGGTTCACAAAGCCACCTACATCTCTCTGATAGCTGCCAGAGGCAAAAAATCTGAGAGCTACTAACACCTAAAAAGATGAAAGAGATTAAGGTAGTTTAATAATAATAATAATGTTTATTTGTCCCTTTAGATCATACAAATGACATATGATACGCCATGAAGATACAATTAAGTACACAAAATCGTCGCATTAAATAACAATTAAATGAAATAATTATAAAACACCACATAAGACGAAAAACATATAAATTGCTTAAAAAAGGAAAAAGACAAATAAAATACTCTTAAAACCTAGATATTATTAGAACATATTAAAACTATATTGTTAATATTTCTATTCTAAAAACTCCAAAATATTGTATAAATGATAAGTAATTATATAAGTATAAATCACTTGTTTCTACTTAGCAATGTAATTTAATAACTTCTAAAATAATACCTTTGTCTCAATGTTTAGTGAAGATATTCGAGTTGGGGCTACTATATGGGGTGTTAGTGTTTCAACTAAATTGATTACCAGATCTTTTGTTAAGCGATACGTTTTTTTAAAGTCTGTATCCCTCCTATCTTCGAACGGGTTAAGCCAAGGCGTATAACGTCTATCTGGTCTATTAAATAATATGTAATACATTAAACAAATACTGAAATGACTAATTACATATAAAATTACCGTCGTACACGACATAAAACATCGGCTGCTTCAGATCAACCGATGTTATTTCGCATACGATAGATTGTGTCGCTCACGGGGATTCAAAAATACATGTTCTTTCAATTTCGTGCGAAAGAGCATGCGACGGCGCATCGCACAAGCTCGAAAATCGCAGCCAGGTAATGAAATAATTTATAATTCCACTTATTATATATTAAAGAGGTACAAAAGTAAGGAAACAAACTGCTAAATGTTTTGCTGCAATCCCAATTTAAATTTATCTACCAGTTTATAGGTACCTATATATGAAAAACACAGCAAAGTGTATCAAATTATTTTACACTTGAAACGCTGAAAGATTACCCGTGCGTCATTGTATGTAAGCATACGAATCAAATAAAAAAATTTTAGTCAAAACAAAGTCTAAAATCAGTTCTGCGACCCGAAATAATATGATGTGGCTAATACTCCAACATACGACTTTTTTCTGCAAAGAAATTTTTATTGACAAAAATATTTTGTAATAAAATTGCTGTTGTAATTAACTGGGGTAATATTATTTTAACAAATGTTATGTTATTCTTGTTCTCATTCTTAAAGAAAAATGTTATTTTTAATACTGCAATTAAGGAAATAATACCTTTTTTTATCAGCATACAAAAATTTTATACACTTTTGTAATGTAACAAAATAATATATTTTTGTTAATACCTCAATAGTTTTCTTATTTACATTAATTAGCCTCAATACGAAAAAAAAGTCATCAACAAAAAGCACTGGTAATAGAAATAAAAATTATACCTCCATATGTGTATTCTATTATTATTTATTTAAACAAACCTTACAAACTCTACATACGTTTAGGTTAATTAAATATAAATTATTAACAGTAAATAAATAACACACCAAACAAAAAAAGCATATAAAGCCTATAAATAAAGTATTAATATATGATACAGAAAAATAAATATGATACCTACTCGTTCTACTGTAAAGAAAATTGTTAGAAAGAGTATATCAATTAAAAAATGAACTTTTTCATAAGTAAACATACTTAAACATCCTACAAGAACACAATTCAGAAAATTTCTACTAATAATCACATTCAGAATCTGAGTTGTTTTCATTTACATTTATAATGATTTTTTCCACGTTAATGTTTATTAAATTTTGTTCTCTTGAAAACCATTCTTCAATAAGCTGTTCGGTGTGTCTTACACAATTTTTCCAAACTTCTTCATTGCAATTTTCTAGTGATTCCTTCCACATGTTTAAATTTTATCATCCCCATATCCGTCTCTACCAATATGATTGTTGTAATAGGTTTTGCATTTGGCCCAAATTAATTTAATTGCATTAAAGTCACAATGATATGGCGGTAACCTTAACACCTCATGGCCATGTTCTCGTAAAAGTTCATCTATTACATATACATTTTCCTTTCTGTTCATTTTGGCAAGTTGCAATAATTCTGGTTTTGTAAATTTTTCATTATAGTTTATATTGTTTGCTTGTAGCCAAGTGGTTATTTGATCCTTTTTGGAAGAAGTCGAAGGTTGCTTTTCTACAAGTAAACTGTGGTAAGGAGCATTATACACTACTATCAATGAAGGTTCCTCCAAACTAGGAATTAACTGCGTTATAATCCATTTACTAAAAATATTACTGTTCATTTCTCCGTGGTAGTCAATCGTTAAAGATTTTGAAGAAAACAGCAAACTTGCTTCTTGGACGAATTCTTCTTAGAAGAACCAGCCTGAACGACAATAAAACGTTTACCGTCATAACCCTGTGGTTTACGTACACTTTTTACATTACTATCCTGCCAAGAATTTGTTTTGTTTCCCTTAGCATATATCCAAGTTTTATGTCTTGGTGAAGCACTATTCCTTTTTTCCATATATTTACGAGGGAAGCAAGCTCTTTGACTAGCAATACAGGTTCGTTCTATTAATGCTCTTCGATTATCATCCTTTTTGTATTTAAAACCCAATTCTTTTAATAATGTTCGCAAAGATGTATTACCCACAGACACAACATCTTTCTTTTTTAACTCAATGTTTAAAGTTTTGATGGTAACGTGCTTTTCTAAAATAAAAATAAATGCGATCTGCTCTTCCCCGGAGTAGATAGCACTGGGTTATTTTCTTTTCTTTTATTGATAGTATAAACTGATTTCCTAGAAATCTTAAGTGCAGCTGCCACTCTCTAAAACGAAAGTCAAATATAGAATACATAAAAAGAATTTAATATTCTTTAATATTTTACCTCTTGAATAGATGAAAGGGGTTCCAAGGGTCCACCATTTCTTTTTTCCAACTCAAAATTCTCGCAGAGGTTTAAGACCAACTGCTGCGCTTGTGAATTAAGGGGTTTCCCTTTTAGGGACATTATCCTAAAAATACTAAGAAACAATAGTATACATTAATATGACTGCATTAAAAAAAATGTAATACAGTAATACACTTGTTTGACGAGTTCTTAGACTTAACATCTACAGCTGATTGAATTAAATTTTTTATGATTGTATTTTATTTAAATAAATACTTACCAACTTATAAACACAATATAAAGCAACAATAGTTCTTAAAAGGACTGATTTTACAAAAAATACGACAATAATACAAATAATAAACAGGAACAATCAATGATGACAACCAATTGACAGGTACCACACTGATCAATTGAATAACTGTAAATATACAACAAAAATTGATCACAGTTGGTCAATTATATCGCTCTCTTTTTTTTATGATTCGTAAACACGTCTGTATACATACGTACGTATGTCTTGGATAGAGAAGACCACAGTTTATAATTTAATATTATCGTTTGATATTTATAGAAAAGGACAGCACATAGAAAAGGAGTCGGTGATATGATCGTTGAATCGTAACGCACGGGTAATCTTTCAGCGATTCAAGTGTAGGTTTGCAGTCAGTAAACACATAGGTTTTTGAAGCTTTATTTCTTAATACCTATAGATTTTTACTGAAATACCCAAAAATAATGTGACCCAATATATGTTTTTCAAAAATAGTTATGGTACAGTTGGAGATTCATATCCTAGTTTCTCTTCTACTTCTTAACCCATTATCTTCATTTTTTTATTCAATTCATTCCCGCAAAAATACTACTACCATTTATACTCACACAAATACATTTATTTATATCTTCAATTAGTATGTAACCACAGAAGAAAAATAATTTCTTTTTCCACTGGATATCTAGGATCTAGGATTCACTGCCAGATAAATGTGGTGAAAACCATATCTTATGGGATAGTGTCTATCTATTGCTACCTAATTTAATGAAACCTTTCCAAAATAGGGTTTTTTTAAACAGAGAAAAATAATGTTGAATCATAAATTATCAAGCAATAGGATAATCATTGAACATTGCTATGGTTTACTAAAACAAAAATGAAGACAATTGTATCATTTAAAATTTAGAAATATTAATACCTTACTTAACTTTATAAGGGCCTATTGTGTTTTACACAATTTGTTTCTAGATGATCAATTTGAAGAACCGGATTATAATGAAAATGAACTAATTGAAGAAAATTAATTCCATGAAGAAAATATCAGAAATAATGTACAGGCTGCACAAAAAAAGGAATAATATTGTTCAAATATTAATATAAGATTTGTTTAATAAAAATAAATAAATCAGTCTTTTTTTACAAAAATTTCTAGATAGAAGAAAAACCTCTAAATAGTAACAAAATAGTAATAAATAAGCAAGTTTTTTCGTACAAAGATTTCTATACAATAAAACAACCTATAAATAATAACATTAAGCTACTTATTATTAATATAATAATAAATTAATTAGCTTTTTTAGGAATATTTCTATAAAATAAAATTGAAAGAACAAAAAATATTAAAAATAGAATAAAACAAATTAATTAATATAAAATGTTTAGTTACTTTTTAAATTTTTTTATACAATTCCAATTTTTCCATTTCCAATTCCGACCTTTGTTGCTCTATATTTAATTTTTCTTGATAATATTCCTTTATATCCTGCCTCATTTTATCAAAGAAATAATTATTTGGTGAATCGATCATTTGAGGCATTTTTTGAATATCTATTTTATTTAAAACAGCAATTAGTTGAATATTTTATTTTCCTTTAAAAAATTCATTCACGTTCTCCTTAAACTCAAAATACTGCCTACCCCTACCAGTTCTAATTTTGTTATCTGTCTAATTCTACTGGACTAAGAACAATAATTCTGTTGTACTATTATTTTTTAAATCTACCGCCCGGCCTCAGACCGTTACGACTTGTGAGAATAGAAGGGGTCGAGCGGCAAGCGGCAAGACGGCAGGAGCCAGTGTGCACCCTAACTCGTTATAAGTAACATGTAACTACACATAAAAGAATTACGTAAAATAAACGTAAATTATGAATTACGATCGCATTTTTTAACTGCACACATTCTTTTCCTTCTTTGTCACATTTACTGAAGTGTATCAAAATTCTACATGGTCCTTCGACACGGATTAAGAGATCTCTAGTATCAAAATCCAGTATCTAATCAATTCAAGAATCAATAATCGAAGTGTTGCCAAGTTCGTCTAGCCATCGGCGCTTGCCTTTCGATTCGACCACGTCGGTCATTGAAGCAAATCAAGTGAGTTATTTCCTATTTTTATGCATGTCCTTTCTTTTGACATTTCTACTCTAAACAAGTACTATTATTAACTTAAAAAATAATTACAATCATATAAATAAATTAGGTACAAATTAGATAAACTAAAATTGATATTTTTTAAACATAAATCTTTTAGTAAAATAGTGTATTTTATAGCCAGTAACATAAAATAAAATCATAGCAATGACGGACGTAGATAAATTGCGCAAATCTAGAGGCTCAATTAAATCTAGGTTAACGACTTTCGTCAAATATATTGAAAAGGTTTGTTCACCTGGTGCAGATGTATCTGTCATTGAACTACAATCCCGCTTAACTCGAGCGGAAGAAATTATGTCAAAATTCGATGAAATCCAATGCAGCATAGAATCTGTACTAGTAGAAACAAACGAGGATGAAATATCTTACCGCGAAGAGTTTGAAAATGTATTTTATTCAACGATCGCAAAAGCTCATGCATTAATTAATAGTCTTTCTCATAATAATGTTGCACAAAACTCTCAAGACATCTCACGTATCACTACTTCTCATACTTCTGGTATCGCTCTACCATTAATTCAGTTGCCAAGATTTACGGGTAATTTCGAGAACTGGTTGGATTTTAGGGATTCATTTGACTCGATTATATTACAAAATTCAAATTTGAGCGACATCCAACGGTTCCATTATCTGAAATCGTGTGTAGCGGGTAGCGCAGAAAAGGTTATAAATTCACTAACAGTTTCCGCATCAAATTTCTCAATTGCATGGAACCTTTTATGCGACAGGTTCGAAAATAAAGAGTTGTTAGTACATAACCATATTAAATCGTTATTTAGTCTGAAACAGCCTAAAAAAAATTCTTCCACCTCTCTTCGACATTTAATTGACAGTGTTACAAGCAATTTACGGTCGCTAAATTCATTAGGTGAACCTATCGATAAGTGGGACGCTTTGCTTATTTATTTAGTCTTAGAAAGGCTAGATTCAGAAACTGCAAGAGACTGGGAAAGGAACAAACCGAACTCAGCTTCATTTGACAACTTGTTAAACTTTCTTAAAGGTAAGGCTGACATCCTTGAAAAATTAGAACAATCAATAAACAAACAATCCTCATCTAAGCACTCATATTCTTCCTCTTCAGTTAATCATAAGTCAATATAGCCGAGTTTTATTTACAAACCAATCTGGCATTTCGTGTACATTTTGCAAAGGTCAACACAAGGTTTCAATCTGTGAAGACTTTCTTAAACTCGATGTAAAAAAGCTTTTATTGTGCTATAATTGTTTACATAGTGGACATCAAAATACCACTTGTAAGTATGGCAAATGCAAGAAATGCGGCAAAAAACATCACTCGTCACTTCATGTTGAAGATTCTCAATTCAACATTTCTGCATCAACCCCGAACTCTAATGTTTCTTTATCAAGCACTATTCAAAGTAAAAATGTATTACTATCCACTGTTAAAATCTTAGTTCGCGACGAACTGGACAATGTGCAGGTGTGCAGAGCCCTGTTAGATAGCGGCTCTCAATCAAATTTTATTACCAATAGATTTCTAGAAATTTTAGGTGTGGGTAAAGTTCCGGCTAATATATCTGTCGTTGGTATAAGCCAAGTCTCATCAAGCATCAAATTCAAGACAAACATTCAAATCGAATCTCGTCATTCCTCATTCCAAACTTGTTTGCCATGTTTTGCCATTCAAAATATTTGTGAGTCAATTCCAAGTCACCCTTTTGATACTTCATCACTAAAGATTCCCCCCAACATCCAACTGTCAGACCCAGATTTTCATATTCCCTCCCAAATTGATGTTCTAATCGGTGCCGGTCACTTTTGGGATCTTCTATGCGTCGGTCAGATAAAGTTAAACCCTCAAGGCCCAATCCTTCAGAAAACCAGGCTAGGTTGGATCATTTCTGGTCCAATACCACAATCAGCTAATCCTACTTCTTTGCATTGCAATTTCTCTCAAAACAAAGAATATCCAGACCTATCTCGGTTCTGGGAGTTGGAAGAATGTTAGTTACTTCCAAACCACTTTCACAGGAAGAAATAGCTTGTGAAACTCACTTTAAAAACACGCATCAAAGAGATAAAAATGGTAGATTCATCGTTTCACTTCCTTTAAAAGACTCACCTACTAAACTGGGCGTTTCTAAGCAAACAGCCATAAGACGGTTTTATAATCTTGAGCGTAAACTCCAATCTAATGAAGTTTTAAAGAACAGATACACCCAATTCATGGCAGAGTACATATCATTAGATCATATGACCGAGGTTTCTGATCATGATCTTTCCGAACCAAATTTTTATCTTCCTCATCATGGCGTCGTCAAGGAGGAGAGTACCACCACTAAGCTTAGAGTTGTTTTCGACGGCTCATCTCGTTCATCATCTGGAGTTTCTATTAATGACTTGCAAATGGTCGGACCTACAATCCAAGACGATCTTTTTTCTATCCTATTGCGCTTCCGACAACACTCCTTCGTTGTTTCGGCAGACATAGCCAAAATGTACAGGCAGGTTTTAATAAATCCTGCCCAAAGATGTCTTCAAAGAGTTGTTTGGAGAAGTGAACCATCGCAACCTCTTCATTCGTACAATCTAAACACGGTCACCTATGGTACAGCCTCGGCGTCCTTTCTAGCTACAAGCTGCCTATACCAACTTTCAGTTGACTTTGCTGATAAATTCCCCGAAGCATCTAAGATAATCGCTTCAAGCTTCTATGTCGATGACCTTCTAACAGGGTCACTCAGCAGAAGACCTATTAAAATTATGCGTTGAAATCACTCATATTCTTATTTCCGGTGGTTTTCCTTTACGTAAGTGGGTTTCAAATGATCCCGCTGTTCTTCACAATCTCCAGAGCTCTCTACCTTCTCTTGACGATGTTCCATTTTCACTAGCCTCTGACAGCAGTACAAAAACGTTAGGGCTCCAGTGGCATCCTAAGCTAGACATTTTATCATACAGGGTAGATAATAAATTCTTACCTAATACCATATCCAAAAGATCCATTCTTTCCGCAATCGCTCAAATATTTGACCCTCTTGGATTGGTAAGTGCATCAATTATCATCATAAAGATTTTAATGCAGCAGCTTTGGCTTCAGAAACTAGACTGGGATCAATCAGTACCCCTTGACATCCACTCTCAGTGGCTATCTTTTCGGGATAAACTCTCTCATCTCAACGAGTTAACCATTCTGCGACGCTAGCGAAGTCGCTTATGGTGCAGCAGTTTACATACGGAGCTCTGACTCTCAAGGACGTGTGGAGGTCAACCTTCTCTGTTCAAAGACAAGAGTATCACCTCTGAAAAGGATAAGCATTCCACGTTTGGAACTTTGTGGCGCCCTTGTTTTGGCCCAACTTGTAGAAAAGGTCAATAAATCCTTAAACATTCAATTTCACAAATCTATCTGTTGGACAGACTCAACCATCGTTCTTGGTTGGATTAGGACTCCCCCACATCTTCTTAAGACATTCGTAGCCAATCGTGTGGCGGATATTCAATGCAAAACCGATGCTTGCAGCTGGAGGCACATAAGAACTATTGAAAACCCTGCCGACACTCTATGGTGGAATGGACCTCCATTTCTGCTGAATCCAGAAGACACATGGCCAAATTCTCCTGTCACCTTAAATGAAGATCTACCTGAAATTAAATCGTCTAATAGATCTCATATGGCTGTAGTTACTCATCAATTCCCATTTGAAAAATTCTCGAACTTTCATACTCTCAGGCGAGTCATTGCTTATTGCCTGAGATTCCGCTCTAATGCCTCGATCTCTGACAAGTCTCTTAGAAACACGGGGCCACTCAGCCTATCTGAATTAAATAATTCTATTAATTGCTTAGTAAAATTGGTCCAGATGGAGAAATTTCCTTTGGAATTGTCACAATTACGTAATGGAAAACCCATTTCCACAAAGAATCCTTTCCTGGATCATGAAGGTATAATAAGAGTTGGGGGTAGGTTACGCAACTCAAAATTTAACTTCAATAAGAAACACCCAGTCTTATTACCATCACAACATCATTTCACTGCAATTTTGTTTCAATCTGAGCACCTAAGGCTCTTTCATGCTGGTCCACAACATTTACTTTCCGTCATTAGAGAAAGATTCTGGCCCATTCATGGAAAAAACGCAGCTAAACAGGTGGTTCGTAAATGCATGCGATGCTTTCGTACTAACCCACCCGAAGCATCACCATTAATGGGAGACCTTCCTTCAACAAGGGTAACTCCATCCCTTCCTTTCTCTGTAACCGATGTCGACTATGCTGGTCCCTTCCTAATTAAGAATGGACGCGGACGCAGTAATTCTTATTATAAGGCCTATGTAAGCCTATTCGTTTGCTTTTCCACAAAGGCCATCCATCTTGAGGTTGTGAGCGATTTAACGGCCCAGGCATTTATCGCTGCTCTAAAACGGTTTATTGCTAGGCGCGGAAAACCAGCTCGCATATTTTCAGATGATGGTACCAATTTCGTAGGCTCTAATAATGATCTCAAAAATCTTGGTAGCTTTCTAGTGGCAAACGAGGCCCGGATGCTTAATGTCTGTGCAAATAATGCCATAAACTGGCAGTTCATACCACCTAACTCTCCTCACTTTGGTGGGCTATGGGAGGCGGGAGTAAAATCGATGAAGTCGCATTTGAAACGCATAATGTCCGATACAAAATTAACATATGAAGATTTTTCAACATTACTTGTTCAGATAGAAGGTTTACTTAATTCCCGACCTTTAAGCCCTATGTCATCCGACCCTTCTGACCTGTCTCCCCTTACTCCGGCTCACTTCTTAATTGGTCGTTCAATGGAATCTGTACCTGAAATCGATGTCGCTGCGATGAACCCAATGCGATTGGCTCACTTCCAAAGACTCCAACAGCTTCGGCAGCACTTTTGGCGGCGTTGGTCACTGGAATACATCAGTGGACTGCAGCAGAGATCAAAATGGAAGAAGCATCAAGATAAGGTCAAGGTCGGCACACTGGTACTGATAAAGGACAAGAACTCGCCTACTTTAAATTGTACGATGGGACGAATCGAAGAACTTCATCCTGGCCCTGACGGAATCACCAGAGTAGTAACCCTTCGCACCTCCAAGGGTTCTCTTCGCAGGGCATTCACGACTATTTGCCCCCTTCCCAGCATTGAAGAATGAACCTTTATTGCTTTTACAAACTTTCATAGTGAACAATAATAGTTTACTACCACACTCTAGTATGTGTTCTGTGACATTCTTATATGTACCGTGTTTTTGGTTCTATTGTATCAGTTTTACTTTAATTTTTATTTAAAATATGTTAAATTTATGTAAATAATGTTGAAAGCCTGCTGTTTCAAGGCCGGGGGCATGTCTAATTCTACTGGACTAAGAACAATAATTCTGTTGTACTATTATTTTTTAAATCTACCGCCCGACCTCAGACCGTTACGACTTGTGAGAATAGAAGGGGTCGAGCGGCAAGCGGCAAGACGGCAGGAGCCAGTGTGCACCCTAACTCGTTATAAGTAACATGTAACTACACATAAAAGAATTACGTAAAATAAACGTAAATTATGAATTACGATCGCATTTTTTAACTGCACACATTCTTTTCCTTCTTTGTCACATTTACTGAAGTGTATCAAAATTCTTTGTAGACCCTTTTCAGAACACGCCATCTATTTTCACAGTGGCTAGGGGTTACTTCAACCTGCAATTTGCTACTTATTTATTTGCTGACAGTTTGCCGTAATTGTTTCATTGTTTTTATTTATGCTGTCCCAAGTTTAAGTTTATAAATTTTATATATGTCTAAAAACACTCTGATGCTGATAACATTCCACTGCACATGTTGCATTTGCGGAGATGAAGAAGTGTTGGGTTCCACTATGAATTCAATAACTAAAAAAATTGAATCTCAAGATAAATAATATTTTTACTTATTATTAAAAAACTTACATTCAGAACTCTCCATATTTTTCTTTCAAATAATTTTTGGATGCAAAAATCAAATCAAAATATTATTACATCAATAATATTTGTTATTAATATGGTGGGGTTGGTAAGCAGGCATGCAACCAATGAATTATCAATCCAACACTACAGCGCATAAATACAACATTATACCAGATACAACAACAGAACTCGATAGTGGAATTTTTTTGGATCCCATCCCACGTGGGAATAGAGGGCAACGAGATAGCAGACACCTTAGCTAAATCCGCAATAACTAGAACAGACTCAATAAAAGAACACGAAATAATACATACTGATTTAAAATCCTTTTTTAAAAGAAAATTATTCGAAGTCTGGCAATCCCAATGGAATACAACCAACGAAAAGCTCCATGAAATAAAACCTGCAGTGATCCCATGGACTTTCTGGCCTATAAACCGACGTCAGCAAGTTATCTTATCACGACTCAGATTAGGACACACCGCTACTACCCACGAATACCCATTAAAAGGAGAAGAGGAACTTTGTTTGTGATATTAAAATTTTAGTGAAACACATTTTAATCTAATGTCCTCTTTATACCCTAGAAAGACAACAACATCATATTCCAAACACGATGAAAGAAATATTAAAAGACTGTAATATTAGTAATTGTAATGTCCTTAATTTCTTAAAATCAATATCAGTAACCAAAATTTAATTATTGTTATATTATTATGTTCATTACTCTAGTGCTAATGACCCTATGCGGTCGATGCAAAGTTAAAAAAAAAAAATTATCAACACTGTTAGAATACTATAAGAATACACACAAAATGTGTGTTCTGTGATACCAATTACCGTCTTTTTTTTCGGGCTGAGATGGGAAACTCATGGGTCCTTATCCAGAACCCAACAGTGTTGGACTCACCCTCGAGAGGATGCCTACCAACCAAACCCACCTCAAAACTCGCCGTTACCCCCGCCTCAGAATCACTACCCTAGCATACTTCAAGACGGGCAGCGGTCCCTCACATACTCTTCACCCATTCATACTCCGCTATTAAACCCTAGAGATGGAAATAATTATACTGGCTGTCCGCAAATGAACCCAAGAAAGCAATTACTAACGGTAATTTGGATATTAGCTACTCCTGATTCATCATAACAGATGGATTGGAAGAGGGGGCCTAAATAATTGGCCAGCCCGGTCTCTCGATTTAACTAATATGGATTTCTTTTTTTGGGTTTTTATAAAAAATGATGTTTATAAAACTTCTCCGACTACTAGACACGACATAAAAGAGAATCACAACGGCATTTCAATCTGTTAACGTTGAAATGCTGAAAAATGTTAGTCAATTATTTGAACTTGGACTGCAGCATTGCATTAATGTTAACGCTGAACACTTTGAATATTTAGTTTAATATTACGGGTAGAATTATACTTTTGGAGGCTTGTTTTATTTAGAATAATTTGTTTATTAAAACTTATTATTTTTATGGATTGTTTGTTATATTAAACGTTTATTTCTTTCACATAATAGGTTAATTATGGTTTACAATAAATATTACAAAATAACTCTGTTTTTGGGTATATTGAATGCTTAACAAAAATTAAAGTTACATAATCGGGTATTCTATTTATGATATAAAATACAGGGTGTTCCATTTGAAAGAAGAGAGAAAATGAAAGGTCCGAGTTATCGTCCACCCTGTATACAAAAGGGAAAATAATTAATATTCAATAGAATACGGTGATATTGTATCATATTACGAAAGTCTGTTAAGCAAAATACTTTTTGATTCTTCAACGTACAATAAGATACAGAGCGTTGATTTACCTACGATTTTAACACAAACGTGTCCATAATTTCTGAAGGACTCTGTATAACGTATCAAAAACTTCAAAAAAATGTGAGCAGTCCGAATTTGGTATAATATACAGGGGTTCCCATTTAAAAAATCATATGTTTGGTTTGTATACAACACTATAGTTTAAGGAAATTTCAAAATATGGACCCTAACCATTAACATTTTTTGATATCTTCTAAAACAACTCATATACCGAACTTTGTCATAAGGTTGGTACACCCTGTATATTGTAGTGTATACAAATTTTAAATAGTAGTATGTATCATTTATTAAATTTATTAATTTCATGATATATTTTTTTATAAGTTTTATTTTATTAAATTTGTATTTTATGATTTTAATTGTTAAATTTTAATATTTGTGGGGCTAAGATTATTTAATTTATATTTCCAATTTAATTTTACCTTACTCGACTATTAATTGTATTATGACTAACTTGATATAATTCTATGAGCATGTGAGAACGCTATATTCTCAGTAGTTGGTTCAATTAAGTTATAATTAATTTTAATTCACCTTTGTAAAAGTTATGATATCTAGATTTTACCTTAATACAACCCTGTTTATTTTAAAAATTCACTAGTCTTCATATATCGTACTAATTTATAATATCGATACTTTAACTGAAATTATTAATCGATTCTTATATTTGTTCCTTGATCATTCTATTTTTCCTAATAGTATTTTGAATATATCATTAAGAAACATTTAATTTATTTTACAAAAATTTTAAAACATGTGATTAAATTTGATAATCGAAAGGTAATAAAATTTATTGTATAATTTTAAATTTTAAAGACGTACCGCAATTGGTCCGCTTTTATGAATAACTACAGCAGCGTTTCTACTCGGTGTTCTATGTTCCAAGCAAACGTTGTAAGCAAAAATGGCGTCGACTGCTTTCTTAATAAAAACTCATTCTAATAATGATATATAAACATTACTTATCTCCACTAATATGTTTTATTTTTCTACTGGTTTT
The DNA here is from genome assembly GCA_035357415.1 of Ophraella communa. NCBI lineage: Eukaryota > Metazoa > Arthropoda > Insecta > Coleoptera > Chrysomelidae > Ophraella > Ophraella communa. The sequence continues at coordinate 24,842,856 of CM068990.1, read as the reverse complement.
TTTAGGTAATTTAAACTTGATGCAAGATTCGACATCTAACAAGAAGATAATCCAACCATACTACTGAGATATAGTGTTTCTTACTCAAATTATTGTTGGACTCAATTTTATTCAGTGTTCCTAGTTAAATGTGTATAATTTCAAATTAAAGAAGCCTTGAAATTCATATATTTGAATAGTTTATTATTAATCCTTTTTCTTAATGAAACATGAACTGTTTTGGCAAATAAGGTAAGATTATTTTCCTTTAATTTTGAATCATTACAATGTATATATCTGACAACCGTATTTTAAAATTAAGTAGGTATCCATGGTAACGAATGCCTAGAGTTGGCATAGCATACTTTACAGTTTTGTGCGAATAATTAATGCTCTTTGTATTATTGCATTTAGAATAATAAAGTGACCACAAGGGAGAGAAATTGATGCAATTAAAGATAGATTTAAAAACTCTCAAATATTCCCAACATTATTGATGCAATTGATGGATCATACATTTCAATCAAAGCTTCAAAAATTGATGCAGACATGTTACATAAATAGAAAATGCTTTTATGCTATAACATTGCAAGGAATATGTGATCCATCAATGAAATGTAATGATTGCTTTGCAGGATACCCAAGTTATGTAAGCGATGTGAGAGTTTTTAGAAATTCTGACATATTATATACCAATATAATATCTAATACAAATCACTACTTACCTGGAAATGAATTTTTATTGGGAGATAAAGCTTATCCTGTTTTACAATGCCTTATCTCTTCTTATATTGATAGAGAAAATTTAAATGCTGTTAAGAGAAGATTTAATGAAACTATCAAAAGATAGACAAGTCATTGAAAGAGCATTTGCCCTTTTAAAACGACGACTTAGAAGGCTTAAATGCTTGGATATGAATCGTACAGATTTAATACCGGCAACAATTTTGGCTACATGTGTCATACACAATATTTGCATAGATATGAAAGATGCAAATATTAAGGAATACATGAAAGACGGAATGGAAGTTGATGACAACATTGATGAAAATTTTAGATGCCTAGTTCAAAATTATCATGAAGAAATTCGTGGTAGTCAGAAAAGAGAGTGTAAATATACATTAATTTTCCAAAGTACCTATAGTAGTTGTTTTTCATTAAAAAAGGGTCACACTCTGGTTTTACAATTATTTAATTTTTCTTAACTGCAGAGGGTGATATTTGAGATATTTTTTAATAATTTTGTGAATATATGTTAACTGAATAATAATGATAATAAATCCTATTGTTTAAATTTGCATTTTATTTGTCAGAATATTTTTACATATATTGTAACATTTAAATATTCGATAATATATATAAATAGCATAATATCAACAGAAGTTAAATTGATTGTACTAACCCTTACTTTTTGGAAGTCCATCTTATTAAGAATAATAAAAAACTCTTCGTTTTACCAAAACTTCCACTATTTATTTAAAAAATTGCTTTTTTTAAACCTCAATGACGGCCGTTTCGCTGATTAGCATCGTCAGATTAACATTTAAGTTACAATTTGTTTGTTTGCAGCTAGGTACCTGATGTTGTTTGTTTAGGTAGTATTAAGGCTAGACCAAGTATGGAAGTAATAAGACATAACAATATTAAAGCCTAGATGTTAATAGCCCTAAGGGATTATCCTGGATTATACTGATCGTAGAGGGAATTTAAAATACACAGAAATAAATAAAAGGACTAACTATGATAAAAGAAATAAAGGCAGACATTAAAAAGCAGTTTCAAAAAGAAGAGGAAACTTTGAAAAATAATATTGTAGAAATACAGACAAACAATAAAAATGAGCAAGACAGAATAATAAAAAACATAAAAATAGTAGATGAAAAGGATGTAAATAATAATGATGAAAACATAGACTTGAAGAAAACATTAGAAGATAAAAAAAATGAAACAGTAGTTGAGTATATTCTAATTGCCCGCGTATGTAGTCATGCGCAGCTGTTAGCTAACCTACAGGTAAGCAACCACATCCTCGCTCTCATTCGCCTGCCAGACGCTGAACGTAATGTATCGTGTATAGATTAATAAACGTTGAGTACATATCGTATTACTGTGTTTCCCAAGTAGTAGAAACAGAAATTATACACAATGAACTGGCTGAACAAAACAAATATGACATTGTAGAAACAAATACCGAAACGAATATAATCGAGACAAAAAATAGTAATATAAAACTTACAAGAAAATTCAACCTACATAAAAAAGTTTTACGAAACATAGATACTATTAATATACTTAAAAATATATTAATTAAGGAATTCATATAAAAGAAAAGTATAGTAAATAAAGAATACTTAAAACTTAAAATTTGGACCAAGAAACTACATTATAATTTAAGAACATACAATTCAACACTAAAATTTTATAATGTAATAAAAACACAAGATTTAAAAACTTGGACAAATCAACAAACATATAATATGAGTTTAGATAATGATGACATAAAAATACATTAAAATTATGCACCAACACTAAACTGCCATAATTCAATAAATATAAGAGAAGAAACATATATGGGAACAAATAATAATATAATTTAAGAATTAACAATAATAATAGACATACGATTTTTACAATACAACACAATCTCATATAACCGTGACAATAAAAACTACATAATAAATAAGAAAAAGGTACACCAAAAGAAAAATATCACATTAATTAAGGATAATAAACAAAATTGGAAAGTAAGAAAAAAAAAACTAGATAAAAAGAGTCCTTACAGGTTTATCTAGTAGTATAGGAAACATGTAAGATAGAATTATGATTATTAGTAGTAACTATAATAGTAAATGTTATTAATATGGCAACTACAACAGTAAAATAAGCAAAACTATATTAACATTTTGGGGAAAATGTTGCATCGGTGACAATTTCAACATCTTTCATATATGGTACATCTAAGTTTATGGATTTATCTAAAAAATAAAAATAAAACTAATTAATAAATCCCTCTAAATCATACTAAGTAATAGAACAACTAATGATCCATTGGATATATAACAACAAAAATATTCCAAAAACACTAGTATAATAATTGTTCGAGCAACAGAAATTAACAATAATTATAAAACAATGAAACTTTTGTAAAAACCACCCTTTCCCCCCTTCTAATACGCCTAGTTGCGCGTTGCGCTTCACAGAACCGCCAGTCTTGGCATCTCCGTCGTGAAGGCAACGAGTGTCCTCAATTTCCAGTTCTTTCTGCTTTTTCTTTACTCAGCAAAATTTTTTTATCATTTTTCGTATTGTTTCCCAATTCTCTTTTGTTTTTTGGCGTAATCTTTTTTTCAACCTTTCTCCTCGCTCGTTCCCGGTGCTCATTCCATCTTTCACATATGAATATTGTGTGATCAGGGGTGTCTTCGCATTCACAGTAGGCGCATTTGTACTCGGCTATTTTTTTAAATCTCTTTGCATAAGTGTCCTGAAAGGGCCTGTGTAATATGTGTTCCTCATTAGTTCACTTTCTCCTTGTGCTGATACTATTAATGCCAGTATTGACCCTTGAGGCACTCCGAATTTTACTTTTATCATGTCTTTTCTAGTAATTTGAATGCACCTTTCTTTAAAGTATTCTGAAATAATTCTAACAAGATAATTTGATACATTCCTTTCTTCTATATTTCTCGTTATTAACTGCCAGTTAGTAGTATTAAACGCATTTTTTACATCGAGTGTTAGAAGAGCGTTCCAATATCCTTTCCTTTTCTCTATTATCCCCTCAATTATTTCCACGGCTTGTATTGTTGAATGTCCCTTCCTGAAACCGTACTGATGTTTAGGTAATTCGCCCTTTTCCTTAATTTCTTCCTCAAGCCTTTCTTTTATAACTGTTTCATAAAGTTTGCTTATGGTATTCAGCAAGCACAGTGGTCTGTATGTGTTAGGTTTAGTTTTTGGTATTAGGGTTACCTTCACCGTCTTCCATTCTTTAGGGAATATTTGTGTTTTAACTAGTTCATTTAATACCTTTAGTATCCATTCGATATTTAATTTCGCTGTTTCTTTTAGGCCACCTGTTTTAATTAAACAGTTTTTCGAAAATCCTTTCTCGGAAGCATACCTGTTCCTTATACACTCAATTATGCACACCATTCACACAAAAATACAGACATTGTAATATTAGTTGGTCGTTGGGCGTCAATTTGTAACCAAATTATTACGTTTAGCGTCAATTTGTGATATAATTTACATGTTAAGAGTGAATTTATAAAAATATTTAGTTAACTTTTAAAAAATAACAATATACCTAAAGAAAAAATGTAATTTACAATAAAAAAAACATTAATCTTAATTTTGTCTTTAATTAATTGTAAAAGATATTTCAATAATTAACAATATTTATAAATGTTTATCACAGCAAAAATTATGATAGTTAAATACCTCGGCTAGGGGTGAGTAAGTTCATTAGCTCTGACTATAGTACAATATTTGTTTCTTTAAGAAATTATAAGGGCGCCACTGAAATCTTTTTATTTTTTATAATACTATTGAAGAAAGTTGTTTTAAGCTGAGTTATTTAAATAAGTATCATAAGATGACAGAAAGATGTCAGAAAAAAACTGTCTATGAAGATAAAAAAAATGATATGAAAATATACCAACAGATAAAAGATAAATAGATTTCCTTGGTGCTAAAATGAATGAAATTAAGAATACGTTACAAAAAAAAAATAATCCGCAAACAGTTCTTTAAAACTACTAATTCTAATACAGTTGACGATACGAAAATGATTTTGATATTACGTTTAAGAAATAAAGAAAAACGAGACAGCTGTATAATATTATAAATGCATTTATGTTGGTCGACTTATCTTTTTTTACATCTGATCCATTGGTTGATCAAGGAGAGGGTGGTCCAGTGAAGGGCACCAATGTAGAACCAATCAGCGGTAATTCGGTAGTAACCCAGTAATGTCTTTGAACTTGAAATTTGTAATGTATTTTGAACTTGAAATTTGTAATGTCTTTTGACTTGAAATTTGTAACGTCTTTTGACTTGAAATTTGTAACGTCTTTTGACTTGAAATTTGTAACGTCTTTTGACTTGAAATTTGTAACGTCTTTTGGTATTGTATATTCCAATGCTGTGAAAAATTGTCAGCATCAGCCACGTGTTCGTTTATTTTTTTCCGTACAAAAAGTACAAAACAGCGTATTCCGAAATATACATTTATCATTAGGATATATTATAGAAAATACAGTAGTAACAAAAGATAAATTAATATAACAATTAGAATTCCAAAAAAAGTACTCAACTCGCCATTTTGTATTTTTTTATAAAAAAATTTACAATTATTACTTTTAAATTGCCCTCAAAATATACTTGAAATAATTATTAATATGAAAATTCTCATCTGATTATATAGTAGGTACTATCAAGATTTATAGAAATTATATTTAAAATCTTTTACCAAAAATTAAAATCAAAAAACATACCTGTGTATAACTCCAATGACAATAAAAGAATGAATCGTGGTTTAAGGTATTGAACTAAGCCACATTAAAGATCGTGTATAAAGTTGGAATTACTGACAGGAATCGTTTATAATAATTAACATGTTAAGAACTCTATACAATAGATGGTGTTAGTGTTAGCCATATAATTAATTTAAAAATACTACGTTTTTAGTTAACATATTATGTTACAATATTAGAGAAAGGCGATAATCTAATTCTTGAAACAAAAAGCATACTTTCTTCCATAACAAAAAGTTTAGAAGACCGAATTAAGGAAAATTTTGTGCCGCTGAACGTTCAGAGTATTATAAATAAAGAAGATGAAAACAGGAAACAAGAGTTTAAAAAATGCTCACATGACTTCTACAATGAAATTAAAAGATATATTGAAGAATGGATGAGACCCTTAAAACAATTTGAGAAATTTGATTGGATGTTTTTGCCGAAAATTAATAGCAACACAGAGTGGACTCTTATTGAAGACACTGTCCTCTATTTAAAAGATAAAAATATAAACATTGACGACGCAAAATTAATTGACAAGTGGGTGAATTTAAAGGCTTTTTGCCAAAACTTAACTGAACAAGATAAGCTTTTAAAATCCAATCAACTTTGGGTACAAGTTTTTAAAACGCCAAATGCGAATTTATATTCGGAATTGCTGAAAATTGCGCAATATTTTTTTTGCATTCCGGCGCATAATGCCAACGTGGAGAGGGTATTCTCATTGATTACACAACAATGGACTAAAGAAAGAAATTTACTAAGCGTAGAAACAATTTCTTCAATAATTAAAATTCAATTCAAGAAAACAGTTGCACTGATTTTTATAAATTACTTTTAAAAAGGGAAGATATTCTAAAAGCTATCGGAAAAAATGATAAATACAAAAAAACTGAGAAGTAAAAAGGCAAGAGGCTAAAGAAAACGCTTTAATAGCTAGATAGACAAATCGTGTTGTGAGTGCAATAATTGCTTTTTATTTTTGTAGTTATGATTATTTTCATTGGGTAGGTAAAAACTATTTAAAATATGGTTGTTAATCAAAACTTTAAGTTGATGAAAATAAGTATAGAATTGATTATTTTGATTTAAAATTTTATTAATGTAACACATTGATGTAGGTCTAAACTTTAAAAAAGTTCTTTTTTGTTGTTTAATATTTAAGAAGACTGCATTTATTTAGTTTATATTCTGCTAGAGCTAGGCTAGAATAGATATATTTTGTTATATAAATGACTGCGGATAAAAAGTAAAAAAGGTGTTTTATGACATTTTCAACTGTTTTTTTTTACATTGAATATGTTTAAAAGATCTTGTTGACATGTCCGGCTTTCAGACTCTAAAATCCGGGGTTTTCACGCGTTTTGTCCTGTTTTCCAAAATTTAGAGATGGAAATCTCCCATTATGATTAAGACTTCCAAATTAAAGGAGTCCCCTCTCTTAAAATGTTATATCGCGCTATTCGTTTGCATGGCTACCAAAGCCATACACTTAGAATTAGTTTCCTCACTCTCTACCGAAGCTTTCCTAATGACTTTAAGATGCTTCATTTCTCGAAGAGGTAACCCATCCGTAATTTTTAGCGACAATGCTACAAATTTTTCGGAATCTCGCAACGAACTTCGAGAACTTTACTCGTATTTTAAAGGATCTGGTGTATCAGATGCCACAAAAACAACTCACAATTTCATAAATTGGAAATTCATACCCCCTCTCAGTCCTCATTGGGGCGTTGTTTGGGAATCCCAGATAAAGGTGGCTAAAAGTCATCTTAAACGCCAAATTGGAAATTCGAATCTGACCTTGGAGGAATTGACTCAAATCGAGGCAATTCTGAATTCGCGTCCACTGTGTCCCATCTCCAATGATCCCTCCGACCTGGAATGTTTACCTCCTGGCCACTTTTTAATTGGTACCAACCTCACTTCATACCCGGAACCCAGCATTTCCCACATCCCCGAAAATCGCTTAAGTTTATATCAAAAATGCTCCCGTATTCAACAGAATTTTTGGAAAAGATGGTCTGTGGAATACTTGAATACCCTAAAAAATCGAACCAAGTGGTTGCACCTTCGGAAAAATTTAGAAATAAATGATCTTGTTTTGCTTAAAAAGGATGGTGGACCTCCTCTTCATTGCCCTTCGGTACCCATGGTAAAGTCCGAGCCGTTAAAATTAAAACTCTCCATTGTGAACTTACACGTCCTATTACAAAATTGTGTCCTTTACCACAAACATTTAATTAAAATTAGACTAGACATTTCTCCTTTTTGTTTTTTTTTATAGTTTAGAGCCGGTTCGCTCAAGGCCGGGGAATATGTTCGAAATTCGAAAATTCTGTTATACCCGATCGGGTCGCCTTCTCTAATAATGTGACAGTGACAGATAGTGACAAAAAATGAAATAATGATAACCACGTCGTGTAATCTTGTTTTATAAAAAATTTATTTATTGTATTTTGTGGCAATTGTGGCCCAAAAATTGTATATTTGGCATTAAATTAATGGTAATTATGTTATTAACCATCTCTATTCATGGAATCCATTAGAAAAGGCAACAAGAAAAAATCATTATCAAAAATTTGAAAGAATTCGCGTCAATGGAGACGATCCTCACTTAAAAGGCAACGCTCTCCACTCTCTTTGACTAATTTTATAGGCTTCATATATTATGTTCTGGAATATGATGTACGACGTTTCTTCCTCTTTTGGCATATTCTTTAATCTATGTTCTAAGCTAGTTTTGAGGATATCCCAATCTGTGTTATATATTTTCTTTTCAGCAATTGCTTTGATAGGCTTATCTGTTTTAATTTCATAGCTTATATAGCGGTGATCTGTTAAGTTTTCTTCCTCTCCCACTTGCCAATTTGTTATGCGCTTTGCTATTTTCTGAGTTGATAGGGTGACGTCTATAAATGATTCAGAACTTCCTCTCACAAATATTGGTTTATTTCCGATATAATGTATAACTAAATTTAATACAGATATCCTTGCGCTCCAATACTCCCCTCTATCATCATTTTTCGGTGATCCCCACATAGCCGACTTTGCATTTATGTCTCCACAGATGATTATGTCCTGTTTACTTTTCCGTATCAACCCAATTACTTCGTCAACAGTTTCGGTATATTCGTTTATATTTATATTTGGTAAGATATAACAGCAGCAAAGGTCACTTAACCCCAAATCAAGACATACATATCCTCGTCCTTTTCTAATTTTGTGTACCACTATCTTTTTGTTTAGCAATAATACTGCCATATCATTTCTTTGATCCTTAATCCATTCAATTTTTCCGGTAATATTTTTATTGGGTTCATACACGATTAGGATGTTTTTTTTTATGTTTGGCTGAAGCGTATGCTAGATCATCAGCTTTCCTCCCCCGTCCGAGATTTATTTGTAGGACTTTAATTACCATAATCAGTGCCAAGGCCTAACCTACCACTGCTGATTGAGTTTATTCGGTCTCTCCTAGTTTTTCCGCTGTTTAAAAAATGGACATTTTATATGGTATCCACGGTGGACTTTCGCATTTCTGTATTTGCATCTTTCTGTATTTTTACAGTCTTTACTTTTGTGTCCAGTTTATCCACATCGTAGACATTCGTCACTTCTATCAATTTGTGCAGCACATTCCCAGGTCTTGTGTCCGTACTCCAAACATTTGAAGCATCTAATTACTTGTACCCTTCCCTTGACTCCGCATTCTATTAGGCCAACTTTTAGTCTCCTTCCTTTAATGAGTAACAATGCCTCTGACCTTGGCATCTCTACTATGGCCGTTTGCTCCCCATGGTTTCCTCGACGTAATGTTTTTACGTCTATATCTGTTATTTTTATTTTTGTTTCCCGTTTTATTGCTTGTTTAACTTCCTCCTCACTTGTAGTTGGTTCCATTCCCATTATATATATATATCGTTGTGCTGCCCTTCTTCCTGATTACAACCTTTACATTTTAAACTTTACTAATTATTTCACTTCCAAGTATGTTTGCCGTTTCCTGTCCTCCTTCGAGTGCCATTAGAATGTAACCTTTTGCTGTTTTTTTTTAAATTGTATTTATCTTTATTCCCATTTTTTCGATATCTACTTCGTCCTTAATTTTTTTAAGTACATCCAAATAACTCTTTCCTTCTGTTTTGACCATTGCAGTACTTTCCTCTTTTGTTCTTTTTTGTATCTATGAACCAGTCTGCTGTCCTGGTACTATTACTTTTTTTTAAGTTCCCTGCTTCCTAAGATATATTCGCAAATTTTTCTTACATAGAAAGCTTTTAGACCCTCTCCTATTACCATATCCATATGTTTCTTCGGTTTATTTATTGTCATCATTGTTATATTTTAATTTATTTTTGTATTTAAAATTTGTTATTATTTGGACACACTATATATTTTATTTTATCTAAAACTTAGTAAGAAGTTAGTTTACTATTACGTTAAGTTTATTGTGAAAAATAGGGTAGACTGGGAATAATAAATAAATCCTTCAAACTGACACGACGTATAATTTTTTAATAAAATAATATTGGATAAAAAATCGGTTCTTCGGCCGAGATCTAATAGTATTTTAACAGGTAATTATAACATATGGTTCTTCGGCCGAGATCTAATAGTATTTTAACAGGTAATTATAACATATGGTCCTTCTCGTCTAAAAACTGAACTGCACTGTGGAAAATGTCTCTACGAAGGAGTGAACGTCTGAAGGCAAAGAATCTAGACAGCAAAAAGTCCAAAGACATATTAGAAGATATACAACCTGCAAACAAGCCGCAACCAGAACCTTCGACATGTCTGGAGCCACCGAAATCTCGGGGTTCAAAAGGTGATGGTAGTATAAAAAGCAAATCAAAGACCAAGAAGACTAATGAAAGCAAATCAAAGACCAAAAAGACTAATGAAACGACTGAATCGAGAAGACGAAAATTAGACTTAGAGTTTGCTATGAAGAAAAAAGAATTGGAGCAAGAGCAGCTCAAGAAACAACAGGAACTACTTGACCTGGAGTACGCCATGAAATTGGCAAGGCTAGAAGAAGGTGAGGAGGAGTCTGAGTCAGAGGGTGAGTCAACCATTAGCCGACTTAATATACAGGAATGGCTAGATGGAGATAATCCATGGGAGGAACAAACAGTGAAATCGATTAAAGAGGTAAGAAACACTGTACCAAATTTTATTCCAAACAACAGTGATGAGAATGTCTATGATAGTCAAATAACACCAGCACACATTACTAAAATTTTAACTAGACAATCAATGCCCAAGGATTTGCCATTCTTTTCTGGAAATCCAATCGATTGGCCTAATTTTATTTATCAATTTAAACATTCTACGGCGTTATGTGGCTACTCGCAAGAAGAAAATCACTGTCGTTTACAGAAATCACTTAAAGGCAATGCGTTTAAAATTGTCCAAAGTTTATTGATTATGCCTCAAAATGTCGACAAAATAATCAATATTTTAGAGAGACGATTTGGACAACCTGAACATATTGTTTTAATGTTAATAGATAAGATAAAAAACGTTCCTACCGTAAAAGACGATCGTTTGGATATGCTAATTAACTTTTCTGACGAAGTGAAAAATCTTGTAGGAACTATAGAATCGTTAGACGCTAAAGATCACTTACAGAATCCTATTCTCCTTCATGAACTTGTTAATAAATTACCTACTACTTATAAAATGATGTGGACAGAATATATTTCAGGCAATACCTCGCCAAATTATAAATTAATTGAATTTTCAGACTGGCTTGACAGAAAATCCATGACGGCATGTCAAATTCAACCTCCAAAATTTTATTCTGAAGTTTCGACTGACATTAGTTCAAGATTCAAAAGAACTACTTTTAAAAAAGATGTAACCATGACAACAATTTCAAAGAAAAATTGTATTTGTTGCAATAAACAATTGCACCATCTAAGTAGCTGTTCAACTTTTAAAGATCTTACAGTTGACCAAAGATGGAGTTTACTCACAACAAATAAAATTTGTTTTTCTTGTTTGGTTCCATACCATAGCTTGACTGATTGTCGACGCAAAAAGGCATGTGGTATTAATAATTGTAAAAGGTACCACCATACTCTTTTACATAAAGATGACGTCACCAAAAATAATCAAATCGAAGCAGTTCCATCTACTTCGAAGGCAATCAATGAAAATGACTCTCAAGTAAATTGTCACATTTATAATAAGACTCGTGTTCTATTGAAAATTCTACCGGTGTCTATAAGGTTTAATCACAAAAGTATCAATACTTATGTACTTTTAGATGATGCTTCAACTGTTTCCCTTATTGATCAAGACCTTGCCGATATCCTGGATCTAGATGGACCTCAACAGCCACTTTGCATCCAGTGGACAAACAATCAAACCAAGGAACAACATGACTCAAGGACAGTTAGCTTCACTATCAGTAACGAAGATGGGACAAGAAATTTTCAGTTAAGACACGTAAGAACAATGAGAGGGCTATCACTTCCCACTCAAACTGTAGATATTTCTGAACTAACTAGAATTTATCCTTATATTGATAACAAATCTACGTCAATGACAAATGCTAAACCCAAAATTCTGATAGGTCAGGATAATTGGCCATTACTAATCAATAGAAAGGTAATAACAGGGCCATGGAACGGACCTGCTTTAAGTAAAACTCTTTTAGGGTGGGCAATTCATGGCAATATTGGGAAAGAACATAATTTCAATGTAGCAGAGGGATATATTTGTCACGTTAGTATTAAAGAAAGAGACGACTTAGATTTACTACACGAATTAGTTAAAGATCAATGGAAACTAGATAATTTAGGAGTAGAAAATTTAAATAAAGGTTTTTCTAGAGAAGATAAAAGAGCGAAAGATATTTTAGACAGAACAATGAAAAGAGTTGATAACCATTTTGAAACAGGATTATTATGGAAAGATGAAAATATGGTTCTTCCAGAAAGCCGTAACAACGCAATGCGGAGATTACAAGGCACTGAAAGGAAAATGGATAAAGATAAAAATTATGGGAAGTCATATTGCGACAAAATGAATGATTTGGAGAAGAAAAAATACATTCGTAAACTTAGTGAAGAAGAAGTGAAAACAGAAAATTCGAAAATATGGTATCTTCCTCATTTTGGCATTGTAAATCCGAACAAACCTAATAAGTTACGAATTGTATTTGATGCTAGTGCCAAATCGCATGATCTGAGCCTGAATGATTGTCTTTTAACTGGACCGGACCTTTACAACTCTCTTTTCAAAATTTTACTAAATTTTAGAATTAAAAAATATGCTTTCACTTCAGACATAAAAGAAATGTTTTTACAGGTTAAAGTACGCCCAGAAGATTGTGCCGCTCAAAGATTTATATTTAGAAAAATGGACAGAGATAGAGAACCTGACACATACGAACTGACTGTTGTATTTTTTGGCTCCTCTAGTGGACCGTGCCTTGCACAAGAAGCTAAAAAATTGGTAAATGACATTATTTACGTTCATTCAAAAGGCGGATTTACTATTTGTAATTGGACATCTAATAACCAGAGTATTTTCGAAAATATTGACCAATCATTAATAAATGAAGGTCATAAGAACTTACAGGGCGATCCTGAAAAATCCATAGAAAGAATTTTAGGTGTATTTTGGAATCATAATAATGATACATTTACATTTAAAACAAAATTTCACAAAATTAATAATGAAATATTGGAAAATACAAAACGTCCCACAAAAAGAGAAATCCTTAAGGTAGTAATGTCGATATTTGACCCGTTAGGATTTCTTACAAATTTTACAATTCAGGGAAAAGTCTTACTACAAGATATCTGGAAATCTAAATTGGGTTGGGATGACGAAATAACTGACACCTTAAATGAAAAATGGACGATTTGGATGCAGGATTTACAACACATTTTTAAATTTAACATTGCACGGATATACTTTAGACTTAATCGAAATTCAAGTGACATTCAATTGCATATTTTCTGTGATGCATCAGAAAGAGCAATGGCAGTTGTAGCCTACATTCGAATTCAAGAAGGAAATAACATAGAAGTTTCTTTTGTTAACGCCAAGGCAAAAGTTGCAAGTCTCAGACCAATCTCGATCCCTAGGTTAGAACTTCAAGCTGCATTGATGGGAGCACGACTAGGAACTTATTTAAATCAAAATCTTGATCTTAATATTAACAAGACTTACTTTTGGAGTGACTCAAAAACTGTGTTACAATGGATTCGTTCAGAAGCACAAAGATTTAAAATGTTTGTAGCTCAGCGGCTAGGAGAAATCCATATCTTGACAAATCCTGAACAATGGAGACACGTTGGTTCCAAGGAAAATGTTGCAGACGAGGCAACAAAAAGAGCTCACAAATTGGATTTATCGGAACACAGTAGATGGCTTTATGGACCAAACTTCCTACGGCTTTCAATTGAGCACTGGCCTCAAGAAAAAGACACTAGAGACAAGGAAATTATTGATACAAATTTATATGAAGAAAGAAAAGACTACATATTTGTTAATTTTACAAAAACAAATCCTCCAGTTCCTAATCCAGAATACTTCTCGAAATGGAATAAATTACTACGTTCTACTGGATGGATGCTAAGATTTACAAGAAATTTGAGAAAAAGAAGACAAGATAAGGATAAGAAAAAAAAGAAAACTATTTCGGAAATAAAAGAACTAGATATAGATGAATTGGATGAAGCTGAAAAACTTCTTTTAAAGCGTATCCAACATGATGCATTTTTTACAGAAATATATACTTTGAAGCAAAATATTATTGTGGAAAAAAGTAGCAAACTGTTTACTTTAAACTGCATCCTCGACCAAGATGGCCTCATTCGTCTTAATGGGAGGTTAAACAACTTGGATGGTTTTACCGAAGATTTTAAAAAACCTATTATTCTAGAACCGAAACATTCAATAACTAGATTAATTATACGTCATTATCACGAACAATTGCATCATCATGGACAAGACACGTGTATAAATAACCTACGTCAAAAATATTGGATTTTAAGAGTAAGACAGGCTGTTAGAAGTGCATGGATTCATTGTCAAAAATGTAAAAATAGAAAAGCCCAACCAACTGTGCCTATTATGGGACAATTGCCTAATTGTCGTTTGGAACCAACAATAAGACCTTTTATTAGAACAGGTGTCGACTACTTTGGTCCAATACAAGTAACCGTTAAACGCAGTCATGAAAAACGGTATGGAGTCATTTTTACATGTATGGCTACAAGAGCAATACACCTGGAAATAGCCCACGATCTTAGCACTGATAGCTTTATTCAAGTATTGAGAGTTTTCGGATGCAGAAGAGGCTTTCCAGAAGAAATATTCTGCGACAACGGAAGTAATTTTAAATCAGCGGACAGAGAATTACGAGAAGCTCTTCAAAAAAATGGAGATGATATCAATAAATTTTGTGTGACTCAAAATATTCGTTTCAGATATAATGCACCATATGCACCAAATATGGGAGGTGCATGGGAAAGACTCATCAGAAGTGTAAAAAAAGTTCTATCTGAAACACTTAACGATAGATATCCTCAGGAATATGTCTTAAGAACACTATTTGCCGAAACTGAGAACATAATAAACTCAAGACCCTTGACTCACATATCTTACGACTCAAATGACCCTGAACCTCTCACTCCGAATCACTTTCTTATTGGTCCTAAATATGCTGCACTTTCCTGTTCAAAAACTTCAGAAAGTGATTTAAATCTACTGTCGAAATGGAGAGCTGCTCAAAGATTAAGTGATCTCTTTTGGAAGAGGTGGACTCAGGAATACCTACCATATCTTATAAAAAGAAGCAAATGGTATCAAGATTCGAAATCCCTGAGAATTAATGACATAGTGATTCTAGTTGATATAAATGGACCCCGAAATACATGGCTTAAGGGAAGAATTGTAAAACTTTACCCAGCAAGAGATGGCAGAATAAGAGTCGCAGATGTTCAACTAGCAAACGGAACCATTTTAAGAAGACCTGCTTCTAGACTTTGTGTTTTACATTTACAAGCTAATAACGAATCTGAAAATAAAGATTAAGTAATTGTTTATTAGCTTGATCCCCACAAACAATTACTGGTGGGGAGAATTTGTTATATTTTAATTTATTTTTGTATTTAAAATTTGTTATTATTTGGACACACTATATATTTTATTTTATCTAAAACTTAGTAAGAAGTTAGTTTACTATTACGTTAAGTTTATTGTGAAAAATAGGGTAGACTGGGAATAATAAATAAATCCTTCAAACTGACACGACGTATAATTTTTTAATAAAATAATATTGGATAAAAAATCGGTTCTTCGGCCGAGATCTAATAGTATTTTAACAGGTAATTATAACAATCATTTCTGATAGGTTTTTGATTTGTGTAATTTGTGTATAAACTATCTCCATATTGTTGATTCCTTTTTTATCAATAGCGATGGGTAGTAGGTACACGACACTGCTGCTTTCTTTGATGTCATTTTTACTGGTTTTTGTGTTTGGTGTTTGTATAAGGAAATCGCACTGTCCTTCGTTTTCTGCGATAAGTTTGTCGAACCTTTCAAATTTCACTATCAACTTGATATGCAGCTCAAGTTTCTTGGGTCCTCTAGGATAGAATAATTTACTTCTCTACTTCTTAATTTTTTTTTTCAATTTCTCCAATTTCCTCCAATTTCCGTGTTTTTAAGATTTGTCCGGTGGCCATTTTTCATCTAAAACTTCTGCGATGCTTGCAAAGTTTTTTCCTTCGGTCAGCACTGTCTTTATTTTCTGAACCATTTTTTTTCTTCTCTTCATACTCATTTTTAATGTCGACTCGGTATTTTTTTTGGTTCTGTCTTTCAGATTATCCTTAAGTACCTTTTCAAGTGTGTTCCACCCCTGATTCATATCATTGCCTTTTCTTTCCAATTTTCGCACCATTGTTTTAATCTCTAACTTAGTTTTCGAACTTGCTTCCGTAAGGGATGCCAATTTATCTATTGCTTTCTTTAGTTCCTGTATTCTCCTTCCACAGTCTTTTATTTCCATAAACGCTTCCTCTTTAATGAGCTGTTTTCGGGGTTTTCCTTCCGGCTGTGAGTTAGGGCTTGTTTCTAATGGGTCATCTTGAAACTTTTCATTTGCGTCTTTCGCAGGAGATTCCCGCATATCTAGCTTACGTTTCTTCTCATTTCTTTTTTCTGATGAGTTCCTTTTTTCCAAAGGATATACTTTCTTCTAAACTTAATGGTTGAATTTGTCTCCATTATCCATAGCATTTCCGCCACTTCTACGACATCTCTAGCTTCCTCCTCGTTCCCTGTTTCTAAGCTCTTTTTTTTCTTTATTTATATTTAAATTCATTTGTGTTCCTACGAGTAGCTAAGGTATTTCATTGTTCATTCCTGCAGAGCCCCGCATGCAGAAATAAGGACTTGCTTTAGCTTTAGCCTCCGCCTCATCCAGTATCCTCGCCATGATGCTAAGGGTCGCTGGTGATACATCCGTCGTGCCATGCATCCCAGGGCGCGCACCATACCCAAGATTACTTTTTTTTATTCCGAGGTTCACTCCTCTTAAGCTATCCTTTGCTTCTCCACTCATCCTCGACCTTGTCGGCAAGGGTGGCCCTGCCAGGAGTAAATACTCCCGCCAACATCGCTTTCAGAATCATTGTGGTTACTGAGCCCATCCAGCACGTCAAGGTCACACAGCTCCTTGGAGGGGGAAACTATTGTATTAATTCTATAAATAAAATAAAATCAGTACATATAAGAAATATAAAGTTTAATATTAATTGGTACCAAGTTAAAAAACTAAAATAATATATTAGAAAGTACTTGGAGAACAGTGTAAATAAGAGTTATAAAGGAAATATAATCAATATGATTTATATGTGAGAAATACATTAGTCTATATAAGATGAGATGATATGAAATGTTGATGACTTAAGAAGGTATAAATATTATATATAATGAATAAGAAATAAGTATAAGATAAAATAATTGAAATGGTGATTATGAAATTGTATGTATAGAAGAAGAAAGATGAGGTGATAAGAAATTGATAGTTGGAGGCTATTTACAAAATAAGCTAATTAAATACTCCAAGTAATCCGATAAAACAATATGAAGAACATTTTGAACTTTATCTCTATAAATTGCCTATATATGGGAACCAACTAATTTAAACCTAGTATAAGTAATTAAAAGACAAAATAATATTACACAATTTGACAGTATAACTTCGATAATGATATGAATAGTTTCATTGAGGGAAAATACTTTGCAGATGTTTTCAAAATCCTAAAACATATAAAAGCAATATTTAGATCAAATTAAACATTATTAATTAAAAATAAATAAAGAAACAGATGATTTAAAAATTTGACATTTGATTTGATTACAGTGTTTAAATTACATTTACACTGTACATAGCTAGCAAAAATAACTCCCCACGCCGCTGATAAAACGTAAATAAATAGTTATGCCCCGAGCCACTGATTCCCTAAATATAAGTTGCAAAAACTCAACAGTGTGTTGTTGCTATGCGAGAACATTTTTCTTTGTAGTTGTAAAGCCAAACGGCGCTGTTTCCGTGAGGATCTCGCTACCCCTCGAGCTACCGGCAGTTTTTGGTAAGTAGTCAGTCGAAAGTTAGACACCGTAAGGATTGTTAAAAGTATGTACCTAGTTAGTGCCGATCGCTTTAGTCACGAATGACTCGTGTAGGCTATGATGCCAATTCTGTCAAAGTCTCTATACCTATAAACAATGTATCATAGTTTAGTATCTCTTTTGTCAGTTAAAAGTATATGAAAGTGCAGTGCGTCAACAAGAAACAATTGCGCCACTCTATTGTAAGTAGAAGTTAGTATGTGCTCAAAGTTTTGACTCCTAGTTGCAGCAACATTGTTGCTAACACCGCTATCTTATGTTTTGTAAGTAGTTGTAGTTTATTCTCGCTATCTCACACACCATGTATTTCTTACCCCTTTGTTTACTATACTATTGTAGAGTACAATTCTCTAATATTTCATTCACAATTTATTTTTAACATTAAAAGTATTAACAGTTTTATGTGGTATTATTTCTTAGCATTTGAACCATAGAAACTGACCCCTTGCTCTGACCAAGTTCTAAATGATTTACAACCATTCACGGCTAAAAAGTGCAAGAACCAGTGCGCATGAGCCAAAGCCCCTGGTTAGAACACACATAACTAAGAACTAGACACTGTGCACGGAAAAGTAAGAATAATATTTCTTCTTTTTTGTGAAATTTTCACAGAATAACCTTTGTACCTGTTGTTTTTGGCGCCGAAGCGAGTGAGTGACAATGTGCTCTAATTTTGTGCCCGAAATCAAAGTCCTCCAGATCCCGGGCCACCTCCTCTGCCTCCAGATCCTGGGGACAGTTTAATGAATTCTTCTCAATCAAAGCATCAAACCAGTAGATCCATTAATAGTAAAATTGTGTATTCTGAGTCAGATTTGGGCCCATATGAAGTATTTGTCCAGGGCAGGGATAAAAATATTGGCAATTATCATGTTCTGAGCATAGCAAAATCTATTTTCAACCTAAGGTTAAAAGAAATAAGTAAAATTGATAGAAAAGGAAAAAATAGAGTAGGTGTGGTGTTCAGGGACAGACAATCAGCCAACAACTTGATTTTAAGGAAAGACTGGGAGGATTTAGGGTATGAGGCGTTTATTCAAAATCATTTAGTATCCTGTAAAAGCATAATTAGAGTTTTTTTTCAAATATTTAACAGAGGAAGAAATTACATTATTCTCAAACACTAATAGAGTATTGTGTCGAATCATATCTGTCAAAAGTATGAATAGGAGAGTCGTCGAGAATGATGAAACTGTTTTTACCCCTAAGGGTAACGTCTGTTACTTTTTCTGGTAAAACACTTCCAAAAGAAATTGAAATTTACGGTGTACCCATGAGAGTAATTCTCTTTGTTAGTCCTGTTATTCAATGTTTCCCATGTCTTTTATATGGACATAGCTCATCTCAATGCAAAGATAAGCCAAAATGCTCTTCTTGTGGCAAAATCTATGATGAATCGACTCAGGGATGTTCAAAATTTTGTATATCCTGTAAAACTTCTGATCACTTTTCTATAAACACAGATTGCAAAGAAATAAAAAGACAAAAAAAAACATCAAAGAGTTAATGGCATTTGCTAACCTATCTCACTATGAAGCCAGTCAAAGAATCCCTAGGGTATCCAACACAGCATTGAATATTAAAGAATTCCCTTCATTAGATAACAGTCATTCTTCTTTAAATAAAATCACAGTACCTACAAGAACGACAAACAGTGGTTAACTCATTCTCTAAAACCCCAACTTCCTATAGTCATATCACCAAAGCTAACCTCCCCAAAAGAAAAAGACCATTCAATCAACAATCAAATCAAGGATATGATCAGCAAGCTCATTCCAGTGCTGTAATCAGGCCAAATGGTAGAGCTTCTAAAGAATCTCCCAGATTTTCAGGTAATATGTCCCATGCTCAATTAGAGCTTAATTTGGCTATGTCTATTCTAGATCAATCCCATCGAGATTTTTGGTCATGACACCTATAGGAGAATTATTAATAAATCAAAGATTACTTCCAATGATAACACTGATATCAACTTAGAAAGAATAATAAAAAACTCTTCGTTTCAACGTAACTTCCAAGTTTATTTGAAAAATATGTTTTAAATCACAATGACGTCCGTTTCGCTATGAAGCATCGTCATTGTGATTTAAAACATATTTTTCAAATAAACTTGGAAGTTACGTTGAAACGAAGAGTTTTTTATTATTCTTAATAAGATGGACTTCCAAAAAGTAAGAGTTGGTACAATAAATTTAATCAACTTAGAAGTTGACCATCACCATAAGAGAAATGTATCACCTAAAGTAAATAAGAATATCAATTTGGAGTGGGAGGGGATGGATGACTCTGGGCCGGTATTCTCAGGTCCTAGCTTGGAGCGATATCGATGTCGTTGAATGCGAGGGGAGTGAAATTCACTGCCAAATCGATTCTCATGCCCTCTCCTCGCATGGATCGCTCCTGTCAAAGATGAGTGCTTTATTTCACTCGCTTTCATGTATAAATAGACAATTCTAACCTATAATTTCTATTGAAGCAGTGTTTTGAAAATTATAATTGTATATAAATAATTTATAATTGTAGTTATATAAAAGAGATTGTAGCAATAGATGATCTTTTGTATATTGGACTGCTAGAAGACCTTGAAGAAGCTGAAGAAAATGTTGCAGAGCCCCATAGAGTTGTTTTAAGAGACCCTCTCATGCAACTCAGTGATGACCAATTCAAAAAAATTTTTCGGCTAACCAAACAAACTTTTAGATATGTATTGGACATAATACGAATATATTTAGTTGAATCTGTAAAAACTACAGACTTGAATCCTGAATTAGTAGTAAGAACTGTTTTACTTTTAATTCAGTTTTGATTTTTATAAACTTAACAAATAATTAGGTGATACATAATTAATGAAATTAAATATACTATATAAAGTTGTTAATGTTCTCCAAATGTTAAAATACAATTATTTTATTTAGTTCCTGACAGCTTTGAAGTTTTTTGGTAGTGGTAGTTACCAGCAAGATGTAGGGAATAATTATTGTTTGGGTATTTCCCAATCATCAGTGAGTCGATATATTCATAAAATTATTGAGGTATTCAATAGGCAGGAAATTATGGATGCATTCATAAAATTCCCCCAAACAATTCCTGAGTTAAATGATAGAAGAAAGTAAGTAAACATTTACTGATTTATTTTCAAATGAATATAAATTTGAAATGTTTCAGATTCTTTTTAAAACATAATGTACCTGGAATAATTGAATGCATTAACTGCACTCATGTTGCTGCATTTCCTCCAAAAATAAATGATCCCAATTTTTCTATATGTTAATAGAAAGGGATATCATTCTATAAATGTGCAATTGGTGAGTCATATATGTAAATTTTTTTTAGATAGCTACTTTTTACATTTATGTTTAGGTATGCGATCATAAGCTAGAAATTTTGAATGTATGTGTCAAATATCCTGGGAGTAATCATGATTCTTACATTTGGAATAATAGTAGTCTATCAAATGTTCTACAAAATGTACATGAAGCTGGACATACAGATTACTTTCTGTTGGGCAAGTAAAATGTTTTGAATTAGATTTACCAGTATATGTTTTACCATGTTGATATTTTTTTTTCTTATTATTGAATAATACTTTAAATCTACTTAATTAATGGAATCATTTTTAATTGAAAAATATAATATTTAAAACCAATGACAGCTGTTTCCAAAAATATCAGATTGACATAATATCAAAGTAACATTTTGTTTTTGTTAATAACAAAATGGCTTTAAATATTATATGTTTTAATAAACTGTGGAAGATTATATTTAACATTTATTTGTTTGAATCATTATGCACAAAATATTACAGATGGTTTAGTTTATTTGTTTATACATGAACATATTGCTTAGAATTAGTTGAAACATTCACTATAAGTTAATGTTTATTTCGTTCATACTTTTAGATGATTCTGGATATGCTATAACACCAGAACCCAATCCAGGTAGTCCAGAGTTCCATTACAATGCATCACACAAAACAATTACTACTCAACTATTGAAAGATGCAATGGGGTTCTTAAAATGAGATTCCGCTGTATATTTAAACACCGTGAGCTTCATTATGACCCAGTTGCAAGCTGCAAAATTATTAACACATGTTGCATATTACATAATATATGTTTAAAATTAAACGATCCTTACTTGGAAGAAAACAATGATGACTGTAATGAAGACTTTGGTAATATAATTCATATTCATAAATAAAATATGTTTCTTCTACATTGCGAAATAGTCTGTAGCTTACCACAGTCTATGTATAAAATATATTATTTTATTTATTTCAGGCATTTACCTTAATCAAGAAGCAGAAGATGAAGTATTAAATATAGGCAGAATAAACCCTCAATTGCAAGCTGGTATAAGGCAAAGAAACAAAATAATAAATATTTTTAGAGATAGACAACAGATAGGTGTCAGTTAAAATCTTTGTCATTATGCTTCTTTCTGAGAAAGAAAAAGTTTTTTTAGCAGTAAATTATTTTTTATTCCATGGAGTTGGACGAAATCACGGCCCATGTTTAAAATATTTTGGTAACAGAATAATTTCTTGTCGCACATATTTTGAGTATCCACTTCATTTACTGGATTTAACACCATCCGATGGCTACATTTGGGATGCGAAAGGATTTCATATTTCAATCAGAAAATCCTCCAGAAACAGTTGGAGAACTATATGGCAAAGAATAATAACTGATTTTCAACATTTGCTGAAATCACTTTTCTTAAATATATTTAATCATCTTCAGAAACGTTGTGAAGCTTGTTTGCAACGCCATTGTGAACATTTTGAACATAAATATGTATCATAAAAATTAATTCATAAATATATTTTTTTATATTTGGTACTGTTTACTTGGTGGATACTGTATTTACTATATTTTCTATATTCTGTATTTATATCTTCTAATAAAAATTTTCATTTTTAAATTTTATTCTTTTTATTTATAGTTCTCCACTGCATCCATTAGTTTGCATTTAACATATATATCTAGTTATGGGTAGATAATACCTTGTGTTCTTTTATCATGCTATATATACCCACTATTGTAAATTTTTTATAAAAAAAAAAACAAAAAAATAAATTACTAAAAAAACACAAAAAAATAAACTATACCTATCAAACAATAAAACAACTATAAATTTTCCACAAAAAATCTTAAATTATTTGAAATTTCCTCCAAAGAATTAGCAATTCTTTCATGGGAATCAGCCATTCTTGCAGTACTTTCTGCATTTTTTTCCATAATGGCTATTTTTTTTATAATACTCCTCTTTAATGGAGTTTTTTTTGTCTAAAGACATTTTGTAGGCATCTACTGCCTCGCCACTTTTTTTGCCTTCAAATAAGGCCTTTGGGGAATTTTCCTGATGGGCCTGCTATCCCCTTCAGGCTGCTGTACAACTGGATCATCTACAATTACAAATGTAACGTACATAAAATATATTTATAATAACCTACCCTGAATATTTTCTGGACTACATGACCTTCCTGGTATTATGTTTGCAACGGTAGGCTCAGCAACCGCATGCCCTTCTACCATGACAGGCTTAATTAATTCTAGGATTTTATTGTCACAACCCCCAGAATCACATCTTCTGGGCCACCACCAGTTGCTCTGCGATTCCGTAAAGCCTGGGCGTGTTTTTGCTTTGTTCGGAAGCGTATATGCTGCCATCTCTTTAAAAAGGTTAATTATTTAAAACTTAATAACTTTAAAAACATATTTCTACATTTTAGATTAAGATTAATGAAAAATATAACTCACCGATCTCCACAATTTCCAAGATTTTTGGCAGCCGGGCATACTATTTAAAGTGGTGGCTATAGCCTCCCATTCAGTCTTTGCGTTAGCATGGGTAAAATCACCATCGAATTTACCACTAATGGACATGGGGTAGTTCAAAAGATAGCTCTAACGGAAGAAACATAGTACAAACCCTGGATGACCTTGGTTTGGTATTTCTGGATCTCTATGACGGCTCTCCTACCACAGATTGTAGTAAATCTGTTGTTGACCTCTATCTTGCATCCATAGATATTGCATCAAAAGTCATTAATTGGACTACAATACCAGATGTCGGATTCAGTGATAATTTTCCCATTTTGTGCGGTCTAGGTATTCTCCCTCAATCTATCATCGAAATCAGTAGAAGAAGAAATTTCAAGAAGGCTGATTGGAGATCATATCAGAAGAAATTAGATGAAATATCGAACATCGAAAATTTTATAAAAATCAAAAAATCTATAGCTAAAGCACAAAAATTTCTAAAATTAAAGCGTATTAACAGCTTTAGATCTTATTGTAGTTCACGGAATAGAAATTCTTCAATAAAAGATATTTGGGATAAAATAAATAAGATAGCTGGGTTCAAACTCTCCCTCAATCTTCAATTACCTCCCGAGGAGATTGCTAAAAGCATCCTATCCTCTCTATCACCCATATCTGTCTCAACAGTGGATCATACCAAAGTCCTACCAGACAAAGTGCATATGTTCTCGTTTGAAAAATATCATAATACTCTCATCACCAAGACAGACTCAGTGGTTGGATTGGACCAGATCTCATATCCCATGTTAAAAAATCTACCGCGATCAGGTTCTCTAATGATAATACAATTATTTAACGATTGCCTTAAAAAAGGTTTTGTTCCCATTCAGTGGAAACAATCCCTGATTCTACCTACTATTAAAAAAGGATGAAAATGATCCATTAAGCTATAGACCTATTGCTCTTTCCTCCTGTATGTTTCCCTAATCAATCTAAATGTATTAACTGGCTTTTCCTTAAAAAAATTTACAGTAGGTCTATTGTTAGATATTTCATCTGCATATGATTCGGTCAATATATCCCTTCTCTATTTGAAATTAATAAAACACCAACTCATCCAACTCAACTGGCTAACTTAATATATCATCTTCTATCTGAGCGTGATATATTTATGTAAAGGTTAAATGGGGTCAACTCCATAGTCCTAGAAGAACCAATCGGGGTTTACCTCAGGGTTTTCCATTGAGTCCTATACTGTTCAACTTGTATACCCTGTCTATGTGTTGTAACGTCTTACCTTTACTAATTGTGTAAGAAGACTTAGAGGAAAACTGACTGACTGACTGACCTAAAATTACTGTGGAGATATTCGATTGTCTAGAGCAAGTCTGAAATATCTCCCAAGGAGGAAGCTGGGCGAATTATCCATGGGATATTACTCAATAAAGAAAGAAGAAGAAGAACCTTTGTACCTTGGTTAGTAAAAAAAGAAAATATCATGTGGTATATTTGGAATTTAAAAATGGTTAATAGATTATTTAAAAAATTTATATATGATTATATATAAATATTTTTAAATAATCTAGGCGGATGATATAATGAGCATAATATCAACAGAAGTTGTTTAATATTACCGTAATCAAATAACTTTATTATATATATTTATATATTTTGTGTATTTGTAAGAAAATTTTAACTTAGAAATCATTTTTATGTAATGTATCAATATTATATTTTGTACATAAACATGTTATTTAAACCTACCAGAAATTTCGAGAAATTAATTATATGTGTAAAAAGAAGACAGATATATTTCTACTAAATTGTGCTCTACAAAGATCCATAGTAGACGAATTGATTATGTCTAGTCATATATAGGAAAGAGAGAGATGCATATAGTGTTCTTAGAAAATGGTTAATTTATAAAACATTCACGAAGTTTCTGGAAGGTTAGAAACTTATAAAAGAACTTGAGCAGAGGTCGTTAAAGGAAGTATATGATTGGAAGTGAGCCATAGATCAGTTAGTGTGAGCAGTTAGTTTGAACAAAGTGAACAAACAGTTTTTAAAAGTATTAAAAATAAAGTGTTAAACAGTAGTGTTGCAACAGAACTCTGTTTCTGATTCCGCTTCTGCAGAAGTTCCGCAAGCTTGTTCACTTCCGTTTCTGGTTCTGCAAACTTTATAACAAAACTCTACACGAAGGATACAGTGAGGAGCGAGGGCCGCGGGGTGGGGGCGCGAGTGCGTTGGTAGACGGACGACTGGCGAAGACGATTGGACACGATGGAAACAGCGCAGGGCGGCGGGGGAGTATCGAATGAATGAATAACGAACTTCTTACTTCATTCTATGTACGCATCACCGCGCCTCGTGACGTTTAGCGTAACCGCGTAAATCTGTTGTTTTTTATATTGTTGCTTTTATATTTTTCTGTTTAGTGCAATTATGAAACCAAAAAAAAGTCCCATTTGAAACTATTTTGTTGAGATTAATCACTCAAGTGCCCGATGCAAACTGTGTGAAAAAGTGTATTCGCGAAAAGGTCGCACAACTACAGCTTTAAAGAGTCACCTAAAATCAATTCATCCTGAACAGTTTGCAGAGTATGAGAAGTTAGATGATGCTGTGAAACTTTCATTGGAAACAAAACAACAAAAGGTCAGTAAATATTTATTTATTTACTACTTTATAAGATAAGACTTTCTATATTGTTTTGATTTTATACGTTTTATTTATTTAGTGAAATTATCTTAATTTATGTTGTTGTAGGTTACTTTAACTCCGGCCGCGAGTGCAAAGAGACAATTAACATTACAACAAAGCCTAGAAGTAAACAATTATTGGGATTCATCGGATCACAAATCTCAAGAAATGGATAGTAAGATTGCTGAAATGATTGCCCTACAAGACTTACCCTTTAATTCTGTCGAGGGCATAGGATTTCGTAGAGTAATGAGCACTGCCCTTCCAAAGTACAAGATGAGAGGCCGTAATTTTTTTTCTTCGTATGTGTGCGACGATTTGTACAATAGTTTAGCAAAGAAAACCAAAGATTTACTTCAAGAATTTGATAAGTTATCTTTTACAAGTGACATATGGTCGGAACTTCATTCTGCTGTTTCATTACTAAGTTTTTACTGCACATGGGATTTCAAAGAATTTTCGCAAAAAGACCATAACTTTGATATGTGAAGTCATGGAGGAACGTCATACGGGCTCCATAATATCAACAAAGTTTCAAACTATTCTTGAAGAATGGGGCATTGATCGCCAAACAGTTCACTGCATGATTCGTGATCGTGGATCCAATATGGTTCGAGAAATGCAGCTGTCAGGCTTTGAGGATGTCAATTGCGCAATACACCAGATTCAACTTTGCATACGAGCTGGTGTTGAACCTCAAGACTGGCTTCAACAACTTATTGCTAAATTGACAAAAAGTTGCCTCCCATTTTAGTCATTCCTTGGTCGCACAGGCGGAGCTTACAAAAATCCAAAAGGAACGCCTTAATCAATCTCCTCTTTCTGTCATTCAGGATTGCCCTACTAGGTAAATATAAATATTAAAATATATTTATTTAAGTCTATTAGACGAATAATTGATGAATTGGCTACACGGTTAAATTTAATCTTTCAATTTATTTTTATTCCAGATGGAACAGCACGTTCTACATGATGGGAAGATTTTCAAAACTCAAAGATTCACTTGCGATGATATCTCCCGAGGACTGGATAAATATTCAAAAGTTTGTACAATTAATGCAGCCATTTGAAGAAATAACAAGAAATCTAAGTAGTTCTCAAGTCAGTATTTCATCAGTTATACCTTATGGCCACCTTACAACAAGAAGAGACGAAACCTGATACACTATCGCGACTTATTTGGATCCGCGATATAAATCGCATTTTTTTACTAGCATCATTACAGAACAAGTTGAATCTAAATTACTTAATGCAACAATGAACAGTATTAGAATTGGTATTAGTACCAGACAATCTAATTCCATCCAAGATGATGACCACGTACCGTCCCCCAAAAGAACCCGAACTCAATCTACGATTGAAGATATCGAACTGCAGCCTTCTACTTTAAAATTATCATCATCATTACAAATTTTGGAATCGATGTTAAGTGTAAATGAGGACCAGGAGGAGAACTCTTCTGAAACTGACGATGGTAACAATTTATTTTTAGAGATACAGTCACACCTTCGGGAGTACCAGAAAGAGAAGAGATTACCTCTCCATGAGGATCCCCTTATGTGGTGGAAAGTAAATGCGAACAAATATGTCCATTTTTTGCCGATAGTTAGACAATATTTATCAGCTCCCCCCAACAGCGTAGCCAGCGAACCATTATTCAGCCGAGCTGGTTTAATATATGAAGAGCACCGAGACCGGCTCAAAGGTGCAAAAGCGGCTAAATTACTTTTTATTAAATATAATTTACCCTTTTTGATTTTGAGTACTAAAAAAACAAAATAAAACTGTTATTAAACAAATCTTAATTAAAAAATAAAAATGTGATTTTTCTTCCTTCATAGTATTAGCACTTCCGGTTCCGCTTCCGCTAAGATTTACTTTTGACATCTGTTTCCGTTTCTGCTTCCGTTAAGACACTTCCGTTGCATCACTATTAAATAGTGATATTAAGAAGATTTTATTTTTTTTAAAACGTAATTTTCGAAGTGATCAAAAAGTAAAACAAAGTGCCTAAATAGTGACATTAAGAACATAAGTTTAAAATTATTACCAAAGTAATCCAAAGTGACATTAAAAACATTCTCAGTGTATAAAAAATAAAAAAATTAAGTACTTACTATTTATAATAACATTAAAAGAACTATAATCCAACAAACACTGAACTATATCCATAAGTCGATTTGAAGGAACAAACAAAGAACAAACACAAGAAACCAAACGTCTAACAATCACAATATTTTGCCAAAGTCGGAGATTCCACGTATACCTTTGTTGGTTTCCGTTTTCCATAGAGCGACTACGGTTTTTTTTTCACCAATCAGAAAGCAGGACTCTACGTATTAAGGTCAGTTAACATTGAAACATTTTGAATTTTTGTAGTAGTTAGTTAAGTTATATAATTTAAAACAAAAGAGTTTATTTGATATTCAATAATTACAGTATTGCAATAATAACTTATTTACCATTGCAAAAATAATAATATTTAATTTAGCACAATTTCAAAATCAAGTAAGTTCTTTTCTAATTAATAATAAAAGGCCTTTTTTCTTATTTTCCTACTTATTATTTTATTAGTCAATCAATAGATTACTGTTTTAATTTAACTCTTTTATAATAAATTTGTAATTACAATTAATCAATTTTTCATTCATATACCTACCTAATTATCCAACTAGAAGCTTGCAGAACATAACCCCCTTGAGAAAAAGAAGATCTTGCTACTTTAGAACATTTAAATAATATCAAATATTAATCAATCAAAATTTATAAATACAAATCAAATAATCAATAAATAATCATTAAAATCATGATATTTATAACAATATATTATAATAAATTACCACTATTAGCTAATAATACCATTATAATTTTATTAACTTTAAGCAGTTTGATTAAAACAAAACAAAGAAACTTAAAATAGATAAAGATAATAGGATCAGACTTATTGTTCCTACCCTTATCATCACAGTTGGCACTCCTTGTGCATTAACACTAAAAAAAACAAGTAAATTTAAAAAGGTTTGCATCAACAAATTAAACTTAAGGTATAGTATATAAATTGTAGAACTTTTATATAATTAAGTAAAAATATTTGAAAATGTGATAAAGCCTGCCTATTACGAAAAAAATATTACAATTTATCAATTAATTTGTCCATTTTTTCACTAAAAACTTTTATAGCATTTTCTTAGACTGCAATGAGTTCTTTGTATCTTTTATTCATTTCTCCTTTTTTTTTCATTAAGATGATCTAACTGCACAAATATTTCATCTAATTTGGTTTTTTGGGAGTATTTTTCTTTATTATTTCTTCGGAGGTACATTTTCTTATTTGGGTATTCTCTTTTTTTCTTCATTATTATTCTGAAAAACATCTTCTGCATGTAAATCAGTATCCAACTCTATTCCTTGACCTCTAGCGGATGATAGAGTTGTGAGGGGAAAAACATTTCGTTGAATAAATCAAAATTTGTAGGAGCTGCACCACTTACTGTTGCTTTCATATTTTTAAATTCTTAAATTTAAATTCACATTGCTTAGATGTGTAATTTTGCTGTTCCAAATTCGTCGAAATGATTTTCCATACCGCTTCTTTACGTATTGTAGATGATTGAAACATACTCATTTTATTTTGGTATTCATGCATTAATGCCACTATTGCATTGGGCATCCATTTACTGTTTTTTTCATCATTACTAATTTTTTGAGATAAAGAACTTGAACAGCTTTCATTAGTGTCGGATATGTTATTGATACAATTTAATGTTGCATTTTTACGCTTTTTATAAAACAATTCATTTATAATTCGTTAATCTATAAACCATAAAGTTAAATAATAATTGGTTGGTTAAAAATTATTTTACTAAAAATAGAAAATAAATTACCTGCAACATTTTGTATTAATGTTAGGCCATTTTCATTCACAATTCTTCCTCCTGTTTCGTCCGTCACTATTGCATAATTTTTCATTTTTAAGTTGTAATATTAAAATAGAAAAGATGTGGCAAAAAGTATTTTTATTGTTTACCATTTATCTATAGGTTATCTCATACCTGACAGAACACAAATTGTTATCTCCTGTTTTCGCTAAAATAAGTAGATACTCATCACTGCGCATGTCGAGTTAATTTCTACTCACCTCTTTGATATTAGTTAACAGAGTTAACTCTGAGTAAACCTTATGAACGCTACCCTTAGGTCTCGAGTAGCGTTCGAAAAATGATTTGCGACTGCGTAACGGCAAAAATGGCTTGTTAATAGTTTATGTTATTGTATTGTGTAATTCAAATCAAATGTAAATGTAAATTTATTGTACTAACCCTTACTTTTTGAAAGTCCATCCTACTAAGAGTTCTTTATTATTCTTAGTAAATGTGTATGTGGTAAATTATATATGATGGATTTTAAACCGAATGAAATTCATTGGGAGTTAATAATTAAATTTATGGATAGCTATTAAGGTTTAGCGACTTGAAGATTTATTAATCCTGCAGGACTACAAACCCACAAAAAGTTATGGGAAGAACTTTCGATGAAATTGAATTCTCTAGGATTTGGTGAAAGGAGTGTTAAAAAATGGCAAAAGGTAACAAATTACTATAAAAAGAATTTTAAAATTAAATATAATTTACTTTATAGACATTTTATGACTACAAATATAGTCTAAAAAAGAAAGCAGCTGCTAATCGAGTTAACTGCTACAGGAGAAGGAGGAATGTGTCTGTCCCAACCCATTAATAAGTTGGAACAAAGGTTTCTAAACCTTTTTGGAAGTACAATGGTCCAAGGCTTTGGATCTGCTGAGTATGGAGAATACAAATACTATAAAAAATCTGTGAATAATAACCATGTCTGGTAAAGTAAAGAATTGTATGACTCTATTACATTTTCTTTGTCATTTCTTGCTTTAAATTTATTTTTCCCAGTCTATGGTTATCTCAGATCTCTCTTTATTTTTTGTACTTCTTCTGAAACAACGCCAATTTTATAATAATGAAGTAGACAGAGCGGTTCGTCTTAATAAAAATGCTAGTATTTGAAGAAAATATGAATTATTCTTTATTACAATTCTAATTTTCAGAATTAGTAATAATTCCTTATTAGGTTCATGAGCCTCCTGTTTTATGAAATTAACTATTTAAAGTGTTAGAAATGTTAGAAAAAATGCTATCACATTAAACCAGACAGAAACAAAATATTAATCGAAATATGTTTACTAGAGTCCAAATATTGTGCCTATGACGGAAAGTATGGTTCATCTGGTATGGTCCAATTTATACGTCAACAATTACATCAACTATGATACCATCAACATCAACACCTTCAATCTCTACTCATAAAGATCATGAATATGTAAAACGTAGAAAAAGAAGTAATACTGACATTGAAAAGGCATTGTGCCAAGAAACCTTACAATGTTTAAAGGATATTGCGCAGTCATTGCGCAGCATGAGTGCAGAACCAAAAAATAAACAACCAAGGCTCTAAAAGCTGTGATATTTTTTTTTATTTTACATTTAGTTTTTATATTTGTGTTCCTACTGTTTTTAAAGTGAGAAGCTAAGTTATTTATTAAAATTTGATACTTCCCTTTAAAAAAATGTATATTTAAAAAAAATGTATTTACCACCTGACAAATAGGACATGCTTCAGTAATGCGTTTTATGTCATCAATCGAGTAAGGCAGATTCTTAGAACGGATTCAGTGAGTCATTCGGACAACTCCAGGGTGACACAGAGAACGGTTAAGTTCAAACAACTTACTTTCAAAACTAAAGCTTGAACATATTCGAGAAAGGGATCCGCAGCCGCTTTCAATTTTCCTGGTCTGTATATTATATCACATTTAAAACTAGGCAATTTCAAACGTCACCTCTCGATCTTTTCATTTTTTATTTTACTTGAATGATTAGTGTCCTCACTGACTCGACTATCGCGTAAACTTCCTTCTCAACAGCCGAATGCCTTCGTTCACAGTCAGAGAGTGATCTAGAAAAGAAGGCGATTGGTCTCCCAGCTTGCGATAATGTTGCAGTGATAGAATGCTCGGATGCGACCGTTTCCACAGTAAAAGGTAAATTTTCATCAATTGCTGAAAGTGCAGATCGAGCGATAGAGAATTTCAGTTGCTCGAATGCTGTCACAGCTTCTTTGCTAAGAGGAAATGATTTGGATTGAACAAATGTTTGTATTTTCTCTGAAAAGTTTTTGATTCATTTTGCATAATGCGCAAACATACCTAGAGCACGACGCAATGAAGCAGCATCAGAGGATACAGGAAGATCCATCAATGGTCGCATTCTCTCTTCATCTGGCTTTATTTTGTTGTCACTAATGCTATAACCAAGCAGGTTTATCGACTTAGCTGAAAAGGTACGTTTATTGGTATTAAGTGTTAGATGATATTTGTCATTTTTAAATTAATATCATGTTCATATTGGTCTACCCCGCATATACTGACATCGTCTAGGTAAGCAAATGTTCCTTCAAGATTTTTTTTTCTGATCACCCAATAGTCCTTTCAAAACTTGAAACAGGTTTCCTGCAGCTTCAAAGACAGTAAAAGCTTTTTCTGCTGATACTATTGGCACCTGATGATAAACACTTTTTAGATCTATGGTACTGAATAGATACATTGTATTTTGCTACTTCTAAATTAGGGAAAGGGTAAGCATACAATTCAGTAAACTTATTTATTGTCTGAGAATAATCAATCACCATTTTCTTCTTGTGATTCCCATTTGTAGTTATAAGAACTTAAGCACGCCAAGGTGACTGTCTTTCTTCTATAATACCTTCCCATTTTAACCGCTTCACTTAGTTTTTGATAAAATCAAAACCTTCGTCAAAATAGTTCCTTGATTTCATAGCAATGGGTTTGTAATTTAAAGATATTATCAGTGCTATTTATTGAAATACATTCGTGATTTTTAAAGTAATTAGTGAATGATCCAGCGAAATTTTTGCTTTACTCTACATTATTTAAGGTAAGCTATCAAACAAATTTAAAATCATCATGAAATTCCTGTTGAGAGCAATCAAACTAACGCACTCCTAATTGTCACTGTCATCAGTCAAAAGGTCGTTGTCATAAGTCAATTGTATTGTAAGACATGAGCATGCTATGCTCACTCGTATAGGAAATTCTTGACCACATTCCATTCGTAGTGTGGTCACCAGACCAAAAGAGGGCGGTGTGTCGATCATGTGTCGATTTTACTGGTGGCTGAATATACATTGTGAGAAAAGACCTCTTATTCTTTCGATAATGATCAAATGTTATTTCAATTGGAGACATTTCTAATGCAAGGTGTAGAAGAAAAAGAAGTGACAGAATTAAAGTCCATCAATTTCCCTTTAAAGTTAAACAGCCGGAGCGTCGATTTATCTACAATTGGATATGTATCGGGATACATAGCAAAGGTTGTTTCAAGATCTGTGCAGTGCAATATATGTAAGTTACATATTCTAGGCCCTAAACAGAATGTAACAGCACATGAAATAATATGTGAAAAAGAGTTTGACCAGACAGAGAGATTAAAATATTGTACAGATACATTTGTAGATTGTATTAAATTGTGCTACACAATAATAAAATATTTGTTTCATAAATTAGATGAAATAGGAACCATAAATATTTACAGATACATACATATATCATAGATATATTAAAGAACATATTAAATTTCCTTTTGTTTGTCACATTCAAGAAATAGAAAATCGCATAATTTCTAAGTGGATACATCTTGTGATATTTCAATGGACAAAAGGTCTCAATAGAGTTTTAACTGGAAAAGAAAGTTCAAAACAAATAAGTTATTTTAATCCAATTTATAGAAAAGCACAAGATATATATATACCAAAAAATTGAAGAGGAAAACATTGTAAATGCTGATAGGTAGTACATTTGTTACTTTCTATAAGTGCATCTGTGCAATTTATTCTGTAATGTATATTGTAAATATTTGCTTATTTCTATTGTATATAATATTGTCGTGTAGGTAATTTTTACTTTTAAATCTGTCTATGTATATTGAGGTGATATTCACTGAGATCATTTGAAATTTTAATTTTTTATGTGTGAAGTTCGTTTTTCGTAACTGATAACTCCATTTTTCTTATTTGTTTCACAAATTATGGTTTTTGTTGGTATTTCATGAATAATCGAGTTTATAATTTTTTGTAGTGTTTTTTATGTAATAATAAAATAGGATAAGCTAACATATAAGAAATGGAAATTTCATTGTTGTTAATAATTGGCTTGTTTAAAAATAAATTGTATTATAAACGCTAAAATTTTATAATAAAATAATTTGAATAAGTAATTTTTTTTAATCCAAAAACTATAATATTTGATAAATATCAGTAAGCGTTGCCGACCAGCTCTAGTGGAGGTGGGAGTGAATCAATAGTATGTATAGTATGTGATATGGGCGCCAGGTAAATTTATTTCCCAACAACGCTTTAAGTTTTAAAATATAACTAAATATTTTTTCTAAATGATACGCGAGAATCTAATTTTACATTTATTAACAACACGTTAAAAAAAGAATAATAAAATATAAAAAAAAATAATTGTGATGCTATCAAATTGATTCCTATAATCAATACTTGAAAATATAAAAAAAGCACCACACAATAATACAAAAAATACTAATAACGAATACTCGAAATTAATAATGCAGGTCACTAGAGGTATAAATTACGTTAAAAAAAAATAAAAGCGTCGCTCGAGCTCAGGCGCATGCGCTGAATTGTTTAAATTATTAGTTTACTCAGATTACCAATCTAGTTTGTGCTTACATCAGCATCAGCATTAATTTTATTTACTATATGGGCAATAAAACGTATATATATATATATGAAATATTTGTAGATTTTTGATCTAGGTAAAGAGTGGATGTAATAGGGCTGATTTGTTTATTGGGCTGCACGGCAGAAAATCCAGTAAAAATGTACTTGAAGACGGCGAATCGCAGCTCTGGTAGGCAGACAATAGTATTTGTACCTTCTGCCTTTCTCCTCTGATTAATTACTGCTCGTTGATGGTAAAGATGTGTAAAGATGTGTTTTTATTTTTATTAAATAACAAGTTGTAAACTTTTAGTATTTTTCTTAATAAGATTGCGGTTGAAAGTAAATATTGGAGATTTCCATAAAACAAATATTTATTTAACAAATAATAAAGAGAACAGTTGCTTACTGGAACACTACTTGTTACAGGATGTCCTTATATACTATCTTTGACCGTTAATTTCACTAAAATACTTTTCTTTCACTTTTCACTCCACTTACGTTGTCTTCAACAAACTACTACACTCAAATAATTATTAGTTAACATTAACAGCCATTTAAAAAGTGTTATTGGATACCGGTATATATTACCGGCAAAAAGAACAACAGATTTTTTGGTTATTTTCACTTAAAACCTTAGACAAGGAAAGAGAGTAGACGCGTAACCCGAGTCGTAAAACTGTTACCACTTGCCACATAATCGATGTGGTCAGTGGCGTAACATAATGTTTA
The DNA here is from genome assembly GCA_035357415.1 of Ophraella communa. NCBI lineage: Eukaryota > Metazoa > Arthropoda > Insecta > Coleoptera > Chrysomelidae > Ophraella > Ophraella communa. The sequence goes on along the minus strand of CM068990.1, from coordinate 24,806,687 downwards.
CAATACATTTTTCCCACATAATAGGTAATAATTGTATGTTTCTTAGATACAAATAATAGGTTGGTATCAAAGGAAGGAAGTGAATAAAATTCAGCAATGGTACATATAGGTACTATCGGCTTCAGAATAGCATATACATTTTCAAACTCAAATCGCTTACATCGAATAGACGGCCTATTTATGTGTATAACCAATCACGGTTTAAATAATAATAAATTTGAAATCAGTTAAACAGTTGTCCACGCCCACATCTTCACTTAGTTTGGAACCCTCGATAATAAATGTTTGTTTGGGATTAAAATCCCTTTTTTTTATTAAATCAGTACAAAAATGCGAAAAAAACCTATTTATTCGGGACATGACCGACCATTGTAAATACACTTAATCTCCCAAAACCATTTAATGAAGGCGTTTTAAAAATTGCCATTCCTTTGTTGTATAAGAAGGGCGTTTTTATAACTTCGGTAGGTAAACGAAATTCACATTTAACATGTATATGCTATTCTAAAGCCGACTGTACATTTAATAGGTATGATAAAACCAAAAAATCATATTTATATTATAAAATACTAACTATATTATATTAATAAAGTAGTATATAAATAACAAATAAAATTTACTAGTAATTATAAAAAATCTTTATTTGTTATGAAAATATTAACATAATTAATATATAACTACCTTAATATTAAATAAATACTTAAATTAAAACTGTTTATTTGCTGATATTAATAGTGATGTTTGACTATAGAACATTTTTGTTCACCATTTAAACCATTAGACAAAAAATAGCCAAGTGGAAGCTTCCATGTGTCATTAATTGCAACTATCATTAAAACAACAGCTTCTTTGGCTAATTCATTTGAATCATCATCCAAATCAACCTCAAAATTGACTAACCGTGGAAACTTTTACAATTCCATACCAAGTGCTGCCGAATTGACATCTCATCAATGATAAGAGAACAAAGTAATGGTTTATTTGAATTTTCTATAAGTTTACTCAGAGTATTGAATGATTCAATTGTGAAACCAGGAGCTGCATAGTTTGCAGCCATTTCCCAATAGTTGCTTCTATGGGGCAAACAGGTTTCAAATACTGTCCTGATATACTTGTAAGCTTTGTAGGAGAGAAAAAATTTAAAGTCAATGCAAATTTTCGTAATTCAGGTGGGTATTTTTTATTTTTAGACATTGCATTCTTTGTAACAATTGCTTATTTACACTACTCACATTTTCTAATAAAATGGCTTTTTCATTATCAATCAAGTTCTTATTTTTCAAACTGGTTATTAATTGTTTAAGGGAAAGAACTTTTCTTTTTAGCCTGTTTATAGATTGTTTTAATACCCTAATTTTTCTAGTCTTCTCTTCTAATAGTTTCTAGAAGTAACTTCCATTTCAGTATTGTTAACCAGGGCAGTCAGCTGTTGGGTTTAATGACTGTGTTGAGGAAGTAGAGGACCAGGTTCTGTACTCTGAATATATTCTAATGGTGCTCTCTATTTGGCCTAGAAAAAACAATATTTTTATATAAATATTTCCAATTCACAAAAAATTTAAATTATGTTTTACTTAGAACTGCCAAGGTGTTTTATTGTTATTAGTTATGTAGGTACATACCTTCCTGGGTTGCAGGTATGTGGGCAACTGATGAAAAATTATTGGAACAGCTTCATGGAGCAAATGTAGTCTTGAATTTACATCAGTTTTATATAACCAACATTCCTCAAAGTGTTCTGACCAAAGCCTATCATTTTTAGTTGGTTCCCAAACCCTTAATTTTGGTGTTACCTACCCATAATTTGCGTTTTTCTACATCTGTAGGAAGGCTGTAACAAAAAATAAAAAGTTCATAAAATACCTACATGTTTTTCTAGTAAAAATTCTCCTATTTTACAGTGAATAATTCTTTTGTCGTTTTGAGTTAGTCCTTTTTGCATTAATCTCTTATTAAAATGAATAGCTAGATTTAGTTTGGAGAAACTTAAAAATTGCTTACCTACGCCATTGGTATAATGGCTATTTGAAGCAAGAAAATATATTATTTATGCAGATTTAAAATGAATATTATTAAACCGCGTTATCCAAACACTATAATTATATGAATTAAAGACTGAATATTTACATACTTAAATATAATTACTCTGAGATAACTCTTTTAATCATTTAAAATAAGAAAAATCTACAAAGGTCATTGTATACAATCGTTTGTTTACCTGTGAAATAAAATTCCTATCTCTTCTTTCTCGCTGCGACTTCGGTATCCGTAAGCACAACAATTCACCATTATTCAGTTCAAAAATAATTCACAATCTCAATAATTTTCACTTAAAAATTCACAAATAAAGCACACGCTGTATTCGCTTTGTTTGCCACAGAAATAATGGCGGCTGCTAAAAATGTGTCACAGAACGCAAGCTCAAAATAAAGCGAAGTGCGGTATCCATATGCTTTCCTAATCTCTTTCCTAAACGAAAGAAAAAATGTCACTCTTGGCAACAGAAGTTTAAATTTTGTTAAATATTGTTAATATATTTGTTTTAGAAGCACTTAAACTTTTCTTGTTTAATTCAAAAATGATGTAATGTTTTTTTTGGTGTGCGTCACACCGTATGTATATTGTTCGATTTAGTGCCGAGATGTTCTCTATTTTATTGATATTTTAAAACTGATCTAATTTTACGAACCTGTTTCATCGAAGTGTCAGCCAACACCTGCCTGCTTATGTCGACCAATTAGAAACAATGTAAATAGAGGGTCTTTTGCTATTTTTTAAACTACAACGTTTGTTAAAACTTTATTTGCCTGAGAGGGAAGGAGAAATATTGCTCAAGACAGAGATAGAGAAACAGTAACATTCTAGGGAATGAACCGTATTTTTTATAAGGTACAGCCATGAATAAGATTTTTGTTTACAAGATTGCGTACTAAAGGAATTTAAAATTTTGAAATATGTTTTTAAAAGAAATTTAGAATAATAGTTATATTATGAATAAATTCTCCTGTTTAATTTTTGAACTGAAAATTGAACATACTGGCGCGCGCAACACCAAAAACTAATTAAACAACAAAAATGTATAGAAATAAACTCGAAGGACCAGATATATAATTAATTTGTAAAAGTAGGTGAATAACCTGGTATCACCTTACTCTGAGATTGACTTTTAAAGTTAAAGTTAGTTATACTTTACTTGATAACTATTTCATATACCTTGATTTAGCTCGACTTATACCTTTTTGATATAAATAAAATAAAATAGAACATAACAAGTGTTTAAAAAGAAAAAGATACTTGAAAAAAAAAAGAAAAATAAAAAACTTTAAAATATGTTTGTTTTGTTTAAGTACTTAACAACCACTACATGTCCGACCAACCGCTTTTGAGGAAATAACACAACTAAAAAATAAAAAAAACTGTAACCTGCAAAATATTGTACAGTCGGCTTTAGAATAGCATATACATGTTAAATGTGAATTTCCTTTACCTACCGAAGTTATAAAAACACCCTGCTTAGGAGTGGCGATTTTTAAAACGCCTACAATTAGGTATAATACACAGGCAATTTGTCAATAGAATACCCTCTCTGTTTAACATTAAAGATGTGGGCATGGACAACTGTTTGACTGATTTCAAATTAATATTATTTAAACCGTGATTGGTTTATAGGCGACCCTTAAAATGAATTAAATGCAAGCGATTTTAGTTTGAAAATGTATATGCTATTCTGAAGCCGATAGTACAATGCATAACCAACCATCACTTGAATGATTACGTATGTAATCCAGTCGTTTCGTTTTTCAAATCGTTACTTGACCTGGGCAGGGGACAGATTTTGGTTATAGGTTGGAACTAGTCTTGATTTTGACTGACCTAACCTTACCATCCTTTCCAGGAAAAAATTCAATGATTTTAGCCAAAGGCTATTGCAATGGGGGGGGGGGTATGATCATCTTTAATCAAAACCAATTCATTTACTTCTAAGTTTTGAGGAGGTGTTAACCATTTTGGTCTGTGTTGTAACTGATGAAGGTAGTCTGTTAACCACCTTTTCCAAAACGTTTGTTGAACAAATGATACTTTTTGCCACAATAAAAGCTTATTTTCATTTAGTTGTGTGACATTTAACTCTGGAGGAGCAGTTAAGCTGCAACCTATTAATAAATGTCCAGGGGTGAGACTGTTCAAGTCATTGGGGTCGTTGGATAACTTACAAAGTGGGCGTGAGTTGAGGATTGCTTCTATTTGAGCAAGGATGGTAATAAAAATTTCGAAAGTAAATGAACCGTTGCCAATTATTCTAAGGAGGTGATGTTTGGCACCACCCCAATGGGGTGGACTTTGAATTGTATAAAAGTTTTAGAACAAAAATCTGAAATTTGCTCTGAAGTTTGGTTATTGTTAAAAAATAAATATACATCGTACAGATGGTTTTTTGCACCAACAAAATTGGTACCATTTGGCTATCTACCAATGAACAGAATGGATTTTGTTGTTGATCCTGAATTGTTGTGAGAGACACTTTGTCATTGTTACAAGGCAACTTGAAATGATTATCTTCAAGTTGTTTTGTTGATAGAGGAATATCTAATTGTTGATCATGTAACATATTGAAAGGTTTGTGATGTGTGATATTGTTTAGATGATAATCACCCTCCTGGTTTAATGAGCAAGGGGGGTGATGACTGTTTGACTTTGATTCACCACCAGTCACCTCTTGTGAGCTAGGGGCCTGATAAATGTTTGAAAAATTTGATATTTCACCACTAATTACTCTTGAGTTAGAGGTTGGAAAAAAGTTTGATTCACCACTAGACACTTTCTATGAGCTAGGGGCGTGATAAATGTTTGATAAGGTTAATGATTCACCACTAACTACTCTTGAGTTAAATGTTGGAAAAAAGTTTGATTCACCACTAGACACTTTCTGTGAGCTAGGGGCGTGATAAATGTTTGATAAGGTTGATTATTCACCACTAACTACTCTTGAATTAGAGGTGAGCGAAAAGTATGATAATTTTGATAACCTAGGAGGGTTGCTATCATCCTGGGTATGTTTGTTGTTTTTTCCCTCATGAACATGGACATGGTGGGAAATTTTGTTGTTATTATGGGAACTTGGAAAATTACCTGCAAGAACCCAACCAAAGTGGGTATTCACCAATATTGGTAAATGTAAACCTAATTTATACAGGCCTGGTTTTAAAATATTGAAATAGAGATCTGCTCCGAGCAAAACATCTATTTCCGATGGTACTGAAAAGTCTTTATCTGCCATTTTATTTTTAAACTGATTTGGTATATTGATACTTTCAGAATTTAATGCTAATTGTGGTAGCTTATATGTTATTTGCGGAATGATTGCACAAGTAGCGGTAAAAAATGAGAGGGGGAATGAATGGACGTAAGAATAAGATCTGCCACTCCTTTAATATTTTGCTCAGACTGTCCTATTCCAGATATTGATATTGGGTTATTTTTACATTTGAGACCTAATTTGTTTAAAAATGTATTTGTGACAAAGGACATCTGACTACCATTGTCTAAAAGTATTTTAGCTTGAACATTTTGGTTAAACTGATTCTTGATATTTACTTGAGCAGTGGCTAAAAGAATGTAATTGTTACTTAAAGGAGCAGTTGTAGCAGATAAAGACGTTTTTGGAAGTCAACTTGACGTATTGGTGTTCCTTTTTTTTTCCCCTTAATTGATACCTAGGTGAGAGGGGGGATTAGAAAGATTGGACGATTGTTGATAGTGCTGGGTTGATGTATGTTCATTTTGTGATGCAGGGGTTTCATGCAACAACGAATGGTGCCTATGATTGCAGACAGCACAGTTTGATCTTGAAAGACATGTGCTAGAAGAGATTTTTACCTAAACAATTGAAACAAAGTTGATGGTTGGCTATGAAAGATTGCCTATCAGTAATGTTTAATGCAGTAAATTTTGGACAAGAATGAATTATATGTGACTTGTCCTTACACATAACACATTCTTGGTTGAACCCTGGTTGTTCATTTTGGTTGATTGACCTGTTTGTACTTCTTTGACACTTTTTGTTTAAGAATTCAAACAACTTACTAGGCGTGCTTAAAGTTGTAGCATCTGATTGTTCTTCAAATGCCTTTCTTGAGTTGTAATCAAGTTTAAGAGTTATTAGCTGTGTAACCAAGGACTCAAAAAGCTCCTGAGGAGTATGATTTAGCGTTAATAAAGATTCATAGGTAGATTGCGTATTTGTGATAAACACTTTTAAATTGGCAGTTGTACATTTTGTTATTTCAGCAGCCGAGATTAGCGTTTGAAAGTGGTTGGCTAAAATTTGTCTAATGTTATTATATTGTTTGTCTAGTAGGTCCAAAGCGATCTTAAAATTATTATCAATGATTGGTAATGATTCAACCAATTTCAAAGCCTCTCCCGATAAATGTGACCTTAAATAAAAAATTTTTTCAGAATTTGACCCAAGCTGTGTATTATTTGTTATTAAAGAATTGAATAAATTAATAAAAGAATTAAATTCTAATGGATTTCCAGAGAAAACTGGAATCTTGATTTCAGGTAATCTTAATTTGGATTGAGGATAATTATGAGAAGTCTGAGATTGAGATGAGGCACTGCTCTGATGCAAAATCTGAGGAGTTGACAATTTAGCCAACATTGTAATTAACTAAATTTCAAAGTACAGATCCTCAGTAATATCTCTATCTAAATCATTTTCATCTAGTTCTTCAATTTTAGTTTGATGTTGTGAATAGTTAACAAAATGAATCTTGATTCTCTCTAACCTTGCAATAACAAGTTCTGCTTTTGTGCAATCTTCGTTTGAATCAATCCAATTTTTGACTTTAGTAAACTGCCATTTGCAGATACCTCTTAACTTTTTAAGGTTGTCCATATTTTCAACTAGATTGGTGTTTGATAGAACTATAAAAACAAAAAAACCTCTGTGTAAAATATATATTTTTTTTATTATTATAACAAGGAATTTTTTTTTTACTTTCAAAAATGATTTTAAAATTGATAAAAAATTTAAAATATTTTTTTCTAAATTTTTTCACTGACAGGGTAAAAAAATTTTCGAAGTGTGTTTAGTGACTGTGTAAATACTACAAAGAACACTTTCAAAATTTATGAGAAAGACAAGCCAACAAAATTGAAAGTAAATATTGGAGATTTCCATAAAACAAATATTTATTTAACAAATAATAAAGAGAACAGTTGCTTACTGGAATACTACTTGTTACAGGATGTCCTTATATACTATCTTTGACCGTTAATTTCACTAAAATACTTTTCTTTCACTTTTCACTCCACTTACGTTGTCTTCAACAAAATACTACACTCAAATAATTATTAGTTAACATTAACTGCCATTTAAAAAGTGTTATTGGATACCGGTATATATTACCGGCAAAAAGAACAACAGATTTTTTGGTTATTTTTACTTAAAACGAAAGAAAAAATGTCACTCTTGGCAACAGAAGTTTAAATTTTGTTAAATATTGTTAATATATTTGTTTTAGAAGCACTTAAATTTTTCTTGTTTAATTCAAAAATGATGTAATGTTTTTTTTGGTGTGCGTCACACCGTATGTATATTGTTCGATTTAGTGCCGAGATGTTCTCTATTTTATTGATATTTTAAAATTGATCTTATTTTACGAACCTGTTGCATCGAAGTGCCAGCCAACACCTGCTTGCTTATGTCGACCAATTAGAAACAATGTAAATAGAGGGTCTTTTGCTATAACCCCGCCGAAGAAATGCTTTACAAAATAAACTATTCAGATGAATGGCAACAGTACTTACGAAGGTCATTTTTAAATTCTAGTGCTGAAATAGTACCGCAGTATGATTCCCCACTCAAAATTAAACAAGAAAAATACAACCATCTTCAAATTTTAAAAAAAGAAATGGACTTAGTTTATTGGTCTTATTATGATAACCTTCCTCGTTAGTGTAGTTTATTTAATAGTTTGCTAACTTTAATATTAGTTATCGTTATTTTTCTATTTTTCTATAACAGCGAGAGTTTTTTTAACATTGTACTATAAGAATTAAAGTTTGTTTTTTGAACTGTTGCTATATTTTGAAATTTATTAGCAGCCAAAACATCTTAAAAAATAATGTTCAAAAACTCGTATACGAATTTTTTGTCATTCTTATGAAAGCAAAACCTCGTAAGAGAATTTAAAAACCTTTAAAAGAAAAAGACACCTCTAGATATCTTTAACTAGTTGCACAATTATTAATTGAATATGGAAAATAAAGCAAATTAATTTTTTATAAAAATTAAAAAAACTAGAGCGTTTTAACGCTCTCCTGTAAAATTTGGAATTTTCCTCATACGAGGTTTTGCAGATTCATTGACGATATATAGAGGTAATCAATTACACAGAAGAGAAAAATAATCCTGAAGAAGAAGAGAAAAATAATTCTGAAGAAGAAGAGGGTCCTGAAGAAAAAGACTCTGAAGGTGAAGAAACAAAGGTAAGGAAAAGCTCAAGAGGCAAGAAAGTTCCTAGCCGTTATAATGATTTTTTGTTAAATGGTGAAATTAAACAAATGGCCCTAAATGCAACAAGTTTTGTTGAGAACATACCTAATAGCTTGGAACAAGCAAAAATGTCACCTAATTATAAACAATGGAAAAATGCTGTTGATGAGGAAATAAATTCACTCAATAAAAATAACACCTGGACTCCAGTAAAAAAACCTAACAATGTTAGGTTAATTGATTGTAAATGGGTGTTTCGCATTAAAACTGGCAATATTTAAAGAAACCTACTCTCCTGTAGCTAGACTTACAACACTTAGAACTTTATTAGCTATTGCAAATTTTAAAAACCTAAAAATTCAACAAATGGATAAGAAATCTGCATTTTTACATGAAAAAATAGATGAAGGTATATTTATGAAAATTCCCGAAGGATTCAATTATGACGGCAATGTCTGCAAATTAAACAGAGCCCTCTATGGTCTAAAGCAGGCTCCATATTGCTGGAATAGACGTTTCGACAAATTTGCTGAGAAAGAAATCTAATAATGATCCATGTCTTCATATAAAATCAGGTCAAAATAAAACTGTTATCTATTGATGATATTCTGCTGTGTAGTAATAGTTGAAAGGAAATAAACAACAATATCTTAGACTTCTGAATGACATGTAATGTGTAATATGTAGTATGAAATATTTCATAATTATTTTTTAGCTAGTAAGTAGTAATTAAGAGGAGTGATATGTTTATGTTTGCATGTTTACCTTTAAATCATGCATATCATTCTTTTTGATTTTTGTTTGTATGTATTTATTTGAATGATTTTTATTGTGATCGATCAATTATTGTTAATTGATATTTAGATATTAGGTTATTTTTATTTAGCTTTTTCCATAAAATTTGTTAAATTTTGGTTGACAATAAAGCATATTTCTCTCTCTCTCAATTTAAAAACTAAACTAAATCAGGAATTTGAAATGCAAGATCTGGGAAACTTAAAAACATTCTTAGGTATTGATGTAAAACAAACTGAACATGGTACTTATCTTAGTCAAAAGAACTATATAAATAATTTGCTTTTAAAGTTTAACATGTATGACTCTAAACCTACAAGCACTCCTTTAGATTCTAATAATTTTATACTTAATCCTGATAGAAATAGGTTAACTGAAAATAAACCAATAAGAGAGTTAATTGGTTGTCTGATGTACCTAATGCTGGACACTAGACCCGACCTAAGCTGTTCAATTAATCTTTGCAGTAGATATTAGGATAAACCAACAGTGGAAAAGTTTAAAAAGAATCCTGAGATACCTCAAAGTGTTATGGTTTTTATTAGGAAGCGACCTTGGGTTTAATAATATTCAGCAACTATTTCTAACTTACTTAATTTATTAAGACCAATATTAAATACAAAACGTGTTACACAAATTAGTCACCATTTTGTACAACGAACAAAACAAGACAGATTTGACATCTCTTCTTCTGTTTTACCTTGTTAGTGGACATTTACCTTAAATTATCTTAACACTTTCCCTCGATTTAAACTGTTTCTACATTTAAATCGCTTTAATATAAAACAAAATAAAATATCTTATAAATAAAAATCCTATCCTTTAAATACAAAAATTTTTCGCTACCTAGAGCCTTGGTCAAAACGTCAGCCAAATTTTGATCTGTTGATACATAATTTATTTCAATTTCTTTCTTGAATACTAAATCTTTTAAAAAATGATTCTTTATGTCAATGTGTTTAGCTCTTTTTGAGTTCTCATGACTCTTAGACATTAGTATTGAGCTCTTATTGTCACAATAAAAAATTGTTTGTTTGTTAAGTTTGAAGTCACTTAAAATGCCTTTTATATTGATAAGGTCTTGAGCTGTCTGTGCTGCTGCCACATATTCAGCCTCTGCTGTGGACAATGCTACACAATTTTGCTTCTTTGAGAACCAGGCAATGGGGTTACTTCCGTACATTATAAAACAACCTCTTACACTCTTTCTATCTTCCTTATCGGTAGACCAGTCTGCATCCGAGTATCCTTTTAATACGACATCATTGTTGTTATTATTTTTATAAGTTAATTCTTTTATCTTTGGTTCCTTGTAGATATCTCAAAATCCTCTTTCCGGCGTTTCATATTTATGTCGTTGGTTTGTCCAAGAATCTGCTTAAATAGGAGACAGTGTAACTTATGTCTGGTCTGCTTGTTGTGGATAATTACATCAATCCTCCTATTAGCTGTCTATATGGAATGTTAGTTAAAATATCACTTTCTGTATTGCATTGTAATCCTTTCTCCATAGGCGTCTTCTTTTGTTTACAGTCCTTCATATTAAATGTAGTTAGTAATTTGTCTATAAAATTTGTTTGATCTATTTTTATCTTATTCTTTGTTCTAGTGATGTTCATACCCAGAAAATTCTTAATTTCTCCTAACTCCTTGGCCTGAAAATTCTTTTTTAAAATGCTTACTGTCTTTTCTACATATTCTTTTATCCCAGTTAATAAAATATCGTCTACATAGATCAGAATCCAGACCTTTTCATTATAGTATAGGCCACAATCATGTTGTGATCTCTTGAAATTATTATTAGTTGCAAATTCATTAAATGTATTGTTCCAGACTTTGGGTGATTCTTTTAAACCATATAAAGCTCTATTTAGTTTGAGTATATGTGATTTCTTAGTCTTCAATCCTGGAGGTGCATAAACATACACTTCATTCTTTAGTAAACCATTTAAAAATGCTGATTTGTCGAATGTTCCAATCCTTCTGCAATGCTACGGATAATAATACTCTTATGGTAGATGCTCTGGCAACTGGTGAATATTTTGACTCATAGGGATCCTCTTCTTTTATTTGGAATCCTTTTGCAACCACTCTGGTCTTTTTTGTTCCATCCTCTTTTGTTCTGAACACCCATTTGGTTTGTATTACCTTCTTTCCTTCTGTAATTGCAGTAGCAACTTCTGTCCATGTGTTTAATTTTTCAAGTGAGTCTAGTTCTTTTTTGATTGCTTCTTCCCAATTCTTATTTTTTATTGCTTCTTCATAAAGTAAGGGGTCTTTTATTTCTTCTGATATTAGGTAATATGCTGTATATGTCTCCATATTCATTTAAGTGTTTTGGCAATGTTACTTTCCGTCCTGTTCTGGTAGTTTCTACTGAAGATATATACTCTCTGTTGTTCTCAGAATCTGTAATGTTGTGTTCCTGATTATTATCTTCTAGTTCGCCTTCTTTTGGCTCGCAATCTTCTATTTCTATATCGTTCCTTCCTCCTTCTAAATCATCTTCTTCTCGAATTTGTATTATTCTTAGTTCATTCTCTTTATTCTTAGTATTTTTCACTATATCATCATAATTGGTTTGTTTCTCATTAAATGTAACATCTCTTGAGCAAAATACTTCTTTACTTTCAAAATTATACAATCTACAGCCTGCTCCTGAATAACCTATCATTATGCATGGTTGTCCTCTCTTTTCTAGCTTGCTTTCTCTTGGCAAAACCACAGCCCATGCTTGGCTGCCAAAAACCTTCATTTTTGATACATCATCGTACTTGTACCATCTAAAAGCTGGTGTTTCTCGATAGTTAGCTGCTGTTGGTGTTCGATTTGTTTCATAGGCAGAACATAAGATAGCTTTACCCCATAGTTCTCTTGGTAGATTTGTCTCTGCAAATTTGGTTCTCACTTTGTCAAGTCCTGTTCATTATTTCACTAATCCCATTTTCTTGTGGAGTATATGGCATGGTATATTTAAGCTCAATACCTTTATCTCTACAAAAGCTTTTAAAATTATTAGAAGTAAATTCACCCTCATTATCTACCGTTATTCTTTTTGTTTTCTCACCATGTTGGGTTTTTATTAATTTGACAAAATCAATTAAATTTTGTTCCCCTTCATTTTTACTTTTCAGTAATTTGACAATTAAAAAATGTGAAAGGTCATCAATTAAAACTTGAAAGTATCTATACCCTTCATTAGTAGGTGTTACAACAGGTCCTGCAATATCAGAGTGTATTAATTAACCAATCTTTGTACTACGTTTTTTACATCTATAAAAAGGCTTTCTTGTACTTTTTCCTTGCATGCAAATATTACAAACATCATTGCTATATGGTAACCCTAACTGTCTTAAACTATGCCTATTAATGTGCCCTAATCTCCTATGCCAAATATTATCATCTATGTTTACATTTAGCAGGTTTAAATCTTGGTTTTCCTGAGTATAATTTTGATTTTCAAAATTTATAGTTAAATGAAACAAACTATTATAAAAGTTACGATGAAATTTTATATCATCTTTACATTATAACAGCCTGTTTGTTACTGTTTACCTTATAATTGAAAATAACTTTAAACTTTTTGTTTATTAACTGTGAAACTGAAATCAGATTGTGTGACATACCTTTAATTAACACTTCAATAAATATTTCTTTTCCCTGACATATTCCTCTTAGTTTACCTTGTTTATCTGCATATAGAGTTTCATTGTTCTTTGCAGTGCCGATTTTGACCATATCAATTTTCTTTACATCTGTCATATTTTTTTTTAATTCTCCCATCACTATATGCTGTGTACATCCTGAATCTAAAATGAAATCATTAACTCTACTCATGATTTTATCTTTTTTTTTTCCTTAAATTTATGGCCTTGGGATAACCAATTGGCCAGACTATTTTCTGGTAGAGAATTTAATGCTTTTATCTTCAACAGTCTTTAATGCAATAAATCTTATTTGATCAGCTGTATTTGCTGCTTGTCTAGAACTCTGTCCATTGTTTTGATTCATGTGGCATCTACTTCTATGGCTTCCTCTAAAATAATTATAACCTCTTTGATCAGCTGTATTTGCTGCTTGTCTAGAACTCTGTCCATTGTTTTGATTCATGTGGCATCTACTTCTATGGCTTCCTCTAAAATAATTATAACCTCTTCAGCTTCTTCTTCCTCTGTAAGTGTTTAGTTGTCTGTTTTGGTAACATTCAGATATTTTATGTCCAGGTTTGTTACATTTAAAGCATACATATTGATTGGCTGTGAATGACATCTCACTATTACTATTTCCTTTCTTTGATATAATTTTAATCTCTTCATCAAGTAAACGTGATTTTACAAAGTCCATTGTGACATCTGTATTTAGTGTCTTGATAGCAGTAATTACAGCCTCATAATCTTCATTCAGATTCTTCAATTTTTGTTCCGACATTTTCAATTTCTCTAACAATAGTGTCAAATTGCATAAAGTGATCTTCTAGTCTTTCGCCTTTTTTATGTATTAATGTTAATAACTTTTTCTTTAATATTGGTTTGGAAAATACGCTTTTGTTGTTGGCTGTATACAATCTAAAATTAAGACCTGACATGACGCTCATGTCAGATGTCAACATTCATGTTGTGTTGTTCTGTGTTCTATGACAGTATTATATTGGCGGTAAATGGTTTTATGTAAGAGCGCACGTTTTATAGGAAGCTATTCTAAGTTGTTTTATCACGTTTATTAATAAACAAATCAAATCATTACAATCTTTATTTATTATACTATTACAACCACTACCTATAACTGACTACACAACAGGTTATGGGCCCAGCCGTATAGTGAATGGTGGTAGTAATCTGAGGAAAGTTTGTAATCTGGTGAAGAAATAAAGTTAATCGAGCAAAATCGGTGATATTAAGATGGAAACAACATTGTGCAAATTAAATAATACAAACTGGAATGTTTGGAAGTTCCAAATCAAAGTAGTACTTATGGGCAAAGGATTATATGAAATAACAAATGGCACAGAAATAAAACCAGAAAACGATGAAGATAATATTTCGAAATGGGTTCTGGAAGACGCACGTGCTCAAGAAGTTCTTGTAGTCCGGATGGAAGACGAAATAATCAATCACATTATGCAGAGTGAGAGTGCTGCAGAAATGTGGAGAAAATTAGAAAGTATTTTTGAGAGAAAATCGGAGGTTAGTACCCATTTATTAAATGAACAGTTCTACAATTTAAAATTTCAAAATGACTCAATAAATACATTCACATCAAAAGTAACCAATCTGAAATTAAAACTTAAACAACTAGGTGAAGAAATACCTGAGAAGATGGTAATAACAAAGATCATTATGTCACTTCCAGAAAAATATAAACACTGTAGGTCAGCATGGGAAAGTGCAGTGTAATAATGAATACCTTTCGAAACTATAAGGCTTTAATTAAAGAAATCTTAGCATACAAAATATTGCAGTTAATAAAAGTGTATCACTGACTGACGCACGATGACGTTACTTAATTAATCTAGATATCTACTAAATAAGCGAGGATAAGAGTGAATGAGTATGTAGTTATATCACATTCTCCCTAGGTTATTTTATTGATAGTCCTTTAAATATGCTGGAGGTTTCTTTACTCTTGTTGACTGACGCACAGTAGGATCTGGGTTCGTAATCGTTTCTAATGGACTTTCAAAAGACGACCCTTCTTTATAACCTCCAATGTTGGGTCCAGTTTCGATGGAATCTCTACGTTGATCCTGTAGATCTTCAGGAGAACTTTTTACTGACGTATCTTTCACTACAATGTCTTGCACTTCAAAATTTGAATCTGATGGTATGTTTTCAGTACAGGTAGTCTCAGCTGATTTAATCAAGCTTAAATCGCCTCTTGGTGCTAAGTGTTTGATCGAGACAGTTGACTCCCTTCCATTGTCATGTCGTATTACGGCATACTCTGGATTTGCTTCTACTAGCTCAACCTCTTCAACTAGTGGATCATACTTGCTATTTCTTAAGTGCTTCTTGAGTAATACTTTTTGCGAGGGTGTCAACCAGGTTGGAATAGATATACCACTTGTAGATCGTCTTTGATACAAAAATAGTCTTTCGTGCGTAGTACAATTTGTTGAAGTACATAACAAAGATCGTATAGAATGCAAAGCATCAGGTAACACAAGTTCCCATTGTGAGGTCTTTAGTTTTCTAGTTCTTAGAGCTAAGGTAACAGCTTTCCATATAATACCATTATACCTTTCAACTAAACCATTGCCTTCAGGATTATATGGAGTAGTACGACTATGAGCTATTCCATGGGATTGGAGATAGTTTACTATTTCTTTGGACATAAAGGAACTTCCTCTATCAGAGTGTATAAACGCAGGCATGCCAAATATCGTAAAAAGTTGATTAAAGCATCCTATCACAGAAGACGACGTTACATCTGGACAAGGAAAAGCAAAGGGGAACCTGGAATATTCGTCCACGATAGTCAACATGTACTTGTTGTGTGTAGAGCTAGGTAAAGGTCCTTTAAAGTCGATATTCAGACGTTCGAAAGCAGATGTAGCCTTAATTAAATGACCCTTCGGATTTTTACAAAATTGTGGTTTAATTTCAGCACATATAGGACATGCAGCTGTCATTTGTTTAACTTCTTCCATAGAATAAGGTAAATTACGGATACGGATAAAATGATACATTCTAGTAATACCTGGATGAGATAAGGACTGATGGAGTTCGAATAGTTTGTTACTGATGGTTGTTCCACATACCCTAGAAAATGCGTCACTAACAACGTTTTCTCTACCTGGACGAAACACAATTTCATAGTCATAGCAGGATATTTCCAAGCGCCACCGTAAAATCTTTTCATTTTTGATTTTACTAGATTGTTTAGTGCGGAACATAAAAGACACGGCCTCTTGATCGGTAACCAGTTTGAAATGACGTCCAATCAGAAAATGTCTCCATTTTCGTAGAGCTTCTACACATGCGTATGCTTCTTTCTCGACAGACGAATGTCGTTTTTCCGTATCCGACAAGGTTCTTGAAAAAAAAGCTACGGGTCTTCCTAATTGACTTAGGGTTGCAGCTATACAAAAGTCCGAAGCATCAGTCTCAACATATAATACGTCTTCGTCGTTTACAGACCAAAGTAGGGAACTGGCAACATCTTTTTTTAACAGTTCAAAATCTTGAATTTCTTTTTGAGTTAAAGGAAATTTCTTGCAATGTATTAGACTTCTTATTTTGTCCGAAAATTTGTAGATCCATTAAGAGTAATGAGAAAAAATTCCTACTACCCGACGGAGTTCAGCAGCATCTTTCGGCAGTGGTAAATTTAGTAGGGGTTGTAACCTTTCTGGATCCGGTTTCATGGTTCCGTTTTCAATAGTATATCCCAATAAACTAATAGTTTTCTGATAGTATTTGCATTCGTTTTCATTAAGCGTCAATCCATACTTCTGAACAACATTTAAAAACCTTTGTAAGTTATTGTCATGCGCTTCCGAATTTTCTCCGCAAATTGTAACATCATCAAGATAAGCAAAAACACCTACTAAACCTTCTTTTGAAATAATTGAATTTAGGGTTCTTTGAAAACATGAGACACCATTTGTCACACCGAAAGGGATTCTTGTGAATTGATACAGTTGGCCTCCAGCTTCAAACGCGGTATAATGTTTTTCGTGATTGTTAATGGGAATTTGGTAATACGCGCTTTTTAAATCTATTGTGCTAAATACCTTAAATTTAGCAATTTTTGATACCATACTTTCCAGATTGGGTAAAGGATAAGCGTCCAAATAAGTAAATTTGTTAATTGTCTGCGAATAATCAACTACCATACGGCGTTTGTGGTGTTCACTTTTTGTAACCAAAACTTGGGCTCTCCAGGGTGATGTACTTTCCTCGATAATGCCTTCCTCTAAAAGTTTCTTAACTTCTTCTTGAATAAATTTTTCATCATCGTCAGAATGTCTTCGTGATTTTGTTGCTATAGGCCGACAATCTTTAGTTAGGTTTGAAAATAAACATGGAGGCTCTATTTTAACTTGAATAAGGCAAGAAATCGATAAGGGTGGTTTTGTGCCACCAAATGTCAAGGCAATTTGAGAATGTTGTTTCATTATATCGTGACCTATGATTACATCAGTGCATAGCTTAGGTAGAACAGATATTCTGAAATTATTGTATTCGGCGTTAGGTAGGTATAAATTTATTAGGCAGTATCCTTTTAAAGAAGTAGAACAAGAAGTGGTAGCCATAGAAACTTGGCCTTCCATCGGATAAATTTTCAAGTGGTTATTTACGGCAAAATCGTAGTCTAAAAAACTATCAGAACTTCCAGTATCAATTAGGGCGTTTGTGGGTATATTGTTTACTTTAGACTTAACCATCGCTCGTGACAAACAGTATGGTATAGGTCGGGTCGTTGAAGCAATAAGAAAAGTGGAAGCTGACGTTGATTTGGATTGCAGTTTAGATTTCATACATACTTTAGCAAAATGCCCCACTTTTTGGCATTTAGTACAGGTAGCGTTTCGGGCAGGACATTTATTACGAGAATATCTAGCATTTCGACAAAAATAGCAATGTTGAAGTGACGTAGTAGCTGCACTTGAAGGGATAATATTAATTTCTGAGTCATGATTTTCATTGGAACAAACAGTATTAACAGAACTTTGACTGAAATATAAATCAGATTGTCTCTTCACTTCCTCTAGTGCTCGAGCTTGGATGGCCGCTTTTTCTAATTCTAAAGTATTATTTTCTAAAAGACGTTGACGAATTTCACTGCTTAACAAACCGCCGATAAAAGCGTCTCGGATAAAATCATTCTTATTCTGCTCAGCTGTTACCGCTTTGAAGTCACAATTTTTGCTTAAAACCTTTAATACTTGAATATACTGATCAATACTTTCAGTTGATAATTGTTTTCTTGTATACAAAATATGTCTAGCAAATACTTCATTCACTGGTTTTACGTAAATATCTTCTAGAATCTTGACAGCATCATTGTAGTTTGAACATTCACTAATTATTTCATATATTTCATGAGAAATAAAGTTTATGAGTAGTTGCATTTTAGTACATTCGTCGAATTTCTTCTCTTTATCAGTTGCTAGTAGAAAATTGTTGAACGTTTTAAACCAATGTTTCCACTGTTTTGCGGCTGAAACGTCTTGCGGGTTTGTTTCGAATCGTTCAGGTTTTAAAAATTTATCCATATTATAGAGGAGTTCGAAATCTTTAATTAAATTGTAATAATGAATACCTTTCGAAACTATAAGGCTTTAATTAAAGAAATCTTAGCATACAAAATATTGCAGTTAATAAAAGTGTATCACTGACTGACGCACGATGACGTTACTTAATTAATCTAGATATCTACTAAATAAGCGAGGATAAGATAATTTAAGGGCTCGCTTACTTATAGAAGAAGAGAGGCTTGTTAGAAAAGATCAAGAAACTCTTGCATTAATGACATGCCAGTCAACAAGTATGTTAACAAAAGAAAAAAGAATTGCTTTGTCTGTGGTAAAGTGGGACATTTAAAAGCTCAATGCAGAAATGTGGAGTGCAGCTATTGCAAGAAAAAGGGTCACCTAGTAAAGAACCATTTTACCAAGAAGAAGAAAGATTCAAGGGGGTCAAATGGAACAAGCACAAATGGAGGTGAAAGTAACTATGCACTTATTGCAGTTTCAAATGAAGTGCAGGCACAAGTTAACATTGGATTGGTACATGGACAGTGGGGCATCACAGCATATGTGCAAGGAAAGAGACAGCTTTCGTGAATTTGTACAGCTTGAAACTCCAAAATTTGTCGAAATTGGAAATCGTGCTACTTTAAAGGCAGAAGGTAAGGGTAAGATTTGTATTATGGCATATAATGGTAGAAATTTTCATTTTGTAACTCTATATGATGTTCTCTTTGTACGACAATTAAAAGTAAATTTATTCTCCCAAGGAAAAGCATTGGATAAGGGCCTTTCATTAGTGTCTAATGCAACAAAAGCACAATTTACAAAAAATAATGTCGCTGTAGCTATAGCTGTTCGTTTAGATAAACTTTTTAAAATGATATTCAAAAGAGTAAACAATAAGCATAAATGCACTGTTTGGTAAATGAAAGTTGTTTTTTAAGTACTGATAAAAATAGGATAGATTGGTGGCATAGAGCTTTATGTCATTAAAATATCAATTATTTTAATAATATTTTAAAGCGTAATAACATTGATGTTACATGAACAGAACAAGTATGCACTTCTTGCATACAAGCTAAACAATGCAGGGAACCTTTCATAACTAGTACAAGTAGGGCAAGTGAACCTGGTGAAATCATTCATGTAGATTTATGTGGTCCAATAGAAGAAACATCCTTAAACAACTCACATTATATTTTTTTATTAAAAGATGATTATAGTAATTATAGATTTGTCTATTTCATTAAAAATAAGTTTGATGTGTATGAAAAATTAAAAGAATTTTTGACATATTTTAAGAATCAGACTAGTAAAAAGGTAAGGGTTATTAGAAGTGATAATGGAACAAAATTTAAGAATATGTCAGTAAGTAATCTGTTAAAAAACAATGGGATTAAACATGAATGCACTATTCCATATACTCCTCAACAAAATGGGAGGGCTGAAAAAGAGTTTCGTACCATAATTGAAGCTGTAAGTGCCATGCTTGGAGACAGTAAGTTACCCAAGAGTTTTTGGGCAGAAGCAGCCAATACAGCTGTGTTTCTGTTAAATAGAACAGGTACAAGTCCGGTAAAGGGTAAGACATCAATTGAAGTCCTATTTAATAAAAGTTTTAATATGGGAACAGTTAAATGAATATTTGGAACCAAGCTTTGGGCATACATACCAAAGGAAAACAGGACAAAATTAGATGTAAAAAGTGAAGAAGGCATCTTCATGGGTTATTCTGACAACACACAAGGATATAGAGTATACTATGAACAAAATAAGAAAGTAGCTATAGAGAGAGAAATAACATTTGTATTGGAAGAAGATCCTAAAGAGATTGTTTCATTGGACTTAAAAACAAATAATGTTTATTCAGAAAATAGTGAGGTTAATAATATGGAAAATATGGAAAATACAATAATTCTGGAAAACTCAGGTGAAGCTACAGAAGAATTAGAAGAAGAAAATACTGAAGAGTTAGAAAATTCAAATGCTTCTAGTTTGGATATTGATGAACCAACAAGTTATGAAGAAGCTATGGATAGCAGATATGCAAGCAAATGGAAAGAAGCAATGAATGAACAAATAAAGGCATTACAAGAAAATGACACTTGGAATTTAATACAGAAATATGAAATAAATATGAAATAATTTATAGTAAATGGGTTTTTAAGTTAAAAAGAGACGGAGAAGGTAATATAAATAAATTCAAATGTAGGTTGGTAGCAAGAGGGTTTAAACAAACGATTAAAGAAAATGTATACAGTCCTGTAGTTAGACTTACTACTATAAGAACAATATTAGCTATATGTGTACAAAACAATTGGCCCATATATCAAATGGATGTATGCAATGTTTTTTTACACGGAGAATTAAATGAAGATGTATTTATGTTCCTACCAAAAGGCTGTCAAACTGAGGGTAAAGTGGCTAATTTAAATAAAGCAATTTATGGTTTAAAAAAGGAACCACTTTACTGGTATACAAAATTTGACAACTTTATGGTAAGTCAAGGCTTTATTAAAAACAAATATGATAATTGCTTGTATATGAAATGTGACAATGACATAGTATATGTTGTAATCTTTGTAGACGATATTTAATATGCGGATAACAAAATTAAAAACCTAAAAATTAATTTAGCAAAATGTTTTAAAATGAAGGACTTAGGCTTATTGAGTTATTTTTTAGGAATCTCGTTAAAAAAAAGCGAACACAGAATTGTGTTAAGTCAAAAGTCATATTTAGAAAATATTCTAGTTAATTTTAAAATGAATAACTGTAAACCAGTAAGTACTCCAATGAAGAACAATTTCAATTATAATAATTTAAGGAGAAATGAGTTACATGATTATGAATTAGAAAATAAATGTAGACAGATTATTAGATGCGTCATGTACGCAATGTTAGGAACTAAGCCTGACTTGTGTTCTAGTATAAGTATTTTATCAAGATACCAACATTTTGCAAACAATGAATTACTTGTTGCTTTAAAAAGGTTGTTAAGGTTTATTAAAGGAACACTAGATCTCAAGTTGACCTTTACTAAATCAGATGATAAAATATTAAAAGCATTCGCAGATGCAGATTGGAGTGGCCACACTACTAGTAGAAAATCAACCAGTGGTTACTGCTTGTATGTATTTGGAAATATAGTCTCTTGGAATACCAAGAAACAGAGTACTGTTGCCATGTCGACCACAGAGGCGGAAATCATTGCCTTATCCCACTGCATCAGTGAGGTTTGTTGGCTTAGAAATTTAATTTTAGAATTAAATTTGTTTAAAGATTTTAGCGTTGTAGTCTATGAAGACCATCAGTCAGCAATTCGCTCATGCGAACATGCATTGGAACAGTTTAAGAGAATTAAACACTTAGATATTAAATATCATTTTGTAAAGGAAAAAAATTCAAGAAGAAATTATTTAGTTGACCTATGTTCCAAGCAATGAGCAAATTGCGGACATCTTAACAAAACCTCTAAACAGAGTAGTTTTTGAAAAAGAAAATGTATGTTAAATTAATTTGATCCTGTATTTGAGTTTTTGAAATTTTAGATTGAGTGGGGCTGTTGTTGCCTGTATACAATCTAAAATTAATTTGTTCTGTGTTCTATGACAGTATTGTATTGGCGGTAAATGGTTTTATGTAAGTAAGAGCATACGCTTTATAAGAAGCTATTCTAAGTTGTTTTATCACATTTATTAATAAACAAATCAAATCATTACAATCTTTATTTATTATACTATTACTACCACTACCTATAACTGGCTACACAACAGCTTTTACGTTGAAATACATCTTCTAATGCTTTTTACATGTCACTTGCCGTAGTCGAGTCTTTTATTACTATGTCGAGATGTTTGTCACTAACACATTGAACGATTATGGCCTTAGCTTTGGCGTCTTTGATTTTAAATGCTTGCTTCTGTTCTTCATTTGTACAGTCGTTTAAACTTTTTACCAATGCAAGAAATGCTCTTATTCGAAATTTCCAATTGTCATAGTTGTCTGAGCCCAACTGAGGAAATACTACTGCGGCGTTCATGTTTCTTATAACCTTTTCCTCTTTTTATGTATACTTGTATAATTTTAATCACATCTCTTGTAGCCTGGGCCCATAACCTGTTATGGTTTTTATTGGGAAGCGGCCTTGGGTTTAATAATATTTAGCAACTATTTCTAACTTACTTAATTTATTAAGAACAATATTAAATACAAAACGTGTTACACAAATTAGTCACCATTTTGTACAACGAACAAAACAAGACAGATTCGACATCTCTTCTTCTGTTTTACCTTGTTAGTGGACGTTTGCCTTATATAATCTTAACACAAAAGAACTCAGAATATGGAATTATACGTTCCTAAAAACAATGATACTAATCTAGTTGGGTTTGCCGATGCTGATTGGGCAGGAGATGAGCAAGACAGAAAATCAACAACTGGCTACCTATTTAAAGTTCTTGGAAGCACAGTTTGTTGGTCTACAAAGAAACAATCCACTGTGGCAATCTCATACACTGAGGCTGAGTATGTTGCACTAGCAGAAGCCTCAAAAGAGGGAATTTGGTTGTCAAACCTGATTGCCGACTTTGGTTTCACTAAATCTACTTTTTTCATTTATGAGGATAACCAGTACAGGGATTCTATGTTACGATTAGATCGTATCCGCCATATTAATACGATACTTTGCGATTCTATTGTACGACGTATCGAAAAGACTCGAATCGAGTTACTCGATAGCTGTGAAGGAGGCGTATTTGGATTTTCTTCCCGCCCGTTTGTGAATGCCTTGCTTGTTTTTTTTTAACATTTTGAGGTTAAGTTTTAATTTGTTATTTTATTTTCTAAACAAACTTTTAAAATGTCGTTTAAAATACGAGAGTGCTATTGGGAAATATTATTAGACTTTATGGAGCAACATAAAGGCCTCGCAACCGGAAAATTAGTAGGGTCTCAGGGCCGGCAACAACAAAGAAATTTATGGACCCAATTGGCAAATAAGCTTAATTCCATGGGTTTTGGGGAAAAATCCGCGGACAGGTGGCAGAAGGTAGAAAACCACAAAATAATGCTACACACACAATTACTAATTCCATTTTAATATTTTATTTTAGACTTGGGCCGATTTTAAATATCAAATTAAAAGAAAAGGAGGTCAAATTAAGACTGATCAAATGAAAACCGGAGGAGGTGGGAGCACTTGTACCCCATTCAATAATTTTGAAAAAAGAGCACTGAATATTTTGGGTGGCAGCCAATTCTATTTGGGCTTGGAAAGTGAAGAAGTTGGAGTTCCAATTAATGAGGAAAATACATCCAGTAAGGAAAAGCCACATGAAAATCAATTTGAATCGAGAAGTGAACAACTAAGTACTTTCTGTGAAAGTCAACAACCAAGTACTTTCCATGAAAGTCAACAAGAAAGTACTTACCGTGGAAGTCAACAACCAAGTACTTCCCGTGAAGAAGACCATGATTATGATTATATACCTCCACTTAAAAAACTCAAGGTTAAACAGATGGATGTTGCCTATGAGAAAACAATAAATCTGTTAAATGATATTAAAAGGTCAATCGATCGTTTAACAAATATGTTAAATTAAAGATTGAAAAAAATTGCTGAGGCAATTAGAAAAATACATGATTAATTATGCTAGTTTAGAAAATTTTTTCTGTTGTATATCATTTGTTTTTCTTTTAAAGTTTTTTTTTATATTTAAAGATATGTTATTTTTGTTTTCAGCCATTGTTGGCCCATATTCAATTAGGTTAAGTTTCTCTACATTTTTTTTTAAATATTTATTTTTTGTTTTAAGGATATTTTATTTTTGTTTTGAGCCATTGTTTGTTCATATTCCGTTAGATTAAATTAAGAAATAAGATTATTCAAAAATCATTTATTTTTATAAAAATCAAAAGCTCTAGTAAACTAGAGCAGGGAGCAACAAGATTAAACAAATACAGCTAAAAATAAATATTAAAACTGAAAATATTTAATAACTATATTGTTTCGAATTCTAATTCCTTCCGCTCGATCCATGTTTCTTCTTGCTTGTACATTTTCATGGTTGTCTTGATTTTCCACTAGAAAATCCATTTCCAATCTAATTAAATTTTCATCAACACACATGTTGTGGAGAACAGCACAAGCTTTTATAATATTACATACAAATTGAGGTTTATAACGAGCTGACCTTTCTTTTAAAAGACAGCGATATCTCATTTTTAGTACCCCAATACACCTTTCAACAATGTTTCTAGCAGAACAAAAAATATTATTGTAACGAATCTCTGCATCATTTTCTGGATTCCTAAATGGAGTTAAAAAATAGAGTTGAAGAGGATAACCTGAATCTCCAATAAACCAGCATCTTTCTCAGTTTTGATAAATGTCATTGGCATATTGTTGTGCCCTAGACATCCGCCAAATAAAAGAATCATGCGTAGAACCTCCATAGTTAGCAAAGATGCTTCTAATTTTTAGTGTATGATCACAAATCACCTGGACATTTACTGAATGGAAACCTTTTCTATTGAGGTGATTTTGTTCATTTTCTCTCGGTTTCAAAATTGATACATGAAACCCATCTATTATGTCTATAACACCTGG
Organism: Ophraella communa; assembly: GCA_035357415.1. NCBI lineage: Eukaryota > Metazoa > Arthropoda > Insecta > Coleoptera > Chrysomelidae > Ophraella > Ophraella communa. The sequence goes on along the minus strand of CM068990.1, from coordinate 24,781,586 downwards.
AAAATTCCACTGATGCATGATTTCATGTTTAATGAAATTTCTTTCATCAATTGTGTTTGGTAGTGAGACAAAATTACCACAAATACCAGCCAATGCATCTGTGACTTCATGAACACATCGGTGTACAGCAGTTTGGCTAAGTCCATTAAAATATTCGTTTCCTACACATCTTTGATAAGAGCCAGTGGCATAAAATCTTAATGCTGTGAACACTTTTAATTCTAGTGGTATACCCTTGAGTGACTTTCTGTCTGGTATTAGGGGTCTTAGCAGCTTGATCAAATTTGTAACCAATCTGAAAATTTAAATAAGATTAATGTATGTCATTAGTTTTTAAATTACCATAAAAATATATAATGCAAGTGAAATTTAGTATTATACCTCTTATTTAGACGATATAATTCAATAAATCGTGTCTCTGGCAGACTGAATGGGTCACTACATGAACGCAACTCCTGCCTTCTTCGCCGGAGAACTAAGTTTCTTTGAGCAACTTCGCCTAATATTATCCTATCTCTAAAGATAAGTAACATCTTAAATATTCTGAGAATACTTGGTTAGGTGTCCTTAACAAAATGGCTATTAGAAATATCAAAAATCACAATATAAAAAACTACCTTTTTACTTTTCTTCTCTTCTTCTTCCATTTTTATTTTCTTTTGAGATTTTTGACAGCTTTAAAATAAACCGATGCTAAGTTCACAATGGTAAAAATAGTCAAAACTTGCTTCTTTTTACCGAAAGTATCCGAACCTATTCGATCGAAAAATAGAATTTGTTAATACGATACGATCGAATTTTGTATCATATTTCACATCGAGTAAATCGAATAATTCGTAATAGAATCCACCATCAGTCTTGTGTAAAGGGCATTTTCCAGTATTCACCGGTGAATGCCACGGTGTTAACCGGTTGCACACCGAAGCGTTCCAAAATTAACCGTTCCTGACTTTGTGAGTGTTTCTAAATTCACCGGTAACTCTACCGGTTAAGCACCGCAACTACCAGGTTTTTGGGTTGGAATTTCGGTGTTTTTTCTAACCTTCAATACAATTCGAGGTTTTGTGTCAGATTGGTATTTTTAAAATATAAATATTTCTATAAAAAATGGAAACTTGGAAACCGGTATTTGATGAGAATGGGAAAGTAATGTTGAACGGGAATAATATTGTCCTTCAAAATATAAATAGTAAGTAAAATAATTACTAAAATTTACCTAAATCAAATTTAATATTATTTCAATTTATTTTGGTCTGTTTTATTGGCTAATAAAATCATAATGATAAACAATCTAAAGATTAACCATTAAACTTAGAATCCAGTTAACATTTTAAAATAATTTCAGATCAAGAAATTGGCTATATTGAAGACAATAGCGAAAACCGTGAAAGCATTTGTAATAGTACGATATTTGCAGCACAATTATCGTTTTCCATTTTCTAAAGAGATCAGATAACTCAAGTCTCGTTTACTTAAAAAATATGATAAAACAAATCTGAATACAAATTCATAACACATAACACAAAAAAAAATTGAAATGTCAAAACACCGGTCATCTACCAAAGCGTTTCAATATTCCACACAAACCATAGAGAACCTGATATTGACCATAAAAAAAACGGTTTATTCGACAGGTTTATTTACGGTGAATATTGGAAAATGCCCAAAGTTGACAAAAAGGTTTGATCACAGAAAGTTAAAACATGACGTAAAATTTAATTTCATAAAAGATTTAGTAAAAAATAAAATCATCTGCATCGAATATATATGTACATCAAATCAAACCGCAGACATTTTAACAAAAAACCTTAATGGTACAGTGTTTCACAAACACAGGCTAGGTTTAGGACTAGTGTAAATCTTATGTTATTTTTATACTATGTGAAATCTTTTGATTAAGAAAGGGTGTTGAGAGCAATCAAACGAACGCACTCCTAATTGTCACTGTCATCAGTCAAAAGGTCGTTGTCATAAGTCAATTGTATTGTAAGATATAAATCATTATATGTGAAAGTAACCTTTAAGTAAATGATTGAAAATATAAAATGCACAAAAAACTTGAACCAATGCTAAACTGGGGACTCTATGGTGGAAATAAAGGTAAATATGTAGAATTTGGTGAACTCTCCGATTTTTATAAAAAATTTATGAGGGGTCTAGGACATTGTAATGAATACGAAAATAAAGTTTTTTTTCCGCGGAACCACTAAGAAATAGTAAAAATTGCTAAAAATGTAGGTGCAAAGTAAACATAACCTATCACTTACCAGTTGTAAATGTGGCAATTATATTAAACTTCAGACCATTTTCGTGTTAAATAAACATTCTTAAGATAATTTAAAACACAAAAAATATAAAATTGCTATTTGGAAACTTATTTTCTTATTAATTTTGTTGCACAAAATCTTTAACTTCATTGTTTATTTTAACAAACTTTCAATTTTGTCAAAACCTCTTATTGGCCGATTTGGTTAAAACTTCAAATGATTTGACAATGTTGCCAAGATTTACTATACATATATCGAGAATTTGAGAAGAAAACATATACTTTCATATACAGTCGATTTTAATTTTTTCAAAATTTAAGTTTTGGTTTTTGTAGTTTTAAATAGCTAGTTTCTTGTTTTGTTTTACTGTCGAATTTCAGTCGTTTTCATATTAGTTTGGTTTTACCGTTGAGCGATAAATAACGTTTATTTGTTTTAATCAACTTTGAACTTGCTTTTAAAATGAATTTAATTAAAATTTATGAATTGGTCAAAGATGACGATAAATTAATAGAAAAATTAATTGAATTGAACTTAATTCCGCATAGGGATAATTACAAATGTAAGAAATGTGGAGGGAATTATACTCTATTATTATTTAATTTCAACAAAAAAATGATGATTAATTTTTAGATCTGATGGTTGACGATGGATTTGTTATAATAAAGTCTCTGTAAGGAAACAGAAGGCTAAACTTTGTAGAGACGTTGTCGAATTTAGGACTGGAACATTTTTTGCGAGAAGTAATTTAACTCTATATACAATATTAGGTTTCGTGCATTGATGGGTATCTGATTGTTCATTACAATTTATTTGTCAGGAAATGGAAATTACAAATAAAACTGCCGTCGATTGGGCAAGTTTTTGTAGAGAGGTACTTTTGTATGCCTTTATGGATAATCCGATGAAAATTGGTGGCCCCGGCAAAACTGTGGTAATATATGTAATATATGTAATATATGTTCTATAAACATTGCCAAGAATTTTCTTTGAATCGTACAGAAGCCTTTTTAAAATTAGCAGGTAAACTGTACGATCCAAACAAAATTCAATCTCCGGAAATTTGCCCTTCTGATGATGAAGGTTTATTTAGAAATTTTTGATTTTTGTCAAATATGTTGTAAATATGAAGGTTTATTTTTTATTTATTTTCCGACTTATTTTTTATGTTTATTTAATCTATTGTTCCTGTTGGGATAAAACTAAGTATTCAGAGTTTTTCATTTGGGTTTTTTACTATTTTATTTTAGATATTAAGGTGAGCGATAGTAATTTATAATACACTTTGATCTATGTCACTTGGTCGGGAAAAGGATTTAAATATTTTTGTTTTCTTTATATTTTATGTTTAATTTGGAATTTTGTTTAAGAATTGTTGTTTTTATTTATTTTACTTTTAAAAAATATTTTTTTATTATTCATAAATGCATTAAATTTGGTATTGTAAGATAGGTTAATATTTTCTACACATTTCAAGCATATATTTTATATTTCCTATATAATAAGGTACATTTTACAATATTTGTATATAATACATAAGAATAGCTATATATTTTTTGGCAACATGGCAACATTAGTTGGTGATATTTTTACTATTTTGACATCTGTCCGAAATGAAGTCAATAATTATGTATTTTATTTATCTAAAACTATATATATTGTAATGAATATTATGATTCTATCCTCTATCATAGTTTGATTAAGTTGTTCCATATCCTTTTTTATTTGTTTCTGTGTATACTCAATTTTGTTTTCTAAACTTTTTTTTAATTCTTTGTTTTGATATTTTATCTCTTCTTGTAGTTCCTTCTTTTGACTGTCCATCTTATCCTGTAATTCTTTATTTTGTCTTTTTATTTCATCTATCTTTTCCAATTTTGAGTTCATTTCTTTATTTTCACTTTTTATATCTTTTAGTTCCTTCTTTTGACTTTTTATCTCATCTTGTAGTTCTTTATTTTGACTGCTCATCTGTTCAAGTAAATGTTTCATCATATCCATCAATTGTTCATTATTGTCTTTTGTTTCTTTAGGTTTTTTTATACTATCATATCTCACGCAGACAAAACCACCTCTTTCCATGGTTTGTTGTGCTTGAGTAGAAGTTAACTGTTCTTCTGTTTAAAATATGTATTCTTCAGGATTTATTCCCTCTTCTATTAGTACTTCCTGTAGTCTTTCTATTAATGTTTCTCTTGATCCTTCAGTATCTAAATTCCTGGTTTCTAATTCTTTTTTAAGTTCTGATAAGCTTAGTTCTTTTAATGTCTTTCTTGATTCCATTTTGATTATTTATTGTTTAAGTATTTAGTATAATAATTTATTTTATTAGATTTGATTGTGTTATTATATTATAAGAAAATTGTACTTATGTTACAATAAAATGCAAAAGGTATGTTTATCTGAATAAAATATCATATTATGTTGTCTTTTAATAAGAAAAAACCTTCCTATAGTTTAATATTAAATTGTCTACTATTTTTCAACAGAAATTGTTTATCTAAAAACCTAATTTACCAACAGAAACAAGCCCTATAGTTGGGACGCCACTTGTAATGAATATTATGATTCTAAAGATAATTTATTGATTTATTTATTTATGAATTTGACTGATTAATATTTGATATTATTATTAGCAACAAGATCTTTTCCTCTGGGGTGTTTGGTTACGCCAGTTTCCAGTTGGATTATTAGGTATGTGAATGAAAAATTTGATTCAATTATAATTATAAATTTATTACAAAATAGTTAAATTAAAACAGTAATATTGAAGTTTAATAAGGAAAAAGAAAGGCCTTTTAGTAATTATAAAAGAACTTACTTGATGTGAATTAAGTTAAATTAACCAATGTTGTTTATGTAATGGCAAATAAGATTATCAAATACACTAATTATTAAATATCAAGTAAATTCCTTTGTTTTTTTTAAATTATAAAATTCAACTAACTACTACAAAAATTTTTAAAAGTTTACAATTTTATCTGACCTTGAAATAAAGTCCTGCTTCCTGATTGGTGGAAAAATCTGTAGTTGATCTATGAAAAACGGAGACGAACGAAGCGATACTTGGAACCTCCGACCTTGGCAAAATGTCGCCTTATTAGACGTTTGGACTCTCGTGTAATATTATTGTGTTTTGTTTGTTCCTCAAATTTGATACAGTTTAGTGTTTGTTGGATTACTGTTCGTTTTATTGTATTAATAATGGTAAGTACACTTATATTCTTCTTTTTTATCGACCAAAAACGTTTTAATTTCACTTTTGGATTCAATCTTAGTAATGTCACTTTTTTGTCGCTTTATTTTACTTTTTGATTGTTTTACTTTATTCTTAACGTCACTATTTAACACTTTATTATGATAACTACTTTAAAAACTGTTTGTTCAAATTGACTGTTCACACTCAGATCTTCACTGTTTGACTTCCAATAATAAACTCCCTTTTAACGACCTCTGTTCAGTCTTTTATAGGTTTCAAACTTCTAGATTATTCGTTTTTTGTTCTAGAGCTTAGTCATTTCTGGGAAAAATATGTGTATCTCTTTCTTTCATATTTATGATTAGACATACTCGCTTTGTCTATCATCGATAATTCCAGAATAAAATATAGTAAAATATATCTGTCTCCTTTTTACACATTATCTGTCCTTTTTTTACACATTATATAATCAATTTTCGCGAAGTTTCTACTAAGTACTAGATATAATATCGATACATTATATAATAAAATAATTTCCAACTTAAAATTTTCTTACAAATACACAAAATATACAATAAAATAATACAATATGATTAAAATTATTGGATTTAGTTAAATTAAACAACTTCTGTTGATATTTTAATCATTATACTATTGTCAAATATTTAAACATTACAATCAGCCCCCGATTATTTAAAAATATTTGTATAGTCATATAGAAATTTTTTTAAATAATCTAAGTATATCATACGATATTTTTTTATACTAACCATGGTACAAAAATTTGTTTCGTGAACATTTAATAAAAACGAAGAAGAATCCTTTTTACCGTTCCGTGCACAGAGTCTAGTTCTTAGTTCTATGATCAAATCAAATCAAATGTCAAATTTTAAAATCATCTGTTTATTTATTAACTACAAATTAAATTTGCATATTATGTTTTTAATTAATATGGTATGTTAAATTGATCTAAATATCACCTTTATTTGTTTTAGGATTTTGAAAACATCTGCATCTGAGGATATAAGTTATTTATTTTCTACAATAAAATGCAAAAATTTTAACATTATATTAGATATGGTTTTGAACTGCATATTTATAAGATTGTTTTTCTTTTCTTAACTCAATCACTCTAAGTAAGTATTGATCTTAATAGATAATTTATCATCTTGTCTAAGTGTTGTTAGTTCTTAACTTCTTTTACTTATTTGTATCTGTTGTTTACAATTTAAATTTATTAAGTATGTTTTCCTTCAATGAAACTATTTATTGGATTGTATAGTTTATTCTTGTTAAATTGTATAATATTATTATTTCTTTCAATTGTTTATATTATGTTTAAATTAATTGGTTCCCATATATAGGCAATTTATAGCTATAAAGTTTAAAATTGTCATCATTTTGTTTCATTATATTACTTGGAGTATTTTGTAAATAGATTATAATATAGTTCCCTCAACTATCAACTTCTTATCATCTCATCTTTCTTCTACTATGCATACAATTATCATAATCTTATACTTATCAGTTCATATTCATCATATAATCTTTATACCTTCTTAAATCATCATCAATAAACATTTCATATCATCTCATATCATGTATCTTTCACATATAAATCATATTCATTTCCATTTATACCTCTAGTTCCTTAATAACTCTTATTTACACTGTTCTCCAAGTACTTATCTTCTAATATTTTATATTTGTTTGTATCTTCATATCAATTAATATTAAACTTTATATTTCTTGCATGTACTCATTTTGTTTTATTTATAGAATTAATACAATAGTTTCATTGTTTAATATTAGTTGTTTTGTTGATCAAATTAGTTTTATAATTATTGTTAATTTTTATTACTCGAACAATTATAATACTAGTGTTTGTTGAATATTTATGTTTTCATATATCCAATAGATTATTAGTTGTTCTTTTACTTAGTTTGATTTAGAGTGATTTATTAATTAGTTTTATTTTTATTTTTTTTTAGATGATATTTCAGATGAATCCATAAACTTAGATGTACCATATATGAAGGATGTTAAAATTATCACCGTTGCAGCATTTTTTTTCAAAATCATGATGTCAAAGTTGTTGCCTTAGGAGTTTTATTATTGTTTTAATTTTTAATCTTATTGTTAATGTTGTTTTGCTTATTTTAATGTTGTGGTTGTCATCTTAATATTGCTTATTATCATAGATACTATACTAATAATCTTAATTCTATATCTTATACCTATTTCCTATACTACTATGTACACATGTGAATACTCTTTATCTAGCTTCTTTTCTTTCTTACTTTCCAATTTTGTTTATTATATTTAATTGATGTGGTTATTATCTTTTGGTATAATTTCTTATGATTTATTATGTAGTTTTTGTTGTCATAATTATATGAGATTGTGTTGTATTGTAATTGTTTTATAAGTCTTTTCTTACTGTCAATTCTTGAATTATGTTCTTGTTTATTTGTTCTCATATATGTTTCTTCTCTTATTTTTGTTAAGTTATAATAATTTGATGTTGGTTCATAATTTGTATGTACTTTTATTGTATTATTATTATCTGGTCTCATTTTATATTTTTGTTTCTTTGTCCATGTTTTTAAATCTTCTTGTGTTTTTATTTCATTATAGTAGTCTAAAGTTGTGTTATATGTAGATTGTACCATTATCTTATTTTCATTGTATAAGTTATGTTGAAGTTTCTTAGACCATATTTCCTCTTTTGTATTTTTTTTTGTCTTATCCTTTATTAAGTTAATTTTTAAATATTCTTTATATATTACACTTTTCTTGTATATGAATTCTTTAATTAATATATTTTTATGTATATTCTTAGTATTTATATTTTGTAAGACTTTTTCATGTAGGTTTAACTTTCTTGTAAGTTTCATATTACAATAATTTGTTTCAGTTATTTTAGTTTCTGTTTTTGTTTCTACAATTACATTTTTATTTTGTTCAGTTAGTTTATTGAGTATAATTTCTGTTTCAACTTTATTTTTATTTTTATCATATTCTAATGTTTTTTTCGAATCAATGTTTTCATCATAATTATTTACATCCTTTTCCTCTACTATTATTATGTCTTCTATTATTCTGTCCTGCTCATTATTGTTGTTTATCTGGATTTCTACAATATCAGTTTTTAAAGTTTCCTCTTCATTTTGGAACTGGTTTTTAAAGTCTTCCTTTATTTCCTCTATCATAGTTTGATTAAGTTGTTCCATATCCTTTTTTATTTGTTTCTGTGTATACTCAATTTTGTTTTCTAAACTTTTTTTTAATTCTTTGTTTTGATATTTTATCTCTTCTTGTAGTTCCTTCTTTTGACTGTCCATCTTATCCTGTAATTCTTTATTTTGTCTTTTTATTTCATCTATCTTTTCCAATTTTGAGTTCATTTCTTTATTTTCACTTTTTATATCTTTTAGTTCCTTCTTTTGACTTTTTATCTCATCTTGTAGTTCTTTATTTTGACTGCTCATCTGTTCAAGTAAATGTTTCATCATATCCATCAATTGTTCATTATTGTCTTTTGTTTCTTTAGGTTTTTTTATACTATCATATCTCACGCAGACAAAACCACCTCTTTCCATGGTTTGTTGTGCTTGAGTAGAAGTTAACTGTTCTTCTGTTTGAAATATGTATTCTTCAGGATTTATTCCCTCTTCAATTAGTACTTCCTGTAGTCTTTCTATTAATGTTTCTCTTGATCCTTCAGTATCTAAATTCCTGGTTTCTAATTCTTTTTTAAGTTCTGATAAGCTTAGTTCTTTTAATGTCTTTCTTGATTCCATTTTGATTATTTATTGTTTAAGTATTTAGTATAATAATTTATTTTATTAGATTTGATTGTGTTATTATATTATAAGAAAATTGTACTTATGTTACAATAAAATGCAAAAGGTATGTTTATCTGAATAAAATATCATATTATGTTGTCTTTTAATAAGAAAAAACCTTCCTATAGTTTAATATTAAATTGTCTACTATTTTTCAACAGAAATTGTTTATCTAAAAACCTAATTTACCAACAGAAACAAGCCCTAGAGTTGGGACGCCACTTGTAATGAATATTATGATTCTAAAGATAATTTATTGATTTATTTATTTATGAATTTGACTGATTAATATTTGATATTATTATTAGCAACAAGATCTTTTCCTCTGGGGTGTTTGGTTACGCCAGTTTCCAGTTGGATTATTAGGTATGTGAATGAAAAATTTGATTCAATTATAATTATAAATTTATTACAAAATAGTTAAATTAAAACAGTAATATTGAAGTTTAATAAGGAAAAAGAAAGGCCTTTTAGTAATTATAAAAGAACTTACTTGATGTGAATTAAGTTAAATTAACCAATGTTGTTTATGTAATGGCAAATAAGATTATCAAATACACTAATTATTAAATATCAAGTAAATTCCTTTGTTTTTTTTTTTTTTTAAATTATAAAATTCAACTAACTACTACAAAAATTTTTAAAAGTTTACAATTTTATCTGACCTTGAAATAAAGTCCTGCTTCCTGATTGGTGGAAAAATCTGTAGTTGATCTATGAAAAACGGAGACGAACGAAGCGATACTTGGAACCTCCGACCTTGGCAAAATGTCGCCTTATTAGACGTTTGGACTCTCGTGTAATATTATTGTGTTTTGTTTGTTCCTCAAATTTGATACAGTTTAGTGTTTGTTGGATTACTGTTCGTTTTATTGTATTAATAATGGTAAGTACACTTATATTCTTCTTTTTTATCGACCAAAAACGTTTTAATTTCACTTTTGGATTCAATCTTAGTAATGTCACTTTTTTGTCACTTTATTTTACTTTTTGATTGTTTTACTTTATTCTTAACGTCACTATTTAACACTTTATTATGATAACTACTTTAAAAACTGTTTGTTCAAATTGACTGTTCACACTCAGATCTTCACTGTTTGACTTCCAATAATAAACTCCCCTTTTAACGACCTCTGTTCAGTCTTTTATAGGTTTCAAACTTCTAGATTATTCGTTTTTTGTTCTAGAGCTTAGTCATTTCTGGGAAAAATATGTGTATTTCTTTCTTTCATATTTATGATTAGACATACTCGCTTTGTCTATCATCGATAATTCCAGAATAAAATATAGTAAAATATATCTGTCTCCTTTTTACACATTATCTGTCCTTTTTTTACACATTATATAATCAATTTTCGCGAAGTTTCTACTAAGTACTAGATATAATATCGATACATTATATAATAAAATAATTTCCAACTTAAAATTTTCTTACAAATACACAAAATATACAATAAAATAATACAATATGATTAAAATTGTTGGATTTAGTTAAATTAAACAACTTCTGTTGATATTTTAATCATTATACTATTGTCAAATATTTAAACATTACAATGTATTATAGTTGTGGAAATTTTGTTTACCTTAAAAATGATGTAATTATAAAAAATAATGTTTTTGGAAACCATTTGATGCTGCTAAATATGAATTAATTCTCCTATTTACAACGGGTAAGCGTTAGGTTATGTTTATTTTGGGTTGAAATTTTTAGCAATTTTTACTGTTTCTAGTTGTTTCCGCGGAAAAAAATTTCATTTTCGTAATTATTATGGTGTCCTAGACCCCGCATAAATTTTTTATGAAAATCGGAGAGTTCACCAAATTCTACATTTTTTCCGAAATAAAATATTATCAGGTAACCTAAGAGTAAAAAATATCTTTTAATGAAGAAATATCAAAACGGAAGGTGTAGGAAAATATATAGATACTTTGATTTAAGTTGTTCATTAAGACATACCAATGAGTTATTATTAGCCGCTTCATTTATCTCAAACATCTCTAGAAGATTCATTCTAGGTCCTTTAAAACAATTATGCAATCTGAAGCAATTAGGGTTGGAAAAACTATGGTTCTCTGCAATAATGTGATTGCATTATTTGTTATAATTTCAATGTTACACTATCAACTGCAATCTTTCAATCTTCTTGAATATATTTAACCTTTTACTTGGTAACTTTTTTAGGTAAGGAATTATACTTACTAATCTCTGATTTGTTTTTAATGTGTTTTCTTCTTTGTAGCCTGATGATGACCGTATTGTAGGCCGAAACTAGTAGCGCTTTAGATTTTCACCTTTTATAATAATAAAAATTTGTGACATTGACACTGGTTTTTCCTTTCTCTATCTATTTATTTTCCACTATAAATTCTTACCTATTTATTCGCCTTGCACATTTCTATATATATATCATTTCTTTTTTCCTATTTGCGCCCGACGTACATCGTACGATATCTTTTCTAGAATTGGCGGTTAGGATGCTTGTACCCGGGGGGATGCGAAAAGCACCCTCTTTAAGGTTAAAAACGCAACTATACATAGGCGTTCTCATTTTAGTTTTATTTAATTTATTGTTGCTGTTACTTAACTGTATTGATCGGCAAGGGCCAAAGTTTTGTAATAGGTCGAGTAAAAGTACCTTTTAACGCTTTTATTTTTGCAGCGCGAACCTTATCATCCTTTCCTATAATCACAGAGACTACCCTAGCAAGACACCATTCCAGACCCAGAACTAGGTCTCCGGTTGTGATGTTGGGTTTGTTAAATCTCCATTTCGGACGATTCTGTAGTTAGTCGCGAGACCATTTGTTCCAAAATTCTTGACGCAATTGTGATATGCGTTGCCAAATATTTAACCTGTTTTCCGAAACGGTTAAGACATTTTTCTCCGGGAATGAGGTTAATGCTTGACCAATTAAAAAGTACCTGGGAGTGAGACAAGACAAATCAGAAATAGATGAGGATAAAGGAAGTAATTGTCTTGAATTGAGAATGGCCTCAATTTGAGCCAAAACTGTTGCCAAATTTTCAAAGTTTAATACCGATTTAGCCAAGATTTTTTTCAGAGTGTACTTGGAGCTTTTTATTCCTGCTTCCTACAGCCTTCCCCAGTGGGGACTATTAGGGGGAATAAATTTCCAACGAATTTCTCTTGATGATAAGAAATCTTTAATTTCATTACCACAGGATTTGAAAAGGTCATATAGATCGCGCAAAGCGTTGTTAGCTCCCTTGAAATTCGTAGCATTGTCGCTAATAATGACAGATGGGTTGCCTCTTCGTACAATAAAACGCTTCAGAGTAAGTAGAAGAGCTTCCGTTGATAAATTTGACACAAGTTCTATAATATGTATTGCTTTGGTTGCCATGCATACAAACAACGCTATATAAGCTTTAGACAATCTCAATTTTCTTAAAGCAGAATCCCGAATCATTATTGGTTCGCCAAAATCAATTCCGACATTAAAAAATGGTCGAGTCAATTGTGTTCGTTCTAGTTCAGATTATTTAAAACCAATTGTGGACCTGCATGTCCCAGAATATTATGCTCATGAGTGACGAGCAAATATGTAAAATGGCATTTTGCCGGCAGAATGATTGGATGTTTGTAAGATCCTATTTGCACCTAGGATTGGATTTAACCCAAAAATAGAACTGGTTTGGGATAATCCTATACCTTTTTTAACAATTCCAACTCTTCCGAATAATATTCTGTTTGAAAAACCTTAATAATATGTGTATTGCTCCTTTCCATTTTCTAAACCAATAAAGGACCCGAAATTTTTGGAGTTCCTTTTTTAAAATTATTAGAAAATCTGAGTATAAATGCAAAGCATCTTTGCATCCTAAGTAATGAAAAAAACCTTAAAAACATGGATAAATCTACCATAGCCTTAGTCTGAACATGAGATGTAAGCCTTTGCTCTAGCAAAGAAGAGATATTTAGAGAACAATTTTCTTTTGATGGGTTCCAATTTAGGTCAAAGAGAAAATTGGGTCCGTGAAACCAAGCAGTGCAATTCAACAAAGCTTCTGCTGCCAATCCCCGAGAAATATAATCTGCGGGATTCAATTTGGTATCAACATATCTCCATAGTACGTCTGAAGAAATATCTTGGATTTCCGAAACCCTGTTAGCAACGAAGGTGGTCCACCGCGACGATGTTGACTGTAGACATGCTAATACAATGCTGGAGTCGGGAATAAAACTGTATGTCGAAATTTTAAATTAATAAGTGACTTTGTCACACATGCGTGACAACAATAGGAAACCACACAATTCCAATCGAGGAAGAGAAACCGTCTTGAGCGGGGCCACTCTGGATTTAGCATAAACTAAATGACTTGTGATAGAATTGTCTGAGTATAAAATTCTTACACACAAGCAAGCTCCATAAGCCAGTAGGCTTGCATCAGAAAACCCAATAAGTTGTATTGATACAATTTCCCCAGGTTTAAAAATCCATCTAGGAATTTTAAGCAAATTTAACCTTGGCAGCTGTTTGTAAAACCTTTGCCAATCATTTAATAAATCTGGTGGGATTTCTTTATCCCAATCAACCTTTAAATACCATAACCTTTGTAAGAAAATTTTTGCTATAATGATAACTGGACCGACAAACCCTATAGAATCAAATATTTGTGCAGTGATTCTTAAAATTTCACGTTTGGTAAATATTTCTTTCTGTTCAAGGTTGGGTACTAATATCATAAAACAATCTGAAACGGGTTGCCATGAAGTCCCCCAGAACCTTAGAATTCTCACCTTGTAAAAAACTTAAGGAAATATCATTTGAGATTGTTTCTTCAAAACTGGAGTGTTGGGAGAACAATGGCACGCTGAAATTAGACGAACTTGAATGAGTATGTGACACACTGCCGCCTACAATCCAGCCAAATACACTGTTTTGAAGTACTGGTTTGCCTTCACCCAATTTGATCAGAGGGGATGATGACGTGTGTAAAATACCGATCTAAATTCGTCAAATAATAAAGTGTGATTTTTTGGTATTACCTTCAAAATATTATTAAAAATCACCTTATTGATTGCCAGACACTTAACATCGTGGCAACCCCTTGCCAGACACCCCTAATGTTCATGAAATTATAATTCTACTTATGTTATAGTGTAAAAGCTGATTTTTATTTATAATACTTAGGGTCGCTGTAGGTGCGAGACAGTATATGTATGGTGGGTGCGAGTGAGATGGCGAGATAGGTCTACCTTTAGTACCGTTTACCTGCCAAAGCCACGGTGACCCAAACTTCATAATAGTCCATCGTTCTTACCTCTTTTGTTAGGTTAGGTTAGGTTAGGTTAGGTTAGGTTAGGTTAGGTTAGGTTAGGTTAGGTTAGGTTAGGTTAGGTTAGGTTAGGTTAGGTTAGGTTAGGTTAGGTTAGGTTAGGTTAGGTTAGGTTAGGTTAGGTTAGGTTAGGTTAGGTTAGGTTAGGTTAGGTTAGGTTAGGTTAGGTTAGGTTAGGTTAGGTTAGGTTAGGTTAGGTTAGGTTAGGTTAGGTTAGGTTAGGTTAGGTTAGGTTAGGTTAGGTTAGGTTAGGTTAGGTTAGGTTAGGTTAGGTTAGGTTAGGTTAGGTTAGGTTAGGTTAGGTTAGGTTAGGTTAGGTTAGGTTAGGTTAGGTTAGGTTAGGTTAGGTTAGGTTAGGTTAGGTTAGGTTAGGTTAGGTTAGGTTAGGTTAGGTTAGGTTAGGTTAGGTTAGGTTAGGTTAGGTTAGGTTAGGTTAGGTTAGGTTAGGTTAGGTTAGGTTAGGTTAGGTTAGGTTAGGTTAGGTTAGGTTAGGTTAGGTTAGGTTAGGTTAGGTTAGGTTAGGTTAGGTTAGGTTAGGTTAGGTTAGGTTAGGTTAGGTTAGGTTAGGTTAGGTTAGGTTAGGTTAGGTTAGGTTAGGTTAGGTTAGGTTAGGTTAGGTTGGGTTAGGTTAGGTTAGGTTAGGTTAGGTTAGGTTAGGTTAGGTTAGGTTAGGTTAGGTTAGGTTAGGTTAGGTTAGGTTAGGTTAGGTTAGGTTAGGTTAGGTTAGGTTAGGTTAGGTTAGGTTAGGTTAGGTTAGGTTAGGTTAGGTTAGGTTAGGTTAGGTTAGGTTAGGTTAGGTTAGGTTAGGTTAGGTTAGGTTAGGTTAGGTTAGGTTAGGTTAGGTTAGGTTAGGTTAGGTTAGGTTAGGTTAGGTTAGGTTAGGTTAGGTTAGGTTAGGTTAGGTTAAGTTAGGTTAGGTTAGGTTAGGTTAGGTTCCACTCCTAGGAGCTGTAGGACCTTGTCGTGGGTGGAGTGGCTCAGTAACTTCCTCCTTTCTCGCGCCGCAAGGACGGGAGGGGAGGAGTGAAGCAAAGAAACAGCTCGAAAAAGGTCAGTGGGGCACTGGTGGGGTTACTGATGTCGAGTAGGTAGCACCAATAAAAGCCAGTAGAAGATCCATCTAGCCCACGTTACACCTGAACACACTGACAAGTCCTTACCTGATATGGGGGGCTAACGGCGAGCTCCTGGCGCCGGAAAACTGGGACCCCTCGACTAAGGGATGGAAAACCCCGACAGAAAACCCGATGGAGTAAACTAGCGGTAAAAAATCCCCTCAATCCCGTGGTGTAACACCATCGCGCCCAGGGGATGCATGGCACCGGGGGTTACAGAGGTGTCTCGAGCGATGCCCGAAGGAGCAGGCCAACCGGAGGGGAAATACAGGCCTTAGCAGGGTAAGGGCGCACTGCCCTGCAGGACATTAAATCGGCCCGACTCGTGGGAATAAATGGATACACATAATAACGAAAACAAAAAATCAGACAAAGAGACTGTTGATTTAACTGGGGAAGCTAGCCTACCCAGCGAGAGAAAGGATAGAAGTGAACCAGGTAAAGAAACGCTGCGACATAGTAGACTCAATCTGGTGAATAAATTACAGAGATGTAACTCGCTCAAAGCTGAGCAGAGAAATGCGAAAAGGAAGTTGATGGACACCTCGATCGCGATGATTGATGAACCATACAAAAGGAAAGAAAGTTCAGAAGTATTCACTATAAATGAAGCAATCGAGAGACTTAACAGACATATGGAGGAATTGGTAAAACATATTAGGGCAAGTAATATCAAGGAAGGTACAAGCGCACAGAAAGGAATTAAAAACTCAGTCGAAAATATGAGAAAAGGAATAGAGTTACTAAACAGGGTTTCCATAAAGGAATGGCTGAATAAGAACAAATGGGAACCAGTTGAAAAAATAACAATAGACGTGGACTGTCAAACGCAGAGCAACGGGAAGAAAGACATGGGTACACAAACTGTCGAAGAGGGAACTCTAGACAGCCTAGAGGGACATGGAATGACGAAAACACAAGAAGATCTGGAAGGCATAGTCAACCTAAAGTGGATGGAACAGGTGTATAAAAACACGGAAATTGCACAGGAGCACCCGCTCAAAGAAGACGAAAACATCATGAAAGTGCTGTTTGTAAAAAAGAATGAAAATTTAGATAAAGGCCCGGCTGTCACATACACGACAAAGTTCCCCCAACTTAAAAGTATGAATGATGATTTCGATATAATGGAACAATACACAAAGATCAAAACAAAGAATGGCACTCAAGAAATTACCAGCCATATTATGAAAGTGACCCTGGATGGCACAATATCAAACCTTTGGGAACAAGTAAACAGGATAAGAAGTGAGGCAGCAGACGAAAGCCTGCTCCTCATACAACAGAAAAATGTGGTGCCAAACGACACTCTAAGGAAAATGTTGGAATATGTCCTACATGGAACTATAACAAGAGCAAAAATGCATGAATCAAAAGGGACAACGGTAAAGAAAGGAACACCTACGGATTTGTGGTCAACCAAGGAAACAGGAGTTATAAGGACATCCTTACTACAGTCAAGAAGGCAGTAAAGTCCACCGATATGGCTACAAGTGACATAATTAGGACAATACGTAGTACAAGAGATGGGAAACTACTTATCACGATGAATAGAGATGAAGTAAAAATGACCAGTTTGAAAACGATCCTGAAACAATCTGACAGTGATGTCAAGGTAAGGCAGCTGGGAGGAGAAAATAAAGAGACGCTGCACATAAGAGGTATGGATATGGAGACCACTAAGAAAGAAGTGGTAAAGTCCCTCACACAGACTCTGGGGACATGGAGACCTGGAAACAGGATCAGCGAACTGAGGCCACAAGCGAATAACACGCTTGTGGTTACGGTTACCCTTGACAAAGCAAATGCTGATAGACTCATCGATGAAAAGCGAATTAAGATGGGCATCGTTAGGTGCCTAATAGAAAAGAGAGTGAATGTCGCGAGCTGCAAGAGGTGCTGGGGATACGACCACGACACCAAGGAATGTAACAAAGAAGCGAGGGGAAACCTGTGCTATAAATGTGGGGAGAAGGACCACACATTAAGGGAATGCAAAAATTTAGAAAGATGTATGATATGTGACGAGGACTATAATCATAGATATGGAAGCATGAAATGTCCCAAATTTAAGAAAGCCCTCAACAAGGCAAGAGCCCAGAAGATGGCAACCCCAGGGAGCGGGCAAGTCAATAGGACAGCTGACAAAGGACCGGCACCATCAACGACGGCCATAAAAAAGGCAGCCATAGAAGCGGTTGAAATGGACACTGAAAAGACATCGACAGAAGAGGCCGAAACGCCCGAGGAGAAGACACTTCTAAAAGAGAGTGAAATGGCCACGGATTCAGGACCGGAGATTGAGCCAGATCCGTACTGGGAGGTCTTTGATAAGATTGCTGAGGGTGCATGTGCAACTGTCCGAGAAATGGAAGACGTGGGCAAGTCCCCGAAGACCCCGGTAGCTGCTGAAAAGGAGGAAAAACCCGATTCAGTCCTGCACAAATTACTGGGCAGTTAAACTCGGTTTATATTTAGTAGAAATTTTAAGTAGGCTAGGTTGGGATAGGTTATTTGTGATGCATAAAATACTGCAAACAAATTTAGGCAGAGCGAAGATGGCGCACGACATGGCATGAGCAGCAGCTATCACGTGTGAAGCGGACATTGTAGCGGTTAAGATACTGAACAAAAATGTGGAAATAGAACGGATAACAAAAAGTAACAACTACGTGTATATTGAGATACCAGGAGTGCATGTATATGCAATATATATTTCACCGAATATCAGCCTGCAGCGGTTCAAGGACAGAATTGATGAAGTTTTTGAGGATTCATTGACGAAGGTTGGGACAAAAATTATCATGGGCGATATAAATGCAAAGTCGCATCTCTGGGGATCCCCGATAAATGACTGCAGAGGAGAACATGTTGAAGAACTTATGGCCCAGTTTGACTTGAACGATTTTAGTCCAACGTTTATTAGAAATAACTCCAAGACACACATAGACGTAACGCTGGCTTCCTCAGATTTTGCTGCAAGGATCAGAAACTGGAGAGTGG
The DNA here is from genome assembly GCA_035357415.1 of Ophraella communa. Lineage (NCBI taxonomy): Eukaryota > Metazoa > Arthropoda > Insecta > Coleoptera > Chrysomelidae > Ophraella > Ophraella communa. The sequence goes on along the minus strand of CM068990.1, from coordinate 24,762,849 downwards.
CACACGAGAACCCGTACACGTACTATGGACACATTTATTTTGATATAAACACCGGCAAGAAACTGAAAAGGAAAACTGCAAACGGCAGGCCCATGATAGATGAGGAAGCCTTCATCAACAAAATAGCTAACTCTCAGACAGGAAGCAACATATATTTGCAAGCGATCGATGCCATGAAGGGATCATGGATTAGCGCAAATAGAGAGAAAAAGGAGCTTCCCTATTGGTGGAATGACCAAATTGAGCAGCTGAGGAAAGAATATATTAAACGAAGGAGGGAATACACGAGAGCGGGATGAGAAATGGAGCGACATCAAATGAACATAAACATGAAAGAAACCAAAAAACTGCTAAAAAATGAAATCAACAGAGCCAAAAGACAAAAATGGAAAGCACTTGTAGAAGATCCGAACCAAGACATCAGGGGAGAGGCCTACAAAATAGTGTCAAGACAGCTGGAAATTCATAGCACCCCCTTCTCTCTTTAAACGGAGGAAAGAAATATTGGCGGATTTATTCCCTTATTCCCAAGTGGCGGAAGAAAAATAAAAAAAAAGAGAAGGGCCTAAAGCAATTGCTCCCCCTTTCACAACAGATGAGCTTCTAGATGCTCTTGTACTATTAAAAAGCCCCTGGCCCAGACGGGATGACAGTGGAAACACTGAAATTAGTATGTAACCACAAAAGGAGCGAGGTACTTTCCATGTTCAACTCGCTGCTCCAGGACAGAACTTTCCCGGAGTATTGGAAGAAGGCTAGGTTGGTGCTGATTCCAAAAAAAGGAAAAGACATCAATGCATCCTCATCTTACCGGCCGTTGTGCCTATTGAACACGTTTGGCAAATTATTTGAGAGAATGATTATGAATAGGCTCGACGAAGAACAAGAGGAAAAGGGAGTCATTTCCCCAAATCAACATGGATTTGTGAAGCGGAGGTCCACAATAACGGCAATGTTGAGCTTGACTAACTGGGTCAGCAAATCCCAGAGCAAATGGCTATTGGTGATATCTATAGATGTCAAAAATGCATTTAACACTGCGAGATGGCATCACATCATTGATAAACTTAGAGAAGCTGAGTGTTCGGAATACCTGGTGGAGATGGTTGAGGACTACTTTAGAGATAGATGGGTGGAAACAGGTTCTGTTAAATGGCAATGCACAATGGGAGTCCCACAAGGATCAATAAAGGGCCCTAAACTATGGGATGTACTTTATGAGGGGGTTCTCAGAATACCTCTCGAAGAAAAAGTGGGCATGATCGCCTACGCGGATGACTTACTGGTTACCATTGAAGGAGACGATAAAAACGAAGTAATAAGAAAGGCTGAACGTGCATCTGCAAGGGTTCTGGAGTGGATGAGCTCAGTAGGTCTGGAGGTTGCCACCCAGAAGACTGAGCTGATAATACTCAGGGGCCCAAGGAACAGGGAAAACTTTCAGATCCGACTAGAGACCAACGTGGTCAAGCTATCAAACATGCTCAAATATTTGGGGGTGGTACTGGACCCCAAACTATCTTTCACCAAGCACGTGGATTACTGCATAGAGAAGGCAAATAAAAAAAACGGAAATTATGAGGAGACTTCTTCCAAATATCGGCGGACCAAACTATGCAAGGCGAGAGGTGCTATGCACGATCATGCATAGTGTCCTCCTATATGCTGCCCCAGTGTGGAGAGCAGTTCTTAAAACACAAAAGTATCGGAACAAACTTATTAGCACACAGAGGAAGGGATTGCTGAGGGTGATATCGGCCTACAGAACGGTATCTGCGGATGCGGCCCAAGTAATATCGGGCTTCCCGCCAATAGACTTGATGTCAGCGGAGATCTGTATGCTATACAAAATAGGAACGAGGCTTCCTGGTAACAGAAGTATGGCGCGGAAAAAAACACTGGAAAGATGGCAGCGGCAATGGACACAAAACAATGGAACGGCGAAGTGGACCCGGAGGCTTATCAAGGATATCCCAAACTGGATAGAGTGTAAACCGAGAAGAACAAATTATTATTTTACGCAGTACCTAACTGGGCATGGGTCTTTTGGGACTTATACAAACAGAATTGGCAAAACCACGACTGATTTATGCCATACGTGCGGAATCAGTGATAATCCGGAACACATGTATGAAGAATGCAGTAGATGGTCAAGTGAGAGAGATGAAATGACAGCAAGTATGGGTATATTCCCAAAAACGGATGAACTTGTTGAAACTATGCTTAGTCATCCGGAAAAGTGGAACCTAATGTATGCATTTATCTGCAATGTTATGGAAAGGAAAGAAATTGAAGACAGAGAAAGGGCGGAAAATTAAAGATGCTTTTTTCGTATCCACGGCTACTTTTGAAGTTATGGGCAATGCCTTTTTCCGGTAGTAAGCTGGTAGCAAAATTAGGTGTGGGTGTTTAGTGGGTGCGAGCCCCACACGGTACTCAGCAGCATTGCACATCCCAGCTGCTGAGGCAGGCTGGTAGAGCTTCACCTTTTCCTCGGGGAAAAAAAAAGTAAGGTTAGGTTAGGTTAGGTTAGGTTAGGTTAGGTTAGGTTAGGTTAGGTTAGGTTAGGTTAGGTTAGGTTAGGTTAGGTTAGGTTAGGTTAGGTTAGGTTAGGTTAGGTTAGGTTAGGTTAGGTTAGGTTAGGTTAGGTTAGGTTAGGTTAGTTTAAGTTAGGTTAGGTTGCTAGGTTCAGATAACTGATTTTATAATGTATTTTCAATGGGTAAATGTGTTATCTGAGTTCTCCTATATCTCCGCTAGGGGGCGTTTCCGCGCGGTGGGACCCCTACCACTATGTTTCTCTCTTCATAAGCTATCCACCCATATGCACCCCCTCCGGGGAGCTTTGCCCTAAATCCTAAAGTGCAGCCTATTTTACTACTACCTATTTTACTATTATGTGCTTCCTGTCCTAAAATAATTATAAAAAACAACATTTACGAACAATTTCAATGCCTTTTCCCTGACCTATATATGATTTTTGTCGTACGTTTAAATATATGAGAATTACGTTGTAAGTTAATGAATTTGATATGTGTATAATAATTAAAGCAGTGAGTTTTAAACGCGCTGACTTTTGTCTTTTAAAGTTAATTTTTTTCTCTTTTCTTTATCGATACAAAGTAAAAATTTTTAACTGCAAATTTTTAACGATAAGAAATTACTTATATTAACACAGTGACGTGCCTTGATTTTTTTTATTATTATTCTTTTTTGTAATATTAAATTAATCAGTGCCCTATATAAACTTAGCTTAACTATTTAAATCTGCGTCAAGGATGGAATTTTTTTGATAAACTAATATTCGATTTAGGTGGAGTTTTGGGATTTCGTTATAGGTACTTCCCCTAATAGGAATGAAATTAAACTGGTACGATTTTTTTAGCTCCTCTCTTAATGCTTATTCAAAATTTTATGCGGCAATAAGAAACACAACCGTACTTTTTCTCTTAAATTAGACAAACAAAAAAAAGTATTTTTCTTACGATTTCAATTGTGTGAGACCCACTACCACTGATATCGTTTCAATTTGATAACTAACTTTACTTATGATTTACGTTAGACAGTTGTGTTTCACTTTACGATTTAAGTTATGTGAGATCCACTACCACTGAAATCGTTTATGAGTGATAATAAAGTTTTTACATTTATTTCTCTACTAGAGGAGCTAAAAGGTGTCTATTACGAGAAATTAAAAAAAAATATTCTTATTGAACGACTTTTTGAGACAACGAAATCACCAGAACTTCCAACTTCTCCTTCTAACCTGCCAAATTAATCCGAAAAATCGCTGTCACCAGATGTAATAAGCGGAGAACTGTTTCTACTATTATTGGACCGCTGTCACCAGATGTAGGTAATAAACGAAAGAAAAATATTTAATATTTATTAGATGTTTTAGGCGGATAAACTTTATAATTAAATTTTAATATAATATAATTTTAACTAGTTAGTGAAATTAATGACTTGAATACAACCTGAAGGTCCTAACTCCTCTTTCAGCTATAGCCGCTAGGGGGTAAGGGGTTCTTTTTAAGATTATTAGAAACCTCACTCCAACAACAACGTCAATTCTAATGTCAATGTCAATCATTAGAACCATAGAACTTAAAGTAAGTATTACTCTTTTAAGCTTGGTTCACATGACACCCTCTCTTAATACTTACTTTTAGTTTTAATTATCAAAGTTTAAACAAATTACAAAATGGTTTATTTATCAACCTGAACAAAGAAACCGTTTGCCTTATACTTAACCATGAAATATACAAAAAAAATAATTCAATTCTATCCAATTATATCAAAATATCAAAACCATGAAACTAATATAAAATCTATGCTCTTAACATATTATTTAAATTTTAAGCCTAAACGCTACGAGGAAGTCCAGGTAATGAGAACCTTTGAACTTGGAAAGGGGCCGTTAGCATCCACAGTAGCTATGACATATCCTAAGAACAACATTCATCATCTCCAAACCTTCCACACATTCACTACATCCAAAAACCAAAAAAAATTTTATGTATAAGTATATGTTTACTCAGTGTCGGTTGAGTTTGTGTCTTCATTATTGTCTGATTCATCTTCAAAATTGTCATCATTATTATTTCCAGATAAATTTTTATCAAAGTCAACAAAAAATTTCAAAAATTTTAAAAATACCAAACTTTACATTATTTTATTATTAAGAAATCTTTCGGAAAGATGGAGCTCGCGGTACTAATTTAATTTAATATTTAGGATACCAGGTGCTTAAAATGTTAACAGGTACTGTTACACTATTTTCACATCCAAATCGTTTCAGTATATCTTTTGCAAATATTTATGCTAATTAATCTTTAACATACCATCATTTCTGTTATAATTTATCTCTAAGCCCAGAAAATGTTTTAAATTGTCCTTATTTTTAAGTTTTTATATACAGGCAATAATCAGTTTCAGACCTTTTAAAACCCATACTAAGCAAATAGGAATTTATTTTATTGTTCCAACACTTTGATGTCTGTTTCAGGCTTTATTTAACTTTAAAATATAACCCTCTCTGGCGGATGAATATAAACATTTTCTGACAATTCTGCATTAAAAAAAAACACAGTTTGAACATCTAGCTGTTTAAAATAGTGCTTACATTGATTACCAACTGATAACAGCATTCTTATAGTAGACATTTTTGCTACAGGAGAGTAGATATTATGATAATCAAATGATTCATGCTGTGCAAAACCTCTCACCACAAGACGAGCCTTATATATGTCTTCTAAATTTCGTTCTAGAGGTTTTTTTAGCAAATACCCACTTAGTGTTCAAAATTTCACGGTTAGATGGCATTTTAATTTCCTTCCATGTATTATTTTTGTTAATTGACATTAGTTCCTTTTCCATTGCATTAATCCATAGTTTTTCATCATTTCTATTCCTTAAATGTTCAACCTTTTCAGGAACATCTTCTATAAAAGATACTGCATCAAAAGCCATATACATTTCATATTCAGTTAATCTTTGTGGTGGTTTAACTTTTCTTTTATTTTCTCTCATGAAGTCTTCCCTGTTGTTTTCTTGTTCTACTTCCTCCTTCTTATTTTCTTCTACTTCTTTAGTTTTGTTTTCTGGTGTTTCCCTATAATTTACTTCATTCTCATGCTTCTATTAACTTCAATATTAACTGTTTTATTTTTAAAATAAATTCGTTTTCATTAAAAATAACATCCCGTGAAACAATTACCTTCTGTTCTATATTATACAGTCTATAACCCATTGTTGTATATCCAATCATGATACATTTTTCAGATTTTGCATCAAACTTCTTTTTAAATTCCTTGGGAATATGTGTTATGCACTACATGTTTGAGCGGCTGTGGACTGGCCGACTAGAACTCTCCCCGCCGGCGAACTAGTTCGGGGGGTGTGGGGTGAAAGTGTGTGCCGGTATGTTGTACCGAACCACGGAACCACCGATCGAGAGACGAGTTTAGAATTTGAAATGTAATGTTTGTAAATTTTTGTCTTTGTTCCTGTTACGTAAATTTGTAAAGTAAAATCATTAATCTATCGAAACGTCTTTCTCTTGGATGAAACCACAAAAACACCGCATATAAAATACAACAATCAACATGGTCCTTCGTCCGAATGGTTTAAAATCTATGGATATCGACAGTCAGTAACGAGAAACGTGTGCTTGAAAAAGTTTTTTATGGTTCTGCAAAAACAAATATCGGTGAGTCTTTTCCATTATTTAATTAATTCCTGTAGTAATATCGAATTATTTAGCTCTATCAGGCATAACATCGTCGGTTTTTCTTAAATATTATTTCATTTTACTTGTTTGCTAAAATCGTTTTAGACAATCGTTATTAAAATACACAGAGTTATTAAAATTAAGGAATGACCGGGACAATGTAAGGCAAAAATTACTTGTTTCGAAACATTTGTTAACGCGGCCACATCGGATAAAAAACTACATTTAGAATCTAGATTAAATGATATCTTTAAGCAAATAGATGTTTTTAATGAAATTCAATCGCAAATTGAGGCAATAGATCCGGGAGAATTAGATACTGATGAACGCGACAATTTCGAAAAAAATATTATGATACGATTGCGGCGACAAAGCAGAAAATTCTCGACTTTCAGGCTTTGAGTGTAACATAACCGTCTGGTACACTAACACCAAATATTAATCTCAAATCGAAAGTCAAGCTTCCCACAATGCAATTGCCAATTTTTGACGGCAACTACGAACATTGGGAGCACTTTCGCGATATGTTTTCGGCTTTAGTGGACCAGAATACATCAATAGACAATATTCAAAAGTTTTAATATTTAGCAACCGCGCTTAAGGTAATACAATCAATTAGTGTAACGAGCGATAATTACGCAGTGGCGTGGCAACTTTTAAGGGAAAGATTCGAGGATAAAGATATTATAACGCGAAATAATAACTACCATCTCACAGGGCAGTTAATAGGTATTTCTTTTTAATTAAAAACAACTCCTCCCACGATCATTGTTAAGATAAGATTAAACCCAGTAATATTATTATACTCTTTGACAAAATTTTTTTCGGTATCAACCGGAGTAGTGCTAAGAATGTTGCCAACTTGTATTTTGATTTTAGCTGAGCTGGGGAAAATTTTTAAGTAAATATTTTTTGCCTGACATTGCTACAGGAATTTAAATTTGAGTGAACGGCGATTACTAAAACTAACCAATAATTTTTCAGAATAAAGAAAAGGTTCCTTTGAGATCATCTGAAAGAACCGGCGCTAGTACATGCTTTATTGAACCTCAACCAGGAACGAGTTTTCTTCAGTCCATTAGTAATGTCGAGAATCAGAAAGAACAATTAAATCCTCAAACATCGTCAATAATGGAAGTCGAAAATGTAAAATTGGTAATTGTTTATTCACTTTATATAATCAATAAATTTTGCTTGGGATTTTTATACTTAAATAATAGTAACGCGTCGCCAGACAATAGCCAAGATTTTTAAAATATTTATACTTTTTCATATTCTGTAATAAATCACCTATACAGGGTGTTTCAAAAAAAGGTAACACCGTCTCTAGGATAGGTAAAAAACAGAAAAATAATTGGGGTTGGCTTAGTGAAATTTTTTTCTAACGCCATCCGTTTTCAAGATAAAAGGCGTTGAAGAAAATGAAAAATTACACATTTCTTACGATTTTGCCGAAACTACTGGCACCATTGCAATGAAATTTTATACGAATATGTTTTGGAAGCTGATATATCCCATGAATTTGTTTTTATAACTAACTCTCATAGAGGGCGCTAGTTACACGATTCATACAACGTATTATTCAACATAACTTTTTTTAGGGTAGAATTATTAGTCAAAACTCCAAGTGAACATAAACATCGTTTAATTCTACACCAAAAAGTTACTCTTGGTAAAACTCGATATTATGTACCGTTTTCGGAATATTTTGATTTGAAAATTATGAAGTAATAATCGCTCCTGGTATAAACTAATGATAAAGTTCGCTTTTCTCAGTAAAATTTATCTTGAAAACGGATGGCGTTAGAAAAAAATTTTACTAAGCAAACCCCAATTATTTTTCAGTTTTTTACCTATCCTAGAGACGGTGTTACCTTTTTTTGAAACACCCTGTATAAATGAGTTTTATAAAATTTACTCATTACCTTCTTGTATTTTGTAGGCTGATAAATGTACTCAAAAAAGAAGAAGAAGGATACAATACTGAAAATGAAAAAAAGCAGTTGGGTAGTTCAAAATCTATGGCAAAAGGTAGGAAAAAGATATTTAAGAAGTTTCAGCAGGATTGGTTTAAGCTACCTGAGTTCAAGGCATGGCTGTTAAGTGGGAATAAGGATGACAATGCAATTTGTAAGGTATGCAATGTGGTTATGAAGGCCGGAAAATCAGAGCTCAAAAATCATGATGAAGGAAAAGTCCATAAAAAACACATGGACGCGTGGCTACAGTCAAATCAACCTAGTATTACAACATTTGTTGCAGAAAATACAAAGCTGAAAAACACCGAAGCTGCCATTTGTTCTTATATCGTCGAAAACAATCTTCCTATTTCATCAGTTGAACCTTTAATTGAATTGATTAAATCTTTACCAGAGAAGGCAATTACATCGCAAATCTCTTTAGCGAAACAAAAAGCCACTAATGTTATCAGGAATGGTTTTCGCCCATTTTTTAATGATAAACTTGTTAGTGAACTGAACCATCATTTGTTTTCCGTTTATATTGACGAAACAACTGATGTTAGCGTCAAAAAGCAACTAGCGATACTAGTTAGCTAATGCCATAATTTTGTAACAAAAGTAGATGTGATCGACGTAGTAGATTGCCCTGACGGGACCGCTGTGGGTTTATACACACAAATGATCAACATGCTGAAAGAAAATAATGTGCCTCTACAAAACTGGATAGGCTTTTGTGCTGATACAACTTCAGTCATGATGGGACAGCATAACTCTGTGTCTCAACTGATCAAACTAAACTATCCTCAAGTATTTGTGTCAAAATGCTCTTGTCATATGATACATCTGGTGGCAAGTAATGCATGCACTAAGTTAAGCAACTCTTTAGAAGATTTGTGCCGCAATGTATACAATCAGTTTGGGAGGAGCCCTAAACATTCTGCTTCTTTCAAAGAGTTTCAAAGCTTCCATGAAGTCAAACCTCATAAAATATTGAGAGCTGGTCAAACCAGGTGGTTGTCGCTTCAATCATGCGTGCGAAGAATTTTAGAACAGTGGGATCCATTGAAGAGCTACTGGAGAGTATTAAGCTTCGAAGATCCAACACATACAAACCGCCACACTCTCCAAACCTTGGAGAACCCTTTGATAAAAAGCCAAATGCATTTTGTAGACTACGCTCTTGGAATGTTTAATGATTTTAATTGCATGTTTCAAGCCGATTATCCTAAGTTCTCAGAATTGAAGACAAACTGAGGAATTAATCAAAACATTGGCGTTAAATATCGTGAATAGAAATTATGTCAAACAAACGCCTGCTAACCAAATCAATCCTCATCAGACAGAAGAACATCTTGAATTGAACCGTATTTATTTAGGTGTAGATGCAACCTGTTTAATAGCAGAGATTGAAAATAAAGAAAACTGTGAAGTTCAGAAAATTTTTCAGTCAGCAAAATTGTTTTATATTGAAGCGATCGTACAAATTAATAAACGATTTGTATTTGAAGACGTGCACAATGATTCATCTTCAAATCACATTACTGTAGATTTAACAGAGCTGGACAAGGAGTGGAGATATCAAAGTCTCCTTGCCGATACGGATTGTAACGGTGACATAGATACTTTAGATTATTGGAAAAAAAATGTTTGAAAAAAAAATGTTGACGGCAAACGCAAATTCCTTCAACTGCCAATTTTGGTGAATCATTTTATGTCACTGCCTTTTTCCAATGCTGCTGTGGAACGGTTATTTAGTGATCTGAAAAATATCAAAACAGATAAACGCAATAGGCTGGATAATGAAACGCTTGCATCAATCCTCTGTGTAAAATCTGGCTTAAAAAGGACGGGAGTAACATCTGTACAAGTAATGAAAAATCAGGTAGAAATACCACACCTTAAGTTTGTGCAATCCAATGCAACTGCATGCGAATCTAAAAAAATTAGACTTAGCAAGAATAAAGTATAACTAAACTATTCGTGTTTTATTTATAGCCTAACCAGAAATATAGCAGGAGCTGTACTTATATTTTATTCCAAGTCAATTTACGCTGTCAGCGCATACGTTTTATTGTAGACCACAGAATGGAAATAAACATTGATAGATAATGTCAAAATTCACCAATCACGTAGCAGTTAGTGCCATCATTTCTCAAATATCTAAGGCTAGGTTTTATCTATGATTTCCCGCAATTTCCCCTCATATAGTCTTTCCCCTTTCCTTCCCCTCTGGATACTAATTTCTCCTTAAAAGGAGAATTTCCCCTCAATGTGGAAACACTGGTTGTACCGAACCACCGATCGAGAGACGAGTTAGAACTTTGAAATATAATGTGTAATGATTCGCGCAGATCGATCAAGCGACGTCGCCCTACCACTCAATCCCACCTAGCCGAGGACCGGTAGAGATGGTACGACTGGTGGGAGCGGTGGGGCTCTCCGGCTTAAAAGCGACGAACCGACACAAATCAAGGAGAGTTGTCTGGGGAGCTGACCTAGAACCAACTCTCCTAGAAGCTCGGGTGTTGACCGACCTTCTGCTTTCCTGCGACCGAGAGTGCTGATCTTCGTTGTAACCTTTACCCCGTCGAAGGTGTTGACTTCGACGACTTCCCCGTGGCCGGATCCTGAGAACACTCGCCGAGCGAGGTGCTGATTCGCGAGGCGTTGTTAAGGACCGACCGCTAGCCCGTCGATCGGGAGAGTTGACCTCGATCGAATTCCACTCAATTTCATTTTTATTTTTCGCCGAAGTGTTTTTTTTTGGGATTTACGTTTCTTTTGTTTATACAGGGCCAGGCGATCGAAGCGAGCATTCCTTGGGAGGATCGCGACCGGGCGACGGACGCCAATTAAATACAGAAATTTTTATTTTGGTTTTCTTTATGTATATATTTTTTTTAGGAATAAACATTTTTATTTTTCAAATAATGGTTATTATTTCCCTGAATCTGGTAGCACCAAAGAAGCAAGGTTACAAATGTTTGTAAATTTTTGTCTTTGTTCCTGTTACGTAAATTTGTAAAGTAAAATCATTAATCTATCGAAACGTCTTTCTCTTGGGTGAAACTACAAAAAAACCGCATATAACATACAACAATCAACAATATGTGAATAAGCTGTACATCCAAAAACTTTTAAGTTTTTAATATCAGGTTTCCTACCTGTCCATCTCTCTGTTGGTGTAGTATCTAAATTATATATTGGACTTCTGTTTAAAATGTGAGCTGCTACTCTAATTGCTTTATTCCAATATTCTTTTGGCATATTTGCATCATTAATCAATGTTCTTGATTTATCAAGCAAACTCCTATTAAACCTCTCTGCTTTTCCATTGTGCTGTGGAGTGTACGGAATAGAGTAATCAATGTAACTACTATTTTCCTTGCAAAAATTTCTGTGGATATGTATTCTCCACCATTATCACATTTAAGAACACCTATTTTTCTATTAAATTTTGTCTGAACCAAATTTGCATAATCCTTGAAACATTGATATACCTCACTTTTGCTTTTTATAGGATATACTTGAATAAAATTTGAAAAATTATCAACAAAACTAACAAAGTATTTTTCATTGTCATGAGATAAATCTACTACGTCAGAACGAATTATCTCAAGTACTTTTGTTGCTTTATGCCTGGTACCAAAACTTAACCCAGTCTTGTTTCCATTTATACAGGCTTCGCAGAAATTAATTTTACCCAATTGTGTCAAATCTAACCCCTTTACAATATTATTTTTGATTAATTTTTCCATATTTGACATACACTTATGACCTAATCTTTTAAGCCACAAATTCAAATGTTTGTCTTCCTTTTCCTAATTTTAACTTTCAAAAACTGTATTTGTTTTAAGCAATATTTCTATTTCCTAAACCCATCAATTTATTACCTTTACATAAATGGACTTTTCCATTTTAAAATATTACTCTAATCCCTGCCATTTCTAGTCTTTTAATCGAAAGTAATTTTTATCTTAAGTTTAAAACGAAAAACACATTTTTTATTATACACTTTACAAAACCATTATGAACCTCTACTTAATACCTCTACATTTCCTACTCATACATAATTATTTTTAGCTACTGCCATTTTTATTGGTTTTTCTAAAATTAAGAGTTCTTTAAAATACCTTTTATTATTTACTAAATGGTCAGTACACCCTGAATCAATAAAAACATGCATCATATTTTCTTTATTTTCATTATCAAAATATGACGTACCTATCATAAAACAAACACTTTCTTCATTTACCTGTTCTGCGTTCTCTACATGATGACCTTCCCTTTCATTTCCTGGACTTCCTGAAAATGTATTATGCTCTCTTTCTGAATAACCTCTGTTGATAGATTGGCCTCTAAATCCTTGGCCTAAAACCTGTAAATTGTCCTCTGTACCATCTACTGTTGAAATGTCCTCTATTTATGTACCGTCCTTGAAATCCGCCATTTATACAATCTCTTTTGAAGTGTCCCTGTTTTCCACACCTAAAACAAGTAATATCCCTAGAAAATAAAACTGCTGGCTTGCTATTTTTTCTATTTCTGCTGCTTTCACACAATGCTTTTCTTCTCTCCACTTCTGCTTTGCTTTTGTCATTTCCTTCTCTGGTATAATTTCTCAGATAGTAATCACTGTTTCAAAAGATTTTGGCATGGCTAATAATAAATTGCAAACAATATCTTGATTACTGATTTCAGCACATGTGGCTTTCAATTGCGTGAATGTGCCTTCAAATTATGTAAAGAATTCTTCAAGATTTTCATCTTCTTTTAATTTCATACCCATCAGTTTTCTCCTAAGTAACATCTGTCCTGAAACTTAACCACATTGTAAAAGCACTTTTCTTTTCTCTTATAATATAAATTTGGGAGTCATCTAAAGATTTTATGGTTATCTTCCAGTTTAACCATCCGCTTGAAAAATTCTCTTCCCATGTACGAAATTTGAATTTTCAAGAATAATTTTATTGGTCGATAAGGAGCAGCAAACCTTAAATCTCGAGCTGCGTTGCCACATATGTATGAATAAATAAAGTGAGTGAATAGACATTGGAAAGGCGAAAATTATAGAAATTATTTAACAGATTGCGTAAATTACGTTATGTAATAATATTATTTAATTTTAATATAATATGCAAAAATATGCAAAAAAAAGTGATGGAGACGAACTTTGTGTAAGTATATCTTTTCTGTGGTTTGTTTGTTCAAAACGGAAATTAGCTTTTATGTCACATAATGCTTCAAAGTAACTGAGCAAAAAATAAAATCTGCTAATTTTTATAAAGCCTCATATCTACCAGGCGTTTTTCTGTGCTGTTACTAAATGGTAACGCTGGGCGCTTGGGGTACTATAAAATATGAAATGTCTAAAAAGTTTATTTGCTTACAGAAGGGGGTTTACGCTGCAGGAAGCTCTTGAAATGGTGTATAATGATAATGTTCAGGATATTTTTATGGAGCCACCCGATTCAAATATACTAACGGATGAAGATTCAGGGAATGAGGATGAGGGTGGTCTTATTGACAATCTACCTGGCTCACAACTGAGAGCTCCAGCAGAATTAGTTATGATAAATAATGAGCGCATAGGAGATTTCAGTGACGAATTCAGTAACAATGCTATTTTGAATAGTGAATCAGATGAAACTGTTACGTCTAATAATTTTACTTTTACGGGGCGGGTTTCAGCAATTAGCTTTTCGCAGAGATATTGTTGAATGCTACCTAAAAACCTACGGCTCTGCTCCTAAACATGTCGGAAGACCTGCAGCATCGCGATCTAGTGTGAGTTTCAATCGAGTTTCAGATAATTTGCGATACGACCGACTGGACCATCTGGTTATAAACTGCCCCCAAAATAAAAGAAGGCGATGTGCAGGTGAGGGATGCGCATCGCATGTACACACCATGTGTAAAAAATGTGACGTGGGACTATGCATTTCTTGTTTTGTTATTTTTCATACCAAATAATACATTTATTGATAAATTAGTTCTATTTTTTAGAATTATTAATATTTGTGTAGTGTAAGCGCCCAGTGTTACCATATGGTAACGGCTATTTTTTTTAATAAAATTTGTTTTTTTTGTCAAATTTCTTCTAAGTATTATTAGTTTTACCATTTTAAATCTAAAACACCTGCTAAAAAACAAAAATTAAGAAAAAAAATTAATTTGGGCGTTTAAGGGTTAAAACCACAATAATTTAAAATCACAGAATACCATTAAAACAAGGGATGTTAATATTACATTTTATTTGGTTAACTAAAAAATAACACCTGTTTTACTTCAATTTTCCAAACCATTGTTATATAAGGTTGGCTCTTTATAGCTGAACTCGTTGCCCCACTGCCCTAAAAATTAATACCATGAAAACGTGAGATTTTTATATTCGCCTATTACAATATATTTAATTCGAAATAAAAAAGGGAAGTACCTACGTTATTATTTATATTTTCAACTGCTGTTCTTAGCATTTTATTTATAGGGACTTAAAGCAGTTCTAAAAATCACTACTTATTTCGTTACGTTACGTGAAACGTATCAATCCGTCACACGTACCTAACGCAATCACATTATTGTGTTCCGTGATCGTGTTTTTCAACAATTTAGCGATAAAAGTGATGTATACTCAAAAATCATAACCTTATTTTCTGTTCATCAATTATAACAAACATTTCTGTTAAGAATAATAAAAAAATCTTCGTTTTAACAAAACTTTCACTATTTATTTAAAAAACTGCTTTTTTAAATAAATACTGGAAGTTTTGTTAAAACGAAGAGTTTTTTATTATTCTTAATAAGATGGACTTCCAAAAAAGTAAGGGTTAGTACAATCAATTTAATTAAACATTTCTGTGATATGTGATAATGGATTTAAAAAGAAAAAAGATTATTTTACAGTTTACGTTACGTTTACGGATACGTGATAAATTTTTAGAATTGCTTTATGTCTCTTATTATATGAATATTAGCAGTAACGCTCCTTATTAACGTGCGTATTTATAATCAAATTTACTAAATCAAAACTAAACTATTCGGTTTCAGCAAAAAAATATTTGAATTAACAACACTTTGCGGCTGTCCCGCAGTCAATTTCGAATAATTTTGTACATGCGCAGAGAATTTTTCAAGCGGATGATTAAACTAGAAGATGACCTTCTTCGTTATATTCATTCTCAATACAACCAGATATTTCTTTTTCTTCTAATAATGCTAACATTCTGAATGTCCATGAGTGATAGTTACTATTATTAAGTAATTTAATATTAAAATTATTTTTCCCTTAATTAAGCGCCATTTTCTATTTCTTTGCCTTGTGTTTTTCAATCTCTTCTTATTTCTTCAATCCGTTTTGTTTTTTAGCTTTCTGGGCCATAACCTGTTATTTTACTTATTTATTATACCTTCTTTTATATATGTATTTCATTTATCCATATTTTAATAAAACTTCCAGTTCTCTGTAATGATTTTTATTTTTCAAAACAACATTCCCTTTTCATCCATATTACAACCCTTAGAACTTTTTGTTCTATGTTACAACCTCACTCCAACAAAAACGTCAATTCTAATGTCAATGTCAATATTACAAATAATAAATAAATGCTTTAAGAAAGGTTACGTAATTAATTTTATATCAAATACAACTCCTGGACTAATAAAATATAAACTTCAAACGTACATACCTCGTGCTAAAATGTTTTAGATGTTGGCAAAATTTCGCTCTGTTGCCGCGTTCAAAAATGGTATAGTCAAATTAAAAACATAATATTAAAGAAACTTTGTTTGACATTTATTAGATTCTACTATTTTAAATGCTTGGCAACATAGTCCCGTTCTGACAGCTGTGACATGCAATTATATTTATACTGGATAAGCGTTAGAATTTATAAATAAACAGTATTTAGGAAAATTTAATTATTCTTCATTAAACACCTTATTAACAATATTAAAGTATTTATTGGCTTCACCAGCAACGGCGTGGTCTTCATAAAAAAAGAGGAACTTATCGTCTGCCTGGACAGGAAAGAGATGAATGTCAATTCTTCTTCTTCTTCAGCCACCACAGAACTCAGAATATTTGCTATTCCAACGCTCCCTTCCATTTGAACTACCTTTGGAATTCAATGTTGATCAAATGTTTTTCGATCTGTCTGATGTTAATTCAAACTTTAATACAAATTTCAAAAAGATAGAAATTTATTTTATTACATAAAACTTACAAAAAAAAAACGTAAAATAGACTTAACAAAAACGTTAAATAAAAAAAACTTGTAATGCATTAAAAAAACTTTGAACACTTTCAAAAGAAACGTAAAATAGACAACAAATATGTAAAATATAAAAACTTGCAAATTATTAAAATAACTTTGAACGCTTTCAAAAAAACATAGCACGTTTAAAAAGAAACGTTTTGAAACTTTCAGAAACTTCGAGTTTTAATACTTATTCAAACATTACATCATCTTGTACATCTGAAATAAAAAAAATTGTTAATGATTGTTAATCATACTTAGAACAATATTTCTAAATTTTTCAAATTTTGTTTTTCCGACAGCTTTCGTAAGAGCATCTGCTAATTGATCATCAGTACCAACCCATTTTATTATGATATTTTTCTTAGAAATTTCTAATTTTACATAATGGTAACACAACTTTACTACATGTTTAAGAGTTTGTGATTCATCGTATTTTGCAAAATTTATGGTTGATTTACTATCTTCGTACATAATTGGGGTCAGCTCAACTTTAATTATTCGTCTACACATTTCTTTCATACTGACCAACTCTTTACAACCTAATGACATGGTAATGTATTCGGCTTCCATTGAGGAAAGAGCTACATGTGTTTGCTTTTTGGTTCTCTAGAAAATTATATCATCGAATAATTTCACTATAATACCACTAGTAGATTTACGTCATTAATTCCCAGAGATGCATCTACAAAGCATTCTAAACTGTGTCCAGTACCTGTATACTTTGATCCCAAATTTACAGTGCCTCTCAAATACCTCAATACCCTCTTTACTTTTACCCAGTCTTCATCAGTATGACTCGATTGCTGTCGGCTGAAAACGTTTACCGCATACGTAATATCAGGTCTAGTGCAGTTTGCCAAATATAACAAACTTCCGATAGCTTCCTTGTAAGGATAGTTTGTTTCTATTCTCTGATCGTCTTAAGCTTTAATGTTTTTACCAACACCTTTTCTCTCTCCATCGTGAGTAACCATTGGTGTACTCACTTACATTCCAACATATTGAATATTTTCAGTATTTTTAGGACAAAACACCTTTGATGTATTTCAATTACTTTATTTTCACAATCTCTGTTTATCTCAATACCTAGAAACCTTTTAGGTTGGCCAAGGTAGGTCATTTCAAATTATTTTTGCAACTGGAAACGTATTTGATTCATTTTATCTTTACAATTTCCAGTCATAAAGATGTCATCATCATATATTATTAAAATCACAAACTTTCTCTCCATGTCTCCATGTCTCCATTGTATTCTAAAATTTTTCATACCAACGTTTTGAACTTACTTTCAAACCATACAACGCTTTAACTAATTTGCAGTCATAATTTTCCTTTAGTGCTTTATAGCCCTTTGGAATACTCATATAAACATTTTTCTCCAGCTCACCATTCAAGAAATCAGTCTTTACATCCAACTGTGACAAATTTAAGTCATATTTTTTAGCTATTATGAGTAAGAATCTTACATCAGACATTCTGGCAACAGGAGTATATACTTCTGTTGTATCATAATTATTTTTGTCCGCAAAACCCCTTATTACTAATCTAGCTTTGTATCTAACTTCATTATTTGGTTCTTCCTTTTTCTTGAACACCCATCTAGTGCTCAATATTGTTTCATTTTTAGAAACTTCATGGCGTTTAATTATTGTCCACGTGCCATTTTTGTTATGTGTTTTATATTCCTCATTAATCACTTTCAACCATTCACTCTTTTCAACCCCATTTACTGCTGCATCAAACTATTCAGGTTCTTGTTCAGCATTGAAACTAAAAATGTCTCCAAATTCATAATCTACTTTATGTTCAGCTATCAGAGAGCAAAAATTCTCTCTTACCTCTGATAGGTCGCAGTGTAATTATCACCCCTAACTTATACATACATACATACATACATACCTCTGATAGTTGCTTCATTAAGATTAAGCGTTTCAGTTTCAGAGTTAGTTTCAGAGAAAAACTGTGTTCCCTCCTCACCTTCTACTATAGGGGGGTCTTTGATTATACTTATTGCCTTTTTGTCTTTATAATAATCTCCATAAACTTTAGATTCAATAAAAGGTACATGTTGACTTTTATGAATTTTACCTGATGTGGGGTCTATCAGATAATAAAAGGTTTTACCACATGCAATCAAAAAACCTTGGGTACCTTTTTCTTCAAACTTATTTCTTATGTGTGGATTTAAAACATACACATCCAAACCTTTTAAAATATTTGAATGTACATGGCTTATTACACAGTTTTTGTTTGGGTATCTGAAAATCTATACATTTCCTAGATGTCAATATAAACACTCAAAATAAATTGCAGTGCTTTTGCCCACATTGCCCACATTTGCTGAGGAAATCCAGAATCAATTATTAAACACCTTATTTTCTCTTGCAATTCTCTATTAACCCTTTCTGCAGTTCCATTTTAAGTCAGAGGTGTAAGGTGGAGTATTTTCTAGAATGATATATTTTTTTTAATCAAATCTTTCATATTTTCCGTGCAGTATTCTGTACCGTTATCTAACCAAAGAAAGCTGATTTTAACTTCCTTATCATAAATGGCACATGCATTTTCCAACATTTTCTCAAAATCTATATGTACTAATGTTTTATCCGGTATTGGGTATGCCCATGCATAACGAGTATAATCATCAATAAAAGTGACTATAAACTTTCCTCCAAACTTATAGCTACAAAGAGTGATTGGGGAACTCGGACCTGAACATCAGGTAAATAAGTCGAATGTTTTTCGTGATCTCAAGTCTTTACAGTTTTTGAAAGTAATAGTTAGAATTAAAACAGTTAATTGTGATATATCGAAGTAGTTTACAGTGCTCTTTTAAGTGCCGTAAGTACTTTTTCTCCAGTACTCTTAGTTCAATCAATATATCACTCTATTTAAAAAACTGCTTTTTTAAATAAATACTGGAAGTTTTGTTAAAACGAAGAGTTTTTTATTATTCTTAATAAGATGGACTTCCAAAAAAGTAAGGGTTAGTATAATCAATTTAATTAAACATTTCTGTGATATGTGATAATGGATTTAAAAAGAAAAAAGATTATTTTACAGTTTACGTTACGTTTACGGATAAGGATACGTGATAAATTTTTAGAATTGCTTTATGTCTCTTATTATATGAATTTTAGCAGTAACGCTCCTTATTAACGTGCGTATTTATAATCAAATTTACTAAATCAAAACTAAACTATTCGGTTTCAGCAAAAAATATTTGAATTAACAACACTTTGCGGCTGTCCCGCAGTCAATTTCGAATAATTTTGTACATGCGCAGAGAATTTTTCAAGCGGATGATTAAACTAGAAGATGACCTTCTTCGTTATATTCATTCTCAATACATCCAGATATTTCTTTTTCTTCTAATAATGCTAACATTCTGAATGTCCATGAGTGATAGTTACTATTATTAAGTAATTTAATATTAAAATTATTTTTCCCTTAATTAAGCGCCATTTTCTATTTCTTTGCCTTGTGTTTATCAATCTCTTCTTATTTCTTCAATCCGTTTTGTTTTTTAGCTTTCTGGGCCATAACCTGTTATTTTACTTATTTATTATACCTTCTTTTATATATGTATTTCATTTATCCATATTTTAATAAAACTTCCAGTTCTCTGTAATGATTTTTATTTTTCAAAACAACATTCCCTTTTCATCCATATTGGCGATCGCAGGGCGTCACCAGAGGGCGCCACAAAAATCCAAGATGGATGTTATAGCGGTGAACAACAAAAGTGTTTAGTGTGGTTTTAAGCTTGTGGCAGTGCATTTTTGTTAAATTTCTAGAGATAATTTACCAAAAAACAACTGTGAAATACGAATTTATTTTAAAGTGACTCTTTTTTAATACAATGGCAAACGTGGAAGTGACCATCACCGATATATTAGAATATATTGGCGAAAGAAGTAGACCTGTCAAGGAAGGTGAAGCTGTTTTTAGAGCTGGTCATATAATATTATGTGGTTTAGAAGAAGGGTCTTCCAACATAAGGTGTTTATGTTTGCAGACATCAAGCTTGACATCTTCCCCCATGAAATAACAATAAGTTTGCATAAAGATGTTAAGCAGTGGAAGTGCCTTTGTTCATGCAAAGCAGGCATGTCAGGTTTTTGCAAACATATTGTAGCCACACTGATTTATATAAACAAGTAGGTCACTTAATTTTACAATCTTATTTTGTTAAATATGCATTTTTACAATCCTTATAGATGCTTTTATTAAAAAAAAAACTAAATATGCTTGTCACTTTTTGTTTAACACACTTTTTTTAATAATGTAAGTTTAAATACTCTATTAAAGGAGTACGTAAAGGTTTTGTTGTTCACCGCTATGCGCGTTCTCAAATTCACCAATAGATGTCGCACCCTTTGTCAACTTTCGCGAATTACAACCCTTAGAACTTTTTGTTCTATGTTACAACCTCACTCCAACAAAAACGTCAATTCTAATGTTAATGTCAATATTACAAATAATAAATAAATGCTTTAAGAAAGGTTACGTAATTAATTTTATATCAAATACAACTCCTGGACTAATAAAATATAAACTTCAAACGTACATACCTCGTGCTAAAATGTTTTAGATGTTGGCAAAATTTCGCTCTGTTGCCGCGTTCAAAAATGGTATAGTCAAATTAAAAACATAATATTAAAGAAACTTTGTTTGACATTTATTAGATTCTACTATTTTAAATGCTTGGCAACATAGTCCCGTTCTGACAGCTGTGACATGCAATTATATTTATACTGGATAAGCGTTAGAATTTATAAATAAACAGTATTTAGGAAAATTTAATTATTCTTCATTAAACACCTTATTAACAATATTAAAGTATTTATTGGCTTCACCAGCAACGGCGTGGTCTTCATAAAAAAAGAGGAACTTATCGTCTGCCTGGACAGGAAAGAGATGAATGTCAATTCTTCTTCTTCTTCAGCCACCACAGAACTCAGAATATTTGCTATTCCAACGCTCCCTTCCATTTGAACTACCTTTGGAATTCAATGTTGATCAAATGTTTTTCGATCTGTCTGATGTTAATTCAAACTTTAATACAAATTTCAAAAAGATAGAAATTTATTTTATTACATAAAACTTACAAAAAAAAACGTAAAATAGACTTAACAAAAACGTTAAATAAAAAAAACTTGTAATGCATTAAAAAAACTTTGAACACTTTCAAAAGAAACGTAAAATAGACAACAAATATGTAAAATATAAAAACTTGCAAATTATTAAAATAACTTTGAACGCTTTCAAAAAAACATAGCACGTTTAAAAAGAAACGTTTTGAAACTTTCAGAAACTTCGAGTTTTAATACTTATTCAAACATTACATCATCTTGTACATCTGAAATAAAAAAAATTGTTAATGATTGTTAATCATACTTAGAACAATATTTCTAAATTTTTCAAATTTTGTTTTTCCGACAGCTTTCGTAAGAGCATCTGCTAATTGATCATCAGTACCAACCCATTTTATTATGATATTTTTCTTAGAAATTTCTAATTTTACATAATGGTAACACAACTTTACTACATGTTTAAGAGTTTGTGATTCATCGTATTTTGCAAAATTTATGGTTGATTTACTATCTTCGTACATAATTGGGGTCAGCTCAACTTTAATTATTCGTCTACACATTTCTTTCATACTGACCAACTCTTTACAACCTAATGACATGGTAATGTATTCGGCTTCCATTGAGGAAAGAGCTACATGTGTTTGCTTTTTGGTTCTCTAGAAAATTATATCATCGAATAATTTCACTATAATACCACTAGTAGATTTACGTCATTAATTCCCAGAGATGCATCTACAAAGCATTCTAAACTGTGTCCAGTACCTGTATACTTTAATCCCAAATTTACAGTGCCTCTCAAATACCTCAATACCCTCTTTACTTTTACCCAGTCTTCATCAGTATGACTCGATTGCTGTCGGCTGAAAACGTTTACCGCATACGTAATATCAGGTCTAGTGCAGTTTGCCAAATATAACAAACTTCCGATAGCTTCCTTGTAAGGATAGTTTGTTTCTATTCTCTGATCGTCTTAAGCTTTAATGTTTTTACCAACACCTTTTCTCTCTCCATCGTGAGTAACCATTGGTGTACTCACTTACATTCCAACATATTGAATATTTTCAGTCGAACTCAGGGCGAAACTATTTGAAATGAAAAATAGATTTAAATTTCAAATAAAAGCTACTTAGAGTTTACAAAATGTCAAGCGGCACTTCTGACTACAGGGGTCCGTCAACTAACCTCGATCAGCAAATCCCAACCTATTCCACAATTACACAACAGCAACCATGCCCAAAATTCCCAACTAAAGACCAAGCTATAATTTTCCCATCAGTAGACGCAATAAAACTACAAGAGTAAACCATCGCAATAGGAACCACAGTTCAACCAAAAAATCTACTGTTTTCTTCAAGAATGTCAAATGAAAGAATCTGCATCTACCTATCAAGTCAACAAATTGTAAATGATGTTTTAAGTCAACAAGGAGAAATTAAAATAGGAGAACATACTATAAAAGCACGCAAACTAATTACACCCTCTAATAGATTACTTCTTTCTAACGTATGCCCATCTATACCTCACGATACTCTTGAGAAGTGTTTAACCGATCTTGGCTTAAAATTAATGTCCCCAATTTCATTCCTTAGAGCCGGAATACAAGACCCACAATATAGTCATGTACTTAGTTTCCGAAGGCAAGTATACTATACACCATCAGACAATCTTAATTTACCTGACTCAGTTTTAATAAACTTCGATAATACTTCATACCGAATTTTTCTTTCTGATGGATTAACTTGTTATAAATATCATCAAGTTGGTCACGTATCTTCAGCGTGTACTCACACTACTCTTCCACAACCCGCTCAAAATTCCTCCCAAGCCTATGAACACTCTTTCCCACAATTAACTGCACCTAACTCCCAACTGAGTAGAGAAACAAACCCGACTGACGAAGCTCAAGATAAAATGGATTCTCAAGAAAGTGTCACTCTGAACCTTATAAATAAACGTTCCCACTCCGAAGTGTCATCTACAACTTGCTCTACTCCTACTGAAACTCAACAAGCAGAGTTTATGAAACCTCAACCAGCACAAACAAAAAAGTCAAAAATCGACAAACCAGCTACTACCACTTCGAACGCCACTAATATTGAGTCATTACTACAACCAACCAAACAGCTAATTCAGGAAGCATCACCGCCATATGTACTAAATTAAACCCAATTAGTAAGCTTCTTAGAAGACGTACACGGCTCTTCCAATCCTATAGAAATGGTCAAGGAGTACACACAAGTCATAATCGGCTTACTACACATGTTAACAGAAATATATCCCAAATTGCATGACAGAACAATAAAATCCAGAATTACAAGAATAAAAAAAAAGATTAAAAACAAAGTAAATAATTTTAGTAACCAGTCTGACAGGTCAGAAGATACAGACACGTCACAGGATATATAATATATTTTAAATTAGTTAAAAAAAAAACAAGATGACTATTATTCAGTGGAACATTCAAGGTGTATTTACGCACATCGAAATGCTTTAACTTTTAATACAAAAAACACTACCACAAGTCATCTGCCTACAGGAAACAAACTTCAAAAAAATACAAAAAATATTCCTTAAAATCTTTTCACGCCTACCATATAATCAGAACCAACGCTAGTAAAGCCAGCGGTGGCGTATCTGTATACGTCAACTCAAATATGGAATCAGAGAAAATCCCTTTACAAACAAATTTAGAAGTCATTGCAGTTAAAATAAAATATCCAACACAATATTCCATATGCAACATATATATTCCATCAGATACAGAAACAACCTTCAAACAACTCGAATCGTTAATTAAAAAAAAATCCAAAGCCCAGAATAATAGTAGGGGTCTTCAATGCACATAGCACTACATGGGGCTGTCTGTCTACGGATAAAAGAGGCGAAGCGATAGAACACCTTTTACGCTCAACAGAACTTAAATTATTAAATTCAGGTGAAAAAACTCGCTTTAATTCTGTTACTGGTAACCATTCTGCCATCGATCTCTCGATATGCGACTACTCGTTAGCTCCAAATATAAATTGGGAAGTTTTACATCATACTTACGATAGCGATCACTGGCCTATAATAATTAAAAACCACAAATCAGAAAATGCAGAAATATCCTTTTTAGAAAAATGGAAGATAGAAAATGCAGATTGGGAATCCTATCAAAACATTATTAAAAATTCCATACCACACCTAGAGACATCAGAAAGAAATATTGATCTTATCGCTGAGAATTTTACTACAATGTTAATAAAAACTGCTGAAGTAACCATAGGAAAGACGGGCAAACCAAAACGTAAACATTCAGTCCCTTGGTGGAATATGGAATGCCAAGAAGCTCTAAAACTTAGCAAACATGCCTTCAATGTACTGAAAAAGCACCATACAGAAGAAAACCTTGTTAATTTCAAAAAATACAGAGCAAAAGCGAGATATATAATTAAAAAAAGTAAACGTGAGTCTTGGAAACATTACGTCTCCTCAATAACTGAGGATACCTCGCCGTCCGAAATGTGGCAAAATATCCGCAGAGTCAAAGGTATTTCATACAGCCACAAGATACACTCGTTAAATATGGACGGAATTAGTCTTACTAACGACGAACAAATAGCAAACACCTTAGCAACTACATTTCAGAAACACACCAGTGACTCTATGTACCACCCGGTATTTAGAGAAAATAAGAGAAACTTAGAACAAGAGTTATAATAACTGAATACAATCATCCACTAAATCTAGTATTAAACATGAGTGAATTAACAGAAGCACTTCAGAACGTCAAAAACTCTAGTCCAGGACCTGACGAAATCCCTTATAACTTCCTCAAGAATCTACCAGAAAATGCTAAACAATACCTCCTAGACATGTACAACCTGTTGTTCAGTACGAAACAATTTCCTAAATCATAGAGAACCGCAAATGTAGTACCCCTCTTGAAACCAAATAAAGATAAGTCAGATCCAAATTCTTATCGACCTATCTATTTAACATCAACTTTATGCAAGCTATTAGAAAAAATATTAAACAAACGCCTACAACACTTTTTGGAATCTAACAATTTATTATGCGAACAACAAAGCGGATTTAGAAAAAATAGAAGTACAATGGATAACTTAGTTAAACTAGAATCTGTCGTACATGAAGCATTTGCAAGTAACCGTCAAGTACTTGCAGTTTTCTTCGATATGGTAAAAGCTTATGATACTGTGTGGAAATACGATGTACTATCAAAATTGAAACAGTGGGGTATAGATGGAAACTTTTTAGCATTCGTTAAAAATTTCATCTACGATAGAAATTTTAAAGTTAGATGCAATAATCAACTTTCAGATATCTATACTCAAGATAATGGAACTCCTCAAGGATCAACTCTCAGTACATCACTTTTCTTGGTAGCAATTAATGAAATAGTAAACCAGATTAATCCCCCTGTACAAATTGGTTTGTACGCAGACGATGTTGTTATCTATGCCAGTAATAAAAACATCCAGTCGTCTGCTGCTACAATACAACAATCTATTAAATTTCTAGAAGAGTGGTCAGAGAAGACAGGTCTACGTTTTTCTATTAAAAAGACCAAAGTAATGCGTTTCTCAGTAAAAAAACAAATAAACCCACCAAAGTTTACACTATATGGACAGAATCTGCAGTATGTAGAAGAACATCGATTTCTAGGAATGATACTCGATTCAAAGCTCACTTGGAACAGCCACATTCAACAACTTAAAAAATCTTGCATGCAAAATATGAACATCCTTAAAGTATTAGCAAACCATAATTGGGGAGCCGACACCACCCAATTACTAACTGTATATAAAACACAAGTTAGAAGCAAACTCGATTATGGTTCAATAGTTTATTCTTCAGCCAAGAATAGTCTATTGAAACAACTGGACGTTATACAAAACACTGCATTAAGAGTTGCACTTGGAGCTTACAGAACCAGTCCAGTGGAAAGCCTCTACGCGGAAGCTAACGAGCCACCTCTTACAATCAGAAGACACAAATTGAGTTTACAATAAGCAGCTAAAATCGGTGCTAATCCCAATAACCCTACTTATTCATACACCTTCTCTGATCACTTCCATTCGATTTTCGAACAAAAGCCAAATCTATCCACATCATTTAGCAAACGAATCACAAACTTCAATTTTCCAAAAATTATTCCAACCAACTTTAACTATCCTCCCCCCTGGGCCATAAAAATCCCCAAATGCAATACAAATCTTCTACAGTACCCTAAATCCAACACTCCGTCAACCCTGATTCTGCAACCTTTTTAAGAGATCAAAAACAAATATAAAAACCACTGCCAGATATACACAGATGCATCAAAAACTTCCGAAATTGAAGCAGTAGGAGCAGCTTTCGTCGACGAGACATCCACCTATAAATTTCACCTACCTGAAGAGTATTACATATATTCGGCCGAATTGTTCGCAATATCAAAAGCTCTACAACATATATCACGCCAGTGCAAATCAAACGCAGTAATCTTTACCGATTCTCTAAGTGCAGTGCAAGGGATACTAAGAGTTTACCCAAACCATCCAATACTGAATCAAATTAAAATCGACCTCGAAACACTTTACAACAAAAATAAATTAGTCGAGCTCGTGTGGATTCCATCTCACGTCGGTATAACAGGTAATGAAAAAGCTGATCGAGAAGCTAAAGAAGCATACACTTCCAGAGATATAGATATTAACCCCCTTAAAATTCCACATTTCGACATTAGAAGTCGTATCAAAAAATATTCGATGGAAATATGGCTGAGAAGATGGAAAAAACTTGAAGGCAACAAACTACAACATATTAATCCAAACTTGCAACCAAAAGGGGAAATGCCACAAGGACGGCGAGATCAAGTCATACAACACCGCATGAGGATAGGTCACACAAGGTTAACCCATGAGTACCTATAGAAGAACACACAAAGAAAACAGTGTTTCACGTGCGATATGCCTTTGACAGTAGAACATATCATTGTTGATTGTCCACTCTATCATCTGGAACGAATTCAAAGTGAACTTCCATGTGAAATTAAAAGTGCACTAGACTATGTGATAAAATGATTAAGTTCTTAAAATTGACTAAAACCATTGATTAAAGAATAGGGAAGATACGCAACGGCTATGTTAAAAAGCGTGTATATGTCTATCACGCACTGCCATCTCACTCATTTTCCTTTTCGCACCCCACCGTCCATAAACTACCCGACTGTACTAATGCGCCAGGACGACGGAAGAAATATCAAATACAATTTGTATACACTTCAGCCGCTTTGAAGTTTATTTCATCTCCGTACCAGTGCAGTTTTAATCTAAATTATTTTAGGGAAGTACCTACCGTCTTTTTTGTTATAGGGTGTTTTATTTTAAGTGTATATTATAAGTGTATTATAATTTTTCGTTCGATTTATTTTTTTAACCATAGTAGACAATGAGTACGTCACATCACCAATGTGTTTATTTGGATTGTTCGAATAACGACAGGTTAAACAAAGACATCAGTTATTTTAGATTCCCTGTGAAAGACATTCAGCGCATGAAACAGTGGCAAAAGAACTGTGGTAATATTACAGTTGCTCTCATGGACGCAAGTGAACTAAAATTTAGGGCGATATGTGAAAAACATTTTATGCCCAGTGATATTATTGTTAATAATCAACGCAAGCTACAGAGAAATTCCGTGCCTATACAATATAATGTTGTTGAAAGTAAGTACCTATTTATATAAAATACATTACAAGAATTTTAGATCAAACGAATCCGCAATAGTTAAACTGCCAAGAATCATTTCCTTTTAAAAAATTATTGAATTCAATTTATCGATAGGAATGATTGTTTAAGAAGTCAATAAGGAGTTTCTTAAAATTTTGAAAGCGAAAGAAAGATGTTTGTTTAAAATCACAATATTTTCCACATATCATCGAGAAATCCCAGTTTTAGTTATTTTTTGTTCCAAACGGATTGAAATAGCGTATCTATTAGCATGTTGAAAACCGATAATTAAATAAGCACTCTCTAGCTCCAATTCCAATAATTACTTTCGGCTTATAAATTGTTTATACAGAAGCGGGTCTATCCAGAATGACAACAAAAATATTGCAATAATTTTTATTCCAGAACTCTGCATTACTGAGGTTAACGACAACTTATCCCTCCCATTATATTCCGAAACGCAAATTGAGGTTAAAGAGGGTAATTCTCGAACATATTCGAGAAAACGTAAACTGGAATCGAATGTTTCCGAAGAGCTGCCACATATAAAACAAAATTCCTCAAAAGGCATGTACGATCTGCGCACATATGTGTAAGTATGAATGTTGTACCTAAATATTAAAATAAGGAAATTACAACATAGTTTTAAAAATATTTGACCTAAACTTTCATAAAGTGCTAGGTTGAAGTTTTTTTTTGCTTAATGTATAAACATTTCAATAATAAATTAAATAAAATGCCTTAAATCTCTGAATTCGTTTATTTTTACTTTCTATGTATTTCCTTGAGAAGGCGTTCGAAATATATACAGGTTATTTTTTTTGTAGGCTCGGAAGTGGCTCCATATTGCCCAAGCAAGAAGAGTCCCCGTCCTTCAAGCAATTCGTCAGATGGATCAAACATTAGTGACCGTATTTTAAATATGCCCTCTGTAAACAAAGGGTTATTAAAGAAGAAAATTTGTTCAATGACAACTAAAGTTATGGAACTCAGAAGAAAAATCAAGGCCGGCCGATCTAAATGTTTCAGATTAAAAAAGAAATTATCAAGCTTCTCAGCGCAGACAGTAATATTTAATATGCTTAAATTTAAAAGTCCATCATTAAAAACATTTGTGAACATGCAACTATTCCATGGTAAAAGCCAAAAATGGAGCCAAGCTAAAAAGAATTAAGCCCTGTCGCTTCATTACAAATCACCAGCGTCGTATAAGTTTATGCTGCACAACTTAAGATTTGTTCTTCCTTCGTTGAGAACCGTACAAAGTTGGTCAAAGGTGTGTAATTTAAAAACTGGGATAAAAACAACTTTAATAAATAAACTGGCATTGAAAGCAAAGACAATGATGCCAGATGAAAAAGTATGCGTTGTTCTTTTCGATGAAATGTCATTGAGGAAAATGCTAGAATTCAAGCAGTCCCAAGACATAATTGAGGGATATCAAGACTTAGGAATTCTGGGTAGAGAACCCAAATTGGCGAATACCGCGTTGGTCTTCCAGATTCGTGGTTTACTTTTCAATTGGCGAATTCCATTCGGTTATTTCATCTCTTCTGGACCGGTGAAAAATGATGCATTAAAAAATATCATTATGGAAGTAATCACGACTTTGAAGAAATTTACTTTTTGTCCTCGAGTCCTAGTTAGCGATCAAGGCTCAAATAATAGAAAAGCTGTTAGTCTACTGGGTGCTTCAAAAGAGAATCCATGCGTAGATATTGCCGGTACCAAAATTTTCACCATCTTCGATGCTCCCCACTTGTTGAAGAGTCTTTGAAATAATTTTATGAATTGGAAGCTACAATTTTTTGTTGATCGGAAACCCATCTCTTGGCAAGACTTACAGCAAACCTTTGACATTGATCAAAAAAGTATGACCACTAGGGCAATGCCTAAAATTAAAAATATTCATATTGCGCCTAATACTTTTCAAAAGATGCGGGTAAAATATGCTGCACAATTTTTTTCTCACCCTGTGGCTGCAGCAATTAAAACGGTGTCTGTTAATCAACAGTTAAACAGTTCGACAGCTTATAACACTGCCGAATTTGTTGGAAATATTAATAACATATTCGATGCTCTCAACAGTCGGTATCTACACGATCCTAATCCTCATAGGCGCCCCTTATCGGTCTTTGATAAAAAACCTCTAGAAATATTAGAGCATGGTTTAAAGTATTTCAAAAATATAGAAAATTATGAAGGCAACAAAAAACGAAGTAATATTTATTGTTTCGAATGGAGTATCAAAGCCATTTTGCTCTTATGGACTGAGCTCCAAACAATTGGGATCAAGTACTTGCTAACATCCTTCTTAAACCAAGATCCTCTCGAAAATTTCTTTTCGGTTGTAAGAAACAGAGGAGGGTACAATCCTACGCCAACGGTGCGTCAATTTCGAATTGCTATGCAACAGAATATGAGCATACGACTTCAAATGTCGACCGAAACAGGAAATTGTATGGTTTCTGAAGGAGACTTTCTTGAAATTGACGATAACAAAGTAGTCCTTCATGAGCTTGATAGTGAATGTGGAGAAAATTCTTCTTATAATAAAGAGAATGGCTCTACCGGCCAAACAACCACAAACCGGATAGAAGCAAATGAAAAGAACACTCCACAACCAGGTACATCTCATTCTACTTTAGAAGAATGTTCCAATGTTTATGTAGCTGGTTATTTGTTGTATAGGGTTAATCAGAAATTTGGGTGTAGTATTTGTGCATCTAAATATCAAAAAGAAGACGGTCCAAAAATAAACCGTAATGAATTATTACTTTTTTTTAACGATTACGGTTGTGCAGGAAACACGGTAACTTTTTTGAAAACCCCTTCCGAGAAATTTAACAATATCGTAAGTAATCTGTTAGTTAGCTTCAATTTTGCATTTGATCAATGTTAGATTTGAATACACTTTTTGAACTTTCATCGAATTGGGTTTAATGAAAAGAAAAGACGGTTCGTCATAAACACTTTTACTCACGTTTTTCGTTAACAATTATTGCGTAAAAATAAAACATATTTCGGCTTAGTTTGCCGGCTACATATATCAACGATACCGGTTGCTGGCTCGAATACGAACGCGAGTCTACATAACAACCCCAACCCTCCGACATCTGAAGGTCAACGCATAATTTACGGTCTTGTTTTTGAACTATTCAAGCCGCTTCTAAAGCGGCGTTGTCACATTGAAAAAGGTATTATGTGTAAAATAAAATATATAAAAATGCGCAAATTCGAACATGGCCCCCGCCTTGAAAGAGGGCAGCTTTCAAAAGAAAAACAATTATAATGGAACATTAAAAATATGAACTATAAATAAAAGTAAAACAAACAAACAAAGTCTATAATTTTAAATTGTCTTTTAATTATCTTCCAAAGGTAGTGGGCAAATCTTGGGAAATGACCGTTTCACAAGGCCCTGGTCGGTCAGGATGACGGCTACTCTGCTCATACCATCGGGTCCTTTGATGGCATCTTGAACTCTCCCAAGCTTCCACTTCATGGGGGGAAGATTGTGATCTTTGATTAAGACTATCGTTCCTTTCTGCAATGAATCGTAGTGCTGCTTCCACTTAGTCCGAGCCTGTAATTCGCTCACATATTCCTTACTCCATCGGCTCCACAAATGTTGCTTGAGTTGGGATAAATGTTGGAATAGAGTAAGTCGATTTTTGGGCACATCAGGCTCCGGAATCATACTGTTATTTCGGCCAATTAAAAAATGTGAGGGGGTAAGTGGAGTAAAATCGTGAGGGGAATCGGAGAGAGGAGAAAGGGGTCTGGAGTTTAAAATGACCTCGACCTGCGTCAACAATGAGGACAATTGCTCAAAAGTTAAAGATACCCCCTTAGTAACACGACGCAAATGGTATTTGATACTTTTAACCCCCGCTTCCCACAAGCCGCCGAAATGTGGTGCATATGGAGGGTTAAACTTCCAGTTTATATTTTCTTTATGACAACGTTCGGAAATTTCGTCCTCGTGTTGAGATAAAAATATACCTAATTCGCGAAGTTCATTTCTTGCTGCGATAAAATTAGAACCGTTGTCACTCAGTATTTGGGAGGGGATTCCTCGCCTAGCAACGAAACGCTTTAAGGCTAATAAAAAATATTCTTTACTTAAGTCACTGACCAATTCAATGTGAATTGCTTTCGTAGCGGCGCAAATAAATAAACATATATACGCCTTGGAGGTTTTGCATCCACGACCAGGTCTATTTTTTATTATAAATGGACCTGCGTAATCCAGTCCAGTTGTATCGAAGGGATGGCATGGATTTAAACGATCTTTGGGTAAGGCGGCCATAATAGGTTTGGTTGTCTTAGGATTGAATCTAAAGCATGAAAGACACTTTCTTACGACTGATTTTGCTAATAATCGACCGCCGATTGGCCAAAAGGTTTCGCGAATTGTGGCAAGCATCAGCTGTGGTCCTGCGTGTAACAAATTAACGTGCGTTTGATTGGTAATAAGCATCATTAAATGGGATTTTGAGTGCAAAATTAAGGGGTGTTTTTTCTCAAATGCAAATTTTGAGTTATTTAATCTGCCGCCAACTCTTAAAAAACCTGCTTCATCTATGAATGGGTTCAAGGTCAGAATGCGGCTGTTGCGATTTAACTGCCCTTTGGAGGACAACTCGTTAATATCCGAATTAAAAAACAAACGCTGTTCAATTTTTATAAGGACTTTAAAGGCTTGTTCAATTTCAGGAATACTAACATAATTTGTTTTAAGACGTAATTTTGCGTTCCCCTCTTTACAATTATTAATAAATCTGAAAATCCATGCTGTCACCCTTTTTAATTTATCCAAATTAGAAAATCGCTTTATGATACAATTTTCCGTTATTGCTGCAAATGATGTGCATTGATTTAACCTTTTTATTTCGGGTAATTTTTCGTTTGGTATTTCCTTTTTAGGCCAAGAATTTTCGTTTTTCATAAGCCAAGACGGTCCACGCCACCACAAATTATTAGACAAAAGTAGAGAGGGCATGCTGCCTCTAGACACAATATCCGCGGGATTTTGATTGGAACTGACATGCCTCCACGAGTCTGAACAAGTTAAGTTTTGGATTTCGGACACACGATTGCTGACAAAAGTTTTAAATTTATTTGGAGGTGACTTCAGCCATCCTATCACGATTGTTGAGTCCGACCAAAAGACACAACGGACTGGGTTAATCCTTAAAGAAGTTCTCACTCTTTTAGATAACCTTGCCAATAATAACGCAGATGAGAGTTCTAGTCTAGGAATAGATATAGTTTTCAGATGGGCTACTTTCGATTTCGCGCATAACAACTGCGTAGAAATACAACCCTCTGCATTTACTGACCTTACGTAGATGCATGCGCCGTATGCAGTCTCTGATGCATCTGCAAACCCATGAATTTCTACTTGCACTGCGTTTTCACAAACTACATGTCTCGGAAGACGAAGCTCATTTAAAAGAAGTAGTTGTGTTCTAAATTCTCTATACGACGTATGTACATGAGTAGGGACAGATTCGTCCCAAGACAACTTTTCCAACCAGAGTTTTTGTAACAATACTTTAACTATAATGATGCATGGTGATAGAAGACCTAAAGGATCGAATATTTGAGCGACCTCTGAAAGTATTAACCTTTTAGTTATTTTGGAACGGTGGCAATTATTGTCATTAATTTTGTAAGTCAATTGATCCGAACTGGGACACCAAGTTACGCCCAGCGTTTTAGCATTTTCATTTTCCCCGAAATCTATAAAGAGAGCTTCTTTATTATCGGATTCAACGTATTTTAGCACATCGGTGTTATTGGAATAGAACTTTCTTAATTCAAAACGGCCCTGTTTTAGAATTTTTGCGACTCCTATGCATATGCAGGCTGCTTCCTCAATGGTGTCCGCTCCGCTTAAAAGATCATCCACGTAGAAGTCTGATCTTATTATGTTCGCCAAAGTAGGATGCTTCAATTCATTCTCGGCTGCTAATTCGAAAAGGCATCTGATGACCAAAAAGGACGCTGCCGCTGTGCCGTAAGTAACAGTGTTCAACTCAAATACATTAATAGGGTCTTTTGAATTAGCTCGCCACAAAATGCGTTGTAAACTTCTCTGTTCTGGAATTATCAACACTTGCCGATACATTTTGGCAATGTCGGCGGAAAAAACATATTTATGTTGCCTAAAACGAATCAAAATGGAAAAAAGATCCTGTTGCAACGTTGGCCCGACGTATTGCAAGTTGTTCAAAGAGTAGCCCGAAGATGTAGGACAAGAAGCATCGAAAACTACACGAATTTTTGAGGTGAGACTGTCTTCTCGAAAAACGCCGCGATGGGGCATATAATACGATACATTTGCCGTGTTTAAGTTTTCTACCTTTCGCATATGCCCTAAATGCAAGTATTCGTCAATAAAATCGATATATAAACCTTTGAGTTCTGGTTTAGAATCTAATTTACGCTCAAGGTTTAAAAATCGCTTGTACGCAATGTCGTACGAATCCCCCAGCTTTTCAACATTTTCTTTCAGTGGTAAAGATACTACAAATCTTCCATCCGGATCGCGCTTAAAGTTTTCAACGAAATGTTTTTCGCATTTAGACTCGTCCACCGTATAGGCCTGATTTAAATCAGCTTCTTCGATTTCCCAAAACCGGCTCAGAGTTTTGTTTATATTGATTTCGTCACTTTTTAATATCAAATTGCACGATACATTGTTCGTTTTCTGACCTATTGGTCCGGATACTATCCAACCAAATCTAGTTTTTTGTAATAAAGGTTTATTAGGACCTAGTGAAATTTGCCCGACACAAATAAGATTCCAAAATACATCCGACCCAATGATCATTTGAAGCTTGTCCGGTTTAAAAAATGACGGATCAGCTAGCTTCAAATGACTGGGTATTTGTAATTCTGATATATTAACATCAGCCACTTGTAAGCCCTGAGTTATTGTGTCTATCACGAAAAACTTGTTTGTGAATTTAAATGGACTGTGCATGGCTTGAACCGTTAATTCGCATTTAGCATTAATATTGGTCGCGATAGCATTTATACCTCTCACAATTATGTTTGTCGGTATGTTTTCTGGTTTAAGACGAGTGAATAATTCCTTTGAAATAAAACTAGACTGGGCACCTGAGTCTAGCAGTGCCCTAACTGTATGGGATTTATTATTTTTATCTAAAATTTCAACGAGTACGGTAGAAAGGAAAACGTGCTCTACAGAGCTACATGCTGAAAGAGCTACCTCTGTTGGATGCGCAGGCGCTATGTCCACGGGTACCGAGTTTTGTGAAGAACTATTATTGACTTGTATGTTTGCGCTATGTGGATTACGATATTCCAAATGTAAAAGAGTATTATGCTTTAAGCCACATTTAGTGCAATTACCACGGCGACAAAATTTACAATTATGTCCTGGTTTTAGGCAATTAATACATAATTTGGCATTTTTTACCTTATCGATACGATCTTTAATGTGTAACGCTAAAAAATCTATACAATTCTGAATGTAATGATCTTTTTTACAAAACGCGCATTTCGAAACCTTTTGTTCACCCCCTGTAACAATAAATCCGCGAGTATTATTATTCGCAAGTTTTCTTTTATCAGGATGAGTTTCGGCTACTACTTCTAAAAGATTAGCTCGTGATTTTAAGAATTGTTTAAAATTTTCAAATGTAGGGCTTTTTAGATTTTCTTTAAAACCTTCCCATTCGCGAAGGGTAACTGAATCTAATTTAGTGGAAATTAAGTATATAAGTAATGTATCCCATTCGCCAATAGGTTGGTTTAATTGTTCAAGAGCTCTCAAATTTTTAGTTATAACACCTAGTAATTTTCGAAGGGCAACAGCTGATTCCTTAGCCACTGGTTCACAATTAAATAAAGATTTCACGTGATTATGAATTAATAACTGATCATTATCATACCGTTCGCAAAGTATCTTCCAAGCAACATCATAATTTGCAGTGGATATTTCTAGAGATTGTATTAGTTCGGCCGCCGTACCCTCCAATGATGCCCGTAAATAGTGAAACTTTTGTATAGTACTTATCGCATTGTTATCATGAATAAGTGATTTGTACGTATCCCTAAATTCCAGCCATACTTGAAGTGAACCGTGAAATTTAGGCAAATTAATCGTCGGTAACCTTATTCCCGAGCCTTGATCAGAACTTTGAATTATATTTTGCGTATGAGAATAATTGTCGGAATTAGATGGATCTACCGTTTCGTAATCAGATATTATCTTTTTTGATATGGATATTTGCGTATAATAAGCCGTTTCAAATGTTTCCCTCTCAATTAATTGAATTTCAAGCGCCTCGTCACTGTCAGTATCTAATTCTATACGCGATTGCAATTCCTCAAATTCCGTTTTTAAACTATTCAAGTCCGTAAGCCGTGTTTTTAGCTGTAATATTTCTAATTCCGATACGTTTTGCGGTAAATTTTCAATATATTTTTTAAACAAAGTTAATTTAGATTTAAGTATACCTCTTCGTCTAATATCTGACATTGTAATTAATTGCAATTAAGCTCAAATCAACGCAAATCGAGGCAAAAAAAACTCAAGACAAAATGTGATATGGATAGATAATAAAAGGAACTCACATTTATCGCTTTTTTATGCTTGGCCAAATTGATCGTACCGCTTTCAGTTCACTTTCCAATTCTTCCTTCCACTGGGCCGCTGTAATAACTCGACCGGGATTGGATAACTTGATAAAACCACGCTCTGCTACCAAAATGTTAGATTTGAATACACTTTTTGAACTTTCATCGAATTGGGTTTAATGAAAAGAAAAGACGGTTCGTCATAAACACTTTTACTCACGTTTTTCGTTAACAATTATTGCGTAAAAATAAAACATATTTCGGCTTAGTTTGCCGGCTACATATATCAACGATACCGGTTGCTGGCTCGAATACGAACGCGAGTCTACATAACAACCCCAACCCTCCGACATCTGAAGGTCAACGCATAATTTACGGTCTTGTTTTTGAACTATTCAAGCCGCTTCTAAAGCGGCGTTGTCACATTGAAAAAGGTATTATGTGTAAAATAAAATATATAAAAATGCGCAAATTCGAACAATCAATACAAATGTTCCCCAGATGTTTCAAAGAATATCAAACATTATCTGCAAAACTCGGTTGTTTGGGGTGAAACACTTGAGAATCCATCCTGTGCTTATCACAACGATTTTATTTTAAACTTACTCATAAAAATGAAAATGTTTCGGCAATTAAAATGGGAAACGGAAACAAAATGCAAGCAAAAAGAATAGAAACAGCATTAATAAGCCACATAGAAAAGTGTCGATATTATCAAAGTCTAAATAAAAGATTTTTATTTAATTTTTACATACAGTTAGTTTCAAAAACTCTATAAATGGGAAACAATTTTACAGTCCAAAAACCTGAATATAATGGCTTTATTCTATAGTATATTTTTATGTACCTACGAGAGAGTAATAAAATCT
This sequence comes from Ophraella communa, assembly GCA_035357415.1. Classification (NCBI taxonomy): domain Eukaryota; kingdom Metazoa; phylum Arthropoda; class Insecta; order Coleoptera; family Chrysomelidae; genus Ophraella; species Ophraella communa. The sequence goes on along the minus strand of CM068990.1, from coordinate 24,725,104 downwards.
AATTTCAAATTTGCAAAACTTAATACGGTGATTTTAAATATTATTATGGAATAATCTATTTATCCAAAACTTTTATAAATACATAAAGTATTCGTTCTTTTATTGGTCATTTATAACCATAAGCTGTAATAACCATAAGTTGTACAGAACAATAGAAAAAGGTTTGGACAGACTAAAAGCCTTGTGTATTGAAGTAGTATCATAAGATTATTTTTAATAAGTACATGTTTGCAAATGTGAACAATCGATATTTTTATTATATTTATACAAATGTTATTTCATACCGAAGTATATCTTCAAAAAATGTTTACATTGTCTGCTAAAAGAAGTGATGCGCCTATGAATTATGAATGCTTTATTATTTTAATTCTCTCATTTATAGGTAACAACAGTCGTACATTTTATTGTTTGTGCGACATTTTTTATGCAATGTTATGAAGAGTTTTGTGTGTAGGCACACACAATATCAAGAAATTTGTTGTTTAGGTAAAATTAATGATTAGTTACAATAGTTTAAATGAAATATTAAATCAATTATTTTCTGCTATTAAATACGTCTTGGTCATTAATGTACTTCGCTATTTTTTATTTTATCGTTTCAAATTAGGTATTTTTACATATTTACTCAGGTTCGTGTGTGCAATAAATTATTAACCAACTTTTCTTGTTTTATTTCTTAAAAAATCAGAAAGATAATGAATTAATGGCAAGTTTCGTGACTCTGTGGATACGAAAATCGTTGTTATGTGCGCTACTGATGTTCTTCCGTTCTTCCGACTGAAATCTCAAAGCCATTTTCAGAGGTGCTGCCATCTATAAGTCGTAACCATCGGAGGACACGTTTCGCTCGTATGCGTTGCATATCTTCCCTATTCTTTAATCAATGCTAAAACTTATAAATTAATGTAGAGTTTAGATTTTTTTTTTGTTATTATTGATGTAAATCAAAAATTAAGACTTTTTTATTGCTCCGCCGCCAATAACCTTTCATGGTTGAAGCGGTTATTTCAATTAAAAAAAAAAAAATTTAAACGGAGCATCACAACGATACCTTTTGATGTTACATGGTTTTACAATCTGTATTTGTAAATTTAACCTTTTCTAACACTTTTATACAATTTTTAGCCTTTTCTAAATAACCTTTTGATACGTGTCCTACTTTACCATTTTTCCCTTGTGCTATTATTGTACCTTTATACTCAACTTTGAGATCAGCATTATTATTCGCACCTTTAATAGTACAAACACTATCTAATTTTACCATGTTCGTTAACTTATTGAACTCATTTGTCATGTATTTAGTTGCACCACTGTCAGCAATAAAATTAATTTTGTACTTAACATTCTCAGGCTCCCCAGCAATATACCCATGTTCTTCTTCATCCATTGCTAAGAAGACAAATTTATCCTGGATTCTGTATCCTATCGCTTTCGATAGCGACATGTCGTTTCAAACAAACGGTATTCCGTGTACACATTTCTATACGACTTTAAGCACAAGTTATGTCGTTTAAAGGCGATACGTTTTGAGGTATCGCTTCAATAAAACATAACCTAGTTATGACAAAATATTTTTTATTTGTTGTGTTCTGTGTCCGTATTGTTATTCATTGTTGTATTGTATACTTTTAAAAATATTAATGATTAATATGAGAGTGACAAACCAGCATTGAAAAGCATTTTTAAATGCTTCTGAAAATAATCAAAGCCTTATTACTAACAAATTTATTGGGGCCCAAGGAAAAGCTGAAGAAAACGCTTTGTGGGCAAGTCTTGTCATAAAACTAAATGGACTAGGATTAGGAGAAAAATCTTTAATAGAATGGAGACGGGTAAGATTATTTAGTTTTTTAAGTATTTTACAGAAATTGTTTTTCTTTGTTTAACATAAAATATGTATTGATAACGATAACAATTGTCTACTTATAATGTTTTAAGGCTGTCACAGATTGGAAAAGTAAAGTTAAAGATAAGGCTTCCAAATTGAACAGAACACAAAACCAAACTGGTGATGGCCCACTTAATATTCCTTCATTAATAAAACTGGAGAAGAGACTGATAGAGATAATGGGGAAAAAAGCATTTGAAGGGGATGAAGGAGTCCAGGAGTTGGGATAAGTCCACTACAACCTTGCACCTCAAATGCGAAATTTTAACCCTGTAACATTAACTCGTAAAGACCATCAACCCCTAGCGCCAGCCCTGTCTTACGACACCACCTGGCGGTAAGGGTAAGGGTAGCTGTCAGACGATACACGTGTGTTTTAACCTATTATTTTGTATGTGTGATTTCAGTATACTTAGTTTTTAATAGTGTCTATGTTAAAAATATGTTTTAATAAAATTAGTTCTTTTCGTACTTCAATCTTTTTGAACGGCAAACCACAACAACACCCTCATTACAACTGACGCCCGACTTAGGGGCCGTTGAAAAGCAAAGTTATCGAAAAGGACGTTTCATGCAGTGAATAAAATTGTGTTTGAACATTGTTTTTCGCCGGTTATGGTGCGTTATAAAAGGAATAACTTCCAGCTTACGAGTAAGTACTGATTCGAATTGATTTTTATCGGAATTTCTGCAAACAATTCGCATTTTCTTTCACATCTCGCGTGTGCTAACGAAATTTTGAACATTTTCGCTGAATATTTCCAACAATTCTCACTTTTATTTCACATCTCGAGTGTGCTAACGAAATCTTGAACATTTTCGCATTTTAAACAATGCTCACGGTATTCTCGTGCATAAGAGTAGACTTCGCAGTCACAGTGTGTTTAATCAAGCAGAAATGGAAAATATGGTTACCATGTCTGCCGAGCAGTTTCAAGCATTATTGGAGGGTATGAGACAAATGGTAACGGATAATAGACACCTGCACCACAAACAGTAGGTAACTTTGCACAATGTAGTAGTAGATTTACTGGCAAAAAAGACGATGATGTCGAAGCATTTATCGATGCCATCAGCATTTATAAAGAATGTGTCAGTATTAGCGATGCCACCGCTATAAAAGGCATCTCGATGTTACTAGATTCACATGCAGCTACGTGGTAGCAAGGTGCAAAAGCCACGATTAACACTTGGGACGAAGCACTAACAGCCCTCCGCCATGCTTTTGGTAGAAATAAATCTCCACCCAAAATTTTCAGGGAATTATTCTCTAGGGAACAAGAGGATACGGAACCAACTGATATTTTTGTAAATAAATGTAGAGCATTGCTATCACAACTCCCTGCTACTCCTGTATTACATGATATGATTTACCGTTTATTGAACTCAAAAATTCGAGAACGTATTTCTCTCACAGATGCTGCTTCCTTCGAAGAGCTTATCTAAAAAGAGTAGAGCTGTCGAAGACTTTTTTGCTGAAACAGGACAAACAAGCAATACTGTCAAATCTCCACCGGAGAATAATAAATACCGGCCGAAGTGCACGTTTTGTAAAAACTTTGGCCATCTTCAAACAGAATGTAGAAAATTTGCATATTCTAAACAGCCTGCCAATGCCCAAAGTATAAGTACATCAAATACAGGCTTGTCAACTCTCACGAATGATGTGCGCAAGCCCGCAAATATTAATATAGCCTGCTACGGTTGTAATAATCCTGGTTATGTAAGGTCGAACTGTCTAAACTGCCGTACCTCGTCTCACGTAGATGCTCCCGTTTCTCAAAATGTATCATCTGTAGACGTTTTCTCGCTGACACCAATGATGAAGCTAGACGACCTTTATTAAATATCACAGTTGAAGACCTTTTCGGATTTGCTTACGCGGACACTGGTGCTAAATGTTCCCTCGCCGGGTCCCGCCTTTATAAACGCTTCATGGAAAACAATCTTCCTTTCTATTCTGAAACTAGGACTATGATTCTGGCCGATGGTGAATCCCGCCGAGTTTCAACCCGCATTTTTCAATGTAATGTCATATTATTCGACAAAGCCATCCCTACTCTATTCATCGCCATTCCAGATCATGTATCTGCGAAGACCATATTAGGAGTCGATTTCATAACTGATGCCAATATTGTCATGAACATACCAAAAATGAACTACTATTTCACAGATTCCCCTCATATCCAGCACGATTTTTTCATAGAATCCCCACGAAACAAAAATACAGCCTTGCATTTCCTGGATATTTCCCTACGTGATGACGAAGCCACGCAGATCAATAACTTTGAACATGACAGCTTCAGAACCTGTTGGAACGCAATAGTGACGTTTTTGAAGACAACGCGGAAGCTACTCCGTATGCAGAGTATGTTATTAACCTAACAAATGAGACTTCCATAGCAGTTCCCCCATATAGAATGACGGCGCAAAAGTCAGAAATACTAAGGTCAGAACTGGACAGCTTGGTTAACAAATGTATTATTGAAGAATGTGAATCAGCTTTTGTTGCGCCTGTTGTGCTGGTCCCGAAGAAAAAAGGTGAGTTTCGCATGTGCGTTAATTATCGTAAACTTAATAGTGTAACTATCCCGGACAGATATCCGTTACCACGCATGGACGACTTAATGCACGCCACGACATACTCCATATTGATGTCAACATTGGATCTTAAAAGTGGATACTATCGTGACAAAACCGCTTTTATTACCCCTTTCGGCTTGTATCGCTTTACGCGCATGTCTTTTGGACTCCGAAATGCACCAGCTACATTCCAGAGACTCATCGACCGTTTTCGCGCAGGTCTCAGCGGTGTAACTGTTCTAGCATATCTAGACTATTTAATCGTATTAAGCGGGACATGCAAGATCTGCAAAGTGTCTTCGATCGCTTAAAACAATTTAAATTAAACGCAAACCGGAAAGTGTGTTTTCGTGCGACAGACAGTCAAATACCTAGGACACTTGATAACCCCTACGGGAATAGCGCCGGATCCCGGTAAAACAACCGTAAACGAGATATGAAACCCCCACAGTCGGTACGACACGTGATGTCATTTTTACAAACTTGCAGTTGGTTTCGTCGGTTTGTGCCGAAATTTGCCGAAGTATCCAAACCACTAAGCGACCTCACCAAGAAGAACGCCGTATATTCTTGGTGTCCCGCTCAACAAGAAGCTTTTGACGCACTCAAAATGTTGCTGACCTCATCACCGATTCTAAAGCAAGCAGATTCATCTTTGCCCTTCATACTCAAGACTGATGCCAGTTCCTATGCCATCGGAGCATGTTTGCTTCAGGGAGAGGGAGAAGATGAGCGACCTGTCGAGTATGCCAGCAGGTTACTCACGCCGGCTGAACGCAACTACAATACGACAGAGCGTGAACCCATAGCGATCGTATATGCAGTAAACAAGTTTCGCGGGTATTTGTAAAATTCACCCATTTTGATAAAATCAGATCACCAACCATTACGCTGGTTAATGACCCTACGAACACCCAGTGGACGTCTAGCACGCTGGGCGCTCAAATTGCAGAGTTACGATCTCCGAACAGAATATATACCCGGGAGAACCAAAAGTATCGCAGACTTATTGTGACGTCCGCCATGCGATGTAACAGAACAAAACTCCTGTGAGGTTTGTATCATCGCCATTAGTCTACCAACCCAAAGCAATGCATCCCTTAGAGAAGAACAACTCTCTGACCCGGAGGTCAAGAAAATAATCGATTGTTTCGAATCGCCCGAACCGAACCAAGTAGACTTTAGCCGATGGACTGATCGAGGATACATCATGAACAAAGGAGTACTTTATCGCTTTACCCCTAATGTAGAATCAGAAGTGGCCCAGCTGGTAATACCACGCTCAAATATTCCCACAATCCTCAAAGAATATCATGACTCCCCTACCGCTGGCCATTATGATGTGGAAAAAACCATATAACGGATAATCACCCGTTACTACTGGCCAACACTCAGGCGAGACGTTACGCATCATGTCAGGAAATGTGTCGAATGTCAGAAGTTCAAACCAAACAACTTTAAAACAGCAGGACTCTGCAAAAAAATATGCCGACGAACATTTTCGCGAAGCCCCTACATACAAACCAGGTAACAGAGTGCTAATCGATATCCACGCACTAAGTAACGCTAGTGCCGCGTACACGTCCAAATTTACTCCTAAACGCGACGGGCCATATTCGGTATTGAGGCAGGTATCAGCGACTACATGTGAGGTAGCCAGCCTAGCGAATCCTACCATCCCGCTTGGTAAATACCATGTTTCAGCCATGAGGCCATTCGTCTCACACGGGATCGAGGAGCCGCCCGAACCAGTACGACCCCTTCGCCGAAGAGGCCGCCCGAAGCATCAGACCCATACCGAGCTACGTAAAGAAGAAAATGACCGTCAGGCCCCTGCCGAGCGTCTTCAAAGGGATCAATCTTATCCCTCTACTAGTTGCCTAGCTAGACCGGAGCGAATCAAAAAGACGCCACATCGTTATTTAGTGTAATAATTCTTCTATTACTCCCGAGACGTTGGAGTAATACAAAGGGGGAGATTGTAACTTTAACTCGTAAAGACCATCAACCCCTAGCGCCAGCCCTGTCTTACGACACCACCTGGCGGTAAACTTTCACCGGGTAAGGGTAGCTGTCAGACGATACACGTGTGTTTTAACCTATTATTTTATATGTGTGATTTCAGTATACTTATTTTTTAATAGTGTCTATGTTAAAAATATGTTTAAATAAAATTGGTTCTTGTCGTACTTCAATCTTTTCGAACGGCAAACCACAACAACACCCTCATTACAACCTTTAAAAATGTAAGTTGTAGTTATTAAACTGATCATAAAAAGTATTTCTTTGGGATTAAATGCTTTCTTTCTAAGTATTTTATCATTGTTTTTGACAGATTATTTAAAGGAATCAAATTGTTGCTAAGAGCTTGGTAGACTTCAGTATCTTCCAGAAAATTATTAATAATTTTTCTAGAAAAAGTATAACAAGCATAACAGTTGTATTATAAGGTTTAATATTGTGTTAATAATAAGAAATACCTAGGGTATTTGTAGTATACATCTTTCCTTAAAATTGGTTCTTTATATAATTAATGGGATGTTGTGTTTCTTTACCATGATTGTTTAAGTTTTATATTTACAGATACCTCAAAATCCAATGCCAATAGCATTCAGTTTAGGGGACGCAATATGCCAAGAAATAAATAATAAGCCAAATGAACACAACTATTCGTTAAAAAGAAAAAATGAATCAGATATGTCAACTCCAACAAAAAGGAAAGTTCCAAAAATAAAAAATATTCCAAGAAGTTCTTCTAATATTGAAAAAATGACAGTCATTAAATATTTTAAAAAATATTGAAAAAAATACTGAAAGGATTGCTGATTCTTTAGAAAAATGTGTTAAATTTTTTTGTGAGAAGAGTGTATAAAAGTAGTTATATTTTCATATGCCTCAAAAATTCTTAAATTATTTGTAGGATTTGTTTGTTTTTGATATATTATTAGCAGGTTTTATTTATTTTGTTGTATTATTTGCAATATTTGTCTGTTTATTATTTGTTCTTTTACTTTACTTTTTTAAAAGCAATATTTTAGGTTTATATTTTGTATTAATAGTATTTATTAAAAATTCTTTTAAATATATATTTTATTTTCCAAATAAATTTTACAGAAAAAAATAAAAGTTCAAAAAATATTTTAACACTAATTTTAATAATAATAATAATAATTCTTTATTCAAAAAATAGGAAACCCTAATATAAGCATAAAAAAAGATCAATTAATAAAATACAGTAAAAAAAGAAGTAGTTGTCCATAAATTAATAGTAAAACAATACAGGTCTAAGAAATACAATAAAGACACAAAAAAATATACAATATTATAAATAGTAAAAGAGACTAAAAAATTCCAAATATAACACGTAAGTAGAACGCAACAATCATGTCACCACACTAGCACTCGCTATGTTTTAATAGTTTCTAACAGCTTATGCTTAAAACTATTTATTGACTGATAATTTTTAATATAAGTAGGTAGTTTATTATATTGATCAAAGCCCTTAAAGAAAAGAGAACTCATGGTAGATTTTCTATTAGTTTTGGGAATATAAATATTTGTGTTGTTTCTTGTAGGATAGCTGTGGATGTCCAAGTTGTAGGTGATGAATTCTTTAAAATAGGAGGGAGCAGTATTGTTAATTATTTTATACAGAAAAATCATCGTTAAATAGTACACTCTTTGATCAATAGAAAGCCATTGCAAAGAATTTAGCATAAATGATATAGGTGTAAGTCTGTTGCATTTTAATATGACTCTCATACCTCTGTTCTGTAACTTTTGCAGTTGAGCTTTTTGATTTAGATTAAACAAATAAACCATTGATGAGCAATAGTCAAAATGTGGTTGTATAATTGATTGATACACTAAAATCTTGGTTTGCATTGATAAGTTCTTAGATACTCTAGAAAAGAAGTATAACTTTTTTGATACTTTCTTAACAATATAATCACAATGCTCATCAAACAAAAGTAAGTTGTCTATCTGAAAACCCAAATATTTTATTGATGTTATAATTTCAATTTTTTCGTTATTTATTTTAATAATTAATGAGTCCAAACTTAAGTTCTTGTATTTGTACTTTGTTGTTAATATCATTGCTTTTGTTTTTGAAATATTTAACTTTAATTTATTTAGGTTTAAGTATTTACTAATAATATCAAGTATGGAGTTTATTTTCTCAATTGCTAAGTCCAAATCAGAATCAAAGCAGGCTATGAGCGTGTCATCAGCAAAAATATTAATAAAATCACAGTTCACAAATAAATTAATATCATTTAAATACAAAATAAAGAGTAAGGGTCCTAAAACACTTCCCTGAGGTACACCCATATCATTTATCATCTTACTTGAAACAGTTTCATAAACCTTGACTTTTTGTCTTCTCTCTGACAAGTAATCTGACAACCACCCAAAGACTTTACCATTTATCCCATAACCCCTTAGTTTATTTAAAAGTCTCTTCCTGTCGATCGTTTCGAAAGCTCTTTTTAAATCCAAGAAAACAGCAACAACATATTTGTTTTGATCAATGGCTTTTTTGAATTTACATAGTGTAAGTTGTAGGGCTGACTCGCAGGAGTGCTTTTTACGAAAACCTGATTGATTCTCCATTAATATATTATTAGTTTCAACATGTTCAAGAATTTGTTCATAAACAATAGTTTCAAGCACCTTCTCAATGGGAGGTAAAATATTTATAGGACGAAATTCATTTGCTTTCATTGTTCCAGTAACTTTCGGTATTGGTACTATAGTACTTATTTTTAAATCACTAGGAATTTTTGCACTTTCTAATGATGTATTAACAAGATTTAAAATGACATGACCACATGTTTCAAATATTTGCTTTAACATTTTAGAGTTAAGAATTTCATATAAATTATTTTTATTATCTAATACCCCTATAATTTCTCGCAATTTACTCATCGATACTGTCTTAAAACTGGAAAAATTCCTATAAACATTATAATTACAAAACGATAAACTAATATTCTCTTCAATACTGTCTGCTATATGTTGAGTGCTAGTTATAAAATATTTATTAAAGTTATTAACAATATCAATCATATTATGAACTAGTTTAGATTCTTGATTCCTGAAGTACATGTTTGCTATGTCTCCTCTCACAGCCTGACCTATTATCAAAATATTATTTACTTTATTTATTTCATTTGGAATAACATTGATTTCTTCCTCAATTAAATTATCGTCTAATTTTAAATTTTCAGCCACACAAATATTGTGTAAAATAGCACATACATTGATTAGTTTCCCACATCTTTCAGGGGAATATCTAAGTACTTTTTCCTTTGATAAGCATCGAAATCTTGATTTTAATACACCATTACAACGCTCAATACAATTTCTAGCTTGTACATGAGCATTATTATATCTTGATTCTGGTTTATTTGGTTGTGGGTTTTGAAATGGAGTCATTAACCATGACTGCAGTGGATATCCAGCATCTCCTATCAACCAAGTGTTGTGATCACCTTTAAAAAAACAAGATGAACTATATATGATATATTACATTACTTGCTTAGACAACAAAAGTAACTTTATTATATTATGTTATGTCATTATATTTAAAGTAAATATCAAATAATTTGCATTACATATATAAATAAATCTCATACCTTCATTATATGCTGCTTCTAAATGTTGTTTAACAAATGAATGTCTCCAGACAAAAGCATCATGTGTTGCTCCTGGAAATTGTGCATTAACATTCAAAATTTTTAAATCCCGATTGCAAATCTAAAATGGTTTTATTCTGTTTAATAATCATAAATTTAACTTAGTAATTTTTAATTTTAGTATAAAATTTCAGGACTTACCAATTGCACATTTTTGGAGTGAAAGCCTTTTCGGTTTAAGTAATTATGTTCTTCATTTGTTGGTGTCAATATTGCTCCTAAACAACCTGGAAAACCCGTTGCTTTCATAAATTGTCCCTTGTTGTTATCTTTTTCTTTCCTTTTTAAAGGAAATTTTATCCCAATATTATCCAATCTCTCTTCAATTGCATTTGTCACTGCTTTTATTGATCTTGAAGCAACTGACAGAAAAATTAATATCATAATTCTGCCCTATGGAATTCTGGTATGATCCAGTGGCATAAAAATTTAAGGAGGCGAAAAACTGTAATATTGGTGGATCTGCCACAGTATTAGCTGTTACATCAATATCTTCAACAATAATATGAAAGATATATTGAGCCATTTCTTTTGTTAATCTTAAAGACTTTTTAAATAGATCAACCCTTAATTCAAAAGGGTTTGTTACATCTCTTATTTGCCTCCTCATAACATTGAAAGTCCGAATATCTTATAGAAATTCTTCTCTTTGAATGATTATGTTATTTATAAAATTAACTTGAAGCATCTGAAAAAATACAAACTTTTTAAAGGATTTTTTTATTGATTATTTAACTATTCAGAGGAGAAATATTTTATGATAAACGATTTTTATAGCAATCAATGTAAGACCATATAAGTAATAAGGCCACCAAAAAAAAAAGAATTAAGCATTTTGTGACTGAGAAAGGACTTACGTTAAGCTTAACTCCTATTTTCTTATTCCAATAGCTAACGCAAGTACAAATAATTAAATAAAAACCAACTCTGCAATCTACAAAATAATATGCTAAACCAATAAACCATAGAATTAGAACATAAATGTTAAATTGCAAATTAAAATCCCTAAAATGTCTGAATAAATTTAAAAATTCCCCAGAATTTCTATATATCGTGTTGATAAAAGCCGAATACGACCGAATTATTGTCGAGAGGTCCACAGAATACCCTTTTCGTGAGATATCGCTTCTACATGTCGAAAGCGACTGTAGAATTCGACATGTCGAAAGCGATAGTGCACAAAATCCCTGTCCTGACCTTTATCATCAGTAACCTTTATACGGTTGAACAGTATTTCGTTAGAGGTACTATTATGGAATGAACTGTGACCATGAGACAGACCTCCTCGTTCCTCGGCTTCGTCCACGTTTGAAAACACCTCTTCCTCGTGGTTTACCCCAAAAGTTTCGTTTTAATTGACTTTGATTGTAAAGGTATCCAACTTTATTTTTTCCATTGTAAGTAGCATTTGGACAGTTGTTTGCCTGATGATCTCCAACTAATTGCCGACAATTATAGCAAATGCGTTTGGGATTTTTACAATCATTACTATGGTGGTTTGATTTTCCACAGCGGAAACACACTTTAGCTTTTTCACGTTCTTTAAACTTTTGTTTTTCTTCCGTAGCAGCAACAAGAGCTTCACCTTCTAATGTACGTGTTTTTGTCTCCTTTTCTTTTTTTTCAACATTTATTAACATTGTTTCATCTATAGTCAACGTTTCATTGGAAGCATCATACCTCCTAGTTAACTCAATTGTCATGAGGAAATTCTCAACCACTTCTTTTTCTTTTAAGCTTTCTCCATGAACTTCCATCTTTGTCTTTAGATCTTCAAATCGTACAATGAAGTCAACAGCAGATTCTGAATTTTTTGCGAAACTAGCCGAGTTCCACTGGCGTTTCACAGCAAACTTTAATGATGGTGTGGTTGGATTTTTTAAATTTTTAATTTTATTCATAATTTCTAAAGGAGTTTTTAAATTTCAAACTATTTTTCTATAATCTGGATTTAAACGTGATAGAATATAGGAGTTTGCAAATCCCATTCTTCATTCATCTTCGTCAGCTGATATTTCAGGGTGTGACAAATTTTCATCAAGTATATATTCAAAAGAAAATGATTTAAAATCATTCATTATAACATTTAGCCACACATTGAAAGACGTTTTTTTAAGAATAAAAGGTGGGTTATTAATGGTTTTTGGAGCAAATGTTTTGTTCTGGGTTTTTGGCAACTTCTTAATTTTTGTTTTCAGATCTTCAATTTCTTTTTTCATTTCAGAATATTGCAAGTTTTGTCAAATCTTCCTGCGATTGATGAAACTGACCTGGAAACTGGCATTTGTCATGCAACTAAAAAATATAAACAAAATGAATATAATAATAATAATAACTTTATTTAAAGAATAAAATCAACATTTACATGGAAAACCAATTGTTTCGGTTAACATATAAAATAATACATTAAAAACATTAAATACTAATAATAAATAGTAATAAATAATACAAGCAAATTTATAAAATCTCACAAATACAAAATAGGCACATCAAATAAACAAAGAGAAATAAAAATCATTATAAAAATGCTTATTTTAAGTATATAATGTATAGTATATAATTTGTAAATTTAATAAAAATAAAAAGATGGTGCTTGAAGAGATCACCAATAATATTTAATCTTCTTTTTGAAATTGTTGTCAATGAAAATAAATAATAACCTATCTCTTTGCTGCTTTGGAGTTTGACATTCATTAGAGCTCTTAAAAGCACCAATTTATGAGGGACTTTTTCCAGGGAGCTTTCTTGTAGGCATCTCAAAAAGTGTTCTTTAATAATAAATTCATAATCAAGAAATTAATGTAAAAACTTACAGAATCATAATATTGATCTTCCAGAGCATCATTATCGTAGTCAAATGAGGGTATTAAATTTGTGTCAGATGACAAAGGGGTCACAACTGGCTGACTGCTGGTGCATTGCTTATCAGATTTTTGTTGTTAATATAATTTTTAAAGGAGGCCCTCTCCTGGTGATTTCTTTATGGAACTAGCTTTCCTTTTAACTTTATTTTTCAAACCAATATATACCTAAAATGTTAACTATATTATTATACCTTTAAGTAGGTAAGTATTACAAATCTATTAAAAAATATTGCTTTATACATGTAAAATAGTTGTAGGTACTTACTCGCTGCCATTTTTGGCTTGTTTTTCTTACTCTCATCATCGCGTTTAACAGGATGCTTAAGATTTCCCACAAGGCTTTTCTCTCCCAGAATATTATTTATAAAATCCAGATACTCTTAAATAAAATCCAACATCATTTCCTTTTGCTGAAAGGACACTTTTTGGTTACACCATCACTTTCGTCTTCCGAATGATTCATTTTGATTATTATAATAATAAATAAAATTTAAACTCGAACAAAACAAACTAATAAACTTAACCTTAATACAACATTACGTACCTACCATATATTTTATTATAATATCAATAGGGGCATTCAATGCATGAATCAAAAAGCGATTTCTGATTTAAATCGATTTTAAACGATTAGTAGCCTTAGCCGTTTTCTTTCGGACCGGATCAGCTGATCACAACGCGTTATGTTGCATTTATCATGTTCTTTCGCTGTTCTTTCGCAGTTTGATGTTTGATAGTTGGCGGATCATGATTTCAAAATTTCTTAACATAGGGTGCGTTTAGGGAACACAACTGATAACTCAACCGTTGAGTGAGCGCTCAGTGAGCAACGAAAGCTTGAGGTATGTCTGCTGAACGACTATTTTTTGAAGGTATAGAAGGAGATCATATTGATAGTCTTTGGAATATCGAGAAATTAAAATTATGGCTAGAAACAATTTAAAACTTGCATTATTAGATGTTGGCGATATAATTGATATGAACCGAAATTTGATAGCCCATGTAATAGAAGATTTACAGGAACCTTTATACGATTATAACGCTGAACGACTATTTTTTGAAGGTATAGAAGTAGATCATATTGATAGTCCTTGGAATATTGAGAAATTAAAATTATGGCTAGAAACAATTTAAAACTTGCATTATTAGATGATGGAGATATAATTGATATGAACCGAAATATGATAGCCCATGTAATAGAAGATTTACTTTATACGATTATAACGTGAGAAAACGAGATATTCGAGAAAAAAAAACAGAAATTACTATGAAGAAATAAATAATCTTTGTTTACCAATACTAATACCATAGATAACCCACAAAAACATCACAATCTGCAACGTGTTGTGCTCACTGATCGCATTTGAAAACCGCTCAGAAAAATGGCGTCCGCTCACCAAACATGTTTAGCTTCGATCACTGATCAAATTGCGTTCACAGAACATTCCCTGAACAGTTGTACAACAGTTGTGTTCTCTGAACGCACCCATACTGAACATTTACTTTGTTCGGATCAAGATATCCTAACCCTAGTTTCTTATTGTTTCTTATTTGTTGACATAGATAAAGATTAAAGGAGATTTATAGTTGTTATTGTTGTTTTAATCAAGGCAATATGGACAATATTTGAATGTTTGAATATGCACCTGGGGAATTAAAGCTGGAAATATTTGATGCTGAGAAATAAATTATAATTTCGCTTTATTTAATTCAAGAAGAATATGACCGTGCTACTGAAGGTAATATTTTTTTAGCTGTAGTACTCATTAGGCAGTGAAGTCACTCACACTCAGTTATAATAGTTATAAGTTTCAATCAGTTTAATTTTAATTCAATTCCATGCACCTGGGCCTTAATTCTAATTCATTTCGAGCACTCGAAATTAATTTCCATAGCAATTTAAAAAACGACATAATTTCGACTAGCAACTAATAATTTCGACTGAATTTTAATATTTTAGTCAAAATCTCAATTAGAATCAGGGCCCAGATTGCTTTGTACAAAAGCCATCGTCGCCAAAAGAAACTGGGACAGTCAAAATAATTTATTAAAATAACCATCATTCCAATCTAAAATACATGCAAAAATCCACTTTAATGCTATCATACATTTTCAGATTTGAACTATGCTTATGAAAATTGTTTTGAAAAAGTAGTTCCAGAAGATAACAATAATTGTTCTACAGCAGGAGCACAAAGTCATAGCCAAAGTTTAAGCCAAAATCAAACTGAAGATGGGTTTTGGTCTCAAGAAGAGACAAAATTACTTATGGACTTGTATGGCCAGCATAAGGAAGACTTTTCACATGCAAAGAAAAAAAAAACATGTTTGGGATATCATTGCTGAGAAAATGAATTCATATAATTACAATGTAATTTTTCCTTGCTTTATTTTAATAATAAGTAGCGTGTTAAGATTATTTTAATTGTTTTCCTGGTTATTATATACCTATATGCTTTTTACTTTTATTACCAGAGATCTGCAAGCAAAAATTGAGAGAAATTGGATAAATTTATTAAGAGTGTATAGATCTATAAAAGATAATAAGGGCCCAAAAAAGACATGTAGAGGATCCCAAAACTATAAATTCTTTGATGATTTGGATGAAATTTTGGGCGACAAGCCATCCAATAATAATAGTTTTTGTCTTGAAGTTGGGGTAAATACATGCATAAATAATAAAGAAAACCAAAGTTCTACTAATAATTTAAAGGATATGCCTTCAACCTCAAGTGAGTCGGGAGAAATATCATATAAGGTGGCTTCAAGTGATTTAGGAGATACATCATACCGTAAAAATAAAAGAAAATTTAATACTTTAAAACAGTCTAAAACTTATGCACAGGCAAAATTGAAGAGGCATCAAGAGAGAATAAATATTGAAAAACAAAAGTTAGCAGTTGAAAGAGAAAAAATTGATTTACTAAAAAAAAATTAAAAAATCAAGAAGCAAGAAAGGGAAATTGATTACTTTCTTTTTAAAATATTATTTTTTAAGTTGAATTTATGTTATGTACCTAAGTGTTAATTAGTCTAGTTTTTTATTGTGAAATAAACTGTTTTGTTCATAAATACTGTCAAGACTGATAGATTTTGAAGAATTTTTATTGAGTTGGATTTATTGAATTTAAGTGTTGATTAGTTTTTAAATGTTAAATAATCTTAAGCCAACTGAAATAGAGTATAGACTTTTGGGTTTGTTTCCATTTGTTCATCTTTTTGAAAAATAAATTATTGACCTTATTCATGAATAGTTATTTAGTATCAAAGTTTTGTGTATGTGCATGCCAATAATAAACTATTATGTTTAATAACCATCTTTATTACAATTGCTTACTTATGTATCAAAAAAACACTTATTTACAGTTTACAGAAATAAAAAAGAGCACATTTTTAAGTTCTTAATAGTGTAGTGTAGTTTATACATTATATTATATATTCAATATACGCTGTAATATTAAAGTGTATATTGGAAAGAGTTAAAATTATGATTGACATTTGCTCTCCTTGAATTAACAATCTACTCAGCTCATATTGAAATATCATTCTCCTGTTCATCATTGTATACTTCATTTATGGTGTCATTTTCCATCAAGCACATATTGTGAAGGACACAACTTGCAACAATACAATTTACAATAAAGGTTGGTTTTAAGTTATCAAAACATCTCAGTCGTCTAAACCTTCCCTTTAAGAGACCAAATGCATTTTCTATAACCATTCTTGTGGAAAAGTGCTTGAAATTATATTCCCTTTGATTTTCAGTAAGGTGTCCATTATCCTTATAAGCCATCTTAGAG
Organism: Ophraella communa; assembly: GCA_035357415.1. NCBI lineage: Eukaryota > Metazoa > Arthropoda > Insecta > Coleoptera > Chrysomelidae > Ophraella > Ophraella communa. The sequence goes on along the minus strand of CM068990.1, from coordinate 24,708,270 downwards.
AGGGATATGCAGAATCACCTAATAGGTAGTATCTGCCATAGAAAAGATTATCAGTCTTCATTTGCCTTTCTATAAATTGAACTTTTCCTAAGTACCCTGGCATCATGCACAGAACCAGCATCTCCAGCAAAAATGTCAATAAACATCATTTCTGAATTTACAATTCCTTGAAGGAGCATACTATGATATCCTTTACGGTTCACAAAATCCTCTTTATGGTTTGTTACAGTCACAGTGGAAATGATGTTATGTGCATAGCTTAAAGTTGTGTCGAACCTATCAGCTACTTGCCTAAAAGTTTGCATGTTAAACAGGTACCAAATTGTGATATATACTGCTTTTCAGCACTAACTTGATTCCATCCTCCTCTAAAGGGTTTAACATGAGGTCTAAAATATACATATTTATTACATTGTTCAAAGATATAAAATAAAAAATTATTACCACAGATTTTTGTTGCTGTTGTTCTATTAAGCCGAAAATGTTCCTTAAACTCCAAATTGGAATAAGCAGTTATTGTTTGTAAATAATCAGTGATTCTGATTCGTTTTTTTCTTTCTGCATATACCTCATCACTATCACTATCCTTAGATGAAGATTCTAATAGAGGACTAGCTGTGCGGCTTAATTCATTCTAAAAAAAAACATTGAAAATTGTAGCATGTAGATAAAAATGTGTTTTATTCTATTAAAACAGAGGTGTACAAAAATAAAACTTACCACCACAAATTTTTCAAACTCCTCCATTATTATCCCATAAAATTTTTAATTATAAATACTTTGTTTGGATCGCGATATCCTAACACTAGTTCTTTTGGACGACAATATTCACACAATAGGTTTGTTCTTTATTGCTGAACTGAGTTCATACTGCACTGCACTAAACGGAACTAGTGCAAGCAGGACTGGTTACTTGTGAGCAAGTATAAAGAACGCGTCAGTGCAATAATCAACATGGCGATGATCTTAAATGATTTATTTGATTCTTCTGATGATGAAGAAAATAATATGTTGTTTCCATTTCAACCTATTATGCGTAACGATGACAATGGTATGTATTTTATATGCAATGTATTATTATATTATGAAAAAATTAAAATTTTTTTGAAATTAATTTAACCTAATGTTTAATTTGTTATTTGTAGATTTTTATGAGTTACACATGTTACATCCAATTTTCGGATTAGCGCAAAGAATTGAACATGTAAAAATAAACAATTATATCGAACATATTGTTCATAATTATAATAACGTTGATTTTCTCATGCATTTTCGCTTGTCAAGAAGAGCAGTATATCAATTAATAGACCATTTTACAGTGTCGGAAATATTTACTTCTATACAAGGTTTGTATTTAACGAAATCAATTTAACCTTAGATATATACAGCAACAAAGTAGTAAAAATAATACTTAGAAAATGAAAATATTTTATTATTTTGTATGTTACTTTATTTTTTCAGAACGTGTACAAAATAATAAAATAAGCGCTGAAAAACATATTTTATGTTATTTATGGTTTGTGGGTCATCAAACAGGATCTTATCGAGATATAGCAGATAGATTCGGAATAGCAATAAGTGCGTTACATACAGTAATAACAAGAGTAACCGATTTTATTTTAGTTTTAGCGCATAATATTATTAAATATCCAACTGATCTCGAAAAAGAACAAACCTCAAACTTTTATCTACAACGAAAAGGATTTCCTAATATAATTGGTAAATATAAAAGAGTATATTCTTACATTTTTAATGTAACATATTTTGCTCATTGAAATCTTTTTCAGGTGCTATTGATGGTTCTCACATTAGAATAGACAATCCTGTGGAAGATCCTGATTCCTATATAAATCGGAAACAATATTTTTCCATTCATGTGCAAGGGACGGTTAATCATGACATGAAATTTATTGACGTATTTATTGGGTATCCAGGTTCCGTTCACGATGCAAGAGTTTTAAAAAACTCAACACTATATAATGATCTACAAAATCTTTGTGGAGGTAAATTGGAAAAAAAATTGGCTTTATAATATAAACATGGACCTATATTATATATGAACTGTTCATCCCTTGCTAGAACAAAGAAATTTATTGTCTACAGCGTGACGAAGAGATGCAAAATAACTTCACACTTTCCCCTTTAAGAAGTGCACTCATTGGATGGCGCAGACATTGACAACCAATGTGTACACTTCTTAGAGGGGAAAGCTTGAAGTTATTTTCAATCTCTATCATGCTGCTGCTACATTTTTTTTTACATGAGCAGTTCATATACATATAATAGGTCCATGATTATACATTATATATATATATATATATATATATATATATATATACATATATAATAATAATTTTCAGATAATTATTATCTGTTGGGAGATAGTGCTTATCCCTGTTTGAAACAATTGATTGTTCCTTATAAGGATAACGGACACTTGACACGTGCACAAAGATCATTCAACCAAAAACTAAGCTCATGCAGAGTTGTTATCGAAAATGCATTTGGCTGCCTTAAGCAAAGATTTCGTCAGTTATACCATTTCAAATTGCGAGATATACCACGAATGGTACAAGTCATACATGCATGTTGTGTATTACATAACATTGCGAATGTACAAGACCTACAGTATTTTGAACCACAGCTAAATGAAGAATATCCAGATATTGAATTACAAAATAGACCAATTGTAATGATCGATAATGCAAGGGAATATGAGGATGATGTGAGAGGAACGCATGTTCGTGACGAAATCTGTAATTTACTATCTCAATAAAAGAAAATAATGTCAAATATTTTGTATTATAAATTTTTTTATTTTGTAATATATAAGCAGTTACTACATAAAAGTTATTTATTAAGATAATATTTTAAACAAAACAAAAGAAACAGTATTGCATTAAATTAATATTTTAAACAAAACAAAAGAAACAGTATTGCATTAAATTAATATTTTAAACAAAACAAAAGAAACAGTATTGCATTAAATTGTGCAATAATGCACAAATAAATAATGTTAAAAACAAAACAAAAATAAACTATAAAATTTTAAGTCTTTTTAACTCTTAATTACTTATTTAGTTTGTTTATCAAGAAAAGCTTTTAATAAATTATTTCTTTCTTCTCTCATTTTGTTTGCAATTATTAATTGCTCCTCTATTTTGTCTAAATATTTTTCATACGATTGTCTCATTAGTCTATATTCCGCTAATATCTCTTTTTCTCTTTCAATTTTATCGTGCTTTTCTTCTTGAATACGATCTATCCGTTCTTTCATACTTTCTTGACACATTTTCAAAACTTTTGCTGTTGTGCCCATTTGCCTCTTGCTTCTGCTTTGCATTTCTTTAACAGAAAGTGTGTTTTTAAGATTATACTGATTAGATGTAGTTGGTGTTGTTGCTATTGATTCTTGGTTGCTTGTTTCCGATTCAAGTATTGAAAAATCTTGACTGGTTGTTGCATTACTTTCTGTTCCAGATACACCAGTAGTGAACCTGTAATGACATTATAATTAGTTTTCAACACATTAAACAATTTGTGTAAACGATATTATTTGTGTATAAAGAAATATATATGTTCTTTAACTATTAACTAAACTTTAGAAATTATTATGTAAAAGATTATATAATATTATCTAATATAAGAAATAATACACAAATTATTAAAACAACTTAATATAACTTACGTAGGTGTAGTTCTGTCAGTTCTCAGTATTGTGCCTTTATTTCCAGATGTGATTAGAGGTTCAATATTATGTTTACTCCCAATTAAATCCTTCAATTCTCTATAATAATGCATTTTTATATTATAAAAAACATTCATTCTTCAGTTGAAATATAATAACTTACGTTTCATATGAACATGTTGCTCGACTTCTGCCAGTTTTTTTATTATTTGTGATCATATTTTTGTAAGCTCTTTCTAATGATTTAAATTTATTTTCAGTTTGTATATTTGATACATTATAGCCTTGTATATTCATTTCTTCTGCTATTTGTTTCCATAATACTTTTTTGTTTCTAATTTTTCTTGTCGTAAGTAAATGTATTTTTTCTTTATACAAACACAAAAATAATTTTGTGCTTGCATCTGACCATGAAAATGTTTCTTCTATATTATTATCTGAGTTTTCTGGTATTCTATTTTCCATGTAGTTGTCTTGTTGATTTTCTTTATTGATTTCATTATTATCATCATTTAATGGAATGAACATTAACTTGTTGTTTATCGTACAATTTATGGAGTCACAGTTAAAATTGATCTCTGAATAACAAATTTGAAATTGCAGCCCTCCTAAAAAATAATATATAAATTTTCATTTGTATTGATTTCTTAATTACTCTTATATTTTATATGATAGATAATTTGACTTACCTTCAGAAATGCAAGTAACAAATCCATCTTCATCAATTAAAATATTTCCTGCTGCATCTCTTTGTATAATTGCTGTTTCACTTTCCATGGCTTTGCTTTCAGCTGATCTATTAGTTATAAAAATTCTTTTATATTCTGTATAATGTAAATAATTCACAATGATTGATTGATTATAAATACAATTTTATGCAATAAATACATTAGTTTAATATTTAATAGGTTATTTTATATTTACAAACAATAAATACACCTAACTCTACTTAAATATATTATTATTCTCTTTTTTTTAATATGTTATGTTACTTTAATATTTATTGAGTTAATTTAATATTTATAATTTGTTGTGATTACTTTATTTATATTATTTATTTATGTTTTCGGCCATTTTTACTTACCCGGTCCTTGCACTGCACTGCCTGACCCTGCCTCAGACCTAGGGCAGCGAGTACACTGAACTATTGCACTGAACTTGGTTACACCGCAATAAAGAACGGGTTCGTTCTACGTTGCACTGCAATAAAGAACGCTTCGGTGTCACTAGTGTACACTACTGCAGAAAGTTCAGCAATAAAGAACAAACCTAATATTAGACGCGTTCGGACATCCGACGGATCTAAGCGATCTGAAATAACCGAACGGTTCCGATTTTTTTACATAACCTCACACTCACATTATTTATTTTATAAATTTTGGAGGAAGTTGTTTTATGTTTTTGGTTGTTGGTTGACTTTTGTGGCTATAATATATGATGAATAAAATTGTGGGAACCGCAATACTAACTCTCATAAATGGTCACGAAATTTTATTCGCTGATGAAGATGAATACGATGTTCAAGTTCAAGAGAAAAGAGAAAATTTTGCAGAAGAAATTATTCCTCGTTTCACAGACATGCAGTTTAAGAGGCATTTTAGAATGGATCCGCAAAAATTTAAGGATTTTCTTCAGAAGTTATATTCTGTAAGAAATAATGAACCTAGAGCTGGTCATCCAAGAATGTTATTAGAAAAGATAGCGATGATTACTATATGGTGCTTATCAAATATGGAAAGTTTTCGGTAAGTACCTAATTATTCTGTCTATTTACCAATGTAAAAATATTGCTTTTGCTTCAAAAGATGTAGTTTGTGAGCCTTGAGACTGAAAAAGACTACATTCATCACTATATTCATATTTTTTTTTTGTATTATTTACTCACGAATAATTATTTAATTAATCGGTTATTATATTGTTGCAGATCAGTTGTTGATCGCTTTGGCATTACAAAGTCTACAGGGTGTTTCAAAAAAAGGTAACACCGTCTCTAGGATAGGTAAAAAACAGAAAAATAATTGGGGTTGGCTTAGTGAAATTTTTTTCTAACGCCATCCATTTTCAAGATAAAGGGCGTTGAAGAAAATGAAAAATTACACATTTCTTACGATTTTGCCGAAACTACTGGCACCATTACAATGAAATTTAGACGAATATGTTTTGGAAGCTGATATATCCTATGAATTTGTTTTTATAACTAACTCTCATAGAGGGCGCTAGTTACACGATTCATACAACGTATTATTCAACATAACTTTTTTTAGGGTAGAATTATTAGTCAAAACTCCAAGTGAACATAAACATCGTTTAATTCTACACCAAAAAGGTACTCTTGGTAAAACTCGATATTATGTACCGTTTTAGGAATATTTTGATTTGAAAATTATGAAGTAATAATCGCTCCTGGTATAAACTAATGATAAAGTTCGCTTTTCTCTAAGTTTGCCATGTAAAATTGACATTTATTGATTGTTATGACAATAAGTCAACAATAAATAGAGTTTTGAAACCTTGTTATTTGTAAAATTGGATATTGTTAAACAAAATGTACTCAAATGTTGAATACACCGACATGTTATTAACTTTAGGCGAGTGTTTAGGAAACTTTAGTGCAGCTTTTACGCGTTATGCAGAAAAGTTTCCTAGAAGAAAATATTTAGAGCAGTTGAACGACGTTGTCGAGAAACTGGGAATGTAAGACCAAAGAAAATAAATTCAGGTAGACCAAGAACAACAAGAACAATTAATAAAGAAAATATTATTTTAAATTTAGTTGATCAAAATCCAACATTAAGTGTAAGGAATATGGCAAGACAAACAAATACATCTTCTTCAACTACTTGGCGTAATTCAGTCACCAACATGTAATTGCAAAGATCATGCATACGCAGATCTTAATCATATATTTTTTGGTTGTAGTGTACACCTCGAAAAGACTAATAAACTCATTACATCACTTGTTAAACAAAATTATGCCTTACCAATAAACCTCACACATATTTTGAGCACCGCCAACCGGAATACTTTAGATTTGCTAGTTAACTTCATCAAAGAAACAAAAATGAATCTTTAAATACTATCATAACCCAAATTTCTGTGGCTAATGGACTTGTTTCCGAGCCAAAATTCTTTCACCACCACCACCACCACCACAACTACTTGGCGGATACTTAAAGAGCAGCAGCTACATCCTTACCATTACAGACAAGTTCAAGAACTCTTGCCGGACGATCTACCGGTTAGAGTCGATTTTTGTGAAACATTGCGAGAAAGGACAGCCCTCAATCCAAATTTTTTAAAATGTATTCTTTTTACGGACGAGGCCACCTTTACGCGACAAGGTATGTTTAACTCCCATAATGCACACTACTGGTGTGATGAGAATCCACAAGCCAAAAGGGTATCACATTACCAACACTCATTTAAAGTTAATGTTTGGGCAGCAACTTTAGGTAACAGATAATAGGTTATCATATTCTACCTGGAAATTTAAGTGGTGATATGTACCTTGATTTTCTAAATAATCACTTATTTGAGATATTAGAAGATTTATCGATAAATGAGCGAACATCAATATTTTTTATGCATGATGGAGCTCCACCGCACTTTGATAGAAGGTGTGGTAATTGGTTGAGTAACAATTTTCGCAATCGATGGATTAGTAGAGGTGCAGAAGCTCCGATTCATTGAGCGAACATCATTATTTTTTATGCATGATGGAGCTCCACCGCACTTTGATAGAAGGTGTCGTAATTGGTTGAGTAACAATTTTCGGAATCGATGGATTGGTAGAGGTGCAGAAGCTCCGATTCATTGGCCTCCTCGGTCATGCGATTTTAATCCTTTGGACTACACAGTCTGGTTGTATATTAAGGAAAAAGTCTATGCTACAGAGGTAAATTCCCGTCAAGAATTAATAGACACAATTAAACGTCACTTTAATGACATCATAGATGATCCCCAACCGTTAAGAAGATAGACTTGTGTATTCGTGAAAACGGAGGACATTTTGAACATTTACTCTAATTGAATTTTATGTTATGTTCTTTGTCTTAATTTTAATTTTCTTATTGTAAGTTTTTTTAATTAATAAATTTATCATTAACTTATACGAGGAGCGGTTATTACTTCATAATTTTCAAATCAAAATATTCCGAAAACGATACATAATATCGAGTTTTACCAAGAGTACCTTTTTGGTGTAGAATTAAACGATGTTTATGTTCACTTGGAGTTTTGACTAATAATTCTACCCTAAAAAAAGTTATGTTGAATAATACGTTGTATGAATCGTGTAACTAGCGCCCTCTATGAGAGTTAGTTATAAAAACCCTACTTATGGTTTTTTATCCCATCAAGTAGGGAAATATTATATTCCTCTCTACTTTTGGTTTCCTATTCCATCTAGTAGAATTCCCCTCCCCAAAAAAATCCCTATTTTTCATACTCTTAACTTCTACCTAAAACATTTTATTCTTATATTTAATTTTTTTAAAACCACATATAATATTCAGTTCCACTTCTCTTAACATCAATTTAAAACCCTCAATTTCTACTCTTGTGACTCTGGTAAGTATTTGTTTGTCAATTTTCCATTAATCGACTTGTTCATGTATCCACTTTTTATAAAATTTACTTTATCATTGTTTAGTCTATTTAAAATGTAACTTTTCATATAATAGTATATATGCATAAATATATATGCATAAATAAGATTTGCTTATTGTAATCCAAAAAGAAACTCAAAATATTGATATTCTTATTGTAATAATTTTACACTATCATTGTTTTATCTATTTAAAATGTAAAAAATTTTCAAATATTAGTATTATACATACATACATGAGATTTGCTCATTGTAATCAAAAAAGAAATTTAAAATATTGATATTTTATCAGTGAATAAACCTATGTTTGGTTGACACATTCTCATTTATACTTAAATAATTATTATCTTTGGTATTACTGTTAATCCTGTTCAATATCTTTTTTTACTACTGTTAAAATTTTGTTGCACTTCTTGCTTACCATTATATTGTTCTTTACAGCCTGATGATGGTCTGATGTAGACCGAAACTAGTTCCGATAATTATTAATTTACCTGAATAAAAGTCTGTGGTTTTGACTTTGAGTTTTATTGGATCTTTTCTATAAAATTATAAGTTGGCCATACAACGAAAGAGCCAATGAGATAGTAGCAGCTTTCCGACAAATTAAAGGTGAGTGAGCTAATATCAATGCATACAATATATATTTACTTTAATGTATTTTTTCCCAGGAGTTATTGGCAGCATAGACGGCAGTCATATAAAAATTTTACCACCAAAATATTACCCAAATTCATACTGCAATAAAAAAATTATCATTCAATACTTCTGCAAGGTGTATGTGACCACAAAAAACTATTTACTTAAATCTACACCGGAGAGCCAGGATCGATTCATGATAACCGACTATTTGAAAAGTCAGATTTATATACAGACATTGAATCTGGAAATGAACACTTTCCAAAAATGATAGTCATCTTCTGGGAGACTTAGCCTATAAACTTAGGAATTATCTAATGGTGGGGTTTAAAAATAATGGTGCATTAACAAATCAACAAAAAATATTCAACTACAAGTTATCTCAGATTAGAGTAAATATAGAGAATGCATTTGCATATTTGAAAGGAAGGTTCAGAAGGTTAAAATACTGTACGATTTGCCTTATTATCATGTCGTCTTGTATTTTGCATAATGTTTGCATTTTAAATGGAGATATGGTTGATGATATCATGGACATTGAGGAAGAACTAGCAGAGTTAAGGCTAAATCAGGAACTTGATGAACACAATAGGAGAAATAATGACCAATTAGCTCGAGCCAAAAGAAATCGATTAGTGCATTTGCTTGGCCAATAATAACAGGAAGACAATTGAGGCTTAAGAATATATATATGCATATGATAATGGTTGAAAATAAATTTTTATTAAGTAAATTCTATGTACATTTTTTCTTTTAACATATGTATCTTTCCATTCCTAAGACTATACCTACTATGCCATTAAATTTTATGAAGCAAAATTTTCAATAAAAAATTTAAAAAATAAGACTCTTTATTTTATAAACCAATACTTTTATACAAGTAATACATACATAAACTACCTACGAATATACGTATTCATAAACAAACAGGTACAGTTGTTGGCCGGGGAGTCATTGGATTGACAACTTCATGAAAATTAGGTGGCTTAAGTGGCCAATAAGTGTACTTAAAGGAAAAATACAAAACTAAACTTTATTATTTGGCTAGTTAAGGAACTTTGGATTATAATAAATACCACTTGTTAAATGTCCATTATCTCTATATGGAACAATCAGTCGTTGTAAACAAGGATATGCACTGTCTCCAAGTAAGTATCCATCTTCTGCAAATGAGAAAATTGTTTCAGTAAAAAATGGCTCAATTTTATTGCAGAAACAATTGAATTTTTTTACAATAGCACTCAATCATATATATTTTGACATTTTGCTACTTTTTCATATAAAAACATTACGTTACAAACCTCCACAAAGTTGATTCAGGCTGTTATATGCGGGCGATTCCCTAAAAACTCTTCCATCATGAACTGGTCCAGGGTAACCAATAAATACATTTAAAAATGTTTGTTCATGATTAATAATGTCTTGCAACTGAATAGAAAAAAATTGCTTCCTATTTATGTAAGAATCTTTATCCTCTATTGGTTTATCGATTCTAATGTGTAATCCATCTATAGCACCTGTAGTAAATGATTAGTAATGAAATAATCAAAATTCTACACGTATAAAAAGTAGTATTTTAAAATATACCTATTACTCCAGGAAATCTTTTCTGTTGAAGATAAAATTGTTTAGTGGCCTCTCTCTCCTGCAATGTTGGGAATCTGATCACATTTGGTGCAAGAGATATTAAAAAATGTGTAACCCTAGATATAACATTGCATAATGCACTAATGGTCATTCCAAATCTATCTGTCACATCTCTATAGCCAACACTTTCATGTCCAACGTACCATAGAAAACTTTTGAAATGTTTCTCTGGAGAAATAGGTTCATATCCAGCATGAGCTGTAATAATATACAGATACAATGAAATATTATGGTCATAAAATAATAATTCAAATAATTCACGGTCATATCGTGTTTGCGAGGAAGGCTGAATAAACAAGAAATAGTAAATAAATACACGGCAAAGGATAGACGAAAGGTTCAATATATGATATTCATTATCAAGTTCACTATGTTGCTGATACAACATTAATATAATTTATTTATAGTAAATAAGTGTTGTACTCTAATCCAGTCATCGTAAATATAATTTAATGTCTTTAGTGTAAAAGTGTTTATTCCATACAACCCCCAATATTAAATATTACATGGCGATCCTGCCAACTAATGGTAAGACGATATAAGATGGTTCAACAAGAAATACTGGAGAACAAGAAGGAATGATGGGTGGTACATCAACAAAACAACAAGTACAAGGAAATGGAGTGGTGAATAGTAACTTTATTGTACAGGAACAATCATATAAACTGGATATAGAAGCGAAATCACTGCTGTACGTAATCGTACTACTTTGCCAATTCGTATGGTCCATTTGGAAGACGCATCGCAGAAGTATGAAAAGGAATATCCTGAGACACCTAGCAAACAACAGGGGAGTCAACCAATCTACTGCAACCCTTCAGGTCTATGAAGAGATGTAACCAACCGTAAGTTTTGTAAACATTCGATTTTTGTAGAATTATTATTATCATGATTATTTTTATTTTTTGAATTTTATAAACAATACAATTTACTCTACTAAATGTCTGCAACTTGGGATCAATTGTATAATAGATTGAACGTATGTTATGAAGAAATTAATAAACAAAGCAAACGCGTATTAAAAAAGGAATTTCCCAAAAGCAAAGAAGTTAGGGTAGAAATAATAGACAGCTTAGTTTTACATTACAATACATTTGCCGCATTAGTTAATAAAAACTTCAAACAACAATAATCAACAACTATTATGTGAGAAACTTTTCGATAAAATCAGAAATAAGGTTATCAGGTCGTTTCAAGTAATTCATTGTAAATATAGTGTACCTAAATTTATAGGACAACCAATAAATATAGAAGTGTTGGACGAGTATAGTGACAGCGATAGCGAGAGTGAGAGAAACATGGCGCTTAGTATGAATGAGTTCTTTAATTTAGCAGGTAAAATTTTACCCAATGTATTTAATAGTGAACCAAGCAAATTGCAAGCTTTCTTAGATGCACTCGAATTACTGCAGATTAACGCAGCCAACCATGAGGATACGGCAGTACGTTTCGTGAAAACCAGACTGACAGGCAAGACACGGAATGTTATAACCACAGAAGACACACTACCTAGGATTATAGAAGCATTGAAAAAGGGGATAACAGGTGAAAGTTCCAGCCTAGTCTTAGCAAAATTAGGCGAGTTTAAGCAACTCAACGAAGATATGACTACGAATGCTAGGTCTGGAGAAGCTCACGAAGCATCTTCAAGCAGCGTACATAGCTGAGGGAATGCCAGCCAACCTAGTAAATAAATACTCTACAGAGGCAGTAACTAAATCAGTTACTCAGAACGCAGTCGGCGGTCATTTAAAGACCATAATAGCTGCAGGTAACTTTAGTACCCCTCAGGAAGTTATTACGAAGCTAGTAGCTTCGGATGATTGCGCAGCAAGTCAAGAAAGAGTACTACACTTCCAAACAAAACAGTACCCGACTAAAAATAGATTTAACTCCTCTTGGAGAAACCCACACAACAATAAGAACGGAATCACTTATCCTGGTCAACCATGGAGACAAAATAATCACAAGAATACCCGCACATCAACGAATCAGAATCATCAAAGTTGGAACAGGTCTGAAAATCGACAGCAAACGTGGAGAGGCAGAGACTGGGAAAAAAGAAGGAATAACGGGCAAAATGGTTATAGAAATGTGAGAGCGTATGAGAGCTCAGGAGAAAATGATATACAAATCCAGAGACTGAACAGAGAGGTTAGCTTATTAAAAGAATTATTAGCTGAAAAAGATGAAAAATGTAAGATACTGTCAGAGAATATTATTTTACTAAAACAAATTAACTCATTGCTAGAAGAAAAAACGGAACCAATAAAAACTAAAAATAATGGAATAGCGAAAAGAAATAAACAAATTTATAACATAAAACCTGTTGCAGTAGAAAGAAATATCGTTGAAAGTAATAGAACCAGTAGACATCCTTTTGGCAATAAAGAAACGGTGATAAATCAGGATAGAAACAATAAATCATATAAAACGGATACCTTAAAGGATACAGCGATGAATGTGTGGAATAATAATAAAGAGGTAATTCAACAAGACAGTGATATAAATACTGACACCGAGATACGGGCTCAAGTAGGAATAGTGAAAACATCGATTTATGCTCAAGAAGACAATATTAAGGAAAGGAAAATGAATGAAAATGATGGATTTACAACAGTAAAATATAAACACCGCAAAAGAAACAAACGACAAAACACTATGTGTCAGTGTGAAGGTTGTGAAGATAATTTTCGTTTAGAAAAGGAAATATGGAAAAGGAATAAGAGAAATTGGGAACTAGATACTCAGGCTACAGCAAACAGGAAATGGATGTAATAAGATATAAAGGATTTAGGGACAGGATATAAGAACGAAATAATTAACAATTTAACAAAATTTTAAATATTGCATACAAGTTTTTATTTTTATTTATTTTATTAATGTATGAATGTAAGAGTGATTGGGATGAATGTAAAATGTTCGCTTATTGTTTGTAAAGGGTACTGACAATATGAAGTAAGGTGGTTAACTCAACGTACCTGCGCGAAGCCCTATGGTTACTGTGGATACTAACAGGCAACATCCCTGGACCTCGTTGAATTGACACTCTGCTACATGATAGTAAGCACCCAAACTAAAAGCAACGTAAAGAGCATTATTGCTACGCCAAACACTTATCATGGATACACTCCTTTTGAATTAGTTTACGGTAGAAGTCCTAATTTACCAGATAACCTAATAGCTGAAATTCAACCGTGTTATAATGTTGATGATTATTATCAAGAGTTGATGTATAGGTTACAATTGGCGCATATTAGAGCTAGAAATTTTCTAATTAAACATAAGCTAATAAGGCAGAATATTAGTAGCCAAACCGCCTCGGTGCAATCTTTTAAAGTAGGCGACTTAGTAAAGGAGGAACGGACGAAGTTCGATCCAATATATATAGGTCCATTTCAAGTTGTAGAGGTTAAGGGAGTCAATTGCAAAATTTTAAATAATAATAATAAAATGCAAACCGTTCACAAAAATCGATTGGTCTCATATTATGTAAATAGTGTAGTGAGTGGAAAAAACAGTACCATTCAAGAACATAGTGTAGAGGAAACGATAGACAAAGTGCGTGGACAGTAAATACGCAACGAGAATACTTAGACAATTTTATTACTTTTATTATTTTAATACTTTTATTATGGACACTAATCGGCGTAAGTATATCTGTTAATCAAATTATTTGAATGTTTAATATAAATGTTATGTAAACATACTAATTAACAAGTTAGTAATTTGTATATTATACCTTGTATGTAAATTGTTTAGATGTTATTGATATCATGTTATGTAAACTAGTATGTAAACAAACAAGCGTGTTTGTAAAAACAACTGTACAATGTTATGAGTTTAAAACGTAAAAACAACTGTACAATGTTATGAGTTTAAAACGTATCATGTTTTGTAAGATTGAAAAGTAACTGAACTTGTTCGGAGGATAGGGAATAGCCCTGTAGATTCCGTCTGTGACGAAATCTCGTAAGAGGGGAAGGTGTGGTGTGAACACTCCGTATATTTCGTATTTTTTATTAAATTGTTTATTAGAAATATTGATGGCCTAGACTACCGTAGTTTGTTTATAGTATGGCACATTCACGGTCATATCGTGTTTGCGACGAAGGCTGAATAAACAAGAAATAGTAAATAAATACACGGCAAAGGATAGACGAAAGGTTCAATATATGATATTTATTATCAATTCACTATGTTGCTGATACAGCATTAATATAATTTATTTATAGTAAATAAGTGTTGTACCTACTCTAATCCAGTCATCGTAAATATAATTTAATGTCTTTAGTGTTAAAGTGTTTATTCCATACAACCCCCAATATTAAATATTACACAATATTGTACTATTCTTTTTATTGTAGTCATGTACAGTTGTGCTAATGCGGCCGGTATGGCAAAAAAAATCGACAAAGATTTTGTTATAACGATGACATTATTTTATTAAGGGAATTTTTTCGAGAAAATCCCGATCAATATAAAAATGATGAAGGGTCGGACAGAATCAGGCAAAATTTAGAAATAGCTACAGGGAAAACTTTCCTTTTAAGAACAATAAAAAATCATTTACTTTTAATGGTAGATGTTTGGTGTAAAAAAGAAAAAGTAAACGATTTAAGGATTTTTGTATTTTCATAATTTACATTTTTCAAATTTTTGAGTTATCCAAAAACTTTTTAAAAATCTTAAAAATTTTTATTAGGTCAGGAGTAGAAGGTACTTGTGAAAAGGACACATTATTAGTAGAAGCAGCTGCACTCAAAAAGGAATTTAATAAAAAAAGGAAAAAAAAATTAAGTAATATAAAACAAGAATTGGGAAAACAAATGAGGGAATCTTACTTCTTAGATAAAGAAAATATTTGCAATTCACAAACAATGAATGTAACAAATGAGGTCATAATAGGTGATCATGATTATAAGTTTCGTTTTTTATTACTTCTGCAGTAAAAATGGAAACCACAGTTTTAAAAAAGTGGACGTTATTGCCAATTTTTTTTATTTTAATTTGTAGTGGAAGAAGATGTTTTTAAACCATCCTTCCTATATGATGAATGGGGACTTCACATCAAGAACCAGGGTCCTCATATAAAGAACCAGGACCCTCACAACAGTAACCAGGGTCCTCACATCTAGAACTGGGACCCCCACATCAGGAACCAGGTCCCTCCAATCAAATGAATGGTAATTAAACTGTTAAAATATTAAAACTTACCTATTGGTAGTAGGTATATAATTTTTAATTAATATATGTTACTCAGAGCCCCAACTAGGGTCAAGAACATTTAAAACATATTGACTCCTTCAAGAAAAAGAAAGAGAGAGCATTTAAAAAAAATTCGCTCAATTTTCTAACGGAAAAAAGCGAAAGGGAATTCAAAATTAGAAGTAGGGAGCTGGACATTGAGGAGCAAAAATTAAGTTTAGAGGAAAGATGGCTCCTCCTAGAAGAAGAACAGATTTCTTTGGACAAAGAAAAAATTAAAAATGATATCGAAGAAAGAAACATCCAAATGAATATACAGAGAGAGCAATTTAACATTATTAAAGAATTAATAGTCACACACATGACTTTTGTAGAAAATATGAGATCAAAAAAATGTTTTAAAGTAGTTTTGTTCTTTTGTTTACATTTTATTAATTATTATTCAAGTATTTTATTTTTATCATTATTTTGTGATATGGTTTCTTTTTGATATTATATCTTTTTGTTTTATGTAAGAGGTTATATGTTGTTTATTTAATAAATATTTTACATAGAATTTTGGTGTTTTTATCAAAAATAAATGTAGTTTTCTATTTGAGTAAAATAAGACACAAAACTGAAAACTGTATT
Source organism: Ophraella communa (assembly GCA_035357415.1). Classification (NCBI taxonomy): domain Eukaryota; kingdom Metazoa; phylum Arthropoda; class Insecta; order Coleoptera; family Chrysomelidae; genus Ophraella; species Ophraella communa. The sequence continues at coordinate 24,691,852 of CM068990.1, read as the reverse complement.
GATATTTATTTTTTAATACATAATTAATTTCCAAAATATATTTCCAAACTAGGTGGATTAATGTTAAAATAAGATGCTGCCTCATGTCCATAAAGACAAGTGTGTGCATTAGTTAATAAAACTGTTACTTTATACATTTCATCAATATTTTGAAGTAACAGCTTCTGATTTTTTTTAAAGTCAATAAATGCAAACAGGGATATTATCTTTGAAAAACCCCATTCTACAATTACTCTTAAGGGTTTCATAGATTTATTAAATTGTTGGTGTTGTGGGGGCAGATTGTCAGGTGCTCCAGGATATGGTGTAATTAATAATTCTGCCAATCCATATCCTTAGTCTGCAAATAAAACATTTTGTGTCACCATAAACAGCCTTTTCTTTCAACTGCTCATATAAATTGCTTTCTCTAAAATATAAGTAAATAATTGAATTAATCATTATTATTCATTCAACAAGAATAACTAAAAATAGCAACATCATGCCGACGACCTGGATACGCTCCCATCAAACTGGCAATAATACCATCAGGGCATATAACACTTTGGTATTTTAAACAGTGAAACTTTTTGTGTCCTGAGTAATACTCTTCTTGTACTAAAGAAGGACGGCATATAACACGGGCAGTGCCATCTATGAAACCCCAACAATTATTTATGGCACCTCCTTTATTACTAATAGCCTAAAATTATATAGAGTTAACATTATATTATTAATAATAAATTGTGAAGAAAAAAAATGATTACTTGTGCATAGGTTGTCATCCTTTCCCTGTTTAGCCATTGTAAGTTATTTAGATTAGTCAACAGATGTCCCTTTTCTCTTAAAATAATGCCTATTATAGTTTTTACAATCTGTGAACAGGATTGACATATGTTAAAAATTTTTTTTCCATCTATTAATCTACATGGATATGCCAATCTCTTCAACAATATTAGAAGCGATAGAAATCCTAAAAAACTAATTATATAGAATTTTTTTAAATTATATTTTACTCACCATCAACTCTATGTCTATTATCTGTAATAATTATCTGAGGAATATTTAAAACATTTTTTAACCTAAGTAGCTCATCTCTATAAAATCTAAAATTTTGGAATACTTCTAGGTCTGTTAAATTATCAATATTAAAAGGAGGTCCTTCTTCTTCTTCTTCATTCTCTCGATTAATTAATACATTATCAATAATTGCATATTCAATTTCATCACCATCAAGGTCTCCCAATAAAATAACATCTAAGATTTCCTCCATTCTTTATAAATAAAAAAATGAAGCATTCAAAACCACAAACCAATCAAAATTCCTAAAATAATTTGAATTAAAATAAAATGTAATCAAACTTTTTAACACTTCTTAAAAAACGTATTCATATCCTATATATAATATTTAATTACAAACCAGTCAGGGAATTTTCTTAATCTCCTTTGTAGCATTTTATACATATGACTAATAATTAGGTAGTTGTCTGCAGCAATTACTATACAATCCTTTAGAGATTAATTATCCTTCATTTCAAGTTAAATTCTTGTTATAGATTATAAAATACCTACCCCATTTTAAGTATGTACGCATTAAATATTTATTTCGGATTAAAATTAAAGTTTACAAAACAATGTTTCTTAGATAATTCGAGTTAATATCAATTGTTTTAGCCACTTACCGATCTCCAAAATACTTTAAATATTAAATAATTGCATAAATTGTTAAATAAAAACAAATTATACACTTTTTCTGTGGACCAAATAAAATCAAATATGAATGTTAGGCTTAGGTTACCTGCGAATTTATTTACTTTCCGCTTAAAAGTTACCTAACATTGTGACACCATAGAGAAAAAGAAGAATTTAAGCTATTTTATTTGAGTCCTTAACATGTCCCAAATAAAGTAAATGCGTTAACTTATTAAAGTTTCCTTATTCAAAGTTCTTTGTACGCAAGCGTACCTGTCATTATAAGGAAAACTTTATTAAGGCAACGCACAAAAGTGGTGTGCGATAACTCCCTATTACAAATGCTAGAAAAACGTCGTACTAGGGGCAGCTCTTCAGATTCTTCTTCTGATGAAGAAATTTTGGTGAATATGGCCAGTGGGGTTGGATCCCAAAAACATAAAAAAGTGAAAACTTATGTTAAGGATGCTGTTTTTCATTATACTGATTCACAGTTTCAACAACATAGCAGGGCTAAATTTGAGGTAAATATTTACACATGTAAACAGCATTCATTACAATTATGTATTATTGTAGGAATTTCTGACTGTTATCAGACCAGAGGATTTTGAAAGTAGTGGTCGACCACCGTATCCCATATTGGATAGTCTATTGTTAACAATAGGTATGGACATTATCCACCCAAGAAAGTTTGAGATAAATTGGATCTAATGGGCTTATTCTGTACAAAAATGTTAGCGGTAACAGCGGTAACATTCGACGTTAGGAGCGTTGAAAGTGTCAAACTGTGTTTGTAATAGAATTGTAAATTTTCAAGAATAAAATCAAAATGAACAATATCATTACATAATAATAATAATAATAATAAATATATAAAACTAATAATAATAAATATCTTTCAATAAATATAACGATAACCTAAAAAGTCGGCAATTTATATTAACCAACAATAATAGTGAAGTTAGCTGCAATGTAATATTGTTCAGAATACGATTTTTAACCGCGCTGTTAAATTAGATTTAACATCGCGATGTTAGTAACATCAATGTTAAATTTACAGCTGTTACGAATATTTGTACAGAATGACCTTATTAATGTTAGTGTAGGCCATGCTCATAGAATAATAATTAAGATTTTTCAACAAATGACTGCATTAAAAGATAATTACATTTTGTGGCCCAGAGGTCATCAAATAGGGAGTCATCTACAGGACTTGAGAGTGTTGAGAGGACAACATAGTTTTCCAAGTAGGTCATTCAATCATACTATGATTCAATGTATTGATTCTCAAAAATTAATAACTTTTGAACATAATTTGCAGTTTTAGAAATGTAAATTAGCATAATTTAAAAATAAACTTCTTTTGATGAGCTAAGAAATTTTGATTTTTAGATGTATTTGGATGCGTGGATGGGGCACAAATACCTATTCCTGGCCCAACAGCATATAATTCCTATTACAACAGAAAGGGATTTCATTATTTACAACTACAGGCTATTTTTGATGCAAAATCAAAATTTATTAATGTGTGTTGTGGTTGGCCAGGGTCTGTGCACGATGCACGTGTGTGGCAAAATTGCCAGGTTTATAAAAAATTGAAGGAAAATCCATTGGATCTACTTCCAGCAGGAACATATTTATTAGGAGATACAGCATATCCATTGGCAAAATATTTGATAACTCCATTCAAAGATGATGGCCATTTGACAAGGCGAGTTTTAATGCCAGATTAAGCAGTACAAGGGTGGTAATAGACCAAGAATTTGGTCGATTGAAAGGAATGTTTCGAAGACTTAAATATTTAAATTTAATGAAATTGTCAAATGCAAAATACATTTTGATTACTGCATGCACATTGCATACTTTATGTATTGATGACAATATTATTGAAGACAATGAGTTTGAATTAGCTGATGATGCCGAGGATGAATTTAACCCATGCAATCCTGGATATAATGTCAACCAAGAAGCTATTCAGTTTCAAAATAAAATTTTGAGTAGAATTCTTTTGAATAATTATAAAAGTATTTTGTAGTTTTTCTATTAATAAAGGGTTTTGAAATAAAGTTTTGAATAAGTTATTTACTAGCATTTAAGAAATAGGTATACTTAAGTATAAAATATAACAGAAGGTTAAAATTAAAATATATTCTAAGTACAAAACATAAAAATTGGAAGCGAAAATAAAAATATATCCTTTATCAAATATAATAAGTGAAAAAACAAAAACATATTCTCAGGTACAATATGGGATTAAAAAGAGGAAGAAATTCTGATTTTTATATAATATATAAAACATTCACCTAATTTTTTTTAAAGCTTCCACTAGTTTTAAGATAGCAGCTGTTTCTTCACCCCTCAGCTCCTTCTTTTCATCCCATTTTTTCTGTTTAAATTTTTCCTCTTCTTCTTCCCGCTTATTTTTAAGATAAATATACTGTTGATACTTCATTGTTTTATTTTGTTTTGAAGCACCCACTCCTTTACTGATATTGGAGGGCTCAGGTTGACTGTTTACATAATCCAGATTTAAGTTTAAATCTCTTGAAGTATTTTCATTATTTTCACTATCTTTGTTACTGTCATTACCTAAAGTATCATATATCATGTTATCTGGGGGATCTATTGAGGCTTTACAACCTAAAACTCCATTAAAATCGGAGAAATATTCCCAATTTATTGCACTTTCTCCAGATGATTTTTGCTTCTTTTTATTTATCTTGTAAGTTTTTAATAAATTTCTATATCTTTTATCACATAAAGTGCCAGTTAATGAAAAGGCCTCTTTGGCGTTTTATTTTTTTGCACTTAGGCCTATTAAATGCTTGTTCTTGCCCTAATCTCTTCTCAATTAACAGTTTTGTGAGTTTACGATTCCATGTGAGTTTGTTTGAATCAGCTTCCTCACTGAATTTATCTTCAAATAAACGAGCTGGTTCATTATGTTTTTCTTCCTTTAAAATGTCATGGCTGATTGGCAGTGATAAACTTTCACGGTTTTCGCTATTGTCTTCAATATAGCCAATTTCTTGATCTGAAATTATTTTAAAATGTTAACTGGATTCTAAGTTTAATGGTTAATCTTTAGATTGTTTATCATTATGATTTTATTAGCCAATAAAACAGACCAAAATAAATTGAAATAATATTAAATTTGATTTAGGTAAATTTTAGTAATTATTTTACTTTACCATTTTTTATAGAAATATTTATATTTTAAAAATACCAATCTGACACAAAACCTCGAATTGTATTGAAGGTTAGAAAAAACACCGAAATTCCAACCCAAAAACCTGGTAGTAGCGGTGCTTAACCGGTAGATTTACCGGTGAATTTAGAAACACTCACAAAGTCAGGAACGGTTAATTTTGGAACGCTTCGGTGTGCAACCGGTTGACACCGTGGCATTCACCGGTGAATACTGGAAAATGCCCAATGAGAGTTGAGTTGAGAATTGAAATTGACTAATCACGGTGGTAATTAGAATGAATATTAACCAACAACAGTTATTACTCCACGTTTTAATTGATGAGTTAGCCCAAGATGATATCGTAATGTAGAATGTGCCTTTGATAATAGAGCACAATAATATCGAAATAGAAAGCGATGTATATGTTAATAACTATTTTGAGGAAGTTAGACCTAATTATTCAGAAGTAACTTACAGAAATCATTTTAGAATGAGACGGGAAGCTATGGAGGTAAGTTGTGAGTGTTGTATTGTTTGTTCGGCCTATTTATATGGAATTGTTATAGAAAGTGATTCAAGATATTGAAGAAGTAATGTTAGAAAATAATATGCAAGTGGACAACATGGCAGTACCTTTGGAAAAAAAGTTCATGTCACACTATGGATGTTAGCCAATTATGCAGTCACATTTCGAGAATGTGGGAATTTATTTAGAATGAGCACAGGGTGTGTACATTTTATATTTATGCAAATCTGCACAGCCCTTTCATTACTAAGAGAAAGAAATATTCAAGGGCCAAATGAAGAGAAAAGCATAGATATTTCTGAAAAAATCTTTGAGAAAACCAACTTTCCCAATGTGATAGGCGCAGTAGATGGGTCCCACATAGAAATTAAGGCGCCGTATGAACATGGCTATGACTATTACAATAGAAAACAATTCTATTTGGTTATATTACAAGGTACATGTGAACCATCTTTATAGTTTACTGATATATTTGTGGGAATGTCTGCGGTGCTATTCTCGAGTTTACACGAAAAGTTTCTCATACGAAAGTATTCTCTAAAAAATATGCGCATGCGAATTTAAACCGGTAGGTATTCTTAAACACCACTAGAACAACTTGATTACGTAGACGAATATCCTTCGTGTAACTAATCTGACAATACTGTGTTAAAGCAGTGCATCCATCCTAAAAACAAGTTTTACTTTAAAGATTGGTGTTTTCTGTTAAATTTCACAGCTTTTATTTGTAAGACGCCCATACAGTGACGATTGTTCTGTCTCGGTAAACATACCTTTAATCGTAACCTTACCGCCCCGACAAACAAATGTCAAACTTTATAAATCACAATTATAAATCTTATAAACTGATTTTTGATTATAAAACCTATAGTTTAAGTTATTTGGTTTAGTTTCTAATTATGTTGACAACTGCAAAAAAAGTTAGAACGGGTAATATATCCCAAGAACAGAATGAAACTCTTGTAGAGTTTATGGAAAGGAACGTTAAACTTCTTCTGCTTTTTCTTCGATATTCTCCAATATATTTATGGCCGCTATTTGTCTCAATTCGTATAATCCAGCCATATTTTTTGGTTGCTTATTCTCTCTCAGTATTCGATTTTTGCGTTTCTCATGGAGCAGACCAGTAGAAAATATTCGCATGAAAATATTGTCCTACGCGACTAAAAAAATCACATTCTATCGATCAAGAATACGCATTTGAAATTCTCATACGAAAAACCAATAAATTCGCATACGCAAATCATTCTTATAAACTCGAGAATAGCACCCCTGGTCGAATGCATGATGCTAAGGTTTACAGACTAAGTTCATTAAGTCAACAAATTGCTGTAGGATTAATTCCACAGAATATGCATATTTTGGCAGATTCTGAATATAGTCTCCACAATAATGTTTTAACACCTTTTCGAGACAATGGACACTTGACTCGAGCTCAAATAAGATATAACAAACATTCTCAAATTAGAAGCATAAATGAACGAGCCTTTGATCTACTTAAAAACAAATTTCGAATATTAAGATTTCTCGACATGAGTTTAATTCAAGAAATTCCTATTACTGCCTGCTGTGTTTTACATAATATTATCATTTCATGTGAGGGTTATGCTGAGGGAGAAGACGAAATTGACGGCATTGACAATGTAGATCCAGAGTCGTACCCACAATTAGAATTTGCAGCAGCAGCTGGTCATCATAAGAGAAATACGATTGTGAACATGTTGTAAATATGTTACTTTTATTAAAATAAAGTATTGTAACATACATCCTCTAATTAGTATAAAACAAATTGCACATAAGAAATCTTCTATACCACGGTGCCTTGTTTAACATAGTATTAAAGTGTTACAAATCTAGTAAGACTAGAACTCAGTCACACTAGAATATTAAGAGTATATTGAAAATAACTATATAACTAGATTTAACAACAATAGACATGTAACTAGTAATAACTAAATGATGAATAAAGAACACTTTTTAGTATCAGCAATGTGTGCTATAATTATCGCAGATCATTTCTTTCTTTCTGTATGGCGTTGCTTGCTTCTATGGCAGCCTGCAAGCCTTGACGGTTGTTCTCTTGGCCTCGTTTCCTCACTTTTTTGCAGGACGGGCTTCTATAGCTGTCCCTTCCAGATAATCTTCTTTTTAAAACCGCATCCTTCACTTGACATACTTAGCTTGTTTCTGGCAGCATTTCTGTACCAGGGTTTGCCCTTTTCAGTAGGTCATAAGCAGTTGGTACATTCGGTTCTTTAGTTCGACATAAAGGTTCAGAAGAAGTGGAAGGTTTGGAATGTTCACTTGTACGATATTTAATATTTTCTTGAGTCATCGAGGCCATACTTGCGGCCGGATTTATACCAGTATCTTTCTCAAATATTTGTTCTATAATTGCATAATACTGCCATGAACGGCGACCTCTTCCCGTTTTAGTATTGTTGTCCTTTATTTGCAGATACTGGTGTTTCATATTACCAAATTTTCTTTCAATGGCGTTGTCATCTATATTGTAGCCTAATTTTCCCACTTCACAGGCCAATTCCCTCCATAATTGTTTCTTCTTGAAAGTGCTGTCCCTTAATCTCTCCCTCCTCTCTAATAAAAGGTTAACGAACACTTTTGTGGACTTATCAGTAAAAGAACATCCAGGTGTTTCCGACTGACCATCTGAGGGTTCCTCGTTAGGACTAACAAGTACCTTAGGTGTTGTTTTGGAATACTCTATTTCTCCAGCTACAAGTTAATTTATTAAGTGGTCGTTTATACGCATTTAACATGTGTACTTACTGTTGGAATTATACAACAAATATTCACCTTTTTCGTTCACTATATATTCATTATTTTCCGTAGTTACAAACATATTATTTTCTGTAGAAGTCATTATTTTATTTTATAATATTTTACATACAGTAGTAAAAGTTAGTAACCGCCCCACCGCGCTTTCTAACTTCAAATTTTTATTTACTGGTTGACAGTACGATACGTCATGCGCAGTAAAAGCCATATTCACCAACCGCTGATAACTTTTTATCAGTCTGTTAAATTACTTGTTAGATGTTTAAATTTATTTCCGTATTCACCGTGCATAGTTAGCAGTTATCAGTTGGTTAAAGCATCTGACAATTTGTTAGGCCGATTTCGGCTTTTTTAGAAATTGTCAGTCTGTTAAAATTTAAGGTTAAAATATATTGTATTGAAAACTTAATCTATTACTTCTTTGAAGTGTTTTGTATACATCGACCTTATGTATAGAATATATTTTCTCAACCAATTCTTGAATTTTCATCCTCCTCCTCCTCAAACTCAAGTAGCGAAGAAGAGGGTCCACGAATTCGTTTGGTAAAGCCAAGAAAGAATTTATTTATAGAGCTGGAAAAATACAGTGGAGCAACTGGCTAATTTGCTGGATAATGTTTTTGAGCCACTTGATCAAAGAAATCAGCCAATTTAAAAAAAATATATTGATAACTATTGATATTTTGCAACTGTTTTTTTCCAAAAAAAGGCACATAAAAATTTATTTAAATTTGAAATATGTATAGTATATTATTATATTATTCCTGTATTTAGGAACATTGGACTGTACTCACATTAAAATTCAGTCCCCAGGAGGAGAAAATAATTTCGAAATAAAAAAATTGGTTCAGTTGTAACATGAACATTGATTTTAAGTAAAGTAAATTTTAAGAGCTTACTTGAGTACAGTTTATTAATTGATAATGAGAAACATGTTGTATCTTAGTGGATTGATTTATTTCTTGAAATATTAAATATTGTTTTCTAGTCAGGCTGATGGCATCTTATTCACTAAGTTGTCACAGTAAACAGCCATCTGGAAAGAAACAGTAATAAGTAAATTATAATAAACAAAATTGTTTTATTACCTAATTTTGATTTATTTATGAATTTTGTATACTGTTGTTGATCCAGATCCTTTGGGTTCTTGCTGAACTTCGCTGTAAAGTCACTTACATTCCTTTTTGTTCTTTTTCATCAATTTATTCGATTCCTCATTTTATTCAATAGTTTCAATAGTTTGTTATTATTATAACGGTTTTTTAGCGAGCTGCTGGTTATAACCCAGCGGTTACTTGCGGTAACAAGCGGTCATTCACTCGCTAAAATGAAGTGGTTACGATAATTGGTTCTAAATGTCACAAGTCACAACATAACCTTAAGATATTTGTTTTGTTTGTGTTGAGTTTTTTAAGATTCTGTTTATCATCATCGCCAGTCAGAGTTATTTATATATTATACGTATATAGAATATAATGAATAACGAACATTTACTGTTGTTAGCATTTCTAATGCATCAGAGGTTGTCCAATAATTTGTATCTACTGTCAAATAGTTTTATTCCCTCGGGATATTCGTCGGCCAAAGTCATATTATGCAAATATTTAAGAGAATCCCACATAAGATTAGATCCAGAAAATATTTGGTTGGATGCTTATCATGAGATATCCTTTTATCAACTGTTTCGTATGCAAAAAACAACCTTCCTCAGTTTGTGCCATGAAATAATTGCCAATGATGATCACGCTCTGGTAAAAAAAAAAATATAGAGGCGATCGGTACCCTACTGAACCCAATAAAAGTATGTTAGTGGTTTTGTGGTACATCTCAAAACAAGACACTTTACTATCTATATCCGATAGATTTGGACTTGTTCCATCTACAGTTATGAACATTGTTAATGCTCTTTTGTATATAATCATCTATAAATTGAAAAATAAGTATATATTTTGGCCACGAAGTGAAGAAGACTTCAATGAAATAATGAATGGTTTTGTCAATTATCCTGGTAAGAATATAATCAATTTTAAGTAATAGGTTTATAAAATCTGTATTTATTATTGCAGGTGTTGTAGGTGCTGTTGATGGAACACACATTAAAATAAAAGTACCTAGTGACCAACATGATAGCTATGCAGATAGGTACTTGACTCATTCCATTAATCTAATGGCAATCTGTTCTTCACAAAAAATTTTCACCTATGTGTTTATTGGGTTTCCTGGTTCAGCCCATGATTCTAGAGTAAATATAACTATTATTTGATGTTTTTAACAATTCTTTTTAATTAAAGTGCTTTGCAGGTATTTGTGAACTCTCAACTTAATATTTATATTGAAAGACATGGACCTAGAAAGTTTTTCCCTCAAAATGATATGCATTTAATTGGAGATAGTGCTTTTTCCATTCGAGAATGGCTTATGACACCTTATAGACGTACAATTAATATGACCAGAGAGCAAAGAAACCACAATTATCGTCTTAGTGCTGACAGAATTGCGATTGAACATGCATTTGGTATTTTAAAAGGACGATGGCGTAGACTTCATTTTATCAATACCTACTCAGTATCAAAAGCAATAGAAATAGTAACAGCTGCATGTGTGTTGCATAATTATTGCTATTTAAAAAATGATGAGTGGAATGAAGAAGTTGATATTGAGCACAACAATAATTATGAAGACTGTGAAGTTTTAAACAGAGACCAACGCCATTTAGGTGAAACCAAAAGAAACAGAATATGTATTTATTTAAATAGAAACTAAAAAAGAATAACATATTGCATTAATTTATCCTATAACACAACATAACATCAACAAAAAAATAAAAAATTCTTAAACAAAACCATACAACATGAATAAGAAAATAAAATTTTTCTAGTCGGATTCATCAGTTGATGATCGACGACGTTTGCGGGTTTTATTCTTATTTGCGAAAACATTTTCCAATATACTCAAAAGCCTGTCTCTTTGGGCCTTTTGAGCTTTAATAGCATCTTCCATTATGTTGAAATGCTTCTGATGATTTTCATTTTCTTGTTTATGTTGTTGCTGCAGAACAATTAATATTTTGTCTGTGTTAGACTGTGGCTTCTCACTTTGCAAAGGCTTACTAAATCTTTGTTTAATTTTTAATTTGTTGTCTTTCGAGGGTCCTGCTACACTATCATCTTTTTCTTCTGATTTAGACTCAGTCATATCTTTGTTTTGTATGTCTATATTCTTCAATGAATCCTGAAGATTTTGTGGACTTGACTTATCTTTCCCTCCTAAGATATCATGGAGCTTATCAAAATATGGAGGGGGCTCTTTAAAGTCGCTACCTGTGGTTTTCATGTGGGTAATGTGCTTGAAATATTGTTTTTGCAAGTTACTAAATTTTTGCCTACATTTTTCAATAGGACTGTCTCCTAAATTGTATGTTTTTTGTAATTCTGCAGCTATTTTCGCCCATACTTGTGCCTTTAGGGTCTTCTTATCATTAAATTCTTTAGAATATTTGGATCTAAGTTTCAGGAATAATGAAGTAGCTTCTCCATCCATCAAAGTGGGTTTTCTAGCAGTCCAGATGATAGAATCATCATCAGTTATATTGTTCTCATCAGTCTTTTCAGGATTTATAACGTCAACTACAACAAACAATTCAGTCATATTCAATATAAAAAAAAGTAGATAGCTACTACTTACAAGTAGGAATATTTAATTGGTGTAAGTAATTTTCTGCAGCTATTGGATCTGTAACTAAAAACATTCTCATTAGTACGACTTTTATAAACCCTTTATTTCTAGATTGCTTGCAGACAAATCAGCAATTATTATAATATAGTACCTACCATTTAATAAAATGTTGGCAGTTTTTTCATCCACCTCAAGAAGAAAATCTGACCCTTGATAGTTCAAGCTAATATTCACCATTCGTAATCCCTCAAATTCCTCAGGCTCCATTATATTCAACTTACTATTATATTATTCACACAAAAAAGCCAAAAAATTTAAAAACTCAAATCAATATAACCTTACAACAGTTACAACAACGAAGACATTTGAGACCATGACCATAGACAAATTAACGTTTTCTCTGTGGTAGAGACATTCACGTTTTAAAACTAGAGTGGGGGGTTAGAACCACTGACAGTTACCCACCTCTTGACTATGGTAACTGAAGTTTATACCGCGGTCACTGATTTGAAGTTTTGGTATTTACCATTCGTGGCAAAAAATTGAACGGTATTAACTTTTTATAACCGGTTACTCGCTAAAAAAAGCTTAATGGTTCATCTCATCATCTGTTGACATTTTTCAATAGTTTAGTTTTATTCTTTTTATTTGGAGCCTTCCGACTACTGATAGGCAATTCGCAAAAATCAATGACCACTAGATGGCGCTGTCAATTTTCAATACGGCTGCTATGAGGGTGAACAACAAAATTTTAGTTCATGCTTTGCATCTGTCGTTGTTGCTGTGTACGTGTGAACCCTATTTTTTGTGATTTTAATTGTTTTTACAGACTTGTTTCTTATATATATATATATATATATATATATATATATATATATATATATATATATGTCTAAAGTATGGTTTGGGGACAAAATCCCGGGCCTAATGGTGTCTTTGAGGACATTTCGGGGCTTTAAGGACCGTCCTCATAGTAATTTGTTGTGGGTAGGTAGTTTTGAGGACTGTCCTCAAAACCACAACTGACTTATATGTCTATTAGTTGTTTTGAGGACTTTATTTTTTAAGTTTTCCAAACCATACATTTTAACTATATTTGTTTTTTTTTTTTTTCATTTTAGTTCTGTAACAGTATTTTTATTCGAATATATTTAAAAGTACTTTTCTCGGACAGTTGTCAACTTTTGATATTTTTACTTTAAGTATGGTATGTTGCACAGACAAATACAATATTTGACAGGCGTACAATAAAGGAAATTTTCTTAACATTTTTATATTAGAATAAAAAGTATAGTAGAGCAAATGAGAAGTTACTTTTTCGGACTCCTTCGTTTAGTCTCAGCCGGCAAACTACATAGTCGTTGGAAAAAGGTATACTTTTCTTCCTTGTATCATAAATTACTATTCTTTCATTATTTTTTTTTAATTTGTCAGTACACCATTAATTATTTATTATAAACATATTGAATTTAGTCTTTAAATTATTTTTTAAATATTAATCTCTTAATACAATTATATCTGTGAATGCCGTGACTTTTTATGTACATAGTACAGTTTGAGGACTCTGTGACGTCACAAAAGTCCCCAGAAGCAACACACCATATAAAAATTAAAATATATTAAAAACTAGAATTAGGTAATTTATGGAGACACTGTATGTTATAAATAAAAAAAAAAACAAATAAACTAGATATAGATTTTTATGAGGAATCCGAATTAGAATAAAAAGATAGGCGTTTCCATTTAAGATTTTAAAGTTGCCCCAACCACAGCCACCGGGCATCCACATAGGGGTTAAAATTTTATGTAATTAGCTAGATATTACAAAATATTAAATACGTGTTTTTCAGTTTTTTAATTGGATGTAAATTGTCCGAAATATTCGACTGTCCCGGTACTTTTGGGACTCGATGTATAAAGGGTGACAATTTAATTTAGTTTCGTATCAAGATTTTGAGAAGAATATCATCAAAAAATTGAATTATGGTCTATAATAAATAAATATTAATCTCTTAATAACATTTTGTCTGCGGATGACGTCACTTTTTATGTACATAATGCAGTTTAAGGACTCAGTGACGTCATTAAGTTCCCGAAAGCACCACACCACACAAAAATGGAAATATTTTTAAATGTAACAAAGTCCGTGTGTAGAATTTAAAAGTATACAAAATTTCTTTTAAAGTGGATATTATATTTTTAATATTTGTTAAACTCAAAGTTTAAAACAAATACATTCGGATTTTGATTTATGACAGTTTACCATGAAATTGATGTCACCTTCAGAGTTGGCTTCAAACCAAAGAACTCCTCAACGGTCGATTATAGTTTTAAGTCGTCACTAAATATATTTCTGATTAGGTATTTTATTCGTTTCATTAAGTGCGTCATTGTTGCATAGGCGGTTGTAATTAATTTCGAGCAGTATAAAGAAGAATTAGACTGCTTGCAAATAACTCGCACTCGCTCATGTAAAAATTTTTTAACATTTTTATATTAGAATAAAAAGTATAGTAGAGCAAATCAGAAATTACTTTTTCGGACTCCTTCGTTTAGTCTCAGCCGGCAAACTCCATAGTCGTTGGAAAAAGGTATACTTTTCTTCCTTGTATCATAAATTACTATTCTTTTATTATTTTTTTTTTTTAATTTGTTAGTACACCATTAATTATTTATTATAAACATATTGAATTAAGTCTTTATATTATTATTTAAATATTAATCTCTTAATACAATTATATCTGTGAATGCCGTAACTTTTTATGTACATAGTACAGTTTGAGGACTCTGTGACGTCATGAAGTCCCCGAAAGCACCACACCATATAAAAATTGAAATATATTAAAAACTAGAATTAGGTAATTTATGGAGACACTGTATGTTATAAATAAAAAAAAAATCAAATAAACTAGATATAGATTTTTATGAGGAATCCGAATTAGAATAAAAAGATAGGCGTTTCCATTTAAGATTTTAAAGTTGCCCCAACCCCAGCCACCGGGCATCCACATAGGGGTTAAAATTTTATGTAATTAGCTAGATATTTCAAAATATTAAATACGTGTTTTTCAGTTTTTTAATTGGATGTAAATTGTCCGAAATATTCGACTGTCCCGGTACTTTTGGGACTCGATGTATAAAGGGTGACAATTTAACTTAGTTTCGTATCAAGATTTTGAGAAGAATATCTTTAAAAAATTGAATTATGGTCTATAATAAATAAATATTAATCTCTTAATAACATTTTGTCTGCGGATGACGTCACTTTTTATGTACATAGTGCAGTTTAAGGACTCAGTGACGTCATTAAGTTCCCGAAAGCACCACACCACAAAAAATGGAAATATTTTTAAATGTAACAAAGTCCGTGTGTAGAATTTAAAAGTATACAAAATTTCTTTTAAAGTGAATATTATATTTTTAATATTTGTTAAACTCAAAGTTTAAAACAAATACATTCGGATTTTGATTTATGACAGTTTACCATGAAATTGATGTCACCTTCAGAGTTGGCTTCAAACCAAAGAACTCCTCAACGGTCGATTATAGTTTTAAGTCGTCACTAAATATATTTCTGATTAGGTATTTTATTCGTTTCATTAAGTGCGTCATTGTTGCATAGGCGGTTGTAATTAATTTCGAGCAGTATAAAGAAGAATTAGACTGCTTGCAAATAACTCGCACTCGCTCATGTAAAAATTTTTTAACATTTTTATATTAGAATAAAAAGTATAGTAGAGCAAATCAGAAATTACTTTTTCGGACTCCTTCGTTTAGTCTCAGCCGGCAAACTCCATAGTCGTTGGAAAAAGGTATACTTTTCTTCCTTGTATCATAAATTACTATTCTTTTATTATTTTTTTTTTTAATTTGTTAGTACACCATTAATTATTTATTATAAACATATTGAATTAAGTCTTTATATTATTATTTAAATATTAATCTCTTAATACAATTATATCTGTGAATGCCGTGACTTTTTATGTACATAGTACAGTTTGAGGACTCTGTGACGTCATGAAGTCCCCGAAAGCACCACACCATATAAAAATTGAAATATATTAAAAACTAGAATTAGGTAATTTATGGAGACACTGTATGTTATAAATAAAAAAAAATCAAATAAACTAGATATAGATTTTTATGAGGAATCCGAATTAGAATAAAAAGATAGGCGTTTCCATTTAAGATTTTAAAGTTGCCCCAACCCCAGCCACCGGGCATCCACATAGGGGTTAAGTGCGCATAGCATGCAGTTGGCTAGATATATTTCTACTCATTTTATTATAGGCGTCATTGTTACATGAGCTGGTACGAGTTATTTGCAAGCGGTCTAATCTGTGGCTAACGGATCAATTTCCAAGCCAGTCCCTTCACACACACACACACACACTTTTTTATACTGCTCGAAATTAATTGACACCCGCCTATGTAACAATGACGCACTTAATGAAACGAATGAAGTGATCAGAAATATATTTAGTGACGACTTAAAACTATAATCGACCGTTAAGGATTTCTTTGATTTGAAGCCAACTATAAAGGTGACAGCAATTTCATGGTGAACTGTCATAAATCAAAATCCGAATGTTGTTTTAAACTTTGAGTTTAACAAATATTAAAAATATAATATCCATATTGAAATAAATTTTGTATACTTTTCAAATCTACACACGGACATTGTTATATTTAAAAATATTTCCATTTTTGTGTGGTGAGGTGCTTTCTGGAACTTAATGACGTCACTGAGTCCTCTAACTGTACTATGTACATAAAAAGTGACGTCATCCATAGACAAAATGTTATTAAGAGATTATTAATTATTTATCATAGACTATAATTCAAATTTTTGTTTTTTGACTTTGAAGGATGATATTTTTTAGAATAATCGTAGTAATAAAAAAGTATATCCACAACGTTTAATAGTAAGGTTCACAATTTTAATGCGACATGTTTGTAACTTTAATCATTCATGTAATCGGACAACCGACACCATTCGCTCTTTTTATAACTATTTTTGATTCTCCTGATACCATTGTTTCTTTATAGGTGGTCTGAAGACCGAAACATGTCGCATTAAATTTGTGAACCTTACTATTAAACGTTGTGGATAGACTTGAGTTTTATTACTACGATTATCTACATCATCCACATTTGAGAGATGGATTACCTTTTCAATTATTTAGAATATTCATTTCCATTTTTTTATACGAATATGCAGCTTTTCTCGAAATTCTATATTTTATTTAAAATTTGAAACTTAAACAGCTACAACTAAGTATTCTGTATAAAGTTTGTAAGTATAAAGCTACCAATTTTAAGAGATGATTGAATAATTTTACACATTGGATTTTTAATGTTTGATACTATCAACGCATTAAAAAATCTAGCGATTTTAAAGTTTCATATTACGCTCATTATTAATAGCAAATAATGGTGTACCGGGGGAAACAAAAAAAATCTATTCAATTTTTTAAAATGAATAAAAAAGTAGCATTTTTTAAAATGTATAGGAAATGTAGTGTAAAGGTAGTGTACAATATTTCCTTTATTATATATCAGATAAAAGAAAAAACGTAAATTTTATAAATCTATTAACGGAATTTTTACAACTTAAAATTTTTTTTATTTCCATTTTTATAAATAGTGTGGTGCTTTCGGGAACTTAATGACGTCACAGAGTCCTCACACTGTACGATGTATATAAAAAGTTAAAAGAGTTCAAGTTTATTTATCAACGTTTTATAAAATAAACTGATTTTGAACTTACATGTTATTAATAATCGTAAATTAATATAGTACTGGCTGAAATTAAAAAAAAAACTATTACATACAAGTAATATTAAAATGAATGAAAAAATAGGAAAATTTAAAATGTAAACAGTGTTTTTTTATTATATAGGGTGTTTAACAACTTATGAGACAAACTGTAACCACATATTCTACGAAATAAGTTAATTTAAAAAAAAAATTGTATTAAAAGTCGTATAGAAAAAAGTTATAATTCCAAGTTTCAATAATAATTGAAAAATAAATAACTGTATTTTGCGTTCATCGTCGTGATATTAGAACACGCATTAAACATTTTTTGTAGCAAATGTAGTACCAAACAAGTGAAGAAAGAAAAACCATGATTTTTTTGGTTTTTCGTACTGATAAGAACGGTTAAACAAATATTAATCTGTATCGTGTATCGTGGGTTATTTGAATAAAGAACAGTTAATTTTTGTGATATTACATTAGTTGTTTATTGATAATAAAAATGACATTTGTACAACTAACAGTTTTTATAAGAAATTGAGCTGTTTAACTGTATTATTTGATTATCTCGATTTCGATATTCTTTCGTACCTGTGAATAGGTGGTTTAAATTTGTCCCATAAATTGCGAAACATATGTTATTGTTTAAAGTTTGAGACCAATATATCCTTTATTACTTCGTGTTAAAAGAAAGTTTGTGTAATTTAAGAATCTATTAACGTAATTTCTTAAAATTTTTCTAGTGTTTGAAATATTGCCCTTTTTTTGGATTGGTTTCGAGAACATAATGACGTGACATCTGACGTCATAGTCCTCAAACTCTAAAATCACATTAAAAATAATAAGAATGAATTAAAAAAAATTGTTTGCAACAAATCACAACTACCTTACTTTTGGAACGATTAGTTAAAATTTTGTTGCATTAAATAATTATGTCATAATTTTTCAAAGTATTTTAAACAATAATACTGTTTTCACCCCTACACCTCAAATATCAAAAAATGTGAAAACCTAGAAATCGTTTTGTCTGTCTGTCTGAATGTGATCACATCACCTCCGTTATTTCAAAAACTAGCATCTCAATATAAGTGTCAAAGGAAAGCACTTGATCCATGGATAATCTTAAAGATTTTTTATTTTACCTGTCTGTCCGTCTGTCTTCCTGTAATCACATTTCCTCCGTTACTATAAAAGCTACGACATAATATTGGTGTCAAATGAAAGCTTTTGACCCGCCTTAATCCATAGATAACATTAAAGGTTTTTTATACAGGGTGTCCAATTACTTCGGCATCATGTGGAAAAACTTCTTAGGGGTGAAAACAATAAAGTCGTTCAACTTTTTCCGGCCGAATATTTAATATACAAATTATATTACTGATTGAGGGGGGGGTAAGTCTCAATCCAGGGCAAGAAGGGCAAACATAGTAAAAAATAAGGTGAAGTCCTCAAAGTGTACTATGTACATACAACAGTGTACAATTGTTATTAATAATCTAATTAAAAAAAAACTTGTATACATCAATTCCCAACATGATATATACCTTATGTATGCGTCAATATATACAAAATTTTTGGTGTCCCCAAACCATACTTTAGACATATATATATATATATATATATATATATATATTGTAATGAATATTATGATTTGAGAGAAAGTTTATTGATTTGATTGATTTATTTATTGAATTGATATTACTTATTTAAATGTACTAATAGCAACAAGATCTTTTTCTCAGGGGGTGTTAGGTTATGCTAGTTTCTATTGGGTTATTAGGTAGAAGGTATCTGAATAAAATTGATTAATTATAATTATTAATTTATTATAAAATAGTTAAATTAAAACAGTAATGTTGAAAGTTTAATAATGAAACTTGTTAAAAAGAAAGGCCTTTAGTAATTATAAAAGAACTTACTTGATGTAAATTAAGTTAAACTAACCAATATTATTTATGTAATAGCAAGTAAGATTATCAAATACACTAATTATTAAATATCAAGTAAATTCCTTTGTTTTTCTTTTAAATTATAAAATTCAACTAACTACTACAAAAATTTTTAAAAGTTTACAATTTTATCTGACCTTGAAATAAAGTCCTGCTTCCTGATTGGTGGAAAAATCTGTAGTTGATCTATGAAAAACGGAGACGAACGAAGCGATACTTGGAACCTCCGACCTTGGCAAAATGTCGCCTTATTAGACGTTTGGACTCTCGTGTAATATTATTGTGTTTTGTTTGTTCCTCAAATTTGATACAGTTTAGTGTTTGTTGGATTATTGTTCGTTTTATTGTATTAATAATGGTAAGTACACTTATATTCTTCTTTTTTATCGACCAAAAACGTTTTAATTTCACTTTTGGATTCAATCTTAGTAATGTCACTTTTTTGTCACTTTATTTTACTTTTTGATTGTTTTACTTTATTCTTAACGTCACTATTTAACACTTTATTATGATAACTACTTTAAAAACTGTTTGTTCAAATTGACTGTTCACACTCAGATCTTCACTGTTTGACTTCCAATAAAAAACTCCCTTTTAACGACCTCTGTTCAGTCTTTTATAGGTTTCAAACTTCTAGATTATTCGTTTTTTGTTCTAGAGCTTAGTCATTTCTGGGAAAAAGTATGTGTATCTCTTTCTTTCATATATATGACTAGACATACTCACTTCGTCTACTGTCCGATCATTCGAGAATAAAATATTGTATAAATATATCTGTCTCCTTTTTACACATTATCTGTCCTTTTTTTACACATTATATAATCAATTTTCGCGAAGTTTCTACTAAGTACTAGATATAATATCGATACATTATATAATAAAATAATTTCCAACTTAAAATTTTCTTACAAATACACAAAATATACAATAAAATAATACAATATGATAAAATTATTGGATTTAGTTAAATTAAACAACTTCTGTTGATATTTTAATCATTATACTATTGTCAAATATTTAAACATTACAATCAGCCCCCGATTATTTAAAAACATTTCTATAATGATTTAGAAATTTTTTAAATAATCTATTAAACATTTTTTAAATTCTAAGTATATCATACGATATTTTTTTATACTAACCATGGTACAAAAATTTGTTTCGTGAACATTTAATAAAAACGAAGAAGAATCCTTTTTACCGTTCCGTGCACAGAGTCTAGTTCTTAGTTCTATGATCAAATCAAATCAAATGTCAAATTTTAAAATCATCTGTTTATTAACTGCAAATTAAATTTGTGTATGCTTAAATTAATATGTTATGTTAAATTGATCTAAATATCATCTTTATATGTTTTAGGATTTTGAAAATATCTGCATCTGAGGATTTTTTTAAAATTATTTATTTTCTTGAATAAACAGCAACATTTTAACATTATATTTGATATGGTTTTGAACTGCATATAAATAAGATTGTTTTTCTTTTCTTAACTGAATCACTCTAAGTAAGTATTCATCTTAATAAATATTTTATCATCTTGTCCAAGTGTTGTTAGATCTTAACTTCTTTTACTCACTTGTATCTGTTGTTTACAATTTAAATTTATTAAGTATGTTTTCCTCCAATGAAACTGTTTATTGGATTACAGAGTTTATTCTTGTTAAATTGTATAATATTATTATGTCTTTCAATTGTTTATATTATGTTTAAATTAATTGGTTCCATATATAGGCAATAATAGCAATGAAGTTTAAAATTATCATCATTTTATTTCATTATATTTCTTGGAGTATTTTGTAAATAGATTATAATATATTTCCTTCAACTATCAACTTCTTATCACATCATCTTTCTTCTACTATACATACAATTATCATAATCTTATACTTATCATTTCATATTCATCATATAATCTTTATACCTTCTTAAATCATCATCAATAAACATTTCATATCATCTCATATCATGTATCTTCCACATATAAATTATATTTATTTCCATTTATAACTCTTATTTACACTGTTCTCCAAGTATTTATCTTCAAATATTTTATATTTGTTTGTATCTTGGTGCCAATTAATATTAAACTTTATATTTCTTAATGTACTCAATTTGCTTTATTTATAGAATTAATGCTATAGTTTCATTGTTTTAAATTAGTTTTGTATTGATCAAATTAGTTATATAATTATTGTTAATTTCTATTACTCGAACAATTATTATATTAGTGTTTGTTGAATATTTATGTTTTCATATATCCAATAGATCATTAGTTGTTCTTTTACTTAGTTTGATTTAGAGTGATTTATTAATTAGTTTTATTTTTCTCTTTTCAGGTAATATTTTAGATAAATCCATAAACTTACTTGTACCATATATGAAAGATGTTTTGTCACCGATGCAGCATTTTTCTCAAAATCATGATGTCAAAGTTGTTGCCTTATTAGTTTTATTATTGTTTTAATTTTTAATCTTATTGTTAATGTAGTTTTTTTTTTATTTTACTGTTGTAGATGTCATCTTAATATTGCTTATTATCATAGATACTATACTAATAATCTTAATTCTATATCTTATTTCTATTTCCTATACTACTATGTACACATGTGAATACTCTTTATCTAGTTTCTTTTCTTTCTTACTTTCCAATTTTGTTTATTATATTTAATTGATGTGGTTATTATCTTTTGGTATAATTTCTTATGATTTATTATGTAGTTTTTGTTGTCATAATTATATGAGATTGTGTTGTATTGTAATTGTTTTATAAGTCTTTTCTTACTGTCAATTCTTGAATTATGTTCTTGTTTATTTGTTCTCATATATGTTTCTTCTCTTATTTTTGTTAAGTTATAATAATTTGATGTTGGTTCATAATTTGTATGTACTTTTATTGTATTATTATTATCTGGTCTCATTTTATATTTTTGTTTCTTTGTCCATGTTTTTAAATCTTCTTGTGTTTTTATTTCATTATAGTAGTCTAAAGTTGTGTTATATTGCAGCTTCTTATTCCATGTTTCTTCTTCTTCTGTAGTTTCTTTAAATGCTCTTTCCATTTCTAATTTAAGTTTTAAATACCCTTTATCCATAATACATTTCTTGCTTATAAACTCTTTGATTAAACTACTTTTGTGTATATTCTTAGTATTTATGTTTCGTAGAACTTTTTCAAGTAGGTTTATGTTCATTATAACTTTCATATTACTATCTTTTGTCTCAATTATATTAGTTTCTGTTTTTGTTTCAATTTCATTATTTTTGTTTTGTTCAGTAAGTTTATTGGAGATAATTTCTTTTTCTACTACAGTTTCATTTTTATCATCTTCTAATGTTTTCTTCGAATCAATGTTTTCATCATTATTATTTACATCCTTTTCCTCTACTATTATTATGTCTTCTATTATTCTGTCCTGCTTATTATTGTTGTTTATCTGGATTTCTACAATATCAGTTTTTAAAGTTTCCTCTTCATTTTGGAACTAGTTTTTAAAGTCTTCCTTTATTTCCTCTATCATAGTTTGATTAAGTTGTTCCATATCCTTTTTTATTTGTTTCTGTGTATTTTCAATTTTGTTTTCTAAACTTTCCTTTAATTCTTTATTTTGACTTTTCATTTCATTTTCCAATTTTGAGTTCATTTTGTGCATGTCTGTGTTCATTTTCTGAAACATTTCCTTATTTTCATATTTTTGACTATTCATCTGTTCAAGTAAATGTTTCATCATATCCATCAATTGTTCACTGTTGTCTTTTGTTTCTTTAGGTTTTTCTACACTATCATATCTCTTGCAGACAAAACCACCTCTTTCCATGGTTTGTTCTGCTTGAGTAGTGGTTGACTGTTCTTCTGTTTGAAATATGTATTCTTCAGGATTTATTCCCTCTGCTTCTAGTACTTCCTGAAGTCTTGCTATTAATGTTTCTCTAGATCCTTCAGTATTTAGATTTCTGATTTCTAACTCATTTTTAAGTTCTGATAGACTTAGGTCTTTTAATGTCTTTCTTGATTCCATTTTGATTATTTATTGTTTAAGTATTTAGTATAATAATTTATTTTATTAGATTTGATTGTGTTATTATATTATAAGAAAATTGTACTTATGTTACAATAAAATGCAAAAGGTATGTTTATCTGAATAAAATATCATATTATGTTGTCTTTTAATAAGAAAAAAAAACCTTCCTATAGTTTAATATTAAATTGTCTACTATTTTTCAACAGAAATTGTTTATCTATAAACCTAATTTTCCAACAGAAACGAGCCCTATAGTTGGGACGCCACTTGTAATGAATATTATGATTTGAGAGAAAGTTTATTGATTTGATTGATTTATTTATTGAATTGATATTACTTATTTAAATGTACTAATAGCAACAAGATCTTTTTCTCAGGGGGTGTTAGGTTATGCTAGTTTCTATTGGGTTATTAGGTAGAAGGTATCTGAATAAAATTGATTAATTATAATTATTAATTTATTATAAAATAGTTAAATTAAAACAGTAATGTTGAGAGTTTAATAATGAAACTTGTTAAAAAGAAAGGCCTTTAGTAATTATAAAAGAACTTACTTGATGTAAATTAAGTTAAACTAACCAATATTATTTATGTAATAGCAAGTAAGATTATCAAATACACTAATTATTAAATATCAAGTAAATTCCTTTGTTTTTCTTTTAAATTATAAAATTCAACTAACTACTACAAAATTTTTAAAAGTTTACAATTTTATCTGACCTTGAAATAAAGTCCTGCTTCCTGATTGGTGGAAAAATCTGTAGTTGATCTATGAAAAACGGAGACGAACGAAGCGATACTTGGAACCTCCGACCTTAGGTTTGTTCTTTATTGCTGAACTTTCTGCACTAGTGTACACTAGTGACACCGAAGCGTTCTTTATTGCAGTGCAACGTAGAACGAACCCGTTCTTTATTGCGGTGTAACCAAGTTCAGTGCAATAGTTCAGTGTACTCGCTGCCCTAGGTCTGAGGCAGGGTCAGGCAGTGCAGTGCAAGGACCGGGTAAGTAAAAATGGCCGAAAACATAAATAAATAATATAAATAAAGTAATCACAACAAATTATAAATATTAAATTAACTCAATAAATATTAAAGTAACATAACATATTAAAAAAAAGAGAATAATAATATATTTAAGTAGAGTTAGGTGTATTTATTGTTTGTAAATATAAAATAACCTATTAAATATTAAACTAATGTATTTATTGCATAAAATTGTATTTATAATCAATCAATCATTGTGAATTATTTACATTATACAGAATATAAAAAGAATTTTTATAACTAATAGATCAGCTGAAAGCAAAGCCATGGAAAGTGAAACAGCAATTATACAAAGAGATGCAGCAGGAAATATTTTAATTGATGAAGATGGATTTGTTACTTGCATTTCTGAAGGTAAGTCAAATTATCTATCATATAAAATATAAGAGTAATTAAGAAATCAATACAAATGAAAATTTATATATTATTTTTTTAGGAGGGCTGCAATTTCAAATTTGTTATTTAGAGATCAATTTTAACTGTGACTCCATAAATTGTACGATAAACAACAAGTTAATGTTCATTCCATTAAATGATGATAATAATGAAATCAATAAAGAAAATCAACAAGACAACTACATGGAAAATAGAATACCAGAAAACTCAGATAATAATATAGAAGAAACATTTTCATGGTCAGATGCAAGCACAAAATTATTTTTGTGTTTGTATAAAGAAAAAATACATTTACTTACGACAAGAAAAATTAGAAACAAAAAAGTATTATGGAAACAAATAGCAGAAGAAATGAATATACAAGGCTATAATGTATCAAATATACAAACTGAAAATAAATTTAAATCATTAGAAAGAGCTTACAAAAATATGATCACAAATAATAAAAAAACTGGCAGAAGTCGAGCAACATGTTCATATGAAACGTAAGTTATTATATTTCAACTGAAGAATGAATGTTTTTTATAATATAAAATGCATTATTATAGAGAATTGAAGGATTTAATTGGGAGTAAACATAATATTGAACCTCTAATCACATCTGGAAATAAAGGCACAATACTGAGAACTGACAGAACTACACCTACGTAAGTTATATTAAGTTGTTTTAATAATTTGTGTATTATTTCTTATATTAGATAATATTATATAATCTTTTACATAATAATTTCTAAAGTTTAGTTAATAGTTAAAGAACATATATATTTCTTTATACACAAATAATATCGTTTACACAAATTGTTTAATGTGTTGAAAACTAATTATAATGTCATTATAGGTTCACTACTGGTGTATCTGGAACAGAAAGTAATGCAACAACCAGTCAAGATTTTTCAATACTTGAATCGGAAACAAGCAACCAAGAATCAATAGCAACAACACCAACTACATCTAATCAGTATAATCTTAAAAACACACTTTCTGTTAAAGAAATGCAAAGCAGAAGCAAGAGGCAAATGGGCACAACAGCAAAAGTTTTGAAAATGTGTCAAGAAAGTATGAAAGAACTGATAGATCGTATTCAAGAAGAAAAGCACGATAAAATTGAAAGAGAAAAAGAGATATTAGCGGAATATAGACTAATGAGACAATCGTATGAAAAATATTTAGACAAAGTAGAGGAGCAATTAATAATTGCAAACAAAATGAGAGAAGAGAGAAATAATTTATTAAAAGCTTTTCTTGATAAACAAACTAAATAAGTAATTAAGAGTTAAAAAGACTTAAAATTTTATAGTTTATTTTTGTTTTGTTTTTAACATTATTTATTTGTGCATTATTGCACAATTTAATGCAATACTGTTTCTTTTGTTTTGTTTAAAATATTAATTTAATGCAATACTGTTTCTTTTGTTTTGTTTAAAATATTATCTTAATAAATAACTTTTATGTAGTAACTGCTTATATATTACAAAATAAAAAAATTTATAATACAAAATATTTGACATTATTTTCTTTTATTGAGATAGTAAATTACAGATTTCGTCACGAACATGCGTTCCTCTCACATCATCCTCATATTCCCTTGCATTATCGATCATTACAATTGGTCTATTTTGTAATTCAATATCTAGATATTCTTCATTTAGCTGTGGTTCAAAATACTGTAGGTCTTGTACATTCGCAATGTTATGTAATACACAACATGCATGTATGACTTGTACCATTCGTGGTATATCTCGCAATTTGAAATGGTATAACTGACGAAATCTTTGCTTAAGGCAGCCAAATGCATTTTCGATAACAACTCTGCATGAGCTTAGTTTTTGGTTGAATGATCTTTGTGCACGTGTCAAGTGTCCGTTATCCTTATATGGAACAATCAATTGTTTCAAACAGGGATAAGCACTATCTCCCAACAGATAATAATTATCTGAAAATTATTATTATATATGTATATATATATATATATATATAATGTATAATCATGGACCTATTATATGTATATGAACTGCTCATGTAAAAAAAAATGTAGCAGCAGCATGATAGAGATTGAAAATAACTTCAAGCTTTCCCCTCTAAGAAGTGTACACATTGGTTGTCAATGTCTGCGCCATCCAATGAGTGCACTTCTTAAAGGGGAAAGTGTGAAGTTATTTTGCATCTCTTCGTCACGCTGTAGACAATAAATTTCTTTGTTCTAGCAAGGGATGAACAGTTCATATATAATATAGGTCCATGTTTATATTATAAAGCCAATTTTTTTTCCAATTTACCTCCACAAAGATTTTGCAGATCATTATATAGTGTTGAGTTTTTTAAAACTCTTGCATCGTGAACGGAACCTGGATACCCAATAAATACGTCAATAAATTTCATGTCATGATTAACCGTCCCTTGCACATGAATGGAAAAATATTGTTTCCGATTTATATAGGAATCAGGATCTTCCACAGGTTTGTCTATTCTAATGTGAGAACCATCAATAGCACCTGAAAAAGATTTCAATGAGCAAAATATGTTACATTAAAAATGTAAGAATATACTCTTTTATATTTACCAATTATATTAGGAAATCCTTTTCGTTGTAGATAAAAGTTTGAGGTTTGTTCTTTTTCGAGATCAGTTGGATATTTAATAATATTATGCGCTAAAACTAAAATAAAATCGGTTACTCTTGTTATTACTGGATGTAACGCACTTATTGCTATTCCGAATCTATCTGCTATATCTCGATAAGATCCTGTTTGATGACCCACAAACCATAAATAACATAAAATATGTTTTTCAGCGCTTATTTTATTATTTTGCACACGTTCTGAAAAAATAAAGTAACATACAAAATAATAAAATATTTTCATTTTCTAAGTATTATTTTTACTACTTTGTTGCTGTATATATCTAAGGTTAAATTGATTTCGTTAAATACAAACCTTGTATAGAAGTAAATATTTCCGACACTGTAAAATGGTCTATTAATTGATATACTGCTCTTCTTGACAAGCGAAAATGCATGAGAAAATCAACGTTATTATAATTATGAACAATATGTTCGATATAATTGTTTATTTTTACATGTTCAATTCTTTGCGCTAATCCGAAAATTGGATGTAACATGTGTAACTCATAAAAATCTACAAATAACAAATTAAACATTAGGTTAAATTAATTTAAAAAAAATTTTAATTTTTTCATAATATAATAATAGGTACATTGCATATAAAATAAATACCATTGTCATCGTTGAATAGGTTGAAATGGAAACAACATATTATTTTCTTCATCATCAGAAGAATCAAATAAATCATTTAAGATCATCGCCATGTTGATTATTGCACTGACGCGTTATTTATACTTGCTCACAAGTAACCAGTCCTGCTTGCACTAGTTCCGTTTAGTGCAGTGCAGTAGGAACTCAGTTCAGCAATAAAGAACAAACCTCTTGGCAAAATGTCGCCTTATTAGACGTTTGGACTGCAAGAATACATCCAGCGCCGGATTCCGTTATGAGGTTAAAATAAGCCAATTAAAATGATGCTTGTGGGCGGAGTTCCTACCGTTGATATTTTATGTGACGTTTAAACTAGATATAACTGAAAGTAATTTTTAAGGTTTTAAGCAGGTATTTATTATTTTACGATTGTTTTCCTTTGATTTTTTCTTCATTTCATAGTCTTTAAAAGTAGGTTAACAAAAGGTATTGATTTTTTGTGGAAAATTTTAACTAGGTACCTAACGTGTAAATGAAAAACTTTGTGTCTTCCCACAGACATATATGTCTGTGTGTCTTCCTCGTTAAATGAAAAATTCATTAATGTGAGTATCAAATCAAATATCTATTTTTGGCGTATAGGTAGTAATAAGAACAATTATTAAATTAAATCTACCAATTTTTTAGTCTGTTTTGCCACCTGGCTGGGGAACAAAAATTATGGAGAAAAAGATAATAGAAGGTGAAGATAAGTTCCATAACGTTCAGTTGCAATTTTTTGTTAATTTCACGAACAAAAAAGTGTTTGGTAAATGGTTAAGAGAGTTTGAAAACTTAACCAATTCATCATACGTTATAAATAATACGGTTATTGAGGATAGAGAACGGATTAAACTTAAGTGAAATATTTAAATGATGTATTGGTACCTATACATAATATATTGAATTTTTGAGATTATTAAAATTATTTAGTAAACATTTAAAAAGTTTTATTTACCATATAAAGTTTAAATTTAATTTTAGATGTCACCACTTTACTCGGTGCTCAAAAACTTACGAACCATCTTCACAAATTAAAACGAGAAATACCAACTGCCCTTCAAAATTAACAGTAAAAATTCATATTAGATATTAGAAAAAAATACATGGGCATACAAGAAAAATTCCAACTTTTACAAGAAGCACCTTGTGAAATAACTCTTATTGTAACACACAATCAGGCAATTCAGATTATTTGCGGTTTCGGAAAGTTAGTAATGATGTAAGAGAACAGTTATTACGTCTCTACAAGAATGGACATACAGCAGGAACAGCATTAGAAATGATTAAGTGCAATATCCAGCTAACTTGTGATGACTACAACACAGCTTTAGCAGATAGGAATAGATGCCCAAGTTATAAATATTTGATAAAAACTGGATTTCATTATGGATTAAAACTACAATAATTTGCCCAAATCTATGAAATATTTCAACTCTCGGAGGTTGGAGGATAGTAATAAAAAATCCTCAGTATTTTTACCCTTAATTTAGTTACTGATAACCAAAACATGTATATTAAT
The DNA here is from genome assembly GCA_035357415.1 of Ophraella communa. Lineage (NCBI taxonomy): Eukaryota > Metazoa > Arthropoda > Insecta > Coleoptera > Chrysomelidae > Ophraella > Ophraella communa. The sequence continues at coordinate 24,662,049 of CM068990.1, read as the reverse complement.
TAAATTAAACTTATTTAAAAAAAACCTGAAATTATCCCCTGGCATAATAAAAAAATACACCTTTATAATACATTTTTACACTGCAATTATATATTTTTTTACTTTCTAGCCTAGAAAGCACAAATTGAAAAAGTGCGCCAAATATCCAAGCCACACCTACTAATATTTCTATTGGCCTATTTTAGCCTCATAACGGAATCCGGCGCTGGATGTATTCTCGCGTTTGGACTCTCGTGTAATATTATTGTGTTTTGTTTGTTCCTCAAATTTGATACAGTTTAGTGTTTGTTGGATTACTGTTCGTTTTATTGTATTAATAATGGTAAGTACACTTATATTCTTCTTTTTTATCGACCAAAAACGTTTTAATTTCATTTTTGGATTCAATCTTAGTAATGTCACTTTTTTGTCACTTTATTTTACTTTTTGATTGTTTTACTTTATTCTTAACGTCACTATTTAACACTTTATTATGATAACTACTTTAAAAACTGTTCAAATTGACTGTTCACACTCAGATCTTCACTGTTTGACTTCCAATAAAAAACTCCCTTTTAACGACCTCTGTTCAGTCTTTTATAGGTTTCAAACTTCTAGATTATTCGTTTTTTGTTCTAGAGCTTAGTCATTTCTGGGAAAAAGTATGTGTATCTCTTTCTTTCATATATATGACTAGACATACTCACTTCGTCTACTGTCCGATCATTCGAGAATAAAATATTGTATAAATATATCTGTCTCCTTTTTACACATTATCTGTCCTTTTTTTACACATTATATAATCAATTTTCGCGAAGTTTCTACTAAGTACTAGATATAATATCGATACATTATATAATAAAATAATTTCCAACTTAAAATTTTCTTACAAATACACAAAATATACAATAAAATAATACAATATGATAAAATTATTGGATTTAGTTAAATTAAACAACTTCTGTTGATATTTTAATCATTATACTATTGTCAAATATTTAAACATTACAATATATATATATATATATATAAAGAAAAGTAGTCACAATTTTTTTGACTAGTTTGGAAAAAAAACACAATTTCTTTACTTTAATTTTGGGTATTGTAGTCAATATATGAAGGGCTTAAATAAAAGCACACTATTTTTTGAATATCCAAGCTTTCGGAAACATTTATTTCCTTTTTCAAGGAGTTCTACAAAACAATTGAATACAAAAATTACAATAGGAATCAAATTATTATGAATATTTATAACTTACCAAAGATTAGATTAATATTAAAATAAACAACTTTACAAAACTGAATATTAACAGCAAAAGGCTGTGGTAAAATAAATCGTAGTACATATCAATTTTTAAAATATAAGAACATCGAAAAAAATCTTAAAAAACAGTTTAAAATTTTTAAAAACAAGTCAAAAGTTAAACATGATTATAAAAAAACGTAATATAACATTGATATACTCTCTACGAGGCACATCACGAACTAAAAGGAAGGTTAAGAATGATTGAAAAATATTTAAAGTATTGAAGAGATGGAAAAAACATACATTATATTTATTTTTATACTAGAAAGAAACTTAAAATCAGTGGTACCAAAAAGTTTATATAAAACAATATTATTTAATCTATAGTATTATTGAAATTTATTTATATATATATATATAATCCAACTGGTTTTTTATTTCGGGTAAGCGGTCAGTAAAAACTAACTTGAAATTACTTAATATTTATTCTATCTATTTTCTCAATATTTCGCTAATATATCATTAGCTTCATCAGGAGAAGCTGAAAAGAACATGATAGGCAACAATCAAATAATTTTGTTTTTAACACTTTGTAGTACTTACAGATATTGGTCTAAATGTAAAAACATAAATTCTCGAACATGAAATAAAATATTAATAAGTTACGAGGTTAAAATATAAATTAAAATTAAAAGATACAAAACATTAACATCTTAATCACAAATGGCACAGAGCAACCAGGTACAACATAAAACAGAAATATTTTCAAAACATCTAATGATACTGCATTAATTGGTAGATACGTTTTTTATTTTATTTTTTGTATTTATTATAATTTGTGTTATAAAAAGAAAGACTATTTATCGGGTGTATAGTACGTAGCAGTAGTCAAAATATTAAATTAAAAGTTTAGAATATTGCAATATATATTGCTGAGTTTTTCAGTGTCCGTTTTATAATTTATTGAGTTTTTATTTTTTTGTATGTGAAACATTTCAAAAAACAGTCTACTTTTATAATTATTGGCTCTACATAGAATTTCAGTATTATCATAGTCAAACTGATGACCTGTGTCTTGGCTGTGTTGCACAATCGCGCAGCGGTTTTTGTGTGTTTTGCAATCACTTTTATGTTGCGTTATTCTTTGTTTAAGCCACTGGGATGTTTGTCCAATGTAGCAACTATCACATTCGCAACATGGTATTTTGTAGATAATATTGTTCATTAATTGATTTGGTAATTCCTAAATTACCATTTGAGTTACCTTTTTTGTATAAATTTGTAGACGACATAATATGTGCAATTCCATCTGAATGTGTAGACACTACAGTAAACATATTTAATTCTTACAATAAACAATTGCAGTTTACTATCGAAATTGAAAGCTCGCGCAGTCTACCTTTTCTAGATACAAAAGTAATTAGGAATGAAAGTAATAAAATTATTTTGGATTGGTATGAAAAACCAACGGCTTCGGGTAGGTATATTAATTATTTTTCAAATCATCCAACCAGTCAAAAGTTAAATTCTATAACAGCAGCAAAAAACCGTGTTATGCATATTTCGGATCCCACCTATTTTAAGAAGAATTTAGATGTGTTATTAAAAACCTTCATTAACAATGGTTATCCACGACACTTGGTTAAAACTTTACTGAATGGAAATAACTTTTTTGATGGAGCCATTGACAGTGGCGCGACACCTCCAGTATATAAAAAACTTCCATTTATAAACAGTCTAACTCATTCTGTCATGTCGCACATAAAACAGTTTTCAGATATTAAAATAGCCAAATATAATTTTATCAACACCTCACAACTGTTTACAAAAATTAAGGATAAGACACCAAATCAATTAATGAACAATATTATCTACAAAATACCATGTTGCGAATGTGATAGTTGCTACATTGGACAAACATCCCAGTGGCTTAAACAAAGAATAACGCAACATAAAAGTGATTGCAAAACACACAAAAACCGCTGCGCGATTGTGCAACACAGCCAAGACACAGGTCATCAGTTTGACTATGATAATACTGAAATTCTATGTAGAGCCAATAATTATAAAAGTAGACTGTTTCTTGAAATGTTTCACATACAAAAAAAATAAAAACTCAATAAATTATAAAACGGACACTGAAAAACTCAGCAATATATATTGCAATATTCTAAACTTTTAATTTAATATTTTGACTACTGCTACGTACTATACACCCGGTAAATAGTCTTTCTTTTTATAACACAAATTATAATAAATACAAAAAATAAAATAAAAAACGTATCTACCAATTAATGCAGTATCATTAGATGTTTTGAAAATATTTCTGTTTTATGTTGTACCTGGTTGCTCTGTGCCATTTGTGATTAAGATGTTAATGTTTTGTATCTTTTAATTTTAATTTATATTTTAACCTCGTAACTTATTAATATTTTATTTCATGTTCGAGAATTTATGTTTTTACATTTAGACCAATATCTGTAAGTACTACAAAGTGTTAAAAACAAAATTATTTGATTGTTGCCTATCACGTTCTTTTCAGCTTCTCCTGATGAAGCTAATGATATATTAGCGAAATATTGAGAAAATAGATAGAATAAATATTAAGTAATTTCAAGTTAGTGTTTACTGACCGCTTACCCGAAATAAAAAACCAGTTGGATTATTTATTAGTACGGTCAAAATAGAATAATTGTTTAAATATATATATATATATATATATATATATTATTATGATTTTATTAATTTATTTGTTGTTGGGTCCTTATGTTTTCTTTTTTGTTTTATTATTTTAATTTTTTCTGATGATTGAATGTTATTTTAGTAAATTCACGTTAATTGTGGCATGATATTATTAGTGGTTTGTTTTTATTTGATTTGACGTAATTGTTGAAGTTTTTTACTACAATAATAATGTTTTTTAGCCCCTTAAATAATATGTTGTATAATGATGACTAGCTCAAATAAAACTAAATGTTTCTTGAAAATAGACACTATCGTTAATCGAAAAATTATATCTCAGGTCGTACAGGTTTCACCACAGATTTACGCTCAAACAAATTATAAATTTTCTATCAAAATGAAATTCAAAAATCTTTACAATAAAGTAGTATAAATGTTCTCTAGCGGCTAATAACTATTATCGCTTTAAAACAGTTTATACGCACACTTAATACAAATTAAATAACGGTACCTTTTTTAACTTTGTCTCTCGAGTGTTCGCCATTCACATGTAGGTGTCGCTGGAACTGGTGGTCTATCTTCTCTTCTGGTGAGCACGTGGGATGTAGAACTTCCAATTGTTTAATTAAAGACAGAAACTCTTACGATGTAGAATTTATTATTGTTTACTTGTGGATTTGTTTATACAATTTACTAGTTGATAAGACTCCCTTTATACAAGTGGTGTGTTACAAAGTTTTATACTAGGATTATTTCTGATATAAGGTAAGTCAAGCTTCTTATATTAATTTAATACTAACTTTTGTATCATTAAAATTACAGTTGAAACTGTTATATTATAAGATTACTCTGCTCGATTCAACAAACCTATTTTCGATTCAAAGTCGAATACTGTTAACTTATAAAGTTAATAAAATTTATGACTAATCAAAGTCTTTTTTAAAAATGTAGATTACGAGCTGAATATTATAATAACTGTTGTTGAATGTTTTGAAAATGAGTCTTGAATCTTTTTAAAAATTAAACTTGAGTATTGAGTCGTGAAAGTTTTTTAAATTAAATCTTAAATGTTTGTTGAAAATTTTTTTTTTAAACGAAGCTTTAATGTTTGTATAAAGGGTCTTGACTCCCTTAAAATTTGGCTTGAATCCCCTTTTATTCTTTCTGACTGGTTCTTTTACGTAAAGACTGAGATCCCTCTCTCATTATTCTCTGACCAATAAAAATGCTTCATTTAAAAACTCCACGAGAACCAATCAGAAGGAACTATTTCTTAATTTGCTTATTTCTAACTAACTACTTATATTTTACAAACAATTTTTTTACATAATATATACAATAATCATTTTTAATGTTCAATAATTTTTTATAATTTATTATGGTCGGAAAAGCTCTCAAATTATATTATCACTGAGGCTTGAAGTCATAAATTCGACCGATATACTTCCGAGTAACTCATACGTCACAACGTGCAGCTGCTATTCTATGCTCTTGGAGTTCGAGGAAACTAAACATTTCAAACACGCGATGGTGTGTACAAGCACTCGTAGTTCTGATAATTTGACGTCACACAGGCACAGGTGCACTTCTAAAGTTTTGGAGTTCATGGAAACTAAACATTTCAAACACGCGATGTTGTTGTTGTGTACGAGCAGTCGTAGTTCTGATAGTTTAACGTCACACATATGCACAGGTGTTATTCGTAGAAGAACTTTTTATACACTTTTGTAGATCTTTGAAAATCCTTTTATATATTTAACAGAAAAATATTTTACAAAAATTTATAATTTGTTCGTTTGTTTTATTTTACATTTAGAATTATATTTTCATTATTATTTATTTTTTTAATGGTGATTTTGATTATTTTTATGTAATGTGATTACTTTTTTATTATTTATTTTTGCTTTTAATTGACTTAACGATTTTGTTTTTGATTTAATCATCATAATACACATTCTTATTGAAATTAATATTTTCTTTAATGAATAATTTTTTTATGATAATAAAACTTCGTCTCAACTTCCCCCCAAACTTGTAATAAATTTATCGACGGATAAATTTTTATAAGTTTCCATTTTCTACTTTAACTTCAAACTATATCCTATTTTATTTTATTTACATATTTATTTACACTTAACTACTAATTATATTACTTGAGTGAACTTACATGAAACACGCCACGTGAAATTTTTGTGTTAGGAAACATTAGAATTTATTTTCTACTTTTTTTTTAAACATAAGCGCATCGTATCATCTTTTTCTTACCCACTACTATAGGATTAATACTATAACTTATAGTTCTATCTGCCAACAGTTTCTTTAAATGTTTATCTACCGCTTCTTGATATTTATAGGGAATTGGATAACTTTTTGACTGAAACTCTCTATTTTTTTAACTTTAATACTTTGGGAATAATTTTTAGCTACTCTAGATTCATCATTAATTAAACTTTTATATCTTTCTACCAATTTTATAACTTCATTTTTTTTTTCATCCTTTGTTGCAATTTATCATCACCTCTAAATTCTTTTCATTAATCCTATCATCGGCATCAATTGCCCTTTCATCATAATCATAGTTTAATTTATTTTTTTGGTATCTAAGACCCTTTCTAAATGATTATCATTTCCATTTTTATTTAAATTTAATTCGGCATCTATGGCCACATTATTAAATATATTTCGGCACCCTTGTACCATTAAATTGCAACTAGATTCACAAATTTCACTTATTTTTTCTTGGCAGAAATTTTTATTACTATTTTCTAATGACTCGTCGAATATACTAATTATATTATAATTACAAGTTAATTTTAAAACATTTATTACCTCAAATTTTATTTCATTATCCCCAAATATTACTGCATTTTTGATATAATTTATTATAATTTTATTCTTTGATAATTCATCGTTACCCAATAATATATCATATTTTAATTTATTGACTATCAATAACTGAACATTTAATTTTACATTATTTATATTCAAAGAAGCAAAAACTGTTTTATTAGAATATCCTAAACTTTTATCATTTATCCCTGTAAAATTTACTTTTGGAATATTGATTATATTGTTTTTTAACATTGAGATTTTATTTACTGTATTTTCTGATATTAAAGAAACTGTAGACCCTGTATCTATTATAATGCTTAATAAATTGTTATCAATATTTGCTTTAATTAATACTAATTCTATTTCTTTAATTTCTAGATGCAGATTATCCTTGTCCATTAAAAATTCACGTGGGTGTACAAAGTCACATCTAGCGCTATTTACATTGTGCACCCCTATTGAAAATTTGTGGTTTGGGCATCATCTACTGGAGATCTGGCCCTAGGAGTTCTACTACCTGAACGTGCAATGTCTCTCGGTGTATTATTTGTCTCATTTATCCCCTCATTACTGTTACTCGTATTAATTGCGTTTACTTGTCTATTATTATTGTTTGTATTTGCTCGATTATTGTTATTTTGTTCAAATCTATTAAATTTTCTATTATTATAATTATTGTTAAAATTTCTAATATTCTGATTATTATTGTAATTTCTATTATTATTGTAATTGTTCCTATTTTCATTATTTTGATTTCTGTTTTGATTATTGTAGTTATTGTTAAAATTATTATTATTATTTTGTCTGTTAAAATTGTTATTGTTACTTTGCCTATTAAAACTTCTATCATTGTTATTAAAGTTTCTTACATTATTTCTATTCTGATTGTTGATACTATTACTTAAATTTCTTTCAATTCTCTGTAAATATGTTATTAAATGATCAAATTTATTAATATTTTGTACTGCAATTATCTCAGATATTTCAGGTTTAAAATGTCTTGATAAAAACATTACAATTTCTGCCTCTGGTAGAGGAGGAGTTAAATATTGACAAGTAGCATAGAGTTGTAAAACATAGTTGGATAGATTATTCTTTGTATTATCAAATTTGCCAAAATACAATCTTTCCCTGACTTTACTCTGTTGTAATTCTGACCAGAAAGTATCTAGAAATACCTTTTCAAAGGTTTCAAATGAATCTACAAACATTTCTTTGCAATTCCACCACAATAGTGCATTGCCTGTTAAACTTGACCTGATAAATTCTTTAAAGTCTTGTAAATTTTTAATTTTATAGTATTTATTTTTAATTGAATGTAAATAATTTATAGGATGTATCTTCCTATAATCCCCACAAAATTTCGAACTTTCTTCAAACTTCCCCCCTATATTTAAAATTTGAAAACCCAAGTCAGGTGTTACGCGATTGTCTGATAATTCAGAAATATTTTGATTCACTTGTTTTATTTTATTTTCGAGTTCCTCCTTTAATTTCTTGATTTCTTTACTGTTTCCCACGTTTATATTTGTACTTAATTTTTCTTCTATTTCTTTTCTTAATTGTCTCTCTGTTTTTCTGATTTCCTGTTCGGCTATGTCCAAATTTATTTGTATTCCTCTTTTCACGTTATCTTCGATTTCTGATATTCTTGAGTTTAATTTCAACTTGTTTTCGCTTGTTCTTTTGTCTATATTTTGTACTTGTTTATTTAAAAATTCTTGTTTTTCCTCAATTACTTCAATCTTTTTCTCTTGATTTTCTACTTTCTTGTCCAATTTTTCCGTTATTTCATTCAATTTTCTCGTTATTTCCTCAGAATTTTGTCTATTTTGTTTTTTCATTTCTTCAGAGTTAGCTTCTAATTTTCTTGTCATCTCTTCCGAGTTGGCTTCTAGTTTTTTCGCTATTTGTTCTGAATTGGCTAGGATGATGCTCATCAAATCTGCCAATGTGACATTTCCTCCAGTTTGTGAAGAAGTACCATCTTTTTGTTGAGGTTCATCTTCTTGTTCCCCCCTTTCTTCTGGTTCTTCAGCATTGTTAGCAAACATGTCTATTTGTTCTTGGCTTTTTAATCTGTTAATTAGAATTTGTTTGGTTCCTTTATCATCCAAATTCCTGTTTCTAAGTTCTTGCCTGAGTTCTTCAACTTTCCAGGTGTCAAAATTAACTTCCTCTTTATCAGACATTATGTTTCGACTTTTTATATTTATAATAAAATGTTAGAAATATTTATTTTATAGGTTAATTACAGTTACAATAATCTATTAGTATTTTTATTTTTAAATAAATTTTAATGTAATGTTTATTGATTTATTTTTTGTTATTAAACTATTAAAATCTGTGATTTTAATCGAGCCCGATACGTTGGTCGCCAAGTTATTATGATTTTATTAATTTATTTGTTGTTGGGTCCTTATGTTTTCTTTTTTGTTTTATTATTTTAATTTTTTCTGATGATTGAATGTTATTTTAGTTAATTCACGTTAATTGTGGCATGATATTATTAGTGGTTTGTTTTTATTTGATTTGACGTAATTGTTGAAGTTTTTTACTACAATAATAATGTTTTTTAGCCCCTTAAATAATATGTTGTATAATGATGACTAGCTCAAATAAAACTAAATGTTTCTTGAAAATAGACACTATCGTTAATCGAAAAATTATATCTCAGGTCGTACAGGTTTCACCACAGATTTACGCTCAAACAAATTATAAATTTTCTATCAAAATGAAATTCAAAAATCTTTACAATAAAGTAGTATAAATGTTCTCTAGCGGCTAATAACTATTATCGCTTTAAAACAGTTTATACGCACACTTAATACAAATTAAATAACGGTACCTTTTTTAACTTTGTCTCTCGAGTGTTCGCCATTCACATGTAGGTGTCGCTGGAACTGGTGGTCTATCTTCTCTTCTGGTGAGCACGTGGGATGTAGAACTTCCAATGGTTTAATTAAAGACAGAAACTCTTACGATGTAGAATTTATTATTGTTTACTTGTGGATTTGTTTATACAATTTACTAGTTGATAAGACTCCCTTTATACAAGTGGTGTGTTACAAAGTTTTATACTAGGATTATTTCTGATATAAGGTAAGTCAAGCTTCTTATATTAATTTAATACTAACTTTTGTATCATTAAAATTACAGTTGAAACTGTTATATTATAAGATTACTCTGCTCGATTCAACAAACCTATTTTCGATTCAAAGTCGAATACTGTTAACTTATAAAGTTAATAAAATTTATGACTAATCAAAGTCTTTTTTAAAAATGTAGATTACGAGCTGAATATTATAATAACTGTTGTTGAATGTTTTGAAAATGAGTCTTGAATCTTTTTAAAAATTAAACTTGAGTATTGAGTCGTGAAAGTTTTTTAAATTAAATCTTAAATGTTTGTTGAAAATTTTTTTTTTAAACGAAGCTTTAATGTTTGTATAAAGGGTCTTGACTCCCTTAAAATTTGGCTTGAATCCCCTTTTATTCTTTCTGACTGGTTCTTTTACGTAAAGACTGAGATCCCTCTCTCATTATTCTCTGACCAATAAAAATGCTTCATTTAAAAACTCCACGAGAACCAATCAGAAGGAACTATTTCTTAATTTGCTTATTTCTAACTAACTACTTATATTTTACAAACAATTTTTTTACATAATATATACAATAATCATTTTTAATGTTCAATAATTTTTTTATAATTTATTATGGTCGGAAAAGCTCTCAAATTATATTATCACTGAGGCTTGAAGTCATAAATTCGACCGATATACTTCCGAGTAACTCATACGTCACAACGTGCAGCTGCTATTCTATGCTCTTGGAGTTCGAGGAAACTAAACATTCCAAACACGCGATGGTGTGTACAAGCACTCGTAGTTCTGATAATTTGACGTCACACAGGCACAGGTGCACTTCTAAAGTTTTGGAGTTCATGGAAACTAAACATTTCAAACACGCGATGTTGTTGTTGTGTACGAGCAGTCGTAGTTCTGATAATTTAACGTCACACATATGCACAGGTGTTATTCGTAGAAGAACTTTTTATACACTTTTGTAGATCTTTGAAAATCCTTTTATATATTTAACAGAAAAATATTTTACAAAAATTTATAATTTGTTCGTTTGTTTTATTTTACATTTAGAATTATATTTTCATTATTATTTATTTTTTTAATGGTGATTTTGATTATTTTTATGTAATGTGATTACTTTTTTATTATTTATTTTTGCTTTTAATTGACTTAACGATTTTGTTTTTGATTTAATCATCATAATACACATTCTTATTGAAATTAATATTTTCTTTAATGAATAAATTTTTTATGATAATAAAACTTCGTCTCAATATATATATATATATATATATATATATATATATATATATATATATATATAAACTTTACCAAGATGACTCATATTGAAGTGAGTATTTACGAAATTCTCCAATATATTGGAAACAGAAGTAGGCCATTACAAGAGGGTGAAGCTGTTTTAAAAGCGGGACACGTAATATTATGTGGTATTTCTGGAGGAAATCCTGATATTATCAAGAGTTTATGCCTCCAAACATCGGGCTTAACGTCACCACTCCATGAAATAAGTATTGAAATTAATAAAGATGTCACCAAGTGGAAATGTGCTTGTTCCTGCAATGCTGGATTATCTGGATTTTGTAAACACATTGTGGCTACCTTAATCTATGTAAACAGGTCAGTACAATGATATGAATCATAATTTTAACTGACCCACAAAAATATTCAATTGAGTATATATTATACTATACTATTTAAATTATAGAAATGAGCAGTTAGAAGTAGTCAGCAGTACCGACTTGGCACAGAAATGGGGTAAAGAAAAGAAAGGATTAGAGGAAACTCACAAACCTGAGCCTTTTAAGTATTCCTGTCACCCATTGGCAAAAAGGAAGAAAGTTTGTTTCAAAGCTTCCACAGGATTAGATGAAGAGAATTTCGCTTTGCTTACGACAGGTATTATTTTTATTTTAATAATTGATTTCTATAAATTAATCAATAGAATTGGATAAGCGTGCCTAAATTATTTTTTCTCAATTGTCAAATACAAACCCTGGGTTGCACAAAAGTTATTCATGGTTTAGAATATTTAACAAAATGTTATGTCAGTGTCATTCATTTGATGCTTTCACTAGGCAACTTGCCAAAATCTGACATTTTGTTAAACATTCTAAGTACTAACACGCCCTTTATATTTCAGCATCCTTACAAGTGGAGTGAAAGCCGTGTTATCGCACATTGAGAAGTCAGAATTCTTAAATAAACTGAAACTGATTGTTATAGTCGAACTATATCCGCTAGAAGCATGCTGTCTTCAAATTCAATCCCTGTCAGCTAGCAACATTTTAGAAATAGCACTTCATGAACAAGGTTCAACAGAGTGGATGAAAGAAAGGCAATTAAGAATCACAGGTAGGTTTAAAATTATCTCAGAATATATCATTTGCAAAGTATGTAATATGCATTTTTTATTTTAGGATCAACATGTTACTCAATTTTTACTTTTAGTAAAGAGGAAGAATGGGTTTACAAAGCCAAAAAATTCTTTTTCCCAAAGGGATTTGAAAATAAATATACCAAGTATGGTAAAAAATATGAAAAAGAAGCTTTGTCAATATTTAAAGAGAAAACGAATTACCAAATAGTAGCCCCAGGATTTATAGTGTCTAAGGCATTTCCATGGCTAGGATTTTCACCTGACGGTATAATATTGGAGAATGATGTTCCCTCAAAATTAATTGAAATTAAATGCCCATATGTTGGTGAGTAAATTATGGAGACTATTACTGTATCTATTAATATCTCCTTATCATCAGAAACATCTAAATTGTAATTTTTGTTTTAGGAAAAGAAAAAGGACCAAAAAATTTCATCGAGTCATGTGACTATTTAGAGGGAACAAATTCTGACATAAGACTGAAGAAAAAACACACTTACTATGGCCAAGTGCAATTAGGAATGGCTCTCTTGGGTTTGAATATGACCACTCTAATAATTTACTCCAGCCAATCAAAAACTTACCTGGAAGTTAGTGTCCATTTTGAAGAAAGTTTTGCCCAACAACTAATTAAGCAAATAACTGACAATTATTTTGTACACATGTTACATGTTTACTGTTTAAATAAATAAAGACTAACTAGTAAATTGACGTGTTTTGTTAATAACTTCTAATAGCCTGTTTGCTGAAACTGTAAGGGAGATGTTAGAATAAACATAGTACAGTGGAACCCCAGAAATCCGAACTAATTGGGGCTGACACCTGTTCGGATTTCGGAAAATTCGGATTTTCCGGACTTTTTTTATAAAATACTCTTAAAATGATATTTTCATTTAGAGTCAACCTCAGATGTGCCATTAAAACGTAAGGCAAAGTCGGGCGTCAGAGATGTACGTGGCAAAACAATAGGTGGCATGTGGTGGGGGTTCAGTGACCTACTTAGCTTGCGTAAATCATAGTTACCATGACAACACGGGTTAAAAATAGCGGCTGACCATTCCCTCACCTACCCGCCGCGTCGGCTCAGTCGAGACAGTGTCAGTGGTGAGTTCAGACCTTGTTTATGTTGTTGAATATCGAGCGATAGAGTGTTTATACCGTGTGTGCAATACCGTGTTAATTTAAAGTTTAATTGTGTTTAAAATGTCGAGAAAACGTAAACATAGTGCCTGTACACTTCAAGAAAAACTTCAAGTGCTGAAACGTCTCGACAACGGAGAAACTGCCACTAAGTTAGCAGTTGAATTTGGTGTTGGCAAAGCGACTATCACCGATTGGAAAAAAATCGTTCTAAAATTGAACAGTTCTGCAGTGCAACTAGTGAAAAAACACTTGAAAAACGCTGCAACTCATCAAATTCCGTTTATGAAAAACTCGACGAAGCGACTTTTTGTGGTTCACCCAGGAAAGACAGAAAGGTGTACCTATCAGCGGACCTTTGATTCAAGAGAAGGCATTGCAACTAAATAAAATGTTGAATGGCGACTCTTCATTCACTGCCAGCAACGGCTGGTTAAATCGCTGGAAAAATCGACACAGCGTTCGTCAGCTATCAATAACAGGGGAAAAGTTATCCGCCGATGTCGCCGCTGCTAATGATTACTTAAATGAATTTTCAGACCTGATTGGTTCTGAAAACCTCTCACCCCAGCAGGTGTATAATGCCGATGAGTCAGGTCTGAATTTCAAAGCTCTGCCAACCAAAAGTCTGGCTTCAGAATTGGAATCCTCTGCCCCAGGTTTTAAAATGAACAAAGAACGCCTTACTGTTCTAGCCTGTTGCAATGCTGCGGCAACGAACAAAATCCCACTAATGGTGATTGGAAAAGCTGCTAAGCCTCGTGCCTTGAAAAACATTAATATGAACTCCCTTCCGGTATTTTATAGAAATCAGAGGAAGGCATGGATGAATGGTGACCTATTCAAGGAATGGTTTGAGAAGCAGTTCGTTCCCTCTGTAACAAAATTTAACGAAGAGAACAACTTGCCAAACAAAGCATTGCTTTTAATTGACAATGCCACCTCTCACCCAGCTGATACGGTGCTTGTCAAGGGTGACATTAAGGCAATTTTTTGCCCCCAAACGTAACCCCATTGTTGCAGCCAATGGATCAAGGCGTGCTGCAAAACATCAAGCTTTATTACCGAAAAATGCTCTTGCGAACCCTAATTGAAGGAGAAGAGGATTCCTCCATCAAGGATCGCTTGAAAAAGATTACAATTAGGGACGTTATTTACTGGGTTGCAGAAGCCTGGCAAAAATGCAGCAAATCTTTGATTCAAAAATCTTGGAAAAAACTGTGGCCAAGTCTGGAATTCGAAGAAAACGATTTCCCCACCCAGACAAATTTAAGTGACTTAATTCCATTGGTCCAACAGATCCCTGGATGTAAAAGAGCAGAAGAAAATTGTCTCCAGGAATGGATTGACCAAGACAACGACGGAAATCAAGATTTAAATGATGAAGACATCGTGACAATGGTGATGGATGGAAGGGAAGGTGGTGCTGATGAAGATGAAGAAAGTGAAGAGAATGACTTGACGCCCGATCTCGTGTCACACGCGGACGCTGCAAATGCACTAGAATTGGCCCTGCGTTACGTGGAACAACACCCGGCCGCTACTACGACAGACGTAATGTTCATGCGGCGTTGGCGCAACATGGCGTCTTCAAGCCGGTTTACTTCGTTGCGCCAAAAGAAGTTGACAGATTTTGTCCCCGCCTAAGTTTTTACCCTGTTTTCGTTTTAAAAGTTATGTAAATATGTTTTATAAGTTAAGAATAAACACCAGTTTTGTACCAGATCTACGTGCGTAGTTTGTTTTTCCTATAATCACCAGTTCGAATTTTTTTTTTAATCAGCAAATGATGTTCGGATTTTCCGGACTTTCGGATTTCCGGGGTTTGGATTTCCGGGGTTCCACTGTACATTGAAGTTTATTTTGTTAGTAAGAAAATCTTGACAGGAAACTAGAAATATATATCATTTATTAAACATTACAGTTTCTTAGACAATATTCCATATAAATGTTTGCATTTATTTTGTACATTTTTAAGCTTCTGAGCTAGAATTTGAGCTGTGATTCAGTAGGTATCAAGGTCTAGAAAGGAAGTTAAACTAATTTTATGAATTAGAGCGTCTTTATTATAATTGACATTTACTATTACTAAAACTATATTAATATATGATACAATATACATTTAAAACAATCTTTTCCACCTATTCAATGCATGTTTCAACTTATCCCTGTATAGATCTTTTCATTTTTAACCACATATTAAATTATTTTACCATCTGCTAGAATTGGTGTAGATAAATTCACCATAGCTGCTATAATAGTCATTATTTTATCTGCATAAGGTATTAAAAACCAGTTAAGTTGTTCGTGAAAAATAGATAATCATGCAAAGGAAATATTTAGCTTCAATTTGCATAAAACCAAAATTATCCGCACAGCACATCTTGTCATGGTATTCAGAATATCAAAATTTACTCCTAAAACAAATGAAGAAATATTCAAATATTTATAATGCATATCATAATGATTATTCATATTCTAACCTGTGAAACTTATTAACTTCTCGTCAGTATTTAATATTTGAGGTAGTTGAAAAAAATCTGTACTTTGAGTTTCTGTTGCTTTATCTTCATAAAATATGTTCTCCAATGGTTCTAGGTGTGTTAAAGGAATGTAGTTACTAGTGCCTGGCCTTTCAAATTGAGCTTGTGGAACTCCAACGTT
Source organism: Ophraella communa (assembly GCA_035357415.1). NCBI lineage: Eukaryota > Metazoa > Arthropoda > Insecta > Coleoptera > Chrysomelidae > Ophraella > Ophraella communa. The sequence goes on along the minus strand of CM068990.1, from coordinate 24,646,025 downwards.
GATGTCGGGCACATCTTGCTCGTCTGTGTCTCCAGATTCTTCATTTAAAATACATTTCTGAAACCTTTAAAACAAAACTTGTCAGATACCAGCTATATTCAATCAAAATGTGAACGTACCAATGTCGATCTGATCTGTTGATTTGCACTTTTTTTGAAGAAAGTTTGGTTGTCGGAATCTTTTGAGTAGGAACAGCAAGATTTTTCAGGCGCTTCTTTTTGTTTGTTGTTGAAAACACATTTGGATAAAAACTTGTTTTTCATATTGTGATGTTTCCCTTACCTGGGGTGAAATCCTCAGCTACAAAATGCTGGCTGCACACCAACATGTATTTGGTTAATGGTTTCCCAATTTTCAACGTTGTTTGCCAAATCTTAGACAACTTAGGATCTTTCGGAAAATAAAGTAATGAAACATCCTTAGTACAGTATGAGGAACACTGAGGCACAGAACATATTTTCCTGGATGTGGTTTCTACATTCTATGAACAGACTGCTTGTTGTCTAAATTTCAAGACCTAAAAGAAAAGAAAAAAAAACAAATAGAAATATGATGTGGTATCAACAAGATTCCATCTAATCTTTCATTTCTTGATGAATTTAAGAACAAAAAACAATGAAAACCAAATAGTAAACAAATGTGTTATTCTAACCTCGAAATATGGTAATTAGTGGAATAGCATAAATTTAGATTAAATTATTGAAATTGTACATTATATATCACAAATATATTTACTTACCACTATAATAGGAAGCTTTCAAGTATCTATAGTATTTTTCTTCCATCGCAAAAATATAAAAGTTAATACAGCACACACCCTTATTTGACATCCTATGTTGCCCAATAGATGTCGCCCACTTTGAAGTTTTCGCGAATTTCAGTTTATTTATGTTGGCGATAGAACATAAGATATCTGTGTCTATGATTGGTCACGCCACGATCAGTTGTGAACTTGTCGTATTCTCAACATGTTTTGTGGTTCTGACAATACAGGGTCTTCTCGTCGTCGTCGTTCGGTTCTGAGCTTTTGGTGTCCTTTTTGCAATCTGAACGTTAACGAGAACACATTTTAATAAGAAGGTCATCCATTTTGTGGAGGTAAAAATTATTTTCAATTAGTTTTCATATATTTAAAATGAATAAATTGTTATAGATTTGTCGATCCAGAAAGATTACGACTTCTTCAGTAGTAATTTAAGTTGTACTTATTTGAGCAGTTATTGAAAATATCTGACGAAGATTTCCCTTTCTGCACGTGGCGAACTGAACAAATATCATTGGGTTCGAATTTGGGTTATGCTACTCCAAAACCGAATCAAGATTTTTCCAAACATCCTGTCCAAGGTGCTAACTGCCTATTTCTTCAGTTATATGGTGAAATGTCTCTGTTGGTCGTCCACAACCGGCAAGATGTACCCGAGACTCAAGTCATCTGTGACCATGGAGGTTTAATCTAATTTTATTTAACAAGTACTTCATTTGGTGAGTCCATTTTCCTAAATTTGTTACAAAGAAAATGCCATAATTGGAACTTAATTTAAAATATTAAATAGTATATAATTACATTCCAGAATTGGAAAATGTTTTAACTTTATGTTAATGTATCTTATGTAAACAAGGGGTATGGCCATATTCATTGGGTAATTTATTAAACTTGTTTGAAACTATTTAAGAGTTTAACTCTAGTCAGCTACAGTTTGTAGTTTTTCTTTGAACTTGCAATTTGTTTTTATGTTTTTACCCATGGACCTCACTAAATAAAGATTGTAGAAAAGGTATGATTTTTATTTTTTTGATTGATATTAATCAATAAATAAATAATAACTTAAATTTAAATAAAGTAAAATTTCTTATTTTGTGTGGAAATCAAAAATAAGTGGCGCTCAGTCCCTCTAAAATTTTATAGTTGCTAGAGAACCCACGGACCCCAGCTCTCCAGACACGTTAGCAACCGGAGCCTTGTGAACTTCTTTTGGCTATGCTCTAATACTCCAAGTTGTAGTAGAGTTCAGGAGAGGTCACAAGGGTATAGGTTTATTTTATCAGTTTTGGACTGTTTTACAAAATTTGTATTACTTTTCCCCCTACGTTCGGCAACTGCTTGTTAAAAATTTGGAGGACCATGTAATTTTAGTATTTGGTGCACCTAGGAAACTAATTGTTGATAATGGACAGCAGTTTTGCAGTTAAGTTTTTCAAAACCTCATGGCTGATTATAAAATTAAGGCCAACTATCACCCGCAAGCCAACCCGGTAGAAAGGGTACATAGAGTTTTAAAAACGATGCTGTCGAGTTATGTATCTGAAAATCAACGACTATGGGACAGGTATCTCGCAAAAGTTGGTTAGCTGATACGGTGCTTGTCAAGGGTGACATTAAGGCAATTTTTTTGCCCCCAAACGTAACCCCATTGTTGCAGCCAATGGATCAAGGCGTGCTGCAAAACATCAAGCTTTATTACCGAAAAATGCTCTTGCGAACCCTAATTGAAGGAGAAGAGGATTCCTCCATCAAGGATCGCTTGAAAAAGATTACAATTAGGGACGTTATTTACTGGGTTGCAGAAGCCTGGCAAAAATGCAGCAAATCTTTGATTCAAAAATCTTGGAAAAAACTGTGGCCAAGTCTGGAATTCGAAGAAAACGATTTCCCCACCCAGACAAATTTAAGTGACTTAATTCCATTGGTCCAACAGATCCCTGGATGTAAAAGAGCAGAAGAAAATTGTCTCCAGGAATGGATTGACCAAGACAACGACGGAAATCAAGATTTAAATGATGAAGACATCGTGACAATGGTGATGGATGGAAGGGAAGGTGGTGCTGATGAAGATGAAGAAAGTGAAGAGAATGACTTGACGCCCGATCTCGTGTCACACGCGGACGCTGCAAATGCACTAGAATTGGCCCTGCGTTACGTGGAACAACACCCGGCCGCTACTACGACAGACGTAATGTTCATGCGGCGTTGGCGCAACATGGCGTCTTCAAGCCGGTTTACTTCGTTGCGCCAAAAGAAGTTGACAGATTTTGTCCCCGCCTAAGTTTTTACCCTGTTTTCGTTTTAAAAGTTATGTAAATATGTTTTATAAGTTAAGAATAAACACCAGTTTTGTACCAGATCTACGTGCGTAGTTTGTTTTTCCTATAATCACCAGTTCGAATTTTTTTTTAATCAGCAAATGATGTTCGGATTTTCCGGACTTTCGGATTTCCGGGGTTCGGATTTCCGGGGTTCCACTGTACATTGAAGTTTATTTTGTTAGTAAGAAAATCTTGACAGGAAACTAGAAATATATATCATTTATTAAACATTACAGTTTCTTAGACAATATTCCATATAAATGTTTGCATTTATTTTGTACATTTTTAAGCTTCTGAGCTAGAATTTGAGCTGTGATTCAGTAGGTATCAAGGTCTAGAAAGGAAGTTAAACTAATTTTATGAATTAGAGCGTCTTTATTATAATTGACATTTACTATTACTAAAACTATATTAATATATGATACAATATACATTTAAAACAATCTTTTCCACCTATTCAATGCATGTTTCAACTTATCCCTGTATAGATCTTTTTCATTTTTAACCACATATTAAATTATTTTACCATCTGCTAGAATTGGTGTAGATAAATTCACCATAGCTGCTATAATAGTCATTATTTTATCTGCATAAGGTATTAAAAACCAGTTAAGTTGTTCGTGAAAAATAGATAATCATGCAAAGGAAATATTTAGCTTCAATTTGCATAAAACCAAAATTATCCGCACAGCACATCTTGTCATGGTATTCAGAATATCAAAATTTACTCCTAAAACAAATGAAGAAATATTCAAATATTTATAATGCATATCATAATGATTATTCATATTCTAACCTGTGAAACTTATTAACTTCTCGTCAGTATTTAATATTTGAGGTAGTTGAAAAAAATCTGTACTTTGAGTTTCTGTTGCTTTATCTTCATAAAATATGTTCTCCAATGGTTCTAGGTGTGTTAAAGGAATGTAGTTACTAGTGCCTGGCCTTTCAAATTGAGCTTGTGGAACTCCAACGTTGATGTCGGGCACATCTTGCTCGTCTGTGTCTCCAGATTCTTCATTTAAAATACATTTCTGAAACCTTTAAAACAAAACTTGTCAGATACCAGCTATATTCAATCAAAATGTGAACGTACCAATGTCGATCTGATCTGTTGATTTGCACTTTTTTGAAGAAAGTTTGGTTGTCGGAATCTTTTGAGTAGGAACAGCAAGATTTTTCAGGCGCTTCTTTTTGTTTGTTGTTGAAAACACATTTGGATAAAAACTTGTTTTTCATATTGTGATGTTTCCCTTACCTGGGGTGAAATCCTCAGCTACAAAATGCTGGCTGCACACCAACATGTATTTGGTTAATGGTTTCCCAATTTTCAACGTTGTTTGCCAAATCTTAGACAACTTAGGATCTTTCGGAAAATAAAGTAATGAAACATCCTTAGTACAGTATGAGGAACACTGAGGCACAGAACATATTTTCCTGGATGTGGTTTCTACATTCTATGAACAGACTGCTTGTTGTCTAAATTTCAAGACCTAAAAGAAAAGAAAAAAAAACAAATAGAAATATGATGTGGTATCAACAAGATTCCATCTAATCTTTCATTTCTTGATGAATTTAAGAACAAAAAACAATGAAAACCAAATAGTAAACAAATGTGTTATTCTAACCTCGAAATATGGTAATTAGTGGAATAGCATAAATTTAGATTAAATTATTGAAATTGTACATTATATATCACAAATATATTTACTTACCACTATAATAGGAAGCTTTCAAGTATCTATAGTATTTTCTTCTATCGCAAAAATATAAAAGTTAATACAGCACACACCCTTATTTGACATCCTATGTTGCCCAATAGATGTCGCCCACTTTGAAGTTTTCGCGAATTTCAGTTTATTTATGTTGGCGATAGAACATAAGATATCTGTGTCTATGATTGGTCACGCCACGATCAGTTGTGAACTTGTCGTATTCTCAACATGTTTTGTGGTTCTGACAATACAGGGTCTTCTCGTCGTCGTCGTTCGGTTCTGAGCTTTTGGTGTCCTTTTTGCAATCTGAACGTTAACGAGAACACATTTTAATAAGAAGGTCATCCATTTTGTGGAGGTAAAAATTATTTTCAATTAGTTTTCATATATTTAAAATGAATAAATTGTTATAGATTTGTCGATCCAGAAAGATTACGACTTCTTCAGTAGTAATTTAAGTTGTACTTATTTGAGCAGTTATTGAAAATATCTGACGAAGATTTCCCTTTCTGCACGTGGCGAACTGAACAAATATCATTGGGTTCGAATTTGGGTTATGCTACTCCAAAACCGAATCAAGATTTTTCCAAACATCCTGTCCAAGGTGCTAACTGCCTATTTCTTCAGTTATATGGTGAAATGTCTCTGTTGGTCGTCCACAACCGGCAAGATGTACCCGAGACTCAAGTCATCTGTGACCATGGAGGTTTAATCTAATTTTATTTAACAAGTACTTCATTTGGTGAGTCCATTTTCCTAAATTTGTTACAAAGAAAATGCCATAATTGGAACTTAATTTAAAATATTAAATAGTATATAATTACATTCCAGAATTGGAAAATGTTTTAACTTTATGTTAATGTATCTTATGTAAACAAGGGGTATGGCCATATTCATTGGGTAATTTATTAAACTTGTTTGAAACTATTTAAGAGTTTAACTCTAGTCAGCTACAGTTTGTAGTTTTTCTTTGAACTTGCAATTTGTTTTTATGTTTTTACCCATGGACCTCACTAAATAAAGATTGTAGAAAAGGTATGATTTTTATTTTTTGATTGATATTAATCAATAAATAAATAATAACTTAAATTTAAATAAAGTAAAATTTCTTATTTTGTGTGGAAATCAAAAATAAGTGGCGCTCAGTCCCTCTAAAATTTTATAGTTGCTAGAGAACCCACGGACCCCAGCTCTCCAGACACGTTAGCAACCGGAGCCTTGTGAACTTCTTTTGGCTATGCTCTAATACTCCAAGTTGTAGTAGAGTTCAGGAGAGGTCACAAGGGTATAGGTTTATTTTATCAGTTTTGGACTGTTTTACAAAATTTGTATTACTTTTCCCCCTACGTTCGGCAACTGCTTGTTAAAAATTTGGAGGACCATGTAATTTTAGTATTTGGTGCACCTAGGAAACTAATTGTTGATAATGGACAGCAGTTTTGCAGTTAAGTTTTTCAAAACCTCATGGCTGATTATAAAATTAAGGCCAACTATCACCCGCAAGCCAACCCGGTAGAAAGGGTACATAGAGTTTTAAAAACGATGCTGTCGAGTTATGTATCTGAAAATCAACGACTATGGGACAGGTATCTCGCAAAAGTTGGTTTCGCTATTCGGTCGGCTAAGCATGAAGTCACGCAGGTTACTCCAAACCTAGCCAACTTGGGACGAGAAGTATTTTTAAATGATATAGAGAAGATGCCTTGTGTAAACCCAGATTCTGAGGCTCGTCGACTAGCTCTAAGTCAATTGTACCAAAGTATTCAACTCCGCTTAAAAAAATCTTATGAACGTGCTCGTTCTTCTTACAACCTAAGACATCGGAACGAGAGATATCACCTAAACCAATATGTTTAAAAGAAAAACTGTGTTCAGTCAGATGCTTCCCAGCACTTCACTTCGAAGCTGGATACAAAATTTTGCTGGCCATATAAAATCATAAACATCCCATCGCCTTGGACCTATGAGTTAGCTGAAGCAGATCGATAGGATAGGATCGAAAGGATATTAAAGCTCATCCTCCCGAGGAAGTCAACAAGTAATTTATCTTGGAAGAATAAGGGTCTAACACTTACTTAGAAAAAGTTAAGTGTTTTTTTGTTTGTTTGGGTAGTTTACTCTTTAGATTAAGGTATTTTAATAAAGTCAAAGGTAAAAGTTTCCTTGAAACTTTATTCGGGCAAGGGTGGTGTGTTACAGGTTTATTTTGTCAATTTACTTTATAACTACCAATTCAGTTGTAATAAAAGGATATTTCATCTATAAACTTTACAATTTATCCCAATTTTATTTATTCTATTAAATCATTTTAGTTACTTAGTCTTTAAGAATAAAAATAAGGAGAATGCCTTGATCCAAAAACATTTAAGGATTAAATTCATTTATCACTAATATTTTTTTAAACTAAAGAAAATAATATAAAAATAACTATCATTAATAACAGTAGAACCAAATAAACAAATAAAGAATTAACTTCAAAATGTATTCTCATAAAAGTAAAACTTCCATTATAAAAATAAATAAAATATTTTGTTTACAAAAATCTAATTACAAGTCAATCTATTAATTGTCTACATTGTCAGTGTCACTTAATTAGGCATACTTTCAAAAGTATAAACCAATAATTATAATTGATTGCTAAATTAACACTAGCCAGACCAACTGATAACAAATTGTACGTAGAAGTTTTTTTAACAAAAAAAAGGTTCTTTTTGGATTTTTCCATGTGAATGGAATGAAAAGAATTTCGTGTTTTACGGATTTATAAGGAGATTTTCCAAATATATTTTAAAGTCTTTTAGTGATATATATAGTGGCCAAAAACACCCCTAGAGGGGATATGCCGTACCAAGTGATACTCTCTAGATCCTTTTTTCGGGGTGGATCAATCCCCGATTCTTTGTTTATATTCTATCTGCTATCTCTCTCCATATTTTTCTGTCAGCTGCCTTTTCCTTCCACTTGTTAATTCCGGCTGCCTTTAGGTCTTCCTTTACTTCTTGCAGCCATTTTGTTCTGGGTCTGCCTCGCCTTTTTTTATTTCCTGGTTTCCATTCTAATATTATATTTATCGTTGCTGTAGTTCCTGCTCTAAAAACGTGACCTAGCCACCTTGCTCTCTGTTGCTTTATTTTCTGAACCACATTTTCCTTTATCTCTTGTTGTATTTCCTGATTCGTTCTCCTTCTAAATTCATTTTCATTTATCTTGACTGGTCCCAATATCAATCTTGCTTTTCTTTCAACTATTTTTAAATCTTACTCTTGTTTTTTGGTCATGGTCATTGTTTCTGCAGCATACATTAATATTGGCCTTGTAAGGCTTTTATATATTTTGATTTTTGTGTTTTTGCATATTAATTTGCTCCATAGTATTTTTTTATTGGCGTATATTGCTCTATTAGCGTTCATTATTTTTTCTTTTATTTCAGCATCCCTACTTCCATTATTTGTCAGTAAGATTTCTAAATGTTTGAAGTGATCCACTTCCATAAATCTGTAAGCCCCAACTCTAATCATGCCTCCCTCCAGCTGCTTATCGATTCTCATTATTTTTGTTTTTTCTTCATTTAATTTTAATCCTACTTTAGAACTTTCTTTTATTATTTCATTCAGCATGTTAACCATTATTTTTCTATTTTTTGTTATTAAAGCAATGTCATCAGCATATGCTACTACTCTTGATCTTAATGTTCCTTTGTTTATTTTTCTGTGTGTATATTCTAGTGCTAAGTTAAATAATGTTGCTGATAGTGCATCTCCCTGTCTGACACCTTTGTTTATTTCAACTTCTTCAGTCACGCCTGCCCCTGTTTTGTTTACTTACGTTATTGATAATTTTTAAGTAAAATGTTTTTAGCACAATATTACCAAATATCAGTTTGTTTCTGTTCTTCTTTTTTCAAGTCAAATATAGTGATAGGCTCACTAATATTCCCTGAAGGGGATACCTAATTAAAATATTCAGGAAATTCAAAAATAAAGGAAAAATTTCTAACTTTGAGGTCGCCCTACACCAAAGGTATGTACTTGATAAATTAATTATAATTTGCTAAGCCAGACACTGCATTAACTAATCATCTTTAAATACTATATACATAAAAATAAGTAGACTTATAGAGACGTGCTTAAATAAATGTTCTTTTAAAAGTATATTTATATTAGCATTTACAGTTTAGTTATGGATAATGACATTATTAATTCTTTCAGACCTCTTTATTCCTATTTACTATCCACATTTGATGGTGAAAAGCTGCCAGCTTATATCCTAGTGGTACGTGGTTCCAGTTCTTTGTGTTGGATCACTAGCCATCATTGAAGTCCTAGCCACCAAGCTGCTTTATTGGTTACTTTCCTGGTACAGTCGGACAATAAGTTGCCTCAGCACACGACAGCTAAGCACACTTGTTCATATTTTATCAGTTTCTTTGTAATATAAAAGACACCCCTTTACTTGGGTGCTCTACAGCTCACCTATCTATCACTAAAATCATTGATTCATGTATATTACTGTTTCAACGTAATTTCATCACTGGCAGACTATCTAAAGCAAAATAAGTGTCTGTATTATTGTGGTTTGATAATTATAAGAAAAATACATTAATTTGATTTTGGAAAATATTGAAAAAAAAAATTATTTTATATTAATGTCAGGTTTATGTCAAATGAGATATGTTGACATAAATCAGGAGATATCAATGTAATGTTTTTTTTTTGAGTTTTTTGTCATTAGAGTAAGTGGGATGAAGGGAGTGACAGTGACAGTGAGTGGAAGGACAGTTTTTGAAAAAGTCACAAAAAGAATAAAATTTTTTTTTGAAAAGTTAAATAGGTTGAAAAATGATAATTTAAAAAGAAGGAACAGTTGAATTTATAAAAAGTCAAGACAGTTAAGGGATTAGGAAAAGGAAGTAAAATAGTTAAACAGAAAACGTTTTAATTAATATTAGAAAAATGAGACAGTTATAAAAGATTATTAAAATAGAAAAGCCGCAGCAGTTTGGTGGAATTTTTGCACAAGAAGTTAGGCATTTTTAAAGAAGAAAATTAGAGTTTAAAAATACCTATAATTGAAAGCAGCAGTTTACACGATTATTTAAAATAAATAAATTAAAATGATAAAGAAATAAGTAAAAATTCGTAGTTCTACATAGCTGGTGAGTGGTTTGTAGAAAAAGTTGATAATAGAATCAGAGAAGATCATTGCTGGACAAGAGATTTGATTTGGTAGAAGTGTAGAAATATAATCAATAGAAAAGAAAAGTGGAGAGACAATCAATAACAAAGACATTAAGACGAATTTAGTTAAGGTTAGTAATAAATTTAATTAAGAGTAGATAGGAATAGATAAGAGTAGGTAGGGTGTTTATTAGGTAAGTTTTTTTTTCTGTAATAAAATTTTTCTTAAAAAAGAAAAAAAAATAATAATTTTTTTTAAATCAATAACGTTTAAAATTAAAAATTTGAAATTTAAAATTAAAACTTAAAAAAAAAATCATTTGAGCTAGCCAAGGTTTTGAAATTTAAGCAAAATTTTTTTATAACTATAAATTCAAACCATAATAGTATATAAGATCAATACATATATAAATATATCAATTTGGATAACTAAATATAATCAAAGTATACTCTGCGGTATATGACCTAGTACTCTAAAAGGGCATTAGAATACCAGGTGCTTTCATTGTTTATTTTTTTAACACATTTATTTTATAACCTAAAATAATAATTCTAGCGCGTACTGCGGACAGTTGGCAACTGGCCTCCATCCAGATAAGGCAGTAGGTCGTAGTCTCAGTTAGCATACCACTCTTCTGATTAGAGTAACTTTAAAGACAATTGGAACCTATAATCATTTGTAGTCCAAAATAACCACCTCCGAACTCACCCCTGAATTGTGAATAAAGTTAAATTGACAATAAAGCTGAACACATAATTAAAAATACAAGCTACTAGATACTAGAGAGTTTGCGGTCAGTCGTTTTACGTTACGTTAGACTCTTATTTTACGTTATACTGTAGTGTATCGTAAATTTTGTAAACATAGCTTGCGGTTATCGTACCTTAAAAATCAAGGTTACAGATGACATATGATATGTCACTAGTGCAAGTTTAAAAAAGACCTCTAAAAATAATAAACAAAAGTAATAAAAATAATTCTTGCTATTTACTGCTTTACAGAAAGCAGTCGAAGAAAGAAATAAAAACTTTATTCTACAATTAAATTTAATTTACAATCAGTTTAGAGCAATAGTATTATAGCTTCTTATTTCGTTTTGAAGAACAAGGCATTGTTGAACTCTATAAGTTTTGCAAATACCTAACAGGATTGAAACTAATGATAAACATGCATGATACAACAATTTACAATGTAAATTTGTTGTACCGTGGAAGTAAAGTATAACCATTAATATCTGATTGGTTAACGTTATTTTCGAAAATAGCGTATAAATAAGTTTTATACGGTATAATTTTTACTACATTTTTACGTTATAGGTTATAACGGAAATTTTTATAACGTAAAACTCCTTACCGCAAACTCTCTACTGATGACAAATTACCAAAATAGTAAATCAAATGCTGTAAGGTACAATAAATACAAACTACAAGGTGACAGATGACAAAATAGACCATCTGCAGCACGTGACCAAGTAGGCGTGTCTTTGCTTGGAGGATAAACATCGAAACGGATTCCATGCATTTTAAATGGGTGAAATGTGATTCAAAAGCTGTTTTCAAGTTTTAATGTGCTATTCTCATGAAAGATTTAAAATAACTCATGTTATTCAGTATTATAAGATCTTGAAGAATGTCCATGAACAAAAGTATTTAGAAATGAACCCAAATAAATTACCTAAGGGGATTTGTAATCGGATTACCTACCTATGAAGTAGGTACCCTGAAATTGTTCCCAACCATGAAAGGGGTGTAAAGTAATAATTATGTGGCTTAATTACTAATTACTAATCAGTTTATATTTTTGCTAGTTCTAGTTTCTGAAAGAGCAATGGCAGGTGAACATTACAAGAACTTGGATAGAGTCCATGCTCAAAGATATATGGAAAAAATTTCATGTATAGGAAATGAATATCCATATTGTATGGAAGATTGCTCCAGGAATATTGCCGACCTGCCACCAGTACTGTATCCAGATATAGTGAACTATTTAATATTTGCCAATAGTGCATATACTATGGAACAGTTTAAAGCATACAAGGGCTTGCAATCGTACAAAGCTGCTTCATGTGGTTTGGTGAGAGAATTACGTTCAAAAATCATTTAAGATTACATAGTGGTGTCGGGAAAGGTAATGATCATGATAAAACATTAAATTTTCATTTTTTTACAATTTTGTTTGTAGGTGCTTCATTCACAAAAATTGAACGTCAAACCTCTGAATACCTGGATCATTTGTGAAAAGAGTGGTACATTAAGAGTGCACACTGTGATTGTGTGCTGGTTTGGGAGAAACTTGCACACATGTTGCAGCTGTACTGTTCGCCATAGATAATCTGGTTCATCCAAATATTTTCACAGATTATAAGTCGGTGACTGATGAAAAAGCTTATTGGGTAGCCCCAAGTAATAAACCTTCCGCTCCAAGTGAAGTTTGCAATATTGATTTCACAAAACCCGGTACTAGTAAAATTGTACTGGAAAAACCTTTTACTCATGTTGGGGGAGTTTCTAGCTTGAATCGGGAAGAAATTGTAAATCTGTTATATACCTTAAAGGGTACTAGGCATGGAGCAACTCTTCTTAGGATTGTGATCCCATTCAACAGGGAAATTGAAGAAAGTACTGCTATTCAGGACAATTTCAATTTCACTTCCCTGTACAAACCAGAATATCAGTCGAAGGATTTAGAAGAGTTGATAAAAATAGGTATAACATTCTGCCTATTCAATAGTTTTTTTGATTAATAAATTTTCATTTATCTTTTTCAGGAGAGGCCCTGTCCTTGCAGATATCTTTTGAAGAATGCAGAAAAATTGCAAGAGCTACCTCTACTCAGAAAAAATCCCAAGAATAGTTTTTATATCGCAGTGGAAGAGTCACAGCATCTAACTTCATGAGAACCTGTAGGACTAAAATCGATAATCCATCCCATTCGTTGATAAAATCCATTTGTTATCCAACAAAATACAGTTTCACATAGAAACAAACTTCATATGGTTGCAACCATAAAAAAATTGTCTTGATTCAATATGAGAAGATGATGCAGACCAGACATGTTAACTTCGATGTTGAAGCAAGTGGCTTAGTGATAAATCCAGCATATCCCTACTTTGGTGTGTCTCCTGATGGTTTGACTCAATGTAATTGCCATGGACTAGGATGTGTGGAAATCAAGTGTCCGTATTGTGCCAAGGACGTAGGTATTGAGAAAATGGTCGAATTAAAAAAAAATGTGGGAATGTGTCATTGAAAAAATGGCTTTGTGTGGTCTCTCATTTTGTGACTTCGTTGTATGGGGTCCAAAGGATGTTTTTATTCAAAGATTAGATTTCGATGGCTGGCAGAACACCTGAAAGCCAAGAATTTTTTCTTCAAAGTGTTGATGCCAGAACTGCTAGGCAAATACTTCACAAAAACAGGAAGACCTCAAAAGTTTAACCTCCAAGATGATATGCAATCACAACCGGTTATAGAACATTATAGCAGTGAAGATGAACCGATGGAAGAAATCACCATAATTTTTGAAAATGAGGGTTAGCTTTTATAATGTATATTTCTGATTTAAATTGAGTATATTTTCTAAAGTATGTATTTTGTCCAATAAATTTCTGAATCGAGAATACTTATTCATTTTACTTTTTGTCATGATAGGTTGATATTTATTGACCTTTAAAATCTACATACCAGTTATGTGAAAAACCTGTGCACAACCATATTATTTACACATTTATATATCTAAGTTATTTCATTCCCACCGATTGTTACCAGCAAAAAGAGGAAAAAGCCATTAATACAAGGTGGAAAAGGAAAGGACAGGATTTGAAGGGATTTTATAAAGGATTGAGCTTGCTAGTAAAATATTGTCTCATACACTGGAGGGTTGGGACAATTTCGGGCTCAAAGCGAAAGCAGCACTTCTTTGTCGTATTCGAGGTGTATTTATTTTGGTTGTTGTTTTTATGAAAATGTAAAACAGTAAGTATTACACAAACTAATAAATAAACAATTTTAAATATAACAAAAGTACCTTTCACGATTTATCTTGGTTAGCACAGAACAGAAGAGTCTTACCCCTAATAACTTCTAGAAGTTCTTCGGAGGATACAAATATTAAGTGTTTTTGTGTAAAAGATTTAAAATTGTACAATCTTATAAAATAACTGATTAAAGTGACTTAATCAGACAAAGTAAAATAGACAAAGAATCATTTGTTAAAGTTTAAAATAATGTACTCTTATTTTTAAATAATAAAGTTTAAGGCTTATCTGCTCAGTTCAGTAGCTCTCTGAAGTCCTTGTTGTTGCAGGTTTAGTAAAAATGCCTCAGGATAACTTGATACAATACTCTCCTACTGGGCAACTGGAGATGTTAAGTAGCTAGATCAGGCACTATGGTACAGGTATCTTTATTATAAATTGTTTCCCAAAGTAGGACTTATGAAGTCAATATTCATAGCCATTAGATCGAAAGAAGGAATAAAAATAAAAAGGCCTGAAATGACATTAATAGTTATTAGTAATTTGGAATAATATTTAAATCAAAATTAGAGTATTTAGTTCTAAATTAGAGTATTTAATTTACAAAGAAGTATATTTAATTGATTTTGTTTTAGTAGTTTATTTTGATAAAGCCGTAGAGATTAGAAATTATATATTTAGTTTAACTAAGTTTGTATATATTTATTTTATTTTATAATTTTTTTAAATTAGTTTCTTTTAATAGTGTTTATTTTTATTGTATTTGACTCACTTCTGTTGGAGTGGAGCCTAATAGTAGATGCTCTTTTTCTAATTGATTTCTTTGTTACATAAAAAATTTAATTAAATGTATCCAAGAAATATATTAATCGATAGGCCTAAAATAATGAAATATCCTTTTAGATTATTTTAGATTGAAATTTAAATTGGTTAATTCAAAATCACTGAAATTTAAATTGGTTAATTCAAAATCACTGTCTTTCATAAACTCACCTTAGGTGAAATGTGGCCAAAAGATACTCCGTAGAGTAATTTGTATTACATGAAAAAATATTGCACGTACGAGGTACTACGTTGTGGCCCTCGATATGTGGGTTTGTTCTTGATATTGTTTACCCCTACGGTTGAAAAAATTTTAATGTACCCACATATGTGAAGAATGAACTCAGGACAGTATTCTTCTGACATACAGGCAGTATTTTTTAAAAATTTTGTGTCCACTCTGTAGAAAAACCATACAAAATGTATTTCACTAAATAGAGGATTAGACTAAATTTCAAATGAGGTGTCAAATTGAAAACATCTTCAATAATTTTCCTATGTGAGCTAAAAATCAACATTTAGAAGAAATTGATATTTTCAAACTCAGCTTTTGCTATAGTTAGTCAATAAAATCCATAATCATGGAATTCTTTGATACTGATTTGAAAAATGTGCAAGATTCAAAATAACTCAGTTAATTCTTGACATGATTTGTTTGGGTATTTAACCTTCCACAATCTGAAAATGAAAAAATGTTATTCCAAACCAATTCAAATACAGTTTTCAGCGTTTTTTCATCAAGTTTTGATAACGGAGGCAGATACATTCTCTGACTTATCGGGCAAATTAAATTTGCCCTTCTACACTTGTACAGATTTCCTTGGATTAACATTTTTCATTTTCAGATTGTGGAAGGTTAAATGCCCAAACAAATCATGTCAAGAATCGAATTTCCTCCACAAAATCAAACTTTCAATCAATAACTCAATTAATATTCTGAGGGAAATTCACTTGAAGTCAGGTGAAATAATCAATTCTAGGAAAAAATAGGAATATATTTGTCTTCATTTCAGAAAACAATCAATATAAAATAATATTTAATTTATTTTAATACAGATGTTATAAAGGTACAATTGGTGGTGACAGATTTATGAAAGAACAACAAAACACAATTAATTTATCTACTAGAGATACTTCATCTTTCTTACGAACTGTAGCAAGTGGTAATGTGTCTCCAAACATGAGATATTTTTGCTTCAGTATACCTATTACTCGCTCGATATGAATTCGTACAGCTGCTACTTTTCTAGTGTCCTCCACCTCTTTGGCTGTTCGTTGTGTTTTTCCTTTCATAAATGGTGGTGTAACTGCTTGGGCAAAACAGAGGGATACTGCATCTTGAAAAGCTTCTATCCGCTAATACCAAATCTCCTGGCAATAAATTACTCAAAATTCCACAATCTTCTGTAATGAACTTATCACTGGTCCTTTCTCCATATGCTTTCGAAATGAATGATATTGAACCCTGTGGTGTAATTCCTATCAAATACTTGATGGTATAATGTTGTTTATAGT
The DNA here is from genome assembly GCA_035357415.1 of Ophraella communa. NCBI lineage: Eukaryota > Metazoa > Arthropoda > Insecta > Coleoptera > Chrysomelidae > Ophraella > Ophraella communa. The sequence continues at coordinate 24,629,735 of CM068990.1, read as the reverse complement.
TAGACCATATTTTAGTAGTAGCTTCAACTTCAAAGCAGTCAACAATAACTGAGACTTTAGAACCGAAATTCTGTTCAAAGCACTTAGGTTCATTACGTCACAAGTCATCTCGATCTGGCCAGATAATTAAAGTCTGGAAAATAATACATTAATCTTCACATACAATAATATGAAATAGGTAACTCACTTTAAATTTTTCGTATAATATATCTACAGTTCTGTAAAAAATCCTTGAAGCAGTTGTGTGGTGTACATGAAATCTGTATCCTAAATTTTTGAATGGAAAATTCAAACGTAGTTTGATCAGTGTCAAAATAAATTGTTTGAATTTTGTTAAAGAAGATGTTGTGGACAAGTGCTCCTCTATCAAGTCAAATATGGCGCTCACATATTTATATTCTGTATAATAAAGAGTGAAATTTTCCTCCCTTCTGAAATGACCAGCATTGAACTCTGACATGTTGACTTGTTGCTGTAATTTCTGCTTCTCATTTTGCACTTACAATCTCAATCTGACAAGTTCTTCATTTTGGGGGTTGCCATATTCTAAAATTTCATTATTTTCATCTTTTTGAACCTCATCACCTGAAAGTTGGGATTCTACATCTCTTGCTATAGGAACCTACAAATAAAAGAATGTAAGTATATAATACATGAATAATTTATGAGCAAACAAGTATTCTTATATAAAACACAATTTTACAGACCTGTGGTGATGAACATGATGCCTTTTTCTTTGTTAGTCTGTCATATCTATCAACTTTTCTTCCAATTCTCGACTTTGTTGATTGATATCCCATATTAACGGATGGTACCCAATCTGGATGGTCCTTTTTAAACAAGGGAGCTGGTTTTCCTAAAAAATCATAAACTCGATTATCTTCAATTCAGTTGGCAAAGTTATTATTATGAATTAGGTGTTAGGTACCTGTGATAAAGTGCTTTGAACATATCCGTCCATATTTCAGTTTAGAGTCTGACAAATCTGCTCTTCTCAAAGATTTTATCCATGCAGATCTTCTTTCCTTGGCTAGACTATTTTCTTTTTTATTATTGTCATACACTGACGGAAGCCTATAAAATCCTACTTGATCTCTCAGTCCATTACTGCCACAATTTACTACCATACAAAAACTGGGCATTGTAATTAATTGTATTATGAAATCGATGATGCACAACTCAAAAATGCTTTAGCTAAAACCAAAATATACGTAAAACACATACAACGGCCATCACTGTTTATCCTCCAAGCAACATACCTTGAAGTATGTGACGTCAGCCGCAGATGGTCTATACCAAAACATTGGTATTTGTAGCTTGTAATTTGTATCTAGCCAATGGAAACGCATATTTCACGCATGCCTCGCTTTGACGCTTTGGTTTCAAGGTTTATACATAATACATAACCTCAAAAAGTGTTAAATTTAAAATTTTACATACAGTACAAAAAAATGGATTCCGGTACTATTGAATTTGAAGATGACGATAGCCCCTTTATTCAAAAAACTGAAGATGAATTGTTGATCGAAGTTATGAGGTTAATCAGTCATATATGACTCTCTTCATGGTCATAAAAATCAAACTATCATAAACAATGCTTGGACAGAAATTGAGAGTGTGCTTGGAATATCAGGTGAGTGTGAGAAAACAAAAACTCATTATGAGCAACAAAACAGACTGCACTGGCAAATTTCGCATCCTAATCTGACTGTACATACCTACCTACTTTCTGATTTCTGGTTGAAAATTGCTGATTTTCCAAAAACTTTTTTTTACTTATTACCTTATTACCTACCTTTGTTTTCTATTTTTTTTAAATTTTGTGACTATTGGAATTGTCTGACTGTCCCAGTTCTCCATAAAATGGCCTCTCTTTGTATAGTGTTTATAATTTTTCGGATTTCTGAGACTTAAACAATACTACTTTAAGGAAAGAGCAATTAGGAAAAAAGAAACTACCCTGCTGGGGCTACTACTCGAAAGACCTGGGAATTGTTTGAATACATGACCTTTTTGGATAAATACATGGTTCGGAGTGTTATAATAGTGTCTTTTGTATTTGTTATATTTGTGTTAGTTTTGCTAACGTTGTCACCACTGGGATTTGACCGGAAGGGGGGTTATATCATGATTGGCCGACTGGGAGGTCGCATACTTGTACTTATGTGTTTAATGTTAAAATAATACGAAAATTAAATAAAAAGTAAAATTAAAGTATTTTTTAATGAACCCACAAGACATGGTGTCAGGTGTGTTCTAAGTTGCACCAGAAGCGACATATAATAATGAAGTTAAACATCCGCACTCGTTAGCGGCTCAAGTTTAGTAATTTGCATCATTTGTCATTGTGTTACGTTGGCGCCTAAAGCAAAATGGAGTGTTTCAAACCGCCAGAACCTCTCAGTGAATATGACTCAAAAAATTGGAAAATTTACAGGCAAAATTCGAAATATTTTTAAAAGCGACAGGTAATGAAAATGCTACAGAAGAAAAGTAAAGTAAAAGTAGCAATACTGTTAAATTGTATGGGTGACGCAGGCCTAGATATTTATAACACTCTCGCCGATGATAAGAAAGCCACTTTAAAAAAACTTCTGGAAGAATTTGGAACCTATGGAAACATTCAAATTCAATAATTTTTGCCAGGCTGAAGGTCAATCTGTGGAAAACTTTGTCACCGAATTGAGGAAACAAGCAAAAGTCTGTGACTTTGTCTGCAAAAAACAAGACTGTAATAAAAACTATGCAGAAAGGATGATAAGAGATCGGCTAGTAGTTGGATTAGCTGACAAAGAGCTGCAAGCCAGGCTAATTAGAAAACAAGATTTAACAGTAACAAAAATCATAGATTACTGTAAATCACTAACCCTGGGCAAGGAACATCTTAAAACCATATCACCAGAAGAGGAAGTGCATGCTATTTATAGTATGGCTCCAAACTAGATATTGGAAGTACAATACTTATCCAAGCAGGTAAAGGTTAGGAAAAAGGAAAGGTAAATAATGTGGTTAATGGTAGATCATAATATTGTTGAAAATGAATATGGCAGGATTTACAGGAGAAACAGAAAGTTTATCCGTGAGACAAAACTAACCTTTCAGTACAAACAAAATAAAAATTTGATTTATGACTTTGATACACTTTCTGATTCCACTGAAATAACTGCAACTGTTAACTTAAGTAATGGTGTACATTCTGGGGATAATTTGACTGTGGACTATAATGTTTGTGAAACTATCCCTGATTTGGACATCAGTGTTTGTGATAAAACTATAAAATCCAAACGAATTAGAAGCAAGCCTTCTCATTTTAGTAATTATGTAATGTGCTCAGATCTGGACAATGAAAATAATTCAGATTAATCATTTTCTCTGTATTATATAAAAAAAGAGAGACCATGTCATAATAGTGTCTTTTGTATTTGTTATATTTGTGTGAGTTTTGCTAAGGTTGTCACCACTGGGATTTGACAGCAAGGGGGGTTATGTCATGATTGGCCGACTGGGAGGTGGCATACTTGTACTTATGTGTTTAATGTTAAAATAATACGAAAATTAAATAAAAAGTAAAATTAAAGTGTTTGTGATAAAACTATAAAATCCAAACGAATTAGAAGCAAGCCTTCTCATTTTAGTAATTATGTAATGTGCTCAGATCTGGACAATGAAAATAATTCAGATTAATCATTTTTTCTGTATTATATAAAAAAAGAGAGACCATGTCATAATAGTGTCTTTTGTATTTGTTATATTTGTGTGAGTTTTGCTAAGGTTGTCACCACTGGGATTTGACAGCAAGGGGGGTTATGTCATGATTGGCCGACTGGGAGGTGGCATACTTGTACTTATGTGTTTAATGTTAAAATAATACGGGAATTAAATAAAAAGTAAAATTGAAGTATTTTTTAATGAACCCACAAGACACGGAGAAAGTAAGTTATTTGCTACAAATTGTATTTATTTCCGAATATTTGCTTGGTTCATTTGTGGCTCGGTTTGTAGACACATTTAGCAAAGAGCAAGTTTGTTGATGTAACTCAAAACACAATTTCATCCAAATTTCTTGTTTTGTCCCAATTCTTAGTGTTTGTGTTAAGAAGTTTCAAGTAACCCCCTGAGCGGTATATCTCTTTACCACTATAGCAATTTATCTTTACTTATATTGGGTCGTTTACATCTTCTATGGCCTCTTGCAATGAAGAAAACATTGAAAACAAGGTTACCTTGCAAATTGAAACTGAAAATATTTTTGACGAAGCTCAACCACAAAATGGCAAAAAAGAGTTAAAACGGGTATGAATAATTTTTGAGTAGTGCTACTGCCTTCTCTGACTAGCCAAAATTGTTAATCCAAGTTTTCAAATTAGTTAATAACTTGAAAAAAATATTTATTGGCAGTAATTATACACTCATATTTTTTTAGAACAAAAGCTTCGTTGAACCTTGCAAAAAACGAAAAGTGGATCCATTAGAGCAGTCTTTTCTAAGAATGAATGCTGGTATTGAAACCATGGTCCATAATCTTAATAATAAGGCTATGTGTCCACTGTCGACAAAATGTTGCGACACTTTTCCGTCGCCGAGATGTGACCAGTGGGTTTGTATAGAAGTGTGTTCACTACAGCGACAGCGACAAAACTGTTGTCAACTGTTGCCGGGCTGTCGTCGAGGGCTGTAGACGGCCACAACATTTCTGCGACAATTTTGTCCGGTAACACAGGTGTAGCTCGTGCATTCAAATGGCGCTGTGTTCACTATCGACTGTTTAGTTGCGTACACCACCGCCAGGGTGGAGTGTTCCAGTATCGCACTTGTCCAGTTCGTCTTGAGGGGTGTTTGTGTGCGTGCTGCAGTTATACGATCATGTCTCTTTTAACGGACGAGTTAGTAGAGAGAATAATTGATGAAATTGAAACTAGATCAGCGTTGTACGACAAGAACAATGTAAACTACATGGATAGTAATTTGAAGAAAAGGTTGTGGGTAGAAGTGTGTAAAGGTGTGTTCGTGGATTGGGACGCCATGACAGAAGAACAGAAATCGGAAGCTGGTAAGTAATATCAAGTCATAGATTTTGGGTTTTAAATTCGTATATTTATTTGAATATAAAGAAATATAAAATCATAAAACTTGTATATTTATTGATAAACAGGTGGGAAATGCAATTTTAGGACTTTTACATTATAAATATTTTCGTTCTATGTAAGTTGTTTAGGAGCTGCGGGTCTCCTAAGATTAGTGAATGTTTTAAAGTCTTAAAATATTATGAAAAAGTACCGGTGACACAACACTGGAAAGTCTTGTTTGCTTATCATGCTGCCCGAGTCAAATCTTTTCGTATTGCCATGGAATCGCACCTTGAGGGGAAGTAAAGTACCTGGCAAGTAGTCTCTGATGGTTAGTGCTGATGGGGCACCACGTACTCTGCATGGTTCCGTAGACTCCAAGGGGCACTCATACAATGTATCGTCAAAGTTGATGCCGTCTTTGACTCGAACAAAATTTTGTAACACACAACATGCTTTGACAATCATTTCAGAAACTGGTACACTTGTATTCAGGGGTCTGTAAAATATGCGCCATTTGGACGCCAAAATTCCAAATGCACATTCAACAACCCTACGTCCTCTTGTATGCCTGTAGTTGAATATTCTTTGAAGCTGATTTGGTTTCTTTTTTGGGTAAGGACGCATGATGTTTGTTGTTAGCCCAAAAGCGCTATCCGCAAGTACAACAAACGGCATTGTTTGTCCTTCGTCATCGTTTGGCAGTTTTCTTGATGCAGGAATGTTCAAAGTGTTGTTCTTCAAATTCTGTCCCATAGCTGAGTAGTTGAAAATGGTAGAATCACCTGATGTTCCATAACCACCGATATCAACATACACAAAACTGTAGTCTGAGTCCACCCATGCCAACAAAACCAAAGAAAAAAACTTCTTAAAATTAAAGTAGGTACTTCCTGTTCCACTTGGTTGGATGATCCTTATGTGTTTTCCGTCAAGCGCACCAATTGCGTTTGGAAAGTTATGAAATTTCTCAGCTATGTCCAGCCAATCATTATTGGTCTTGTTTGGATTCATGTACACAGGTAAAAGGACCTCCCATAGTGCCACGCACGTAGACTGTACAATAGTCTGCACTGTTTTAACACCAAGACAATACTCGTGTGAAACTGCGTTCATAGTCATTCCCGTCGATAGATACCTGGAAAAGAGAAAACAAATTATAAATTATGTTTTTCTCTGTTGTTCATAGAGGAAAACAGAAATTATGGTTAGCCAACAGCTTCACTGTGCGGGAATTTTGAAAGTACTTGGAGACTGAAATGCATTTTAGACAAGTTTTGTTGGTTTTTACAAACTTTTCCGCCTAAAACATCTTGCTTTATTAGGGAAACGGTATTTCCCCGATTAATTTAAATAATCTAAAACTGGGTTGCTTTGTTTTAGGGAAGGAGGTCCAAAGCAAATGGAAAAGCTTGCGATCGAGTTTTTCAAGAGAACTCCGGCAACAAAAAACTGTTCAGTCCGGGGCACCCACTTCCAAGAGAAGGAAGTATATTTATTTTGATAGACTTCTATTTCTACTGCCACACACTCAACCGAAACCTACAGCTTCGAATTTGACAGAGGGAGAAGTTGCTGATGCAGACGAACATCCAGATGACGTTGAAGATCAGCATGACAGACATGATACACAGGAACAGCATAGCGTCAACATCACGACAAAAAGGCAAGTAGTTAACCCTAGAGGGTCTGCTAAAAAGTCAGGAAGTAACACTTTTGAAAGTGATATGCTGTCCATTTTATCTAATAAACAACAAGAAGGAAAAGATGAAGATGTAACATTCGCAATGTCATTGGTACCGTTTCTAAAGCGAATTACTGAGAGTCAAAAACTAGATGCTAGGATCGATATTCTGCCGGTTCTTCGGAGATACACAAATGCTCCTGCAACTGGTTCACTTCAAACTATGTCTCAGCAAAATCCCGCGCATTTTATGGAACCACCCGTTATAGACATAAGGCCACAACAATCTGCTTCTTCTGTATATACTGGACCGTCACCGTCATCAAATACTTTCAGTAACGTTCAGTTTATGATGGGACAACAGAGACCTCATTATGCAAGACCAGCAAATCAAACTTATTCTCGTGCTCAGTTGGAGTCCCCTCACAGCTCTAACTCAAATGAATCACAAACTACGTACGATTACAACGTGTACTCACCCGAGTCTGAAATTTTGGAATTAGGCAGTATTAAGTAACATGGAAGTAGTTCTGTGTTGTTCTTATGTTGTTTTGTTTATGGACTAAACAATAAAAACTATATTATACTGCAGTGCTTCAGTTACGCTGCATTTTTGTCATTTCTTTTCAATCAAATTATGAATTATTGATATTGTTATTGAGAATTTTCTGAAGGTACTGTTATATTAAAATTTACTTAGAAATAAACTGTTTCTTCTGCGTAACACTGAGTTTTATTTACATACATTATTTACCCAGCATTACCACTTATTTACAACTTATTATCATATATTTCTTAAAATTCTTTTTTTAAATCCAACAATAAAATCACAAACAATGGTATGTTTTTAAATGTTCACAATGACAAAATATTCTTATTATAGTAAAAAAACGTATTTTCACTAAAAAAGAATGATATTATACACATTTTTGTATTATCTGTTTTAGTGGTAAATATACAATACAAAGTGTTTCAAAAGTCAAAAGCGTTCAGTGTTTAAAAAGCGTTCAAAAGTTAACATGGGGGTGGTATTTCGAAATACCCTGTATATATCAATTAAAAACATGAATCATTAAAAAAATATTACATGAACTGTAATCATGGACGGTTCAGTTTCTCACCTGAGGGTTACAGCAAGCCTTTCTGCTTCCGGTACACTTCTTCTGAAGCTGGTATCTGGGTGAGCAATGGAAGGTCCCACAAGTGCTAACAGTTCATCAAATGAGTTAATACTCATCCTGTAGTAGGAAAAGAACTTATCCGGGAAATTTCGGTACCGTTCAAAACTGGTGTAAAACTTTCCTAGTGTTAAACGCTCACTATAAATTGGGTGAACCCAATATTTATGTTTTCGGCGACGTTTCCGTCTCACCAACAATGCACAAATAGCAGCAACTTCCACCACGTCCATGATGGAAGTGACAGTGAGCATTCCCCGCCCCGGCAACATTTTTGCGTCCCTGTGGACACACTACTCAGCGACGAGACGTTTTGTCTCTCTTCTGTTGCCGTAGTGAACACAAAAATGCCTCGTTGGCAACAAAACAGTGTCGCAACATTTTGTCGACAGTGGACACATAGCCTAATAGTCAACAGAGTAAAGCTGAAGAAAACTTTGAAAAACTGATTGCAAGTGAATTAAAAAAAAGATGAAAAAGAGAGAGCGTCCTTAAAAAGAAGAATCATAGAGATTCTCTACTAAGATTTACAAGGTGGTTTTTATAGAGGATAGTGATAAATTAAAAAATGCTTTACTACCTTTCCAAAACTTTATATTTTTCATTATCTACATGTATTTGGCCCTCCGCTTGAGGCGATCAAGAAGTTGGAGAATCGGAGGTGATGGGTCCATCCAATAAATCAACTCGGAGAGCAAAAAGGTCATTTTCAAAACCTCTATCAAGAATTAAAGGAAGATGAAAACTTGTTCTTTCATTATACTCGGATGAATGTTGATACATTTAATGAGTTGTTGGAGTTATTAAGGCCGAAACTAATCAAAACTAGTAGTAGAAAACCCATTGATCCTGAACAACGGTTGGTTATAACATTAAATGTCTTCAGGATATTAAATTTTCATTTAAACACATGCAGATAGTGAAAAGAATTAGTTTTGGAAGTTAAAAGAAGTCTTGATTTTCGATTTTTGTGGTTTAAAATGGGTAATAGCGTTTATTATTAATTTTTACTAAATTTTTGCAAATAAGTGGTTTTTCAAAAAATTAGGTTTTTAAAATAGATTTAGGTAAAAAAGCTCCAGCATTTTTTTTATAAGCCTCACTTTTATGATCTGCTATCCAGCTTAGATTTTTGACACTTGGCTATTTCTATAAATACCTACTAATTAATTGAAAACAAAAAAGTTTTAACGTTTTTGGATATTTAAAAATATTGAAATTATTTTTGGAAGTGGGACATCATTTATTGTAAAATCTTTTAGATTTGTTATTTGCAACCTTGCAAAAATTGTGTAAAAATAATATTATTTTAAACCACACCCCTCTATTCAAGAATTATAGTTTTAAGCTAAGTTATTAAAGATACACATATTTCTTAACACATTGGTAAATGAGTTTAAAAATTTATGACTTAAAATCAGAGTAAAAGACGTTGTTTATTGTTTATTTTGTTTATTGTTCTTAGTTTAAAAATAAAACAAAATGTTATTTTTTCTATTGCTTTTTTTTAAGAGTCCTGTTGCTTTAAAACAATTTTATCTTGTTTTATAAATTGTGATCCTAACCTTTTTTTAGGCAGCAAATGTGCTATTTAAAACCTGTTTACAAGAAAAAATTATATTTCGGTTAAAAATAATTTATTACAAGAAAAATACATTTTTTTTAGAAATTTTTGTCGCAAAAATCTATGGATCCCTTGCCTTACATAGTCCAGTTGCCAAGGTACTTCTCCTGGTTGTGTTGAGAAATACCTGGCTAAAATGTCCCTGACTCGGTATGCAAAGTTTGTGCTTTGATGTGGAGGAATGTGGCCAAATCTTGAAAAAATCCATTTGGTTCATTTCTCCTTCACTCTCCTGGAGTTATTTGACCATCCTCCCTTTCAGTATTAGCAAAGCCCGTGGGACAATAGTTCGGATAAGCAGTTTTAAGATAATTGTGAAGGCAAATACATGTCAGAATAATATTGTCAACCACTTTTGGTTCAGCTGAAATACATTTTCTTAGAACCCTCCATCTTGCCGAAAGTATTCCAAAAAAATTTTCTATGACGCGTCTTCCTCTTGACAACCTTTAGTTAAAGATTTTCTTCTCTTCACGGTTCGGACAGCTATTCGTAAGATTAAATATTCAAAACTAAAGAAATTAGCTTATAGTTCAGAACATCACAGCTTGTCAGCTGACACTACTTTTAGATCTTTACCTTATTTGGGTCGTATTTCTCATATTTCTTCTATTCTTGAGGAATACGTACCAAATTTAAAAATAGCATTTAAATGTCAGAAGACGATAAAATCTTCTCTTTCCATAACTAAAGATAAACTTAATAAATTGTCAAAGAGTGGCATTTATAAACTTAATTGTGCTGATTGCTCTGCATCATACGTGGGTAGAAAAACTAGACCCTTAGATACTCGCATTAAAGAACATCTTTCCAGAACAGATAAATCTCGTTTCGGGCATCATATCAAATTCAACAACCATCAGTTTTCGCCAACCAAAAATAGTAAATTGTTACACAGTATACCAGCTAATAATTTTGTGAAAATGGACTTGTTGGAGGATCTGGAAATATTGAGAGAGCTTAAAGCTAACCCTAGTTACTGTTGCAACACGCAAGTTAATCTAAATACTAAATTCAAACCGTTATTTAAATTTTTCTGGGACAGTTAGTTCATAATCCAGTAATTCTTATTAATTTTTATCAATTTTTAGCTTTGAATCAATTTCATTTTACAATCTATTTTACAACTTTAATCTTAATTTATCGATTGTGTGTTTCAACAGTCACTTCCAATTTCTTTCTTTTATAAGTTTTTTAATTGAAGTCATTTAGGTGTAGTTTTAGTTATAATTCTGGTTTAATTTTAATGTTTATACATCCTATTTAGGGTGGTTAATTTTGTTTTTACATTGTTGTGTCCATCTGTAATTTGTTAGTTTTTATTTATTTATTTGTGTTGGTTTGTCTGGTTTCTATGATGTTTTGTATGTTTTATACATTTCTTCTTAGTGGTTTTTATCTTTTTTGACGTAAGTTTAACAACAATATACTTATTTTATTTTTCTTACCATTAAAAAATATAAGAGATACCAGCTAGTTCTTTTTGAACCACGCTGGTATTTTTTCCCATTCCCTATTTAATCCTTAAGCTAAGTGATATGAAGTAGACTCCACATCCTGATCCTTCCTTGGTTTTTGAGCCGGCTGTGTATATGCGTATTGCATTTGCAACATCCGCCTCAGTGTTCTGTTTTATTTGTATTTTGTAGGGTTCATTAAACACCAACCTGGGTTCAATTGCGTAACCGGCCGCCTGTAGCAGAGGCACCGCAGTGAGTGCCTCCCTCCACAGGCCCAGCCTCAGTTGACCCATTCCTACCTCGGGGTTTACACCAGCCGTGCGCAATCGTAGCGTGGCCATTAGAGCAAACTCCTTGACGTGCAGGTCGAGAGGTGTCAGACCAGTAACCAATTCCATTGCCGCGGTTGGTGTTGTTCTCATGGCTCCTGTGATGTTGACAAGCCATTCGTTGTATTTGATACGGTTTTTGGATGGCCGTTGCTTGTAGAGTTTTAGGTCCCCATGCAATAGCTCCGTACATTAGCATAGGTCTTATTATTGCTGTGTAGAACCAGGTGACTACACGGGGCGAGAGACCCCATGTGCGTCCCACTGTCCTCCGACACATATGCTCTTTTTGCTCTGTTCTGAATGTACGAGTTCCATGTTAACTTCCTGTCGAGGGTAATACGGAGGTATTTCACCTCTTCAGTGAAGTTTAGTTTATTTTTGAAGATTTCGGGTGGTTTCAAGCCCGATAAGCTTCTTTCCTAATGAAAAGGACCATCTCTGTCTTCTTGAGATTGATCGACAGTGAGTGTTCCTTACACCATGTTTCTATTAATTTGAGGCCATCCTGCGCTCTATCGCACAGTGTGTTCACAAATTTGCCGGTCTGCAAGATAACTATGTCATCTGCATATGCAATTGTGTAGAAACCATTATTGTTGAGGTGATTAATCAGGGTATCCAGGACTATGTTCCAAAGAAGGGGAGATAAGACCCCTCCCTGCGGACATCCCCTCATGACCTGCCCTCTCACAGTAATGTCTTCTACATTTATGCTTATTGCTCTACTAGAGAGCATCTTGAGTATTCTCCTGCCACCAGGGGTATATTCCTGGGGTTAAGTTGCTGGGTGATTGTTGGGAAAGTCGTTTTATCGAACGCTCCTTCGATATCTATAAATATACCCAGGGTGGATTCTTTATTATCCAGTGATCTCTCGATTCTGCCAACCATTTGGTGTAAGGCCGAATCAGTGGACCTTCCCGGAGTAAATGCATGCTGATAATAATAATAGCTTTACATGTTTCTTTTATGATTTTCCTTGCTGTTGACTCTCCAATTCTGTAAGCTAATGCAATAGAGAAAATGTTGTCTCCAGTTGCCAGGTACCTAAAACATAATTTTCTACATTAATATTTTATAATTTTTCCGTGTGTAAGTAAGGTGCCTTATTAAACAGAGTTTGCTCTATGGGTGGCCTTTACATCAAAAACAAACGATTTTTCTGGAAAATGGTGATAAAAAAGAAATAGTAATATAAAATTATGCGTTAATGCATTCATAATAATCCGGATAGCATAAAAATATATCCTGGCTCATTGTTTATATACGTACCTAAATATTATAACCAACCGTTGTTCTGGACTAATGGGTTTTCTCCTACTAGTTTTGATTAGTTTCGGTCTTAATAACTCCAACAACTCATTAAATTTATCAACATTCATCCGAGTATAACGGAAGAACAAGTTTTCATCTTCCTTTAACTCTTGATAGAGGTTTTGAAAATGACCTTTTTGCTTTCGGAGTTGATTTATTGGATGGACCCACCAATTCCGATTTCTCCAACCTCTTGATCGCCTCAAGCGGAGGGCCAAATACAAACTAGTAGCCACTATCTGTAATATGCTTAGCATTTGAATGCTGCTTTCCCTATCCATTTTTGAAAGAAAAATAAAAACCTGCAAAGCAAAAAGAACCGCAACATATGTAAAAAGTTGGGTTAATTTCCTTCTCCTCACAAGAATTCCGTCTTCTGTCAAAATTTAATAAATCAATTTCATTAGTCCGTTGCTGTATATTGTAATCGAATTGTGTCCTAAAACTAGTTTCCTCCAATATCTGTCACTAGTAATTAGTATTTAGTCGCTTGTATGTTTAATTGTGCGTTTACCTTAAAGCATTTTATTTTTAATTTTTATCCTCTATCTCTTTTCTTTTGATTGTCTTTTTTTTTAAATAACAACCTTTCATCATGTTCAGTATTGTCCGATAATGTCATTTTCAATATTTTTAATAAATAAAAATTTAAATGATTACTAGGTATATATTTTTCAAACCTCAATGTTACTGCTAGTCTTTCTTCAGATTGGATACTTCTCATAATTGTGTCTTTACGTTTAATTTTAGATTTTAGTATATTATTCAATTCATCAAACGAAGTGATTGACATTCTAAAACAGTTGAAAAATTTTTCATCACTTCTAAGTTCCATAAACAAATTATGGAATTGTCCATGTTGTTCCCTTAATTCCAAAATTAGATGAACCCAAAATGTTCTCTTTTGACGTCGCCGCCGTCGTTGTCTCCGCTTACTCGTCAGAATCCATGACTCGACTGTGGTATAAAATCACTTGCTCGAGCGGTTGGTAGCGTAGCTCGAGCAGCCAACAACCGACCGCTCGAGGGGTCCGTGGACGTCACTCAGCCGCTAACTACTCGAGCAATCCGTGAACGGCCGCCCTAAGTGTAAACTATTTCGGTATTTTTTCTCAAAAGTATATTTTCTTTAATATTGCACACTATTCCGAAAATTCAAAAAATTTCATAAAAATTTAGAGCTATCTTTCTGACCATCTTTCTTATACTCTAATTCTCATCTTCTCTCTCTATTCTAGTACGTTTAAATGAGCCTGTGGCGCGCGCCCATGAGTTTTACTCTGAAGAAACCAGTACTGCATCAGCCTTTTATAAGATAGCCAAACATTATTATGTTTAGAATTCGACGCCGTTTATTATTGTACTTGGATTGTTTAATTAACATGTAAAAATAAGCTACATTTATCTACCTTTCCTCACCTAGCTGCAGGTAAGTATTGTTACGGCTGTAGTTAACCGTAAAGATGGTTGCGGTATTAATTCAAGGTTGTGCGAACCTATGAATACACGTTCCTTACTGTGGAAGTCTGTGGTTATAAGGTGAACGCACCTTAAGTAGTGACGTCATATCAATAAACGCTGTGAGAAATTCCCTCAGTGGTTCTGGTGAAAGATTGAAGTGATCTGTGATCTCTCTCTTTTTTATTCTTTTCCTTCTGGGGCTTTGGTTGAACATTAAAGGTAGGTTTCCAGTTGTCCGTCATACGATGATACGATCATCCGAAAAATGTCTGATTGGTGGAAAAATTTAAAATTGACAGACCATTATTAACCGCGAAATTTTTACTTCCAAGTTTTAACTTTTGTCCGACATCGGATATAGTTGAAATATTTTTAACTTTTTACGTCGTCGGAGAAAATCATCTGTCAAATTTTAACGATTTGTGCTTTGTTCCCTCACGTTCCATGAACAAGAAGCTTTCCACAATCTCATAGGAGAAATGAGATTAAGTGATAAAGAAAAATATTTAAATTATTTACGAATGGATGTAGAAACATTTGAAAAATTATTAAGTATGATTGGACTAAATTGGTGGGTTACTTGACTCCAGCTTCTGATAGTTCCTTTATGAAGTCTTGATTTTGTCTTGAGAAAATCCGGCATTCCCATCATATGTAGTTTAGTGATCCTACTTCTCCGCATTAACCTAACCAGTTTAAACACGCTATTGCATACACGAAATATTAACATTTATAATTGTATATATAAGCATTTGAAAAGAATGAAAAGAGAATTATAAAAAAAATAAAAATAAAAAAAAAAATAAGGAAAAAAAAGAAAGAAACTACCAACAAATCCGTACACAACTGTCGCGGAAAATAAATAAAAATGTAAAGTATTTTAACAATAACCCTTTTAACATTATGAAATCCTACAGATAACCTGGAAGATAGATAGAAAGTATAGAGCTGGCTAATTGGTCAACAACCAGGACCAAAAAAATAAAAAACACACACAAGTATGATTGGACCCTTCATTACAAAAAATGATAACTTTAGAGAACCTATATCACCGGCTGAAAGGTTGTCTTTGACGTTAAGGTTCATATGTATATTATAAAATTATATAGTGTGTATTAATCTTTGATTACTTTACAGATATTTGGCAAGTGGAGACAACCAAATATCAATATCATACGCTTTTCGCGTACGGTGTCAAAAATAATAAAAGAAACATGTGAAATAATATGGGAGACTCTAAATAAAAATGTATTATTAATACCTTCTGAGGAGTCACGGTTGAGTATAGCTAACGACTTCTCAGAAATTTGGCAACTTCCAAATTGTGTTGGTGCAATCGATGGAAAGCATGTAGTTATTCAGGTACCTAACATAGAGTACATTTTTTTTTTAAGTCTGCAACTATTTTTTTAGGCACCTCCTAATTCTGGTTCAACATATTATAATTTCAAAGGCCAGCACAGTATTGTATTACTTTCGTTATTTGATGCTTAATATAAATTTACATTGGTGGATATTAGAGCTGAAGGGCGTCACAGCGATGGGGGAATATTTAAAAATAGTTCAATGGGAAAATTAATTTTATCAAACAAAATTCATTTTCCTCCACCTTCACCAATTGAATAATTCGTCGTTCCGGAAGAACAGTGACGTAACTGCAAGAATGGGTGAAATGGAGTTAAGAACAAAAAAAATATCAGAAATACATCCTACACACTCGGGAACAAGGACGTAATTGTACTTCGCCTCTGAACCGCCAGAGGGTAGTTGCGTCATGGTAGAAATATCAGCTGTTGTTACCTTCCTACAATGGAATAACGCCGCATAGCTCAGTTATGCTCGAGAGTTACAAGAAGGAGGTTGTCGTGTGTGCCACAGTGACGCAATTGTTCTTTGTGACAAATATCGTTTACCTGATCCTAGAACAACAACGACGTAAATGTACTTTCTGTCATTGTATTAGATTTATAAGAGACATTTGTTGACGTAACTGTTCTGTACGTCATTGTTAAACCTAAGAGTTGGTGTTTTTCTGCGTATGAACTGTTCTTTATGGCGTTGTTGACTCGAAGTTACATGGTCCATGTTGACGACAAAAAGCTTTTTGTAGATAAATTTCTTAGGTATCGCCCTGTTGGTTCAGTTATAAATTTGAATTCCAATTTAAAAGTTAGTTACTGATGATGAATAATTGGTTAATTATTTACAATTTGACGGTTTTTTTGTTTTTTGTAGGGCTGAAATGAACGAACGAACGAAACAAATTTTGCGGCTTGCAAGTGAAAAAATGATGAATGAAGAGAATGACTTATGGCCAAATGCACCGTTTTGTACTAAAGCGGAGCTTACGTAAGCGCGATTAAATTATAAAGCTCGGCTTTAGATTTGTCATTATGCACCATTGAAAAGTAAGCCAAGCTTTGCTAAGCGTCTGTTTGATTTGGCAACATCGTAATTCCGGAAGTACCACCTTATTTTGATGCTTAACCTAACCCTATTTTTGTGACGTATCTGACGTATCTCGTGATTCTCGTCTTGTTTATGAACTGCATATTATGATTATTATGGGCATCGTTTGTGGTTAATGAACATGGATACGGACAATTTAAAGAAAAGAGTGCCAAACTTTACGAATGCTGAAAAGGCTCATCTTTTAAATATTATTGCCAATAAGTATGCAACGATACTGGAGGATAAAAAAACAGACCGTACGTCTAGTCACCAAAAAGATCAAGTCTGGAAGAATATCGTAGATGAATTTAATTCTTCCAGCAACAGTAGCATTTTTAGAAGTATGCAAAAAAATGCTACGAAAACCGTAAAAAAGATCTAAGAAAAACTTTGGCAGCTGAAAAAAAAGAAAATATGTTGACAGGTGGAGGGCCTCCAGAAAAAATTCAAAAATGCCAAACAGATTCACTGTTATATTCAATTTTAAATAAAAAACATTAGTAGGATTGGAAAATCCATTTGATGATGATGCAGATGAGTCGTTGTTTAAGGTACAGCACTTACCTGTAAATTCAGAAGTTGAATATATATTAGAGAAAGAAGACTCGTTGACTGTAAGTATTATATTATCAGAATTGATTTTTCTTTTTGTCATTTCCAATTTAAAGTAGTTAAATGGAGACGATAACACAGTAACATGTTTTTTTTATTTTGTACAATTGGATTAATCTTTTCAGGAGACTGGAAATAGTGATACTTTAATTTTACAGCAAAACAATATTTTACCGGACCTAGAATCGGTCGAATCAACTAGTGATGGTACAACGACTTTAGGCGTTATTTGGAAAAAATATACGCCATCAAAACTAAGGACGTCAATTAACCCTGCTCTTGCAGCTGTGCCGAACTAGGTATGTATAATTTGCTTCTTGTAAATATTGTAAACTTATTCAACCTTTTTCAGACTCCAAAATCCAATAGACGAAGACCAGCCACAATAGTGAAGCCTTTGGCATCATCAGATATAGCCAAAAAATATAATATTCTACTGGACAAAAGATTAGAATTGGTTGAAGGCCAGATATCACACATGAAAGATCAAAATGCTTTAACTATAAAGAAACTCCAAATGGAGAATGAACTCTTAGAAATAGAATTAAGGGCAAAAAGATGAAATGTTTTTTCTTTAAAATTATTTTAGTTTTGTGAGTTCTTTCAAATATATTTTCAATTTTTAATATACATATTGGTTTTATTCCAAAAAAATCGGTTGAATAATGAATTAAGGATAGTTTATATATATATCACTAAAAATTATTCTAAGAAGGTACTAACTAACAAAAAATAAAGTGATTCCAACAAAGTCGTAAAAAATATTTTTATTTATAATTAAAATAATAATGTAAGGTACAACATGTAGACCAAATTTTACAAATTTCAAATATGATTCTTAATCGGCTATTATTAAATATTGTGGCATCATGGGCTGAACCTGGCCATCTAGCCACAACATTGGTAATTTCCAAGCTACTGTTGCCAAGCTGATTGAGAAATAAGACTTCCGATTCCTGAAAACTTCTCCATCTTCACCGCCTGTAAATAGGTATTTTTATTTTTTATGGTTATACTTTATATTATGATTTCTTTATATAGATACAAGTAATTAAAGAAAAAAGTCAGGTTTAATTATGTACAGTTAAAACATATACCTAAATGTACTTCAAGTTTAAAATATTTACCTGGTGATAATATTTGAACATGAGTGCCATCCACACATCCAATCACACGAGGAAAACACACTAATTGATAAAACTTCCACCACATCCATAATATTATTTAATTTAATAATCAAAAAATGCAAGTATGTGAAAAATGCCAACGCCACGATTTTATTATTACAAATAAAATAAGGTTAGTGTATTTCAAAGCTAAGCTTAATGTCTTAAGCCTTCGAAAACGGAAGCTTCATTTTAAGCGAGCTTACAGGCTGTTCAAGTTACGGTGCATTAGAAACCTGCAAGTTAAGCGCGTTTATGTATTAAGCCTAGCTTAAATACATACGGTGCATACGGAAATTAGTGTATAATTGTTCTCCTCTTAATGTGCACGAAATACCTACAGTCCCCACATTGGTCACAAATATAAACCAAGCACCATCACCGCCAAACCATCATCATGATCAACCGAATCAATGTGGTGCAGATTGGAATATTGTGCAGTCAACTTCTACCACTTTGAGTTTGAAAAAAGTGGGCTCCCCTGAGCTCTGTACCAGTTCTGATGAATCTGAAGTATTTTCATCAGGTTCGGAAGAAATGTATGAGCCATCAAGTAGTGGTGAATCTACGAGCAGTGATTCATCGCCCCCTCGTCAATTAGTCTCTAATACCAACAATGTAGAGAACCAGCCAAACGAGACACAACTCGGTGAACGATCTCCGATTGTGAGGGGAAAAAAAAGAAGAAGAAATGTCGACAACTGGCGCAAAATAAAAAATAAAAAGCTGAGGAACGAAGGGAAAAGTTATGTAGGTAGAACAGGGAAACCTGTTGCTGCTCGGAAGATGGGTCCTCCTTGCAAGGAATCTTGTATCCAGTCTTGTTCTAAGAACTTTTCGGAAGAATATAGAGTTCAGCTGTTTTCCGATTATTGGGCATTGGGTCTGTTACAACGTCAACGGGATTTTCTCACTGCATGTGTTGAAAAAGTTGCTCTGAGCTATCGTCGCATAACTGCACATGAACTTAGAAAGCCAAATTGTGCTTTTTATCTGAGTGATAATAATGGAAGTAGGGTTCGGGTGTGCAAAACCTTCTTGATAAATACTTTAGGGATAACCGAAAGGGCAATTCGTACAGTTATCGCTGCAAAGATGAGTGAAATTGGAATAAATGCTGCTGAAGAAAAAAGGGGAAAGCATGCCAATCGAAATAGGACTGACGAAGAAATTTTGAATTCAGTCAGAAACCACATCAATTCGATACCCCGTGTTGACAGTCACTATGTAAGAAAGGATACAAAAAGGGAATTCATCGTTGGTGGTTTAACCATTGCAGATATGCATCGCCATTATTCCGCCGAACGATCTGCAATTAATAAGCAACCAGCAACTTATGACCGGTATGCGCGAATATTTAACACAGAATTTAATATTGGTTTTTTTTATCAAAAAAAGATCAATGTGATCAATGTGAGGCGTACAAAAATGCTTCAAACGATGAAAAGACGAAACTAGAAGTCGTTTACCTCCAACATCAGGAAGAAAAAGAATTAAGTCGACTTGAGAAAGCAGCAGATAAAGAAAAGGCCCAAAAAGGAGAACTCAAACTAGCTGTTTTGACCTACAAGCCGTACTGCCAGTACCAATGAGACAATCATCAGCCTTTTATTACAAGTCACGACTTAACTGTTTCAATTTTACGGTGAGTATACCTGTAACCAGTACCTCACAGTAACTACATTATAACTATAATTATTATTGCTATTAACCGTTGTTGTTGATGATAAGTAGGTACAGTCTAAACTGTATAATAAGCTAAATTAACAGATTATTTTTTTCTTTTTGTAGGTAACTGAAATTGGTAGCGACAAGACAACGTGCTTTTTTTGGCATGAAGGACTTGGGCACAGGGGTGTCAACGAAATTGGAACTGGCGTGTACAAATATCTTGAAGAGTGCTCAATTGCCAGCCCTGGGCAAAATATAGTATTGTACTCTGACAACTGTGGTGGTCAGCAAAAGAACCGGTAAGCCCTTCGATGTATTCAATAATTTTGATTTGAAAGCATTCCTAGAATGTAGGTATAAATAGTTTAGTAATAATCGGCTATTGCTTTCTCATGCAGTAAACATTATTTCTGCAAGCATCTGGTCTTGAAAGAAAGCATAGATTCTAACGTGCATTATTGTTGCAGGTACATGATCGCACTGTATTTGTATGCAGTACAACATCTAGACATCGAGAGTATCACACACAAGTATTTGATTCGGGATCATACTCAAAATGAAGGGGACGCAGTCCACAGCATAATTGAGAATTCATTGACGAGAGCTAAAAAGTCTGGACCAATCTACGTACCAGAGCAGTATATTTCACTGATCAGACGAGCTTAATAAAGGGAGTGACCTTTTTTCTATAAAACGAGCTACAAACAGTCTGAGTGGGTAGAAGTGGAATTTAAAACCGGCTTATTCAAGAAAATCGCTCTAACAGATAATAAATTACGCGATCTGAATACCCTTTGCGAGAACAATTTGATTCCCAGCATTTATAGAGCTTTTTACAATTCACTTCAGTGAATGTTTCGTCAACATTTTTCTCGGTACCTACATTCCAATCTACAAAATTTTTTATCTGTTCATTGTTCAAACATTTTTGTACACATTTTAGAAATTATTTTTTACTCTTCAGTTGCCTTAGTTTGGATTATTTTAAAAACCTTACTTCTCTTTCCATCTACTTGAGACTTTGTGCCTTAATGTCTTACTTTGTGATTTTAATAAATGCGGTTCAGAGGACGAAGGTAAACAGTTTACCTTCGGTCTCTGAAGAAGATAACTTGGTTATCGAAACGCGCGTCAGGCATATTTATAAAAGTGTGTGTTGGTGTAGTGGTAGTGTAAACGGTTTTCGGTATCAGTTTCGCCAACGGTTCCAGATTCAACATTTTAGTCTAAAGAATTTCTTAAAAATGACATTATTTGAAAATATTCCCTTTCTTTTTTTATTTGTTCCACTTCCACTGGGTACATAAGAGTCTAATTCACCTTTTATTCTCACATATGTGCCTCTTAAATTTCTCCACTTCCTCATAAGGAAGGACATTGAATATTCCTCTCGTTCTATACATAAATATAATTATTAAAAATAAAATATTTATCGGTAACTTTTACCTCCAAATATGCGATATACTTCCAGCCATAATTTGTCCCTTGCGGCTTTTCGCCTATCCTTTAGAGGTAATCTGCAATCCCACAAGGGAGGACGTTGCATCACTTCGCTAATCAAGCATTCTTCAACTGATAAAAATTCTTCAGATTCCAAATTATCCTGTTTCCTTGAATTTAATTACGGTATTTGGTGTGTTTTCCAATTCCTCCACTTTCACGATATTGTAATCGTCGTCATATGATTCCATTTTTGAAGAACTAACCAAAAAATAAACGCAATAAAATCCTTGGTAATAAACAAGTAACATAACCACAATAAACTATCCACTAGACAGCTGGTGACAGTTCATAGTGACAATTGACTGTTCTGCTGAAACCAGTATATCCAACTCCAGCATTAAAATTTAAAAAACCACTATTTTTGTTACTACATCGTCAGAAAATAAAATTGTGGTGGAAATTGATAACTCAAAATTT
The DNA here is from genome assembly GCA_035357415.1 of Ophraella communa. NCBI lineage: Eukaryota > Metazoa > Arthropoda > Insecta > Coleoptera > Chrysomelidae > Ophraella > Ophraella communa. The sequence goes on along the minus strand of CM068990.1, from coordinate 24,607,796 downwards.
AAATTTTCGTGCTGGAAAACTAGGAAGTTATTCAAATCTTCTGCGAAGTCCTTGAAAAATCTGACAGATTTTGTGTTTTATGACATGCTAACTTGAATATAACCAAACTTTATCACGTTATATAAGTGAGTTGGGAATCCTTTTATTAAAGATTTGTTCATTGTTACAAACTATGGAACCTATCGTAACGGATGTTGTAAGTAGTATAATCACGTTTTAGATTTATTAGGGATCATAAAAAAATACGGTATTTCAGATATATTGTAAAGAATTAATTATTGATGAGGGACTACGTCCTCACTTTGAGTATTTTAAACCACAAAAATCAAGAAAAGAATACTCTATAACTCAACGAGAGGAAACTTCGAGTGAGGAATTGTTAGTTAGTTTGGTACAGAAGTTTCCAGCACTGTGGGATCACCGACTTCCAATTGAAGACAGAAGTAAAACCATAAAGGACCAATTATGGCTTAAAGTTTTTAAAAATATGAAAGGTAACTATAAAAAACGTCTTATTAATAACATGCAAAAAGGTTGAAGCTCTTTGATAACATGTTATTTATACTTTTTAAATAGAGCACTTCAAAGCAGTTCAAGAGATGCAAAAAAAGGAAAAATATGCGCGATACTTTTATAAAAGTAATATCTGAAATGGATAGTTAGGGTGAGTGAGCCGGTTAACCGACCATGTCCGTTTGTCGTCCATTTATCCTGAAAGTCTAAAAAACTAGATTTCTTTTTATTGTTTGATTAAACATACAATATACCCTTTATCGGCCAACTATTTGTGACGTTTATGACAAGTTCTGCACTCTTCCGACTAAAATTGACACTAAAATTTCCGTTACAAAATGGTGGCAAGCAACAGAACGCTGTTTCAGTAGGAAAAGTGTAGTACACCTACAGTAAAAAAATAGTAAATTCTTAGCTTATTATTAAGAAAATTATTGTTTTGTACTTTTTAGCTATTAGTATTTATGTTATATTTTAAATGTATTGTGGTGAAATTGATGATTGTTTAATGCTATCGTAATAATTAAGTGGACGGTAAACTGGATGCGTAAAGTTAAGATTTCTTGTTCTCGACCATGTGGCCGAAAAACGGTAAAGAATAATAGACGTTTGTTTTCTTTTTTTGTATCTATCGTTTTAGATATAAATTTCTCACCATGTTGATTTATAATTGATATTATGCAAAACAGACCAGCCAGTTTTCGTCCACTTTTTTAGCAAAAGCCCGGGAAATATAAAAGTATAGAAATGAGGAGGTCGAAAACAAGAAGCTCTTATCGGTTTTCGGCCACTTATTTATAACACATGTATATTTGATGGTCGAAAAGTAGCCCTTTTTTCGCCGCTGTAATTATATCCTTTAGGCAAAGTGCTGCAAAGAAAAAAAATCTACTGTTAAGAGAACATTTCTCTCTTATGACTAGGAATCGTTAAAAAGAGCATTGTATGAAATTAAAAATAACATGACAATAAGAGAAGCGAGTCGCCCATTTGATGTTCCAAAAACAACACTAAGTAATTAGCTTTCGGGAAAGAGTTCCTCAGAAAACCTGAAGAAAACAGGACCACCTCCTATTTTGACAATAGAAGGAGAGCAAAAAATTTCAAAATGGCTACTGGACTTAGCGAAATGTGGGTTTCCCATTTAAAAGATGGATACCGTTACAAATATTGCTCGAGATTTAGGAAAACTTCATCTATTCCCAAATCAGAGACCAGGGCAAAAGTGGTATTTATACTTTATGGGGCGCCATCCCGAAATCTCTTTATGAGAAGCCGAATCAATTAATAAAGCTCGTGCCTTGGTTACGAAAGAATATATAAGGAAAAGGTTTAGAGATCTGGAAACCTTCTTAGAAGAAAATAACTTGACTGATATAATGAAAGATCCAAGGAGAGTACCTATATAATGGGGACGAATCGGGGTTTTCATTATGCCCCAAAACGTTCAAAGTTTTAGCTCCAAGAGGGTGGAAAAATCTATTTACTGTCTCTACTGGCAAGGAGAAAGAAAATATTAGGTACTGTATTCCTAATGTTTAACGCTGCTGGTAATGTGTTCTCACCATTGGTGGTATTTCCGTATGTTCGTCCTCCTCGAGCTTTAGTAGAACAAATGCCGCCCAATTGGATTTTGGGAAAGTCTGAGAAAGAGGATGGATGACCGGAGATGCTTTTTTACTTTTTTAATTTTGTGTATACTTATTTAATTTTAATTTGTTTTTATGAACATCAATTTTATATTATTCTTTATTTAAAATTAATGTTTTATTAGCCTTTTTCCCTATAGAGCAATTGAAGTCGGCCAACCGGGTTCTTCTCGGCCATGCGGCCGAAATCAGGAGTGCCTTCGGTCGCTAATAGGCATTTTATTAATTTTTCTCTCGAGTAAAAATAAATTATTTTACTATAAATTTAAAAAAAATATTATTGAAATCTACAAATTTCATACATCTAATTGGTAATTAGTAGGAATAAAAATATTAATGACATTATAGTTACATATTAAAAAAAGTCAGAATAAGTCTTAAATGGTCGAGAACCGGCTCATTAACCCTACATTCCTAGTGGATCAGGAGCTACTAAGGGCCGCTTTAACAATGCAGATATAAACCTCAGATAAAACAGAGTACACGTGTTCCACGAATAACTTTATTCCTCGGACAAATTCCGTTACTCTTTTACAATCAACTTTATTCCAAGAACAACTGTACCTGGTATAAGAGAAATATTTATAAAGGTTAGTAATACAAAATCTATCAAATGTCTAAAATTGACATCTTATTTGAAATTCTAACCAAATAAATTTAATTTTTCACGTTGTAGTATAAGATTGTTAATTTTGATGAAGATGACGAGATAATTTATCGAATTAATAGACAAAGAAGAGCAAAGCAGTATAATAAAAGGTAGTTTATTAGATAATATATATTTATTGTTTTAATTATTTGTATTTTTTATTTAGAACTATTTTAATGAAATGTCTGAAGAGCAATTCCATAAAAGATTTAGAATAAGAAAGGACACTATCCAGTTACTTTTAAATACCATTGAAGAACACATTAAATCTCCAACAAATCGAAATCATGCCATATCACCAGCTTTCAAACTAATGCTCACATTAAGGTTTTATGCTACTGGTAGTATGTTATTAGTAGTTGGAGATTTTGTAGGGATTAGTGAAGCAGCCGCATGTGTAGCAGTTAAAGAGGTTACAGAAGCAATTGCTCATCTTAGACCTCAATACATTTATATGCCCAACACAGCAGATGATATTTTGGAAACACAGCTACAGTTTTACCAAATTGCTAGGTTTCCGAAAGTTGTAGGAGCAATGGACTGTACACATGTAGAAATTGAATCGCCAGGAGGAAATGATGCAGAGCTTTACAGATGCCGAAAAGGATATTTTTCATGGAATGTCCAAGCAATTTGTGATGCAAAGTTAATTATTAAAGATATTGTAGCTAGATGGCCAGGATCATCTTATGATTAAACAATTTTTAATAATTCTCTCATAAAAAGAAAGTTTGAAGATGGACTTATGGGGGATTCTATTATTTTAGGAGATAGTGGTTATATGGAGACTATTACCACCTCTTTCCAATCCCCAGGAACCTCAAGAAATTCTATACAATGAGTCACAGATTCGAAGCAGGAATGTTGTTGAAAGGTGTTTTGGGGTTTGGAAAAGACGATTTCCTATTCTTTCACTTGGTATGAGAGTTTCACTAGAAATATCAAAAGTTATAATCATTGCAACAGCCATATTACATAATCTAGCCATTAAAGAAAATGAAGATATACCTCCTGCAATAAGAATGGCTGAACATCATCAACATCAAGAGGCAAGACATGAAAATAATCCTATCCATCTTAATAATCGAGCAAATCATTTGCGAAGAATATTTTTAATAAATAACTACTTCAGGAATTTGGATTAAAGATTTTTTGTGAATTAACAACTTAATAAATTTCATTATATTTTAAAACTGATACTTTGGCTTTTTTGTCTCCATCCAACTTAATATCCAGCAAATGATTAGCAAAGAGTAAATTTAATGACAATCTTTGTGAATTAACTTTTGAATATATTTAATTATTTTTAAACTGACAACTTTGCTTTTTTTAAACTTAATAAAAGTTGTAATTTTTTCACCTGTATCCAACTTAATAATTGAGCCAATCATTTGCGAAGAATATAAATAACTACTTCATAAATTTGAATTAAGGATTTTTGTGAATTAATAAATTTAATTATATTTTAAAACTGATAATTTGGCTTTTTTACCAATCAAAAGTATTGCTGGTACCAGTAGCACTAATGCCAATTATCGACAGTACTTTTTCACACGCATAATTCAAATGCTTTGCATCATTAGGTCCACCACCAGTCCATTTCATTTCATTTTTAAATTCCGTGCATTCTTTCCTTGTTCTCTTTTTAAGAGAATCCCACGTGCTTTTTAAATTTTCTTTTGTCCTAGTAGACTGGTTAATTATGTTAAAATTTTGAACAATTAAGACCCATCCTGCATCTTTTTTGGTATTGCTGACATGATCAGTCTTTTTATTTTCTGAAATAGGTATTTTTTTATAAATAAATCATTATATAAAAGAAAATGATCAATTCACATTCAAATGGTACTAAATGTTAAAAATATAGCTACCTATAAAAATGAAATTATTTGGGTAAAATAACCTTTTTTCATGATTATATTTTAAAGTCAATACTTGCATGAGTATAAGGAAAAAATGTAGAATTCGGTGAACTCTCCGATTTTCATAAACATTTTATGCGGGGTCTAGGACACCATAATAATTACGAAAATGAATTTTTTTTCCGCGAAAACAACTAGAAACAGTAAAAATTGCTAAAAATTTCAACCCAAAATAAACATAACCTAACGCTTACCTGTTGTAAATACGAGAATTAATTCATATTCAGCAGCATCAAATGGTTTCTAAATACATTATTTTTTATAATTACATCATTTTTAAATTCAATAAAATTTCCTCAACTTTAATATTTATATAGTTTTAAATAAACAAATTCCATAATTATTGACTTCATTTCGGACATATGTCAAAATGGTAAAAATATCACCAACTGATGTTGCCATGTTGCCAGACTAAAAAAATATATAGCTATTCTTGTGTATTATATGCAAATGTTGTAAAATGTACCTTATTATATAGGAAATATAAAATATATGCTTGAAATGTGTAGGAAATATTAACCTATCGTTCAATACCAAATTTAATGCATTTATGAATAAAAAAAATATTTTTTAAAAGTAAAATAAATAAAGCAATAATTCTTAAACAAACTTCTAAACTAGACATAAAATATAAAGAAAACAAAAACATTTAAATCCTCTTTCCGACCAACTGACACAGATCAAAGTGTATTATAAATTACTATCGCTCACCTTAATATCTAAAATAAAATAGTGAAAACCCCAAATGAAAAACTCTAAATACTTAGTTTTATCCCAACAGCAACAATAGATAAAATAAACATAAACAAAAAATAAGTCGGAAAACAAATAAAAAATAAACCTTCATATTTACAACATATTTGACAAAAATCAAAAATTTCAAAATAGACCTTCATCATCAGAAGAACAAATTTCTGGAGATTGAATTTTGTTTGGATCGTACAGTTTGCCTGCTAATTTTAAAAAGGCTTCTGCACGATTCAAATAAATGTTTATAGAACATATACCTAGCTAAATTACTCAGTTTCATTTTAAACGCAAGTTCAAAAGTTGAATAAAATCAAATAAACGTTATTTATCACTCAACGGTAAAACCAAACTAACATGAAAACGACTGAAATTCGACGGTAAAACAATACGAAAAAAGCTATTCAAAACTACAAAAACCAAAACTTAAATTTTGAAAAAATTAAAATCAACCAAAAGTATATCTGGTTTCTTATCAAATACTCGATATATGTATAGTAAATCTTGGCAACATTGTCAAATCATTTGAAGTTTTAACCAAATAGGCCAATAAGAGGTTTTGACAAAATTGACAGTTTGTTAAAATAAACAATAAAGTTAAAGATTCTGTGTAACAAAATTAATAAGAAAATAAGTTTCCAAATAGTAATTTTATGTTTTTTGTGTTTTAAATCGTCTTAAGAATGTTTACTTAACACGAAAATGGTCTCAAGCTTAATATAATTGCTACATTTACAACTGGTAAGTGATAGGTTATGTTTACTTTGAACCTACATTTTTAACAATTTTTACTATTTCTTTGTGTTTCCGCAGAAAAAAAACTTTATTTTCGTATTCATTACAATGTCCTAGACCCCTCATAGAATTTTTATGAAAATCGGAGAGTTCACCGAATTCTACATATTTACCGAGTATAATAATTAGAATTAATAAAATATGTATTAAAAAAATTTCTTACCCACTTGCTTTTTATGTTTAGTCACTAAATTTACTAAACAATCTATTTCTGTAGATGTAAAATTGGTAGTTCTCCTTTTTTTCTCTAAATACTGATCTTCCATTTTATAAAAATTTATAATATTTGTCTGGTCACAACAAAACACAAACTAAAAATGAACTCTTCAATAAATTAAAATGTATTTCTTTTAAAAACATGAACACATTAAAAGTTAATTAACATTCGACCAAAAGAAATGAAGTACAACTTTATCAGATGTTTATACCACTACCAAACGGATGGACAATATGCGACATTATTAGAAACGTCACAGTCGCCATTGCTTGCATGCCATGGCATGCAATCCAAACAAACTTTGGCCATATGATTAGGTTAGGTTATGTTCTACTTCAACTTCATGATCTATGATCTATGTTGTATGAGTTTACACATGGTTTATATTGAATATTTGTGTATTTTGTATTTTCTTGTTTTTGTGAACTTTTTGAGACATTACAGTGCTATATAGACACATATTATCGTTAAGGAATAGTTTTAGTTATATTTAAAGAAGTTTTATTTTGTTTTAAGGTAAGAAAGATTAAAATACTATTGCTTAACACTAAATTTTTAAGTTTAACTTGTTAATTGATTTGCGTTTTATTTTAGTATGGCCCAAAATTATGTACTAAGTTTTGGCAGTATATATACCTTTTTTAAAGAGCATGGAGCTCAATTAAAAAAAGGAGAGAACTCCTACAGGAGCGGTTATGTCTCAAAATTCTTGTATGAATCATCAATTTCGCCACCACTGATACAGGGAAATGTAATGGCCAGCATGAAGAAAAAAGAATATACAGTGGAGGTAGTTATTTATATTTTTTTATTTATATCATTTTATTAAATTTTTGAATTACTTGCAGATGTTTTTAAGTCTTGATGGGGAAATTGAAAGGATGTCCTGTGACTGCCCTCGTGGCAAAGAAATTTGTCACCATATGGCTGCTCTAGCCCTCCACTGTCATTATAATGTTAGTGTGACATATAAATCATGCAGGTGGTCTAAGAAAAAAACAGAAGCTGGCAGTGTCACTAAGGTTACAGATATTTTTCCAATAAATTAAACATTCACTGCAACCACAAGAAATGTAACCACAGAAGAGATTGACACATTTAAAAGAAATTTATCTGATTGCCAGGCAGTTGGATTTACATGGCTATTACGACCAGATGTCTCAGCCAATATTGTTAATATTGTTCTTCCAATAGAGGAAATTTTATTTTCAAAAGATTATCTTGAAGCAACCAACAAAGACCTTTTTTTGGCAAGTAAATTGTCATTAACAATGCAGGAGATATATGAAATTGAAAATGCAACTATGGGTCAATCAAAAAATGAAAATTGGCTGGTGGCCAAAAACATAGGTTAACTGCTAGTCGGTTTGGCCTGATTTTAAATTGCATGAAAAAAAAATATCCACCGAGTATGTTCAAAAATATTTTGGGTGTGTACAATTTAGAAAAAGTTTCTGCTGTGCAGTGGGAAAGGGAACATGAAAGTTCTGCTGTTGAGGCATTTAAAACCTCCAAGGGGTTAAAAACCCAACAAAGTGGTTTATGGTTAGATGAATGTGGTTTTCTAGGAGCTAGTCCTGATGGTATTGTGGAGAACGATGCCGTCCTTGAAATAAAGTGTCCCTTTAAATTTAGAAATACACCTTTAACTTTCGAAGATAAAAACTACATAATTTATAGGGAAAATGGTGAGGATGTAATAAATGGAAACCACATATACTACCATCAAATACAGGGCCAATTATTTATTACAAAAAAATAAAAATTTAATTTGTTAATATTGATTTTCAGTTTCTTTAATTAATGGATAATGTAAATTTGTAATTGCTGCAATAACTTTAAATATCATATTAGCATATTTGGACAGTGTGTGGTACTGGTATACCGTTGGCATATGTAAGTACATATTATTTTCAAATATAACATTGACAATCTTATAATCAACTTAAATTATCCCAGAGGCAATACGTGGTATGTGCTCTAAAGTTTGTACATAAAGCTTATACACAAATCCCAATGCACCTCTTCCATAAAAACCACATAAAATAATTCAAAATGACTATTTTTTTGCTCTGATAGTTCATTTATGCTAAGATAACTCATGATATAATAAGTAACATGTAGTAAAACCGTATTTATATTTTCAGGTAGTAAGTCCCATTTAAAATAATTCAAAAAGTGGGGATTACTCGAAATAGTATGATGACTCCTACAAAGAAAAAAATGTATGCAGCAATGAAGAATATGTACAAAAAGTACAATCGAATAAGAGCGAGCTGCAAAACTGTGAAACAAACTCTTTGAAGAAAAGACATTTCAAAAAAAAACAAAAGCTGGAGGAAAATACAGAACGGTTGAATCATATGGCAGCTGTTTTGATTAACTGTCAATTGAGAGAGTCAGGAAAGCTCAAAAATTTACGTAGATTTAATTTAAAGGAGACGCTTTTGTCTCTAACACTATATAAGCAGAGTCCCAAATCATATTCATTCCTTGCAACATTCTTTGTGTTGCCAAGCAAGACAACACTGACAAGGATGCTTGAAAAAATTGTAGGTGGTCCAGGTATTCATAAAGTAATTTTTGATTCACTGCAAGAATTGACAAATACAATGGATGACAGTGAAAAATATGTTGCTATATTGTTTGACGAAATGGCAATAATGCTTGGGCTACATTTCAATGAACACCTTGGCCTTATAGAAGGATTTGAAGATATGGGAGATGGTATAAGGGAGAGCCATCTTGCAGACCATGCTTTGGTGTTTATGGCAAGAGGAATTTAAACTCCATGGAAAGCTCCTATATCTAACAATCTAGCAAGTAGAGGTGGTGCAAAAACTGCACAAATAAAGCAACTAGTATTGCTATATTGTTTGACGAAATGGCAATAATGCCTGGGCTACATTTCAATGAACACCTTGGCCTTATAGAAGGATTTGAAGATATGGGAGAGCCATCTTGCAGACCATGCTTTGGTGTTTATGGCAAGAAGAATTTAAACTCCATGGAAAGCTCCTATATCTTACCATCTAGCAAGTAGAGGTGGTGCAAAAACTGCACAAATGAACTATTGCGACAGGTAATCAGTGAAATTTTGAAAATAAATTTGAAACCTGTAATTGTGATTTGTGACCAGAATAATACAGCTGTCATAAATGGATTAATGGCAGAAACAAGGAAAGGATAAGGAGTGGTACAATTAATTACCGAAAAGGATCATTTAAAATTAATGATTGGAGTGCTGCCTCTGATGGTTTGAGAGTGTTGCTCCATATCAATGATGAGCATATTATTCAAAAGAAAATTAAGAAGATGAAAGTAAGAAATGCTGTCCAAATTTTTAGCCAACGAGTTGCGGCTACTCTTCAGCTGGTTAGCAGAATTGGTAAGATTATTTTTATTATTGATGGCTCTATGCCATTTTCAACTTTTTCTTTAATAAATAAAATTTGACTGTTTCCTTATACTATACTGTAATGAAGAGATATATATACTTTGTTTTGATTTGATACCGCTCATAATCAAATTTTGGATTGAGGTGGCCGTTACTTGATGGAAATTCATAGCTATGACACTATAAGGTAGAACACGATTAAATTTCCACAGAATTTATTGTCTTTGTGACATGTTTTACTCTAGCCTTTTCAAGCGAATGTTGTATAGCTACAGTGTATGGAAACATGTCGCAAAGACAATACATTCTGTGGAAATTTAATCATGTTCTACGTTATAGTGTCATGCTCATATTCAATTGTTCCAATAAAGCATTTTAAAACAAACATTAAAACTTATTTACAGATTCGCAAAAGGGTATTGGTGATAAATTAGAAGACACTGCAGAATTGCTAGCATTTTTTGACCGTTTGTTTGACTCTTTCAATGGGTCGGACAAACATCATGAGCAGGGCAAAATTCTACGGTGTGGGTTAAGCGATACGTCGGACCACTTTCGCTTCTGGAGTAACGAGGCTTTACCACTTCTCAGCAAAATGAAATTCGCCAGAAGGTCAGCCAAGGACTTGCAGCTTCCCCCAAGTCTGAAAAACTGGGCATTTAATATTCATAATAATAAGGCAATATGGGGCATATTACGACAAAATGGTTTTGCATATATGTTGCCAAGACGTTTCAACCAAGATCCAATTGAAAATGCATTTGGACAACTGCGAAGTTTTGGTGTTCTCAATACTCATCCTTCAAGTACCCAGTTCGTTGGAATTTTTAAAACTTTATATTTCAAAACGACTGTTTCTATGTATAAACGTAGTTTTAACTGCAAAAATGATAAATGCAGTAATATGTTTGTAACATTATCAAAATTATTTAAATCAGAGGTAGTGCCTAATGAATGTGTGCATTATATTGTAAATGTTGAGGTCCCTCAGGAACCAACAGAATCCACATTATATAAAACGTTGAATGAGTTAGCAGCTTATTATGTGGCCGGTTTTATTTTAAAAAGAATTGGAAAAAATTTTAAATGTGCAAGTTGTTACTCAGCGTTACTTGGTACAGGGAATGCAGCCCAGCACCATGCATTAATATCTGCAAGAGAATATGGTGGTGATTGGGCCAAAAAGGTTAAATTACTCAACTGTTTCATTTGCAGTACCATTTCATAAAATAGTTAAAATAATTTATACATGTTTGAATAAAGAGCCATATAGTAGGTTTATAACTCAATCAATTGGCAAATTTAAAAAGGACAATGTGCAATTTGATTTTTTAATTGGTGAACCAGCACATTGTGAGCAAATTATAAATTTGACGATTCAGCTTTCACTGAAAATAATTATTCACAATTGGTGCAGAAGCGTAAATAAAATACTTTGTGGGAAATCACAATATACAGGAAACAATTTTGTAAAATTGCAAGCCTCACGGATACATGGAAACCAATTCAAAAAACGAAATATTAAAAAACCGGAACATGTTCCTGCAAGTAACATATAATATTTATTCTTTAATAAAACCATTTAGCACCAGTGTTGTACTTTTATTTATCCATACATGTATTCCAAATAAAAGAAAGTCATTTAAATAAAACCTACTTGTTTCTTAGACTAAATTTGACACAGTTCAAAATTTTATTAATGCTTGAACTGGTAATGTTGGTTAAAACAGTTGTATGAATTTTATGAACATTTGGTTTGCACTCAAAAAGTATCTTTCCAATAAGCAATTTAATAAATTGGGGAAAACGTCACTACTTTTTCAGAAGATATTTTAAAATACTTAATATAGAAGTTTAATCAAACTTCTGTTTCCCTCTATATTCATGTTCTGCAGACAACTACTATGCTTCAAGAAAATAATCTAACAATAATATATATATATATATATATATATATATATATATATATATATATATATATATATATATATATATATATATATATATATATATATATATATATATATATATATATATATATATATATATAGATATATATATATATATATATATATATATTATCGGAATGTTTTTGGGGATGTGGCAATAAAACCAAAGTGTACTCTTTTTAGAATTTATTAACCGAGCTTTCGAACCTCTATGGGTTCATTTTCAAGGTCTAAAATTGTTTTAATTGTAAAGAAATTATATAGCAAGTAATAAAATAAATAATACTTACATATCTAGGTGAGATTATAGGTAAAATTTTGTTAAAAACTGTAATAAATGTGACATGTTATTATAAAAAACTCAAAAAACAATATGATTTAAAAATTTTGATTGATTTATTTAATATATAAATTCAATTGTTTTAAATTCTACATACTAATTCGTTTTTTTAATTTTTTAAATTTTGTTTCTCCAAATCCAAAAGATATGCATATATTACACTTAAATTATTTAAATCAGTTTTTTTATTAATGCATCGATCCTCTTGTGCTATATAAGCTGTTTCTAAAAATATCCGCTTTTTATAATTTATTTCTGTGGTTAAAATTTTGGCATGTTCATAATTCATTATATGGCCTTCAGAGAATACGTGTTCAGCAAGTGCACATTTCTCTGGATGAAGTTTACTGTCACTTTTATGGGATGTTATTCTATTAGCAAGAGACCTTTTTGACTGACCAATGTATTTCTTATCACAATTTTTACAAGGAATTTCATAAACTATGTTAGGTAATTTATTATTTGGTGTTTTATCTTTGATTTTACTAAAAAGCGAATGGATTGTAAGATGTTGTTTATTCGCAATTTTTATATTATGTTGTTTTAAAATTCCGGAAAGTTTAGGTGTGACTGTTTTGATATAGGGTAGAGATACATAAATTGGAATGGTATTATTTCTAGAACTGATGTCATGATATTCTGTGTTCCTTGTCATGTTATGAATAATGGCATTTGTATTGTCAGAAGTATTATATAAAATTTGTTTTAAAAGATATGGTGGATAACAGTTCTCAAGAAATAGTTTATAAAGAATTTTTAAATTTTTTTGGTGAAAAATTGGATCTGAAATATTTAAAACTCGATTTTTCATTTGTTTGATCAAATTTAATTTAGTATTACGTGAATGATATGAATGATAGTTAATATATCTCCCAGAGCTTATTTGTTTTAACTCACACTTTTTCCTTGAAAATGAAATAAATGTATTTCGAAAGCTTGGAAAACAAGTAAAAGAGTTTTCTTAAAAAACATTGCCGTTTACCCCAAAAATTCTGGTTTAATATATATATATATATATATATATATATAAAAAACATTGCCGTTTACCCCAAAAATTCTGGTTTAATATTTATATATATATATATATATATATATATATATATATATATTAAACCAGAATTTTTTGGGGTATACGGCAATGTGTTGTAAGAAAACTCTTTTACTTGTTTTCCAAGCTTTCGAAATATATTTATTTCATTATCAAGGAATAAGCACGAGTATAAACAAAATTGGTGTTAAAAAAATGGTAAATATAACATAAAAAACTATTTTAACTTTAATTTTGAATTTAAAAAAATTTTTTTGGTGGAGCAATTGATTTACATTAACTAAGCTGTTCGTGATGTGACTCGGGAAACAACCACAGAGGAGGAACTATTGACCACCGAACTAGAAGATTAAATGAAAGGTTTGGAAAAAATATATTAAATTTAGAAATTAAAATAACATTCTCAGATATTAGCCATTTTGAATATAAGCTTAAGGACATTGAACATAAATCAAAAGCCATTCTAAACTATTACACGTTTGTTGAATTTAAAAAGAGACAAAGAATTAACTATAATCACATCATTTTTATAAAATCAAACGCATTAATATTAATAAATTCAATAAAATTAAAATTAATCAGTTTAATGAAATTAAAGTTCAAGATAAATGGTTTAAAAATCTCACTGATATCGAATTTCCAATTGAAGTTAAGAAATTTTTATCGTTAGGGCCTAAGTTTGCCTTGTGTCCATCTAAAAAAGATTTTAGGGTTTCTTCTTTATTAGCTGGTATTGAAAGTAAAATCAGACCACTTGATATTACTAATAAAGACTTAATTAGATCCAGATGTACAAATGTTTTAACTAATTACATGCAAAAAAACTCTAATAATCATTTTCTAAATAAATATTTTGACATAGCTAAAAAATTTTTAAGGAATCATCCTGAAATTTACATAGTTAGAAGTGATAAGGGAAATGTTACTGTTGCGATGTATAAGACGGATTATATTGATAGAACTTCAGAATTACTAAATGACACTAAATATTATAAACAACTCAATAGAAGTCCAGTAAATACATTGCAGCAGAAGGCAAATAGAATGGTTTCTGATTTGATTAATAACAAATATATTGACACTGATTTGGGTAAATCGATGAAGATCTATAATGCAATAGCACCTAGATTTTATGCATTACCTAAAATACATAAACCAACTCTCAGTATGAGACCTATTGTTTCATCAATAGGTGGCCCAAATGGTCCAATTGCTCTTTTTATAACAAAGATTTTAACAGATTCATATAATGTTAATAATGAATTTTATATTAAGGATTCGTTTAGTTTTTCTAGTTTTATCAATGATTTTAATCTTCCTGAAAGTTCTGTAATTGTCAGTTTTGATGTAGTTTCTCTATTTACAAATTTACCACTATCTACAATATTAATAAGTATTGAGAAGCATTGGGATGAGATTTCACAACATACTTCAATTAATCTAAATTATTTCAAAAAACTAATTGAATTTACCTTTGATTCCAACATTTTTATTTTCAATGATAAATATTACAAACAGATATTTGGCACTCCAATGGGGTCTAGTGTTTCACCTATTCTATGTCACTTTGTTCTTGATGATTTAATCAATGACTGTTTGGGAGAGATCTCGTTCCACATTCCTTTTATTAAACGATATGTTGATGATCTCATCTTAGCATTACCAGCTGATAAAATTGATTGCACTCTTCAAATTTTCAATAGTCAAAATACACATCTGAAATTCACATGCGAGGAGGAAGTAGATAAAACCCTACCATTCCTTGACATGATGATCGTAAGAGGTGATGACAATACATTGAAAACTAAATGGTATCGCAAACCTATATGTAGCAATCGTTACATAAGTTACTTCTCCCACCATCCTATCAAGATGAAATATAACTTAATCACAGCATTAAAGGATCGTGTTACAAGGCTTTCCCATCCAGATTTTGCTCAGAATTCTCTTTTCTCTCTTAGAAAAATTCTAATAGAAAATTCATACCCATTGAAGTTGATAAATAGATTTTTGTTTAACACATCACATAATAATCATAATAATAATAATAACAATTCTATAAATTCAGTAATGAACTCTCAACCTAATGTACATCAAAACCAAATTTTCTATTTTTCACTACCGTTCATTCCAGATCTTACTTATAAATTAAAACCTATTTTTAAAGACTTTACTAACCTTAGAATAGCTACAAAAAATATTAAGACATTCAATTCACTATATACTAGAACTAAACATCCCTTGAATAAACTGGAAGTGAAAGCATGCACTAATTGTGAGATGGTTTATATTGGTCAGACTGAGAGAAATTTATCAGGACGTATTACATCACATAAGAGTGATTGTAAAACACATAAACTTTCTTGTGCTTTGGCAGAACATGTAATAAATAAAGATCACATTATGGATTTTCAAGATCCCCACATCTTAGCTATTGAAAGTAACACATATAAACGTACTTTTTTGGAAATGGTTCATATCAGTAAAACTTCCAATACTTTAAATAAGAGATCAGAAATAGACAATCTAAGTAAGATCTATAATTTACTTTTAAAGTTAGAGAATGATAACTAACATAAAATTTGCTCTTTTTAAATTTCAATAATACTATAGATTAAATAATATTGTTTTATATAAACTTTTTGGTACCACTGATTTTAAGTTTCTTTCTAGTATAAAAATAAATATAATGTATGTTTTTTCCATCTCTTCAATACTTTAAAACTTTTTCAATCATTCTTAACCTTCCTTTTAGTTCGTGATGTGCCTCGTAGAGAGTATATCAATGTTATATTACGTTTTTTTTATAATCATTTTTAACTTTTGACTTGTTTTTAAAATTTTAAACTGTTTTTTAAGATTCTTTTCGATGTTTTTATATTTTAAAAATTGATATGTACTACGATTTATTTTACCACAGCCTTTTGCTGTTAATATTCAGTTTTGTAAAATTGCTTATTTTAATATTAATCTAATCTTTGGTAAGTTATAAATATTCATAATATTTTGATTCCTATTGTAATTTTTGTATTCAATTGTTTTGTAGAACTCCTTGAAAAAGGAAATAAATATTTCCGAAAGCTTGGATATTCAAAAAATAGTGTGCTTTTATTTAAGCCCTTCAAATATTGACTACTATACCCAAAATTAAAGTAAAGAAATTGTATATATATATATATATATAATTAAATTTATGTTCTTTGCCGACTAATAGGTATTAAACCAGAATTTTTTGGGGTATACGGCAATGTGTTTTAAGAAAACTCTTTTACTTGTTTTCCAAGCTTTCGAAATATATTTATTTCATTATCAAGGAATAAGCACGAGTATAAACAAAATTGGTGTTAAAAAAATGGTAAATATAACATAAAAAACTATTTTAACTTTAATTTTGAATTTAAAAAAAAATTATTCAAATTATTTATAAAACAAAATAACGTCATAAAATTAATAAACAACTTAATTGCTTGAGATAAAATGTAATAATAAAAGAGTAGAAAATAATAGGTTATAATTTTTAATTTCTTCTTTCATGAAAAATGTAAATTTTGATTAAAATATTTAATTGTTCTATGATAAAAAATAAGGATATCTTATTCTTTTTTATAATTTTGATTTAAGCTTCTAAAATGTCATTTAAAATCAAAATAAAAATGTCAAATAAATGTCATGAATTTTAGGTATTATTTAGATCTTTATTTGTATGTTTATCCAAAGATAGCAGATAATAATAAATGTCACTCAAGTTTTTATGGTCACTTTTTTTATTCATAATATCATTGTCTTGTGATATAGATGCCATTTCCAAAAAATATAAATACATATGATCAAAATAATAAAGAATTAGACATTCAAACCAATAATACAAATATTAACTACTATACCCAAAATTATAGTAAAGAAATTGTTTTTTTCCAAACTAGTCAAAAAAAATTGTGACTACTTTTCTTTTTCTTATATTTATATATATATTATATATATATATTAAGTTGATTAGTACCAGTACCAGTATCAAATTTCACGCTCAAGTAAGTATCCCACGCTGAATTACTTCCGATGCAGACTTTGAGGCTTAAACGATCCAATAATGCTCAGAGTTCGAAACCTGTCTGGACGATCTAAACACTAGCCCAGGACCTGATGATATCCCTGCTATTTTCCAAAAAATCTTCCAAAGTCAGCTAAGCTACTCCTCTTTAAGATTTTTAATTTAATATGGACCAAACATTGACCTTTTGGCCCAAATCCTACAAAAGACATTAAATAAGCTTTCTCTTGATGTTCTCCCTACACTTCAGTTATACAATGGAGATTTGCAGTTTAAATCACACATAAAATTCTTGGGTACAGTTTTTGACCAGGGTCTCACATCGAAAGAGCACATCAAATAATTAGTTCTGTCATGTGGTAAAAAGCTTAATATTCTGAAAACTTTGGCAAATAAGCATTGGTATCAAAACACATTACTATCTTTATATAGAACTTTGATTCGATCAAAAATCGACTTTGCTTAAGTTGCATATTCATCAGCAAGTCCATCTACATTAAGAGCACTAGACTATTCATTCATTCATTCATTCATTCATTCATTCTACTCTTAGAATAGCTTTGGGCGCATTTCGCACAACACCTATACAAAGTATTTACTGTGAGTCCGGACTCACAGACTGCTTCTAACATTAACACATGCAACAACCGTTTCTACCAATATCCAAAAGCCAATTTATGACCATTCTTTCTGTCAAGGAAATCTTAATAAAGTAACAAATTGCCACAGGACACCATATAATCAGCGTCTTCAAAATGTGTTAAGCACTCCAAACTTAACTTTTCCAGACACCTTCTCAGCAAATATAAATTACCCTATTTCATGGACTATAAAAATCCCCCATTGTAACACATACTTTACCAGTTTTAACAAAGCAGAAACAAACAAACTCCTCCCTCATAAAAGCCAAATTTCTGGAGATCATAAATGATTTTTATGATTTTACCAAATCTATACCGATGCCTCCAAAAACTGTGACGGAGTGGGATGTGCGTTTATCACCCAAAACAACAAATTTTTGTTTAAACTTTCTGCTATTTTAGCGTTTTCTCGACTGAGTTATATGCCATTTATCGTGCTATCAAACACATTAGCGTTTTATCGGCTAAGTTATATGCCATTTATCGTGCTATCAAACACATTAATGATACCAATTTACCTAAAACACTTATTATAACCGATTCACTAAGCTCACTTCTGTCTATTCAAGGGCTATATCCAAATCACACAGTAGAAAAACTAATTAAAGGCGAACTTCAACAAACTCAAGATGCATTAAGAACAATACAGTTTTTATGGATACCTTCACACGTAGGAATGAAGAAGCTGACCAAAGTGCACGAAGGGCAGTTTGTAGTGTCACTGACTTAAAATCCTTTTTTAAAATTAAAGTGAGCGATATGTGGCAGCGCGAGTGGCAGTGCAGTTCATCAAAGCTGAGTCTTATTTAATAACCAACGCATAGCATGTCAGTTGCCCAAAAATCTCAGCAACTTCTCGGTGAGAACTGTCCACTTGATAACCTAATAGAATTTTTGAAACAAACTGACATACTATACGAATTGTAACAGTATTGTTTATTAATTACATACAGGGTGTACCAACCTTATGACAAAGTGCGATATATGGGTTGTTTTAAAAGATATCAAAAAATGTTATTAACATAAATAGTAGATGTCTTTAGGGTCCATATTTTAAAATAACCTTAAACTATACAGAGTGTTGTATAACTCCGTTACAAACCAAACAAATGATTTTTTTTAATGGGAACCCCTGTATATTATACAGAAGTTATGGACCCGTTTGTGTGAAAATTGTAGGTAAATCAGCGCTCTGTATATTATTGTACGTTGAAGAAAAAAAAGTATTTTGCCTAACATAGTTTCGTAAGATGATACAATATCACCGTATTTTATTAAAAATTAATTATTTTCCCTTTTGTATACAGGGTGGACGATAACTCGAACCTTTCATTTTCTCTCTTCTTTCAAATGGAACACCCTGTTATTTTTTTGAAAATTCTATTTTCATTGATCATGATGCTCGCTCAAAAAGTAAACATAGAAAATTCATCAATCTGAACAATGTAAGTATGGCTTTTATATTATTCATTACTGTGTCTTTTCATTTTATATAAGTACGAAAGTAAGTTAATTTGTTTTTATACCTTGTTTTAGCTTGCTTTTTAAATATTAACGAACCCGATTCCCTAGCCATAGAAACTGAAGGAAATAATATTTACACTAAAGTACCTGAAATCTTTATTACTGACGACCCTAGTAGTAGCATTAGTCCCAATCTCTGGTAAATATTATTTTATGTTCTCATGTTCTATTCGTTTGTGTAGTTTTCTATAGTACTACCACTATTACTTTCAAAGAACTATCATTAAAATTCTTTTGTTTTGTTGAGGATATTATAATGAATTAGCTAATTCAAGGGCTTATGTTTCAGAATGCTTCACAAATGCGTCTTCAGAAATTTTTACCAGTGGTTCAACTTGTTCCCCTAACAGTTCATCAACTAGTTCGTCAAGTAAAATTAACCCAATTTGCAATTCTGATGATTCAGTAGACTATCTTGATTACTCTTCCGATTCAAGTAGTGATAGTAAATCGCAACTACAAAATGAGGATGTACAAAATAATCCATTGAAGGAGCCCCCCTTGAGACATAAATTGCTTTCACACAAGATAATAAGACAACGTAAATATAATAAGTCAAAATGGAAAATTAGCACGAAATTCTGGAAAAGAGTATGTATCATTTTCAAAAATTTGCAAAAGTTTTCAAAGCCAGAGACATTAAACCCCCATGCACAGAGCGCTGTAAACTAAAATGCCAAAAGTTTCGGCAAAATCTCGAAGATTGATTTTTGAACATTTCTGGGCTCTTGGTGCAGGACTCATGCATGACTACCATCACACCCAAATATCAGTATCATAGGAATGAAAGCAAACGTCGAGATAATACATAATTTCATTTTTTAATTGATGGAAATCAAATTCGGGTATGCAAGTTGTATTTTAAATCAACTTTAAATATTTCTGATAGATCAATAAGAACAGTGCTTAATAAACAGAATGGAGCTGGAGGAATACCTTTAGAGGATCTTCGGGGAAAACATGGAAATCATCCCAAAATTGATGTGTGTATAAAAGATGGAATAAAAAATCACATAAATTCCATACCCAGAGTCATTACACGAAAACTCGTTCCACTCGTGAATATATAGAGAAGGAAAAGTTTACGTGATTTGCATCGAGATTATGTTCAATGATGTATTGATCAAAATATATCTTTTGCCAATTATCAAATTTATCATCAAATTTTTAATAGTGAATTCTACATTTTCTTCTTTAAGCCTAAAAAGGATCAGTGTGGATCTTGTTGCTTTCATTAATGCTTCAGAAAAAGAACGCCTAAAATATGAATATGAAAATCATTTGTCAGAGAAAGAACTTTTTCACGTTGAAAAAGAAGCTGACAAAGAATGAAAATTCTGTTGTGTCATGTTTTGATCTGCAAGCGAAAATGCCCTGTCCCCAAGGAGATACATCCACATTTTATTATAAATCCAAGTTGAACGTTTTAAACTTCACAGTGTATGAAATAAGACCAAAATGACAAGATCAATGCTACTGTTATATATGGGATGAAACCCAAGGGCATAGAGGAGCCAATGAAATTGGTTCTTGCCTCTTGAACTATATACAAGAAATATCAGTTGCAAAGCCTAACTCTGAAATAGAGATTGTACTCTACTCTGATATTTATATAGGACAACAAAAGAATCGTTTCATTATAACAAAGTACACTTACGCTTTAAAAAAGTACACAAACATAAAATCTATAACTTATAAGTTTCTGATAGTGGGACACATCCAGAATGAAGGTGATTTCACTCATTCGGTTATTGAATGCCAGGTAAAAAGAGCTTTAAAATCAGGACCAATTTACTTACAAACAGTATACGTAAGCATTATAAAGTGTGCAAAAAAATTGGAAATCCCTACAAAGTTATGGAAATGTTATTCAGAGATTATAAACTTAGACAACAGGAATAACGATAAAATGGCAGACATCGAAATTATAAAATTCGAAAAGGAAGATCCTTACAAAATTTTATGCAAGACATCTTATTCGGAAGATTATTGTATATTGGACATATAGAAAGAATTTAGAATTGAAACAGCTATACAAGAATAAAATAAAAATTTCTAAAAAAGAAGAAAGGGGTTAGAATTACTAAAACTAAATCAAATTCCATCACGACATGCCGAATTTTATTTGAATTTGTAACTACTTAGGTCATATAAAGTAATCCCTTTTGTTAGCAGTAAAAATGCCTAGAGCTAATTTTGTTTTGTTTTACTTTCTTTTGCTTTAAGTTTATTTAAACCATGAAAATGTTTTTTGTTCAATATCTTTTATAATAAAATTGATTTTCACATTTAAAACTATTTTTTTACCCTATACTTTCAACAAAATACAATATTTTTAACAGTCTTAACTTAATAATATATTGCCTTCTGTGGAGAAGTGTCACAACTACGTTAGGGGATGCAGTAGTTTTATTTCATTAAGAAGGGATTCTAGAAATCAAACCTTATTGCAAAAATAAATTATGGCAAATTGTTAAACTATATGCAACTTAATACTCTATTGTACTTTCTTAAAATTTAAAATCTTTAAAATGCCCCTTCTAAACAATTAACATTTTTTAGATATGTCACTTTTCCACTTACGGAGCGAATTATTTTAATCTTCTCAAAGAGCATGTTCAAATATATAATCTTGATGAAACCAGTTTTGGCCTAGATCCATCACGTATTAAAGTAGTTGGAGAAAAAGGTAAAGCAGCTCATAGAACAACAAGCGGCTCCGGTCGTGAAAACATAACAGTTCTCCTTGGGGGAAACGCTGCAGGTGAAAAACTTCCACCTTTGATAGTACTGAAAGGGAAGAATATTTGGGATAGCTGGATTACCAACAAGACTGAGTATCCTAGAATGACTTATTCGACAACAAAAAACGGGTGGATGGAGACAGAAACGTTTACAAAATATTTTGAAAATAATTTTTTACAAAATATTGGCAAGGAAAGGCCCGTTATATTAATTTATGATGGCCACACCTCACACATTAGTATTTGTTTGATAGAAAAAGCAATAGCTAATAATATAATAATAATTAAGCTTCCACCTCATTCTAGTCACTTATTAAAGCCTATGGATCTATGTGTATATGTCATTAAAGTAGCATAGGATGTAGAACTGACAAAATGGCAGGGAAAGAATTATGGCACCAAATTACCTAAAGCAGTATTTCCCACCATAATTTCTAAAATATGGTCAGAAGCAAGTACTGCATTAATTTAATTTAATTTACATATTCTTTAAATTTTGAAATAAAGTTAAAATTATATGAAGTCATTTCAAACTGTATTTTAATACAATAAAATATTGTTAAATTGATACATAAATTATTTATTTGATCTGTCAAATGAAACTTAGACGTATTCTTATTAATGTATACTTCTAAAAAATAGTTCCTAAAAATCCAGTCATTGTGCCACCACACTTATACTAATAATAATAGAGCTTACGTGTAGTAAGATTGCAATACGATGTTGTAGCATGTAACAGTACCTATTAACATTTTAAGCACCTGGTATCCTAAATATTAAATTCAATTAGTACCGCTAGCTCCATCTTTCCTAAAAAAAATTTAATAATAAAATAATGAATACGGTCTCTATAATTAAAATTGGAAGTTCAAAGTAGCTACGCTACGAGGTATACTAATGAGTTGGCATTATCGAGTTCAAGAGGTTTTAATAATCATTCCCAGTCTCATTTCTTCTATTGGTTTACTATCATATACAGGTATGTTTTTTTTTCCAATTTTATAATTTCTTTTTATTAAAATATTTATAAAATATCGAAAGTTATATTATATTTTATTATATCAGAAGAAAATTTCACCAAATTTCATTATTATTCAAAGAATCTTTTTATGGTAATTAAAAGTATTAATGATAATTTTTTATAAAAAGGCTAGTAAAAGTACATTTCTGGAATTTTGATTAGTGTGTAAGGTTGTTAAAAAGTAAATTTAATGTAAAAATGTATCTAACTGTAGATTTCGGACTATGCTGATTTGTACATTTTGTGCCAGAAAAGTAAATGTAACACGTGTTTGACACTGGTAATTTTCAGAAAGTTGGAATATAATACAGTAAACTAAAAGCATCTCTGTAATTTAAAGATTCAGTAAACTAAAAGCATCTCTGTAATTTGAAGATTCAGTAAATTAGAAGCATCTCTTTAATTTGAAGATTTAGTAAACTTGAACAGCTTGTAAACTTTAAGCTCTCGTATGCACATTTTTAACTGGATCATCTCTACAACTGGGGCAGATCATCCCTCCACTAGTGATCTTCCATAATCATTTGGAACCACCTAGACAGTGCTGTAGCGACCTCAAGGTGCGGCGAAGGATCGTCCACTATAGTTAACAGATAAGATTATTGTGGTATATTAAGTTTACTGTTCCCATATTTTTTTTCTCTTTTATCTCCGTTTATATCTATCCATATCGTCAACTGTATTAGAATAAGCATTTTTAAAGAACTGTTTGCGGATTATTTTTTTTTTTGTAACGTATTCTCAACTTCATTCATTTTAGCACCAAGGAAATCTATTTATCTTTTATCTGTTTGTACATTTTTATATCATTTTTTTTATGTTAATAGACAGTTTTTTCTGACATCATTCTGTCATCTTATGATACTTATTTAAATAACTCAGCTTAAAACAACTTTCTTTAGTAGTATCATAAAAAATAAAAAAAAATCAGTGGCGCCCTTATAATTTCATAAAGAAACAAATATTGTACTATAGTCAGAGTTAATGAACTTACTCACCCCTAGCCGAGGTATTTAACCATCATAATTTTTGCTGTGATAAACATTTATAAATATTGTTAATTATTGAAATATCTTTTACATTTAATTAAAGACGAAATTAAGATTAATGTTTGTTTTATTGTAAATTACATTTTTTCTTTTGGTATATAGTTATTTTTTAAAAGTTAACTAAATAATTTTATAAAATCACTCTCAACATTTAAATCATATCACAAATTGACGCACAACGTGATAATATGGTTACAAGCACTCATAAATTTATATAACACATTTTCTTAGTAAAAGTCGAGTCTTACGCTGTAAAATAGCTACACAAATTATAACCCAATGCATAGTAATATTGCAACGAATAGTTTGTAATTTTTCTTATCAAAATTGGCATTATTGGGGTTGTAAAATTCCATTACATGGTTGGAGATTTATGTTTAATGAATTGGAAGATGATTTTTTTAAAATTAATTTATTAACTATTTGACAAAATACTATAATTTTCAACAATAACCTTCTTAAACTTTATAATAATTAATAATCATAATCATAATCAAGAACTAAAAATAAAGACGATAATAATCAAATACCAAATGTCAAAGACTCAAAATTAAAAGACTAAATATCAAAGACGATAATAATCAAAGATGTTTTACAATGCAAAATGTGACTATTTATAATAATTCATAATCTTGTGTACTAACATTGAAATTAATAAAAACAATGAAAAAACAAAGAGAAATATTGCAAACAGAATCATTAAGTATTTTTGCTAAATAAAGTAAGAAAAGGCTTTTTAACTGAACAAAACAAGCAAAAACGTTATTGCGTTTTAACTTAAAATATATCCTATTCTTCTAAGACTGTAACTGAAAAATCACTGAATTTATTTACAGTAATTTATTTGGTAAATGTCCAATTATTGTATTGTAATATTACTAAACAATATTTTAATAAATGTTTGGAATATTGCAACAAATAATTTGTAATTTTTCAAAACAAAATTGGCATTTTTTGGGTTGTGGAATTCTAATACATGGTTGGAGAATAACTAACTTCTTTTTTAGTAAATGTTTGTAATATTGCAACAAATAGTTCGTAATTTTTCTGAACTAATGCAAATTGTCTAGTATAATTACAATACATTTTTGGAGAATTACTAGATTTATTTGATTTATTTGGCTTTGTAATATTATGAATAATGTTTAATAATATTACTAAACATAGTTCTAATAAATGATTGGTAATTTTGCTACTGATAATTTGTAATAATTTAAAACTGAGTTGTGATAAGTTGTGTTGCAAAATTACAAAACAGTGCCATAATTTCAAAAGTATGGTGCGTAAAAACGTCCTACACAATTTGGTAAAATTACTATGAACATTTTTAACAGTGTATTTGATACATCTTTCAGTGCCCTATAAGAAAATCGCAAGTGTCGCAACTACTTTCAACGCACTTTAACAGTCTTTGGAACAATTACAAATAGTTTTTCTGGAGTTGTTAAAGACCTATTTGTACATTTTGCATCCCACTACCATTTGTAACCCATTTGGTTATATAAATCACGAATAAAATGTAAATCTAATCGACAAATTGTCTAAGTGCTATTTGAATATTAAATTTTTAATTTGATATTTTTCCGCTAATATGCATCAGAATTGAAGAAAAATATATATAATGGGTTCTTTGTACTCTACAGCATAATATAAAATAGATTTCAAAAACTTGTCAAATAGCCTGTTGATTTAAATACATAAACCTCTTAATTCAACTAATATTTGCTGCATTGATAGTGTTTGAAAAAAAGTAAATATATTGTTTTGTCTGAACAATGACGACTGTTTCAATACATTATAATCATCAGATTGACATATTGAAGTTATATAACAATATTAAAGCCTAAATGTTGCTACATAATATGACGACTGCTTCTAACCAGTCTATTTAATTCATAATATTTTCCTTAAATTTTTTATAAATTACTACTAAATATTACAAACTATATGAAGGATAATAATCAGTACAAATAAAAAAAAAAGAAATTTGAATGTAACATTAAAGCTTAAGCATATAGCAAACAAATTATATGCATATGTTACAAATTTATATATTATACATAAAAAGTGAACTCATATTACATGCAAAACACATTTTAAGTATTCTAGAAAAGGAGTGACCAGTTATCAGAATTAAATTAAACATTTTCAAATATTTGAATTTATTTTTTTTGTAATTTTTCTTTATTTTTGATGTTTGATCAACTTGAAATTCTTTAAATATTTCAATAAATACATATATAGATGGATGTGTGGAATAAAAAGATGGATTAAAACTGGAATTAAAGGATTCAAATGCATTTGTAATACTAGGATTTGAGGCACTTTCTACTACACATAAATTTATACAACACTTTCGGATTGTTGAAAGTGACACCAAAAGTACGTTTAAGATATGTTATTTCTAAATTATTTTTATAAATTAATCTGAGAAATTTAATTTTTGTGATATCTATAAACAATGATTTTTACACTAGGCCAAACATGCATTATTGCACTAAATTCTCATAGGAATGAGAATACCTATCAGGTAAGATTATCTTATCATTCCAAGTGCAACATTCAGAGGTTAGGTTAGAGAAAATGGTAGTTTTATTTGTCTTCTACTTAAATTTAAATAATTAGAAAAAATAAATTGCCTTAATAAAAATAAGCTTGTAAAAACTATTCATATAACTTACAATTTAGAACTAATTAGTTTTACCAGCTAGGCATATGCATAATATAACCACCTCATAATAATATAAAAAAGCATGTTCTCTTTAAACTTGGCCTTAATTGTTTCTCACTTTACTATACTTTACCTCTACATGGTTGTCTATAAATGGTTGCCTGTAAATGTATCCTCCCATATTCATAAACTAAAGCTAATTCTCTTGACTCTGGATCACCATGTAAAATGTTTCATATTCCTAAAAATAAATCAATGAAAAGAGATACTAATGCAGTAGAATTACTATTTAAGAATTGTATTTATTGCCATTTTTAGTAATTAAGTATCCAATTCAGTGTAACTACTTAAACCTTAATATTTATGGTAATATTACTGTAGTATTTTAAGAATTACCCCCTTCAGATATGATTTACTTGGTTTCCCTTTTTTTTTATATCTTACCAAATGACCTATAATTTGATGGTAAACATTCATACATGCCCATGTATAACTCAGAAATGCAATTAATATTTTCTAGAAACATCATAAATATGTTGAATTAAAAGTTCTGTAAGTTTAAAATTAATTTTTTTTATTTATACTGTATATTACATTATTTTTCAATTTTATTTTTTTACTGAAAACTTCACTTTCTCTTTACAAAATGTCAAATTTTGTAAATCAAAAGAAATTTTTTTTTGTCCCAGCTGTTTAAATTGAAACATCTGTTATATTGTGATTGTTTGTAAAAAGACATTTAATTAAGCTATTCATTTGGAAAATCAACATAAAATTCTAATTACCCAACAAATTGTTTTAAGTTTGTTTGCACCAGTTCTGAACATAATTTAAACATGCCACTTTTATAATTTAAAATTGTTATAAAGTGTAATATTATATTAGTGATAGATATAGCTTAACCATATTGTTAACTCTTAACTTTTACTTTACATGTATTACATTGTATAAAACGATTTATCTCTTTTATGAACACACAATAAAGACCTAAAATAGGCTCTTTGATACATTACTAGGAGAATCTTGCAAAAAAGAAATGCAATGTAAGTTATTACGAGAAAAAGTAAGTTTATTGGTATAATTATATTGCATTTTTAACATACACCACCGTAGAGCATATAAATTATGTACCTAAATATTCTTAGATCTTGTCAAATTTATATTAAATTTTAAATTAACAAATCTTACCTTCATGTTATTTATGCTTACGCTTAGCATCATTATTTATTATATCCATGTTTTAATCAAAGATAATCTTTTTTAAGGTGACAATGGGTTTTCTCTGGTAACACTTATCAAACGGAAAGAAGTTTGTAACACTGCTGACCATAGACACACTGACACACTAATGCTAGTACTGCTGACAGTGTTGACACTGAGTCTAGCTCATCTGTTAGCTCAGTTACTGCCTCATATTCTGCTCGATCGAGTATGTCTGTATCACCATATTTCAAGAGAGCCATTTTGTATGACAGTTCATCTCAAAGAAAAAAGGAACTGGACAAAGCTTTACTTGAAATGATTGTGTTAGATATGCAACCATTTTCTATTGTTAAGGACAGAGGTTTCAGAAAATTCATTTATTCACTTGATCCCAGATATGTATTACCTAGTTCTTATACTCTAACTCATAAAATGCTGGAAGAATCTTATAAAGAAGTATATACAAAATTGAAACTAGAACTCAGCAAAGTTCAATATGTAGCTATTACTTTTGATGCTTGGACATCTGTGGCCACAGAATCATATGTCACAGTAACTTGCCATTTTGTAGATATGGACTTCTGCCTTAAATCAGCAGTTTTATCTACAAAACCATTGCCAGAAGTAAATCATACTGCCCTCAATTTGTCTGAATCTTTGAAAGCCATTTTTAGTGAGTGGGAAATAACTGAGAAAATAACCTGCATAGTAAGTGACAATGCTAATAATATGATTTCCACCTGTAATCTTCTACAGAAACGTCATATGCCATGTTTTGCACACTCCCTGAACCTTGTTGTACAAGACTGTTTACCTGATATAAGTGGTATTCTAAAAAGAGTGAAGAATATTGTAACATATTTCAAAAGTAGTTATGTGGCTATGGACACATTCAAAAAAGAACAGAACACGAAGGAGCCATTGAAGCTATTGCAAGATGTACCTACTAGATGGAACAGTTCATTTTATATGATAGAAAGAGTTGTAAAAACTAATGAAGCTCTGAATAGATCTTTATTGCAACTCCGAAATGCCCCAGTGCCTCTTTCTTTGGAAGAACTCACCATTTTAAAAGAAATTCAAATTGTTCTTAGCAGTTTTGAGGAGGCAACAAAAAAAATTCAAGGTAACCATGTGGAAAACATTTTCTATATTCAATATAACTTTTATTTTCAGGAAATACTTATGTCACTATTTCTTTGGTAATTCCATTAACCTTTGGAATATATAATTCCTTGATGAGATCATTACCTGAACTGCAAACTGAGGAAGGGACATCATTCTGCAATAATCTCTTGCAATCAGTTAGAACAAGATTATTTCCATATGAAATACGTTCAGTGGCCAGATTGGGTACAATTTTGGATGTTCGTTTCAAAAAGGAAGGTTTTCGAACTGCTGAAAATGCTGCATGTGCTGCCACTTTACTTGAGCAGGAAATGTTCAGTGTAATGAAAAAAATTGAAGAAGAAAGTAAATCACAGAATGCCTCTTCCAATGTCACAGAGACAGAAGAAACTTCTCCAGAGAAAACCAAACAATCTTCAACTTTGTTTGGTTTTTTAAGTGACAGATTGAAGGCAAAAGAAAAACCAATCACATCAGATGTGATTATCACTAAAAGGCAGTATCTGGAAAGACCAAATTCAAATGCTAATGTAGACCCACTTTTATTTTGGAAGGTAAATTGGGAATAATGGGTATAAATGGTATAAGAATATTTTATAATTGAATAATTTTCAGGTAGCTGGAGAAGATCTGAAACCATTGGCTCATGTAGCTCGAAAATTTTTCTGCATTCCAGCCACTTCTGCAGAGAGCGAGAGAGTGTTCAGTTTGACTGGACAAATGATTGAGCATCGACGATCAAGATTAAAACCGAAAAATGTTGATATGATGGTTTTTTTGAATAAAAATTTTGAAATCTATACTTTTCTAACCTAACTTCTTCTTCTTCTTTGGTTTTCTACACTATCGAAAGACTATCGATAATTATCGATAGTGAGAGACCGAACTATCGATTATTATCGATGGTGTCAACTATCGATAGTTCTCGACCTCTGAGACACACTAACTCACATACTTAAAAACAATATACCGGTTAAAATCCTACTGCGCATTTTACTGCACATGGAATAAAAGCAGATAGACAATGCGACTAGTTTGTTTTTTAGTGTAGATCAGAGTAATCTGTGTAACACTCTTGCCTGTGTCAGCCAATGATAATTGAGCAAACTTGTTCTGGGGTTTGGTTGCTTTAACCTCAAACAAAGTAGTAATTTTGACAATTTATCTAGGTTCAGGTCCGGCTTATGCGATTGTGATCATTGACCATCGTGCTTATATGATTATAGCAGCTTATGGTGATTTTGAACTTATTGCGAAAATTCGGTTTGTGTTTTAATTTTAGTGACAGATATTAGGTACGATAATGAGTTGTTTCATGAAACAGTGTAAGAGTACTAAAAGTTATTTTAGGACCATATTTATTTCCTTCCGATAGTTTAGTGAAGATTTGTTATGAGAGTGAGATATTCATAAGGAAGTTTATGTTCATTACTGATAATTAACTACCATCTGTTGATTTGCTCCCAAACCTTATTATTAACGTAGCAGGAAGAATAAAGCCTAAAGGCTAGGAAGAAATATATTTTCTAAACACGAAGAACATTCATTTATTTTAATTAAGCAGAATTTAAGCTGTTATTGTAAAATTAGATTAAATAATTTGGCAAAGCAGTTTACAGCTTAAGGACAAACTGATTTAATTAGGAAACAGCTTAGCAAATTAATTCTTTTTCGCCACCAGTAGAAATTAACAAGAACTAGTTAAGATTAAAAATGGAAATAGAAAAAATGTTAACTATACTTTTTAATTATATAGCTGTCCTATGTAAAAAATAATGAATAATTCCAATTACTTTTTATTTCCTGTAATTATAATTGTACTTTAAGTATTTTGTATTGAAGTAATTTAAGTTGTGAAATTACGCACGCAAGTTGCATTTATTATAGTTGGTATACCTGTCATTAGTTGTCAACTTGATATTACATTATGGTTACTTCAATGGTTGGTCTAATCTTGACAGTATTTAATAAATCAAAACAAAATGAACTTTAATATGTCAATCTGACGATGATTTTGATTGAAACAGCTGTCATTACCTTAAAAATATTAAATGTTTAATAAAAGTTTAATAAACTTTTAAAAAGCAAACATGTTGATTAAGTTACCAATTCCGTTTAGATTAACAATTTTTCTAACACTCATTAATTAATTAACTGGTAGTAAAATCATATATTATTTAATTATGTATTTGGATTGGGATTTAATTCTTTTGGGTATTAATTTAAATTACTTAAAAACACTAAACACAACCCTTCCTTTAATTGTACTTTTTTATTTAAAATAATACATAATTCCTATTTTTAACAAACACTTTGTAAGTGTAATTAATTTTATACTATATCGTCGGCTTAACATGCAAATGTCGTAAGTCCACAATTGGTCAAAAATAGACTTGAAATGTTGTAAGTCCCAAAAAAACCAAAAAAAAACTTTTTTTGTTAATTATTTTCCATAATTTTGTAAATTAGATATGTTTAAACATTTGGTAAAAGTTTTTGTTTAAAAAAATTTAATATACCAATATATATAGGAAGTTTTTTAGCTCTCCTATAAAATTTACAATTTAGGACTTACTACATTTACATGTTAAGCCGACGATATGTAATTAAATTTTGTGGTTCCCTATTATTTTCCTCTTTAATTAATAAATATTTTTTCGCTATTTTTTGGAAGTAAAAATTTAAACATAAAAATTTTAATTTGGATCCTTCTGGGCCAAGCCGGTACTTAAAGGTAGTCTAATATGGCGGCGCCCTATATTCCGCCTGTCGGACCTCTCTCTTGCGCGGTATATTCTTTTAAGTATGTGCACTAACTACTGACTATTTCTACCTCCTATTTATAGGTGCGTTCGGGTTGTTCACTCGGTGCACTCCGAGTCACTCCATGCGCACTCTATTCGTTTGGGTATCGCAGATTGGTATAAACGGAGTAACTCCGCTTTCGTTCGGGTATACGGAACAGAGTAAATGGAACTTACTTCAATAGTTCTAGTTCTTTTATAGGAATTTTAGGAGTCATGAACTGTCATACGCCAAACTCAATCTTGTCAAATACATTTTAAATTGAACGTTAAAAAATCTATGATTACGAAATGGATATAGACACGTCTAATTTTGATGTTAGCGAAAAGCATGACAAATGTCTCACTGTATATGGATTGCTACTGCTGTGCAACAAAACTAGTAAGTTTTGTTATGTTTCTAAATAAATTACAAGTAAGGTAAAGTGCCCTTTTACCCACCTGAGTCTATATTCTCTAATAAACTGCAATTTATGACATTATCTCTGAGAAACATTAAAAACAGCGTCCATAACCAGCGACTACCTTTTCTTAAAAAATCTCCAATGAGAGGCTGGCAATAACACAGAAAATATTTGGGTTGGTTTTAATTATTCAACTTTCAGCTTAATATATATGTTACATTTAAGGCATATAAGCTAATAGATAAAGAAAAGTTGTTAATAAATAAGCTGTTCATTTATCTTCGTTAATAAAAATTTAAACCTTTTTCACTAATAAACCAGAAATGTCGTGACATCAATTTTAGGTTGGTATTCCCGACATGTTTTCATTGAAATTTTATTTACATGTAAATCTCCATAAGTGAATTTTTGTGTGTGCATATCGTTGTTACTGTGATAAATAAAACCATTCTAATATAATTTTGGACTAAAGCCTAGCTCAGTTATTCCTATAAAAACTAGAAATGTCATTAGATTTATTAGAATTTTTTACTTTTAGAGGACTGAACGTCTCAACATGGTGATGTGCTTTGTACCTGATTGTAAGCATTATAGTGACAAACAGATTTGTTCCTGGTTCCGGTTCCCGAAAGATACTCTGTTAGGACGAAAGTGGATCACTAACATGAGGTAAAAATTAGCTATTAATGTTTATTCTTGTTTACAGTTCTAAAGGTATTTTACTTTGTAGGCGTCAAGACAGGGAGCCAACAATGCATTCGTTAGTATGCAGTTGTCATTTTGTGAACAGGGATAAAAATAATCTTCCAACAATATTTGAACGGAACAAGGATCTTAGATTTTTATATACTTCACCAGAAAGAAAAAAAAGAAGGTATAAAAAACTAAAGACAAATCATATCATGAACTGGTTTTTTTGCAGATCAGAGTCAGAGAAAAAACAATCTGTGGATGCTCAGGAAAACGTTTCTTTAGAAGAAACTGCTGTGCCTGGAACTTCAGGAGGGTATACAACTCCTAGATCATCATTCAGTGATGAAAATTTGCCTGAGACTTCAGGAGGAAGTAATATTTCACTCAGCATGTCTCAAACTGAAATTGAGAAATTGTCACAACCGAGCAGTGCTCAACAAAATGCTGAAATGTACTTTCTACAAAAAGAAAATGAAGAACTTCGTAAGCACTTGGAGCACTTGCATGTTACTTTTTCATTTGAACATATAAAAGAAAATGATAAATTGATAAATATGTATACTGGAATACCCAATAAGTATCTTTTTGAAGTATTGTTCAGCCTATTCGAAAATATTAAGCTATCCTATTATCTAGGATGGAACGTAAGCAATATAAGCAAGAAAGATCAGCTCTTGATAACTCTAATGAAACTGAGATTAAATCTTCTTCATTCCGATTTGGCATGTCGTTTCAATTGTAGTTCCACAACAATATCAAATTTTGTTTTTACGTGGATTTATGCTCTCCATGAAATTATGGTTGGTCAACTAATGACTAATGTTCCCTCGAGGAAAAAAATAAATCCTGTCTCCCATCATATTTTAGCACCTTTACAAACTGCCGCATAGTACTGGATTGCACCGAAGTGAAATGTATCAGACCAACTTCTATGGACAAACAACGATTAACGTTCAGTTCCTATAAGCATATGAACACATTGAAAGCACTGATAGGAGTTGCTCCAAATGGAGTTGTCACTTATGTTAGTGATTTGTATCCAGGCTCCACTTCTGATAAAAGTGGAGGATTTTGGTATTTTAGAAAAGATGGAAGTTGGGGATCTCATATTGGCTGATAAAGGTTTTCTTATAAAACATATGTTGCCTCAGGGAGTAACTCTAAATATACCGTCATTTTTAACCACATCACAATTTACACCCCAACAAGCAACTCAAACAAGAACAATAGCTAGGGCTCAAATTCACGTGGAAAGAGCAATCAGACGAATAAAATGTTTTTCAATATTAGATTCCATACCAAATTCACTATTTGCTCAATCTTCAATGATTATAAGAATGTGTGGTGCTTTGACCAATATGCAATTTCCTCTCATAACAGAAGTTGAAAAATTATTTGAGTGAATTTTTCTTTACAAGTGGCTGACAATGTTGCAAGTTGTGAAATGGATGTTTAAAGGAATGAAGAAAATATAAATAATTTCATTATTTTTATTTATTAATACTTGATTACACTATGTTACAATTTATGTTAAACTTTTTACTTAAGTAAAAATTATGACACAACTATGGTGTATTTATTCAGCATATTCTTCTCCAAGCAGAAACTTGATGTAATGACAGATAAAAGTTTTGTAATATATCAATATTACTTTTAAAGTATTCTGCTTTTACATCACGAATGACAACTTTTTGGGGGGTCCAAATAACCAAATGACAAATTTTTCTTTTCGTAAGAGCAAGCTGTCCTTGTATTTGGAAAAAATATTCGTGATTTCTATTCAGGACTATATTGCCATCAACATCAGCAGAAATTATATATTCTGTTGATGTTTTGATGTCTTCCATCATGGACATAGCCCTATACTTGAAGGGGCATTTCACTTCAACAATGGCATCCTCTCCTATTAATCCATCTGGGCTTGCCCCCAAAAACCACATGAATGCAACCACAACCCAGTATGAATGACTTTCACTCCTAAAGTCCGCTCTAAAGCAGCTATACCTTCGACTTCATGTTCTCGCCCCCATTGAACAGATTTAATGTGGTCCAAATTGTATGCTCCTGGAACAAAATTTAATTTTTATAATCTTAATAACTAATTGTTTCAACAACTTACCAGCCAATCTTTTGAATAAATATTTAGGAAAACGGTTCCTCTTGCAAGCACCCAACACTACTCCAAAGTTGCTGGCTGTGAGACGATGTTTTCTATAAACGAGCCATTTTTCATTTCTAGCTTGACCAACAGTTATTTCAGACACCTTAATAATATTCTCATGAGACATCTGCAATTTACTACAAAAATACTTAACTTTATCAATAGTTTTGAAGTATGTTCCATCAAATATTATATCCTCAATTCCAAGTACAATATTGTCAATAATTTCATCAGGTTCACTTGAGAAGAGCCATGTGAATCCAACTGCACCATCAAATATTTTCAATTTGTCTTTGAAATCTTCGATTTCCTGTGCAGTTAAGAATCTCTCTGTTGATCTATGTACCTTTGGGGGATACAATTGTGACATTCTTTTCACTTCGCATTTTGGGGATGGATCTTTTTTACTGTTCCAGGTGCAAGCTTTGTCTGTTACAGATACATTATGGTGTCCAAAAATAGCCAAAGCTGCCATGTGATAGCACATGAACTGTCCCCTTGGGCAGGTACAAACAGCATTTTCAATTATCCACTCTCTATCAAATTTAACCTGAAAATAGTGATTTCAATATTGTGACTGCCTCTAAATAATATTTATTATATCTTACCTCTACTTTATACATTTTATCACGCATACTGGCATGAACAGACCCCTTCAATATTCTAATTCCAGAATCGAATATCATGTTTTCAACGTGACCCGATTCCACTGCATTTTCTCCTCTAGATATAAGTTTTTCTTCATCCTTGAAATAATGTACAATAGCTGACAACTTTATAACGTGTTTTCCACTCATTTTTTGGTATAAACGTATATCAAAAAAAAAGTTAAACAAAAATTTACAAGTAAACATTTTATTCACATAACCTCAAATATTTTCCACATTATTTCATTTGAATTTTATAGCTATTCTCACCTGTTTCTATTATCTATATAATAATCCCTATCTCGTTCTTCACAAATATATTATCGATATTCCTTAATTTAGAGATATTACTGTAGATACTCGAGTTTAAAAATTCTCTTATGAAGATTTACGTGTAAATAAAATTTCAATAGAAACATGTCAGGAGTACCAACCTGTTCGAGTATTTATTTCACACTCTCTTTACTCCAAGATCACGTGACAAAAATCTACTCTCATTTTACTCCGACTCCGTATCAAATAGCTGAACGTACCATATCTATGGCTTGTCCAATATAAATATAAGTGCACTTCATCAAAGTGAACAAATCCTTCTGTTCGTTTGACTTCCTTCGTTCGTTTGTCAATCAGTATCTTTTTTCACTGTAAATTTGGTAAATATTGGAATTCGTAGGCCAAAAGTTATTACAAAAAATAAATAAATGCTTTAAGAAAGGTTACGTAATTAATTTTACCACCCCTCTAAACCGCCAATAACACACAATCTACAACCTATGTAATGTATCTCTTTACGCACGTAAAATAAACGCACGTCGTCCCAAGCAACCACTTAGCAACAATAGACGTCGCTATTTTATTCAAAATTTCCCATTTACATATTTGAAGGTGAATTTCAAACTACATATAAATGGCAGATAACACTTA
Source organism: Ophraella communa (assembly GCA_035357415.1). Classification (NCBI taxonomy): domain Eukaryota; kingdom Metazoa; phylum Arthropoda; class Insecta; order Coleoptera; family Chrysomelidae; genus Ophraella; species Ophraella communa. The sequence continues at coordinate 24,570,908 of CM068990.1, read as the reverse complement.
TTAGATATAAGATTGCATTTAATATATATATTGTAATGAATATTATGATTCTAAAGATAATTTATTGATTTATTTATTTATGAATTTGACTGATTAATATTTGATATTATTATTAGCAACAAGATCTTTTTCTCAGGGGTGTTTGGTTGCGCCAGTTTCCAGTTGGATTATTAGGTATGTGAATGAAAAATTTGATTCAATTATAATTATAAATTTATTATAAAATATTTAAATCAAAACAGTAATATTGAAGTTTAATAAGGAAAAAGAAAGGCCTTTTAGTAATTATAAAAGAACTTACTTGATGTGAATTAAGTTAAATTAACCAATGTTGTTTATGTAATGGCAAATAAGATTATCAAATACACTAATTATTAAATATCAAGTAAATTCCTTTGTTTTTTTTTTTAAATTATAAAATTCAACTAACTACTACAAAAAATTTTTAAAAGTTTACAATTTTATCTGACCTTGAAATAAAGTCCTGCTTCCTGATTGGTGGAAAAATCTGTAGTTGATCTATAAAAAAAACCGGAGACGAACGAAGCGATACTTGGAACCTCCGACCTTGCAAAATGTCGCCTTATCAGACGTTTGGACTCTCGTGTAATATTATTGTGTTTTGTTTGTTCCTCAAATTTGATACAGTTTAGTCTTTGTTGGATTACTGTTCGTTTTATTGTATTAATAATGGTAAGTACACTTATATTCTTCTTTTTTTATCGACCAAAAACGTTTTAATTTCACTTTTGGATTCAATCTTAGTAATGTCACTTTTTTGTCACTTTATTTTACTTTTTGATTGTTTTACTTTATTCTTAACGTCACTATTTAACACTTTATTATGATAACTACTTTAAAAACTGTTTGTTCAAATTGACTGTTCACACTCAGATCTTCACTGTTTGACTTCCAATAATAAACTCCCCTTTTAACGACCTCTGTTCAGTCTTTTATAGGTTTCAAACTTCTAGATTATTCGTTTTTTGTTCTAGAGCTTAGTCATTTCTGGGAAAAATATGTGTATCTCTTTCTTTCATATTTATGACTAGACATACTCGCTTTGTCTATCATCGATAATTCCAGAATAAAATATAGTAAAATATATCTGTCTCCTTTTTACACATTATCTGTCCTTTTTTAACACATTATATTATCAATTTTCGCGAAGTTTCTACTAAGTACTAGATATAATATCGATACATTATATAATAAAATAATTTCCAACTTAAAATTTTTTTACAAATACACAAAATATACAATAAAATAATACAATATGATTAAAATTATTGGATTTAGTTAAATTAAACAACTTCTGTTGATATTTTAATCATTATACTATTGTCAAATATTTAAACATTACAATCAGCCCCCGATTATTTAAAAACATTTCTATAATGATATAGAAATTTTTTAAATAATCTATTAAACATTTTTAAATTCTAAGTATATCATACGATATTTTTTTTTTTATACTAACTGAGGTACAAAAATTTGTTTTGTGAACATTTAATAAAAACGAAGAAGTATTCTTACTGTTCTATGATTTTAAGTCTCCGTGTCTGACCTGATTTTTAGTTCTGTGATCAAATCAAATCAAATATGTCAAATTTTAAAATCATCTGTTTCTTTATTAACTGAAAATTAAATTTGTTTAATGTTATGTTTAATTTGATGAATATTAATTTTATATGTTTTAGGATTTTGAAAACATCTGCATCTAAGGATATAAGTTATTTATTTTCTACAATAAAATGCAAAAATTTTAACATTATATTAGATATATGATTTTGAAATGCATTTAAATAAGATTGTTTTTCTTTTCTTAATTGAATCACTCTAAGTAAGTACTGATCTTAATAGATATTTTATCATCTTGTCTAAGTGTTGTTAGTTCTTAACTTCTTTTACTTATTTGTATCTGTTGTTTACAATTTAAATTTATTAAGTATGTTTTCCTTCAATGAAACTATTTATTGGATTGTATAGTTTATTCTTGTTAAATTGTATAATATTATTATTTCTTTCAATTGTTTATATTATGTTTAAATTAATTGGTTTCATATAGGCAATAATAGCAATGAAGTTTAAAATCATCATCATTTTGTTTCTTTATATTTCTTGGAGTATTTTGTAAATAGATTATAATATATTTCCCTCAACTATCAACTTCTTATCACATCATCTTTCTTCTACTATGCATACAATTATCATAATCTTATACTTATCATTTCATATTCATCATATAATCTTTATACCTTCTTAAATCATCATCAATAAACATTTTATATCATTTCATCTTATACACACTCGTGTATCTTCCACAAATAAATCATATTCATTTCCATTTATACCTCTAGTTCCTTTATAACTCTTATTTTCACTGTTCTCCAAGTACTTATCTTCTAATATTTTATATTTGTTTGTATCTTCATACCAACTTTATATTTCTTATATGTAGTCAGGTATTTTGTTTTATTTATAGAATTAATGCTATAGTTTCATTGTTTTAAATTAGTTTTGTATTGATCAAATTAGTTTTATAATTATTGTTAATTTCTATTATTCGAACAATTATTATACTAGTGTTTGTTGAATATTTTTGTTTTCATATATCCAATAGATTATTAGTTGTTCTTTTACTTAGTTTGATTTAGAGTGATTTATTAATTAGTTTTATTTTCCTTTTTTCAGGTAATATTTTAGATAAATCCATAAACTTACTTGTACCATTGTAACGCTTTCGCCTTCTAAGCGTTACTATGGCCACCCTTGAAACAAAATGTTCGTTTAAAATCTCGGGCGCCAGTTGTTTTAACGTGGTATGCTCCACGGCCCCTTGACACTGAGCGTCAAGAGTTCCAGATAGCCTCAGATGGAGGTTACGGCGAATTCTAGGGGTCGTGTTGAACTTAATTTAATTTACTAATTATTCGTGCTGGTCCTCGGTTTAGGGAGTTACAGTTAATTATAAAAGAAACGGTAATTCATACTATCTTTTACTACTCTGTGATCGAATTTATTTGTAAAACTAACTAACTAACAAAATTACTGAGAAGAGAAGCAGTCAAAACGGTAAGGTTTTCCAATATGGTACCAATCGGCCGGGTAGACGAACAAGTTGTAACTGAGCCACTGCCAAGTTCGAGATGCCCTTTGGATTGTAATTATAACTGGAAAATTTTAATTTAAAAGCGAGAAAAAAAAAATATTCGGCTGCCAGACGGGCAAAGAATGTTTTAAATCTGCCAGGTAACGAACGAGTTGTAACTGAGCCACTGCCAAGTTCGAGATACCCTTAAGATTTTAATGGTAACCAGAAAACTTCGATTTAATAGCAAAAGTATAGATTCGTTCACTAGACGGGGAAAGAACGTTTTAAATCTGCCAGGTAAACGAACGAGTTGTAACTGTGCCACTGCCAAGTTCGAGATACCCTTTAGATCTTAAATTAAAAGCGGAAACTGTGATTTCGATTTAAAAAATATATTTTTGTTGATGAAACGATTAAAAAACGGTTTAAATCTGCCAGGTAAACGAACGAGTTGTAACTGAGCCACTGCCAAGTTCGAGATACCTTTTAGATTTTAATTGTAACCGGTAAACTTCTTAAAAAGAATTAAAATAATAAAAAATTGTATTTAAAGTGTACCAGAGTTTCGACACACAGAGCGTAATTTTATATAAAACGAATTGAAAAAAAATAATCAAATTCTAAACATAGTTTAGGACCAGCGAAAGACTATTATCCCCTAATTAGCAATGTAATAAAAACAATTTTTTAAATATAACACACTTTATTTACGACTGTTGTAAATTTACAAAAAAATATAACAAAAAAAAAAGTAAACAACAAAAGAAGTCGGAAAAAAACGGAGTTAATGTAACCGGTCAGATTTATAATAACAAAATAATTCTCCGCTACGAAGGTACGAAAATTGCAGGTCTTAAAATCAAAAATTATTTACCTTTCAATTACGGTGAGGTTTCTCCAAAATTTTTAGCTTCGGCGGGTCGGTAACGGCACACACTGTATTTCGGTTTCTCAAAAAGAAAACGAGAAGAGTCGAGAAAGAGCAGCCTGAACGAGAGCAGACCGAAAAAGATCAAACCGAAAAAGATCGCGGAGAATCAATTCTTTTCCTTTTATATCCTCCGTATCGATATTAAAAATTTCTTTTCGTTTAACAAAAACAAATAGGTAGTATAGGCTGTCTTTTGGAATTAATTAAAATTTATATATACCGCATGTCCTAACGGTTTGAAAATTTAAAATATTGTAATCGGATAAATCATAGTGGAATGCAAATTTGCGTACCTCCGGATTAATAATAGAATACAATTCAAAAATAAAAAAAATCTAGGCGGTAGTAGGAAGGATCGGAAGGTAAGTAACGAGTTATGTAGAACATTTCAGTAAAATAAAACAGCTGCGGAAAAATAAATAAAAATTAACTCAATTCGGTGTCAAAAAAAATAACTCGTTACACACCCCCTTTTCTTCGGTAAAAAAAAATGAACGAACGAAAGTGTAACTTTCGTTCGTTACATTTTTTTTTAAACATCAATGATAGAAAAAAATAAATTTGGATTATGGCTTCTCAGTTCCTGGAACAGCGGCGTCGGGTGGAGCGATCTGGAACGGGAGGTCCTCTTCCTCGCGATGACTGGTGACGATACGCTCTGAAACAGCGTTCAGCTACCAGAGCAGGTCCGGACCTTTCCAGTTTGATGTTACACTGGACGGCGGCATCTTTCACTCGTGGAGTCGGATGGGCACTGGTGACCAGGTGCGCTTGCACGGCCACAGAGCGGGCACGGGGACGGAGTTGCCCACATGGACATTCTCGGGACATCCGTCCAATTTGTCCGCATCGTGAACAAAACAATATGGCTGGTTGGTTGCATCCTTGCCGATGATGACCCTGGGTTCCACACCGCCAACAGATATCCTCCGTCAGGGTGATGAATCTTCGGATTTCTATCCCACGGAATGGCTTCTTGGTCTCTGGAATTCGGTGATACCACATCTCCTCTGTCCTGATCATCTCCGGGATACTTCCTTCGTGCCAAATCTTCCTTCGGTCGTCTTTAGACAGCGGGGTGTTCGGAACGTCGGTAGACAGCGGGGGTGGTGAATTACGGTCGGTCATTCTACGGAACAGAGAAACAAAACAAACAAAATAAAACGGAATCACTCATGGGCGGGTTTCAGGTCTTTCACATGCACTCGGTTACATCGTTTCCCCTTCTCATCTCGTAAGTCATACACAACCGGCGAAATGACACGTATGACTTCGTAAGGTCCGGAATATTTCGGAGCAAGTTTCGCTGCGACATGATCGACGGCAGAGGAGAGCGTATGTTCCTTTTTTAATACCTTATCTCCTATAGTGCATTTCCAGTCTCGGCGGCGTAGATTGTAATTACGACTTTGACTGGTAAATGCTCGGGATAGGTTCAGGCGGACTAGATCGAAGCACTCTTGCAGTTTCTCCACTCGTAGGAGATGTGGCTTCGGGTCTTCGACAGTAGGGTCGGCCAATTCAGTTTCTTCTTTCAGATCGTTTTCAGTGTTACTTTCAGCTCGATTTCGGTAGGATTTCGGGATCTCAGGATCTCTTCCAAAATTTAGGAAGGCGGGTGTATATCCAGTCGAGTCGTGTTTTGAGTTGTTCATTGCAAACTTTAAGTCCGGCAACCTCATATCCCAGTCTCGGTGATCCGCTTCGCAATACTGTGCAATCATTGTTTTCAGGGTACGGTTGGCTCGTTCCACTGGATTCGCTTGCGGTGTATACGGCGGCGTAAATCGGTGTCGAATTCCTAATCCACTTAGCATTCCCTTGAAAAGCTTACTGTCATATTGAGTTCCATTGTCGGTTAGTACGGTACGGGGGCACCCAAATGTCGTCAAAACTTCTTCATAAAAGGCGGTAGTTATGCTACTGGCAGTAGCATTTCTCAACGGTTTACACTGCACCCATTTAGTTAATCGGTCCTGAAACATAATGATGTAACAGTTCCCTTTCTTACTCCGGGGTAACGGTCCAATTATATCGGAACTAACGGTTTTCCATGGTTGCCGGTTTGCTGACGGTTGCATCTTCCCTGGGAGCTTTTGTTGCGACGGCTTGTACTTTTGACATTGCAGACATCTCCTCACGTATTTGGTAATGTCCCTAAACATCCCTGGCCAATAGTACAGTCTTGCAATGCGCGCGATGGTTTTAGCAATTCCTAGATGACCAGCAGTCGGAGCATCATGGTTTTCTTGTAGAATTCGGGTTCGGTCGGGCTTTGCTATGCACAGCTTCCAAGGGTCGGACATTTCTGGCTCTCGAAAATCATTTATGTCCCAAAAATGACGGTAAAGACGGTCTTCTCTGAGGCAGTAATCCGGAAACTTCTCTGGGTCCTTCAGAACCTCTTCCTTCTTGTTTCGGTACCATGAATATTCGGCAGTAACATCGGTCAAACAGAGAGCGAACGGTAGCTCTTCCTCGGCGGTGGTTGGTAGTGGATTTCGGGACAAAGCATCGGCTACACGGTTTAGTGCACCTTTACGGTACTGTATCTCAAAATCATACTGTTGCAGAAAAATACTCCACCTAGCTAAACGTCCAGACGGACTAGATATGGAATGCAGCCATTTAAGAGATTGATGATCGGTAATAACCGTGAAATGGTAGCCCTCTAAATAAGGACGCATCTTTTCAATACCCCAAACAATGGCAAGGCATTCTTTCTCGGTAACGGAGTAATTTCTCTCAGTGGGACTCAGGGTGCGACTTGCATATGCGACTACGTGTTCTCGGCCATCTATCAGTTGGGTGAGGGCTATTCCCAAACCATGTTCGGAGGCGTCGGTCTGTAAGGCAAACGGCACAGTAAAATCAGGACAACTTAGGACGGGTGCTTCCGATAGAAAAGTTTTTATGTTAGCGAAAGCGGCTTCTTGCTCCTCAGCCCACCTCCATCGCTGAGACTTACGGAGTAACTTTGTCAACGGAGCCACCTTTTGCGAAAATGATGGTACAAATCTTCTATACCAGGATGCAACTCCCAAGAATCTTCGCAACTCTCGGATATTTCTTGGGGCAGGAAATTTAACGATGCTTTCGACTTTTTCTGGATCGGTACGGATTCCATCTCCAGTGATTACATGTCCCAGGTATTTCATGGACGGTAAACAGAAATGACATTTCTCCGGATTGAGTTTCAGCCGTGCTCCTCGCAGTCGGCGGAACACTTCGGACAGATTTTCCAAGTGTTGTTCAAATGTCTCCCCCAGAACAATGATGTCATCGAGATAGGCAAAAGCATATGGATCTAGATCGGGGCCTATTAGTCGATCAACAAGTCTTTGGAAAGTGGCAGGTGCGGAATGTAAACCAAATGGAAGAACCGTGAACTGAAACAATCCACGTCCCGGTGCGGTAAATGCGGTAATCGGTTTGCTTTCAGGTGTTAAGGGCACCTGCCAGTATCCACTCTTCAAATCTAAACTGGAAATATACTTGGCTTTTCGCAACTTATCCAGTATGGAGTTTATAAACGGAAGAGGGTAGGCATCCTTCATCGTAATCTCATTGACTTTACGGAAGTCAATACAAAAGCGGTTTTTTCCATCCTTTTTCTTTACAATCACTATCGGAGAACTCCACGGGCTTGTAGAGGGTTCTATCACTCCTTCTTCTAACATGGCGTCTATCTCCTTGTTGCAAATCTCTTGCATTTTCGGATTTTGTGGTCGGTACCTCTGTTTGATCGGACGGGGTTGTAGCAGACGGATTTCATGCTCAACCAGGGTGGTTGGACCTTGTATGGATTCAAATTTTGGTAACTCTTGGTTCAGGAAGCTGTTCAGTCGGTCTGTCTGTTCTTTTGTTAGATTTCTTTCTTTAAGTGGAATTATTGTTTCCACGGAAGGTCCTATACAGTTGTAATTCTCGTAATCCCCTAAATCTTCCAGGGAGAACGCAGACATTACGGAAACGGTTGGCTCCTTGTCAACTTCTAACCCCAGATATGATGCAGAGACTTCAGGGACGGACTGCTCTTCGTTAACTCCTAACTCCAGGGAGGACGCAGAGACTTCGGGAACGGACTTTTCTTCATCAATCCCTAACAACTCCAGGGGAGACGCAGGCACAGACAGATTTCCAGAACGGCGGACTTTAGTAATACGGTGGATAGTATCTTCATGACATATTATCGGTACAGCAACATCGACTTCTTTCATAGGTGGGTTCACTGTCTCCAGCATCTCAACAGGACTGGTTACTTGTGAGCACCTGACTAGTTCATTACGGATGAATATCTTTCCGGTTCCTAGCTCCAAACGGAAATTATATTTTTGTAGGACGTCATGTCCTAACACAATATCGGTTATTAGTCCAGGAAAATGCTCTAACGAACCCTCCATAGTGACGCCATTGATTTTCCATTGCAATTCAAACGTATCGGTGATAGAGACTATATTTCCATTAGCTAACCGGGCCTTCGTGGCTTGACGGGTTATAGGTTGCTTTCTTTGGGAAAACGTCTTAGCTACTTGATCACCAATATATGATTTCGCAGCTCCGGTATCTAGCAAAGCTTTGAACTTGTAATTTTCAATTTCGACATCCAGATGCGGTCGGGGGTCGTTCATTTCTTCTGGTGGTTCGGTATGAGAGGCAAAGATGGGCGGAAGCTGTGTCGGCCTCTCCTCAGTACAGCTTCGGATTAGTTTTCCGGCCTCCTGCAGGAACAGTCTCTCGAAAATACTCCTTCTTTTTGGCAACGAGAACAGAATATCTTCGGCGGATTTTGGCAGTTATTCCGGTAGTGTCCAGACTCGCCACAACGGAAACAGGTGATTTGACGGGAAGATGTTCCGGACGATCGAGGAATATTATCAGTTGGCGGACGGAGACGAGTATCGTTTGGCGACGGTTGACTGGGTCCGGCGACAGGTTCTTTGGATGGACCAGGAGTCGTGTTCTGGGACGGTCCGTATCTGTGTGTAGTGGCAGACTGCGGTCGGACTGGTCCACGATTTGGCCCATTGTGGTTGGGCACGTTTTGGAGTTCCTTCCTGAGGAGCTCATATTCCCTCACCACTTGACAGAACGTAGAGAAATCATCAAAGTCCCCTTTTCTGACTTGCAGCCGGTATTCGGGCAAGAGGTTTCGATACAGCCAAGCTAATTGTTGCTCGGGCGTGAGTTTTCCATGCCTTCTCATCAGTGTCTGTAGATCGGTTATGTAGGTCGCGGCAGACTCATTCCTACGTTGTAGACGACGGCTTATCTCAGCTTCCAAATCTTCTTCGTAATTGACGGGATAAAAGAAAATTCGGAAATCGGTTTCAAACTCCTTCCAGGTGGTGTATCTACTTCGGTTATTTCGGTACCATAACGCAGGTTCACCGGACAGTAATTCAGGTAGTACGGGAAGCAAGTTATCTTTCGGGACATTCTTAGCGGTACATATTTCCTCAATTCTTTCTATGAATGCGGCTGGATCCCCTCTGCTCCCAAAGCACACCTTCCAGTCGTGTACGCTCAGTGGAGGGTTGGCCATGACTGCCCGAACGGTTATGGTATCGGACTGGCCAGAAACGGGTAGTGGAGAAATATTTTCTTGCTTTAAAAATTTTACCAGTCTCCTTCGTTTCTCCAGAACGGTGCCAGCAACTGATAGCTCTCTCTTCTCTAATTCGGTAGTAAGCCCCTCGTTTCTCAGTAAATAAACCCAGTTTACCCGCTGGTCTATGCGTTTTTCCCCGGAACTTACGGTCGGTAGCTGGGTCGATACTGGAATATCGGACTCGGATCCTTCGGCTTCTTCTTGCTCGAATAAAGCGGGTAAGTCAAGCGTTTCGGTGTCCTTTTTTGACATTAGCCCTTTCGTCCTAGGCTCGGCAGTCTCTTCTTCTCGGCAATACGAAACAAAGAGAAACCCAAAATCTTAATACCCGCGAAACGGTCTTTTAAGTAAAATATGAGTAAAACTTGTCAACGGAATAACAGTCCCACCTCAACTCAACAAATCAACGAAACGAAAAGAAAGAAAAAAAATCAGGTCCCTACTCAAATCAATAATTAAAAAAAACGGTTCGTACTTAAATCGATAATCAGAAACGGTCCCTACTCAAATAAATTATCAGAAACGGTCCCTACTTAAATAAATTATCAGAAACGGTCCCTACTCAAATAAATTATCAGAAACAGTCCCTACTCGGGCGCCAAATTTGTAACGCTTTCGCCTTCTAAGCGTTACTATGGCCACCCTTGAAACAAAATGTTCGTTTAAAATCTCGGGCGCCAGTTGTTTTAACGTGGTATGCTCCACGGCCCCTTGACACTGAGCGTCAAGAGTTCCAGATAGCCTCAGATGGAGGTTACGGCGAATTCTAGGGGTCGTGTTGAACTTAATTTAATTTACTAATTATTCGTGCTGGTCCTCGGTTTAGGGAGTTACAGTTAATTATAAAAGAAACGGTAATTCATACTATCTTTTACTACTCTGTGATCGAATTTATTTGTAAAACTAACTAACTAACAAAATTACTGAGAAGAGAAGCAGTCAAAACGGTAAGGTTTCCCAATATGGTACCAATCGGCCGGGTAGACGAACAAGTTGTAACTGAGCCACTGCCAAGTTCGAGATGCCCTTTGGATTGTAATTATAACTGGAAAATTTTAATTTAAAAGCGAGAAAAAAAAAATATTCGGCTGCCAGACGGGCAAAGAATGTTTTAAATCTGCCAGGTAACGAACGAGTTGTAACTGAGCCACTGCCAAGTTCGAGATACCCTTAAGATTTTAATGGTAACCAGAAAACTTCGATTTAATAGCAAAAGTATAGATTCGTTCACTAGACGGGGAAAGAACGTTTTAAATCTGCCAGGTAAACGAACGAGTTGTAACTGTGCCACTGCCAAGTTCGAGATACCCTTTAGATCTTAAATTAAAAGCGGAAACTGTGATTTCGATTTAAAAAAAATATTTTGGTTGATGAAACGAAAAAAAAACGGTTTAAATCTGCCAGGTAAACGAACGAGTTGTAACTGAGCCACTGCCAAGTTCGAGATACCTTTTAGATTTTAATTGTAACCGGTAAACTTCTTAAAAAGAATTAAAATAATAAAAAATTGTATTTAAAGTGTACCAGAGTTTCGACACACAGAGCGTAATTTTATATAAAACGAATTGAAAAAAAATAATCAAATTCTAAACATAGTTTAGGACCAGCGAAAGACTATTATCCCCTAATTAGCAATGTAATAAAAACAATTTTTTAAATATAACACACTTTATTTACGACTGTTGTAAATTTAAAAAAAAATATAACAAAAAAAAAAGTAAACAACAAAAGAAGTCGGAAAAAAACGGAGTTAATGTAACCGGTCAGATTTATAATAACAAAATAATTCTCCGCTACGAAGGTACGAAAATTGCAGGTCTTAAAATCAAAAATTATTTACCTTTCAATTACGGTGAGGTTTCTCCAAAATTTTTAGCTTCGGCGGGTCGGTAACGGCACACACTGTATTTCGGTTTCTCAAAAAGAAAACGAGAAGAGTCGAGAAAGAGCAGCCTGAACGAGAGCAGACCGAAAAAGATCAAACCGAAAAAGATCGCGGAGAATCAATTCTTTTCCTTTTATATCCTCCGTATCGATATTAAAAATTTCTTTTCGTTTAACAAAAACAAATAGGTAGTATAGGCTGTCTTTTGGAATTAATTAAAATTTATATATACCGCATGTCCTAACGGTTTGAAAATTTAAAATATTGTAATCGGATAAATCATAGTGGAATGCAAATTTGCGTACCTCCGGATTAATAATAGAATACAATTCAAAAATAAAAAAAAATCTAGGCGGTAGTAGGAAGGATCGGAAGGTAAGTAACGAGTTATGTAGAACATTTCAGTAAAATAAAACAGCTGCGGAAAAATAAATAAAAATTAACTCAATTCGGTGTCAAAAAAAAATAACTCGTTACACCATATATGAAAGATGTTTTGTCACCGATGCAGCATTTTTCTCAAAATCATGATGTCAAAGTTGTTGCCTTATTAGTTTTATTATTGTTTTAATTTTTAATCTTTTTGTTAATGTAGTTTTTTGCTTATTTTAATGTTGTGGTTGCCATATTAATAACATTTACTATTATAGTTACTATACTAATAATCTTAATTCTATATCTTATTTCTATTTCCTATACTACTATGTACACATGTGAAGACTCTTTATCTAGTTTCTTTTCTTTCTTACTTTCCAATTTCGTTTATTATCTTTAATTGATGTTGTAATTATCTTTTGGTATACCTTCTTATTTATTATATACTTTTTATTCGAGTTTTTATTGTCATAGTTATATGATGTATTATATTGTAATTGTTTTATAATTCCATTCTTATTGTCAATTCTTGAATTATGTTCTTGTTTATTTGTTCTGATGTATGTTTCTTCTTTTCCATTTATTAAGTTAAAGTAGTTTAATTTTGGTTCATATTTTGGTTGTACTTTTGTTGTGTTTTCATTATCTAGTCTCATTTTATATTTTTGTTTATTTGTCCATGTTTTTAAATCCTTTTGTGTTTTTATTTCATTATAGTAGTCTAAAGTTGTGTTATATGTAGATTGTACTAGTATCTTGTTATTGTTTAAGTTATGTTGAAGTTTCTTAGTCCATATTTCCTCTTGTGTATTTTCTTTTGTCTTATCCTTTATTAAGTTAAGTTTTAAATATTCTTTATATATTATACTTTTCTTGTATATGAATTCTTTAATTAATATATTTTTATGTATATTCTTAGTATTTATATTTTGTAGAACTTTTTCAAGTAGGTTTATGTTCCTTATAACTTTCATATTACTATCTTTTGTCTCAATTATGTTAGTTTCTGTTTTTGTTTCCATTTCATTATTTTTGTTTTGTTCAGTAAGTTTATTAGAGATAATTTCTTTTTCTACTACAGTTTCATTTTTATCATCTTCTAATGCTTTCTTCGAGTCAATGTTTTCATCATTATTATTTACATCTTTTTCATCTACTATCCGTTTGTCTTCTAGTATTCTATCTTGCTCATTATTAATGTTTGTGTGTATTTCTACAATATCATCTTTTAAAATTTCCTCTTCATTTTGGAATTGGTTTTTTATGTCTTCCTTTATTTCTTCTATCATAGTTTGATTAAGTTGTTCCATATCCTTTTTTATTTGTTTCTGTGTATTTTCTAAACTTTTATTTAATTCTTTGTTTTGATATTTAATCTCTTCTTGTAGTTCCTTCTTTTGGCTTTCTATCTTATTATCTATCTTTTCCAATTTTGAGTTCATTTCTTTATTTTCACTTTTTATATCTTTGATTGCTGTCATCAGTTGCTTTAGCCATGTTGGTTCCTCCTCCTTGCTATCTTTTTTTGTTTCTTCGACACTATCATATCTCACGCAGACAAAACCACCTCTTTCCATGGTTTGTTGTGTTTGTGTACTAGTTGACTCTTCTACTGTTTGAAATATGTATTCTTCAAGATTTATTCCCTCTTCTATTAGTACTTCCTGTAGTCTTTCTATTAATGTTTCTCTAGATCCTTCAGTATTTAAATTTCTGATTTCTAACTCATTTTTAAGTTCTGATAAGCTTAGTTCTTTTAATGTTTTTCTTGATTCCATTTTGATTATGTATTGTTTAAATATTTAGTGTAATAATTTATTTTATTAAATATATTTAATTATTATGTGATATTATATTAGGTTTTGTTTACTTAAAAAAATTGTACCTATGTTAAATAAAATGCAAAATGTATTTTGATCTTAATAAAATATCTAATAATGTAGTCTTTTAATGAAGAAACCTTACTATTATTTAATATTACTAAATTGTCTACTATTTTTCAACAGAAATTGTTTATGAATACCTAATTTTCCAACAGAAACGAGCCCTATAGTTGGGACGCCACTTGTAATGATTATTATTATTCTAAAGATAATTTATTGATTTATTTATTTATGAATTTGACTGATTAATATTTGATATTATTATTAGCAACAAGATCTTTTTCTCAGGGGTGTTTGGTTGCGCCAGTTTCCAGTTGGATTATTAGGTATGTGAATGAAAAATTTGATTCAATTATAATTATAAATTTATTATAAAATATTTAAATCAAAACAGTAATATTGAAGTTTAATAAGGAAAAAGAAAGGCCTTTTAGTAATTATAAAAGAACTTACTTGATGTGAATTAAGTTAAATTAACCAATGTTGTTTATGTAATGGCAAATAAGATTATCAAATACACTAATTATTAAATATCAAGTAAATTCCTTTGTTTTTTTTTTAAATTATAAAATTCAACTAACTACTACAAAAAATTTTTAAAAGTTTACAATTTTATCTGACCTTGAAATAAAGTCCTGCTTCCTGATTGGTGGAAAAATCTGTAGTTGATCTATAAAAAAAACCGGAGACGAACGAAGCGATACTTGGAACCTCCGACCTTGCAAAATGTCGCCTTATCAGACGTTTGGACTCTCGTGTAATATTATTGTGTTTTGTTTGTTCCTCAAATTTGATACAGTTTAGTCTTTGTTGGATTACTGTTCGTTTTATTGTATTGTAACGGGTGACAGATGTGTGACGGTGAATGTGACGGATGATTGTGACAGATGCGCGAGAGGAATGCATGTATTTTGATGTAGCTGCTTGCCAACAAGGGTAGAGTCCGTGAATGAGGAAGAAGGTTTTGACAGGAACTCGACATGATTTATAATTATTTTAGGTTGGTAGTTATTCGCGAACATTCTAGTAATATTTGGATTTTAGTAAATAGTTATTTCTAGAAAAATCGAGATGTCAAGTATTTTGATATATAAAGCGGGTCATTCGCGGTAGTAGAGTTAGTGTTCGTTCAGCTTTTGTGAAGTTTAAAAGTCAAAAGTGACAGTTAGTAATTTGTAACCAGCTGAATTCTTGTATTCTTACAATTTGTAAATAAATTGTGTTAAAAGTCCTCACAAGTGTTTCAGTATTAATAATGGTAAGTACACTTATATTCTTCTTTTTTTATCGACCAAAAACGTTTTAATTTTACTTTTGGATTCAATCTTAGTAATGTCACTTTTTTGTCACTTTATTTTACTTTTTGATTGTTTTACTTTATTCTTAACGTCACTATTTAACACTTTATTATGATAACTACTTTAAAAACTGTTTGTTCAAATTGACTGTTCACACTCAGATCTTCACTGTTTGACTTCCAATAATAAACTCCCCTTTTAACGACCTCTGTTCAGTCTTTTATAGGTTTCAAACTTCTAGATTATTCGTTTTTTGTTCTAGAGCTTAGTCATTTCTGGGAAAAATATGTGTATCTCTTTCTTTCATATTTATGACTAGACATACTCGCTTTGTCTATCATCGATAATTCCAGAATAAAATATAGTAAAATATATCTGTCTCCTTTTTACACATTATCTGTCCTTTTTTAACACATTATATAATCAATTTTCGCGAAGTTTCTACTAAGTACTAGAAATTGGTGTCAGGTGTGGGGTGAAGAAGCAAGAATGCCTGGAAAGAAGTTACGTGAACTGTTGGTGGCTGAGCTCAGAAGAGAGTTGGAAGAATTGGATTTGGATACCACCGGAGGCAAAACTATTTTAATCAATAGATTACGTGAGTACTATTTAAGTATAAATATTGACCCTGACTCGGTGGAATTCGAAGATCCTATGCACAAAGCAATGTCCGAGCTGTCCAGTCAGATAAAGGGTCAACAAGAAGAGCTTGCCAGTAGAATTACGAGCCAGCAAGAAGACCAAGCACAACAATTAGCCGAGCTTGCGTCTAGAATTTCCAGTCAACAAGAAGAGCTGAAAGATCAAATGAAGAGCCAGCAAGAGGAGCAGATGAAGAAACAAGAAGAACTGGTCCATCAAATGCGTGAAGAGTTGTCAAGCTATGTTTCACAACAAATATCCACCTTAAGAAATGAACAATCCCAGCAAATATCGACTCTACGTTGTGAGCAATTCCAGCAAGTAGCCGAACTACGCAATGAAGATACCAAAATGAATGCGATGATTCAACAACTTCAGAAAGAAATAGAGGTCCTTCGGCAAGATCGCTACGTCCACCGTGGCGAGGGAGATGCGGAAAGAATGGAAACCTTCAGCGTGGATGTCGAACGACGGGGAAGCGGAGACACTACACAGATGCGATCAACGATGAAACCCCCTATCTTCGATGGAACAACTTCGTGGTCCAACTACGTTAAGCAATTCGACGCGGCAGCCAGGGCGAACGGATGGTCATCCAGAGAAAAGGCAATATCTCTAACCATAGCGTTGCGAGGCGATGCTTTGAATGTCTTGCATTCCCTTAAGCCCGACGAAGCTGACAACTTCGAGTTACTAGTACATCGCCTGGAGATGAGGTATGGTCAGACCCACCTACAACCCGTGTACCGAACACAGCTGAAGAACCGTAAACAGAAGATTGGAGAGTCTATCCAGGAGTTCGAGGCGGAGGTAGCTAGAATGGTTCGATTTGCTTATCCGACAGCAGCAGAAGAGTTCCTGGAGTGTCTAGCAGTCCAAACCTTTACCGATGGCCTTAGGGACCCGGTGTTACAAAGAGCTGTGCGGTTAGCCCGACCAAAAGACCTTGTCGACGCGTTAACCATTGCACTTGAATTCGAAGCGGCAACGGAAGCATCACGGGAAGTTGCACGAATAAGGGAGATTACTGCTGATGACAACAACGTGATAGCACCCGCCAGCGACGTCGAAGGATTAGTGGAAAGGCTAATGAAATTATTACCCACAAGGAGACGGCGACCTATACGATGTTGGAATTGTGGAGAACTAGGGCACGTGAAAAACTCATGTCCACGCAAGGAGACGTCGTCTGCGACAACGACCCCAAACCATTGCAAAGCCCCTCCTACGGTCAAGGTAGCAATATTAAAACACCAAGCAGGCAGCTTATACGTCGAAGCCCTGATTGACAGAAAGAGATACAACATGCTGGTGGATACTGGAGCTACAAAAACTGTGGTACGGCCGACAGTTGTCGTTGCTAGGAAGATGTCGCCCACCAGTTGGAGACTGCGCACCGCTACTGGGGAACCTGCCAAAGTCTACGGAGAGGTTAACGTGTCTCTACAGTTTGGTTCAACTTGTCTTTCTCATTCGATATTGGTGGCTGATATCGATGAAGATGCTATCCTGGGTATGGACGTAATGCACAACTGTTGTTTCCGCTTGGATTTGGGACGGCGGATACTTCATACAGAAAAGGAAGAATTGCTTCTACATCGAAAACATGAAGCTATCGCCCCGTTGAAACTATCTGACGACATCGAGCTTCCAGCGACGTGCGAATGTGTTGTAACAGCACGACTAGAGGAGGTAGAGCCGGATGGAACCCCAGCTATGGTAGAACCCAAGAACCATGATCAGATATTGGGAAGAGGACTTCTGGTCGGAAAAGCTCTTGTTAGATCAGCCAAAGAGGTACCAATTCGAATCATTAACATGAATGATCATCCAGTTCTTCTGCGAAAGAACACCGCAATCGGAACTTTGGAACCGGTAACGGCCGTGATTCACCAGGTAGGAGCCTTTGAATCAGACAGAACCAACGACATAGAACAATTAATGACTAGGTTAGACCCATCTTTGTCAAAAATAGAAAAGAAGCAGGTAAGAGATTTAATTTACCGCTATAAACCTGTCTTCGGTTCTGGAAGCAAACTGGGAAGGACCGACATAGTCAAGCACAAGATTGAGACTGGCGATGCACGTCCGATTCGTCAGGTACCCCGACGATTGCCTCAAGTTCAAAAGGAAGAAGCGGACAAGGCCCTCCAAGAAATGATTCGGGATGGAATAGTTGAACCCTCCAATAGTCCGTGGGCTTCTCCCGTTGTATTGGTAAGGAAAAGAGACGGATCAATGCGGTTCTGCGTTGACTATAGGAAGTTGAATGAGGTTACGAAGAAGGATAGTTATCCCCTTCCGAGGATTGACGATGCCCTCGACGCCTTGGGTGGATCTACCCTTTTCTCTACGTTAGACTTAAAGAGCGGATACTGGCAGGTTGAAATGGATCCTTCTGATAAAGAGAAGACCGCCTTCACTAGTGGATCAGGTTTGTGGCAATTTACCGTCCTTCCATTTGGCTTATGCAATGCTCCTGCTACCTTTGAAAGGTTGATGGAAACTATTCTTCGAGGTTTATCCTGGGAATCTTGTTTGGTCTACTTAGATGACATCATTATAATGGGTAGGGATTTTAAGGAACATTTGGCTAACCTAGAAGAAGTTTTTCGACGACTGAAAAAGGCGAATCTAACATTGAATGTTAAGAAATGTAACTTGCTCCAGAGACAGGTCAGTTATTTGGGACATGTTGTAAGCAAGAATGGCGTTACTGTAGACCCCGCCAAGATTCAAGCCGTTCAAGAGTGGCCGGTCCCTTCTGATAAGCATCAACTTCGCAGCTTCCTGGGTCTTTGCTCATATTACCGACGATTTGTTAGAAATTTTGGAGACATCGCCAAGCCCTTAACAAGACTAACTGAGCAAGATAAGACTTTTTGTTGGAGTGAAGAATGCCAAAAGGCCTTTGAATTTTTAAAGAAAGAATTGACTTCGGCCCCTGTTCTCGCTTATCCTCGTCCTGACGGCAGACTTATTCTGGATACCGACGCTAGCAATGTAGGAATCGGAGCTATACTTTCACAACTTCAAGACGGAAAAGAAAGAGTTCTAGGATATTTTAGCAAGACATTATCAAAATCCGAAAGAAACTATTGTGTAACGAGACGTGAACTCCTCGCAGTTGTGAAGTCTGTGGAACATTTCTACAAATACTTATATGGCAAAAGATTACTAATTAGAACAGACCATGCCAGTTTAAAGTGGCTACTGAGCTTTAGAAATCCAGAGGGGCAGATAGCAAGATGGTTGGAAAAACTCCAGGAATACGATTTTGAAATCGAACATAGACCTGGAACTAAGCACCGTAACGCCGATGCACTTTCTCGAAGGCCATGCCCACCTAATTGCACAAATTGCAGTCGACTCGAACAAAACGAGAAGCTCGCTCTAATAAAAGTGGTGCCAGACGACTTGTGCTCCAGAATGAAGGAGGAACAAAACAACGATCACGTTATTAGGAAGATCCTGGAATGGAAAAGAACGGGTCAGCGTCCCCTATGGCGAGAGGTATCATCGTCCTCTCCGGTCTTAAAATCCTATTGGGCCCAATGGAATTCTTTGACTTTAGACGGAGGGCTCCTTAAAAGGATAGTTGAAAACCCTGACGGCTCAGAAATCAAGAAGCAAATTGTGGTCCCAAGAAGTACGGTGCCGGAAATTTTAAAACAACTTCATGATGACATATCTGGAGGACACCTAGGTATTACAAAGACGCTGCAAAAAGTCCGGGATAGATTTTATTGGGTTAATTGCTCCAACGATGTTAAAGATTGGTGCCGCAAATGCACGACGTGTGCTGCTAGCAATGGACCTAATCGTAAACCTAAAGCAGAGATGCAGCAGTACCTTGTCGGAAGTCCATTCGAAAGAATCGCCGTAGATGTGTTGGGGCCACTACCAACCAGTGAGGTCGGAAATAAATACATCTTCGTTGTGATGGACTATTTTTCTAAATGGGTGGAAGCCTATCCTGTTCCCAACCAAGAAACCCCTACCTTGGCCGATATTCTGGTCAACGAGTTCATTAGCCGTTTTGGGGTACCGTTGGAGCTGCACGCAGATCAGGGAAGAAATTTTGAAAGCAAGCTATTTCAAGAAGTCTGCAAACGATTAGGTATCTATAAAACTAGAACTACAGCGATGCATCCACAGTCTGATGGAATGGTTGAACGAATGAACCGAACCATTGCAAATTATTTATCGAAAGTGGTCTCAGAACATCAGAAAGATTGGGATAAACATATTCCGCTATTTTTAATGGCTATCCGATCGGCTGTCAACGAATCTACGGGTCAGACACCTGCGAAAGTCCTCTTTGGTAGGTAAACTAGATTACCTTGCGATTTGATATATGGGAGCAAGCCTGGTGAAATAGCAACCGGTGAAGGATACGTCGGAGATCTTCAGAAGAAGATCGAAAATATTCATGAACTGGTGCGCCACAAACTACAACTCTCCAGTGACCGGATGAAAAGGTACTACGACTCACGAGCAACAGGAAACACTTATGAACCTGGGGAATTGGTCTGGCTCTATAATCCTCGACGGAAACGGGGTGTGTGTCCGAAACTTCAAAAGAAGTGGGAAGGTCCATATTTGATTAAAAAGAGAATCAATGATGTGATCTATCGGATTGTTAGAGTCCCCAAAGGAAAACCTGTCGTAGTCCATCATGATAGGTTGGCGTTATATCAGGGTGACCACAGTAGGGAGGTACAGCAACTTCGGGTAGAGGGTTCGACCAGTTCCGAAGATGACCCTGAAGTCTATTCCGGAGAGTTATCACATTCCGGGAGGAATGAATCTAAGGAGGGGGCAGTGTAACGGGTGACAGATGTGTGACGGTGAATGTGACGGATGATTGTGACAGATGCGCGAGAGGAATGCATGTATTTTGATGTAGCTGCTTGCCAACAAGGGTAGAGTCCGTGAATGAGGAAGAAGGTTTTGACAGGAACTCGACATGATTTATAATTATTTTAGGTTGGTAGTTATTCGCGAACATTCCAGTAATATTTGGATTTTAGTAAATAGTTATTTCTAGAAAAATCGAGATGTCAAGTATTTTGATATATAAAGCGGGTCATTCGCGGTAGTAGAGTTAGTGTTCGTTCAGCTTTTGTGAAGTTTAAAAGTCAAAAGTGACAGTTAGTAATTTGTAACCAGCTGAATTCTTGTATTCTTACAATTTGTAAATAAATTGTGTTAAAAGTCCTCACAAGTGTTTCAGTATTAATAATGGTAAGTACACTTATATTCTTCTTTTTTTATCGACCAAAAACGTTTTAATTTTACTTTTGGATTCAATCTTAGTAATGTCACTTTTTTGTCACTTTATTTTACTTTTTGATTGTTTTACTTTATTCTTAACGTCACTATTTAACACTTTATTATGATAACTACTTTAAAAACTGTTTGTTCAAATTGACTGTTCACACTCAGATCTTCACTGTTTGACTTCCAATAATAAACTTCCCTTTTAACGACCTCTGTTCAGTCTTTTATAGGCTTCAAACTTCTAGATTATTCGTTTTTTTGTTCTAGAGCTTAGTCATTTCTGGGAAAAATATGTGTATCTCTTTCTTTCATATTTATGACTAGACATACTCGCTTTGTCTATCATCGATAATTCCAGAATAAAATATAGTAAAATATATCTGTCTCCTTTTTACACATTATCTGTCCTTTTTTAACACATTATATAATCAATTTTCGCGAAGTTTCTACTAAGTACTAGATATAATATCGATACATTATATAATAAAATAATTTCCAACTTAAAATTTTTTTACAAATACACAAAATATACAATAAAATAATACAATATGATTAAAATTATTGGATTTAGTTAAATTAAACAACTTCTGTTGATATTTTAATCATTATACTATTGTCAAATATTTAAACATTACAATATCAACAGAAGTTGTTTAATTTAACTAAATCCAATAATTTTATCATATTGTATTATTTTATTGTATATTTTGAGTATTTGTAAGAAAATTTTAAGTTGGAAATTATTTTATTATATAATGTATCAATATTATATTTAGTACATAAATGTTATTTAAAAGAATTTTCGCGAAAATTGATTATGTAATGTGTAAAAAAGAGACAGATATATTTTTGCTATATTTTATTCTGGAATTATCGATGATAGACAAAGCGAGTATGTCTAGTCATATATATGAAAGAAAGAGATACACATACTTCTTTCCAGAAATGTCTAAACCCTAGAACAAAAAACGAATAATCTAGAAGTTTCAAACCTATAAAAGACTGAACAGAGGTCGTTAAAAGGGAGTTTAGTATTGGAAGTCAAACAGTGAAGATCTCAGTGTGAACAAACAGTTTTTAAAGTAGTTATCATAATAAAGTGTTAAATAGTGACGTTAAGAATAAAGTAAAACAATCAAAAAGTAAAATAAAGTGACATTACTAAGATTGAATCCAAAAGTGAAATTAAAACGTTTTTGGTCGATAAAAAAGAAGAATATAAGTGTACTTACCATTATTAATACAATAAAACGAACAGTAATCCAACAAACACTAAACTGTATCAAATTTGAGGAACAAACAAAACACAATAATATTACACGAGAGTCCAAACGTCTAATAAGGCGACATTTTGCCAAGGTCGGAGGTTCCAAGTATCGCTTCGTTCGTCTCCGTTTTTCATAGATCAACTACAGATTTTTCCACCAATCAGGAAGCAGGACTTTATTTCAAGGTCAGATAAAATTGTAAACTTTTAAAAATTTTTGTAATAGTTAGTAGAATTTTATAATTTAAAAAAACAAAGGAATTTACTTGATATTTAATAATTAGTGTATTTGATAATCTTATTTGCCATTACATAAACAACATTGGTTAATTTAACTTAATTCACATCAAGTAAGTTCTTTTATAATTACTGAAAGGCCTTTCTTTTTCCTTATTAAACTTCAATATTACTGTTTTAATTTAACTATTTTGTAATAAATTTATAATTATAATTGAATCAAATTTTTCATTCACATACCTAATAATCCAACTGGAAACTGGCGTAACCAAACACCCCTGAGAGAAAGATCTTGTTGCTACATTACATTTAAATAATAATATCAAATATATTAAACAATTAAATTTATAAATCAATAAATTATCTTTAGAATCATAATATTCATTACAATATATATATATATATATATATATATATATATATATATATATATATATATATATATATATATGTATTTAGATATATATGTATTTTTATGTAATTAAGTTAATTATTTTAAGATTTATAAAATAATTATTACCGAGATACTTTTTAAAAATACTTACAAAGCTGTTTCAACTTGTGGATACAATCGTAACATATAAAGGACACTTTTTACTCATTTTGTGCTATAATTTCACTTCAGATACTATACGAAACCGTTTTAAATATAAAGAATGCACTAAATGTTTTAATATTACGTGAGTAACACTAAATTATTCACTCAAAAATGACGAAATAAGTTTTACTACAATAAGGGGCACATTGAACCGACATATTTAAAATCTTTTACACATTGAGCGTCTGCGCATGCGTCTGACGTATGACCGCATGCGCACAAGTTATTATTTATCAAAAAACGATTATCAAAAAATATCCTATTTTTTATTGTTCTTATAATTTGTTTGTATGCGTGAAGTTTTATACAATTATTAAAAAATGTCAAGTGATAGTGAAATGAATTTAACTCCACCCAATATAACTAATGTTAAGTAGTTAATTATTATACAATAAAATTATTAAAAACATCTATTGTGGCTCTTGTTTAATTATTATTAACAAAAAGATTATTAATGCAGGTACAAGTAGGTCGTAGGTAAAGTATAGTACGTAACTATTGCTGTAAAGCATTTTACGCACTCACGGAATTACGCACTCGCCGCTACGCGGCATCGTGCGCAACTATTCCATTCGTGCGTAAAATGCTATTTACCACACTCGTTACGTAATATACTATTAAATGCATGGCAACATAGTCCCGTTCTGACAGCTGTGACGTGCAATTATATTTATACTGGACAAGCCATATATGGCTTGACGTTGGAATAGCAAATAATCTGAGTTCTGTGGTGGCTGAAGAAGAAGAAGAATTGACATTCATCTCTTTCCATGTGACAGAAGACAGACGATAAGTTCCTGTGTAGGGACTCTGTAACTCGTGTCGCATAGCGAAAGCGTATCGAAAGCGAAACGAAGCGAAGTAACCATTTCGCTTTCCGGTACTCTATATGTAGTTCGCTTTACCAGATTATGCTTTCGCTATCGTTATACGATTTCATACGAACTCAAACGATAAAAATGAAGTTAAACTTGGCAACACCACAAAAAAAAGTAATGCCAACACAATACACAAATAATATTGCATATTTTCTCGTGTTTCGTGTTCCGTCAGTGAAATACTGTCAAATGTTGATGATTAATTGATTAAATAATAAAATAATATAATACCAGAAAATAAATAATAGGTAATAGGTCATAGATTATCAACACCCCACTGGAATCATAATCGAAAATGTTGCCGATGAATATTGCAATAATTGATGCTGTTCAACGAAGAAATCAACTGCGTCTCACTCGAGAAGAAAGTGCATTTCTCCGTGACAGAAGTGATCCTTTTAGTCTAACAGACCAAAGATTCATTGAATTATTTCGCGTGAATAAGGAGATGGCTCATTTCCTATTCACAGAACTCCAACCAATAATGCAAGATGCTACAACAGTAACAAGAATTCCATGTGAACTAAGGATACTGGCAGTCTTGCGATTTTTTGCTACAAGAAATTATCAGCGAGGTGTAGGCCAAGAACATATGTTGTCAATAAGTCAACAAGCACTTAGTAGGTGTATTACCGAAGTGTCTGAGCACATTCAGAATCATTTTCATGAAGAGTGGATCAGGTTTCCACAAGGGGATGAATTGAACAATAATAAAGTCAAGTTTTTTGAGCAGTGTGGTATGCCTGGAGTTATTGGAGCAATAGACTGCACTCACATAGCCATTATTGCTCCTCGAGATGAAGAACATAACTATGTGAACAGAAAAGGGTTCCATTCAAAAAATGTGCAGTTGATTTGTGACCAGAATCTTTTAATATTGAATGTTAATGCCACATTTCCAGGGAGTGTTCATGATTCATTTATTTGGCGACAGTCACAAGTTAAAGTTCATCTTCAAAATGCATTTGAAAATGGCCAACGGAACACTTGGTTATTGGGAGATTCTGGTTATCCTCAAGAACCCTGGTTGATGACACCTATACAGGGTGCTTTACCACATACTGCTGAAAGGCATTATAATGATTCTCACATTATTGGAAGAAATTGCATTGAAAGAGTCAATGGTGTGTTGAAAGGAAGGTTTCGCCTCCTTCTAGGGGAACGGAAACTTCGATATGAACCACAAAAGGTGGGAGTTATCATTAATGCATGTTGTATCTTGCATAACATGTGCATTAAATGGAGAGTTCCAATTGATGAAGGTATGGTTGTGGAAGACCCAGATAATTTCAGAGGAAATAATCCAGCAGTACCACTAAATATTTACAATGAAGGGATCCATATCAGAAATTCTATAGTAACCAGATACTTCCAACTCTGAAAATAATATGAGTAACCAGTGTTTTTACATGTAAAATATTGTAGTTCAATGAATAAAATACTTTTCACTGGATTAATTTTCTTTACTTATTCCAATACAAATAGTGCAGATGAGATTTTAGAATTTTATATCAGCAATTGAAAAAATTGCAGGCTGGTACCAGTGATATACTATTTTAAGTCATGATGGTATCTGCATTTCCCCATTTCTTGCCAAATCTGAGCTTTGTAGGGAAACAAAGAATTCAAAAATGCCAAATAAATAACAAACCCATTTTATTGTCAAATAATGAACTTTGAGGAATACAACAAAACAAGTGAATTGAAATAAAATCTAATATTATTCAGGTACAAAAACGAACACAAGTATGTAAGTACAACAAAACGAGTGAATTAAAATAAAATCTAATATTCTTCAGGTACAAAAACGAACACAAGTATGTAAGTACAACAAAACGAGTGAATTAAAATAAAGTCTAATATTCTTCAGGTACAAAAACGAACACAAGTATGTAAGTACAACAAAACGAGTGAATTAAAATAAAATCTAATATTCTTCAGGTACAAAAATGAACACAAGTATGTAAGTACAAAAAATAAAAGGAACATCATCAGATTAAAAATAAAGGAACATAATATTATAAAAAATGAGAGTTAGAAAATATTTTGTTAGTTACAATTTTTGAATAATTCTAATAATTGCTCATGTATGGTGCACATTCTATTTTGGGAATCTGATAGATTTTTTATATTGGCATTTATTTCTCCCAATACATTTAAGGTTTCCTCATGCATTTTTTCAATGTTTGTAGGTGTAACTTTCCATTTTGATGGATTGGGTGGTTGTTTCACTTTTACTGATTTTTTGATAACTTTTGATGATTTCAAGGAAGGAACTTCATTCTCTATCAGCGGTTCTTCTCCACTAGGTATTTCATTGATAATAGATTTTTCAAGTGGAAGCAGTGGGGGTGGAGTGATTTCAACATTCCTCAGTGGTGTGGGCATTATTTGGAACGAATAATTATGTTCAGTTTGGTTAGATTTTGAACTACTGGGCATTTCTTGCAGGTCCGATACTGGAACAGATGATGGCTGTATCTGAAATAGTATAATTGAAAATGCTGTGTTTGTATCAATACAGTGTGGTTAGTGTTTATGAAATGAAATCATTCATTCCTGAAATGATATTGCCTTTTTTCAATTATTAAGCAAATTTCGATATGATGAGGGATATTCAACTCCCAGTGCTATAAATCAATATGAGTAATAATGAGCAACAAAATATAACTTCTTTCCAAATAATTGGTAGTATAACTTACAGTTCCTAATTCTGTTGTTCCATCCCCCCTAATGGAAGTCCATCCAATGATTCCAATTAATCTTTTTTCATGTTCAGTTAATTGTCTCCCCTGTCCACCACCTCCTGTTTTTGTCAATTGGATCTTAATATCAGCAGCCTTTGCACGGGTTTTACTCCTCCAATCTGCGACTGCCTACATGTAAATAAGGAAAAAAAAAGAAATTAGGAAAGTATACCAAAATTTAAAATATGAATAATCATTATTCACTTACTCACTTTTTGCCATTTGTCTTTAGGTTTTTGTAAGTATCCCAAGCTATTCAATATATTAGTGAGTTCATCCCACAACCTTTCATACTTTTCTTTTCCAAAAGGTCCTTCTATTTTTCTTGTGACTACAACAGGATTTTTTTCGGCGAAGTCCAAGAAGGCAGCCCACTGATTGGGATGAGTTTTCAATCTTCTATCCATTTTATTGAAAATAATTTTCAGAATTTTAACTGTGATTTTAACACAAAGAAACAAACAAAAGTTTACTGTGCCAAAAAGAGTGGAATTATAGGTTAGAAATATCCAAACGCAACGAAAATAAATTCGTTTTCGCTATTTTTCCGATTAGGCGTTCGGTCTGGTCGATTACGTCCGAATCTTGTTACAGAGTACCAAATCACGAAATCTTTCGATAACGATCGCCATTGCTTTCGCTTTCATGTTACAGGGTCCCACTGCTGGGCTGCTATTTTCTAAACTAAAATTCCAAAATAGTAGGCACTAAATTCTCAGAAATGACTGTGACGTTTTTGCCTTAATCTGCCTCTTGCAGTGGCGTACGGAAATTATACTAAACAGATGTGGAAAAATTAATTATTTAAAAACTATATCCACAAATAAGAATTAAATTACATTATATTAATTATATAAAAAAAAATATACACTGTGTCCACGGATGGAGTTGCTAAGAGGAGAAAAACCTTTATTATTAATTTTATGACAAAGTTATTGTTATAAAAAATTTGCATCCTTTGGAAATAAGATTGACATAAAAAAATCTGAGATCGGATGTACAGGGTGTTAGCAAAGTAATAAAACGTGAAAATGTTTCATGAGAAAAGTAGGCACCATTATTATTATTAATGCAGCCGTGTGCATGAGATTTCGATTTCAGACCTACGTTTATTGGACTAAAACCACTACCACCACAAAAAGTTTAAAATTACTTACAGTATTGTATTATTCATTATCATCTGAAGAAAACTCGTCGGATGATGAGCAACTATCGCGATCGCTACTATTCAAAGTAATAATCAATGGTTCAATTGCAATGTCCATTCTAGTGTCGAGATCCCACATTTTGTCCTCTTCTTTTGTCGCATGTCTAATGCATTTTTTCCATGACTCGGGTGTGACATTTTCTATCGCAGTAGCTAGTAGGCCTTTTACCTCATTCATTTTAAAAGTTAAGTTTTCCCTCGCCACTTGGTTTTTTATTTGAGCCCATATTAGCTCGATCGGGTTTAGCTCACAATGGTAAGGAGGGAGGCGGTGTACAATTATGTTCCTCTCACGAGCCATTTCGTCGACAACATATTTCTTCAACTGAGGTATATGTTCCCTTGCAATATTGAGTAATTGTACTTTTAACATATTATCGTCGAATGGTAAATTTTTTTCAGATAGCCAGTTAATGATATCAGCTTTTTGCCAGGCAGTTGTAGGTGACCGCTCCATTTGTCTGCTGTGGTAGGAGGCATTGTCCATGACGACGACAGAGTTTGGTTCAAGGTTTGGTATAATCTTTAAAAACCAACTTTCGAACTTTTGCGCGTCCATTTCCTCGTGGTAGTCGCTAGTTTTCTTGGACTCGAAGAGTAACAAGCCGTTTTCCAAAAACCCGAATCGCTGCCTATATGAGTTATTATGAGCCTCCGTCCTTTGCCAGCTGGCGCTTTTAATCCTGTTGAGAGGCCTTCAATAAAAGCTTGACGGCAACTTTTTATTTCTAAATCTTGCCATACCTTTGAAACAGTATGGCCTTGAATCAACCAAGTCTCATCTAAATAGTAAATCTTTTTACCTTCACGACGATACTCTCGGATTTTTTTCAAGTAATTTCTCCGCCACAAAACAATTTCTTCTCTTTCTATAAGAGCACTTTTCCTACCTCTTTTCATAAATTTAATGTTCATTTGCTTTAATGTGCGCAATAAAACACGTCGTGATATTTTGGGCATCGATTCATCGGAACTTATTTCGGCTGCGACTTTTTTAAAGTTGGGATTTCATTTCGGAAAAAGAACGAATGGAATTTCCTACGAATAGCATATTTGGTGCAATCATCAAGCTGAATTTGTTTTCTTCCTCTAGTTTCAATGTCTTTAGATACATTATCACATTTACCTTCATTTTCTTTAAATGTTTTAAGAATTCTGTGAACACTTCTCGTCGACACTTTAGTTAAATCACTACACAGATTAACTACGTCATTATGCAACATATTCTCATTCCGTTCACGGAGCCCACAATACACATTGTATATAATAGTTTTTTCTCCTTCGGATAAATTTGGACGTCTGCGTTTACTTTGACTGCTTTCACTTTCCATATTGCTCACAGTTCACAGCACAAAATTAAACTGATTTATAATGATATTTCCCTTGTTTCAGTCCTTAAACAAATCCCTTGGTTTTTACCTGATCTGATATGAAATTACCTTTTTTTACTGTTAATCGTTTTCCTAGAAATGTACCTGCCTAATTATTTGACGTCTACTACATTATTACTTCTTACGAATGGATTAAATGGATTAACTGTATAGAAAGTGTATTATTCCTCTTTTATGTTTATCTAGGGTAGGTATTATACAAAAATATCATTATTTATTATATTATTGAAAAGGGTATTTCCAATTTTAGAATTTTTACAACAGAAATTCCAAAACTGTCATCAGTGTTGAAACAGACCTAATTCGTTATAACTGTATTATAATAACAGATCAAAGAAAAAAATAATATTTACATTACGTATTATTCAACGAATGTTACGCTCATGAATGTTAACCTAACCGTGCTCAGCTGATGAAGCAATATTTATATCTCTCTATCTTACGGCAAATTTAATCTACCTCTCTTTTTTCCGCCCCACAAACGTCTCTGTGTACGCAACGTTGCCATTTATAAATTTTAGTCCCAGAATATAATTCAAATTTTTTTATATTTAATAAACATTGATGTTGTTGAATATATTTCATTAGCAGGAAGGTTCTTTAATATTTAATATTTTTTAGTATTTAGTATTTAATGAATAAAACACGTTGTCCGTTATTCTATGACCATTTAGTTGCGTGTGTATGATTTAAATAGAAGATGATAAAATATATAGAAACCCAACCTGACAACAATGTTTACGTTTTAATTCAATAATATTTCTGAGAATTTAGTGCCTACTATTATGGAATTTTAGTATAACTCATGCGAGAAGTTCCGTAGACGAGTACTCGTCTACGGATATTTTCCGCATGACAATAGGTTTTGGTATTTTAGATGCCATGCGAAAATAAATTCGTATCGAATAACTTTACTCGTCTGACTAAAGCCGACAACGCTGTGTAAATGCAGTTCTACCACATTCCCACAACTAAAATAACTATTAAAAATTAAAAAGGTTATCCATCTCAAATGTGGTTGAATCCAATAGAAAAGATCCAATAAAACTCAAAGTCAAAACCACATACTTTTTATTCAGGTAAATTTATAATTATCGCAACTAAGGGTGAAAATGTAATATTGGGGTGGGAATAATGAAGGTGTAGGGAAATGTGAAAGTCAGTAGAAGCAGAGTCCGAGTAGAAGGAATTGTTAGTCAACGTTGTGTCAAAATCGTGAAAAATCTTAGGACGATTAGTCCCGCAGTGAAAGGGATGTATGTAGTTTTCCTTGTGGAAAATCTTATTGGAAGCAAAATATTCATAGATACATGTCAAAATGGACATGATTATGTTTAAGAGGATATACATTGTCGATAAAGTCCATAACACTAGACAAATAATATGGATTAATATTTCACACACTAAACCACTGATACTTGTACAAAGAGTTGAAGTAAAATGTGACAGTTTGGGAATTGAATAAAGTTTCCGTTTTTTAGGAGAAAGAAGAATGAAGGCCGTTGTGGTTATGAAGTGATGATAACATGGGACACAAAGTAAAGAATTGAAGTGGATGAGAAAGGTTGAAAGGAAGGTGTGAAGAGAGAGGCAAGTGAGGTTAAATTTTGGTTCTGTGACTCTGGGTAAATAAAAGTTTACAGTAGGTAGTCGTAAACAAACAAAAATCAATGAAACTAAACTAATACTATTGAACAATGTTATGTCTAAAGAATGCAATAAACAATATGTATGAAAAAATGTTTTATGTGTGTTCAAAATTGTTTTCTTTGTATTTAAATTTATAAAATTATGTACTAAAACAGTAATCAATCTACTTTTGGTTTCCTATTCCATCTAGTAGAATTCCCCTCCCCAAAAAAATCCCTATATTTCATACTCTTAACTTCTATCTAAAACATTTTATTCTTATACTTAAATTTTTTTAAAACCACACATAATATTCAGTTCCACTTCTCTTAACATCAATTTAAAACCCTCAATTTCTACTCTTGTGACTCTGGTAAGTATTTGTTTGTCAATTTTCCATTAATCGACTTGTTCATGTATCCACTTTTTATAAAATTTACTTTATCATTGTTTAGTCTATTTAAAATGTAACTTTTCATATAATAGTATTATACATGTATATATGCATACATGAGATTTGCTTATTGTAATCCAAAAAGAAACTCAAAATATTGATATTCTCATTGTAATAATTTTACACTATCATTGTTTTATCTATTTAAAATGTAAAAAATTTTCAAATATTAGTATTATACATACAAACATGAGATTTGCTCATTGTAATCAAAAATATTGATATTTTATCAGTGAATAAACCTATGTTTGGTTGACACATTCTCATTTATACTTAAATAATTATTATCTTTGGTATTACTGTTAATCCTGTTCAATATCTTTTTCTACTACTGTTAAAATTTTGTTGCACTTCTTGCTTACCATTATATTGTTCTCTACAGACTGATGATGGTCTGATGTAGACCGAAACTAGTTGCGATAATTATAAATTTACCTGAATAAAAGTCTGTGGTTTTGACTTTGAGTTTTATTGTATCTTTTCTAAAATAACTATCCTTAAAAACTCGCGTACAGTTTTAGAAGCAAATTTTACAATGGCGTCAGTTGAAAACAAACAGTGTGAGCAAGTCGACACGTGCGCGGTATTTCTTAACGTTTTTTATAAGGAGACTGACTTTTAACAGGTAAAAATTACTTTTACATATGAATGATAATTGATACTCTTGGTTTTGATAATATAAATGTATGAAATTACTAATGTATAAGGACAATTTCCTTGTTATTTTAGCTTGTTTTTGTGCCAATTTTGAGTGGTGTCTACTATTAGTACCAAAAATGAATCAGGTTTTAGGTGGCAATGCTTCTGGAGATGTTTTACCTATAATGGTCGTTTTTAAATATGATAGGTTACCACGAGAGTTGAGTTTATCATTACCTGCATCATGGGGTATTGGACGTTCGGATAGTGGCTGGATGACCAGAGAGACCTTTTATGAATACATATGTAATATTTTTCACAAATGGTTAAATGACAATAATATTCCAAGGCCAGTAGTACTTTTTATTGATGGACACACGTCACACCTTTCTTATCATGTGAGCAAATTTTGTTCTGAAAATGGGATTATTTTGAATGCTCTTTTTTTCAAGGCCAAATATTTACTCCAGCCAATGCAGTTTTTTGGAAGCCTTAAGGGATCATGGAAAGCTGCTGTGCATTCTTGGCGTTTAGAAAATATTGATTCACCTATTTTACGCAAAGTAAATTTTTGTCCTTTGTTAAACAAAGTATTAACAGATACATTAGCACTCACAATATTTAAAAATGGCTTTCGTAAGTGCGGCCTAGTACCGTGGAATCCTGATGAAGTGTGCTGTGTTCTGGAATCTTCAAATCACGAATCTACTGAATTAACACAGATACAGAAAATGGCGAAGATTAAAGAACTGGAATCAGAAAAAAAGTTTTTGGAAAAATATATAAATAGCGAAAAAATTGCAGAGTTTAAAAACTGTGAGGTGTGGATTGGACCCAAAGAAGACATGGAATTATTTAAATACTACAAAAATGTTGAAAAATCTTTAATCAACTTGGTAAGTCCAAATTTATAAATAGAACCCGACAGAACCTCTGAAATAACGCCCATACTTATAGATGAAGACAACACTAATGCAACAGTAAACACCCTGAACGATGACCTAGATATACAAGATGAACTACCTCATAGTAATAGCTTATCTTTAGATCTAAATGAAGGCGATATTACGTTAGACAATCCGACTGAGAACCATAAAATACCAGTAAAATAACCAAACGTAGTACTGACACTACAACTATTACTAAAAATTCCTTGACATTGCCATCTACGTCTTGATTTTAACAAAATCTTTCACACGATATGGATGAAATAATACCCAGTCCCTTCAAACGAGCTCTGTTTTGGCCAACACCTACAGAAAACTCAAAAAAAGGAAGAAAGAAAAAATACCCTCTGTTGTATCTTCGATACAGTGGCAACAATATTACGAAAACAAGGACAGAAAGAAGAATGAAATAGAGGAAGAAAAAAAAGGAGATTAGAAGAAAGAAAAAGGAAAAAAACAGAAGAATAAAGAAGAAAGAAAGCTTAAAGCTGCTCAGAAATTAGCTAACAAAAGCCAAAAGGCTGTGAAAACGAAAACTAATAAGACTGATAACTATAGTGACTCAAGTCATTGGATAGGATCTGGAGATAGCTTAGATGATATAACTGACGAGCTTGAGAGTAACAATGACGATACAGATAAAGAAAATTACCAGAGGAACAATAAGATCACTTGGGGTGATTATGTAATAATCAACTTTCCTGGAAAAAAGAAATTTCACAAGTTTTTTTGTGTCATAATAGGAATCGCAAATATATGCCTGATGTCAACACTATTATAGGCATCACGAATAAACCCCTCAATATGTCAAGAAGTGTCAATGCTAATACATCCATTTCACACTTTTTAAATGTTTAATGTGTTAATTTATTTTATTAAATATTTGATTGTTATTATATTATAAAAAAATTGTACTTGTGTTAAAATAAAATGCAAAATGTATATCGATCTTAATAAAATATCTAATAATGTAGTTTTTTAATGAAGGGACCTATCTAGTATTTGTAAAGAAATTGTTTGAATAAAAACCTAATTTTCCAACAGAAACTGGCCCTATAGTTGGGACGACATTTTGTAATGAATATTATGATTTAATGATTATTTATTGATTTATTTATTTATAAACTTGATTGATTAATATATTTGATATTATTATTTAAATGTAATATAGCAACAAGATCTTCTTTTTCTCAGGACTGTTTGGTTATGCAAGTTTCCAGTTGGATTATTAGGTAGGTATTTGAATAAAATTTGATTAAATTATAATTACAAATTTATTATAAAAAAAATTAAATTAAAACAGTAATCTATTGAATGACTGATAAAATAATAAGTAGGAAAATAATAAAAAAGGAAGGCCTTTTATTAACTATAAAAGAACTTACTTGATGTTGAATTTGTGCTAAATTAATCAATGTTATTTATGTAATGGTAAGTAAGATTATCGAAATACACTAATTATTGAATATCCAATAAATTCTTTTGTTTTTAAATTAAAAAACTTAACTAACTACTACAAAAATTTTAAAAATGTTTACAATTTTATCTGACCTTGATGTAGTTGTAGAGGTAACCAACGCCTTTGTTGATGAGGGTGCTGTAGTGAAGGAGAAAAGACAAAAAACTTCATTTATTTATTAATAAAAAATCATCAGTATTTAATTATACAGAGTGTTTCAGTTTGTTCGTTCATAACTTCAGTAAACGATAGAAGATATCAAATAAAAGTATTTTCTATAACATTTTTCTCTAAACGCTTCGTTTACAGGATACAGGGTGTTAAACTTTTAAAAAAATATTAATATTTATTTATTATCTCCCAAATAAGTACAGATTTTTTATTTAAATTTTGTATACCTTAGTCATAACAAAAGACTAATTTTCCTTGGAAAAGCAGTGGCGTAATTATGGAGTTTTGTCTGGATTATATTATGACTAAGTGTACAAAGTTTGAATAAAAAATGCTTATTTGTTTGGGAATGCTTATTTGTTTGGGAGATAACGAATAAGAGTAGTACTTTTTTTAAGTTTAACGCCCCGTACGAAGCGTTTTATAGAAAAATGTTATAGAAAAGACTCATTTTAATAGGTTTTATCCTTTACAAAGGTTATGAACAAAAAAACTAAAACACCTTGTATTAACTTAATAATAATTTTCATATTAGTGCGTTTTGCCATTCCAGCAGATTAATATTAACAAAATAGTAAATTTTTCTCTGCAGTTAAGAGCTCTTGGATTTCCTCTGCTCAATGAATCACTGGCCTAATTTGCCAAGCCATTTGCTGATCTAATGTCATCATTACGGTGTGCATCTCTTATTCTGACCAAATTATGGAGTACGCAGCACGCTTTGATTATATCTTGGGCGAAATCAACAGATACGTTAAGCGGTTTGTGGAAAATTCGCCACTTATTAGCCAGAATACCAAATGTACATTCAATGTATCTTCGAGCTCTTGACAATCTGTAGTTGAAATTTTTTTTCAAAAGATAAATTTGATCCACCGTATGGCCTAAGTAAATTTTCTGAGAGTGGAAAGGCTTCATCTCCTATTATTACAAATTGAAGTAAAAGTTATATGAAGAAAGGAAACACCAATGTCAATGTCACAAATATTTATTTATTGTTATATGAATTTGTTGTAAAAAAGGCGACTAGTTTCGGCCTACAATACGGCCATCATCAGGCTACAAAGAAATAATACATTACAATACATAGCTGATAGAGAAGCAATTTACAAACAATCCTTACCTATTAAAGTCAAATACAATATATAATGTTAAAGAACAATTCCAAAAAGATTGCAAGCATTGCAGTTGAAGGTTTGAAAATATGAAACTAAATTTAATTTCAACTTTGTTTTGTTTAAAAGCACTGGTGACCACCGATGATCAAATCCAAATTAAATGGCTGTAGATGAAGTTAAAATGTAATAGGAGTCGAATTTTTTATTTGGTTTTGGACATTGAAAAACAAAAAAGATAAAGGAAAAAAGGAGAAAATGGACAATAAGAATAAAGGTTGAAAGAGCAAAAGGAGAAGCCTAGAGCTCAATTTAGATATTATGTGGTAAATTTGGAGGTTTTAAGAAGGGTTGAAGAACCCTTGGTATAGATGTATCCAAAAAGGAGAGATCTATATAGTTGAAAGTGATATGAAAAAGATTGCGAAAATTGGTTTTTAGCCCGTGTAAAACAGGTCCAAAAAACAAAAAGACATACCTATTGTGTCCCAGAGAAAGGTTTCTCACGCACAAAAGGAAAGAAAGTTGGGAATGATTACAAAAAAATTATGGAAAAGAAAATTAGGAGAGGTATTAAAATTAGCACCAAATTATAAATAATAAGATGCATGGTCAAACAAAATATTCAAAACAGACTATAATAATAAAAAGATTAAATGCATTGAATTGCAACGAAAAGCACTTAATAAATGTACTTAAGTAAAACTATTACTTTTACTCTTTACAAGGAGCACGCGAACTTAGAGTAATGGCGATAGACATGTCTAGCATGTGTCCATATAGCTTTACAAACTTCTTGGGTGATGAAACTTGCTGTGGATTTTCCAATTCTAAAATCGTAGTGCAAATCGAAAAATGAATTGCCAGTAGCTAGGTACCTGAAATAAAAGGTTACTTATTAAATAAAGCTTTTTTTCAGGCATTTTGTTTAAAAAAATGGAAAAACATAAGGGATAGGTACGCTAGAGAACTTAAAGAAAATAAAGGACAAGGACGAAAAGTCAAAATTTCCTATATGTACGCCAACCAATTGGGCTTTTTGTCAGATGTAATCCAACGTCGCCCCACAGATACATCTATGGATGATGGGGCTCCTCTATCACCAAACAGTATGAGTGAATCTGCGTCAGAAAGTCCTACTACAATACATGATGATTTTTCTACTGTTCATGTCGCCAAAAAAAGAAAAGGAAACACACTGGAAAACAAACTTGTGGAGGCCCTTGATAATCATAGTATTCGTCAAAACCAAAAAGCACAAATATTAAATTCTGAAGACGACGATAGATTATTTTTGTTAGCATTAGTGTTTTTTATTAAATCCATTCCCCCTCACTTTGCTGCGAGAATGAACATTATGCAAACCATAAATAAATATAATCCCATACAGTCACCAGCCCCTTCTGTATACTCACCACAATTACCGTATAACCAAATTCCCACCCAGGCTCCAGGCCACCAATCTGGAATACTACATCAATGGCAATATTTAAATCCACATGCTGGACCTTCCGGACTTCCAGACTTTAACCAAAGTCCTTCACAACAAGAGCCCCAAACTGGGCCTTCTGGAATTCAGCGGCAGAGTACTGAATCTCCTTTAATGTCGCCTGGAAGCTCGTATTCCCAAGATACGGATATAACCCAATTATTTTAAATGCTATTTTGCTAATAAACATGATAATATAATACTTTTTTAAGAATAAAAATATTTTTTTAGATTTTATTTATTTATCTTACCTTAAAGTTATAAGAAGCTTTTCTTCTACCGGTATGCTTTCCCTCATGGAAGTATTTCTTTTTGAACATGAATCTTTAATTATTGACAATTAAATGTTTCTCTTGACATTCTGGTAAAATTAAAGAATTTATCTGGATCTCCCTTAAGTTCGTCATAAAGTGTGTAAAAAATCCTCTTATTTATTATGGGATGTATCCAATATTTGCGTTTCTTTTTTTTCTTAATTTTGTTATATAATAAGCCTGCAGTTACTAGAAAAAGCAAATCATCATCACTGTCAGAAGAAGCCATACTTTATGCCAACGATGCGAACTACTAAGACACAACTTGACAACTGCGAAAGATGTCTCGATAAAAACGCGTCGGTCGTAAGCTGCGGTGACGCCTCGTGTGTTTTGAGCCGCTTCTCTGCCGAGTCGGCACCGACTCGACAGAAACCGCTCCGTCTGTTTTAACTCTTAGTCATTTTTAGAAAATTGTGTGTATCTCTTTCTTTCCTATGTATAACTAGACATACCCACTTCGTCTATTGTAGATCATTTTAGAACAAAAATATATCTGTCTCTTTTTTACACATTCGCGAAGTTTCTAGCAGGTTTAAATAACATGTTTATGTACAAAATATAATATTGATACATTACATAATAAAAATTATTTCTAACTTAAAATTCTCTTACAAATACACAAAATTTATAATGACATAATATAA
Source organism: Ophraella communa (assembly GCA_035357415.1). Taxonomy (NCBI): domain Eukaryota; kingdom Metazoa; phylum Arthropoda; class Insecta; order Coleoptera; family Chrysomelidae; genus Ophraella; species Ophraella communa. The sequence continues at coordinate 24,532,717 of CM068990.1, read as the reverse complement.
AATAATATATAATATATATTGTTATGGTTTTGGTATATTTGTTTTTTATTATTATTTAAAATTTTTATTTACATTTTAGTTAGGCGCCATTAATGATTATCTCAACTAATTTATGAGACTCTTAATTTTTTTTTATATACTCTCAGGGAATATTTTATTGTGAGGTCAAATTAAAATTTATGAAGACCAACTCTGTTCTTTTCCCTTCGTGTTGAAAGTTGGCATTAAAGTATATTACTACAATTGAATCATAGAAATTGAAACAAAACAGCCACATGTACTCTTGGATAAGTGTTTTATCTTTTATTCAACTATTATTATTAGGTTTTTATATAATAAAATATTCAAATTATATAGTTATTCCAATTCTTATTTATCTAAAGTTTCTTTCATTCATCCATGCACACTATTTAACTATACTCACAGAACTAAATTCAGTTACGTGGATATGTGACCTTAATTATAATAGACTATTTATCTAGTTAAAAAAAGAAGAAATTTATTTTTCTTTGTTCTTGGAATATGACTGTTATGAAACTTAATAAAACGTTAATCTAACGAATTGATTTTATCAAATGTTCTGTAAGTATTTTTTTCTAATTATATCTAAGACAACAATTTCATACTAATAAGCAAACAATTTATACTACATGAAAAAAAAAACTTACCTGAATGTTTGTTAGTTTATACTTTTATTCTCTTCAAATTCGAAGATTTCAATGGGTTGGAAAATGTGGGAAAGGCCTGCAGAATATACAGACTGTCAGCTGAGGATCAAATCCGGTATTTTTTTTCTTCAAAACTGTGGACTTTACCCAGTCTGTTCGTTGTGGAAAATTTCTTAGTTATATCGACAAAACTACGCCAGATAATATATCAGTTCGTGTTGATTATAAATTATAAATTCAGAAGTAGATGTTCGCTTACCGGCACTTTGTAAGTATTCTTACTTATTTACTTTTATTAATTATAGGTATCACTGACTCCTTATAATTATGTTTATATAAATAATATATTATTAATCTTTTGAATATTTTATAAAGCTTTATTAAGATTTTTACTTTTAATTTTAACTCAAATTTTTCTACGTCTTTCTCCCTCGGAGAAATTTAAGTTGATTTTTTCATTTGTTTTCTAAACAAACTTTCTTTTGTTTTATTTCAATCAATGAAATTCATTTTAAAAGTTTGTTACTAAATTGATATTTCCAATCTTTAAAAATATTGTGAGTTTATTCAAATGAAATTATGTTTTAGTTTCTATATGGTGTTTGTTTAATTTTTATGTTATTGTTTTTATCATTGCAGTGGTCAAAAAATTTGTATTTATATCTTTTATGACCTAAAAATTTAGGTTGGTATTTTACACAATTTGCTTGAATTTGGTACTCCTGTTTTTATCTGTCAATTTATAGCTTAAATGAGGGAGTCCGTTACCACTACCACTACAAAATTTTCAGGTCAAAAATGAGGGTCTGTTTTCTAGGCCGTTTTGTTCACTTGTGTGATATAGAATTACTATATTTTTACATTTGAAGTAATTTAAGCTGTTCCCGAGTACATACTTTTTCAAAATAAAGATTTTTAATTAATTTTGGGGAAAACAATGTCATTAGCAGTGATTTTAGGTATATCTAGTTGCGTGTTTTTAGCTACCATTTACATTAGTAAAAATTGACAGTTAAAGTTAGTTCACATTGGTCGCTTTACTAAGAAATTTCTGTTTGCACCAATAATAGCGACAGATGTAAAAATGCAGAGTTGACATTGTTTGTAAACATTAGCTTTATTCGGATTTCGTTTTTCGGACAGTTTGAGAACGATTTGCTGACTGCGCACAACTGGATGTGCAGTAGACTAAATCCAAGGACTATTTATGTACGGTTTGAAAACTATCAACAAATGAAAAAACCCGAACGCCTTATTTTTTAATATCTGATACAAAAAGTAAATTATTTTGTCCAAAAACCTAAAATGTTGGATAAACTGTTCATCACTATAGAGGGGTACTCTTTCTTCGGCATAATTCTCATTTTTTACTTTTTTCTGTAATAATTCGGGTAAAAAAATATTTGCTACCATCTCCAATCCATCATCACTTGATGAAAAAGATGAGGATGAATCTAACGAGAATTCTGCCAATAAATCCATAATAATATACTCAATAAATTAAAATACAAAGAATAATTTGAATTTAAAATGCACACTACAAACAATGACTGACTAATGACCAAGCGCATGCGTCAATTAGTCCACGAAAAATTCTTACTTTTAACCTTGGACTGATTTGACAGTTTTCAAATCGTCCGAAAACAGTCAGAAATAAAACCCGAACACCAAACTAAAATTATAGAACGGTTCGAAAACCGTACAAGAAAAACCCGAACACAGGATTTTTTAGTGCGCAGAATCCTGACAGTTTGAAAACAGTAATCAAGTAAACCCGAACAAAGCTAATAAGTTTCAGTTTTTGTTGTCAGTTATTATTTACTAAATAATAACTAAATAAACAATATTTAGATTCATTTATTTGTGTGCATCTTGATTTTTTCTTTGTTTATATTTGTTTTTTTTAAAAACTGTTATTAGTTTGTGTTGATTTTTGTGATTTATATGTTCGGACCCTATTTTTTTACTGTTGTTTTGCTTGGTATTAAATAGATAGAGACTGAAAATTATTTTATAATCACCAGATTATATTAGTGTAGTGGTATCCTACAAAAATTGCAAGAGCGATACAATTGAAAAAAAAACCAAGTTTTTTCCATTTCCAACTTATAAAAAAAATGTATGACGATGTTTGAAATGGATTGTTTTAACTGGAAACAAAAACCTCTTACCGCAAAATATAAAAAAACCTATGGGTATGTAGCAAACATTTTGTAGGCCGATTTTCGGAAGAGTCTGAACCTTTACCTTACTCTTCAGAGGCAAATTCTGTCTTAGAAGAATTTTGTAATAAAATTGAAATTACTGCGAGCAAATATGGAAACACATGCCCTGATAATGTACCAGATTTTGATGTTGAGTATGAAAACACAAAGGAAAATGAGAAAATAAGTGAACGTGTTAATCATAATTATATTTCATAAAAAAAAACAATCACATAGTTCAAATATTACAAATATATTTGCATATACAGTTTTAAAATGCAATAAATCATTAAAATATTTCACTGGTTTAGAGTCTTGGCAATTTGATTCTTTTTACAATTTTCTTGATGAATCCATAATGAATCATTTTAATTACACTACAAAGTATAATAAAGAAAGAAAACCTATAAAAAGTTCCACATTTTCCAAATGGTCCAACAAAGACAAATTATGTATGACAGTAATTAGAATACGAAGAGGTTATACATTAAAGCCGCGTTTACACCAAATGCTGTCATCAAATGTTGGCCAGCTTTTGTTGGCAGCATTGCTATCAACAAATGCTGGCAGCAAATGTTGGCGAATTCCCTAGACTGATCAACTTGTGTTGACAACATTTTAGCGCTTTGGTGCGTTTAGTTGCATTCGGCATTCCGAGATGTCAACACTCGAGCAACTTGCGGCGGTAGCAGCAGCGTGCGTCATCATAGGTAAAAAGAAAAGACCAAAGAGATATTGGGTAAGGCCTTCCCTTAGGGCCAGATCTGTGTATAGTGGAAGTGACTTACTTTCAGATTTAAATCAGGACGATATTAATCCATTGTCAAGAGAGTTGAGGTGTGACGGCAGCGTTAAAAACTTCTTGAGGATGACAAGTAACGACTTTGAAAACCTTCTCACAGCTATTGGACCTAAAATTGCGAGACAAGACACCAATTACAGGCTAGCAATACCTGCGCGAGAAAGACTTGCAGTGACCTTGAGATACTTGGCCAGTGGAGACTCTTACTCTAGTCTCAGTTACCTGTTTAAAGTGTCAAAATCTACAATTTCTGGAATAATACCTGAAGTTTGTGCAGCTTTGATTGATGAGTTGAACGATAATATAAAGGTAAGTGAATACTTGTATATAACCAAGTGTCCCATGATTGCCTCCCTCCATATCCAAAAATCAAATACATATGTGATTGGTTATATTATGCTGTAAGTAGGCTAATAATAGTTGTTTGGGAAATTGGTTGGTTTAAAGAAACTTAGTGAATATTTCACTCAAAGTTTAATGGCATACATACATATCAAATCAAAACAGCTTTATTTCCATAGAAATTTAGTTACTATTTGATGATAAACCGATAGATTGAATAATTTTATCACAATAAGCATCATTGTACTCGTCATGTTGAGGAGCCCACTGAGCAGAAATGGGACTTGCAGCGATGATGGATGAATGGATTTCATTAGATGTTGATGGATCGTATGACTGAATGTAGGAAGATGCACTGGTTGATCTTGATGGCTCTGGACCCATCGGTAACTGATTAAGTTCCATTTCGAACAAAATGTTATTAATCCTGTGTTTTGCAAGTGCTTGGTCCCGAGAGTTTATAATTTTTCGTAATTGACACGCAACGTTTTTTCCAAAGATATCAAACTCGTCTTCAATTCCTGGCTGATTTAACTGGCTAGACACTTTTTTCATTACTTGATAAGCTTCATCCACCATTGAAGCTTTCCTCTTCTTCGTCAATTTTCGAGGAGGATCCGTTCCTGTTTTGGGTGTGTTGTCGGAAGTTGTGATTGATGTGACATTGCCCTCCTCTGCAATGTGCTCCTAAAAATAAAACCACATTACATTACAGTTGACATTACCTTGAGTTGACAGAGTAGGTAAAAATCACTAGTTTTAAATCTTTTGCTGAAATAAACGTTTATTTTTTATAAGATTATGGTATATTGGCACTTATATCTTGACTGTATGGATCACTGACCCCTTTAAAATACATTTCATTTTGCAGTTGCCGAATACTAAAGAAGAATGGCTACATCATGCCAAAGAGTACAACTCGCAATGGAATTTTCCGCATTGCATTGGAAGCATGGATGGGAAACATGTGATGCTACAGGCACCCATCAACACATCAAGTGAATATTTCAATTACAAAGGTTATTTCAGCATTGTCCTCCTGGCTGTTGTTGATGCAAATTATTGCTTTACTTACGTCTCTGTTGGTTGCCAAGGACGGTTATCTGATAGTGGAGTGTTTGACAATAGTACCTTAAAACAACACCTTCAAAATAAGACTTTGAATCTTCCCGACCCAAGTTTCCTTCCAGGAAGGGATTACTTACCGGTACCCTACTTTTTCCTGGCTGACGATGCCTTTCCTTTAAAAATTAACATCATGAAGGCGTTTCCTGGATTGCATGATAAGGCAAGTGTAAAACGTGTCTTCAACTATCGCCACTGCAGGGGCCGTAGAGAAGTGGAAAATGTATTCGGAATAATGAGTGTGGTTTTCCGTGTGTTGAGGAAACCAATGTTATTGGAACCAGAGCGGGCAGACACAGTTGTTTTAGCCTGCTGTCACCTGCATAACTTTTTGCGAAGAAGTATGTCATCAGCTTCAACGTATACACCTCCCGGAGCTTTTGATGTCGAGGACCTAGCTACAGGATCATTAGTGCCAGGACAATGGAGAGTTGATGGAATGCCTAGAGAAACTCTACTTCGTTTAAAGAAGATTCCAAAAAAACCTTCCCATTTGGCCAAACAAATACGTGATGAAATCAGTGTTTACTTTCAAAGTGAAGAGGGTTCAGTGCCATGGCAAAACAACTACTAGGCCTAAGATACAAATGTACATAAGGACGTTTGCACATATTATAACGTATAGTTGAATTAACAACAATAACAAAGTAACAATTAAAGTAGTGTTAATTACATTATATATTTTGTAACAAATTTTAGACCGTTGTGTTTATGTTTAACTTTTTTAACCTATAAAAGTGACATTAAAATATGTGACAATTTGATAAAATAATCTTAAGTTGTTAACTACTTGCCTGCACTGTTTCATCGGCAGCCTCTTTGTCGTCAGTGGCAATCCCAGCTTCTTTAATCTTCCGTGCAGTAGTTTTATCCTTTAAAAACAGCATCGCTTTAAAATAACACCACTTGCTTTTATACTCGTCTGTCCCCGAACCACTCTTCTTCTTCTTAAGTTCTCTTTGAAACTGTGCCAACAATGTTTTCACTTTTGCCTGTACTTCCGAATTACTGGCTTTTATCTCCCGCGAAATGTCATTCCATGCATAGTTCTTTAGGTTTTTATTTTTATAATCAGGGTCCATCGGATTCCAAAGAACTGGTTGCTCTCGATATAGGTCAATCAATTGCATGACTGTTTCACGCGACCAATCAATTTCACTCTCAATGCTGTCGCTGTTCATATTGAGTTGAGAAACACGGACACCAAACAACACAGACGTACTACCATCAACAGTCGCAACTAGAGTACTGACGCTGTCGGAACGACATGGTGGCCAACCACGTGCGCTAAGGTAAGTGTTGCCAACATTGTTGACGGTCGCTTTTAGTCCCGTCAACATTGCTGCCAGCATATGTTGGACAACATTCTTTGATCTTTACCGACTACTGGTGGGTAAATGCTGCCAACACTTTTCGGTGCTGACAGCATTGTTGGCAGCAAATGTTGACGGAATTAAAAGTACGATTTTTGTAAATGTTGTCAGCTTTTGCTGGCAGCAATGTTGTCAGCTCCGGTGTAAACGCGGCTTAAAGGAAATGTAAATTTTTTGTAAAATTAGCAAATTTTACTATTCTACAATTTTTTTTTATGTGGGTACAGTTTATGAATTTTCAAATTATTGGATGCAAAGGAGATTTAATTACACAGGGAAGAAATATTAAAAATATACCCTATTGTTTTAAGAACATTGATGGGGCTAATGTTACCTTCGTATTAGATGCTACTGAAATAATGATTGAAATGCCATCTAACTTCAGAAATACATTTTTTGCTTATAAGCACAGTAATACAGTCAAGTTTCTTGTTATGATTTGTGTTTCTGGTGCAATAGTATTTTGTAGTGAAGGCTATGAGGGGTCTATTTCTGATCAAGAACTATTTGAACAATGTGGTGTTACACATTTCCTTCACGAAGATTATGTGCTCTTAGCAGATAGAGGATTTCTAATTAAAGAGATATGTGACAACATGAAAGTGAAGTTATTCACACCACCTTTTTTAATGAAAAGGGACAAACTTACACCAGCAGAAGAAATGCTAACAAAAAAATTGCCCGATCAAGAATACATGTTGAAAGAGCCATAGGAAGAATACAATCATACAAATTGTTATCCAAAAAATGCCCTAAACTTTTATTACCATTAATTTCAAATATATTTACAATAGTATGCTTTTTAATAAATTTTGAAATACCACTTGTATTTAATAAATAAAAAGTTGAATACCTACTTGTATCATACTTATTTTCAAAAGTTAACCTCTATGGGATTTAAATTTCTAACACATCTTATACAAAATGTAACGATTGTAAGAAAAGTACCTGCGAACCCGATGTTTACAAAGATGACATCAGCAGACAACGGTTTTTGGGATTAATGTTTAGGTAGACGATAGGCAGTTTGAAATATACCCTCGTTGAATAAACTTGGTGTTGAGTTTTATTTTGCGTAAAAGATATTCTTTTTATGTTACTTACAGTTCAGGTGTGGAGTAATTCGCGTGCTACTTGTTTGAAAGTTTTGAGATTTTATTACGTATAAGGTTGTATATGTTATATAGTGATTTGGATTATTTTTCTTCCCTTATTTTAAGTGTTTCGTATTAATTAGACTGTGTTCTCATAGTGTAAATAAATAGTAATAGTTATTTTATTAAAATGGGACGAAGGGCTCGCAGCTCCGATTCTAGCTCAGATAGTGATTCTGAAAGATATCGCTCTAAAAGGTCTTAAGGCGATGTAGATTCCAGAAAACGTTCATTGGAATCACAAAGCCCAAGACGCGATAATTCCAGGAAACGTCCTGAATCAAAAATAGTTGAAGTAGGAAACAAAGAAGTGCCTTCATCAACATTTACGCGATCAGCCTCTCCCAGAACTCCGGAAGCGGAAAGTAATGAACAACGGTTCAGAAGACTAGAGAGGATGATAGAAGAGTTGGGCCGCAAAAGTTTAGATCAAAATATAAGGGTAAGCACACCTAGAAATAATGTTAAGGGTGACTGCATACCTGAGTTTTCGCCTGAAAATCAAACTTTAACTGCGTCTCGATGGTTAATTAAAATTGATCAACTTAAAGTCTTAAACCAATGGGACGAAATAACTACCATATACAATATGCAGTCGAGACTAGTAGGAATGGCAAAAAGCTGGTACCATAGCCTACAGAATTATAATTTGACCTGGGATCAGTGGAAAGCTTTAGTTAAAAAGAGTTTTTCAGACCATACTGATTATGCCACTAGTTTGGAAAGGATGTTTAAAAGAACAAAAGATCAAAATAAGACCATGACAACCTATTACTTTGAAAAGATGGAGCTCTTACGAGCTTGCCAAATAAATGGGAAGAACGTTGTATCCTGCCTTATTCATGGATTGTTAGATACTGGAACACAGAATGGTGCTAGAGCTGGACGATACCAAACCCCGGAGGCTCTATATGAAGAATATTTATCAGTTTTACACGTCAATAATAACGTTCCTTCAACTCCAACACATCCAAGGATTAATACAAAAAACGAGCAACCTTCAACATCTTGCTATAAAGGAAAAATCATAAGCCCTCAGAATCATTTAGAACTGCGAGGAATGACAAAGAAAAACCAGATGAGAAGCAATTTCCAGCTAAAATGTTTCAACTGTGGCCAACGTGGTCACTTAGCAGCAAAATGTTTAAAACCCAGAATGGAATGCAAAGTTTGCAAGTTGTTGGGACATAGGGATAACGACTGTCCTAAAAATCGCCAGGAAAAAGCAAGTGGTAAGTCAGAACATTTATTATCTTTAGACGTAGAGAAAAACTGTTTGATTAACACTTGCTATTTTATTGATTGTCGTATTAATATGTTAAATCTCCGCGGGTATGTCGATTCAGGCAGTAATGCCGTCACTTTACGCAAATCAGATGCAGCTTGTTTAAATCTAAATCTTCATCTGGTTCAAACAAAATTTAATGGTTTTGCTGGTGGCTCAGTAATAAGTCATTATAAGGTAAATTGAGCTAATAACGGCGTATACAAAACATTAAGGTATTACTGGCGTATAGAATTGAAAGAACTTTAATTTCGTTTTATTTGAAATGGGCGCTCAATCCTAGACCGTGGCGCCACTTTCTCAGGAGGAAATTTATCGCTCTTCCGAAATGGTCAAATGTTACATGATTGTCACCTTGCGCTGAATATTGTATCAGTCTCAAAGTGGGAGAGGTGCGTATATGTGACAGGATTCGGACATAACCTTGGTATTTCGGTAAGTAAACTGTTTCATATTCTTAAGAATATTTCTAAAAATAATATAGATCTAGTCATTTATTTTCGAACTTTTTGCGATGGTGGATAGATACAAGATCAAAAAATATATTTCGTGTGTCTTGTTAGTTATTTTCGTAAATAAACTTAAATAATAAAAATAAAAATACGCCGGTAATGGACTAACATTTCAACTATGGATCTAATTGCGGCGTATTACGCCGGGATTTGGATTTTTGATGACTTTTATTTGAACGAATTTTTTGTAGCTTAAACGTCACAGAAAAAAAAATAAATTTTTTTCTGATTAGCCAACACCCAAACGAATCTTATAATCCAATTACGACGTACACTTTTATTGACGCAAACATTTTTGCAAGTTTCTGAAACTACCTTTCACACTAGGCTGATTCAGAAATCAATACTGACATTCTCGAAAGTTTTACGCCATATAAAGTAGATCTGTCACTTCTTTCCTCATTTTTTTTTCGATTGTAGATAGAGACTTTACAATATATTTTGTGTTTCTTGAATGAATGAACAAATAAAAAAAAAGAAAATACGCCGGTGATGGACTAACAGTTCAACTATGGATCTATGGATTTTTGATGACTTCTATTTGAACGAATTTCTTATTGCTCAAACTTCACAAAAAAAAAATTATTCTCTGATTAGCAAACACTTAAACGAATGTTATAATCCAATTGAGGCGTACACTTCTTTTAACGCAAAAACTTTTACTAGTTTCTGAAACTTACCTTTCACACTCGGCTGATTAAGAAATAAATACTGACATTCTCGGGAGTTTTACGGAATATAAAGTAGATCTGTCACTTCTTTCCTGATTTTTTTTTCGATTGTAGATAGAGATTTACAAAATATTTTGTGTTTCTTCACTGATTTTCGTGAATGAACACATTAAGAAAATCAAAAAGGAATTACGCCGGTAATGGACTAACATTTCAAGTATGGATCTAATAGCGGCGTATTACGCCGGAATTGAATCAATGATAATTCTTTTTTCTCAAGACTTTTTTGTTGCCTTGAAGTTACTGATCCACAATATTTTTTATAGTTTGATAGCTGACATATAAACAAAGTTTGTTATCCAATTGCGACGTATAAAATTTTGTCATCCAGAAGTTTTTATGAATTTTCAAAAATCACCATTTACACTCAGCTCATTACTCAGCTCATTTGGAAATCTTTATTTAGGAAATTTTGGAAATAAAAGTTCAGTATGCACTGTATTTTATATGATACAATTAAATATATCAAAAGTAGGTATGTTTTTTGCTAACTTACTCTTTGCCCATGTTGATCATGTGATAACAAAAAAAAATAAGTGAATGAGTTGCTGAAGGAATATTTTTTTTGCAATGTATCAATTATGGCGTCTCAGAGCTTTCGTATTTTTGTTAACAAAATATATCTTAATTTCTTGAGTATTTTTCAAAACTAATTTTAAAAGCCTTCATTACTACTCAGTTTTTTTAATCAGACCATTTATTTCTTTTTTAGCAATATGGCACCTGGCCAATGTATCAACACCAATAATAAAAAAAACGTGTGACGTATACGAAGGAGGTACTACAACAAGCCCTTCATGATATTAATTGTGGAATGTCAGCCTACCAAGCATCCAAAAAATATAACGTACCTCAAAGTACACTAAAAGACAAAAAAAAAACAAAAAATACCACAATGAAAATTGTGGTCACCATCCCGTCTTATCTCCTGTTGAGGAAAATATGATCATCAAATAGTTTCAATTTCTAGGAGGTGCTGGTTTTCCAGTTACACGAAAGCAATTGTGTCAAACTGTTGTAACAGGCATATTTTCTGCTAATAGTTCCTTTTCTAATGTATATCTAACAAGTGGTTTTATTAATAAATACATCATTGTAATCTGTGTTGTCTACCTCATCTTGTGTCTTGGAACACATATTTTTTCTGCTAACCATTTATTGAGTTGCAATATATTGTCTCTTTAAATTCTATTTCTATTCTAAACTGCTTATAGTATTTCCTTCTTGTTATATTATTCATTTTTTTTTGACTTTGATAATCACAGAACTATCATTCTTCTTTTTTTCTTTGTATCGGCTTGCAATTTAGTCCTTTTGATATGTTTCTTGCTTTTAGTAACGTTTTAATGCATATTAGTTTTTCCTTTGAGTATTATGTAAGTTCATAATTAAATTAAAACATGTAAGTCATTTCTTTCTCTAAATTCATTCATGTGAAGCTACCATCACACAAACTCCTGGTAGTATTTAATTGTTTATATTGGCATCATTGACATGACATGAGACTTCTGTCATCGAGAATTGAGTTAGATTCATTTTGAAACCTACTTTGATATAAGCAACAACGAATTGATTCTTCTTGTGGTATAAATTCTATCATTGGCTATCTTTGCCATCCTTAGGGGATTTTGAAGGAATACCATATTTGTGATAAATCTGACAATTTTACTTCACTTTCTGTTGGATATTTTTGGTCAATTTATCAACCATTTATTTTGGGATTTTTAAAGAAGATTTTTTTTTGTTGGTTGGCATATACGCACGTGTTTAAAATAACCCTTCCTAAGATCTAGGTGAGTAAACGCTTTTGTGTAAAATGTATATTATATTGCTGATGCCTACTAAAAAAAATATAAAATGTCATATGCACTATCATGCTTTGATTGTCTTAAAACTATCAATGTTGTTGTTAGAACCTTATAACGGTTTAAATCACATGCTTTTATAGATAAAACGTTAGCTATTTCGTTACTAAAGTATTTACTTTTGCACATTTTAAAATTACTTTACTACTGATCTTATAATGTGTAATATAATTTTTTTTGTAACTATTTCATATGTACTTGCTTTGTTTAGTTAAATAATGCTTCTTTTACCTTGTATATAACATGTGCAACTTAAATTTCCTTCTTTTTATCTTTATATATTATTAATTTTGTTACTAAATTTCAATTTAACTTGTGAGTTGCTAAGTTGCCGTGTTATCAAGTAACTTCTGTTTTCTAACTAAATTGTATTATTTAGGGTTCTTATGTATGGTTATACCTACTGAGTTTTCACATATGGTTTTTATGTATGGGTTTTTATGGTTGGATTGTACCACCGTCTGAGCTTTTAACATCCCGGAAGCCATATCTATATACAAGGAGAATTGGAGCTTAGAAGATTAGCTATTTGGAGAGCTAAACACCACTCTCAACAAGAATTGGATCACAGATAAGCTTATCTAGTTTTCTTGTATATACAAACCTTTTTTTTTCTTTCTTTACTCGAGTAAAACTTTATTGGTATACTTTATTGTTACATTACTTGGTACCTTCAGTACCAGTAATTCTTTTGTATTTTGTACTTTTAACTTTATTGGTATACTTTATTGTTACCTTACCTGGTACCTTCAGTACCAGTAATTCTTTTGTATTTTGTACGTTTAACTTTATTGGTATACTTTATTGTTACATTACTTGGTACCTTCAGTACCAGTAATTCTTTTGTATTTTGTACTTTTAACTTTATTGGTATACTACATCTGTATACTTATTGTTACACTGTGAGCAACCTTGTGAGGAACCTAAATCGCCCGAATCCATTCAAAAATGGAATACCAGGATACACATGGTACCGAAAGTTTCTGAAGCGACATCCTGAAATATCTCGCCGATTAAGTCAAAATTTAACATCCAGTCGCTCAGCAGTCACTGAGACACAGATTCGAGATTGGTTCCAGAAAGTTCATAAATATTTCGAGACTAACGACATATTGGACGTCTTACAGGATGGCAGCCGAATATTCAATTGTGACGAGACAGCGTTTTTTCTTTGTCCAAAAGATAAACAAGTACTTGTAAAAAAGGGTCCAAAACCGTTTATAACAGAACAGCAAACGACGATAAGGAATGTCTTACAGTACTCGCTACTGTTGCAGCAAATGGAAATGTCGCACCTCCCTTGTTACTTTTTCCATATGCACGACTTCCGAAAAATTTACCTCCCACCATACCGTCAGGTAGGTAGCAATCTAAGTATATTTTCTGATTATTAGAAAGCAAAAACTTATATGGTACTCATTGGTACTTTTTAATTTGTTTAAGGTTGGGGCATCGGCTATACAGAAAGTGGATGGATGAATACTGAAGCTTTTTTTGAATATATTTCAAATGTTTTTTACCCATGGTTGACAAAGAACAATATTCAGACACCTGTTGTTCTTTTCCTAGACGGCCACACAAGTCACATCTCTTTGGCTCTAAGTGAATTTTGCAGAGAAAACGGTATTATATTAATTGCACTGGTACCTAATTGAACACACATTTTACAGCCTCTTGACGCCTAGCTGTCTTTAGGCCAGTGAAATCGACTTTGCGAAAAATTGTGCATAAATTCAAAATTGAGAATAACTACGTTAAAATCAAAAGAACTGATATTGTCCCATTAGTTAAAAAATGCTTCGACGAAACTTTAAAAATTGAAACAATTAAATCAGCGTTCAGCTGCACAGGCTTGTTTCCGTTTGATGCTAATAACTTCAGGTACGGAAAACTGCAGACGAAGAACAAGTTGAACTCAACATCAGCAAAAGCTGAATCAAGTACATCAACTGATAATGAGAAAGACTTTAAAAAAAATTTTGAGGAAAAACTCTCTCCAGAAACCCTGCAAAAATTTAAAACTACTGTAGGTTCAGTGTGGTGAGCAGAAACAAAATATGAAAAATTATTCAACTTCTGGAAGTCGATTTCCGAAAGTCATGATTTAGTAGACGATGAATTTTCTATGAACGACAACGATTTTGCAAGTTATAATGTCGATACGGAAGATGAATTGGGAGATACCACATTCCTCAACAATATAACAGATAATGAAAATAAGATATCAATTTTTAACGTTACCGATGATGGAACATTACAATTAGAACCAAGTTTCCAGCAACACGAACAATCTTCAGACGGCAAAAACACAATAAAAATTTTAAAAATTGACATCCTCTCACCTGATAATGCCATCGGGATTGATGAAGAGGAAGAAGATAACATAAAAAGTTTTATGCAGGAAACGCCTGCTTCTCCCAAAATATTGACACCTATAGAAAGTCACGAAATTACTTCAATTCCAACAGCCAGTACCATCTTTTCAAGTCCAACCCCAATTACACAGCTGGAAACTGAAACCTATGTTTGCGAAGAAAATACTACTGAGAGCCCTATGCAAACCCGTGCTTCTCCTAAATTATTGACACCCACTGAAAATCGAGACAATATTCTACTTCCAACGGCCAGTACTTCATTTGAAAACTCAACCACGAAATCAATGCAAAACCCTCATTATTCCAAAATATTTACGCCTATTGAAAATCACGAGAATACTCCTCCAACACCCAGTACTACTTTTGAAATCTCAATCGTTATGACAAAGGAATGCCGTATGCAAACCCCTCCTACCCCCAAAATCTGGTCTCCTATTGAAAATACTTCCGTTCCAACTGCCAGTACTTCATTTTCAACCCCTGACAAACTTTCCGGCCCGAGCAATACCTATGTTTTTACCCCTCCCAAATTCCCAACCCCATTCAAAAATGCGTTTTATTTCCCGAAAGTACCGGACAATTCAAAAAAAACGTGTAACAAAAAAAATAACCCCAATAGTAGCCATTTCCGACGAATTTGTAGAGTATCAAAGGCGAAAAGATGCTGAAAAAGACGCAAAAGAGAGAAAAAAAGAGAAAATTTGGAAAAAAGAAAAAACAAAGAGATTGATAAAAAGCAAGATGCCAAAAGAAAAAATAAAGGGATTAATAAAAAGCAAGATGCCAAGAAAATGAAAACTAAGACGAACGAAAATAAAGAAAAAAATGTTACAGAAACAAATGAAGAAGGAAAAGGAGAACAGACTGTGCCAGGCACCTATGAAATTGATCAATATGTTCTTTTCACCTATGAAAATAAAAATTTTCCAGGTCAAATAATGAACAGAAAAGGAAACACATACTATATAAAATCAATGGAAAAGATTGGAGTCTATTGGAAATGGCCGCAATGTGATGATATCATATGGTATGAATTTAGAGAAATAATAAAAAAAATTGATCCACCCCAGCCAATCAATAAAAGAGGTTTATTTTCAGTTTCCGAAAATGATATTTGAGGTGAAACTTTTAATTATTACTTGCTCGATGAATTGTTGCTGTTGTTGTCAAAAATGATAAATAAATAAACTGCAAAATGTATTTTCTGGTGATTTGATTTATTTGGGAAATGAACCAAAATGTGACTGCGTTTTTTGATTACCAAAAAAAAAATTATATTAGGAAATACTCATTCCTAATTTACTTAAGTGAAAAACTATATTAATTTTATTACGCCGGAATTGGACAAGCTCTACGCCGGTAATACATTAATGCATTTTGGAATACGCCGGTAAAAGAAAAAAATGACTTTCTCTAGAAAATGTTGGTGAAAAAATTAATGCATTGTAATATTTTCTTTTTTGGTCGATAATAATGAAGAATTGTTATGGATATTCCATAAAAAACAAAAATTGTGGAAAAAATAAATAACATTATAGCTAATTTTGATGTCTTAACGTGAACTTCCGTTCAGTACGCCGTTAATAGGCGAATTTACCTTAAAACTTTTATTGGTCTAGAAGTAGATTTAGCAACCGCATTTGTTGAAGCACTTATAGTACCTGATACGGCTCAACAAGTGTCCGTTAGAGCGATGACACACACAGCGGTTTGTGCCGACTCGGCGGCCGATTCGACTGCCGAGTCGGCAAATAGGTTTATGTTTTCAAATGTTGCAAAACACACACGCCGAAATCGTTGCCTGGCGGTTGCAGTGCCGTCTCGACACATCGTTTGCTCCAAGAAACGACTCGCGGTTTCGGCGCTTTTATTAACTGACGCGGCACTTGTTTACATTGTTGTATGTGAACGAAGACACACACATCGTTTTTTTACAAGCTTAGGTACGTTAGTACATAGTGTTTTACTATTGAAAATGTCTTCGAAAGAGACGTTGCAGTTCATAGAGGCGAATCTCGATATAGATAAATTAATAAGTGAAGTGCAGAACCGTCCAGCATTATGGGACATGACTAAAAAAGATTATAGTGATCGAATTAAAAGAAAACAGTGCTGGGATGAAATTATCGACCTTTTTAGTTTTGAAAAGGAACTGACTTTGGATGATAAGAAAAAACTAGGTGAGTAATTTTTTATTATAATAATATACACTGTATCTATTTGTATCTAATATTAAATGTAATGTAGTTATGTATGTATTATTTCTTTGAAAAATAGTGTGCATATTTATCTCTGGCTGACAGTGCCCTCGCATTTCCTCTATTGCGCGAGTGAGGTATAATATCTTCCAAACTATGACTTTGTGGGATATTCATGTCACGAAATGATTCTTCACGCGTTCCATCCCTTGTTCTTACAAAATTATGCAGTACGCAGGAAGCTTTAATAATACTATTGGCAAAATCGATGTCAACATCTATAGGTCGATGAAATATTCGCCATTTGTTTGCTAATATCCCGAAGGTACATTCAATATATCGTCGGGCAATGGATAATCGGTTATTAAAAGTTTGCTTATCTTCAGCTAATTGTTTTCCGCCGTATGGTCTTAACAAATTTTCAGACAAGGGAAAAGCTTCGTCGCCCAAAATTACATACGGAAACATTTCTGTTGAATTTGGTAGCAAACGTGGTGGTGGGATTCCAAGCGAATTGTCACATATCTTTTCAAAAGGTATGGAATTATTGAAAATTCCAGCATCACTTGATTTGCCGTAGGAACCTACTTCTATGTACGTAAAGCAGTAATTGGCGTCGCACATGGCAAATAGTACTGTAGAAAAATATCCTTTGTAATTGAAATACATGGAACCGCTATTAGGTGGCTGTTTAGTTCGAATGTGCTTTCCATCGATAGCGCCAATGACATTAGGAAAATTTGCATTTTTTTCGAATCCTGATGCTATGTCTAAAAACCTTTGAGTAGATAGTGGGGGTATAGCAGCTTTAGCAAGACAAACCCATATTGCCTCACACACCTCTTTAATAATACAACTGGCAGTCGATCTTCCTACTCGAAATGTATAGTGTAATTCAGTTAGCGAACATCCAGTAGCCAAATATCTGAAATATAAAAAAATGGTTTTATTATTGAATATACATGCATCATTATAAATCATGCATTATAATAATTTTTATTTACAGGAGACATACTGCAGAAAAAATGGAAAAACATAAGGGATCGTTTTGCCAGAGACAATCAAGAGCGAAAAGGCAAGTCTGGAGACGGAGCTCGTAAAAAAGCCCCCTACATGTATTCGCAGCAGTTAGAATTCTTAAGGGACATTGTCGCATCAAAAAGAACAGTTACTTCGTTGAAACAAACAAACATGGAATTCACATCAGATCAAGAACGAGAAGAAGAACATGAAAGCAAGGACGAAGAAGATGTAACTCAGGAATTTACATCTGAGTCTTCCACCCATTCTTCTGCACGAAACATTTCACGTACTAAGGTTGGCAAGAAAAGACTACACCCTGTCGAGGACAAGATTTTACAATCATTGGACCGGTACGAAAAGAAATCCAAAATCGACAAAGCAAAAGAAACGGTTGAAGACGATAATAATCGTCTTTTTTTGCTGTCTTTAGTACAAAGTCTTGCGGCATTACCACAACATTTAAATACACGTTGCAGAATTGAAATTATGCAATGCATTAACAAGTACGAAACTATGGACCAGCATCAGAACCAGCCGCCATCACAACATCTATCAACAATACA
Source organism: Ophraella communa (assembly GCA_035357415.1). Classification (NCBI taxonomy): domain Eukaryota; kingdom Metazoa; phylum Arthropoda; class Insecta; order Coleoptera; family Chrysomelidae; genus Ophraella; species Ophraella communa. The sequence continues at coordinate 24,514,497 of CM068990.1, read as the reverse complement.
GTCGTATCCAAGTTATCAGCAATATAATCCTCAGCCTCAACAGCAATCGCAACAACTACCTCACTTTCAACCAATACATCACACACAAATGTACATTCCCAGTTAATTGCAATCACAGCATTCACAACATCAGCCTACAACATCTGTGACTCCAATGCCAACTCCATCTCCAGCCGAATCTGCTGCATCTTATATATCTACTTTTGTTGGTGAAAATGACTGAAGTTTATAAATAAATATTATATTTACCTGAGAGATATAACCAATTTTTCTTCTGGTGGAATACTAGTTCTCATACGTGTGTTTTTCTTGGTTATTTTTTCTTTTATTTTTTTTATTTTATTTTTTATTTTATTTTTTATTATTTTTTTTTTTAATTGACCTTTCGCAATGTTTTATATTGTGAAGTTTTATATGTTTTATGTTTTATTTACTTGTAAATACTCTTGTATTACTGTTTTGTTCTATGTGATTTGCTTTTTTTTTAAACAGCTTTGTCCACAAATTTAAAAATTTTTTTCGACAATAAAGCTTATTATTATTACTTTTATATAACCAAGTAATTCGTCGAAAGAAGCCATTGACGTTCGAGTAAAATTAAAAAATTTTTCGTTATCTTCTCGTACTTCAGCAAATAAAGTATAAAAATGTCCTTTACTTAGACGGTCATTTACAATTGGATGCACCCACATTCGTCGCTTCTTTTTGATCCTTCTTTTGAATCGTAAATATAGCAAACCTAACAGTATTACACATGCTAATTCGTCGTCCATTGTTTGGGCAGCTACACTTGTTCTGTCCCAACAATGTTTTCTCAATGGCCGTCCGGCTGTCGACTGAAAAACCGTTGTGTGTGTCAACGTATCACCGGCAGTCGATTCGGCCGCCGAGTCGGCACAAACCGCTGTGTGTGTCATCGCTCTTATCGTTGGACAACCTTTTATTAATCACCCAGAAGTGACGATGGTAATACGTGGGGGCCAAGTACGCTTATTTAACGTAGATAGAGAACCGCTTCAAGAAATTGAGAGTTTACCACCACGAAAAATCAATTTTGGGCTAAAGAAGCGGCGGTTATACCTCCAAATCATATAGGTCACATACCTGATTATGCTTCTGAAGAGTGTGATGACGTATTCGTCGATATTCAATACAGATCATGGCCAAATAAATATCATATGATACCTCGCTGCATAACAAATATAAAAAAAAGGGGGAATTCTACCAGTTCTTAATATTTCTCACGATGAGATAATTTATGAAAAAGGTCGCGTCGCCGCTAGGGGTATGATTTGTATAGCAGATAATCAAAACAATTTAGAGTGTCTCGCCATAAAACAAAAATCTTTGTCTACTTTTACCATAAATGATGTTAATAGCTGCACTGATAGTGATATCGATCAAGAAACTAAAATTAGACTTTTAGAAATAATTAATAAATATCGTGGATGTTTCTCAACAAATTTAAATGAGGTAGGATGTACGAATCTTACACAAATATCGATTATTTCGACGGACGATATTCCTGTCACTTACAATTACCGAATTACCGAATGTCTTTTTCAGAAAGAGACACGGTTAGGGAAATAATATGTGATTTATTGAATAATAACATAATTCGCGAGTCTTCCTCTTTATATGCGAGTCCTTACTCGTACGCAAAAAAAATGGCGAAACTCGCATGTGCGTAGATTACCGTGCCTTAAACCGAAAAACTGTGAAGAACAAATATCCTTTACCACGAATTTATGATTTATTGGATGGCTTGAAAGGGTGTAAGTATTTCACAAGTCTAGATTTGGCATCGGGATATCATCAGATACCGGTAGCCGAGGATTCCATCCACAAAACGGCGTTTGTAACACCAGACGGACATACGAGTATTTAAAAATGCCCTTTGGACTTGTCAATGCTCCTGCCGTGTTTCAGCGAACAATTCATCAAATCCTGGGCTCATTCAGATATACAACGGCCATGGCATATCTTGACGATATTCTTGTCCCATCTCAAAATATACCTAGCGGGCTTGCACAATTAGAAAACGTTTTAAGATTGATGCAAGAAGCAGGTATTACACTTAGATTTGACAAATGTAGATTTTTAAAATCAAAAATCAGCTATTTAGGTCATGTAATCTCCGAGGAAGGAGTTAAGCCAGGCGAAGAAAAAATAAAAGCTGTTGCTAATTTTCCAACGCCTAGAAATGTCCATAATGTTAGACAATTTTTTGGACTGGTCAGTTAAATCAGAAAATTCATTAAAGGGTTTGCTTTGATAGCTAGACCATTAAAAAATCTTACTAAGAAAAATTCTGTGTTTTTCTGGGGCGACGACCAGCAAAGTGCTTTTGAAAATTTAAAGAAGAAATTAATAACACGACCAACCTTAGCCGTTTACGATAGGAATGCAGACACCGAATAACATACTGACGCCAGTAAATGGGGAATAGGCGGAATCCTTCTCCAAAAATAGATAAATAGAGAACCACAGCCAGTACAATATTTCAGTAGAGCAGCAACAAAAGAGGAACAAATCTATCATTCTTATGAGTTAAAGTTGTCACTGGTTGTAATGCCCTTAGGACAACGCTAGTGAAGAGGGACCTAATTCCTCGAATCGGTAGATGGTGGCTCAGTACTCAAAAATTTGACTTTAGTATCGAGTACAGACCAGGAACAAAAATGAGTCATGTAGATGCCTTGAGTCGTAATCCAATCATAAATGATGAACCTGGAGAGATTCGCGTTTTACCTGTGAACATCATGGAAGATGACTGGGTTCTAGCAGCTCAATTACAGGATGATTATTGCAGACGTATACATGAAGTTCTATCTAGACCACCAGTCGATTCCAATGATAACAAATTCACAAGGAATATATTTTGTAGAAAAATCAAATATACAAAAAGACACATTCCGGACAACGTTGGGTTATACCTAAGTCAGCTCGAAGAAGAATACTTATGTATTATCATGATGACGCAGGTCATTATGTAGTAGACAAAACACTAGAAGCATTGTCAAAACGGTATTGGTTTCCATCTATGCGAAATTATGTAAAAAATTACATAAGGTCATATTTAGGTTGCTTATATAATAAAAAACCTGCTGGTAAAATACCAGGGAGTTTACAGTGTATCGAAAAGAAGGAAATACTGATGGATACAATTCATCTTGATCACTTAGGACCGTTCGTAAAAAGTAAACAAAAAAATAGTTATTTGATTGTAGCGGTGGATGCATTCACTAAATTTGTTTTCCTTAAGGCAGTACAAAATACAAAAACAGCACCAGTAATAAAGTTTTTAAATGGAATAATCGAAACATTCGGTGTTCCACGAAGATTGATTTGCGATCGAGGTACTGCTTTTACGAGTCAGGAATTTATGAATTTCTGTACTGGATTGGGTATCAAGAGAGTGTTGTGTGCTACGGCTACACCTAGAGCCAACGGACAGGTTGAAAGGTTTAATAGAACTATACTTTCGTCACTAAAGGCTAGTGTAGAAGATGAAGTGAATTGGGATAAGTCCCTAGCTACTGTAAGATGGGGCATAAATACCGCTGTAAGCTCGGTGACCGGGAAATCACCTTATGAGTTATTTCTTGGTTACCAGCCACGTGGTATTAATGACTCCTATCTTACTGCTGAGGTTTGTGACGAAGAACCTATTAATCTTCCGACTGTGAGAGCGGATGCATCAAATCGAATCGCTGAATGTCAGCAAAAACAAACTGTGTTGTACAACAAACGGCATGCCGACGCTAAGAAGTTTACGATAGGACAGCAAGTCCTAGTCCAACGAACAAAGTGTTCAAACGATGGACAGAGTAAGAAACTCGAACCATCATATCAAGGGACCTTCACTGTAATGGTAGTGTTGGACAAAGATCGATATGTGGTCGAGGATACGGCGGGTGCAGAACGCTGCAAAACGGCGTATAAGGGGATATGTCCCTTTGATAAATTGAAGTTATTCACAACGGTTGTCAGTTCTAGTGAGTCCGATGGAGACTGCGAGAACGAATAACCGTAATGTATATAATATAAATCACTAATAATTTTGTTTGTTTTGTTTCGGATTTGGAGATTCTCAAAAAAACAATCTTCACGAGGACGCGAAGGGGGTCAGGTATGGCCGACTGTAACGATTGTAAGAAAAGTACCTGCGAACCCGATGTTTACAAAGATGACATCAACAGACAACGGTTTTTGGGATTAATGTTTAGGTAGACGATAGGCAGTTTGAAATATACCCTCGTTGAATAAACTTGGTGTTGAGTTTTATTTTGCGTAGAAGATATTCTTTTTTGTGTTACTTATAAAAATATTTTAGGAATATAAACACTTTTGTAAAAATGTGCAACATTACTTTTTATTTCATTTACTTCCTCCAAATAGTTATTTTTATTCATTTTTAATACTAATAGATCATTAGGACACCATACTACCAAATCACAAACATCTACATCAAAAATTATTAATGATGTAAGTATTTGGTACAAATAGGGATGTTTATCTTTAATTTTGATTGTATTATTTACTTTAGTAAGAAATATGTGGTTTTTCTGCTGTAGAGACAAGTAAGTATCAAATAATTTTAAATTCTTACAGTTTTCCAAAATTTTTGGGCATTTTATCTCAATTATATGACTTTTCTGTCCATTTATATTTACTATACCATCAACACTAGATGCACAGTAATGATAGTTTTTGCTAACAACTAAACCAAGCTGCACTACTTTATTCCCCATTAAATAAATATTTTCATAATCTTTTCTCGCTACTGATTCTTTCTGCTTCCCATACTTCATGGCAGCTGTTAAAACTGGAGTAGTACATCTCCATAAATTTTTTTGTAAGATTTTTTTTTGCCTCTGCAGATTGGATGCTACAAACAATTTTAATGTTTGAAGACGTTAAAAAATGAGTCCGCTATTGAAGCCATGTCTCGGACTGCTGTTTGGTGTCAGGTATTTCAAATACATCTCTGGTTAAAAATGTATCTGACAATTTTGTTAAATTTTTAAATACATTTTTGATTGTAAGGTGATCACTTTAATTTCATTTTGAACATATTCAAAATCTTCATATTTTATCCCAAAAAGTGTCTCAAACATTGTATTTGTTTCACTTTCTTGCAAGTCTCTTACAAAATTATTGTAATCTGGCTTCCTTTCATAATTATTTGGTCTTGGGTCGAAGGTGGTACGTTCTGACATCTTTTATCTGAAAAAAATCTACTTTGTAGTACTTCTATACACATAATTATTTTTTTAATACCTTTTAATAGGATACTCTGAGGATGCAACAGCCCCAGGGTTTCTAACCTTGGCACCAATACCCCATTGCCTTGGTTTACTTGTTGAAGCTACTGGTGTATTGCCACATTCATCAATATATTTGCTTAAAAACAGCAAAAAAGCAGCAACATGACTACACTTTCCCAGTGAAGACTGTTTGCACTCACATGTACCTTTAATTACAGCTCCTGATATTTTATTTAATGAAACTTCAACATTATATTGAACAGTCTTTTTAAAGGATGCTTGAATTAGACATTTAGCTAAGTAAACATTACTCTGGATTGAGTCAAATACTTCAGTAATATGGTCACTATTAACATATTGACTTCCTCTTTTAAATGGCTTAACAGTAGTGGTTATACACTGTTCAGTAACTTCCAGTTCAGGATCATCAGTATCTACTTTTTCACCTATGAGGTAGGTGTAGATATGACCTTTATTAAAATATTTTGGTATATTTTGGGAAGGAAATCTACCCCATTTAAGGTTTCCAGTATCTATAAATACATTTTTTGTAGAAACTTGGGCAGATTGCGATACATTCCTTTTCATGTCATACCAGTGCCCATTGTCAATGCCAATGAAAATATTTCTGTCCTGCCCATTCTTAATACAGTTGTAGATCCTAGAAGAAATGTAAGATAAGAAAACTATATGAATATTGATCATTTAAAATTTACATTACCTTGTAACTTGATCTGCTCTTGTGCCAGTCCTCTTATAACCTCTTCATTCTAACCAGCGCTGAAGTGCTGCAAGACATATTTTCATCTAGTTATGCACCAGGAACATCTTAGGGTCTGAACATATAAATCACAAAAATCAACACAAACTAATAACAGTTTCTCAAAAAAAAAAACAAATATAAACAAAGAAAAAATCAAGATGCACACAAATAAATGAATCTAAATAATAACTGACAACAAAAACTGAAACTTAATGTTTGCAAACAATGTCAACTCTGCATTTTTACATCTGTCGCTATTATTGGTGCAAACAGAAATTTCTTAGTAAAGTGACCAATGAGAACTAACTTTAACTGTCAATTTTTACTAATGTAAATAGTAGCTAAAAACACTCAACTAGATATACCTAAAATCACTGCTAATGACATTTTTTCCCCCAAAATTAATTAAAAATCTTTATTTTGCAAAATTATGTACTCGGGAACAGCTTAAATTACTTCAAATGTAAAAATATAGTAATTCTATATCACACAAGTGAACAATACGGCCTAGAAAACAGACCCTCATTTTTGACCTGAAAATTTTGTAGTGGTAGTGGTAACGGACTCATTCTTCGATTATACAGGATTTATTACAATTGATTAATAATTTAGAATATAGTGTTTGCCAAAACTTATTATAAAGAATGTTATTTATTTTTATTAATATTATCAGTTTTGCATATTTTAATTTGACTTATTTATTAGTTTATTTCTATTGTAGCATCACTATAACAATTCACCGACAGACGTGGTAATATTACTGTAGCGCCCCGTTATATTCCACCGACACAGACGGGGCCGTATTTAATACATATACAACCCTTACCACACACCGACATAGTCGTAGGGTCTCCGTATATATACCCTGGCTTCTCAACGTCACGGTAATTCCAATGCAGTAGAAGATATTTATTATCAATATATTGTATTTTAGAGAATTATTATATTTTGTAAATTTGTAACTGTGATTATATTTATTATATTAATAAAGCAGTTATAATCTGGCGCCCAGCGTAAAGCATGACATAAAGTCAAATGTTGAAAGGAGTTTTAAATAAACATCATTGTTTTGATTTTGTTTATATTCTTGTTTTGTCGCCTGCATACCTGATAAACGTCAAATACTTGACATTATCTTTTCGCATTGCAGTAAGAGATAAGGTAAACATCATTTTTTTGATTTTACCTATATTCACTCTAACCTACATATTAAATAAACGTCAATTTGTTGTAGGGTACAACAAGAATTTCGATAAGGTAATCATCATTGTATTGACGTTACCTGGTCTAATTCTTCATCATTAGGCGTTACAGTGAAAGAATTTTTAATCGGTCCACAATGTCTATGAACGCCGAACAATTTCAGCAGTTATTACAAGCTGTAGCTGGAATTCGTGGCCCAGCGGAAAACTCCGTTGGAAGTTTTAGCAAATGTACTGCTCGATTCGATGGCGATAGGAATCGCCAGACCGTCGAAAATTTCATTACAACGGTTAGCATTTACAAGGACATAGAGAAGATTTCTGACGCCGATGCCATTAAAGGTCTCCCCTTACTGTTAACGGGAACTGCAGCAACTTGGTGGCAAGGAGTGAAACATGAAATTAATACGTGGACGGAAGCAACCGATCGTATAGCAATAGCATTTTTACCCAGAAGACCAGCCTATCAAATTTACATGGAAATCTTTAGCGAATCGCAAACCGCTGACACTCCCATCGACGAGTTTATTTGTAAAAAACGAGCATTGTTAGCTCGTTTTTTACTGGTGTATCGTGGATACACCAGTAAAAAGACCAACTACCAAAACAGATGGTCCGCCTCAAACAGAACCAACGACGGAAACCACGAATATATTGGCTGCCGCAGTACATCCTGCATCGCCATTTCTAGAATTTTGGGCATCCCCCCTTCCAGATGAGAATCTGGACTATTACCAACTTCCGTCCACCTTTTCCAGTACAAGGGGCCAAGAGACCATCCGATCCGAATATTCTCCTCGAGCAATAGACGAAATTTTTCGAGACATATTCACCCCCAAAAGAAAATAAACGACCTCGGTTTGACCTATTTATGATAGATGTCACTCTACGAGAAGATGAAACAATGAATCTAAATCAGGAACAACGAGACTCGGTAAATAAAGTTCTCGCAAGCTTTTCCGACTTGTTTGAGATCCATGGACCTCCTACGCCATTTAGCGAACATCATATCCCAACTACTACGGATGTACCGGTTGCAAGTGCTCCATATCGAATAAGTAGAACGAAACAAGAAATTTTACAATCAAAGCTAGACGAGATGTTGGCCCAAGGAATAATTGAAGAGTGTGATACCCCTTGGCTATCGCCTGTTGTTTTAATACCAAAAGAAAATCAAGATGTGCGGGTGTGTATTGACTATCGACGGTTAAACGCCATAACAATCCCGGATAGGTATCCGTTGCCGCGAGTAGATGATCTTTTGCAGGCTGCTAAAACCAAACCATATATGACCAATGTAGATCTTTAAAGTGGGTATTGGCAAATTGAGGTAGATGATCAAGACAAAAACAAGACAGGGTTTATTACGCCCTTTGGCATATATCGATTTAATCGAATGCCTTTTGGACTGCGAAACGCGCCTGCAACCTTCCAGCGATTGATGGACAGATTCCGTGTTAGCCTCAATCATATCTCATTACTAGCGTACTTGGAAGATCTGATAATCAGGTCAACGACTTTTGAAGAGCATCTAAGTCATTTAATCGAAGTTTTTGAACAATTACGAAAATTTAAATTAAGAATAAATCGGCGCAAATGCAACTTCTTTAGAACTTCCATCAAATATTTAGGTCATATACTATGGTATAACCGTAGACCCAGAGAAAGTTTCAGCTATTAACAGAATACCTCGACCACTAAATGTGAAGCAACTGTTAGGCATTGTTCAAATATGCTCATGGTATCGCCGGTTTGTACAGAATTTTGCCACCATAGCAAAACCTCTTACAAACCTCACAAGGAAGCAAGCTACCTGGAAATGGGGCGAAGAAGAAGAAAAGGCGTTTCAAACTCTAAAACGCTGCTTAACAACCGCTCCTATACTCCAACAGGCAGATGAACATAAACCGTTTATCCTTAAAACCGATGCAAGTGGATACGCACTCGGAGCTGTTTTGGTCCAGGGGGAGGGGTCCACTGAACATCCCATAGAATATGCTAGCCGACTGCTTACTTCAGCCGAAAGGAACTATTCTACCACAGAACGGGAAGCGCTGGCCATTGTTTGGGCCTTTAATAAGTTCCGTGGATATATAGAAAATGCAGAAACCATCGTTATTACTGATCACCAGCCACTAAAATGGCTATTTAGTATCAAAACTCCTACCGGCCGACTTGCCCGATGGGCTCTACAACTTCAACCTTTTCATCTTCAGATTAAGTACACACCGGGAAGAACCAATGTGATAGCAGATTACCTTTCAAGACCACCGTGTCAAGAACACTGCCCTGACTCCTCTGGTGAAGGTGAACTGTGTGCATGCCACATTGAAATAGATCTTCCGCGTCGACAAGAAGGAGAATTACGAGGAAAGCAATTAGAAGATCCTAAACTAAAAGAAATAATCACCGAACTGGAGAGCAACAACAATGATGAAGTCACTGGAAAATGGTTCCGTAGAGGATACCTCCTCCATAAAGGAGTCCTTTATCGAAACTCAGAGGATCAGGAAGACGAAAACGCCCGTCTAGTAGTACCAGAATCAGAGAAGCGGGAAGTTTTACAAGCCTACTATGACGCCCCCACTGCAGGCCATCTTGGAATTGATAGAACGTTATGCCGAATAAATAAACGATACTACTGGAATGGGATGAGGCAAGATATCGCTAGGTACATACAAGAGTGCCTCTTAAGCCTATCCGGAAGCGTGGACGTCCCAGGAAGAACCACTAGACAATGTCATATCCTTATTCTGGCCCTTCATCGAGACGATCTCAGTGCCAGAGGGGAAGACTGTAGCATCCCTATAATAATCCACCGACAGACGTGGTAATATTACTGTAGCGCCCCGTTATATTCCACCGACACAGACGTGGCCGTATTTAATACATATACAACCCTTACCACACACCGACATAGTCGTAGGGTCTCCGTATATATACCCTGGCTTCTCAACGTCACGGTAATTCCAATGCAAGAGAAGATATGTATTATCAATATATTGTATTTTAGTGAATTATTATATTTTGTAAATTTGTAACTGTGATTATATTTATTATATTAATAAAGCAGTTATACTATTATATTTCTTTTATTGTGATGAATTTATTTAACTAAGTAACCAAATAACAGAGTTGGTCGTATTGCTTTATGATTATTTTTAAATGATTTATTTTGGGTATGTTCATACCATAACAACATACCCAAAATTTGTTTTCTAGATTTATTTTATTCATAAAAGAAATGAGAAAACCGAATTTTAATTCTTCTTTATAATCTATTCTCTATTAAATTTGTCAGTCGTGTCCTTTTTGTTTTATGTATAAAATCTATATAATTGAATAATATGGAAGACTCCTCTTATTCTCTCACTAATGGGGTCTTTCAAAATGTAACTGTTGATTCCTTCCTCATTACTGATAACATAAGGGCCTTCAAATGGCAATTGCAGCTTTGCACATTTGTTGTCTCTTCTATTTGGTACCATTAACGCTTTTAAAATGACTAGATCTCCTTTCTTAAATGTTACTCTTCTTTTTATTTCTTTTGATTTTCTTTTAACAAATTTTTCTCCAGCTCTTTTTAGCTTCAAATTCACCTTTTCGACTAACTCATCATATTTTTCTATGTTTTTAGGTATCCATGGTCTATTTGGCAAAATCTGTTTCATTAAAACAATAGGAGAAATTTCAGTTACTGTATTTGGTATTCCATTTAAATATTCTTCAATGCTTGGAAGCTGTTCCCATTGTTCATGATGATTGTGTGTTAAGATTCGAAGATCACTTCTCGTATGTATCTCTCTCGTGGATTTGAACAAGGATGCCTTACACTGGTATATATGGGATTAATATTAGATTTTCTTAACCAAGTTTGGATTCCTTTATTATTAAGGTAAGTTGCATTATCCATTATACAGTTTTCTGGTATACCAATCTCTAAGAAATAATTTGTTAAACATTGTTGCACAACCTTTGTGTTTGTTCTTTTTGTTGGGTATAATTTTATATACTTTGTAAAATAACTAATACTATTAAAATATGTACATTTCCATTAATTTCACTCGGAATTAAATTTGACATGAAATCAATTGCTAATATTTCCAAAGGTTTTGTTACTTTTATAGATTTTAGTATATTTTGATTCTGTATGTTCTTTTCTTTTGTCATTTGGCAAATTTTACAACTTTTTATTATATTTTTTATAATGGATAAATCTTCTTTTGCTATATAGTTTTCTCGAAAAGTTAGCCAAGTTTTCCTGCTTCCAATATGTCTATATTTTATATGCAATTCCTTTAAAATCTCTTCTGCTAATTCTTTTGTAATTAAATATAATTCTATGTCGTTCACAATTTTGTAAAATAAATGATTTTCATATAATGCTCTTGATTTTTCCTTTTGGGTCAGTTTTGTTTGGTCTTCTAAAATTCTTTTTGTTCCTTTCACTTTTCTTTGTTGTTCTAGAAACAAAACAAATAGGAACTTCCCCTTCTTCCTGTTCTTGTATCAATACTCCAGCCAGTCTATTGATAGATGCATCAGTTCTTAAGACAAATGGAATATCATACCTTGGATGATAAATCTTTAGGTTTTCTGCAAATTGTTCCTTAATTTCTTGAAAAGCATGTTCTCTTTGTTCCGTCCATTGCCATTTTACATTTTTCTTTAGCAGCTCTATTAATGGTATTTCTTTATTGCTTAAATCAGGAATCATTCTCTTATAATAATTTAACATTCCTAAGAAACCTCTTAAAGTCTTTAAATTTTTAGGTCTGGCATATTCTTGAATTATCTTTATTCTTTGAGGATCTAATTGTATAACATTTTGGTTTATTTTATATCCCAAATATATTATCTCATTTTTGTAAAATTCACATTTTTCTTTATTTAATTTAAGGCCTACAGAATCAAGATCTTTCAAAATGGTTTCAAGATGAAAATTATGTTCTATATTTTTGGAAAAAATCAAAATATCATCCACATAATGAAGAACAAATGATTCATGTTTATTTAATATTTTATTTAGTGCCCTTACTAATGAACTACATGCACTTTGTACACCAAATGGCACAACACAAAATCTATAGATTTCTCCGTCTATGGAAAAAGCTGTAAAATCTCGACTATCCTCATGTAAAGGAATTAGCCAAAAGCTATGTTTCAAGTCTAGTCTTGAAAATATAGATGTTCTTGTTATACGTCCCAAAATAGATTCAACTGACATAGGTGCTATGTCACGTGTTTGCAACTTAAATAGTATGTAAATTGACTTTATGAGTAACTAGTTCATTTGTTAGTAATTTTGTACTCATATTTTAGTTTAAATATTGTTTCTTATAGCTTCATAAAACATGTGCAACTTAAATTTTCATGTAACTTATGCTGTATTGCTAATTTGCATTGATATAAAAATGCTGTTAAGTCTCTTTTCTAATTGAATTGTATTATCTAGGGTTTTTTTATTACGGGTTTTGGTACCCCCTACGTCCTGATATCGGAAGGATTACCATAGCTTGAGATCTAAGTCTCCACCTCCTTCAAAGGGACACTAGTGACCCGAAGAGCTGTCTGAACACCGATTGGAACACCTCAGGATTACAGATAAGCTCTTATAGAACATTTTTTTGTATCTCTCTATTGAATTTATGTTTACCTATTTGTAGCGTTGTTTTTAATACTCGGTACCTTCAGTGCCAGTACTGAATTATATATTTATTTATTATAGCATTGATTTCATTACTCGGTACCTTCAGTACCAGTACTGAATTATAATTATTGAACCATTGTGTCAATTTTATTGTTCGAAACCTACTGTATGAGCAAAGCTCACAATTATTACTGTTTATTATTTTTTTTTCATATTGTGATATTGAAGACCTAAATTGTGAAGTAAAGTAATTTATTTCTTTTATTTCTATCTTGTTTTATTTGTCTGGTTCACCATATCAGTCTACTATTGGTTTATCTTGGTAGTTCTCTGCTAGTGCCTTAAGACTCAGGGGTTTCTGGCTTTAACCGTAAAGCCAGTGGCGCGGACTCAATTTTTTTTTGTATTTTTACTGTTTACCTCTACGGCTGAGCTCGGGCATAATTTGCCAGTAGAGAGTTACCGCTAGCTGAGTATTACCAAGTTAATTTATTTTCCTACCTTTTTTTTCTTTACTAAACTCAAGAAACGTGGCAGCTTCATATTGAGGTTTTGAAAATTTATTTATATTTCTTGCATCTAAGCAAAGTCTTAATTCTCCATTATTTTTTACTACCCCAACAATAGGACTAATGTATTGTGAGTTGCTTCTTTTTATTATTTTATTTTCCAATAGTTCTTTTATGTATTTTCTCACTTGATTTTTAGACTTGTATGGAATAGGATAAGTTTTAGCTTTGAAATTCATAATATCTTCATTCACTTCTATTTTATGTACATAATCTTTCGCAATTCTATTTTCCTTTGAAAATAAATTATCATATTTATTCATTAACATTTTTATCACTTCTTTTCTGTTCTCTGGACAATCCATTATAACTCCATCTTTCCCTTCTTCTTCATCATCATAATAAAAATTTTTTTTCATTTCTTTCTTGTACATATTACTTACTACTTTACCTTCCTCTTTCAAAGCTATTATTTCAAAGTTAATCCATGTTCCATCCAATTTTAATTTTCTTTCTTCAATATCTATTATGGCGTTATGTTTTTCTAGCTAATCATATCCTATTATTACTTCAGTTTCAATATTTGGAGCAATTATTACTTGTAAATTAAATTCTTTTTCCTTAATATTAGCGCTTATATTTATTAATCTATTAATTTCACATATTTTCTTTGAGATAGCACCTATTAAATTTATTTTGGAGATTTTAATGATTTTATTTGTAGGAATATTTAATTTTTCAACAAAATTTTGTAATTAGTAATTTAGCTTCTAAATTGTTAATTAACCCATTAATAATAATTAAACTATTATTCCCATCTGTGTCTATATTTTCATTTATTTTTATAAATTCATTTGGATTTTCATATTTACAGATATATAGATTTTGTTTATTTGATGTGTGCGTATTTAAAAATTTTCATTGTCATTTATTTGTTCAGTTGTCTGTCTCGTATTTTCCCTATGTATTTGTGCTGTCTCGTTTAAATTTGTTATATCATCCTCTTCTTTTGACTTGATTAATTCTTTGATAATTTACTTTACTTGTTTCTTGATCTCCATTTGCTCTTTGCATATTTGCTTCAGAATTTGTTTTCTCCGGTCCTCTATATTGTCTACTGTTCCTGTCATTCTAATTGTCTGTATGAATCATTATTGTTTCTATTATTAGTATTAGTATTGTAGTTTCTGTTATTGTAATTATTGCTATTGTAATTATTGTTATTATCATTTTGTACATTATTATTAAATCTATTATTTGTCCAATTGTTATTTTGATTGTTGTTTTTCTGATTATTCTCATTGTTTATATAATTTGTTCGTCTATTTTGTTGTGAATTTTCTTGTGAACTTTATCAGCCGCATGCGGTCGGTAAGTAGCATTGAATTAGTCTACATTATCGCTCGTGAGAGACAGTGCTGCTGAAAATTATTAAAATAGTACACTTGATTTAGTAGGTTTTGTGTAATATCTGTATTCTTTCATTGTTTTTCCTTACATCAGAAGCGGGACTGACACCCACACTGTAAGTACATTGATGAAATATATTGTTATTGTTAAATTTTATAAAAAGTCGCCTGCAAAGATGAGTTTTAATGACTTGTTTTAAACTTGTATATCGGTTTATTTTATTGTCAATGTATTGGGTAAAATAAGATGCTTTTTGTTTGCATTCTTTTTAATAAAATAAGTATTTTTGCGTGAGGTAAAAAAAAAGGAAAAAAAAAGAAATTATTAATGAGTGAGTTACAATCTAAGAAGAATACAATATACTTTTGAGTTAAAGCGCAATAACTTTTTGCTTGTTTTGTTACTTTAAGAACGCTTATGTTATTTTGTTTTATCAAAGACCTAATGTAAATTTAATTAGTTTGTTTACAATATTTTTCATTATTTTTCGTTGTTTTAATAATTTAGTTAGTTGTAAACAAGATTGGAGGTTTATATGGGTAGTATAATTTTGCGTTGTAAATTTTTGCTGATTTTGTTTCATTGATTCTTTGCTAACATTGTAAAAGATTTTGTATTTTTTTAAACGATTGATAAAGTTGATTTTCAGAAACTAAATCTCCAATTCATTCATTTTCGGTTATAAGCGGGATTTTTATAATATATCCACATTTATATTTTGTAGTACTGTTATAATTATGGCGGAGGGACCCAGTGTTGGTACTTCTAGCAATGAGTTGCTTGCGGAACTAGTTAAGGCGCTAAGATCTTCTCGTAAAGCGCCTGAACAAGTTGACTTGCCGATATTCCGGCCAAATTTAACCGATGCCAAAAAATGGTTATCAGAAGTAGAAAATATTAAAAACGAATTTGAATGGTCAGACCAACAGGTCATTGTACGAATAGATCGATTTCTAACGGGTATTTCCAAAATATGGTTTGACCATTGGTCACCAGACACCAAAAGTTGGGAAGTGTTTGACAGGGATTTCATGGAGGCTTTTCCTCCTAAAAAAATTTTAGGAGAACTTCTTTTAAAGGCAGCGGAGTTTAATAGTAACCGGTGCAATACTTATGAGGCATACGTATTCGAGAAAGTCACTCTTCTTCGAAATTTACGCGCGCAATGGGAAGAAACAGATCTTGTAGAGATTATCGTGCATGGAATTATGGAACGTGATGTACGTATATCTGCCAGCAATCAAAATCATAAAAAGGTTTCTGAACTGATTTCGTACTTAGGATCAGTACCTAAACGTCGTTCTGAAGAGTTAAAAGCTGAAAATAAAATTTCCGAAGTCACAGAACCTCCACGTAAGCGTTTCCGAGAAAGTCAAGAAGACGATCGAAAACGAAAAAGACCCTTAATATGTTATAATTGCGGCAAAGGTGGTCATATGCAGAAATACTGTACTGAAAACAAGAAAAATGAGGAAACCAAAAACTCGTTTTCTGCTAGTTCTTCCAAATCAGGTATCATGGTTTCGAATTTTACTTGTTCGTTTTGCGCCAAAAACGGACACAGCGCCGATAATTGCTTTTTAAAAAGAAACATTGACAAACGCCGAAATGTAAATCTTTGCAGCAGTGGTAAACAGGGTACTCACTGTGAGTTAATGGTTGATGGATTTAAAATGAATGGAATTGTAGACACTGGCGCTGACATTTCCCTTATGGCTCAGAGGCATGTCAACCAATTTCGAAATAAAATAGAGCCATGCCGCATTACCATCAGTGGATTGTTGCCTGGATTCTATACTTCGGAGCAATCTCTAGTTTCTGAGTTGGAGATGTCGGGTGTAAAAACACAGCTTACGTTTATTTTTGTACCAGATAGTTTCCTAGAACATGATGTGTTGGTGGGGCGCAATCTATATGACAACTCTGATATAGTAACGATAACAGATCATAATGGTACAAAATTGTTTAAAAACGAAGTTGTAAACGTTTTGAGAATTCAGTCAATGTTTGTAGACACTGAAATAGATGTGCCAACTAAACATAAGCCTAAGTTATTACAAGTGCTTTCTCGATACTCCAATATTATTGCCGTTAGTGGCAATGCAGTTTCCTGTGTAAACAATACTACATTGCACATCAGACTCCGAGACGAATATATTGTCAATAGAAGTCCTTACCGCTTATCTTTAAATGAAAGGCAAGTTGTTCGAGATATTATAAAGGACGTGTTAACCAATAATATTATACAGGAAAGTGAGTCGCCGTTTGCGAGCCCCATTACCCTTGTAAAAAAGAAAGATGGGTCGTATAGGATGTGTGTGGACAATCGTGAGCTTAACCAGCATACTATTAAGGATCGTTATCCATTACCTTTGATAGGTGATCAATTAGACCGCCTTGGAAAGGGTAAAGTGTTCACTTCTTTAGATATGTCTTCTGGCTTTCATCAAATTCCCATTGATGTTGAGTCTATTCACAAAACGGATTTTGTTACACCTGACGGACATTTTGAGTACCTCAGGATGTCTTTTGGACTGGCCAATGCTCCAGCGGTGTTCTAACGAGCGATAAACAAGGCATTGGGACAACTTAGAAATACGGTAGCTCTAGTTTACTTAGATGATATTCTAATTCCATCGGAAAGTATCGAGGAAAATTTGACTTCTTTAGAATCAGTGTTAAAAGCGCTTGAAGATGCAGGGTTCAGCTTAAATTTAAAGAAATGTCATTTCTTCCAAGACAGATTAGAATACTTAGGCAGAGAAATATCTGGCGAAGGTATTCGTCCAGGGATGCAAAAAGTTGAAGCTTTGGTACGATCCCCAGTCCGAACCACCGTAAAACAGGTACGCCAGTTGATGGATTTGGCGGGATACTTCCATAAATTTATCCCGGAATTTGCCACTCGTACAGCATGCATTACCAGATTGACAAAGGCTAACGAACCATTCTCTTGGAGCGAAGAGCAAGAAACCGCTCGGAACTGCATAATAAAACACTTGACAACAAGACCACTTCTTAGTGTATTTGATCCAGAGCTACCCACTGAGCTGCATACGGATGACAGCAGTGTTGGTTATGGGGGTGTATTAATCCAAAAGGTGGAGTCTAATTTGCGAGTAATTGGTTATTTTAGTAAAAAGACGAACAAATACGAGGAAAAATATCACTCATATGAGTTGGAGACCCTCGCCGTTGTAAATTCAATGAAACATTTTCGTGTTTATCTTCTGGGTATCCATTTTACTTTGGTTACTGATTGTAATGCTATTAAATCAACGACCGCAAAGAAGGATATACTGCCAAGAATAGCTCGTTGGTGGATATACATGCAGGACTTTAATTTTGACATTCTTTACAAAAAGGGATCTTCCTTGCCACACGTTGATTTTTTAAGCCGAAATCCTACAGTAGTTCGTCGAGTCACCGCATATGATAGTTGGTTGTATATTGAACAACGTGATAATAATGAAATTAAAAAGCTCCTGAACGATTGGAAAGAGGGGCACTTAGATAAAACTCTATATGTTGTTAAAAATGATATTTTACATTACATAATACCTAATTCGAATGGATCCGCTTCGAAACCTTTTGTCCCTCGTCAAAGCAGGCTAGGGCTATTGAGAATATTCCATGACGAACAATGTCATGTAGGTATTGATAAGACATTAGATTCCATTCAAAAGCACTTTTGGTTTCCGTGTATGCGACAGTTTGTTACAAAATATATTAAGCACTGTCTTATCTGTGCTGTAAAGAAAACGCGTTCGGGTCCTCTACAAGGTTTTATTACAAATGTTACCAAACCATCCGAGCCAATGAATACAATCCATGCTGATTGTTTGGGACCGTTGGAGACCACGAGTGAAGGATTTAAACATGTTTTAGAATTGGTCGATGCATTTACGAAATATTGCGTACTAGTTCCTTTAAAATCTATCAAAGCGGATGAAACGAGGCAAAACAAATCACTATGGATGCGGGAAAAAACTTCAAAAACTTAAGTCTTCCACAATACTTGGACTCCTTGGGTATTAGTTATCACTATACAACCCCTGATGTCCACAGGTCAAATGGTTAAGTTGAAAGGTACATGCGAACCATCATGAATCTCCTTAGAATTGAAACAAAAATTCGGTCAGAATGGTTGAGTGTTCTGTGGAAAATTCAGCTCGTCTTGAACATGACTCTTCAAAAAACAACCGGGACAACACCACTAAGAGCCTTAATTGGCATCGAAAACTCAACTCCACTCATTCAAAGCTTACTTGCCAATATTAGTTCTGATCCACAGCCATTGAGGAACTTACAACTGGATCGCACTAGAATTAAAGAGCGTTTGGATAAATTATCACAAGCTAATATTAAGGAAAATGAAAAACGACGTAATACTAAAAATTTTAATGTAGGAGATTTAGTACTTATGCACCGTGATGATCGGATGCACCAAGAGAAACTTAAATACGAGTTTCAAGTTCCTTTTGAAATCAGAAGGTCGGTACGAAATAAAGAGAGTCGGCAAGTCTCTTGTTACCAAGGCTGCTAAGGAGCAAATAAGAAACTGGCCTAGCGACTGGACAATGATGATGGATATGGAGGAACTACTTGATAATTTAGATAATGAGTAAGTTATTAAATTTTAGGCCAGTGTTAGAATGAGTTATAATTAGCAATTTTGGTGGCATATTGTGTACGTTTCAGTAAAGCTTTGAAGGTCGGTTAGTTATGTTTAAAGCTTGGTACGCTTTGCATGTATTTTAGTTATGTTTAAAGCTTGGTACGCTTTGCATGTATTTCAGTTATGTTTAAAGCTTGGTACGCTTTGCATGTATTTTAGTTATGTTTAAATCATGGTACGCTTTGCATGTATTTCAGTTATGTTTAAAGCTTGGTACGCTTTGTATGTTTTCCAGTTAGGTTTAAGACTTTTTCTGCTTGAAGTTTGGCATGTTTTATAATGCATACTACGTTTATGTATTGACCCTTTGTGATAAGTAGTGTGTTAAAAATGATAAAAATCTTATTACAGTTATATGATGTCACGTGATGAGATTGGTGTTTTATTTTCAGTGAAGAAGACCTTGAAGTGGAAGGTTCATCCGACGGTGAATAAAAGACAAATCGGGAAAAGACACTTTGAAATTCTAAGACTTAATAGAATATTGTATTGTAATATGTATTATTTTTTTTTGTTGCTTTTGTTTGTTAGTTAACCTTTAGTTGATGTTTATCGTCTCTATTGCAATATAAAATTATAATTTTTAAAAATGTTCCTTTTTCTTTGTTTTTTTTTTGTTATTTAACAAAGCGAGTTACAGTTAACGTCGAGAACGACTTTTACGCAGGTTGGCCGTGTTAGAATCAAAAAGAAGAACCTAAATCGTAGGTATAAAACATCGCGTGAGTTGGCAATAAGGAACTTTATCAGCCGCATGCGGTCGGTAAGTAGCATTGAATTAGTCTACATTATCGCTCGTGAGAGACAGTGCTGCTGAAAATTATTAAAATAGTACACTTGATTTAGTAGGTTTTGTGTAATATCTGTATTCTTTCATTGTTTTTCCTTACAATAGATAATTGATCCAATTTTCTTATATTTTGTATGGCAATGGTTTCAGCCAATTCTGCCTTGAAATGCCTTGCTATGAACATAACGATTTCCTCCTCAGGAATTGGTGGTTCCGAATATTGTGTAATCGCATGTAGTTGGATTGCATAATTGTTTAAACTATGGCTCCTATTTTCATGGAACTTTCCGAACTATAAATTTTCCCTGATGGTTGATTGAGCATTTTCCCCCCAGAAATATTGTAAAAATGCGGTTTCAAAATCTTGAAATTATGACATATCTTTTTCCCTAGCAGCAAACCATATTAACGCATGATTTTCTAAATGATCTCTTATTATTTCCTTCATGTCTTCAATATTATTTATTCCTCTTACTCGATTTTTCAAAATTCTTATGAATATTTTTGGATGCAGTTTCTTGATATTTCCATCAAATTTTTGACTAGTTGCTCCATAAATTGTTTTACTCCTTCAACTTATTCCATATTCAATCCTTTTTTCTCGATTTGTTCTACCTTTCCTTGTATGTTCTTTATTTCCATTTTTAATTCCCTTTTTGTTTTATAGTTCTCTTCTTCTGCTATCTTAAAATTCATTTTTATTTCCTTGTTCATCTCTTCCTCCATATCTTGTATGCTTTTATTTGTTTTCATTATTTCTCTATTTAATTCCTTTATCTTTTCGGTATTTATTTCTATTTTCTTACTACTCCCACCTATTTCCATTTTTAATTTATTTTCGTTTCTCTTGATATTTTTCATTTCTCTGGATTGTATTTCTTTCACTTCCATTAATCTTCCTAACATTTCATCTCAAATTTCTTGTTTTGTTACTTGTATTCTTTCTTCTGTGTAGCTTCTTGATTCTTCTAATTGTTTTCTCATATCTTCTATTTTCTCTTCTATTCTTTGACTATTTGTTTTCATTTCTCGTTTTATTTCTTCTTTATTTTGGTCCAATTTTAAATTCATTTTGTTTATCATATTTTGGAACATACTCATTACGTCCATCTCGTCTTTCTTTTCCTGTGAAATTTCTGCTGTTTGATTTTCTATTTGTTTTTCTGTGTCAGTTCTCTCTGTTTCTTCATTATTCCCTTGTTCCATGTAATATGCTTGAAAGTCACCCATTCCACGTCTGCTTTCTTCTTGTTATGCCAAATCTTGTTATGCCCCACGTTGAGCGCCAATTGTTATTGTTTTGGTATATTTGTTTTTTATTATTATTTAAAATTTTTATTTATATTTTAGTTGGGCGCCATTAATGATTATCTCAAATAATTTATGAGAATCTTAATTTTTTTTATACTCTCAGGGAATATTTTATTGTGAGGTCAAATTAAAATTTATGAAGACCGACTCTGTTCTTTGGCCTCCGTGTTGAAAGTTGGCATTAAAGTATATTACTACAATTGAATCATAGAAATTAAAACAAAACAGCCACATGTACTCTTGGATAAGTGTTTTATCTTTTATTCAACTATTATTATTAGGTTTTTATATAATAAAATATTCAAATTATACAGTTATTCCAGTTCTTATTTATCTAAAGTTTCTTTCATTCATCCATGCACACTATACTCACAGAACTAAATTTAGTTACGTGGATATGTGACCTTAATTATATTAGACAATTTATCTAGTTAAAAAAAAGAAGAAATTTATTTTACTTTGTTCTTGAAATATGACTGTTATGAAACTTAATAAAACGTTAATCTAACGAATCGAAAACGAAATCTCCATCATGGCTTCACGCCAACCCAAGTAAAAAGTTTTGCATATGAGCTGGCTACTTTCTAGAAAAAAAAAGGTACCCGAATGCTGGGAAGATCAGATCTACAATGTAGATGAAACGGCTTTAACTACGGTGCAGAGTACAAATAAGGTTGTTGCTACTTTAGGGCAAAAGCAACACGGCCAGATTACTTCGGCAGAGCGAGGAACCCTAGTCACCATGATAGGAGCAATAAATGCAATTAGAAACTCGGTTTCTCCTCTGTTGGTATTTCCAAGGAAATTTTTAAAACAGCATATGTTAGTTAGAGCCCCTCCTGGAAGTGTAGGAGGAGCAAATACTTCAGGATGGAGCTCGAAACAGATTTTTTTACAGTAGTTAAACCACTTTATTAAACATGCAGGTCCTACTAAAAATCGACCAGTCCTGCTCATCATGGATAACCATGATACACATATTAGTTTGGAGGTAATAGAGACCGCTAAGTCCAATAATGTGATCTTGCTTATATTCCCACCCCACACAAGCCATAAGCTTCAGCCATTGGATGTTTGTGTTTTCGGTCCACTTAAAAAATACTACAATAAGGCTAAAGACACACGGGGCGGTTTGTGCCGAGTCAGCGGCAGAATCGGCGTTTGCCTTATGGGTCATGTATGATATATATATATATATATAAAATAATCCTAATCTTATAGTAACGAAATCAGATAAAGGTAATGTTACAGTAGTGATGAACCTTAGAACTTTTATTGCTTCCTCTTCATTACTTTAGGGGTCTCCCATCGTTATTTGAAATACAATTTGATTGTTACCAGTACCCCGTTACTGTCCTTCCGTTTCTATATAGTTTTAGGATGGGAACATTCTACGATGTAGTACGTAACAGATTTGGTGAACAGTTGGTTAAGACTATGAAAAGTTACAGCAACTTCAACAGAAAATTGGCATCACAAAGAAATAGAAGAATATTCCTGTTAGAATGTAAAAGAAACAATGTTACACCTAAATTCATACACAATAACACAAAAAAATTTTGGCTGTTTCCTCAACATAACACAAGACAGAACACACATCAATTAGAAACACTTACACAACAGGTAACTGTAAAATTGCATAGTTTTTCAATTAAAGACACTAATTCACATATTAGAGATTTGGAGAAAAAATTAAATGATTGTTTGTTGTTTTTACGTAATAACTTACCATATGACTTGTTTGAGGATTTTATGTATATGCAACATCATAGTTATGACAAGATTTTTAAAAGAATTAAGAATACTAATTTTAAAAAAATTAGATCACTTATTTCTAATAAACTAAATTTATTTAACACTACAAGTACAACTTGGATCAAAAATATTTCCGATACTCAAATACCAGAACACATACAAGGTTTCTTAGCATTGGGTCCAAAATTTAGTTTACCTATAACTCCAAAAGACATTGATATATTTAAATTAATCACAGAAGTAGAATCAATTATTTCACTAGTTCCTAGTACAGAACAAAACATAGTTAGATCAAGGGCTACTAATTTAATAACTAACTTTATTCATTTTAATTCTAAATTTAAATCACCTTCATACAGTTTGGAAAGAGATACAACTATGTTTTTAAAAAATAATCCTAATCTTATAGTAACGAAATCAGATAAAGGTAATGTTACAGTAGTGATGAATAAATGCTCTTATTATGAAAAATCTTTAGAACTTCTTAATGGCACTAATACCTATAAATTAATAAACAGAGATCCTACTAACTTACTTGAAACAAGTTGTAACAAATTAATTACGAAATTAAAAACTAGACGTTGCATAACTGAAACTCAAGCCAAGTCTTTATTAACTTACAATGGTGTTTGCCCAAAATATTACGGATTACCTAAGGTGCATAAAGAGGATATTCCACTCAGACCAATAGTTTCATGTATAGGTGCTTCTACACAACCATTAGCTAAATTCATTTCAATGATATTGGACAAGGCTTTCATAAGTTTTAACAAATTTAAAATTAGACAGTTTCGAATTTGCAGATAAAATCAATAATTACAAATTACCTGAAGGTTTTGTATTGGTATCATTTGATGTCATTTCATTATTCACTAATATTCCATTAAATTTAATTGTTAACATTTTTGAGGAACATTTTAATCTAATAGAACAGCACTGTAATTTATCACAACAACATTTTTTAGATACTATAAGTTATTTATACAATAACACCTATTTTTCGTTTGATAATAAATTTTACCAACAAAAAATCGGACTACCGATGGGTGGTGCTACCTCACCAGCAATAGCTGAGATTGTCATGAACAAACTACTATATTTTGTCACTGAAACTGTTGATTTTGAAATACCCTTTTTGTACCAGTATGTTGATGACTTAATCACAGCTGTCCCTTCCAACAAAATAGACTATGTGCTTAATGTTTTTAATTCATTCAACCCTAATTTGAAATTTACAGTGGAAGTGGAGCACAACTCATCTGTCCCCTTTTTAGATACATTAGTAGTCAGAAATGCTAACAATATTGTTTGTTTAGACTGGTATAGAAAACCCACTAATTCAGGTAGATACATACCTTTCTCTTCTTACCACCCAGATAAACAAAAAATAAATGCAGTGTTAGGTCTCAAGAATAGAATTGTTAAAATCTGTCATAGTCAATTTTTGCATAAAAACCTTCTAATTTTAAAAAATTTACTTTTAGAAAATAAATACCCTTTAAGACTGATTAATAAGTTGTTATTTTGTAACAGTGGTAATAAACCTGGTCATAATGTAACTTTAGCTAATATAACAGAACCCTTCAGGTATGCTAAATTACAATTTATACATAATTTATCTCCTTCTCTGACTAAATTATTTACTAATTACAATATAAAAATAGCTAATTGTAATTGTAAGAAACTCAACCTTTTCTACTCTAAGTTAAAAGACAAAACTCAAACTTTACAGAAATCTAACATAATTTATGGCATCCCCTGTGAATGCGGTTCAATATATATAGGACAAACTAGCCAAAAATTATCAAAAAGACTAGCATTACACAAGAGTGATTGCAAACATAAACCACAAAGCACGAGTCTTAGTTTGCATGTTAACAAAGAAGATCATAAGGTGAACTTTAAAAATGCAGTTGTCCTAGATTTTGAAAAAAACTTACATCAAAGAAAAATCTTAGAAATGTGTTACATAAATGAGTGTAAAAATTGTCTTAACAACAAAAAAGATGTAGATGGTTTGAGTTCTATTTATACTTATCTTTTAAGTCAAAAATTCACTAAACACAGAAAAAGACCAGATATAGTTAATCATTGATCTAACTACCGATCGATTGAATTGATTACCATTCTATTCGATTTACCTGTCAACAGTCATAATTGATTAGTTTTGTTTGTTGTGTCCTCTGATAATGTGGTCATTTTAATAGGAGTTAATTTGTAATCTTCGACCATCTTGTTTAATTGTAACAATTTTTATCAATTTTTAATGTTAATTTAAGCAGTTTTAACTATTTAGTAGATCTACAAAAACAATTTTAATATTTAACATGTATAATTTTAATAATGTGATGTGCCATGAATCACATGTCTTTTATTTCCCGTTCACTTGTTTGTTAAGAGATTGATTGCTGATTCTGGTGAGTTTCAGTTTATATTTTTAGTACTCAAATTTGATTGTAATAGAATGTTTCTCATATTGTAGTTTTTCCTGATGAAGTTTGTAAACACAAACGAAAGCTTGAACTTAGAATAAAGGCAATAACGTTAGAAGCAACCTTAGAACTTTTATTGCTTCCTCTTCATTCCTTTAGGGGTCTCCCATCGTTATTTGAAATACAATTATATATATATATATATATATATATATATATTTTGAGATGAAATGATACATTAAACAAATTAAATTCAGATTAAACTAATGAAATTAAGTAAATATTTTAATTTTCATAAATATCCATGACAATTTTCTTAAAGAATTTAATTTAGATTGATAAAGAAAATGTTAATTAAAATTAATATTATAATGTAGTAATATTATCATAAAGTGAGTATATTTTTATAAATCATATTTACCAAATAAACCGTAAACTCTGTTTGAATTGAATTTTGAATAAAACAGGAATAAATAAATAAAACCATAGAAAATATTTAATAGTACTTTGTAATTAGTTAAGCAATTTAAACACTGAAATTGTTAAATACTTGATTTAAGGTATATGTAAATATTATAAAAACTTACTTGTAATTGTTGTGTTAATATCAAATTGTGACAGAAACTTAGTGCTATTAACAATGTTCGTTGATAAAGTATTTATTTCCAAAAGACAGAAAAAACTGCAATTTCTAGTGGTATAAACAATGCTCCGTGATTATATGTTCTTTAAAAAAGACAGTGAAAATTATAATCCAAGTGTTTGTGAACAGAGTCTCGTTGTAATATTGTGTTTCCAAAACTGCAGACAGGACTGTAGCCCCCAATGTGATGAACTGTACTATGTGTACTCTGAAAACAGATAAACAATTAATTTATGAATTAAGGAATCATATTATCACAATTAAGTGATTATTCAAAAGACAGTGTTTTAAAAATAAACTGTAATACACTTCAATATGTATTCTTCTACTGTCTGTATAAAACATTGTAATGCTGTGAACTTATGTTAATTATGGACATGTATTTTATATGTTACAATTATATGTAGCATATTTTAAATGAAAAATGTGATTTTAAAATAGAAAATCTAATAATAATACATCTTATATAAGAAATTGAATAAGATTAATTAAATTGTATCTATCCTAATGTTTGATATCAATAATATGATAACATCTATTTAAAAGATATTAAAAGATATCCTAATTTAGATAACAAATCAATAATAAACAAATTTCTATTTATTTTAAATAATATAACATATATTGTATTGATATTGAAATTTTAGATACCAATTATACATATTAATTATGTATTTTGGGGTTAAAAATTGTATTTATAGATGAGTTGAAATGTTAGATTTTCTATATTTAAAGGTATAAATACTGTAAATAATGTTGAAATTTGTTAATTTGTATAAAAATGTATATTTAAGTATATTTTACCTTAGAAATTTCTAGAATAGACTAGTAGATTCTGGACTAAAATCGAATGCACAGTCATTTGTTTTCGAATTTCTATAAATAAGCCGGCATTTTTTGTCAGAGGATCAGTTCATAGTATACCATATATTAGTGCTAATCAGCTATGTAATAAGTTTCAATACCAATCGATTGTCTTTTGTTAAAAGTCGCCATCTTGAGTTTTATCTATAAAAAGTAATAATATGTTAGTAATTATACATTAATCAAAGTTTTAATAATTAAACTGATAAATTGATATAATAATCAATAATAACAATACTTACATCCTAATTTCCTAAATAAATGGTCTTCAAATGGTAAACAATGGCTGGCTCATGTCTATATGGGAGGATCGACATTGCATCATGGTTGCCGTTCATAGTGATGTATAAGAAGTTTTGGTCACGTGTTATTTGGACTGTCAATTCAAGGTATGTGTTCCGCAATGATATAATAATATATTAATTTGAACTGATATCATTTAATGTTGCGCCTTTTTGTATTAAAAAAAAGAAATCGTAATTTTTTTGCATATAAAGAATCAATTTAGTTGTTTAAATAAATTGTTCTAATATTTGATATGGTTTTATTTATTTGATAAGAAATTCAAAACTCAAATATAAAAAAAAATTTTATGATATAATTTATAATCATTGAACTAACTAAATGAAATCTATAATAATTTTGTGTTGATAATATAATGTGGATATTTTAAAAGTAAATTGCAATTTCATTGAAACCACTCATCAAGAGATTTAAATAACTGAGCTAGTTTCTTTAATAAATTATTACGGGCAAATATAAATTAAATTGTTATTAATAAAAAATGTGAAATGTATAATTTTAATAAATAGAAAATAGAGTATTGTAATTACAGCGCCATCTAGTGTTCGATAGCTGAATCTTTGCTTAATAATAACAGATATCTAACATTTATGTAGAGAGTTAAAATTTTAATATTAATTGATATACTTTATTAAAATGAATTTGAATAAATAACTTATATTGAGATATATTTATGTAAATGCTATATATATGGGGTAAGTCCATATGTTGTTATTATTCATATAAACAGGTAGTATTTGGAAGTGTTTAATAAAAATTTAATAAAATATAAAACATTATTAATTAAATACAATAAAAATAAATTAAATTAAATATATAATAAAAATAAAAAACATAAAAAACAAATAAAACATACAATATATTATAATATATATATATATATAGTTGATTGATATATATATAGTTGAAGATAGTACCCAGATAGCACAAGACGTCTTTAACCTTCCGCCACTGCCGCGCGGACTCAGACTCCGAAGCTCCCGAGAATTCCAGATTATTTGGAATTCCCCACTACCTGACCATCTCTGTCTCAGTAATCCTCAAGCGGCATTCCTCAAACTCAAATATCAGTGTGTTGCCGGGTGCGCAAAGGTGTGTTACGTTACGAATTATAGGCTTTTGCGGAGTGACAGTCCCACGGCAGTTACGCATTCTAATTTCAACATTCAGATTTTTGGTTGCATTTTTGACTAGAAGAAAGGTATTCTACAATTGTTTTTTTTAATTTTTGAATTTTTAAAGTTTATTAAAATTTTACAGATGGGTAGCTACGAGAAGGAATTAGAAAGGTTAAACAAACTCATGTTAGAGTGTTTAGAAGAGGAATCAGAAGAAGAGAAAGTAGATGATTCGGACGACGATTTGGAAGAAGATAACATAGAAGTACAGGAAGATAACTCAGACACAGAACAGGAAATATCCGATACTGAAATAGAACCAACGGCTAATCTTCCATGCTTTCTTGGGAAAGATAAAAAAACAAAATGGTCAAAATGTGTCCCTCCTTCGTCCAGAACACGTGCAGAGAATTTGATAATTCATCTCCCGGGACCAAAAATGGCTGTACGAGGCTTGAAGTCTGCTATAAATATATGGAAGTATTTCTTTGATTTGGAGATTATAGAACAAATTGTCCGCGATACTAACCAACATATCGACAAGCAAAAACCCAAGTTTGGCGACAGATTGTTGCGAGAGCCAGGCACAAATCTTTCTGAGATGCATTGTTTTATTGGACTGCTATATATAGCTGGCGTGTTAAAGTCTGGTCGGGTCAACATTGATGAGTTATGGAATAACGATGGAACTGGAGTAGAAATTTTTCGAATTGGTATGTCAAAATTTCGTTTTTCGTTCCTACTACAGCATTTGCGATTCGACGATATGGATACCAGAAAGGAAAGACACAAAGCTGATAAATTGGCCCCAATTAGATCTATATTTGATTTGTTCGTTAAAAAATGCAAATCAGCATATACGCCTTTTGAGAATGTCACTATAGATGAAAAGTTGGAGGCATTTCGCGTATACATTCCGAGTAAGCCTAACAAGTATGGTCTAAAAGTATATGCACTGGTGGATTCTAAAACATGCTACGCTTGTAATTTGGAAATATATGTGGGATCTCAACCCCCAGGACCATATGTTCAGGATACTTCTGCTTCAGCCGTTGTTGAAAGACTTGTTGAACTGCTTAGAAATCCAAAAAGAAACTTGACCTGTGATAACTGGTTCACTAGCATTCCATTAGTACGCAATTTATATTCGAATTATAAACTCACTTTTTTGGGAACGATCAGAAAAATAAGCGGGAAATCCCCTTAGAACTTTCGAACCCAGTCAAAAGGCCACTTGGGACAAGTATGTTCGCCTTCGAAAACATAATGACATTGGTTTCATATATCCCGAAAAAAAACAAAAACGTACTGCTAGTTTCAAGTCTACACCACGACGACCGAATTGATGGAGCCACGGGAAAACCCGAGATGATAATCGACTACAACAGCACCAAGGGTGGCGTAGACACACTAGATAAGATGTGTGCAGCTTACGATTGCGCCAGGAATACCAGACGTTGGCCGATGGTGATTTTTTATTCAATGTTGAACATTGCAGGAATTAATTCTGTGGTGTTGTTTTCCTTGCAAAATCCAGGCAAAAACATGCGTCGTCGTAAATTTTTACATATGCTTGCTTCGGAGCTAGTAGAAGATCATATCCGTAATCGTGGATTACAGGCCAATATTCCAAAAAGCATAAGACTTAGAATTTCAGAAATGTTTGGAACACCCGAGGGATTACCACAACCTTCAGCTGCAGATCCGGTAAATGTGAGAGGAAGGTGCGAATACTGTGACAGAAGAAAGAACAGGCCGACACGATTCTCATGTAAAACATGTGGAAAGTTTATCTGTTTGGAACATGTTACTTGCGTATGTGCAGATTGCTATTTACATTAAAATTACATGTTAATGATATAGATAGGTATTTTTAAATTAGTATCATGTATTCCATAACGAGTTTTCTGCATTATTTCTTTCTTTTGTTTTGTATTCAAACATTTTATTTGTTTCGAGTTTTATAAATTTTCTCAATTATTCAAAATAAAGAATTTTTGGTACTTCTTGTGTTTTTGATAAAAACAATTAACTTTTGACAAATTTTGACAAAACAAAAAAATTTTTGAGGCCCATTTTGGAGTGCGGACTCTCAGTCCGGCGGCAGTGATCGGTAACAAAATCGTTACGGCAGTGCCGAAAGGTTAAGATGTCTGTTTTAAGTCGTTTTTATATCTGAACGTCTGAAGACATAAAAAAGACGTCTTTAAGTTATCTTTACTAAGACATCTTTAAGACGTCTTGACTAAGACGTCTTTAACACGTCTTGACTAAGACATCTTAATGTGTTTTAAAACAAGACATCTTAATAACATCTTATGTACGTCTACCTTAATATTTAATAACACTTATTGTAAAAATATATAATCTAATTTAAGGGGTTGAATTTTGTGGTCCAATTCTCTCATGACTTGTAGATAATTAACTACAGACGAACTAAACGCTGTTCATGCTAAAACTTAATATTTTGTACCATTTAAGTAAAATAATTTATTCTTTTTAAAAAAAACTACCAAATTAGCTTATTCACATGGACCTTTCATTTTTTCTCACTCAAAGTCGTTTTGTAATGTTCCCTCAAAATAAATATTTAATACCTCAGTGACAAAATGTTTACCTTATTTCAAAATAACCGCCAAACTCGGAAACGCTAGTAGTTCTGTCCAAGAACGATAAATATCATTCTTGAGTTCTGTCAATCTGTGATCATTTGTACGTTTCTGGTACTTTTTTTCAGGTTAGGTTTGAGGTTAGATTTATCGTATTTGCTACGCCGGCCGATGCCCGATTTCTCTTCAGTCTTCAAGTTGTGAGTTGTTGTAGTGAAAAAAGGTGTATAAAGTGCAGTTATAGTGTTATAGTGTAGTTATAACAGACAAGGTAACTATATCGGTCAATATTTTTTTAATATGAATAAGGAATTCAGGAAATTTTATATGCGCGCCAAACGAGCTCACCGTCCTTATGCAGATAATAAAATGAATGTCATCAAGGAATCTAGTCAACCTAGCCAATTCAGTAAACCTAGCCAATCCAGTCAACCCAGCCAGTCCAATCAACCCAGCCAGTCCAATCAACCCAGCCCAAGTCATGAAAATAATATGAACATGAGTGATTCTGAATCCTCTTCACATTCCTTGAATTTCTCAGAAAATAATTCAGATGAAATCAGCACAAATAACAATTTATGGGCTGATAAACCACTACTGAATTATTCCCAAAACAATCTGAGTTTCAGGGACAGCATAAGAAACTGGGCTGTTCAGCATAAAATTCCCCATAATGCTCTTAATGATTTACTCCAGTTACTCAAAGATCATGCTCCATGTGACTTGCCATTAGATGCTAGAACACTTTTAAACACTCCAAGAAACCTTTTATTAAAAAACATTGAACCTGGCCTTTATTACCATTTTGGTCTAAAAAATTGTCTTGAAAATTTAATTAAAAGTTGTGATAAAACAGTAATTAAAGATAATACAGTTTACTTAAACATAAATATTGATGGGTTACCCCTATCCAAAAGTTCATCAAGCCAAGTTTATCCTATACTCTGCTCTTTGTTTGGCAGTAACCTAGTTGATATAGTAGGGGTTTATCATGGATATGAAAAGCCAAAGGAGGCTAATTTGTTTTTGATGGATTTTGTGACTGATTCTATCAACCTTATAAATAATGGTATTGTTTGTGAAAATCATTTTTACAAAGTTCAAATTAAAACTATTATTTGTGATGCTCCTGCAAAATCCTTTGTTAAATATATAAAAGGTCACACAGGCTACTTCTCTTGCACAAAGTGTTTCATGGAGGGAAACTATATTAATAACCGGATTTGTTTTCCTATATTTAAGGACTTAAAGTTAAGAACTGATGGTGACTTCCGCTTAAAAGTGCAGGAAGAACATCATACAGGTACATCTGTTCTGGAAAATATACCAAAATTTGATATGGTTATAAATTTTCCATTGGACTATATGCACTTAGTATGTTCAGGTGTAGTTAAAAAAACTTCTTTTTCTTTGGTGTTTTGGGAATCCAAGCACCAAAATTTCATTTTCTGATATATCAGCTATATCTACCTCAATGAATGAGCTCTCTCAGTGTGTTCCAGTTGAGTTTAGTAGAAAACCAAGACCTATAAATGAAATGAAAAGGTGGAAAGCAACAGAGTTTCGCCAGTTTTTACTTTACACAGGTCCTATAGTTTTAAAAAAAGTTTTGAGTCAAGACAGATACCTGAATTTTTTGTCTTTACATGTAGCCATTCTTATTCTGTCAAGCTCAGATTATTCTCAATACTTTAACTATGCATCAGAATTATTAGAATATTTTGTTAAGACATTTAAAATTTTACCGAACATATGTCACACAATATTCACAATCTTTTACATTTATCTCATGATGTAAGACATCATGGTCCTCTTGACCTATTTAGTGCTTTTAAATTTGAGAACTACCTTCAGGAAATTCTGAAATCTCTAAGAAAACATGATAAACCCCTTTAACAGATTATTAAGAGACATTCTGAGAGAATTCAAGTAGATATAAAAAAACATAAGTTAAATTATCCAATTTATAGGGATGAGCATTTTGATGGCTATTCACTAGAAAATTTAATTGTCAAAAATCAATTTAAGACAATCCTGTTTAAAAATTTTACAATAAAAATAGATAGTCCAAATAATTATTGTGGATTGAAAAATGGTGCCATTGTAAAAATATATAATGTTTTAAAATTAAATGATGATGATTTTAACATTCTGGGCTGTAAATATTTTAATTTAACTAATTTTTATAATTCTCCAATAGAATCTTCTCTAATAAACATATATAAGTCAAATGGTGAACATTTGGGACCATTAACTTTATTTGATATTGAAAATTTGACTTGTAAATATGTTAAATTACAATTTGATGACAAACTAAATAGCAATAGTATTTTCATTCCTTTACTACATACATTATAATTATTATTACAAACACCTTATTATAACCTTAAAAAAAATTCATTTTCATTGTGAGATATATGTATATCTGAAAAGACACTAGTTTAAAAATAATTTTAATGTAAGAGAATTCCACATATATCAGTTTTTTTGTAATTGACACCTCTTTATTTTATTATATTTGTAGTAAGAATCCCAAGTTTTCTAATATGTTAAACTTTATGGTCTAAAATTGTTACTATATGGGAATGACACAACATATTGAATAAACAAGGTTTTAAAAATTACTACATATTTTGTCAAAATACTTCAATACTTGAGAAAATAACTTATATAATTAAATTTATGTTATTGGCTGACTAATAGGTATATATATACCTATCTCTTAACTTTTCAATTATTTTATAGTATAGTTTATCATTTAATAAAAAGTTTACTTCTGCCAAGCCACATAAAAATTTAGAATTTTTATTAATTCATTAAAATATTAAGTAGGTATTTAAAAAGTTTTGATAGTGGCAATTTTCTTTAATTTTGAAAAATTGAATAAATGCATATGTTTTTAAGCTCAGTAGTTCCCATAGAAATAATTTTAAACCTTTTAATAATTATATAAATAGGCATATACCTTCATTAACATGGATGAAAAAACCTGGACAATAGTACAATTCCTAGATGATTCTACTGTGGAGGCTGTACCATCTACATGGGTACAAGGAGATTTGTGCCATTGGCCCTCTTTTTCAAAATCTAAATTATACACTGCTATAAGAAAAAGCGAACCTCTAAACACATGTTGGCCTAGTCATCGTGTAAAAATTTTTAGGAATGCTACATTTGGTAAGTTTAAATTCATGTTTTACCTTTAAATGTAAAGAAATTATTTTAACAATTTATCCTAAATTTAAAAATATTTTTCTGTCATTCTTTTTAGGTGATTATGGCAAAGCCAGGCTAAAAGCTGAAGAAAAAAGTGATCTAAACACAGATGCAGGAGGGACTGACCAAGAATATAGCAAAAGGAAACGTGTTCAAAAAATACTTTCTTCCAGCGAAAGTAGTTTGGATAGTAGTGGCGAAATATCTATTCCACGACCACCTCAAGTTAAGATATTAAATAACAAAGAAATTAAAAGTAAGATATATTTCATATTTTACAAAAAAAATTTAGATAATATTCTTTATATCTTTTAGGAAAAGAGCAGGTTAATATTTTCACTTTTTAAGGGACAATGTAAACAATTCTAGGAAATGTTAGTCAAAGTATTAAAAATGTCTAGCAATTATATTTAAATTATTTAACAAATTAACCTGAATATTTCCCTCATGTATAATATATGTCATAAGAGGAATGCAATTATCGAAAAATTACAGCGGTAATTGCACTGCGAAAACATCCCGTCGTCATGACACCAAGCGAAAACATCCCGTCGTCATGACACCGAAAAATTACAGCGGTAATTGCACTCCGAAAACATCCCGTCGTCATGACACCAATAACAACAACACTGACTGACAATACTGATAAATGTCAGATATACTTCAAAAAGTAAAAAAATGTTTATTCGTGAAATATTCCATTGAATTACACTCGTGCATAAAAATGACCAGATAATTTTACATTCAAGCGTGTTATCTATAAAAATTGCACTCCGTTTTTTTCACATTTTGTAAAAGAGCCCTCCTCCTTCGGAGTCGGGCTCTTTCGCCAAAATATGAAAAAAATCTCGTGCAATTTTTAGATAACACGCTTTCTTGCAAAATTATCGGTAATTTTTATGCACTTGTGCAATTATAACCGATAATCAACCTTGTAACATTTTTTAAAGACCTTTTTGGCTTTGATTTTTTTTTCCTTGAGTTGTGACTATTCTTAAAATAAAATTTTATCCTATTTATGTATTATAAAAAATAATACTTTATTAGGTTTAAATATATAAATAAACTTGTTCTCCATTTCCACATGTTTTAATCTTTACTAATCCTTATTTTTAAGATACTGTAATGGTTGATAAAGAGGAAGATATATTTTCTAAAAACGCTTTACCTCCCCTCATATTCATGGAAAAAGGTACAACCTAAAAATATCTTAATTTTGTCATTTGTTCCATATATTTTTTTTTGTTTTAGATCAAGGACTGAAAACTATTATGGAACAAAACCATGTTATAAGGAGTATGCTTGGTGAAACCTTATTAGAAATTAAAAAATTAAGGGCAGAGTTAAAAAAAAAAAACAGTTGATAATTGAATCATCTAGTTTCAAAACCCGACAAATCCATTTTTGGAGAAAAATGAGTTTAATACGTCATTGGATTCGTCTTCCAGTTCTCTACCATCTAATATAATATTCACACTTCAAATCACCGCAAATCCAAGCTACATTTGCATTTAAAATATGGAGTTGGTTTCAAAATCCGACAAATCCGAGAGACGTTAAAATCAAATGCCAACAAATCCACACCAGCCAATCACAGCAATCTTCTAAAGTCACGCGACTGCAATACGTATGAATTTGTTTTGTCTGCGCCATTTGTTTATGTTCTAACAGTCAGAGTATACAAAGTAGTAGTGTTGTCCAGTTTGTTTTATAATTTAAATTTAAAAGCTAATTATTTTACATTATATATTTAATACTCAAACAATGGCAGAGTATATTGGAGAGGTTCCTAAACCAGTGACTCCAGACAGAGCTCGCAAAAGAGTTTCCCAACCAAGAACATGGAAGCGAGCAGTACAAAAGGAGGAAAGGTAAACAATCTCAATTCTATTTTTAAACGAAACAAAAATGTACAGAATTTTTTTTCTCTCCTTAGATACAAAGCCAAAAGCTTGCCGTCATATCCAACTTGTCAACACTCTACAAAATCTTATCGGTGCAGTACACTGTTGATGCGTGATATATAACAATTTCATCAAATTTTATATTCGCATAAAGATAAGATAGGCCAGGATAACTTTATAATAAAATTTTGCGCGACAAAAAATATAAAACGCCAAGGGCGTACAGGAAATAGGAATTATAGGAAAACCTACTCCGTAAAATACTATATCGGTCTTTTAGATTCAGCCAAAAAAATCCCTGTATGCCAGAAAGCCTTTCTTGATGTTTTGAAAGTAAAGGATCGAGTACTTGGCGTACTAAAACGATTTCATGAAGGACAACACATGGCACGCGAAAACAGGGGAGGTTATCGCAAGACTCAAAAATTTTCTGAAAAAAAATCTTCTGTAATGAAATTTATTGAGCAATTTAAAACTGTTGAATCTCATTACTGCAGAAATAGGAGCAGCAGAACATATTTATCTTCGGATTTAAATATATCAAAAATGTGGCGACAATACTACCGGGAAGTTGAAATGGGATCTACGTACGTTATGGTGAAAAAAAGTTATTTCCGGCATATTTTCAATACCTGCTACAATATTGGTTTCGGTTCCCCAAGAACTGATGTTTGCTCTACATGCCTTCAGTTAACAGAAAAAATCAAAGTGGAAAAAGATGAGCAACTTAAAAGAAAACTTATGATTGAGAAGCGCGTACACAAATTACGAGCAAAAGCATTTTTTGATTCACTCAGAGAAGAAAGGCAAGGTCTCAAAATAATTTCGTTTGACTGTCAAAAAAATCAAGCAATGCCGAAGATTCCTGATCAATCTGTTTATTACAGTCGGCAGTTGTATACGTATAATTTTGCCGCCGTTACAGGTACATCACATTCTCCATTGTCCAAGGAAAATGTGAGTTTATATTCATGGACTGAGGACCAGCATTCAAAAGGAGCCAATGAAATTGC
Source organism: Ophraella communa (assembly GCA_035357415.1). Taxonomy (NCBI): domain Eukaryota; kingdom Metazoa; phylum Arthropoda; class Insecta; order Coleoptera; family Chrysomelidae; genus Ophraella; species Ophraella communa. The sequence goes on along the minus strand of CM068990.1, from coordinate 24,477,057 downwards.
TAGTGCCGTTTTTCACAAATTGAGTACCACTAACTTCGAAAACATCGATACTGTTCGGCTTGTTGCCGATGGCTGTGGGGGGCAAAACAAAAACACCATAATGATAACAATGTGCATCAAATGGCTAAGTGTACATGCACCCCCCTATGTTAAGAACTTGGAACTTATATTTCCCGTGTCTGGACATTCCTTCATTCCCCCAGATAGAGTCTTTGCACGAATCGAGAAAGTTATAAAAAGGAAAGACACCATCGTTTCTCCAGAAGAGTTTCTCGAAATATTCAATGACCATGGGACTGTTTTTGTTCTGGGCCGTGATGTGACTGTTCACGACTGGAAAAAGGACTCTCAAACTACCATCAAACCTCCTGCACAGTGGCACTTCCGGTTTAACATGAGTAAAAGGTTTTTACTGAGACGAGGACCAAATAGGACAGTAACAATTCGAGGAGAACAATCCTATAAATCTGATCTTGGGGAATACAAGTCAGTTTTTAAAAAAGGTAAATCGGTTGGGAGTATCTTACAATCTGTAGTTCTGAGCGGCGTACGACCTAATAAGGAAAAGCTAAAAGACGTTAAGGTTTTACTGGAAAAACATTGGGGTAAAAATTGGAAAGAAATAGAAAACCTTAAATACTACAAAGACGTTATTGAAAAATACTACGATGTCCCAGATGATGGAATTTCAGAGGAACCCGAATGCAGCAGTACTAATTTGTGTGAATCAGTTGACGAGATCCCGGACTTGATAGTTTAGTTTTCAAAAAATATTGTATTGTATTAAGGCTCTTTTGATAAAATAACTATTTCAAAAAATTATTTGTTTTTAAATGTTTCGGTATCAAAACCCGTCAAATCCATGAGCGTTATTTGCAAAACCCGACAAATCCAAAGTTTAATATCAAAACCCGACAAATCCATTTTATTTATTAAAATTTCGACTACAGTTATGTGTTTTTGGAAAAAATAAATACATTTTTCAATAAAACAATTTGGCCTCTAATAGCTTGCAAAATATTTACACAGTTAGTCAATAGTAATGACATGAAACAGTTTTCTTCAATTTCCCAACATTTGACCTCAGTGGATTTGTCGGGTTTTGAAACTAGTTGATTCAATTCATCCCAAAATTTTTTTTCTAAATATCCGGAAATTACATTTCCTATACAGCTAATAGAAGATTTTGATAAGTTGGAAAGTATTCTTTATGGCAAAGACTTTGAAAATGCAGTAAGTGTACCTAGAGTGAAAAGCTAAATATTTTTTAAAAATACTAATCATTTTATAGGTCAAGGAAATATCAAAACTCGGTGGGAGTAATGTATACAATTTTGTTAAAAGAAGTATGGCAACCTTAATTAGCAATGATATTGCCTTAGCCTTCAGCTTCTATGGAAGAAAAGGGAAAAGGCCATTTAATCACACAAATCTATTAAAACTTGTTATAGGTAAGCATCATTTTTGACAGAAGTTAAAAAGTTCTCCCTTTAATTACTTATTTTAAATTTTTATTAAAAAATAGAAAAGAACGCAAACAATATGTCTTATAATCACAATTAAATGGTTTTGAATATTAAAAATTAAATCTTAAATTTATTATTTTAGAATTTATTTCCAGCGGTTGCTGAGAAGGCAGAAATTACGAAGAGCCAAGCTTAAGTGGAAAGGGCTGTAGCAACATGGCTAAGAAGAGCTTCAGATAGGCGTTCTTCAATTCAAAAAAAAATTTTTAATAATAATAATTAATTTTTTTCACTCAGACCAGGAAAGAGAGGTCTATTTCTGTTTAGCAGCATTGACACTTTATCAACGCTAAAGCGTTGAAGTGTTAATAAGGTTCAGTATAAATCCCCTCCTCTTCGCTGGTCTGCTATATTATATTGTAAGGGCCATTCTATAATTGAATAAATTTATTATACAAAATTTTAAAATTCTAGTTTTTGTTCTTAAAAAACTCGACGTTTTTATGTCTTAAATTTATAAAAAATGACGTCGATAAGACGTCTTAAAGATATCGAGTTATGTCTCATAACTCGTCGTTTTAATGTCTTTAGAAGGTCTTATATTGGTCTTACTAAGACGTCTTATAAGACGTCTTGATTGTTCACAAATCTATAAAAAACGACATCGATAAGACGTCTTAAAGATATCTAGAGGCGTTTACAAGACGTACATAAGACGTCTTGAATGTCTGATCATGACATCTTTAAGATATTTTTAAGACGTCTTTGTGCTATCTGGGTATATATATATATATATATATACTTGTTATGTAGTATTTTCTTGGGCTCATAGGTCCGGAAATAATAAACTATTATTTTTTACATTTTATTAGTTCTTGACGTTTCACTCATAATTTGGAGCATTTTCAAAAGACTGAATTTAAATATTGTAAGTATTCACAAAGATAAAATCAACTAATTAAAGTAGGTAACATAAAAACTGACAATAAATAAAAATAACTACTATACACATTGAACACATTAAAATTTTAGTAAAATATACAAGTACGCACCTCAGAAAAATTGTTATAAAGATTGTCTTAAAATATTATTTTATTAGATTATAATACAGTTGACTTAAATTTTTAATATCTTTTCTATCATTAACACAGTTATCGTCCTTTTTAATGTAAATCATTTCTTTAAAAACTAATTTATGATAATTGGAGTCACGATCTAAAATTTTGGTGTTTTTATAATCAAATTCATGTTTTTCATTTTGTTTATGTTTGTGTAGAGCTGTTGAAACACTTTTTGTGTATTTATGTCCGTTAATTCTGTTCTCCAAGTATTGTGTTGTCATTCCTATGTAATTTTTTGGACAGTTTGAGCATGGAATTGAATATATTACATTGGATTGTTTATTAAAATTTATATGACCTTTTAAGTTTGTATATAAACATTTTAAATTGTTTTTAGATCTGTGACATACAGTAATATTATGTTTAGAAAGAATATGTTTTAATTTTTCTGATAGCTGATTTGTATATGGTAAAGCTACATATGTTTTTTCTTGACATGAACTTGTATTATTTATTGTTTTTCTGTTATTACTATTATAAATTTTATTTGTACGTTGTTTGATAATTTTGTTTATTAGAGTTATTGGGTATAGATTATTAATTAAAACTTGCCTAAGATTTTTTAGAATTTCGGGACGATATTCTGGAGATGTTAATTTAATAGCCCGATCAGTTAAACCTATTCCATGCTCAAACTGTCCAAAAAATTACATAGGAATGACAACACAATACTTGGAGAACAGAATTAACGGACATAAATACACAAAAAATGTTTCAACAGCTCTACACAAACATAAACAAAATGAAAAACATGAATTTGATTATAAAAACACCAAAATTTTAGATCGTGACTCCAATTATCATAAATTAGTTTTTAAAGAAATGATTTACATTAAAAAGGACGATAACTGTGTTAATGATAGAAAAGATATTAAAAATTTAAGTCAACTGTATTATAATCTAATAAAATAATATTTTAAGACAATCTTTATAACAATTTTTCTGAGGTGCGTACTTGTATATTTTACTAAAATTTTAATGTGTTCAATGTGTATAGTAGTTATTTTTATTTATTGTCAGTTTTTATGTTACCTACTTTAATTAGTTGATTTTATCTTTGTGAATACTTACAATATTTAAATTCAGTCTTTTGAAAATGCTCCAAATTATGAGTGAAACGTCAAGAACTAATAAAATGTAAAAAATAATAGTTTATTATTTCCGGACCTATGAGCCCAAGAAAATACTACATAACAAGTATATATATAAATATGGTCCAAGAAAAAATCTTGTAATAGAATTTATAATTTGCAAGGGCTTAAATTGCAAATAAATCTGCCACAAACATGTCATTTTATGAAACTATACATAGAAATCATGGATTAGCAGTTGTTACAACTATGAAGTCAATAACCAATTCATTCAGAAAGCTAGCCAATCAGAAGAACCGACGAATATTTTTATTACGATGCAAGGACACTGGAACCCATCCCAGGTTTTTGAATTTTAATGTTAATCATATTAATATGACAGGTGCGTACCTTAAAGAGAAATTTAATAATATTATAAATACTACCAAATCTAAGCTTATTAACTTAAGTATTACTGAATCTGTTTATAACATCAAACAATTAGAGAAAAATATAGAAATAAATACCAAAAAATTAAAAGATAGTATTCCTAGTGATTTGTATGTTGATTATTTTAGAATAGAAAAAGAAAAATTTGAAAAACAATTTCTTAAAATTAAAAAAAAAACAACAAAAAATTTAACAACCTAATATCAGTTAACATGCATAATAATAAATGTGAAATTAATAATGATAATTGGATAGAGAATATTTCAGATACTAATATACCAAATGACATCACTAAAGTTTTAGCATTAGGAAAAAATTTTGCATTACCATATTCTAATGAAAATAATTTACCATATACAGAATATATTGCCAGTATTGAGTCTGTCATTTCTCATAAACCTGATACAATTAAAGAAAACATTAGAGCCGATATTGTAAATGTTATTACCAACCATAAACTTAAACTTCGACATAAAAATCCAAAATCTAACATTTCTCAAAAAATTGTCCAAAAGAAATTAAAAAAACCAAAGAATTCATTAAATGCAATCCGCAGATAACAATTTTACAACCTGACAAATGTAATAAAACAGTAATTATGAACACGGAAGACTATAATAAAAAAATATTTGATATATTAAATGATAAAAACGTTTATAAAAAAATAAAGTTAGATAAAACCAAAGTATTTCAAGATAAGAATAACAAATTTATTAAAAATCTTTTAGATAACAACTCTATTGATAAAAATGATGCCAAAAAACTACAAACACACAATGCATTATCACCAAAAATATACGGACTTCCAAAATTACATAAACCAGGAATACCATTACGTCCAATAGTTTCATATGTACAATCCCCTTTCTACAAATTGTCCAAATATTTATCTAATTGTTTATCAAAAATAACCAAAAACAGTTTTTACATTAAAGATTCATTTGAGATTAAAGAAACCTTGAATAATATAAATATTACAAACAATCACAAAATCATTTCACTAGATGTTATCTTTATGTATACAAATATCCCAAATAATTTAATAATAGAAGTTTTAAACGAAAAATGGTCCTTACTCAAACAATATACTTCCCTTTCACTTGATGAGTTTTTAGAAGGTATTATGCTTATCCAGGACAACAATTATTTTCAATATGCTGATCAATTTTACCAACAAATAAAAGGTTGTACAATGGGCTCACCCATATCATCCAGTTTAGCACAAGTTGTGATGGAGTATTTGGAAGAGAAAGTGTTAAATAGCTTAAATTTTGAGGTGTTGTTATTTAAAAGATATGTTGATGACTGTTTAGCTATTATACCAAAAAACCATATTGATGATTTTGTGAATGCATTTAACGGATTTAACTCAAATATTAAATTTACTGTTGAGGTGGAAAAGGATAATATTATTAATTTCTTAGACCTATCAATAATAAGAACTCAATGCAATAAAATAAAAACTAAACTTTTTAATAAAAACATTTGGTCAGGACGATATTTAAACTATAATTCATGTCATTCTAAAGCCCAAAAAAATAGTGTAATAATAGGTTTAACTGATCGGGCTATTAAATTAACATCTCCAGAATATCGTCCCGAAATTCTAAAAAATCTTAGGCAAGTTTTAATTAATAATCTATACCCAATAACTCTAATAAACAAAATTATCAAACAACGTACAAATAAAATTTATAATAGTAATAACAGAAAAACAATAAATAATACAAGTTCATGTCAAGAAAAAACATATGTAGCTTTACCATATACAAATCAGCTATCAGAAAAATTAAAACATATTCTTTCTAAACATAATATTACTGTATGTCACAGATCTAAAAACAATTTAAAATGTTTATATACAAACTTAAAAGGTCATATAAATTTTAATAAACAATCCAATGTAATATATTCAATTCCATGCTCAAACTGTCCAAAAAATTACATAGGAATGACAACACAATACTTGGAGAACAGAATTAACGGACATAAATACACAAAAAATGTTTCAACAGCTCTACACAAACATAAACAAAATGAAAAACATGAATTTGATTATAAAAACACCAAAATTTTAGATCGTGACTCCAATTATCATAAATTAGTTTTTAAAGAAATGATTTACATTAAAAAGGACGATAACTGTGTTAATGATAGAAAAGATATTAAAAATTTAAGTCAACTGTATTATAATCTAATAAAATAATATTTTAAGACAATCTTTATAACAATTTTTTCTGAGGTGCGTACTTGTATATTTTACTAAAATTTTAATGTGTTCAATGTGTATAGTAGTTATTTTTATTTATTGTCAGTTTTTATGTTACCTACTTTAATTAGTTGATTTTATCTTTGTGAATACTTACAATATTTAAATTCAGTCTTTTGAAAATGCTCCAAATTATGAGTGAAACGTCAAGAACTAATAAAATGTAAAAAATAATAGTTTATTATTTCCGGACCTATGAGCCCAAGAAAATACTACATAACAAGTATATATATAAATATGGTCCAAGAAAAAATCTTGTAATAGAATATATATATATATATATATATATATATATATATATATATATATATATATATATATATATATATATATATATATATATATATATATATATATATATATATATATATATATATATATATATATATATATATATATATATATATTTGTGTAATGAACACTTTGATGACGATTTTTCATAAAACATGAACAGTTCGGTGATTTTTGGTCATTTTGATGACGGTCATCAATCTGTATTCATCTAAGATGTGCATTTTGATAACTGTCACTGAATTAATTTCTTCCAAATATAAAGGTTTCTTCAGTGACAGTCATGAAAGTGTTCACATTATACAACATGGCTAATTCAAATGCGTTGTCAAACTGTTCAATTCGTTTTAGTATGGGCTGTTTGATAACCGACTGTTAATTGTAGATAAGTGAAGGTGTATTATCAAAGAATACACCAACTAACAAGAAGCGAAAGCCGGCGAAAATCCTTTGATGTTTGTAGGGCCAAAATGTATGACCTTGAAAAACTGAAATTGGCGGATATCTACGTTTTTACACTGAGAGAAATACAATAAATGGTTACGTATTTAATGGTTACAAGGAGAAAAATAATATACTATTAATTCTAAGTATAAGTGTTTTTAGGTCTTAAGTGGTGTATATATAGAGTAGGTACCAATAAAAAAAAATATTTTTTTTTATTTTTACAGTTTCTACAAATGAGATAACATAGTTATTTTTCGATTTTGTTTATGTTCCCTTTTCTTTTTGCTGTTCAGATCATTATTAGAATATTTAAGAGAATAATAAATTTTTAATCTTATAAATAACTTAATTACATATTCCAGTGGGAATAAATTACATGGATGTTTAAAATGAATCTTTATCATTTCCTTGAACATTGAATGAGATATACATTTTTATGTTGAAATGTTTTCAAATGATGCTGTAAATAGCAATTCTAATTTATAAATATATTCAACAAATTCTACATTGGGAGCTCTTAATCCTCCAAAAGTACTAGTGTCCTTGTACGCTTTAAGATATGTCAAAATATTATCAATATTCTTTGGTTCTACCAGAATTGACAACTATCTTAATCATGGCGGCTTTAGCAATGCGCAAACAAAATATAATTTGAGAGAAGCCCTTACTTTCGTTTCTTGTTAGTTGGTGTATTCTTTGGTATTATGCTTAATCTGATATGACAGTCAGTAAAGTGCTTCTGTATATAAGTATAATAGGGCGTTTCAAAAAAAAACCAGGCTCAAAAGTTTCGTTTAGATGCCAAAATAGGCCTGTGAAAATATGAGCCCTTAATATTAATATTAAGGTAGTCCGCATCGCACTTTTCGATTTCCCATAAGAATAACACAGGAAAATTTTTTTTTTCTTTTGATTTTTATAACTAATGAACGATATATTGTATTGCAATACCCATTCATTACTTTTGTAGAGAATTTAACGCTCTACAAAAAAGGTTTGAAGTCAATTTTTGATAAATCAACTCAGTCAAAAGTTATTTAAGATCAAAGTTTAACTTACCCTCAATTCAGCTGTTTTATTGACTGATTTGGCAAAATATTGTTTTTAGAAAAATTGAAACCAAAATATTTTACAAAATATCAATTAGACTACTGAAAACTATTAATCTTTATTTCCTGCTGTATAGTAAACGTGGACAGAGTACTTAAAACGAATTATCATTGACAGTTAACCCGACATTTGAAAATTCTGGTTGTTGAAAATTAACAAAAATCATTGAATTGAGATCATTTTCTTTAACATTAGTTTGAAGTTTTTTTTTAACATTGGTTTGGAAATTATTTAAACTAAACAACAGTTTAAAAAATTCTACTTAAACATTTCTTAATAAAATAATTCACGACAGGTGTTCTATGTAATATCAATTGATGAAAAATTTATTTAAATGTGATTTAAATTTGTGAAGTATATTGGTAGTACCATTGTCTATAGACAATGGTAGTACAATTATTTTGGCAATGTCATTTCAAAATCCATAACTAGATGGCGCTGAGGGTAAATGTCATCATGTCATTAGTTTAATTTATTGTTTTGATATTTATTTTAATTTAATAAACGTATTGTTTACACAAGTTGTGGGCATTCGTGAGTAATTAGTGAGTATTAATAATTTTAAAATATAAATTTCTATTGTGAATTACATTATTACGTGAAAAATGGTTAAATTGATTAATGTTATTGGTGATCTAACTGAGAATTTTATTGGACATAAACTTCCTACAATAAAAGAGGTTATAGCGGTATTTTTTTATCAAAAAAATATTCTTAAACTAAATTATAAAAAAAGTATACTAATAACGATTGATAAACTTGATCTTATATGGTCTGAAGCTGGCATCCCAACGTGTGGGAAAAAATATGCCTTAAAAAAATTAGAAAACATATTAGAGGAAGACAAAAAATTACAAAAATGTTCTCGACGAAGACGGTCTGCTACTCAGAAAAAAAATGAAGCAGTTTTTTATCAAAAATTGACAAAGTTATTCGATATTGCCAAAGTAAATGTCGAAAAATATGATAAAAAATTGATAATAAAAAATTGATGATAAAAAATTGTTTTTATCCGGTCAACGTTCAAAAAATAGATTTGGTTTCATTAATAATAATGTTGGATTGAATCCAGAAGAAAATCCTGACGATGCTATGGACGTAGAGCCTGTTGGTAAGTTCTGAACCAACTGCTACTTTAATTATTCATTTATTACTATTATCATATACTTTGAATTAATGTTTTCAGATACAAATGAACCTGAGCCTAACGTCGCTTTAGCAACCCAAAAATCTGCAATATTTAAATCGAACTTATCAGTTACAACAAGTCATGTAACTACTGATGTATCTGATTTTGAAAGTCAACTCAGCCAACCAAAACAAATTCCAAAAATTGATGTAATGACACCTGAACTCTGTGCTGCACTCGATCGATCAAAAGTCACTCATAGGAATGCCATTTTCATTTTAGCTGCTGCGTACAAAAGTGTTGAAATTGATTTGTCAACTCTAAATTTGAGTTACAGTACAATTTACCGAGCGCGAAATAAACATAGATCAAATATTGCTAAGGATCTTAAATCAGAATTTCACAAAGACGATCGTTATGTAGTGCATTGGGATGGAAAAATTCTTAGTGATATTAAGGGTACAGAAACTGTAGACCGTATTGCAGTTCTCTTATCAGTTTCTGGGGTTGATCAACTTCTTGGAATTCCAAAAGCTGACGATGAAAGTGCTCTTAAACAAGCTTCAGCTGTTATTGAAACTTTGAACCAGTGGGAAGTTGCTCCGTATGTAAAAGCAATGTGTTTTGATACGCCACCTGTAAATACTGGTACAATTCATTTAATGTTTATAATTTTTATGAAGCTCGGATGTTTGATTTTATCTTTGTATCTTTTTTTGATTCAGGTATTCACAAAGGAACTTGTGTTATGATCGAAAAAGCACTTGGCAGAAAATTAGTTTGGCTTCCATGTCGCCATCATATAATGGAGATTATTTTGAAGGGAGTTTTTGAAGTTTTTTGGAAAACAACATCTGGTCCTAATGTTCCAATATTCGTTAGATTCAAAAGTTAGTGGAACAAAGTTGACCAATCCGATTATAAAAGCGGAATGGAAGATGAAATTATCGCAAATACTTTAACAGGAAAAAAAACAGAAATTGTTACTTTCATTAACAATTGCTTACAAGTACAAATTTTTCATTGCTCTTATTAAGACTTTTTAATTCCTAACTTTCAGTTAATTATTTATTTTTTCTTTTTTTCAGATGTCACAGCCTCGAGATGATTATCGAGAGCTTTTACTCTTATGCTTAGTATTCCTTGATAGTTCTTCGTTTCCTTTAAACGACCTGGTGCCATGCACCATGCGAGATGGATGTCAAAGGCCATCTATAGCTTGAAAATATTTTTGTTTCGCCATCAGTTTAATCTTTTAGCTCAAGAAGAGAAAAATTTACGTCGAATTTGTATTTTTGTGATTTTATTTTATATTAGAGTATGGTATAATTCAACTTCTGCTATCCAAGCGCCGAACAATGACTTAGAGTTCATGAAGAATTTGATTTACTCTAAAAATATAGATCCACCGGTGTTACAGCGAGCTTGACAGAAAATGATTGAGCACTTGTGGTACTTAAATGAAGAATTGGTCATACTCTCATTATTTGACAGTAACGTATCTGTTGATGTGAAGAAAAAAATTGTTATGGCAATTAAAAATCGAGAAAGTTCTTCACCAATGCGTCAACGGTATGAAGTTACTGAAAAAAATCTAGAATCTTTACTGCAAAAAGATTTGAGTGACTTTGTCTCCAAAAATTCCGTAGAGTTATTCAGCAAATTCGATTTGCCATGCGATTTTTTAGAAGATGATGTTTCAACATGGTGCAATAATGATTCATATAAGGTATGTTTAGAACATTTTAATACCTTAAAAGTGACAAATGACGTAGCTGAACGAGGGGTCGCTTTGATTGAGGAATTCAACAACTGCCTCACAAAAGATGAAGAACAACTGCAATACTTATTGCAAGTAGTTCGTGAACATCGGCTGAGATATTCTAATTATAATAAGACAACTCTACAGCAAGATCAATTTAATGCAAATGTATAAAAAATATTTTTAGATACAAAAATTTCAAATTTATTAAAATTAATATATTTCTAAATTGTTATAAGCAATAAAAACTTAAAAACACTGATAACTTTTCAAAACATACATAAAATTTCAGCTATTTTCAAACGCAAATTATATAAAAATATTTTTTGAATAAAATTACACCAATATTCAAGAACGAAAGATAATAGTTGTAATTTTTTTTAACGCTGAGAACTTAGAAATAAACTTTTAATTTGTTTTAAAACCCGTAAACTTATAAATTTGAGAGTATTATAAAAAAACAGCTGAATTGAGGGTAAGTCAAACTTTGATCTTGAATAACTTTTGACTGAGTTGATTTATCAAAAATTGACTTCAAACCTTTTTTGTAGGGCGTTAAATTCTCTACAAAAATAATGAATGGGTATTGCAATACAATATATCGTTCATTAGTTATAAAAATCAAAAGAAAAAAAAATTTTTTTCCTGTGTTATTCTTATGGGAAATCGAAAAGTGCGATGCGGACTACCTTAATATTAATATTAAGGGCTCATATTTTCACAGGCCTATTTTGGCATCTAAACGAAACTTTTGAGCCTGGTTCCGAGGTTTTTTTTTTGAAACGCCCTAAAGTATAAATATAAATTTTGGTGATAATTATCAAAGTGACCAATGTATATAACAAATTGAAATTTAAACAATTTGTAAATATAGTGAGGATATATTTGGGATAGGTATGTATGTTGATAAATAATGTGGTTAAATTATTTTATTTAATTTATTTTGTAAATTACATAAAACGGAAACCTAATAAATAAAAAATATATAAACTGTTGGACCTAAAAAAGAAAAATAAATGGTTCGTATCCGTGAAAACAATGAATTATAAATAAAAGTAAACCCTTGAAATTAAAAAAAAAAATTGTTTATGAAGTTTTCAATGAGATTAATTCACATTGCATTTTCTTTTTCTTTTTTCATTCGATGCCCACGAACTGAGGATCAAGTTCGTGCGATGCCCGGATTTTCTTTTAAGAATGTTCTAATGGCGCTTGTCGGTGGTAACTTGTTCGATGTAATCCAATTTCCAAATGCTTCCATTGCTAATGATTTTTCTATAGCAGTCCAGCGATTTTTTTTAATTTTTTTGGGAATTACAACTTTACCAGGCTCTTTTGAGAATTTTTCTCCACGTTGGTTAAAGTCATCATCATCAGAGGATGTTTCTGTATCCGTGCTATGAGGACCCTTCTTCTTATTATATTTTTGTTTTGGTGCACGTCGAAAAGTGGAAGAAGGCCCTACCTCTTCATATTGGCTTTTAGAAACCCCAGGATCATCATTTGATAGCAATATCTCATTTTCTTTATTAAAATTTTCATCGGCATAGCCAACAGCCTTTCGTAATCGTTTGGCAACACCAATGACGTCTCGAGTCATCACAGATCGTCTGTAATGAGACCTATGTATTGCCTCATGATGGCCCATAAAGTTTGCTATGTCGACAATCTCGTTTTCGTTTATATTTTCTACAGCACAGGTCGTGGCCATATGTTTTCTCAAATACGTCCCACGCAATCTTTCGGGATTTTTAGCTCCACATTCGTTTGAGAAATGTCTTAGGAGTACACAAGCCCTGAGATACTTGAAATTTTGACCTATGAATCCTGGTATACCGAAAAGGTATGGATTTCCTGCAGGTATCTTCGCACGTTGACGATATTCTAATAATAAATCAATACAATTTTTTATGTCAGTATCAATGAGAACGGGAACCTCTCGTTGGAGTTTTCCAACTATGACAAATCTACCATATTCACTCGCCATTGTTTTTTGGTCAGCGGTAAGTTGACCAAAAGCTTCAGGATGATCTGTCTCGTTGATTTGCTCGTACGATTTGAGATCAGCAATGGCGGTGCGTTCAATTTCACCTGCGCGTTTTCGATTAAAAACCATAATCGAAATCAATGTGTATTTTGCTAAATTGAGCCAATTCTCGAACGAAAATCCTTCTCGAAGTGCCACGGCAGCAGCCTTACGGTTGTTGTCCAAATATTTTGATAATTTTTTTATATCTTCAGTCGTTGGCAATGGCTTAGCTTGTTGACGATGTTTTTTTGCTTGATCTTCTAATGCTACGCGACTTACAGCATCGTGATATTGGGCCCCATGTAAAAATAAATATTTATCCACTAGTTTCTCATTCTCCTCGTCCACTTTTTCAATGTATATTATTTTTAACAACTTTGCAGCCGTTTTAATGTACGTACCCAGATTGGTGACGATTGAAGTGACAGCATGTTCACCAGTTTTATGGTTGAATCCAGATAATGTTCTTACAGCTTGCAAAAGAGTTTGATAGAATTTTGGATGGAAAATTGATTTCAGATCAGAAATTTCCGGTTTTAGTTCTCGCATGATTTTGAGTAATCTTCCGAGTGTCCTAAGACGGTTACGAATCATTTCGTCATTTTGTGGTTTTCTGTATTTCTCGCAAAGAGCATTACCTAATCTGATAATTAACTCATCGTATCTGATTAGGCGGACGATGTCATCGTCTCTGTATACGGAGAAAATATCGACGAGACGGTTGCTTGCATCACGATGGAGCTGACCTTCGACCCGCTTAGAAAGAATAACATTCGTTCTGGTTCCTTTGGCTGTATGCCCAAGACATGCTTGTCGATGTCGTCGAATTGTTTTTAAAGAAAACTGTATTTTGCAATTATGGCAAGGTGCATACTCGAGAGCACTACGCTCCTTCTTAGGGCGTCGGGCTACAATCAAATTTCCTGTACTGTTAAAAATCTTGTTCGTGTTGTACAAATTATTACCATCAGCTCTCAATTTTTCTATTAATTTTTTTCTTTCGGGGTTTCCCGGTGGAAGCATAGAAAATTTTTTCACGTCGGGTTCATTTTTGTGAACGTTTTGGAGATGGCGACTGATCACACACTGTAACGTTTTACAGTAAAAACAAAAATTCTGTTTTGTACGCTTGGAGTTCGATTTAACGGTGAGAAGTTCTTTATTAATCGAGCCAGTCACTCTCGGTAATGATAAATCAGCAGGAAGAGATGACTCGGAAAACTCGTTAAATCCTGTGATTTCCGTTTCATTCGTACTATTTTCTCCGAGTGATGATTGTACCCATGTAGAATCAGCAAGTGGAATTGCCGATAAATCGCTAAACTTATTTTCAGTGGTTCTCTCCTGTTCTTCACCGGTGAGGATATGGTTAGAAAGACAAATGTCATTCACGATAATTGAATTTACATCAAAATAATCAAAAGATTCATGGTTACGGATATTTTCTGTTTCGAGTCCGATCATTTCGGGATCGACTAATTCATTCATGATGTCGTCTACTGTGATAATGCCATTGTTGTCCTTCAGCACTTGATCGTGGTTTTCCCGTGATTCACCTTGAGATGAAGTCTTTACATCGGTCTCTAAAAAATATTCAAGGAATGTACAAACTGCTACCAAAATAACCATGCAATGTTCAGTCGAAGCATAAATATAAATATTGTCATTTTCAGTTCAGTAATAGATATTTACGTTACTATACTTTTACAGTACGAGTGTGATGTTTACGGAATTCGAAACGAGTACTGTAAAGGTTTACGGGACGTGTGACGTATAATATTTTATTACATACTGTACCCTAAAACACAAAAGAACGGTGAAAAAATAAAATATTAATATATTTATTGGCGTTGGCTATATCTAAAATTTGAATTCAATGCCAAGATAACTTGCATGTAGTTGGTAACCATAGAAGCATAATATTATTGCTTTTAAAATCATGTAATATTATACTGTCAGTGATTGTCATTATCCCATTTTCATGAAATGGCTCAAGATCCATTCATTCCTGGGAACGAAAATATAACCGTTAATAAATATAGGAATGAGTAAGTTCTGTTTATTGTTTTGCTGTTGAATTTCAATAAGTTTATATTCATATGTTTAAAACCTAAGGGAGTTGTTTTTAATATGTAGAAGCTCAAATTTCATTACAGGATAGTAGCATGTAAAGAAATATATTAGGTGCTACTATCCGGTAAAATTCTATTTTTTGGATTGAAATCAAGTATGTAAAGGTGTGTTTTGGGTACAGTATTAAATTAAAAAGTATATATAGATAACAAAATCTCAATGATTATTACCTTCATTGTCACTTGATGGTGCATACTGTAACTCAACTGGAGGTGGAGTATTTACCAAGGCTTCTAAAAAAATAGCTGTAAATATTATGTGTGAAGAAACTATTGCGTATACTTTATTAAGTGTTTGTGGAAGTTTATAATAGATATGTGTATCGTCGGTTTGTAGCATAAAGTCATTAAGTGACATTAACATTTTGCAATACATCGAGTTAAAGAAAGTAACTTAATGACTTAATGTTTTAAAATATTGTTTCACCTTATAGTTAGTGATTCAAATTTATTATTAACAGTAAAATGTTTTAAAATATTGTTTCACCTTATAGTTAGTGATTCAAATTTATTATTAACAGTGACTTTATTCACACTTAATTACTTTATACATACATATAACTATTGAAAACTAGTAGTTACCTCTCATAAAACACGATTCTAAAAAAATGTCAGTTAGTGACTTTATGCTGCAAACCGACGATATATGAGTTACCTACTAGAAATATGAATATTTATATTCTCCTCTAACTAAACATTGTGTGTGCATTTCGGTAACGGTTCTCATATTTATTGGACAATTTAATGACTGAAAATAATCAGTGGACAATGTGAAAAGATATAGACATGCCATCACGCTGTGATCTGGATGATCATTGTCTTTTAAAATAATTGAAGAAGAGAGTATTAACAGTTAAAAAATAATAATATTTAAATACATGGACACTATCATGACCCTTTTTTTATAAGATGAGCACTTCAATGACAGTCATGTCGATTGATAATGAACTGGGTTGTTAGCTTATATTTGAAAAAAACATATTATATTCTTTATTATTTATAAATAACTCTGGCTGCCAATAAACTCTTAAAGGAATACACAAACTGCTACCAAAATAACCATGTAATGTCCAGTAGAAGCATTAATATAAATATACTAATTTTCAGTTTAGTTAGAATGTATTATATAAAACCTCAATGATTATTACCTTCGTTTTCACTTGATGGTGCATACTGTTTACTCTCGTTACCATTTATATTCTGATCCTTCGGCAGGTTAAAATTCTCGTTAGGATCGTTATTCTCGAGAACTCGATCAAGTTCGTTTAGTAAATCAACTGAAGGTGGAGTATTTACTAAGGCTTCTAAAAAAATCTCTGTAAATATTATGTATAAAGAAACTATTGCGTATATTTTATTAAGTGTTTGTGGAAGTTTATAATAGATATGTATATATGAGTTACCTACTAGAAATATGAATATTTATATTCTCCTCTAACTAAACATTGTGTGTGCATTTCGGTAACGGTTCTCATATTTATTGGACAATTTAATGACTGAAAATAATCAGTGGACAATGTGAAAAGATATAGACATACCATCACACTGTGATCTGGATGATCATTGTCTTTTAAAATAATTGAAGAAGAGAGTATTAACAGTTAAAAAATAATAATATTTAAATACATGGACACTATCATGACCCTTTTTTTATAAGATGAGCAGTTCAATGACAGTCATGTCGATTGATAATGAACTGGGTTGTTAGCTTATATTTGAAAAAAAAAAATATTATATTCTTTATTATTTATCAATAACTCTGGCTGCCAATAAACTCTTAGAGGAATATACAAACTGCTACCAAAATAACCATGTAATGTCCAGTAAAAGCATTAATATAAATATACTAATTTTCAGTTTAGTTAGAATGTATTATATAAAACCTCAATGATTATTACCTTCGTCTTCACTTGATGGTGCATACTTTTTACTCTCGTTACCATTTATATTCTGATCCTTCGGCAGGTTAAAATTCTCGTTAGGATCGTTATTCTCGAGAACTCGATCAAGTTCGTTTAGTAAATCAACTGAAGGTGGAGTATTTACTAAGGCTTCTAAAAAAATCTCTGTAAATATTATGTATAAAGAAACTATTGCGTATATTTTATTAAGTGTTTGTGGAAGTTTATAATAGATATGTATATATGAGTTACCTACTAGAAATATGAATATTTATATTCTCCTCTAACTAAACATTGTGTGTGCATTTCGGTAACGGTTCTCATATTTATTGGACAATTTAATGACTGAAAATAATCAGTGGACAATGTGAAAAGATATAGACATGCCATCACGCTGTGATCTGGATGATCATTGTCTTTTAAAATCTTTGATGCAGAAAGTATAAACAGTTAAAAAATAATAATATTTAAATACATGGACACTATCATGACCCTTTTTTTATAAGATGAGCAGTTCAATGACAGTTATGTCGATTGATAATGAACTGGGTTCTTAGCTTATATTTGAAAAAAAAACATATTATATTCTTTATTATTTATTAATAATTCTGGCGGTCAATAAACTCTTTAGGAAATGTTCAAATTGCTATCAAAATAACCATGTAATATTTAGTCGAAGCATTAATATAAATATTCTCATTTTCAGTTAAGTTAGAATAATGGAATTAAGTTATAAAAATATTCCATATTGTGGAAACATTTCCATTCTTTACCAACATCAGCATTAATATCATTTAAAACACATAACACCTACTGGAACACACAGATTCACTCATACATTACATCAATGACATTCAATACTTTACATTTGCGATAGAAATTGAAGAACTCGAAATTAAAGATCGATATTGGACAGGCTGTATAATTATGTAATAAACTTTAACCAGTAATTAATATTTACACATACTGTATATAGAAAAATATCAATAATTATTACCTTCATCTTTACTTGACGATATGCGCTGTTTATTCTCTTTGTTCTTATAATTTACATTCTGATACTCGAGAACGTGATCTTGTTCTTTTAGTAGCTCAACTCGAGGTGAAGTATTTACCCCGGATTCTAAAAAAATCGCTGTAAATATTATATTTGAAGAAACTATTGCGTATACAAAAGTGTCATTATTAATTAATGGTCGTAGCTTTTATTATTTATGGGTTCATATGAGTATTTACACTTTTACTCCGACTAAGTAGTGTGGGCATTTTGGTGACGGTTCTCATATTTATTGGATAGTTTAATGACTAGGACGGTTATCCTAAAAAAAAGGGAGAGAGAAATATCCAATACATAGAACCACCGTTTATTATCAATAGGCGTTTATTATATATAAAAAATGGTTATGAGAGTATCCTTTTGACAAATTACATCACTGAAATCGGCGTGGTTGTTTTCTCTTCAACTTTCCGATGCCGAAATAATGAACAGGTTAATAATAGTAATGGTACTATGGATGTTATCGTGACAATTTTCTCTATACGTTCAATGACAGTCATTCCGATTGAGTAGAACATCTGTAACATTGCTGTATTTAACATAATTATGCTGATTATCTATAGCACTTTATAAATAGGAGAACTGTTAGGCTGGGTGGAGCCTTTTGAGTACGAACGCGTATGAAGCCCATGCTAATATTTCTGTATATATCATAATACCCACGTTTTGTCAGAGTTAATATAACATATCTACATTTTTAGTTTTTGACACATATCTATGTAAAAAGCTTCAACCATTAATATTGATTAATTACACATTATTTTCAAAAACAAATTTTACCTGCTATTGTAATATCCCTTTTTTTTCTTTGTTTTGTTTCTTTAGTTTTCTTTTGAATTTCCTCCCTATCTTTTCGTAGCTGTGCAGCTTGATTAATTAATTTTTTTTTGTCATCTATAAATTTCAATATTTTATGTTGATCAAAAAGAGAAACACACACTTAAAACAATTTAAAATATTTAAATTTAATTATATGATATAATAAGATTATATATATAATTAATATAAATAATATTAATAAAGCAGTTATTCAAACGTCCAAGTCATAGATCATTCGGTCATCAATGTAGTCATTTCGTATACTTTTTTATATTATAAAACATATTTATACTTACTTGACCTATCAATAACGCAAACGCTAATTTCGTAGCCCCGATGATTTGTTTTTTTTATATTTTTCGATGTTTTTTTAATTTTATCCGTAGGTTTCACAAAATATTCGTTTCGATCAGTAGAAACAAGAGAATACATATTACTGCGATCGGTTCCTTACAAAAGTCACTATACGCACCGACGTTGCATAAATATATAATTTAAAATAGGTGAACTGCTGTAGTACTAAAAATTAAGCCCTGTTTTACTCCCTACCCTACACAGTGGCGGATTGTAGGCTTCAGTAATGGGCGTACGAAATGGTGATCAGCAAATAAAAAATATTTTTTATACTTAGTCACTAAACCTACATTTCATTTCTATTCAGGGCTCCATGTTAGTAAGCATATTTGCAATTAAAAAAAACAAATTTAAAACTAAATTGTAATAACACCGTTCAGAAAAAAACCAGTGAAATGTTTTAGAGCGTTCTCTTACGACTGGGGATTGGGAAGGATGATGGTAGGAATAGAAAAAGTATAATCAATATAATATATAGATACAAAAAAAACGTATTAAAAATATAAACAAGACATAATTCCTGGAAAATAAACAAAAATTAACTTTTGCTTAAGTAACATATATTAACAAAACAAGAATTCTTAATAACAATGTATATACCTATATCTTAACTTTCAATCTTAATTTACGGCTTTAGATTATTTTTCCTAAATAATATTAATTTGAGCGATGAAAAAGTGTGGTCCTAATTTATTCTTTGATCCGTTTCCTGTTAACCATTCGTATTGTTTGAACCACATTTCATTGAACTTTGAAATATACCACTTTAATTTTTTCTATTAACAATTTAGTAGAGTTAATTCCAAAATTATCGCGACAGCTACGGTTTTCCCACCTATCTTTACCGTCGACTCGAACGCTAGCGATTACCCAGTTCGAGAAACAGATTCCAGTGGCCCAGCTGCCGCTGGGACTAAGAAACACCGCACACGGAATCCGCTTAGCAATTGTTCTACTAGAATTCTCCGACTGCGCTGCGGCGCGAGCCGATCGGAGATCGTCGGCGAATACCCCCACATTGCCGAATTTTACTTGAGCTGTCGCCATAATTTTGGAATCAACTCTACCTACTTTCAATTTTTTTTATTATTTAGACTGTCGGATGATAATTTTGGGGAGCGTATGCAATACCACGATGGGTTATTGTAAATCGATGGATTATAAAAAAATAGTAAAGAAGTAAAAAAAAGGAGAAAAAAAGTTTATGCAGATAAGATTCGAACTAGCGACAGTGCGTTACAGCTGAGTGATCGCGCATGCGCAGAAGGCATACTTTTAAAAAAAAAATGATTTTCTTATATTTGTAACATGAGATTGAGTGCTGCAAATTGTAAATTAAATGAGCGGTTAATAAGAAAAAAAAATTAAAAATTCTTCAACACAGTCTTTTTGCAATAAGTTTGAAACGGATGGACGCAGCTATTTTTAAAACGACGATGGTCGTAACGAAAAAATCATGTAGAACGTTTTAATATGTTTCAAAAATAGTAATTTATGCAACAAGTGCATAAAGTGGTACTTTTTTTCACGATTGGGAAATTTGCGCGCACGAACCGAAGGTGAGTGCCGCAATCCCAAGAGTGAAAAAAAGGCACTTTATGCATGTGTTGCATACAATATTTTTTCGACGATCGTAAGAAATTTTGTCCCATACTTACTTTATTTTCCGTTTTGTTGCAGAATTAGTAACAGAATGTAGCCTATTAATTTGTAGATAAATAAACAGAGAGAACAAATATAACAAATATATGTTTCTTCCTCGAAATTCGAATTATTTTCTTCCATTTTACTCAGTACACGAAATACTAACTGTCAAATCACAAACAAATTACTTAGCGTTTCTAAAATGTCAACTCTTATTTGGTTTTCCATAGGTGACGTGATTGGCCGATTCTATGTGTTTTATAATGAAATTTTCTATAATTTGGTTAACAGGAATAATTTTAAATACTTCCCAGTTTTGATAACCTATCCCTGGATAGGTATAAGTATTTAATAAATAAAAAAAATAGTTCCGACGCGGGATTCGAACCGACGACCTCTTGCTTAGTAGGACCTTGTGCTTGCTCATACGCTATCGTGACAGACCACTAAATTGATGACAAAACTTCTTATAACTAGACTGTAAGCTGTCATTTTACTTTTTTTAACATGTTAAAAAAAGTAACTTTTTATATTTTGCACTTATAAAAATCTTCATTATAAAACGCATTTGCGTATCGTAATGTAACTTTTGCGCACGCAAATTTTTGTTTTAAATGGTTGGCGACATGAGTGAAGTATCTAAAGGCAAGACTATTGACATTGACATTTGTGGCTAATAGCAATTTATTAATTTTATATTGTTCTTTAAGAAAGTATTTGTGAATATGAATATCATTTTTTACTTATATAATATATTATTATTGGTGTATTAGTCATTTTAAAATATTTTAAAACATTAACATTTCATAATTTAAATGTCAAAACTGTCAAGATCTGTCAAATATTATAAATAACACAGTGCTACCAACATACTTTTTAAAATCAAAATTTTCGTAATTTACATACAAATAATAAATTAATTTAAAAAATGATAAAATAGCAAAATATAAAAAATATTATAAACAACTTATTTCATATGGCTGTTGTGACACTCGTTCTTTAAAAAACTCATCGCTTCGCGATTCGTTTTTTAAACTTGAACTCGTGTCATAACAGAATTCCATATGAAATGCGTTGTTTAATATACTATTTTTTAACACGTGAAAAAAAGTGGTACTTTATGAACTAATAACTGTGAAAAAAAGTGGACTTTTTTTAACGATCGTCGAAAAATAATTTTTCTTACATTTGTACCAAAGTAACGAACTATGTTATGACCTCTCCTATTCGTTACAAAGTAATTGATAAAATACTAATTAGTGTTGGAACATTTTCATTTTTTTTTGCTCGTCATTGCATTTAAAAACGTATTCTACGAATAAATAGTGAAAGTTTAATTCAATCCTTTAGTTGTTTATTGTTCTTAATAAGATATAAATGTAAAACTTATTATAAATCAATTTCATAAAGTGTGGTCATTTTTGTCGCTTTATAAAAATAATATACAGTTATCGAAATAACCGTATCCCCTGATCACTGTATATTCATCGCATATAATATTATAACTTGGTCACTTTGATCACTGTATATTTCTTTATATAGAGACATTGAAATGACCATTTTACGTTTTTAGTTGGTCATTAAATGAACCATGTCTTATTATTTTATGTATATATCAGAGAGTAATAAAAATATTTGCAAAAAATTGAAATCAATATTAGATCATAGCAATTACATTGAAATAATAAAGAAAATACAAAAGTGTCACCATAATGTCCAATTAACATATATATATATATATATATATATATATATTAAACCAGAATTTTTGGGGTAAACGGCAATGTTTTTTAAGAAAACTCTTTTACTTGTTTTCCAAGCTTTCGAAATACATTTATTTCATTTTCAAGGAATAAGTGCGAGTTATATATAACTTGTAAGTTTCTTGGGTTTGCAGCAATAATGAAAGAGTACTCTTTTAAGTTAGTTATTCCAAGCTTTTGGTTATGATTATAACCATCATCAGGGAGCTACAATATTGTTAACATATTATATAAAATGTAATAATTAAATAAATTTGAAACTTACAACTTATTGAGATTGTATAATCCAAGATGTTAAAATCATTAAAAAAACAGCACAAAACATGTTAAAAAAACCTTTTCTTCGTGAATTGTAGTTATTAAAAACTTTCAACAAGAAAACATTTTACCGTAAAACACACATTATATAAATTATTATTATTATTACATTCCACCGGTTGAATGTGTTAATGATGCCACGTGGTAAAACAGAATAGGTTAAAGGTTAAAGTTCAATTTCATATTAATGCTCCGAGAGTGACATTGCGATCCATTGATTTATGTATTTATAAACTTAATTGATTATTATATTTGGTATTATTTAAATGTTCTAATAGTAGCAACAAGATCTTTTTCTCAGGGATGTTTGGTTACGCCAGTTTCCAGTTGGATTATTAGGTGTATGTGAATGAAAAATTTGATTAAATTATAATTATAAATTTATTATAAAATAGTTAAATTGAAACAGTAATATTAAAAGTTTAATAATGAAATTAATTAGGAAAATATAAAAAATATAGTAACTATAAAAGAATTTACTTGATGTCGAATTAAGTTAAATTAACCAATGTAATAGCAAGTGAAATTATCGAAATAAATTTAGAAATCATGGAATATCAAGTAAATTCCTTTGTTTTTTAAATTATAAAACTTAACTAACTACTTCAAAAATTTTTAAAAGTTTACAATTTTATCTGACCTTGATATAAAGTCCTGCTTCCTGATTAGTGGAAAAAGTCTGTAATCGCTCTATGAAAAACGGAGACGAACGAAGTGTTACGTGGAATTTCCGACTTCGGTAAAATGTGTTGTTAGACGATTGGTTTCTTGTATGATATTATTGTTCTTTGTTTGTTCCTCAAATTGATATAGGGTGTGTTCTTGGATTACAGCTCCTTTAATTGTACTATTAATAGTAAGTACTCTTATATTCTTCTTTTTTATCAACCGAAAATGTTTTAATTTCACTTTTTGATTAGTTTTTAATGTCACTTTTGTCACTTTGTTTTACTTTTTGATTGTTTTAATTTGTATTTTTAATGTCACTATTTAATACTTTGTATTAACCACTTTTAAAAACTGTTTGTTCACTTAGTTCTAGTTGACTGTTCACACTCACTGATCTTCTCTGTTTGACTTCCAATAATAAACTTCCCGTTTAACGACCTCTGTTCAGTCTTTTATAGGTTGCAAACTTTCTAGAAATTTCCTGAATTATCATTTGCTAAGCACACTATATGCCTCTCTTTCTTTTTTAAATATGACTAGACATTCTTACTTCGTCTATCATCGATCATTCCAGAACAAAAATATAGTAAAAGTATATCTGTCTCCTTTTTACACATTATATAATCAATTTTCGCGAAATTTCTAGTAAGTTTTAAATAACATATTTATGTACTTGATACATTACATAATAAAAAATTATTTCTAACTTAAAATTCTCTTACAAATACACAAAATATATAATAAAATAATACGATATCATAAAAATTATTGGATTTAGTTACATTAAACAACTTCTGTTAATAATGCTCATTATACTATTATAGAATATTTCATTATTACAATCGGCCCCCGCCCACACAGCACCAAATATCTCGGAGATATTTCAAAAAGATCTCATTTAAATCGCAATATCTCAGATATCTTGCGATATTGCTGAGATATTTCGGAGATATTAAGAAATTGTCTAAAAGCTTCTTCATATATTCGAGACATTTCCGAGATATCTCTGAGTCATTCAAGTATTTTATGAAATGTTTGAAGATTATTACAGTTTTCTAGATATCTCGGGGTCATTATTAATTCATATTGAAAATAATATATCTTCATTTTTTAAGAGGACTCTATTATATTTCTCTATCACTAATAGGCTAGGCTTATTTCATATCTCTGAGACGTATCAAGTCTGTGACAGACTTTACTTCTACATCTACTACGCATGACCCATGCAGCCCTGAAACGGCTGTGTAACGAACTAGTGTAACGACACAGTTGCCACGGGAATCGGGAATTGAAACATAACCTCTCTTTTTTGTGACAGCACGTGTGAATAGGTGCAAACGGCAAACAATCAAATATCTGCGAATCAAACAAATTAATATAATTTACAGTGAATAAAGTGCTAAGTGATTAAGTTTCCTATAGTGTGATATTCGGAAGGTTTGTTTTTATCGAGGTTTTTATATCTATTAGTTTTCTTTCTTCTAAAATTCAATCATGCCTAAACATAAAACGGTTAGTACTGTAAGTAAAAGGCATTTGCGTCGTCTAGTGCAAAGAAAAATTAATGTAACACAACCTGAAAAACGGGCAATAAAAATGCCTTGTTCTCCTAATAATAATCTGGATACATTGGAATCTGAAATTAATATGGATGAATTGAGTAATGATGAATGTAATATAAATCAAAATCATGAAAGTGAAGATACCTCATTACTTATTAACTCAGTGGCAATAAATGATTGTACACATATTTTAAATGTGGCCACTGATAGTACTACACAAAATAACACAGAAGCTGACAATGTAAGATTAGGTTTAGTTAACTGGGCAGTCACAAACAACATATCTCATATGGCCCTAAATGGTTTGTTGAAAATTTTGCAAAATCATGAGTGCTTTTCTGAACTACCACGTGATAGTAGAACATTATTACATACAGCTAGAAAATGCTCACTCAAAACAGTGTATCCAGGGCATTATTGTCATTTTGGTTTAAAGAAAAATTTGGAAAAGATTGTAAATATAAATTTTGAACAGATTGAATTATTCATAAACATTGATGGTTTACCTCTAAGTAGATCATCTACTAATGCTTTATGGCCAATTTTAGGAAATATATATGGTTTATCGAATGTTTTTATTATAGGGGCTTATTTTGGTCCTCAAAAACCACAAGATTCTAATCTATTTTTATCTGATTTTGTTGCTGAATGTGTTGAATTAGTAAATAATGGCTTATATATAAATAACAAGAACATTCCTTTTTCTTTTAAGGGTATAATTTGTGATGTTCCTGCTAAGTCATTTGTGTTAGGCATAAAAGGACATAGTGGATACTCAAGCTGTACAAAATGTTTAATAAATGGTGTTTTCTTAAATAATCGAGTTTGCTTTCCTGGCAATAACTTTCATAAAAGAACAGATACAGCGTTTAGGGCTAATAGTGATGAGGAATATCATATTCATGAAACAATTATAAAAAATATTCCCAATTTTGATATAGTGAAAGGTGTTCCATTAGATTATATGCACCTTTTGTGCCTTGGAGTTACTAAAAGACTTTTGTTGTTGTGGTTAGGGGGTGATTTATCATTCCGATTAAGAAGTTCTCATGTTAAAGCTATATCACAGAAAATTGAATTGTTAAAGCATCATATACCGAGAGAGTTTGTTAGAAAGCCCCGTTTCTTAGAATATATGAAGTTATATAAAGCAACAGAATTTCGTATGTTGTTGCTTTATATAGGTCCAGTTTGTTTCTCAGGAATCTTAAGAAATCAAATTTTTGAAAATTTTGTTGTGCTACATGTGGCAATTAGAATACTTTGCATTCAAAATGCAGATGATGAAACAGTTGAATATGCAAATAAATTATTGCGTATTTTTGTGTCTATGTATGAAAAAATTTATAAAAAATACAATGTGTCACATAATGTTCATAATGTATTGCACCTGGCTGAGGATGTAAAACATTTTGGTAATTTAGATTTTTTCAGTGCTTTCAAGTTTGAAAATTTTATGTTTTCAATCAAAAAATTAATTCGAAAATCAGAACGTCCCCTTCAACAGTTATTTTTTCGTACTACTGAATTAGAAGCAGTCGGAATTCAAAATAAAATTTTACCTACTCAGGAAACTTCTGATTTTTCAGTATTACATAAAACTTTACATACTCATGGGCCTCTTATAAATGGATGTTCAGATCCTCAGTATGATGTAATACAAAATGATCTGTTTATTTTAAAATGTTCTTCGGCTGCAGATAATTGTTTTTTAAGTAAAAATGGAAGTGTCATTTCTTTAGAAAATATTGCATACTCTGATGAAAATCACTGCATTTTGTTAATAGGGAGGGAATTTGAGAAGAAAGAAAACTTGTATGAAAAACCATGTGCTTCTTCTATTCTTAATATTTTTGTAGTTTCACAATTATCGGTACTTAAAACTTGGCCTTTAAATACTGTTAAGCAGAAGCTTATGAAATTGCCATTCAATAATAACAATTTTGTTGTTATCCCTTTGCTTCATAGTGAGGTATGTATTTTTTATAATTTACAACTACAACTAGGTATATTCAAAAAATGGAAATAAAAATGTACAGCTTCATACTAATTTTTGTGTTGTAGATTTCAAAATGAACAAACAATACACTGTAGTAGAGTTTGATGATGGAGTGCAGCTGATCCCTAATGTATGGATTCAGGGTAATGAAGCCTTTTGGCCAAATTTTAAAACTATGACTAAATATTATTCCTCCGTCAAAAATAAATTACCACCGAATCCAGATTGGGAGAAATGTAAAATTTTGAGAATCTTATATACTACAGGTGAGATCACATTGAAATACTGTGTCGGTGATACTTTAGGGATTAACCACAGAAAAAAACCTGTCTAATACAATATACTCTGTTCTTCTAGATGACTATGAATATGGTTTAAAGAAAGCTAAAGAAGCCGAGGAAGAAACTGAAGTTGGTACAACAGATGAAGAGGAAGAGAGAAAACAAAGAAGATTTAGAGCGTCAAGAGTAATCAGCTCATCAGATGATGAGTTAGACCAAACATTGTTGGCCGAAGAAATTAAATACCCAAAATTTCCAAAAAACACATGTAAGTCATTGTTTGGGATAGTTTTTAAACTGAATTTTATATTTTTTTGAAGACATTCATTGTGAATTAAACCTAAATTGATTTTTATGACTGTTTCAGGTACTGGATTGTCAAGGGCAACTACAGAAAACAAATTTATTAAGCATGGAAGTACCAAAAAAAATAGCCATGGAATAATTGAAGAAGCTATTGAATCCACAAAATGTTAATTCTTAATTTTAATATTTTCTTTATGGTGACAATTTTGTGAAACTATGCTAAATTCCACTTGTTTTAGCTAAACGTGTGGCTGGAACCCCAGGATCAAATAAATTAGTGCTACAGGATCAGCAAGATTCAGCAGAATCACTGAGTTAGTAAATGTTTTGTAATCAGCATATTGGTAAAATTTAATTTATGTCATAAGTTTACTTTCTAGATTTTCAGCAGCAAAGTTTAGACCTCCTGAAAAATATTCAAAGAAAAGTTGTGGCACTATCACTTCTTCAAAATGAATTACTGGATAGAATCAATAATATTGAACAACAGATTAATATTAAGCAGATAGATGTGGTGGAAAATGAGGACCCTCTTAATGAATTGTTTGATGCGAAATTTCCCATCAACAACTGTGAAGATATGGACAATGTTGACGATCAAAACCAATGATAATTTCCGGAAATGTGTGGTAATAAATCACTTTGTTCCATCACGTTCATAAAAATTGGATGGTTGCTTAACTGTGCTGAATTTGAATATTTGTTTTAGATTCGGAGAAGTCGGCTTATGCTAGGGAAAAATCTCAAGACTTCCATTGTGAATATTTTAGTGAGTTTAATTACCAATACAGTTGCTGCTCAATACAGCTGGGTCGGAGCAAAGAAAAAGAGAGCATTCTTCGAACTAGAGATAGTTAAAGTAATACAAGGTAAGGATTCTGACCACACAGTATACACTAATGTTGTTTCACCCACACATGAACAATTGGTAATTTTTTACAAATTGGTATTCAAATTATTTTAGATTGTGTCATTGTTGTACCTAGGTGTGAATAAATGAAAAAAGTAAAAAATAATCAGTTTGTGTGCTTTGTTTTCCATAAGTTAGAGATATTTTGATAAAAATGCCAAATCAAATAATCATAGGCGCGCACATACACTTTAAAAGAATAATTTTTTGTCACAACCCTTCGATAATAAATAATAATAAATAATATTTATTCGTTTGTAGTTGCCGTTCGCAGTAAAAAGGACCAAGAAATGGCAACCGACTCTGAAATATCAGAAGTTATTAAAAATTGGTTGAGATTAGGAACATTAAGAAGAGATAGAGAGAAAAAAGAAAATAGTACTGATTAGCTTTAATATTATAGATTCATATTTTTTTTTTTTTAATTCAGGATTTAATGTTTTATTTGAAATCACTTGAACCAATTATTATAGTTACATTCATAATAATAGTTTTGAAGTGATTTTATGTTAAATCGACAATTTTTTTTTAGACTGAGCCTCAGATTCTATTAATGCAATAATGCCCTGTTAATAATTTTTTTTTAATAAATTGATTTTTGAGCTGTAAGTTATTTGTTTATTATGAGTTTTTTTTTTTGAGTATAAAAATTGAAATGCATCTTCAATACAAAACACATTTTCGACTAGGTGAAGTTATTAATTGCCAACGTTTCGATTATGTTAGTCTTCATCAAATAAGTGATGTCCACCTTTCTTTAATATTTAAACACCTCGTCAAAATAGCTTTAAACATGAAATAAAATGTATTTTAATCTGCTTTGTATGTTTTTAAAACTTTAACCAAATCTTTGAAGTGACTGTACTGAATTTTACAAGATTGGTTAATGTTACCTCTTTTACATTTCAAGTCCTGATGAAGACTAACCGCGGTCGAAACGACGTTGGCAATTAATATAATTTCATCAAGTGGATATGAATTTTTGTCAAGGATATGGAAAATCTCCGAGATATCTCAGAAAAATATCTTGAGACGTTAATAAAGTGTACGCAAAGATATCTCCGAGATATCTCAGCATAATATCTTTGAGACGTATACAAGGCGGACATAAAGATATCTTAGAGATATCTCATACATGTCTCATATATATTTGTAGATGTCTATACGATATACAATATCTCGCTAAAGATATCTTCGAGACATCTGCGAAACGTGTTTTGGCTGTGTGGGCGATTATTTAAAAATATTTATATAGTCATATAGAAATTTTTTTAAATAATCTGTTAAACATTTTGAAATTCTAAGTATATCATACGATATTTTTTTATACTAAACAAGGTACAAAAATTTGTTTTGTGAAGATTTGATAAAAACGAAGAAGAATCATTTTTACCGTTCCGTGCACAGAGTCTAGTTCTTAGTTCTATGATCAAATCAAATCAAATGTCAAATTTTAAAATCATCTGTTTATTTATTAACTACAAATTAAATTTGCATGTTTTAACTTATATGGTTTAATTAGATTTAAACGTTGTTTTTGTATGTTTTAGGATTTTGAAAGAATTTGCGTTTGAATAGTTCAATTTAGCATTCCTTTTCAAATACCCTTAAAAATTGGTAAACATTATGTGGTATCATCATCATACATTTGGTAAATTAACTTCTTATTCATTATATTTATAAATTTCGTTAACATTGAATATTCCACGAATTATTCCAGTGTCTGGATAAATTAATTTATAACTGTTAATCCCATCTTTGGTATCTACAAGATATGGGCCTTCTTGTAATAACTGAAATTTGATACATCGGTTTTCCTTTCTATTAGGTACTCTTAAAGCTTTAATAATTACTTTTTCTCCTTGCTTAAAATTCATGGGTTTTTTATTCTTATTTTGTTTCTACATTTCTCGGCCTTTTTAAATATATTTTCTTGTGCTTTTGTTAATATGTCTTCATATTTTTCAGGAATTGATGTTATCCATGGTCTTTCAGCTGCTGTATATTTCATGATAGTAATTGGTGGTTTTTCAGTTACATCATTTGGAATATTATTCATTGTTTTGACTATAATTGGTAGTTTCTCATCCCATATTTGATGTTCACTGTGGACTAATATCCGTAAGTATTTATCATTTTTTTATCATTCTCTCACTTGGGTTTGACTGTGGATGTCTTATTGAAGTATTAATGGGTTGTATGTCTTGTTTTACCAACCATGTTTTCAGATTGTTATTATTAAAATATGTAGCATTATCCATAATACACTTTTTTATTTTACCATGTTCAGCAATGAATTTGTTGATACAATTTTTTACCACCTTTGTATTTGTTCTTTTACATGGGTATGCTTGTATGTATTTTGAAAAATGGTCCACAATAACAAAAATATGTAAATTACCTTCTCTAGTTGGAACTAAGTTACTAATGAAGTCAACAGCTCTAAGTTCTAATGGTTCTTTACTTATTATTGGTTTTGGGGTGTTTTCATAATGTAAATTCTTTTCTTTTGCAAATTGACATAGTTTACAAGTTTTTATAATATCTATACATAGTTTTAAATCATTTTTACTATAGTAGTTTTCTCTGAATATTTTGAAAGTTTTTATAACTCTTATATGTGTGAATCTTTGATGTAAATCAGTTATGATCTTTCTAGCCAAATCATTAGTTATAACATAGACTTCTTGATTACCAATATTTTTGTAGTGTGTTAAATTTTCCTTTTGTTTATATTTTTGTTTCTCAATACTAGATAAATTTTGTTGATCTAAAATTATTTGGTTTAAAGTGTATATTTCCTCATTATCCTTTAATAAGTTTATTCCAATTCTATATTCCCTGTTTGTTTTATTTGGTTCACCATCCATCACCGTTATTCCATCTGCTACTATATTTTTCTTTCCCGGTATGTATTTAATATCGAAGGAGTATTCTTGTAAAAGTAGTGGCCACCTATGTATTCTGCTGTTTCCATATTTGTTATTTAGTATCGTTATTAATGCTTGGTTGTCAGTCTCTAGATTGAAATGGTTTCCAATTAAATAAAATCTTAATTTGTTGATACTAAATATTATGCTGGCTAATTCTAGCTCTCCCACACTGTAATTTTTCTCTGCTTTTCTAGTTATTCTGGAGACAAATAATATTGGTACTTCTTTTCCCTCAATATTTTGTGTTAAAACTCCTGCAAATCGGTGTATAGATGCATCTGTTCTGAGTGTAAATTTTACATTATAGTTTGGATGATAAATTTTAATATTTTCAGTACATTCCTTTTTTATTAGTTGGAAAGCAGTTTCTTTTTTAATGTCCCATTTCATTTGATGTTGTTTCTTAATAGCTCCAGTAATGGAAGTTCTTTTTCTGATAGGTTGGGTACCAATCGTTTAAAGTAGTTTAATATCCCCAAAAATCCTCTTAGTGTCTTTAAGTTAGTTGGTCTTTTATAATATTGTATTATTTGAATTATTTCTTCACTTAATGATATCCCTTCTTGATCTAATTTATACCCAAGGAATATTACTTCTTTTTTAAAGAATTGACATTTTTTATGTTTAATTTTAGTCCGGCTTCATCTAAGGTTTTCAAAACTATTTCTAAGTGTTTGATATGTTCTTTTTCATTTTTGGAAAATATTAAGATGTCGTCTATGTAGTGGAGAGTGAAGTCTTCATATTTATTTAAAATTTTGTGTAGAACCTTTAGTAGTGCCGAAGTAGCGGATTGTGCACCAAAAGGCACAACAGTGAAACGATATACAACTCCATCTATCATGAAACCAGTAGTCTCTGCTTTTTTCAGCTAATGGTATCAAATGAAAAGAATGTTTCAAATCCATTTTAGTAAATATTTTTGCTTCTGATATCCTTCCTAATATCGCTTCTATTGTTAAAGGTGATTCATATTTTGGTATGGTGTGTTTATTTGAAAATCTTGCATCTAAACATAATCTTAGATCTCCAGAATATTTTACAACGGGTATTATGGAGTTTATATATGGTGTTGTACTATATTCTATTATTTTGTCTTTTAATAATTTGTCTATTGCTTCTCTAACTTGGTTTTTATGTTTGTATGGTATAGGATAACTGTGAGCTTTAAATGTTTCAATGTTCTTAACCTTCAATTCATGTACATAATTTTTAGCTATCCTAGGTTCATCAGTAAATAAGTCAAAATATTTTTCCATTAACCTTTTCACTTCATTTTGTTTTTCTTTCTCACAATCCAGTATGATGCTACTCCAGTTATTCATTCTTGAATTAATTTCATTTTCCCTTCTTGCTTTATTTGCAATTTCAGTAGTATTTTTATTATTTTTTGAAATATCCTGTAATTCTATATTTTCTTGTAAATAATTTGTAAACTTATCATTTTCTTCTCTTTCTTCATAAACAAATTTAATTATTTTTCCATTTATATTAATTATTTTTCATTCATAGTCTATTTTTACTTTATTTTTCTCAAGCTCATCAGCACCTATTAATACATCAAACTCCATATTTGGTATTACTACTAATTGTACTATTATGTTTTCTTCCTCCATGTTTAGATTTAATACCATTGATTTGTTGATTTCAATCAGCTTTTTGTTATTTACTCCTATTAAATTGATCTTTGGTATTGAAATTATTAAATTTTGTAAATTAAGCGATTCTACTGTTTTATTATTTATCAATGATATTTCTGATCCTGTATCAATTATTACTTTAATTAAATTGTTATTTATTTTTGCAATGAGAATGATTAATTTACTATTTTCTTTTTCCTTTTCCAGGTAATCCTCTGGAACAAGAAAAGAGCTTGGATGTACAAATATAAAAGGATTACTATTTTTTACATCCTTTACTGAAAATGTGGAGCGGATGTACTATCCACATCGTTCCTTCTGATATCATCTTCCACCTGGATTACATGGTTATCAAGATTATTGTTTTCTGCCTCATAATTTCTTTAAGAACTTCTACTTCTTTGGAAGTTTACTCTCCTGTTGCTGTTTCTATTATTAGTATTATTGTCATTATTATTAGATCTATTTCTTCTTATGTCTATATCAGAATTTCTTCTTTGTAATTGGTTATTACATTCCCCATTATTTCCTTGGTTATGATTTTGATTTCTATAGTTGTTATTGTCATTATGGTTTCTATGATCCCTATTGTAATTTGGATAATTGTTAAGATTATTTCTTATGTTATTATAATTTTGTCGATTGTTATGATTTTGATTGTTACTTCTATTATTGTTATTTTGTTGGTATCTATTTCTTTCTCTTCCATAAGTGTTTTCCCCATAGCTATGGTTTCTTTGTTCCTGATTGTGACGTGTTGTTTCTTGTCTGTTTCCCATATTTCTTTCCACTCTCATGATATAATTGGTAAGTTGTTCAAAAGTTTTTATATTTTGTATTGCAATTGTCTCGGCTATCTGTGGTTTAAAATGTCTAGATAAATACATAACAATTTCTTCTTCTCTTATCGCCGAATCTAGGAACTGTGCTTGTGTGTAAATTTTTAGAGCATAATTATACATATTTCCTTTTTTGGTTTCATCATATCTTCCATAGTACAGTTTTTCCCTTACATATCCTTGATTTGTTTCCCCCCAATAATGTGTAAGGAAAGATTCTTCAAAATCCTGGAAGGTGTTAAAATGGGATTCTTTACTTGTGAACCAGATCTGAGCCTGATCTGTCAAATATCCTCTTATGACCTCTCTTATATCTTCGAAATTATTCAAGTTCCTTATTTTGTTTCTTATGATCGTTATGAATGTTTTTGGATGTATTTTCTTTGTTACCATTAAATTTTAAGTTATCATCAATATGTAATGTTGTGCTAAATGTAGGTTGTTGTATAGCCATGTTGTTATTTTTAATTTCATTTACTTTCTAATTACACTTTCCAATTTCTTCTTTTGTTACTTGTATTTCTCTTTCAATTTCCCTTCTAAGTTTAAAATGTTCCTCTTCCATTACATTCCTGTTGAATGTAATTTCTCCTTCTATCTTCTTTTCCAATGAATCTATGTTCTTTGAGTTGCTCAGGATTTTTCTTTCTTGTTCTTTTAATTTACCATTCGTTTTTCTATAGATTTCTTCTGACATAGATGTTTTTGTTACTTCAATTCCTTTTTTAACCTCTTCAGTTATCTTGTTCTGGATATTTTCTATCTTATCCTCTTGTTCTTTTTGTCTTTCTTCTAACTCTGTCTGTTTCCTCCGTACATCAGAAATATCTTTTCCCAACGTTTTTTTATTTCATTTATTTGCTGTTTCATTTCTTCCTTCGTAATTTGATTAAGTTGTTCCATATCCTTTTTTATTTGTTTCTGTGTATTTTCGATTTTTTTTTTTCTAAACTTTTATTTAATTCTTTGTTTTGATATTTAATCTCTTCTTGTAGTTCCTTCTTTTGACTGTCCATCTTATCCTGTAATTCTTTATTTTGTCTTTTAATTTCATCTATCGTTTCCAATTTTGAGTTCATTTTGTGCATGTCTGTGATCATTTTCTGCATGTCTGTGCTAATTTTCTGTAACATTTCCTTTAGCCAACTTTGTTCGTCCTCTTTGCCCTTTCTTTTAGTTTCTTCAACACTGTCATATCTCACGCAGACAAAACCACCTCTTTCCATGGTTTGTTGTGTTTGTGTACTAGTTGACTCTTCTACTGTTTGAAATATGTATTCTTCAAGATTTATTCCCTCTTTTATTAGTACTTCCTGTAGTCTTTCTATTAATGTTTCTCTAGATCCTTCAGTATCTAAATTCCTGGTTTCTAATTCACTTTTAAGTTCTGATAGACTTAGTTCTTCCAATGTCTTTCTAGATTCCATTTTGGTTATTTATTGTTTAAATATTTAGTATAATAATTTATTTTATTAAATATTTGATTGTTATTATAAGAAAATTGTACTTATGTTAAAATAAAATGCAAAATTTATATCGATCTTAATAAAATATCTAATAATGTAGTTTTTTAATGAAGACACCTATCTAGTATTTGATAATGAAATTGTCTACTATTAGTCAACAGAAATTGTTTGAATAAAAACCTAATTTTCCAACAGAAACTGGCCCCACGTTGGGCGCCATTTTGTAATGAATATTATGATTTAAGAGATTATTTATTGATTTATGTATTTATAAACTTAATTGATTAATATATTTGGTATTTCTAATAGTAGCAACAAGATCTTTTTCTCAGGGGTGTTTGGTTACGCCAGTTTCCAGTTGGATTATTAGGTGTATGTGAATGAAAAATTTGATTAAATTATAATTATAAATTAATTATAAAATAGTTAAATTGAAACAGTAATATTAAAAGATTAATTATGAAATTTATTAGGAAAATATAAAAAAAGAAAGGCCTTTTAGTAACTATAAAAGAATTTACTTGATGTCGAATTAAGTTAAATTAACCAATGTTATTTATGTAATAGCAAGTAAAATTATCGAAATAAATTTAGATTGAATATCAAGTAAATTCCTTTGTTTTTTAAATTATAAAACTTAACTAACTACTACAAAAATTTTTAAAAGTTTACAATTTTATCTGACCTTGATATAAAGTCCTGCTTCCTGATTGGTGGAAAAAGTCTGTAATCGCTCTATGAAAAACGGAGACGAACGAAGTGTTACGTGGAATTTCCGACTTCGGTAAAATGTGTTGTTAGACGATTGGTTTCTTGTATGATATTATTGTTCTTTGTTTGTTCCTCAAATTGATATAGGGTGTGTTCTTGGATTACAGCTCCTTTAATTGTACTATTAATAGTAAGTACTCTTATATTCTTCTTTTTTATCAACCGAAAATGTTTTAATTTCACTTTTTGATTGGTTTTTAATGTCACTTTTGTGACATTAAAAACACTTGTGCACACTATATGCCTCTCTTTCTTTTTTAAATATGACTAGACATTCTTACTTCGTCTATCATCGATCATTCCAGAATAAAAATATAGTAAAAATATATCTGTCTCCTTTTTACACATTAAATAATCAATTTTCGCGAAATTTCTAGTAAGTTTTAAATAACATATTTATGTACTAGATATAATATTGATACATTACATAATAAAAAATTATTTCTAACTTAAAATTCTCTTACAAATACACAAAATATTTAATAAAATAATACAATAAAATAAAAATTATTGGATTTATTTAGTTACATTAAACAACTTCTGTTAATAATGCTCATTATACTATTATAGAATATTTAATTATTATTGTTTCGAGTTAAAAAAATTAAATATGAAATTATTAATTTGGTAAATTCTATTTTATTAAAAAAAATAATAATAATAATTTTTATGTGTCAAAATTTATTTTGAGTGAAGTTTTTTCGGAAACGTCAAAATTTGAAAGTTATGTCAAACATAGGATGCTAGTTTTAATAAAATTTATGTAATGTTTTGAAAATTGTATTAGTTTTAAGTATAGACAAGAAGTGTCGGAGATAGTGATGAGGAAGATTCGTTGCGAGGTGATGAGAGTTTTTTTTGACAGAGAGAGTGAATTGAAAGAAAAATGAAAGATAAAAAGTTAAGTTATACAAATAAAAAGGCAAAGTTTATTGAAATTATAAATTAGAAGAAATCAGTTAAATTATTAAATACAAACAGTAACCAAATTTTAAAAAGAAAAATTAATACATTTTACTGATTAGTTGTGCAACGGACGTAATAACATTAAATAAAAACCATTTAGAATAAACAACTGTAGGACAAAAGACGAGGACAACAACTGGACGACAAAGGAAAAAGGACAATAACTGCATTACAAGAAAAAGAACAAATATAAAGAAAACAAGAGTAAAGGACAATAAGTGTAGATAAGGTTAGTTAAGTTAATTAGGGTAGTTAAGATAATAGGGTTAGATAGTAGTTAGGTATTTGTCTAGATAGAAATTTGTTTAAATAGTTTTCCAGTACAAAAATTAAAATAAATTTGAGTTTAAATCCAGAACCCTAACATCCTGAGAAATAATTCAAATAAATTCGAAATTTAAAAGTTATCTAAAGAGAATACCATAACAATATATATATATAATTTGTTTTAATATTCTGAATTATTTGTGCACTGTACTTTCTTCCATATCCTAAAAGAAACAAGAAAAATCATAAATTTTTGGTATAAGTTTCGACTTAGAAGACACTCTGTACTTAGACGAACGTTGTATTATTAGCTTTACTGTTAATGTTTTAAGTATACTACTTTTCTTGATTTACCTTTTTTATGAAATCCACCTGTATTTTCTGATCCTAGTTTATGTCCATTTGGATTCTATACCAGTGTAAACTTATTGTAGGCTTAATTTCCTGCAATTTTATTGTAGAAAAGTATCTATCATATTTTGTTGATATTTTTGTAACCTAAAATATATTGGCATTGTTTTAGTAATTATTTTAAAAACAATTCTTGTTGTTTAATATTTTATAATCTAAAGTTTGGCTTACCTTGTTGGTATGTGCTTTAAGCCTTATAGAATAGTTTAACTGGAAAAGTTTAAAGATTACTTCGCAAATTCTCTGTCGGTCAAGAGAATCTCCATTACTAAGTCTAGTCGAACTGGATGTACGCATAGCTAAAACTTGTCTTGTCCGTTTACCTTACAAAATGTAGTGTAGTAGTACGAACGCTTACTCTGGACTGTTTTTAAATTACTCGTAGTTGTATCTATTATTAGATTTGTTCCAGCAGAATGTTACAAACAAGTTATGAAATTCAAAGTTATGAACTTCAAAGTTCCGTACATATTTTGCTTCAAACAGGTCCCCATTAAGTACTGCTGGAACGTTTTTTTATAGAACATTCTGTGACAATTGACAATTTTCTATATGGTGTTAACCTCAAATATTTGTTACTTACAAATAACAACATACCTGTTATATTCACAAAATCACACTTGACTTTTTAAAAACAATTTTATTAAGTTAAAATGAGTTACAAAAGTTATAGACTTGATTAATGTATAAAAATTAAAATAGTAACTAACTGGTTTACAATGAACTTCTGAATTTATAACATTTTTATGTAAAACATCAGCGTTTTCTATGTAAAATGCAAACAAGCTTTGTTCTCACGAAAATGGAGAAGTTGTTATTGCAAATTAATTTGACACTTTAATTTGATACCTGTGGTACCCATAGCTAAGCGGTTTTTCGTATATAACATACCTATATCCATCTTATCAAAACATCGTTTTTAAAGAAAAATGGATAACGAAATTATAGTGTTTGGTAAGTTTAAATTAGTATTTACTAAAAGTAGTGACTGATATGAATTTATTTTGTAAAAGTAACACAAGATGACAACGTCTCACAATTGGAATCTGAACACGAATCTCTAAGATCAGTAGAATATACACGTTGGCCCAAAGATGTAAGTATAAGATTAATTCACGAATATAAAGAACATCACAACAAAATAGTAAAATCAATAAGAAATTTAAAAAATCATTTAAAATGATAGCAACTACATTACACACAGTTTTTGGATTAAATTTAACAGGAAGTCAGGTTAACAATAAATTTAAGGCCATAGAAAGGTCTTACAAAAATGTCATTGACAATAATAATAAAACTGGAAGGGGGCATAAGTATTTTGAGTATGAAAATGATTTCAATGAAATTTTTGGAAAACAGAAAAAGGTTAATCCTATCCTGTTATTATCTGAAACAAATATTTCAACAATGCCTCAACAAATTAAGAATATAGAACGTATTTCTGAGCAACCTTCTACCAGCACTTCTACATTAGTTCCAGAGGTAACATCAAATTCAGAAGAAAATACTCTAAAAGAAAAAGTTCCTAAGGAACTAAACATTTCAAATAGTAGTACTGTTCATAATTTGAAAATGACCCAAAGGAATAAAAATAAAAGAACCAGAAATGATGTATTTGAGCAGATGAGAAAAGACTGAAATATTATGAGGAGCAGTTAAAATTGTCAAGAGAAAGATTAGACTTGGAAAAAGAAAAAATTGAAGATAGGAAGCGAAAAACTAAGCTAATGGAAAAAACAAATAAATTGTTAAGAGAATGCTTGACAAAAAAAGTTTCTCTTAATCCTTTTAATCTAAGTTAGAATTTTTTTTTTGATTTTTTTTTAAGTAAGGGTTCTTTTATATTGTTTAATGTATGTTGTAAAATAATAAACACTAATTTTCACATGAACTATTATTTATTTATTATTAAAACAAAAATACATAATTAAAATAAGTGAAGCAGTACTGTAGAAATAAAAGAACTGGAAAATACTTATAAATTTAAAATGTCTAAAAGATGATTTCGAAAATTTCTCCCTTCTGAAGTATCCCTTTCTAGATAATCATCATCTAATACTTGTTAAAAGTCTTCACTGATAAATTCTGGGCAATAGTGCTCATCCTCAACTCATCATTTATAGAAAGATTATGTAAAACACAACAAGCTCGAATAAAATGTGTATATCTCGAAGCTTGCAGTGATATAATTGGCGAAATTTTTGTTTTAGAATTCCAAAGCTTTGTTCTATTATATATCTAGTTCTAGATAATCTTTCATTGAAGAGTCTTTGTCTGGCAGATATATTTCCATTATCTTTAAATGGGGTGATCAAATGTTGAGAGCAAGGATAAGCACTATCACCTAAAATAAAATATCTTCCACATTTTTCTGCCAGATCTTGACATAGTGGAGACCTTCGAAAAACTCTTGCATCATGCACAGAGCCCGAAAACCCAACAAAAATGCTCCGGAATTTCCGAGATTGATCACATACAGCTTGCAACTAAAAAACAATTAAATTTTAATGAACTGTTTGACTACTCACAAAAATTAATTTGTATTAATGGAATGTTGTTTTGTTACTAAATTACCTGTAAAGAAAATTTTTTTTTTCTGTTACAGTAAGAATCTGGATCTGTTAAGGGTTTATCAATCCTCACGTGAGAACCGTCAATGACTCCTATTACCCCAGAAAAATTCTTTTTAAAAATGTTTGTATGACTCGTTTTTCTTTTAAGTTGGCCATTTGATTATTTGTGGTGCTAAATTACTTAAATATATTAATCTTCGGATGATCCTAAACAAACTACTTATTGAAATGTTAAATCTGTCCGCTGCATCTCTAAACGATGCCGCTTCGTGACCAGCAAACCACAAAAAAATTAATACTTGGTCTCTGGCACTCAGTTTACCATTTCCTCCTGACTGAATTTTGAATATAACACTTTCTTTAAACTGCACAGAAATGTTATCTACTAAGTTTTTGGTAAGTCGAAAATGTTCAAGAAATTCCGTGTTGCTAAACTGTTCTACTGTATCCTCTATGTAATTCTCATTTTTGGGGTGATCTCGGTTTTCAATTAACATAATTTCAAGGTCTTCATCCATATCCAACATATCGTCAATCTGGCCAATTTCACTATCACTATCACTACTGTAAAATATTTCACACATTTTTTTTTAACAAAATTATTTTGTTTCTCCAAAATAAACCAAAAATTATTTTTGACAGTTGGCTAGTCTCTATGCGCATGTCGAATTAATAATTGCACCAAAAGTTCTCTTTTTCAGTAGTTAATTTAGTTCTTGTTCGTAACTTGTTTCAAACATCTGTTGTGGTTGCAGGAACACAAAACAATTACTAATTGTATGGTACTTTACACTACTGGAACGCGCTATGCGCAAACTCAGTATGTTTGTAACATTGTGCTGGAACAAACCTATTGTTTATTCTTTCTTGCCCTTCGAATTGTTGATTGTATCGCTTTGATAAAATGCAATTTAAGTTGAGTTTTGTGATTTTGGGAATTATGTATTTTGTAAAATTATCAATAGTTTCTTTTCTGGATGTGGGTAGTGTTTAAATATAAAAGTAAATATTTACTTTATAACGTTTAATATAATAATCTATTCATTGACAAATTGTCACCTAACTGTCAATAACCTGGTTACTATCCGCGTTAACCATAGATATAAACTATAACATCTCCCCTTTTTGCACGAACCATATCACCTCCTTCCCCAAGATTCGATTAGTACTAAATTCCAGGTATGGGTCATAAAAATTTTCTATTCCGTATACATATTTTTCCACTCGCGGTTTTTATCGTATATCTTCGATATGGTCCAACCTCCACAATAACTCCAGTACAATCCCATTTTTTTGATATTGGATTCTGTAAAAATACATTTTGGCCTGGTTTAACTGGAATTAAATTTTTTGCTGATTTATTATATTTTTCTGATAATTTTAATTTTTCATTAGCTTTTGCATCCTGAATAAAAGTAGCATTTTTCCACACTGCAGCAAAGTTATTTTGATGAGTTGGGATCAAAGATTGAATTGGTCTACCATATAAAATTTCAGCTGGAGATTTTCCAAAAGCATTTGGTGTATTTCTCCATTCTAGTAAGCCTTTATAATATTCTTCTTTATTGAAATTACCATTATTTGTGCATTTTATTATTAGAGATTTCAGTGCTTTAACAGCAGCTTCGGCATGTCCATTACTTGCTGGATAATGTGGTGTTGATGGTGCAAAAACTACATTCCATTTTTTTAAGAATGTTTTAAATTCTCGGGAATTATATTGACCACCATTATCTGATCGAAACCTAACAGGTACGCCAGTATCAGCAAAAAATTTGTACAAATCATTTATAATCTGTGAACTGCTAGGATCTTTGTTATTGTATTGGTTTACTATTGTCCATCCCGAAAGTCTATCGACATAAACCATAAAATGTTTGCCTCCCGTGGTAAATAAATCTGATGAAACGTCTTCAAATGGTCGGATTGGTAGATCTTCAATCAAATAGGTCTCTTTTGAAAGTGATGCTCTATTTGTCTGACAGGACTGACAAGCTTTCACGCAATTCTGAATATCGCTCTTCATTGCAGGCCAGTATACTGTCTGACGAGCTCTTCTTAAAGTTTTTTCGATTCCTTGATGTGATGCATGTAATTTTTCAATTATTGCTTTGCGACAAGATTTTGGAATTAAAATTCGAGTTCCTCCTTTTATAATTAGTGAATTATCATAACTCAGTTCCCAGTGTACCTTCCAATAAGGAAGTAAATTTTACTGTAACTTGTTTTTTGATATTGGAAATCCGTTTTGGATTAAATCTTTTATTAGTTGACATTCCTCATCATTATTTGTTGCTTCTTGTAACTCTACAATCATCGGGTCTTGTAAATGAGAACTTCTACTTTCATCCGCAGTATTATCCGCTATAGAAATTTGGTGAATAACTAATGAATTTAAATGGGTTGCGGCCTCTTCTGCCGGTAAGTCCTCTTTATTTGGATCGCAAACAGGTGAACGAGAAAGTGCATCATTTATAAAATGTTCCTTGCCTTTTTTCCATTCGGCGATAAAGTTATATCCAGCTAGTTTCTCTTTTAACCTTTGAATCCGTGGATTTTCGATTTTGTCTAACGTATAGTTATTTAATATTGGTTCTAACGGTTTATGATCAATGACAATAGTGAATTTTGGTAATCCTAATAGATATAGTTTACATTTTTCAACAGCCCAAGTTACTCCCAACATTTCAATTTCTATCATTGCATACCGTGTTTCGGTTTCTGACAAGAATCGAGAACTGCATTGTATAAGTTTCCAATGATCTTCATCTTTCTGAAGAAGCGCAAATCCCAAACCTTTAGTACGCGAAGCATCGGTATGTAAAACGATTGGTTTCGTTTGATCAAAATGCGTTAAAATAGGCGGTTCTGCTAATGCCTTTCTTACATTGTTAAAAGCTTCTTGATGACATGAAGACCATACGTATTTTTAGTTTTTAGAAGTTCTCTTAACGGTGCAGCTGCCTTGCTTATTTCGCATGAGAAACTTCCAAGCTGGTTAACAAGTCCCATAAAAGATCTAAGTTCCGTGATATTTTTTGGTGTCGGGAATTTTTCTATAGCTTCCAGTTATTTCTTATCTGCTTTAATACCATATCTACCAACAATATAACCAACATATGGTAGTTCAGGCTGGGCAAAAATGAATTTTTCTGGATTAAGAGTAATGTTTTTAGCTCTGCAACGTTCCAACAAGCAAATAATTCTTTGATAATGTTCTCTAAAATATTTGTCATGTAAAAGAATGTCATCGACTACCTTTTCTATTTTTCCAATATCTAGCAGTGCTTCATCACCCCTACGACAAAATTCGTCTCCGGAACTTACCAAACCCATAGGCGTACGTAAAAATTTTAATCTTCCCCAAGGCGTCAGAACAGTTGTTAAATCTTGACTTTCTTGATCTAATACAAGCTGCCAATAGCCACTTTTTGCATCCAATGTAGAAAAGTAGTTGGATTGTCCATCTATATTTGACACTGCCTCCCATGGAGTCTTAAATGGATGTGTAGGTCGTTTAACAAACCGGTTTAGTTTTGTATAATCTACACATATTCTAATTTTTCCATTTGGCTTTTGTACCACAACCATTGGGCTAACAAATTCTGTAGGTTTATCATTTACACGTGCTATAATTTCTTGTGATAGTAAATTATCCAATTCTTTTTTAACCGGTTCTAACCATGCAAACGGAATTTTCCTGGGGCATGATATTGCAGATGGTGTGTAGTTACTAGTTAAATGTATATGGACTGACGGTCCCTCCTTAGGTTTTAATGTATTAGAATTAAAGACGTCTTGGTATTGATGTAATAAGTTTTGTCTAATTTTTGTTATTTGTTCTTGTGTTGGTTGATTTGGAATTTCATCTGAAGGCCCAATTGAAGATATTTGGTTAAAAATTGGTTTTGGAAAGTCTGGATGTAAAATACCTAATTTTATCATAATTTCTCTATCTAATAAAAGTTCTTTGACGTTTTTGCATACATATATATCAACATTTGCTTTATTATTTTTGTATAAAATTTCGCAATTAATTGTTCCATATACTTTTATTTGACTACTATCTGCAGATTCCAGTTTAATATTGGTTTTTGACAATTTGTTAAATGGAACATTAATATTTTTTAAATAATCAATTCCTATCACACTTACTTCTGCACCCGTATCTGGTGTTGCTTTTGTACACCATAAGTAATTGTTGTTGCCCATTATAGTGGCCTTAATTCTAATGTT
Source organism: Ophraella communa (assembly GCA_035357415.1). Taxonomy (NCBI): domain Eukaryota; kingdom Metazoa; phylum Arthropoda; class Insecta; order Coleoptera; family Chrysomelidae; genus Ophraella; species Ophraella communa. Next base: position 24,432,096 of record CM068990.1, on the reverse strand, counting down.
TATTTGTTATAGTGGCCTTAATTCTAATGTTTATTTGTCGTTTGCTATTCTGTCTGTTTTCATTTATATTAGCGATTTTCAGTAAACCAATATTGTGGTTATTTTCTTCTAATTCAGTAATAAACTCAACATTCTTGGTTCTGCAAAATTCTGTAAAATGTCCTTTCCTGTTACAGTGCGTGCATTGAAAATTTATTGCAGGGCATTCTTTTAAATGAACATGCCATTTTTTGTTACAACGTGGACATTTTTTTGTATTTTTAAAATTATATTTAGGGTTTACTTTTTGTATTTTACTGTTTTTTGATTGATTTTCTTCTAATTTGGCATTTTCTTCTAATTCACATAATTTTATAACTTCGTTCAAAGTAGTTGAATCCGGTAGTTTTCTGTCGTATTGTTGGATCGTATATAGACTCTATAAGATGATCAGTAAACGTTTTATTAAAGCAGTTTGTACAAGGTTCCGTTAAATAGAACAGCTTTAATTTTTCTCTGTAGAAAATTGAAAAAGATTCACCTTCTTCTTGTTTATAATTCATAAATTGACTGCGTCTTATTCTACCATTTTCTTTCTTTTTAAAATAGTTTTCAAGTTGGTCCAAGATTTGTTTTGCACTGATTTTACTGAAATCTTCAATTTTCAAAATAAATCGAACAACGTCTAATATATCTTATGCAAAAAATGATAATAGTAAGGCTGATATTTGTCCACTATATTCCATTTTTAATCCTTGAAAAGCTATGTAGTTTTCATATTTAATTCTCCAGTCCATAAATTGTCCCAAGCTTCTAGAGTCGTCTAGTTTTTCATTGGCACATTTGTAGGTAATTTAATATGGCCAATATCAACAATACTTGCATTTTCCATATTAGGAATATTACTTCCACTTTCATTGGAAATATATTTATTGGCTATTAACTTCATAAAATTTTGTATTTGTGAAAACTGTTGTTCCATCTTGTCGAATTTTTCTACTGTGGAATTTTCTAAACTTCGAAGGACTTGGTTTGTTGTTTCTAGAGACATTGAACCTTCGATGTCCGGATTTCGAGATTTCTTGGTCTTTCTAGAGGTTGGCATTATGCAGGTGTTTTCTAAATAAGCTTTATTCTTTATACTGACTGCGCCATGTTTAAATATAAAAGTAAATATTTACTTTATAACGTTTAATATAATAATCTATTAATTGACAAAATGTCACCTAACTGTCAATAATCTGGTTACTATCCGCGTTAACCATAGATATAAACTATAACAGGTAAGATGTTGGGTTTCCTCTTAATTTCAGCTAAATTCTGCTTTTTTTTGTGCGTAAATTATTAGCTGTTCGGTACTTTATAATTTAAAGTTGCCGCCTTCTTACTGAGTTCCAGGAAAATTAATCGTCCCCTCTTGTCCTTTTCATAATTATCACTCCAACGGAACTATTAGTGACATTTTAAGAGGTCACTTTTTGGTTGATTCGTGGTCGAAAACTGTACTGGTGTGGTAGCTATTAAATTTTTTAATTGTTAGAAAGTACATTTCAATGAATTGTATAAATATATTGGATTTTTGGCTTTATAAATAATATCGTTCGGGCAATGACCTTTTATATTTTCTTTATATCATCTTGATTTTCCATTTTGACTACTAAGAATACGAGACAATACTTGGATTTAATTGCTAGAGGTTTAATTTTTTTTAAATATTTTTAATAGGATCTTTTATTCGGACTGAAGCCGTCATTTATTTGAACCATAAACATCCTTCATTGGATTTTCCTACAACGAAGTCCTTTTATGCGAGCTTACCATTCTCCATTATTTAGAAGCCATTTCCAATATTTAGAAGCTTTGGTGCTTGTTGGAAATCTTCGATGTTAAAGCTATTTTTTTATATCTATCCTTTAATTGAAATATTGCATGGTTGGTTTCTTTCCATTTTTTTACCAAATATCTTATTTATTTTAGCTTCAATGTAAGCCTTAATTTGGTGAATTTTATTAATTTTGTCACAATTGTTTTTTTTGATAAATGCTATTCCCCAAAAAGAGTACGTCAATATTATCGCTTTATTGAAACGTATTCTAATTTTCTAAATTTTCAAAAGTATTAAATGTTAAAGCAATAAAAAGAAATTTTGTTGGTTTATTTAAATATACATATTTTTTATTATAAGTATACATAGATTAATTGGTAAAATGTAAAAAATCACGTGATTTTTCCCGTTTGCCAATCAAGCCATTAGTTTATATTAACATTTTTTTTACTATAAATATTACTTCTACTTTGTAACATGTCTATCGTCATGTCACCTTGCACTATTACCGACCGTAAACGATACAGCTATAATTACCGTTAAAAGCGACCCTGATTCACTGTTAATGCTACTGTACTCGAGACACCCCTTATAGACGCTAACTATTTATCTGCTTGAACGAGGCCAATCAAAGAACGCGTCCATCGCTTGCAATTAAATAACGAACGCATTTCTTTTGACAAATGACACGAACACGCATTGAGCTAGCCTATAAAAGGCCAGCAAGACAAAACTATCCCCTTTTCTGATCCAACAAGCCGACTGAGGAGTTGAAAGAAAAACGTTCCAGTGTTTCGTCTTGTGAACTTCTTTTCTGGTTGTTGAAAGATACAACCCTCTAAGTTGAAGTCAAGATACCTCTAACCTGGAGTCAAATTATCTCTAATTTGGAGTCAAGTTGCCGCCAAGATACCCCTAAATTTAGAGCCCAGTTACCGCTTATGTGTAGACAGTCCTTCAAACCACTTATGAGCTAAGAGTACTATTTCATCCCAAACAGCCAGAACCAATAAAGTAACTGTCATCTCTCCACGAAGAAGCTGAAGCCGCCCTTCTTGACAGCACAGAAACCTAAAGTTAAGTCCACTTTTTACAACTCCAGTTCATTATCAGCGAGTACTTACAGTTTCAATAAATAAACAATAGTTTTAAAAACCGTTTCATTTATATACCTTAGACTATAAGTCTTAAGGGTGTAGCGTGGTCGGTCTTTATTTCAAGTAGCTTCTTTATTTGTTTAATTAAAGTAATTACAAGGTGTTTCTATCTTTCTCACCTTAGTTTTTGTGTAGTTTGTTTGCTTAATCGATAGCGTTCAAAAGATAGTGGCGTCCTCATTACTTATACATTCCAATCCTTCCTATAGTGAGCATTAACTTGGAGTCGAACCACCCCCTGGAGAGGGTCTCTTAGCCGGGATCTCTTTTGGAGAATTTTTTAGTTACAAATTGGCTCCCTGCCTTTTTGGGACTAATTTAGTTACAAATAGGCGCCTTTGAGGAGCTAATTTAGTTACAACTTTATTCAATTAAGTTTAACCCCTTTTTTGTTGTTAGAAGTGATCTGTTTATCTTTGAGTAATAGTTAGTTCGATTCAAGGCCCTTTATCCATCGGAAGAGTTCTGTTTTCTCTAGCCAACAAAACAGTGGCGCCGGCCACTCTCTCTTAATCCATCGTCATGGATTTTAATCTGAAAATTAATTATCTTAAGAAAGATATGCTTATTTAGTAGCTGAAAGTTCGAGGTATGCCTGCGGATGATTCAATGACCATTGATAGTCTTAGAGCAGCTTTGCGCTCTCTGCAGCTTAAAAAACAATTCTTCGGACTGAAGCCGTCATTTATTTGAACCATAAACATCCTTCATTGGATTTTCCTACAACGAAGTCCTCCATTATTTAGAAGCCATTTCCAATATTTAGAAGCTTTGGTGCTTGTTGGAAATCTTCGATGATGGATGAACATAAAACGAAGAGAACTATTTGGTGATGTTAAAGCTATTTTTTTATATCTATTCATTAATTGAAATATTGTATGGTTGGTTTTTTTCCATTTTTTTACCAAATATCTTATTTATTTTAGTAAGCTTCAATGTAAGCCTTGATTTGTTGAATTTGATTAATTTTGTCACAATTGTTTTTTTGATAAATGCTATTCCCCAAAAAGAGTACGTCATATTATTGAAACGTATTCTTATTTTCGAAATTTTCAGAAGTATTAAATGTTAAAGCAATAAAAAGATATTTTGTTAGTTTATTTAAATATACATAATTTTTATTATAAGTATACATAGATTAATTGGTAAAATGTAAAAAATCACGTGATCACGTCATTTTTGGTTGCTTGAGCCACATCTAGATTAGATTATTTAATTAATTACATAATTAAATTGTTGAATGTAAAGAATATAATTTTGTGGTTGTTGATGAGTAGTTTATTTCCATATTATTTTTTTTATATTATTTTATAAAGTTACTACGTTTCTCTGGTGGTGATAAATAGTTTATTGAGACGGAAATAAACCCTCATGATTTAATTTCAGTTTATGATTTTTCCCGTTTGTGAATCAAGTCATTAGTTTATATTAACATTTTTTTTTTACTATAAATATTACTTCTACTTTGTAACATGTCTATCGTCATGTCACCTTGCACTATTACCGACCGTAAACGATACAGCTATAATTACCGTTAAAAGCGACTCTGATTCACTGTTAATGCTTCATGATTTAATTTTAGTTTATGATTTTTTTCCCCGTTTGTCAATCAAGGCATTAGTTTATATTAACATTTTGTGTACTATAAATATTACTTCTACTTTATTCAATTAAGTTTAACCCCTTTTTTGTTGTTAGAAGTGATCTATTTATCTTTGGGTAATAGTTAGTTCGATTCAAGGTCCTTTATCCATCGGAAGAGTTCTGTTTTCTCTAGCCAACAAAACAGTGGCGCCGGCAACGAACCTCCCTACTCTCTGACAATTTTGAGCTAGGGCAATATTTTATCGCGCAACATGGCTACTTGAATCTAGCTAACTTTTTTTGCTTTGCATATTTGTTTAGGGTAGTAGATACTAATGTATAATAATACTATTTTCAATTTTTTTTCCTTTTAAACAAAAGCGTGATAACTCACTTCGCCAACTGAAGTGGCAACAACGAGAAATAATAAGAATTGATAGGATGCGGTTTTACGTTGCGTGTGTTTTCACCAAGCGGTGGTCGATTCGGCTGCCGACTCGGCACAAACCGCCTGGTGTGTCTTTAGCCTAAGGAGTGTGGAGTCTGGATTGCCAATCATCCGGGAAAACGAATTGATATCTATAACATTGCCGAGATTTTGGGTCAAAGTTATGGCCAGGCCTTTTGCACACAAAATATAGTTGCCGCCTTCAGAAGTACTGGTATTTATCCGCTTAATAAGAATTGTTTCAAGGAACATGAATTTCTGCCAGCATGTGACCGATATACCACTTGAGACCCAGCCAGCACCCATCGATATACCATTTGAACCTCAGCCATCTACTTCACAATCAACCAACGAAACAAGTCCGGTTGCCTCTACTGTTCAAAGTGATGAGATCTCAACCGAAGCGGATCCGATTATCAGTCAAGGTGATGAAGAGGGTGCACTATACTTTTCACCCGAATTGGTGAGAGCTTTCCCGAAAGCAGAAAGACAAATCCAATCTAAGCGTGAACGGAAGAACCGAAATTTAAACAAGTACCCCCTATATTCAGAAGTTTAAAGATGAGCTTGATGAAAAGCTGAAGTCCAAGGCTACGAAAAAGCTTCCATTAGCAGATATTGCTTCCCCTAGCTCATCAGAAAATGAAGATCAGAGTGAGCAGAACATTTCGTTTGCCTCGTCCACACTTACTGAGAATTTTGATGAAGAAGAGGATGACGACAGACCTTTGCAAGTGAGCAGTTTTGTACTTGTGAGGTTTGCTACCAAAAATAAATAAAATGTTTTGTTGGACAAATCGAAGAGGTCCTGTCTGATGAAGAATATAAGGTGTCGTTTTTAAAAAAATACAGGGAAAAGAAATTTGTTTTTCCAAATGTTGATGTTGTTTCTGTGATACAAAGGGTAGACATTGTTCTGCATCTACCTGAACCGAGAAATACTGGAGGGACATTAAGATTGAACAGCTAAATGCTTTTCCTTCGATATTGATCTGTACCCTTATAACATCAACTAATCGACGAAACTGAAGACTGAAGATTTTATTTTTATAATTTTTAATTATTTATCTTCTTTAAAATATCACTTTTATGTTTTCTTGGAAGTTTGTTCCTCAAGACTGGTTATGCATGAATATTTTTTATTTTTCCAAAGGTGTTGGCATTTAAGTCTTATTTTCTGTTATTTTGTTCTCTAAGTTCGCAATAAAAGTTGAAAGCAGCAAATTTAGTTTCATTATTTTCTTTTGAAAAATAGTGGCCACTGTTGTCATAATAGGAATCGCAAATATATGCCTGATGTCAGCACTATTATAGGCATCATGAATAAACCCGTCAATATGTCAAGAATTGTCAATGCTAATACATCGATTTCACACTGGACAGGAATTCTGTGCACTATCGCTTACGACATGTCGAATTCTACAGTCGTTTTCGACATGTAGAAGCGATATCTCGCGAAAAGGGTATTCTGTATACCTCTTGACTATACTTCGGCCGTACTCGGCTTTTATCAACACGATATATAAAAGATCTGGGGAATTTTTAAATTTCTTCAGACATTTTAGGGATTTTGATTTGAAATTTAACATTTATGTTCTTTTTCTATGAGTTATTGGTTAAGCATATTATATTGTAGATGCAAGTTGGTTTTGAGATGTTTGTTGTTATTTTTCTGGTTTTTATTTAATTATTTGTACTTGCGTTGGCTATTGGATAAAGATAATAGGAGTTAAGCTTAAGGAAAAAAAAAAGGAGAGGAAGAGGATTTTACATATGATTTGGTTCCTTTTGAGGTGTAAGCAGTGGAATGTTTATCCACCTTCCATATCCTTGCACAGAAGAATCGACTCCAGAACTTCGAGATTTGTCATGAACTCTGCGAAGAGAATTTGGATAACTCAGGAGGTCAAGAAGTTCTACAATTTTCTTAATTTTATTAATGTTAAACTAAAGTTTACCTATTTTTTGCTTAATGATTTGCTTACTCACACTGAGTTTGACCTATTGGATAGAGATGTGAGGGATTATGTGGAGGAACAAGGTAATCATAATTTTTGTAGATTGTCTAATAAGTTAAATAATTAAAGACTTGATAATGTTTCTACCCCTTCATCTGATATAGATTCTAATAATTTCTCAGATTTTAAGTTCCATCCTAAATTTCTTAATTTGGGCAGTTCATCTTTTAATGCTGATAACCTTAAGTTGTCTAAAATTTAATTCATATTCCATTAAATTTAAAAGTTGTTTGAGAACTTTAGCTCTAGATACTGAGAACATTTTATATAATCATGATTAAGTTAATAAAGAAGCCATTAGAGCTGATATTTCTTTTTTAATTCATAAAAATTATTATAAAAATATTAACACACGGTCCATATATAATAACAATAGTTCTAATCACCCAAAGCATTTTGTTTCTTCAAAAGATGTTACTGCGCTTAAGCAGAAGATCATAGATGATGATTTAATTGTTTCTAAGACTGATAAAGGCAACTGTGTTGTTGTCATGGACAAAGTTGATTATATTAACAAAGTTAATTCATTTCTTTCTTCTGATCCATCTTTTATAATTTTGCCTTCTGACCCTACCTTAAAATTTCATACTACCTTAAGAAGTAAACTTAAATTATACTCATATACCTTAAACATGTTTGACACTAAAGTTTACCAACTCATTAAGATGGCCCCTATTACTCCACTCCTTTATAGACTCCCTAAGATACATAAGGATAATGTACCTATTAGACTTGTTGTATCCTTTGTAAATTCACCAGCTTCAAAATTAGCTTCTTTTCTTAATAAGTTACTCAGAGATATCACTAATTTTAATAATTCATATTCTATTCTTAACTCTATTGATCTTTGTCGTAAAATCTCCCATGTCATAGTTCCTGATAACTCAATTTTGCTTTCCTTGGATATTTCAAATTTATTTCCCAGTATTCGTCCCTCAGAGAGCATTGCTTTGGTTGAAGATCTCGTTTTATCTAATAACATTAGCCCTTTAACCATTAATGATATTGTTTCTTTGCTTACCTTAACACTTTATCAAATTTTTTTCCAGTTTGATAATAAGTTCTATAAACAATCAAACGGTCTCGCTATGGGTTCCAACCTTAGTCCGTTACTTGCTGAAATTTTCATGCATAACTTTAAATCAAAATTTCTGAAGAATCCTAATTTTCAAAATAATTTTCTCTGTCATTTTCGTTATGTTGATGATTGTATTGACCTTTTTAAAGGAAATCAACAAGATGCTTTGCAATTTTTGGATTATATTAATGGTCTTCATCCTAGAGTTTCTTTTACTATTGAGTTTGAAGTTGATAATGCTATCCCTTTTCTTGATATACTAATCACAAAAAATATTGTATCCCATAAATTAGAATTTGAGATTTACCGTAAGCCTACCACCACAGATTCTGTCATTAATTATAACTCGAATCATCCTGTATCACACAAGTTAGCTGCCTTTAACAGTTTTGTTCATAGAGCTTTTAACATTCCCCTTTCTCAATCATCTTTTATGAAGTAGATTAACATTATTAAACAAATAGCAGTCAATAATAATTATTCCGTAAGTTTTATTAATAAAATTTACAATAAATTTTTTGTTAAATACAAGCTCAGTTTTAACTATGTCAGTCAGGTTTCATTGTTAGACAGAGATATGTATATGGGTTCTCTTAGCTTTTTTGGTCCTATTTCCTATAAATAATATAAAATATATAACATCAAGTTCGGTTTTAAAACCAATAATACCTTAGGGTCTTCCTTGGTCAACACAAAAGATAAGGTCTCTTTCTGGAATACACTTGGAATATACAAATTGTGTTGTAATGATTGCAATGCAGTTTACATAGGTCAGTCAGGCCGTCTTTTGTGCACTAGAGTAAATGAACATCACATTCAAGTTAATAAATATAAAAATTTTGACCCACCTATCTCTCCTTCATCATTTACTAACTATATTATTTCTGAACACCACAATTTTATTTTTCTGATTCCAATATTACTAGATTGCATAAATGCTTTAAGGGAATAAAAGAATGAACCTCTTGGAGATGCTGGAGATTAATGAAGGTACCAAGCAAAATGACCTTTTGTGTTTAAATGAACAACTTAAACCCAAAGATCCATATATTTTTCTTAGTCTTCCTTTTTAATGTACTATTTATATTATAGATTGTAACGTTCCTCCACATATTTCTGTTCTTTTTCTAATGTTACTATTTATTATTTTAAACATTTTAGGTTTTACAGTTTTATAATTTAAATATTGATCAAAAACTTATTTTAAACATTTAATTGTCAACTTTAACTTCTTCTTTTATTGGTTATGATATGTACTTAAACTTCATAATTGTTAGTCAACACCCCCTTGTTTTTATTTATTTAAATTCAAATAGTTATATATTATTGATTTCATAATTTTACTGTTCATATTGTTCAACTTAAGTTGTTCGACCTAATTTGCTTGTTTTTGATAATATCAGCATTGTCTTTACATAATTTCTTATATCCACAGACACAACGACTTTTAACCTTGTTTTGTGCTTTTACTTCTTATATAGTTACAGTCTTAGAAGAATAAGATATATTTTAAGTTAAAATGCAATAACGTTTTTGCTTGTTGACAAAGAAACTGTTGACAATGTCATAGTTGTCAGTTGTTTGCACAACATGATGAGGGAAGGCTATCTCTCTCGTAGTGGAAGAGCGAACTACGAACTTGACCCAACCGAGGCCCTACCGACAGAAATTTTGATCCCCCTAAGAGCTACTGGTGGTTATGCAAACGTTCAGGGTTTCACCGTGAGGAGCACTTTTGCCTCATACTTTGTGGAAGAGGGGAAAGTAAGTTGGCAAGAATTAAGTGTACACAAAACAGACAGATCCTAAACCAACATGTTTTGAGAGTTTACTCTATTGGTTTATTAACGAAACAAGCATTTAAATGTTCATTTTTATGTCTTAATAAAAAGGTTTTGCTGTATTTTTGTTTTATTATCACAGTTATTTCTTGTAAATTGAGTGATCACTTGGCATACCGCTTAAGGCGAGCCAATCAATTGTTAAATTCCTCTTTCGGTACTCTTGTCTAAGAAACTACTTAACCTATAGGACTGAAAATTGTAACACATATTATTGTATTCCTTATAAGACTACGTCACTAGAATAAAATTTTTAAATTGACCAAAAAGTCAGTGATAAAAGGATTATTCTAGTGACGTATTATGGGCGTAGTATGAATTTAGTATTTCCTGACAAAAATGTATAAATGTATGATATTTTCAAAAAGAGAAAGTTAAAAAAAATATCATCCAAAAATTGGTAAAAAAACCGCCCCTATTTGCTCCCCGATAGGGATAGTTAAGTTTGGAGACCTCCAGATATAGAAAACGAGTATCTTCAACTACAGTTATTTTTTATTGCTTTTTTAAATTTTGTAAGGCAAAAAATATGATATTTTCTGAAAGAAAGTATTCTAAAGTATAAAAAAGAGCATAATCAAACTGTGGGGGTTATTAGTTAGTTATATTAGTTATTATGTGAAATACACTTACCTGATCTTCCAACTTCTTCAGATATACTCACCCAAACATTGTCTTAAGCCCTTTGGTCCTTATACTGGGGATTTCTCAGGTCATAAATCAAAGGGTGAGGAGAAATCGCCTCCACTAGTTTCTCGTCTTCCTCAGGTGTAAAATTTAATTTTAGTGCTGTTTTGGATGACATTGCACAAACACACTTATGCACTCAATCAAACTCGCATGTGCACCCCTCGAAAATCGGCCAACGACTGCGATTATGACTGCTCCAGCAGCAGACCCGTACGAATGCAGTCAGCGACTCTGGCGACAGTCGCGTCAGTGACAACGGCGCCATTGAAGACAATGCACAGCAGGCGCTCTACGATTATCGTCCAACGACTGTAGTTCAACGATTATCGTTCCAGCCGCACCAGTGACAACGCACCTTAACAAGTACACACGTATGGCGCAGTTATAAATCCGAATTAATCGCCCCAAAGTCTATAGTAAAAAGTACTGAGCATTAACAAGTTAATAGTAAAAGTACATAAAATACATATTTTTATAAAATTTGTGGAGAAACATGGATTTTCGAGGTATACCACCTTTAAACATGCCTTGGTAATCAAGGATGAAATAGTTATTATCCTAACAAGTGCGGAAAAGTTAATTTCCGCAAGAGTTAGGATCAATATTTTTTTTTAAAGCTAAATCCCATCGAAAATTATTTAGATACTTGAAAAGATGCGATTGTGACAATTAAATCTTTCATAGTGTCAATAAATACGCGACTGTAGCTTTAGCAACTCTACTTAAACAGGTGAGTTTGTTGTTGCTTTGAGTAAGGTTTATAGGGATGATTTAATAAATTATGATTTTTTTAAAAACACACATTTTAAACATCCCTATTTTCATGTAAAATAATCTTAATTTTTTTACTCTTTGTATGTAGTCCAACAAGATAAAGATAATAATACAATAATTTGTCAAAAAGGTTATCGGAAAACATCTCTAATTAATAAAAAAAATGCGTGCGGGAAAAAATCTTACCCGCACTCCGTGCGGGAAAGAGATATTGTCTGAATTAAAATGTTGTTTTACGCATGCTTGTAGAATTTTTTTTTTATTTTTTATTCATTTTGACAATTTTTTTAGAATATAGTTTTATAATGTGTCAATGATAATAATATATAGAATCAGACGTGAGAAACTAACATTTAATAATTTTATTTATGAGTCTGGAAATATATATGAATATTCACCGAATTTTGCGTCTTTCTATAAAAAATTATTCTTTGCAGGCCTATTAGCTGGGATTTGAAATAAACTAAAACTATGTTTGGTGTTGATGAATAAAAACAATAGGTAGAATACATTACCAATAATAGAGCTTATGTCAATATTTTAGAAAGATATATTTTAACAACAACTAAATACTAAGTTTTCACAACTGTTAGAAAAAAGTACCTACTATATGTATAAATATTACAAAATATTTTTTCTTTTGATTCAAATAATGAAAAACAAAAATAGGACAAATGCTTCGAATAGATATAGGTAAAAACTATTTTAGTTTCGTTGCCCAACAATTGATACACAGTAACCAGACAAAAAATCACGTGTCATTTTTGCCAAGATTTGTTTGAAGGTGGTGACATACGACATATTAAGATTTCGTAGACGCCTTCAGTTTTCCTTTTCTTAAAAATCTTACTTTTTCTGACCTTTTCGTTTCTTCTTCCGATGAAGACTTGTCTTCCAAAAATATTATCATTGCCAAGTCCCAATCATCCATTTTTTGCTTTTAACACAGAAACCATCTAATTATTGTCAAATAATGAAACTACACACAAGATCTAAAACAAACTGTAAACACACAAAACGAAAGCAAATACAAAAATGGATTAAGGCGGTCAATAATGATAAACTCTTACTTTACATCTGTGCTCACCGATAGCGGCCGTCTTGAACGGTCGTCAAATTACGGCCGTCAAATTACGACCGCTTTATTGCGGCACCGCTATCTTAGAAAACCAAAGCTTTAGAGTTTAAAATAATTCATGGCTGCTTTATTTTTCGGTTTATATGTTTAAAAGACGCAAGACCGCAAGACTCTTGCAGGCTTGGTCTTGGTCTTGCATATATCTTGCAATGCCAAGTCTTGGTCTTGCATAAGTCTTGCACTACTCGGTCTTGGTCTTGTTCTTGCAGCCTGAAGTTGGTCTTGGTCTTGCATTTTCTGCAAGACCAAGACCGCAAGACCATGACCAGTCTCGCTCATCACTAACCAGAACCAATGCAACAAGTGCGGAAAAATTCACTAATATGGGAACTGCATGACCTATGGGAAAAAATGCAACAAATTTTGGAAAGCTCAATCATTTTGCAACAGTGTGTAGAAATTAACAGCAGCCAGGAAATTCAAAGTACGGTAACTTTTATAATAATGGTAATAAGATAAGTAAAAAATAAAAAATCTAGTTATAAGAACAGATCAATACAATTAGTAGATAAAAATGATAGTAGTGATGATGGTAGTTCTTGCGATGAATATGCATTTATAGGTACAATTGAATATAAAGCAGATAATTTTTTAGGTCTCAAAGAACAAAAAAGAAACATGGTAGATTCAGCGACGAATGTGGAATCATGGGTAGTTGATGTGGATATAAATAAATCAGAGATAAGCATGAAACTTGATACAGGAGCGGTGGTAAATATAATATCAGTTAAGGTTTTAGAAAAACTAGGAGTAAATACAAATGTTTTAGAAAAAAGCAATATAACATTGAAATCATATACAGGTAACAAATTATCAATATTAGGGCAATGTAGATATAAAAATATAGAAAAAGAACTACTGTTTCAGGTAGTTAGTACTAATCCTTGTTCATTGTTAGGCTTACAAGCTTGTGTAGAACTAAATTTATGTAAAAGAATCGATACTATACAAAAAAAATAATAATCAAAATGATAATTTCGAAAGAATCATTAGTAAATTTAATCACCTGTTTAAAGGTATTGGATGTAATGAGAAACCATATCATATGGAACTTAAAACAGATGCTCAACCAGTAACATGTTTACCGCGTAAGGTACCGTTTGCAATCAGAGAAAAATTTAAAGAAAGCCTCGAAGGGTTAGAACGCGATATTATTATAGTTAAAGAAACAAATAGCGCTGAATGGGTAAATCCAGTAGTTTTAGTCAGAAAACCGAATGGGTCAATTCGAATTTGTTTAGATCCGAAATATTTAAATTTAACAATTAAAAGACATTTTTTTCAAATACCAACGTTAGAAGAGCTTACTTCTAAATTGTCAGATTCAAAAATTTTTACAACTCTGGATGCAACTCAAGGGTATTTACAAATAACTTTAGATGAAACAAGCTCAAAACTGTGCACGTTTGCTACGCCTTTTGGAAGGTACATATTTTTACATCTACCTTATGGTTTGGCAAGTGCGCCAGAAGTCTTTCAGCAAAGAATGTACGAAATTTTTGGCGGGTTAAAAGGTTGCTATATATACATCGATGACATTATTGTGTACGGGAAAGATTAAAAAGAACATGATGGCTTAATAATGTTATAAAACGAGCTCAGAAGTACAATGTTAGGTTTAATAAAAGTAAATGCACGTTTTCTGCGAATCAGGTAAAATATATGGGACATATAATTTTAGAAAAAGGTCTTACAGTAGATGAAGAAGGACATAATAAATATGCCAAAACCAAAGGATACAAAAAATGTACAAAGATTTTTAGGGTTTTTAAATTATTTAGCAAAATTTATGTCATTTATCAGAAAATACAGCTCCGTTAAGAGAATTATTAAAAAAAGATGTAGATTTTTATTAGGGAGAAAAACAAAATAAATCTATTAAAATTTTAAAAAAAGTAATTTGCAAAGCACCAAGTCTTACATTTTTTGACACAAAAAATTCAAATATTGTAATTTCAGTAGATGCTTCAAAGTCGGGTTTAGGAGCGACTATAATACAAGATAATACACCTTGTGCTCATGCGTCTAGGGCTTTAACGAAATCACCACAAAACTATGCCCAAATAAAAAAATTATTAAGTATATGGTTTGGTTGGTCAAAGTTTCATCAATACATATTCGGTAGACACTTTAAAGTTGAAAACAATCATAAACCTTTAGTAGCAAAATTTTAAAAAACCTTTAAACGAATGTCCACCTAGATTGCAAAAACTACTAATACAGCTTAGAAAGTATGATTTTGAACTCATATATAAGCCGCGAAAAAGCTTAATAATTGCAGATTCTCTCTCCAGAGCACATGTTAATAAATATTTTGACGATAATTTAGATATAGAATTAGATTCACAAGTATGTTTAATACACTTGTCAATAAATGCAACAGATGACAAAATAGAACAAATCAAAAAAGCAACCAGAGAGGATTCATTATTGAATACTTTAAAACATTATATTATAAATAATTGGCCAAACAAAATTAAAGATGTACCCGATAATATTAAACATTTTTATAAATTTAAGTCAGAGTTGACATTTAATGATTTATTATATTACAAAATTAATTATTTCTGAAATATTAAGAAGTTAAATTATAGATAAAATTCAGATTGGTCACCAAGGTATAAACAAATGCTTAACAAAAGCTAACAATTCTTTTTATTGGCCATCAATAAACAAGCAATTACAAGATAAGGTATTTACATGTTTTATTTGCCAACAAGCACAAAGGAATAACCCTTCTGAACCAATGATCCCACATTCAGCCATTAAAACACCATGGATGAAAGTTGGTGTAGATTTATTTCATTTTGATAATGAAATTTTTGTAGTAGCTGTAGATTATTATAATAAGTTTTTTGAAACAAGGATCAAACTAGATGTGTATCCATAATTATTTAAAATAGTATTTAATTTTTTGCTACCTTTGTATTAGGAGTGGACAAAATTAACTTTGATAAAGAAATTAGTATCATAAAACAAATAGCTAGGTCTAATGGCTATCCAATTCATTTAATAAATAAATTAATTAATAAGAAAGAACAGAAGGTGTCACTACAACTAATATTTCCTAAACAAACTAAAGAAATTAAAATAAAAATAAATAAAAATAAATTACATATTTTGGAAATATTTCCAATACAATTTCAAAAATAATATCTTCGGCAACATCAGCATTAATATCATTTAAAACACAAAATAATGTTGGTACAAAATTGTTAAATATAAAAACAAAATTACCCAAATTAAAAAAATCTGGTGATTACAAAATTAATTGTCCAGAATGTAATGCTGTATATATAGGTCAAAGAAGTAAGATTTAATGAACACTTAAGAGCATATAGATTAAAACAACCAGATAAGTCAACATCCAACCTCACTCTTACACACCAATGACATCCAAATACTACACACTTGTGATAAAAAACAAAATTTAGATTTCCTTGAAGAACTTGAAATAAAAAGACATCTAACAGATCCACAATTTAAAGTTGTTAATAAACAAATAAATCTGTTTACTTTGATTGAGTTAAAATTTTATACATAGATAAGACATAATTGTAAAACACAAATATATTAAGTTATTGTAAAGATCAGCATGATATAGTTTTTTCCTGGTTTTTCTATATCATTGCAGAGTTGTACTGATCTTAGAGGGAATTACATCCAGGATAATCCCTTAGGGCTATTAACATCTAGGCTTTAATATTGTTATGTCTTATTACTTCCATACTTGGTCTAGCCTTAATACTACCTAAACAACAGGTACCTAGCTACAAACAAACAAAATGTAACTTAAATGTCAATCTGACGATGCTTCTTAGCGAAACGGCCGTTATTGTGATTTAAAACAGATTTTTTCAAATAAACTTGGAAGTTACGTTAAAACGAAAAGTTTTTTATTATTCTTAGTAAGATGGACTTCCAAAAAGTAAGAGGTAGCACAATAAATTTAGTGAAAATGTAATTTTAAACTTAAAGTCAATATTTTCAATGTTATGTTTTGGTAAGCGTTGAGGCGTAATAAAACACATTGAATCTTAATACGATGTTTAATATTTTACGAGAGCGGATACATGCTTATTACCCTGCGTTGCAGGGTAGACTACCCTAAGTAGTACTTAGTAAGTACCCTACGCATCGTGTTATTGCTGCGTTTAGAAATTGTGCTCGGTGCACACCTTTTTCTAATTTGGTAAGACTGCCTGAATTTAGTGAAAAATCTGGTTATTTTTAAATTACAAGAATGTTGAGTAGATGGCGATAGTGGTTTCAAATTAGTATTTTTATTATAAATTTGAATATTTTTAGAGCTTGTTGACTTTCTTTATCTAAGACAGAGATGAAAATATGAATTTTGCTTCGTAAATCTTTGAATGTTTCCACGACACACACATACATTTAACCTTGAAACCATAAAGAGATGAAAAATATCTGTATATTTTTTATTAATAAATATCCTATTTGAATACATTTTGGAAGTTTGTTGTGATATTGTTGTGTCATAGGCGTAATAAATTAATTGTTTTTAGGATTTAAAATATCGATATATAAGCATTCCTAACAAATAATTAATTAATGAAATTTATTGTACTAACCAAAGTTGGGTCGGATATTAAAAAAAAGTATCCGGATACGAATACTCAAAATGTATCCGGATACTTTTTTAAAAAGTTCGAATACTTTCACTTAAAAATGTATTCGGATACAAGTATCCGGATACAAGTATCCGGATACTTCCTAGGATACTTTTTTTAAAAAGGACAATAAAAATACATTTAATGATGAGCTAACGAAAAACTTTTCGTGTCACTGCCTGAGCTTTTGATATTGAATTTGGCCAGCGTCGGACCAGTCGAGTTTTCAAACTTTTTAGGGGGTGTACTTATATTTGTACTTGTACGTACACTAAAATAAAAATATAAATATTAGGATGTCCTTTATTATAATCCGAAAAATAATTTCTTCTAATCATTATAAATACAGTAAAAAAGGTTCTTAAAAAGAGAGATATAGAAAATATAAAAAATAAATAACGTACTTATGAAAATTTATAACTGATTTATAGGTCAAAACAAAGCTGCATTAGAATATAATAATTTATTATAACGGTGACCAGTACGAAAAATGGGATTTAACATGCTGAATTAAAGAAAGGGCAGTGTTGTGCCTATCGGAGGGTGATAAATAATATTTAAAAGTATCTAAATATCAAAAACAGTATCCGGATACCGGATACTTTAAAATTTGGTCACGGACACGGATACCGGGTACAAAATTTAACAGCTTTCGGATACATAAAAAGTATCCGGATATGGTATCCCTATACAAAAGTATCCGGATACTACCCAGCTCTGGTACTAATCCTTACTAATTAAGGTATTTATTAGAATAAATATATTAATTATAATAACAACATATTACGGTTTCTGAATATACACACACTCAATATACATCAAGTATGTAATTATACCTTTTTTAAAATTGAAATTGAAATGTATTGGCAACAATGCAAAATTAAACGAGGTTAGTTTGATCAGAGATTATTTTATTTACTTTCTGATGGATGTATTATTTGAAGGTGTTGAAGTAGATGTAAATTTTTAGAATATATTTTATGGGGAAAAATTTAAATCCTTTTTTAAAACGTTTGAGTGTTACTATAATGTTTGTAACATTAACAGGTTAGTCTGTCTTCAATGTGACTTCAAGTAAGTACCTTGCTAATTATTTACTGCCTAAATAAATAAATATCATTTATTTTTTTAGAGAGTATTGGACATTTCTAAATTACCACCCAGATCCATGATTTAATAAAAATGGAGAACAAAGTAAAGCGCACCCTACAGCAAAGCTTACCTATAGTTTTTTTTTATTTTGAGAATGTGGCATAAGAAAAAAATATTTCCATGTCTTCAATAACCTACGATAATAACTAACCAATCTAGTATCTATAGAAATACAGTTTGTGCACCTGTTTTCAAGATACCTAAAGAATTGGGATAAGCTGACTAACAGCGATTGGCCAACAATACTCTTGCAAGTACTAAACATAATTGTTAATGTTATGGTTATATCTTAATAAAACTAATTGTATGGCTATTAATTATATTCCAAAAATTTCAACCCCATACTTTGTGGAATCAATTGAAATTAAAATGTATCCAATAGGATTGTAACTTTAATTTTTTAACTGGTATCTTTCACACAAATGAAAAACTCTGAAAAATCTTATTTATTTTATAAAGATCCATATTTTATTTACTTTTGAAAGCTCTCTCCATCTAGTAATCAGAAGTGATAAGAGGTAAGTTTTAATTTGTTTATTTACTGGTTTAATTTTTTTACAATTTATAGGTAGGTATTATTTTTTTTATCATCTATGATTCAGATCTAAATATCAAATTTCGTTTTAAAAGATGTATTGATATAGGTATTTTGCATATTAGATATATGAATTTTCTTCTCTTTGAGTATCTACCAATAGTATTTGCCCATGTTGAAGTATTTATATATTGAAATCAGTGGTATTTTGTGTACTACTGCTACTGTGTGCTTATTCCCCTGTGAATTTGCCTCTTGATACTAAATAATCAACATTACCTAGATAGCATATTTCTTTGGTTTCATATAAGAGGCTTTACTAGGGCATCTCAGAGAAGTGTTAATGCTACTCGTCCTTTGAGCCATCCTTTGTCTACTTTAAATACTAGGATAGTATCGAGCGAATCGTTTAAGAGAGTACATGTTTATCGCGATCGAGCGTGCTATCAATTTTGTACTTATCTTTACCTTTTTTCGATCGTTAACTTTTTGTCAATTAGTGGTCAACAAACGAAAATTAAAGCAACCAGTGGCGTACTGTTTACTCTATGAAGCGAAGATTTTCGGGTAAGCAGCAGGTCTCTTATATTAACAATACCCTGGGGATATGTTCCCGACATCCCAACAATATCCTTCACTAGGATATACATTCGATAATTCACCAAATCAAACAGGCCGACAAAATCCAACTGATTTTTCACAAAATCAGTCACACTATTTTCCTCAACAATTTTCTATTCAACCCAAACCAATTGCCTATAACTCCAACCATCTATCTACTTCGATGGAAGCCGTAAATTCCACTCAATTAAAACTTAAAATAAGACCCACAGGCAACAAAAATAATGTCAATGATGATATTAATGAGGAAGAAACACAAAGCAAACATACATGGCAAGTAGTCAGGAAACGCAAATTTACGAAGCAAAATGATCAACCAGAATCTCCTAACACGCCATTAACAAAAGTACATAACCGTTATGATATCCTGTCAAATACTGATGGTAATGAACAAACTGAACACAATGAAACTGGAACAAATAAGCAACAAAAACCAACGAAACCCCCTCCAATATTTATATATGGTGTCAAAAACTTTAAAGACATGGTCGATAACTTTGCTCTAGTAGTAGAAGAAGAAACTTATCACACCCGAACTTTACCAAACGATACTGTCAAGGTTACGACATACACAATAGATACGTACCGTAAATTAGTAACGCATTTAAAAGACGAAAACATCATTCATCACACATATCAGATAAAAGAAGAGCGTGCATACAGAGTGGTAGTAAGACATCTACATCACTCTATACCCACAACAGATATAAAAAATGAACTAGAGAGTATAGGTCACAGAGTTCGCAATATAACTAATGTCAAACATAGACTAACTAAGGAACCTTTATCTCTGTTCTTTATAGATCTTACCACAGGAAAACAATAAAACAATATTTATGCAAGAGTTTTTGTGTAATACAAAAATAACAGTAGAGGCACCTAGGAAAAACAACTCAATTATCCAATGTATGCGTTGTCAAGCTTATGGCCATAGCAAGACGTATTGCTCTAAACCATATAACTGTGTCAAATGCGGAGAACAACATGACACCAAGTCTTGTAAGAAACCAAGAAATACTCCGGCTAAGTGTGCATTGTGTCAACAAGACCATCCTGCTAATTTCAAAGGTTGTGCAATTTACAAAGAACTAGTTGCAAAAAGAAATAAACCTGTTGGACAAATACATACAAACAAATACTTACAAAAAAACTTAATAAATAACACAAAACAACCCAACTCACCTACATATAATCATCAACAGACATATGCAAATGTAGCTGCAAATTCCATACCAGAGCCTATATCCACCATAGAATACCAGCTAATTACATTCCTAAACGAATTTAAGAATATGTTTTCGCAACTTATGAATCAAAACAACATGATCTTGAACTTGTTAACAACAGTCATTAACAAATAAAATTCAATAATATACTGAGAATTGTAACTTGAAACGCCAATGGCCTTCTTAACCATAAACAGGAAATAATTACATTTCTAAATTTAAATAAAATCGATATTTTGCTAATATCCGAAACTCACTTTACTAATTTAACAACATTTAATATCCCTCTCTACTCTACCAATAGCACTCCTCATCTTGATGGTACAACTCATGGAGGATCAGCAATAATTATCCGCAGCTCCATCTGTCATTAGGAACTACCGAAATACGAAACAGACAAAATCCAAGCTACAACTGTTCAAGTGAATGCAGTTCCTTGGATTTTTAATATATCCGCAATGTATAGCCCACCGAGACATGCAATAACTTCAGACGAATACAAGATTTTCTTTGAAACTCTTGGCAACAGATTTATAGTTGGTGGTGACTGGAATGCGAAACATACGCACTGGGGTTCAAGACTTATTACAACAAAAGAACGGAACCTCTTAAAACCTATTCTTGATAAAAATTATAATATTTTCTCAAATGGCACTCCAACATACTGGCCAAGCGATCCCAAAAAACTGCCAGACCTACTGGATTTCTTTATAAGCAAGGGAATATCTAGGAATCACTGCATAGTAGAATCTAACTATGATATCTCGTCTGACCATACGCCAGTTATCATCAGCATAAGTACCAAAATTATAAATAAAACACCTCCTCCCCTACTAGTATCTAAACATACCAACTGGACCGCTTTTCAGTCATACCTCGAAGAAAACACTAACTTGCAGTTACGTATCAAATCTCCAGAAGACCTAGATACCGCAGCTTAGTACTTTATCAATCTTGTACAACAAGCAGCTTGGCAATCCACCCCAGAAACTAAAAATAATCCAACTTGTATATAATGGCAGAGATCTAGGAACAATTTAGATCAAAACACGTACAATAAACTGGATGTTTCCTTTTAACGCGAAAATCCTTTATAATTTTTACTTAATACTCTGTTAAATAGAAGTAGATTGTAAATAAAGCAAATATCAAAAAAAAATACTAGGATAGACCAGGAAGAATATTAGTACCATTTTCTAAATCAAAACAATTTGATTATTTTATTAGGTGGAGTATGGTAAATAAAATATTTCTACAAGATTCAATAGGTTACTACTTTTCTTAAGTATTTCAAAAATATCCTGAAAATACTATTTTTAGCAATATACTTTTTCTGGCAAACATATATGTTATTTTATCTATGTTTAGATAATTAAATTGTTGGAGACATAAATCAATGGTTTTTAAAATATATGCTACTGTTTCCTCAAAAACTTTGGACCTCAAGTAACTGCCTACACTGGTTTTATTCTATTTATAGTAACTAATTAATAATTTTTACTGTTAATTCTAATCTTTTATTTTAAAGAACTCTTTCTTCAAAAACATTGAATCTGGACCCTTATAGAACCCATGGCTACATCAATATAAAACCTATTGTGGGCTACTATGTGTTTAAAATACAAATGTTTATTTTAGGGTTCAATTACATTTTAAAGATTACCAAATAACATCTGCATATTATTAGTGAATATGTATGTATGTATGTATGTATAAGTTAGGGGTGATAATTACACTGCGACCTATAGGATCTATTGTGTCCCCCCTTACTTGCCATGTTCTGATATTTTCTCAGAATTATAGCAGCTCTCCGAGTCCTATTTTCCTGAGGAAGTTTAGGACATCGTCGGGCTTTAAGTCAGGTAGATCCCCTTCCTCTATTCCATGTGCTCCTAGGTATCTAGCCCTAGAATTTTGCAAGGCAGAGCATTCTGCGAGTATGTGTATTGAGGTTTCATCCTCTTCCTCACAGAATCTGCACTTTGCTTCATCTGCTAACCCTAGTTTCTTCATTCCATGTGCTCCTAGGTATCTAGCCCTAGAATTTTGCAAGGCAGGGCATTCTGCGAGTATGTGTATTGAGGTTTCATCCTCTTCCTCACAGAATCTGCACTTTGCTTCATCTGCTAACCCTAGTTTCTTCATGTGGCTTGTTAACCGGCAATGCCCGGTTAATATTCCCGTTAAAATTCGGAGCCTTTTTTTACTGAGGTTGAGGCAGCTAAGAGATCTCTTCTGGTCATAGTTCCCCAGTAGTATCTTAGATTGCCTCAGTCCTTCCAGCTGATTCCAGTACTTGGATTTTTCTTTCTCCATTTCTTCCCTGAGTTTTCCTAAGATTACTCTACTGCTGATCCAACAAGATGGTTCTGGTCCCAAATGTGGGGTTTCAGCTCCTTTTTTTGCCAGCTTATCTGCTGTTTTGTTCCCCTCTATTCCTATGTGTCCCGGGACCCATAGGAGGGTGACATTGTTCTTCTGGCCCAGTTCATTTAGTTTGCCTAGGCATTCCCAAACCATCTTCGAACTGATTATATTTGAACTCAATGAACTCAACGCTTTGATGGCTGCTTGACTATCCGACATGATCACAATCTCTTGTCTGCGGTAGTTTCTTCCAATATTGAATTCCACACATCTTTCGATGGCGCGGACTTCTGCTTGAAAGATGCTCGGGTATGTACCCAAGCTTTCTGAGTATTTGGCTCTCGGTCCAAAAACTCCTATTCCAGTTCCCTCGTCTAGCTTGGAACCGTCCGTATACCACTTTATGGTATTCTGGTTTAAATTCTGTATGGTGTCTTCATCCCATTCAGATTTATTACTCAACTTTGTGATGAATTTTTTCATAAAGTTGAATTTCTTTGGCATATCATCTTGGGGCATTTCCCAAGTTTGATCAAAATGAAGTGATCGGGGTTTTTCCTGATAATTCCTTCTTTGATCATTCTATATATCGTTTTCTTCCTTACACTTTCTAACAGAATGTGCAGTGGGGTTAAATTTAAAATCACCTCCATTGCAGCAGTGGGGCAAGTTCCCATTGCTCCAGAGATACATGAACAGGCTAGTCTCTGAATCTTCGAGAGATTTTTCCTCGTCGTACTCAGATTAGCCCTTGCTCCCCAAGCCACTGCCCCATATGTGATTATTGGTCTCACTATTGCTGTGTACATCCATTGCAGAATACGTGGGTTGCATCCCCAGTTCTTTCCTGCAATGTTCCTGCACACCATGAGGGCCTTGGTCGCTTTGTGTATTACTTCGTCTTCGTGTTTATTCCAGTGTAACCTACTATCTAGGATTAGATATTTGACCTCTGTTTTCCACTCGACTATTCTTATGATTTTTAGATTAGGTTTCTTTTTCCTTGTAAAGGCTACTAGTGTGGTTTTGGTGGGGTTGATGCTGAGTCCCACCGAGTCACACCATTGTTTCGCAATGTTCAGTCCTCTTTGAACAATACCACAGAGGACGTTTTCATACTTCCCTTTTGCCAGGATAACCATGTCGTCGGAATACCCTTGACATGGTATGCCTTCCCTGGTCAATTGACTAAGTAGACTGTCCACAGTGAGACTCCACATAAGCGGGGATGCAACTCCCCCCTGTGGACAGCCTCTGGTCACATTAATGAAGATAGTGTCTTGTCCTGCCTCCATTTCTGCGATTCTTGTAGATAGCAGTTGCGACATCCAGATGGAAGTCGTTCTATCTACTCCTTTCTCAATCAGTGCTCTTTTGACTGCCTCATGTGGCGTATTGTCAAAGGCCCCTTCTATGTCTAGAAAGGCACATACCACAGTCTCTTTTTTATTCAGAGCGTCTTGGATTTCGTCAGTCAGTTGTATTAAAGCGGTTTCCGTGGACTTTCCCGCTTGGTACGCATGCTGACGGGGGTGCAGTGGCACCTGTTCCAAGATTTCTGTTCTAATGTAATTGTCTACAGCTTTTTCCATCGTTTTAAGAACAAACGATGTGAGGCTGATCGGTCTAAGGGATTTGGGGTGCGTAGTATCCCGTTTCCCTGCTTTTGGGATGAAGGTGAATTTGGCCCTTCTCCACGCTTCTGGTATGTATCCCAGTTCAAGGCTGCTCCGACTAATTCGGATCAAGTGTGGAATTATTGCCTCTTGGCCCTGTTAAAGTAGGGCAGGAAATATTCCATCCGTTCCAGGGGTTTTGAACGGCTGGAAGGTGTTCATAGCCCATCTCAGCCGTTCTTCACTGCATATGTGCTTTGCCATTGCAGTGTCTTCCCTGGTAGGTCTTTTAGCTTTCTCATTTATTTTTCCGGAAGGGACCATTCCTCCGGGAAAGTGAGTTTCTAACAGGAGCAGAGCTCTTTCTTTTTCGCTTTCTGTGAAGCTTCCATCTGGCTTCCGTAATGCCATTACAGTGTCTACTTTCCCTTTTGCCAAGACTTTGTGTAGCCTTGCTGCAGAGGGTGTAGCATCTATTTTTTCGCAGAATTTTCTGAAGCTGTTTCTTTTAGCTTTTCTAATCTCCTTATTATATGTTGTAAGTTTCTCGGTGTAGCTCTGCCAATCTCCGTTACGTTTGGCTCTATTGAAGAGCTGTCGCGTTTCGGATCTTAAGTTTGACAGATGACTGTTCCACCATATCGCATCTTTTGCTTTTCTAGTCCTTTGTAGAGGACAACTGGATTCATAGGCATCGATTATTGCCTCGTTAACTCTATGAGATCGTTTTCTAATGCCAGGTAATTCCTGGCATTTCTTTTAGTCTTGAGATTTGCAAGATTTATGTTCAGGTTAGTGTTGTAATTTTCCCAGTTAGATTTCCTGGGGTTTCTCCTGAGTGCTGGCTCAGGAGGATTACACTCTAATCTGAACGTAATCATTCTATGATCAGAGAGGGATGGTTCGTTCGATACTCTCCAATCTTTCACCCTATCCTTAAGATTCGGTGTACTTAGTGTTATATCTAGTACTTCCTTTCTTGTTCTGGTTACAAACGTAGGGGTATTCCCTATATTGTGTATAACAAGATTCTTATTAAATATAAATTCTAAAATTTTCTCCCCTCTTTCATTGGTGTCTGTGCTTTCTCATATGGTATTGTGACCGTTGGCGTCGCATCCTATGAGAAGCGGAAGCTTCTTCTGTTCACAGTACTCGACTAGTCTTTGCAGTTCTGTAGGCGGTGCAGTCCCGTCCCCTGCAAAATAGCATGATGCTAGCATGACTTCTTGCCGTCTATTCTCGAACTCGAGGTTTGCTCGAATCGGAACGAGGTCTCTCGTCATGAACTCTGACACACAAAAGTGATCAATGATGTTACTTTACACCTTGGAATTGGGGAGGTTGGTCCGCGGTGCGACCTTAGGAATGACCAATCTGGCAATCTTGCAGTTATCAGCTGCTCATACCAGACCGTGCCACCCGTATAGACGCACACCCCCAGCTTCGCCGCTTCCCTGCTAAATTGCAGTGTTATACCTGCTTAAGCAGTTCAGCGGCTCTCCTGGGGATCCCCTATCCGCCACCTGGGGACGCGCCCGGTAGGCACCCAGCCCTCGGGTATTAGTGAATAACAAGAAAATGTTTTATGTTTTCCTTTTTTAGGACTCATTTTCTCAATTATATGTACCCAGTTCACCATTTTACGAAAATATATGAACTTTATTCTGACATGAATATGAAACTCTTTGGTCTGTTTTATCATTTACCAACAAACTTTCAATGGTAAAGGGGATATATATATAAAGATAACAGACGTATTCAGTATCCAACCCAAATTTGTAAAACTGTTTTAATAAAAATATTACATATTTGACTGTAAATTTTAATTCTTCACATTATCTAAAGAGAAAGCTATTATATTTATGCATATTGAACATGTAAATAAATATTGTAGAAACCCTTACTTTGTGGACATTATTATCCTGCCTATTTAGAAAAACAGTTTAACACTTAGCTGTTAATATTTACATATGTGGTTTTAATTTATAAATGTAAATCCCTTAGGTTGGGTTTATGTTATTTAACAAATAAAGATATAAGATAATGATTAGGTAACTTAAAGATTAAAAAAGTATAAAGAAAAATCAGGTCTCTCAAAACTCACATTTTTACCAATTCGACTAAAATAAGACAACTGTGTTTAAGTAAAAAGTAATTTAGGAAATAACAACGGTTCATAACACTAAATTCCTTGCACATATCACAGTTGGATAATGCTATAAACGATGTAAAAACCAACGCAAATTGTGAAAATATACTTTAAAATTAATTTTTTTTAACTTCTGGTAAATTATAAACGAATATTAATATAGACAATTAAATGTTTAAAAGCAAAACACTAAAATTAATATATTTTGACGTTCTAAACGAGAAATTCGCAATCGCAGGGCGTCACCAGAGGGCGCCACAAAAATCCAAAATGGATGTTATAGCGGCGAACAACAAAAGTGTTTAGTGGGGTTTTAAGCTTGTGGCAGTGCATTTTTGTTAAATTCCTAGAGATAATTTACCAAAAAACAACTTTGAAATACGCATTTATTTTAAAGTGACTCTTTTTTAATACAATGGCAAACGTGGAAGTGACCATCACCGATATATTGGAATATATTGGCGAAAGAAGTAGACCTGTCAAGGAAGGTGAAGCTGTTTTTAGAGCTGGCCATATAATATTATGTGGTTTAGAAGAAGAGTCTTCCAACATAAGGAGTTTATGTTTGCAGACATCAAGCTTGACATCTTCCCCCCATGAAATAACAATAAGTTTTCATAAAGATGTTAAGCAGTGGAGTGCCTTTGTTCATGCAAAGCAGGCATGTCAGGTTTTTGCAAACATATTGTAGCCACACTGATTTATATAAACAGGTAGGTCACTTAATTTTACAATCTTATTTTGTTAAATATGCTAAAATTAGCAATATGGTTAATAATTCTGTTTTTTTATGTGGCTTCGCCACTCTCACCTAGACATGAAGTCCCAGAACTTGTAAGCTGTACAGACTTGGAGCAAAAATCGGGGAAAGAAAAAAAAGCTGTGGCAGAATCAATCAAGGCTAAGCCATTAAGGGAATTGTGCCACCCAACAAACAAGAAGAAATACAAATATACATCTTCATTAGAGCTAGACAATAGAAATTTAGATTTACTTTCTACTGGTATGTACCTACTACACTTTTTATATTCAAAATATTTTGATATAACGAGTTCTTATATTTTAGGTGTTGCTGAATCTGCCCTTGTGAAATTTATTAGTAGATCATTAACTGCAGATAAAGTAGTGTTTAAAACATCATCCGAGTTGGAAAAGCAAAACTTTGAAGTGCTTACTGCAGGTATTTTTGTTTTTATATATGTTTTGTCAACCTTATAATTACCATAAATGTTTTTAGGTCCATCATTACTCTCTACATGGGTTTCCGAGCCCTCTGACTCAGAAATTTCTGACAAGCATAAGAGGTACGTAGGTATCTAGATTGTTCGATATCTTTTCTATCCTTGCATTTTTATTGTAATAAATTGTATTTTATTTAAATTGTTTTTAAGAACATAATATCAAAACTTTTTGAACATGTAAATGGCTCGGAGCTCATAAATGAATTAAAATCAGAGCTAGATGAGGAGAATTTTGAGCTTAGATCATGTTGCAAGGAATTGGTTGATGCCCTGTCATCTGTTGATGCACTTGAGGTGGCCCAATTTGAACAAGGTACACAATCTTGGGCAAAAGAAAGACAGTTGCGAATAACAGGTACCTTGTGTCTTTATAAAGATTTTCTCGTAAATATTTAAAACTAGTCTGCTTTATATTTTAGGCTCAACATGCTACTCAATTTATACTTTTAAAAAGACAGAGGGTTGGGAGTCAAAAGCCAAAAGAACATTTTTTCAAATAAATTCACAGAACATGAGAAAAAGTATGAAAGAGAAGCCAGGAGCTGTACAGCAAAATCAATAAATGTGAAGTGGTTTGGGGTTGATCATCTGTACAGCATTTTCTTGGTTAGGATTTTCTCCTGATGGAGTGCTTTTTGAAAATGGATTGCCAACAGAGTTGATTGAGATAAAATGTCCTTTTTCCGGTAAGAAAAATTACTACATCTCTTTAAATTGACAATTCTTATCAAATTATTTTTGTTCTAGGAAAAACAGAGCCTGCAAACACTTTTTTGGAGTCATGCAGTTATTTGGAGTTAGAGGATGGTCTGCCGCATTTAAAAAAAAACACACTTATTATGGGCAGGTACAGCTGGGAATGGCTGTTTTAAATACTAATAAAACCAATTTATTAATTTATTCAAGTTTTTCTTTTGTGGAAGTGAAAGTTCCTTTTGATAAAGGTTTTGCCATGAAATTAATGATTGAGGTGTCAAAAAAATATTTTAATAATATGTTACATTTTCACTGTGTAAATAAAGATTAGTTTTTAAATATTTGGGATAATTAAAATCTTTTTGTAGTAAATAATGATTTTTTATTTAATAAATCTGAAATGTAAATATGATTTTGTGTCTTTTTACAAAGCTATTGTAATGTTTAAATATTTGTCAATAGTATAATGATTAAAATATCAACAGAAGTTGTTTAATTTAACTAAATCCAATAATTTTAATTATATTGTATTATTTTATTGTATATTTTCTGTATTTGTAAGAAAATTTTAAGTTGGAAATTATTTTATTATATAATGTATCGATATTATATCTAGTACTTAGTAGAAATTACGCGAAAATTGATTATATAATGTGTAAAAAAAGGACAGATAATGTGTAAAAAGGAGACAGATATATTTTACTATATTTTATTCTGGAATTATCGATGATAGACAAAGCGAGTATGTCTAATCATAAATATGAAAGAAAGAGATACACATATTTCTTTCCAGAAATGACTAAGCTCTAGAACAAAAAACGAATAATCTAGAAGTTCCAAACCTATAAAAGACTGAACAGAGGTCGTTAAAGAGGGGTATATAATTGGTAGTCGAACATTGAAGATCTGAGTGTGAATAGTCAATTTGAACAAACAGTTTTTTAAAAGGGGAGTTTATGATTGGAAGTCAAACAGTGAAGATCTGAGTGTGAACAGTCAATTTGAACAAACAGTTTTTAAAGTAGTTATCATAATAAAGTGTTAAATAGTGACGTTAAGAATAAAGTAAAACAATCAAAAAGTAAAATAAAGTGACAAAAAAGTGACATTACTAAGATTGAATCCAAAAGTGAAATTAAAACGTTTTTGGTCGATAAAAAAGAAGAATATAAGTGTACTTACCATTATTAATACAATAAAACGAACAGTAATCCAACAAACACTAAACTGTATCAAATTTGAGGAACAAACAAAACACAATAATATTACACGAGAGTCCAAACGTCTAATAAGGCGACATTTTGCCAAGGTCGGAGGTTCCAAGTATCGCTTCGTTCGTCTCCGTTTTTCATAGATCAACTACAGATTTTTCCACCAATCAGGAAGCAGGACTTTATTTCAAGGTCAGATAAAATTGTAAACTTTTAAAAATTTTTGTAGTAGTTAGTTGAATTTTATAATTTAAAAAACAAAGGAATTTACTTGATATTTAATAATTAGTGTATTTATTTGCCATTACATAAACAACATTGGTTAATTTAACTTAATTCACATCAAGTAAGTTCTTTATAATTACTAAAAGGCCTTTCTTTTTTCTTATTAAACTTCAATATTACTGTTTTAATTTAACTATTTTGTAATAAATTTATAATTATAATTGAATCAAATTTTTCATTCACATACCTAATAATCCAACTGGAAACTGGCGTAACCAAACACCCCAGAGGAAAAGATCTTGTTGCTAATAATAATATCAAATATTAATCAGTCAAATTCATAAATAAATAAATCAATAAATTATCTTTAGAATCATAATATTCATTACAAGTGGCGTCCCAACTATAGGGCTCGTTTCTGTTGGAAAATTAGGTATTCATAAACAATTTCTGTTGAAAAATAGTAGACAATTTAGTAATATTAAATAATAGTAAGGTTTCTTCATTAAAAGACTACATTATTAGATATTTTATTGAGATCAAAATACATTTTGCATTTTATTTAACATAGGTACAATTTTTTTAAGTAAACAAAACCTAATATAATATCACATAATAATTAAATATATTTAATAAAATAAATTATTACACTAAATATTTAAACAATAAATAACAAAAATGGAATCCAGAAAGACATTAAAAGACCTAAGTCTATCAGAACTTAAAAATGAGTTAGAAATCAGAAATTTAAATACTGAAGGATCTAGAGAAACATTAATAGAAAGACTTCAGGAAGTATTAGAAGAAGAGGGAATAAATCCTGAAGAATACATATTTCAAACTGAAGAACAGTCAACTAGTACACAAGCACAACAAACCATGAAAAGAGGTGGTTTTGTCTGCGTGAGATATGATAGTGTCGAAGAAACAAAAAAAGATAGCAAGGAGGTGGAACCAACATGGCTAAAGCAACTGATGACAGCAATAAAAGATATAAAAAGTGAAAATAAAGAAATGAACTCAAAATTGGAAAAGATAGATAATAAGATAGAAAGTCAAAAGAAGGAACTACAAGAAGAGATAAAATATCAATACAAAGAATTAAATAAAAGTTTAGAAAACAAAATCGAAAATACACAGAGACAAACACAAGAAGATATGGAAAAACTTAATCAAATCATGATAGAGGAAATAAAGGAAGACATTAAAAACCAATTCCAAAATGAAGAGGAAACTTTAAAAGATGATATTGTAGAAATACAGACAAACATTAATAATGAGCAAGATAGAATACTAGAATACAAACGGATAGTAGATGAAAAAGATGTAAATAATAATGATGAAAACATTGACTCGAAGAAAGCATTAGAAGATGATAAAAATGAAACTGTAGTAGAAAAAGAAATTATCTCCAATCAACTTACTGATCAAAACAAAAATAATGAAATTGAAACAAAAACAGAAACTAATATAATTGAGACAGAAGATAGTAATATGAAAGTTATAAGGAACATAAACCTACTTGAAAAAGTTTTAAGAAACATAAATACTAAGAATATACATAAAAATATATTAATTAAAGAATTCATATACAAGAAAAGTATAATATATAAAGAATATTTAAAACTTAACTTAATAAAGGATAAGACAAAAGAAAATACACGAGAGGAAATATGGACTAAGAAACTTCAACATAACTTAAACAATAACAAGATACTAGTACAACCTACATATAACACAACTTTAGACTACTATAATGAAATAAAAACACAAAAGGATTTAATAACATGGACAAATAAACAAAAATATAAAATGAGACTAGATAATGATAACATAATAAAACTACAACCAAAATATGAACCAAAACTTAACTATTTCAACTTATTAATTAAAACAGAAGAAACACAAAGGAGAAGAAATAAACAAGAATATAATTTAAGAACTGACAATAAGAATAGACTTATAGAACAATTACAAAACAACACAACTTCAAATAACTATAACAATAAAAAGTACATAATAAATCATAAGAAATTATACCAAAAGATAATAACCACATCAATTAAAGATAATAAACGAAATTGGAAAGTAAGAAAGAAAAGAAACTAGATAAAGAGTCTTCACAGGTGTATATAGTAGTATAGGAAATAGATATAAGATATAGAATTAAGAGTATTAGTATAGTATCTACAATAGTAAGCAATATAAATGAAGCAACTTCAGTAGTATAAATAAGGAAAACTACATTAACGAGAAGATTAAAAATTTAACCAATTATAAAACTCATAACAACTTGGACATCATGATTTTGAAAAAAAAATGCTGCATCGGTAACAATTTTAACATCTTTCATATATGGTACATCTAAGTTTATGGATATATCTAAAATATTACCTGAAAAAAGGAAAATAAAACTAATTAATAAATCACTCTAAATCAAACTAAGTAAAAGAACAACGAATGATCTATTGGATATATGAAAACATAAATATTCAACAAACACTAATATAATAATTGTTCGAGTAACAGAAAGTAACAATAATTATAAAACTAATTGATCAATACAAAACTAATTTAAAACAATGAAACTATAGCATTAATTCTATAAATAAAACAAAATACCTGACTACATATAAGAATTATAAAGTTTAATATTAATTGGTATGAAGATACAAACAAATATAAAATATTAGAAGATAAGTGCTTGGAGAACAGTGTAAATAAGAGTTATAAATGGAAATAAATATAATTTATATGTGGAAGATACATGATATGAGATGATATGAAATGTTTATTGATGATGATTTAAGAAGGTATAAAGATTATATGATGAATATGAAATGATAAGTATAAGATTATGATAATTGTATGTATAGTAGAAGAAAGATGATGTGATAAGAAGTTGATAGTTGAGGGAAATATATTATAATCTATTTACAAAATACTCCAAGAAATATAATGGAACAAAATGATGATAAATTTAAACTTCATTGCTATTATTGCCTATATATGGAACCAATTAATTTAAGCATAATATAAACAATTGAAAGACATAATAATATTTTACAATTTAACAAGAATAAACTCTGTAATCCAATAAATAGTTTCATTGGAGGAAAACATACTTAATAAATTTAAATTGTAAACAACAGATACAAGTAAGTAAAAGAAGTTAAGATCTAACAACACTTGGACAAGATGATAAAACATCTATTAAGATGAATACTTACTTAGAGTGATTCAGTTAAGAAAAGAAAAACAATCTTATTTATATGCAGTTCAAAACCATATCAAATATAATGTTAAAATGTTGCTGTTTATTCAAGAAAATAAATAATTTTAAAAAAATCCTCAGATGCAGATATTTTCAAAATCCTAAAACATATAAAGATGATATTTAGATCAATTTAACATAACATATTAATTAAAGCATACACAAATTTAATTTGTAGTTAATAAATAAACAGATGATTTTAAAATTTGACATTTGATTTGATTTGATCATAGAACTAAGAACTAGACTCTGTGCACGGAACGGTAAAAAGGATTCTTCTTCGTTTTTATTAAATGTTCACGAAACAAATTTTGTACCATGGTTAGTATAAAAAAAATATCGTATGACATACTTAGAATTTCAAAATGTTTAACAGATTATTTAAAAAAATTTCTATATGACTATACAAATATTTTTAAATAATCGGGGGCTGATTGTAATGTTTAAATATTTGTCAATAGTATAATGATTAAAATATCAACAGAAGTTGTTTAATTTAACTAAATCCAATAATTTTAATTATATTGTATTATTTTATTGTATATTTTGTGTATTTGTAAGAAAATTTTAAGTTGGAAATTATTTTATTATATAATGTATCGATATTATATCTAGTACTTAGTAGAAATTACGCGAAAATTGATTATATAATGTGTAAAAAAAGGACATATAATGTGTAAAAAGGAGACAGATATATTTTACTATATTTTATTCTGGAATTATCGATGATAGACAAAGCGAGTATGTCTAATCATAAATA
This sequence comes from Ophraella communa, assembly GCA_035357415.1. NCBI lineage: Eukaryota > Metazoa > Arthropoda > Insecta > Coleoptera > Chrysomelidae > Ophraella > Ophraella communa. Next base: position 24,397,854 of record CM068990.1, on the reverse strand, counting down.
TGAAAGAAAGAGATACACATATTTCTTTCCAGAAATGACTAAGCTCTAGAACAAAAAACGAATAATCTAGAAGTTCCAAACCTATAAAAGACTGAACAGAGGTCGTTAAAGAGGGGTATATAATTGGTAGTCGAACATTGAAGATCTGAGTGTGAATAGTCAATTTGAACAAACAGTTTTTTAAAAGGGGAGTTTATGATTGGAAGTCAAACAGTGAAGATCTGAGTGTGAACAGTCAATTTGAACAAACAGTTTTTAAAGTAGTTATCATAATAAAGTGTTAAATAGTGACGTTAAGAATAAAGTAAAACAATCAAAAAGTAAAATAAAGTGACAAAAAAGTGACATTACTAAGATTGAATCCAAAAGTGAAATTAAAACGTTTTTGGTCGATAAAAAAGAAGAATATAAGTGTACTTACCATTATTAATACAATAAAACGAACAGTAATCCAACAAACACTAAACTGTATCAAATTTGAGGAACAAGCAAAACACAATAATATTACACGAGAGTCCAAACGTCTAATAAGGCGACATTTTGCCAAGGTCGGAGGTTCCAAGTATCGCTTCGTTCGTCTCCGTTTTTCATAGATCAACTACAGATTTTTCCACCAATCAGGAAGCAGGACTTTATTTCAAGGTCAGATAAAATTGTAAACTTTTAAAAATTTTTGTAGTAGTTAGTTGAATTTTATAATTTAAAAAAACAAAGGAATTTACTTGATATTTAATAATTAGTGTATTTATTTGCCATTACATAAACAACATTGGTTAATTTAACTTAATTCACATCAAGTAAGTTCTTTATAATTACTAAAAGGCCTTTCTTTTTTCTTATTAAACTTCAATATTACTGTTTTAATTTAACTATTTTGTAATAAATTTATAATTATAATTGAATCAAATTTTTCATTCACATACCTAATAATCCAACTGGAAACTGGCGTAACCAAACACCCCAGAGGAAAAGATCTTGTTGCTAATAATAATATCAAATATTAATCAGTCAAATTCATAAATAAATAAATCAATAAATTATCTTTAGAATCATAATATTCATTACACTATATACCTATTTAAATAAAAAAGAGTATAAACAATGGTATAGATCTAGAGCAATAAATAAAATTATTATAAAATTTAAAAACCTCAATAAAATATTCTTATATACACTAAAATAATAATTATTGTAACCTACACTTAAATGTTATAAAAATTGTGTATGTATATACAATTTTAACTTGCAAACATTTTCTTTAAAATTTTTAAAAAATTTTGTCATCTGCCAATATAGGGGACGATAAATTTACAATTGCACCAATTATTGTGATAATATCGTCTGCATATGGTATTAAGTACCAGTTGAACTGTTCTCGTAATATTTTAAAAATTTGTATTCTTTGTATTGCTCTTTCAACATGAACCCTGGCCCTTGCAATGTCTGTTGTTATTTCTGCATATTTTTTTGAAAATTGCCTTTGTTTACTTAAAAATGGAGGTCTTATTAACTTTACCAGTTTCTCATTACATTCTTTTTCTATCAGAATGCCTTTGTCGGTTATAACTGCATCGTAAATATCTAATTTGTCAATTAATTCTTCACAGTTGAATATAGCTTTATCAGTATCGACCTCCATATCCTGAACTTATAAATGAAATTAGCCCAGATGGAGTTATGCCCATTAAGTACTTAATTGTATGTGTACCCTTATAGTGTGAATATGAAGAAATTCTACACTTTAAACATTTCAACTTCTGGATTTTTATTTCAGTGCAGTCCAGGACCACCCTGGTAATCTTATATTTTTCAAAGCATTTGGGCATATTTTTTAAAATCTCTTCCTTATTTGGCCAATATATAGCTGGTTTTAAACTTACAGCAAGAAGACTTACAGTTGAGTAAAACATACTTCTACACAAAGTCTGACTTACTTTAAATAAAACAGCTAAACAGGCAAAAGGAATGTTAAGTTTAAACTTGCATAACACCAAAAGAATTCTTGATTCCATGTTCGGCCAGTTGCATTTGTTAAAGTGTGCAGTGTTCTCTGCACACTTTATAAGGGCCTTCAAAATATGGATGTTAATACCTAAAATGCAATTATGAAATTTATGGTACTAACCCTTACTGTGTGAAAGTTCATCTTATTCAGAAGAATAAACAACTAAAAGGTTGAATTAACTTTCACTATTTATTCTATAAATACTTTAAATGCAATGATAGCCGTTTCGCTATCGAAATAGCATCGTCAGATTGACATATTGAAGTTACACTTTGTTTGTTTGTAACTAGGTACTTGATGTTGATAGGTAGTTAATAAAAGACCAAGTAAGGAAGTAATAAGATATAACAATATTAAAGCCTAGATGTTATTAGCCCTAAGGGATTATCCTGGATGTATTTCCCTCTAAGATCAGTATAACTGTGCAATGATATAGAAAAACCAGGAAAAACTATATCCTGCTGATCTTTACAATAACTTAATATATTTGTGTTATAATTACTTCTTATCTATGTATAAAATGAAGACTCAATCAAAGTAAACAGTTTAATAGTGATGAACTTCCAAGATTTATTTGTTCATTAACTACTTTATATTGTTGATCTGCTAGATGTCTTTTGATTTCAAGTTCTTCGAGGAAATCTAAATTTTGTTTTTTATCACAGGTGTGTAATATTTGAATGTCATTGGTGTGTATGAGTGAGTGTGGATGTTCAAGAACGTGTTTGGCATAGTTTGACTTATCTGGTTGTTGTAATCTATATGCTCTTAAATGTTAATTGAATCTTATTTCAAAATTTCTTTGTGTTTGACCTATATATACAGCATTACATTTTGGACAATTTATTTTGTAAACACCAGATTTTTTTAATTTAGGTAATTTTGTTTTTACATTTAACATTTAACATTATTGTGTGATTTGAATGAAATTGTTGCAGATATTGCCGAAGATATTATTTTTGAAATTGTATTAGAAATATTTCCACAATATCTAATACTTTTATAACTTTTAATTTCTTTAGGTTGTTGAGGGAATATTAGTTGTAGTGACACTTTCTGTTCTTTCTTATTAATTAATTTATTTATCAAATGTATTGGATAGCCATTAGATATTGCTATTTGTTTTATAATCTCAATTTCTTTATTAAAATTATTTTTGTTCATTGGAATTGAAAATGCTCTATGTATCATAGAACTATAAGCTGCTAATTTATGTGATATAGGATGATTTGAATGATATGGTTACATCTGTTGGTGTTGGTTTTCTGTATATTGAATAGTTTAATGAGTTATTAACTTTTTCAATTCGCAAATCTAGAAAATTAATTGAATTATTTTCTTCAACTTCTAAAGTAAAATTAATTTTAGGATGCAAGGTATTTATATAATTAAAAAATATATCTAGCTATCGTTCGCTACCTACAAATCCTGCTAACACATCATCAACATATCTATACCAAAATACAATATTGTTTTTATAAGTAGAATTAAAGATTTTGCTTTCTAAATTATCCATAAAAATATTTGCTAAAATTGGAGAAATGGGACTTCCCATTGGAAGACCTTCATTTTGAATATATACTTTCTTATCAAAAGTAAAATAATTTTGGCTAATGCCTACATTAAATAGGTCAATTATATCTGATATTATACCTGGATGGATATTTCTTTCATCTAATAGCTTTTTAACTAGAACTTTACATTCTTTAGGAGGTATTTTAGAGAACATATTAGTTACATCAAACGATACTAATTTAGTATTATTTTGTAAATTACATTTATTTAATTTATTTATCAATTCTGATGAATTTTGTACTGAATATTTAGATGTGTAACCATAATTATTTAGAATAGTATTTAATTTTTTAGCTACCTTAGTATTAGGAGTGTTAACATACGAAACTACAGGTCTAATCGGTTTTGACTCTTTATGTAATTTAATAGTTCCATATAATTCTGGACATTGAGGATTTTTATTAATTAGGTATTTTTTATCATAGTCATTAAATATATAATTTGAATTATTTACATGTTCTTTTATTTGGTTGGAAAATTTTTGAGTAGGATCGTTTTTTAGAATTTTGACATTACTTGACATTTGTTGCGTTCTTTTTGACTGAGATCTCAGCTCACTTCAATTGAAGTGATCTGATATAGTGATGTGAGTAAGCACCAAAAAGAACGACAAACGCGCGACCTACGATTTCTTGCTCCCCACCACTTTATTTCCGACTCAATTCTAACTGATACTCCCGCATAGCACATTCAGCATCGGTAAAGGGGGAGGAAAAATCTCAGCTCACTTTGAAGTGAGTGAATCGAAAAAAACGCGCACATTACCGATGTGAGCTGAGATTAACTGAGATCTCAGTCAAAAAGAACGCACCTATTATGAAATCATTCACTTTAGATTTATAATCTTTTTTTTTAAATTACTGTTGAGTTACCTTTATCTGATTTTGTAATGATTAGGTTATTTTTATCTACTTTATTTTTGTTAAAATGTCATTTTTAATCATTTGACTTTGACTTTTGAATTTATCTGGTTTTATGTCTCTAATAAGATTTGCTATTTGCATTTTTTCATAAATGAAATTATTTGTATTAGTTCTTAAAGCTATTTCAGAATCTGTAGCTAAAATTTCACTCTGCAATTACTGATTCTATTAACATATGCACGACTACTTCCTATACTGTTTGTAATAAAATCAAACCCTACATTACTTCAGCTGTTATTGAAATGACGAAACTAAAACGGAACTTATGGAGAAATTACAAAAGAACTGGAAGTGAGGAAGATTTCCTTGTCCACAGAATACTCTAAGAGATTGTCTAGTGAAATTAATGAAAGAAGACGGTCTTACGAAAATCAATTGGTTCATAGAGGTTCTAAGGCGGTCTTTAAGTACACTAGACAACAGTTATCATCTAAAGTAACCACACATTTTATTAAAACTGTGGATGGAACTATCAGTGAGTCATCTGGGGAGTCTGCAAATATTCTTGCAAACACTGAAAAAGAGGAAAATTGTTTCCACCTGCACCCAGGGTATTTCTAAATGACAACGAGGACGATATTTCTATACCTGAATTTCCTAGATCAGATATATTTGTGGAAGAATGTGAATTCAATAAAGAGACATTATTAACGCATTTGAATAATTTATCCAAAACATCTTCTGGATTGGACAATATTCCTTGGTCTGTTCTTAAAAACTGCTCTTCTGTTCTTGTTAAACCACTTTGGTAATATTGTGAATTGCTCTTTCAATGTCTCTTCACTTCCTTCTCAATGGCTTTCTGCTTCAATTACTCCTGTTTACAAAAAAGGGGATAAACTTGATCCTCATAACTATCGACCTGTTAGTTTAACATCAATTTGTTCAAAGATTATGGAAAAAATAGTCACTGAAAATTTCAAGAACTTCCCAATTACCAATAATAAACTTTCCAACTCGCAGCATGGTTTCTTACCAGGGCGATCCACACTAACCAATTTATTGGAATGCCTTAACGAGTGGAGCTTAAGTATAGATTCTGGAAATCCTGTGGATGTTATCTATCTCGATTTTTCACGAGCCTTTGATAAAGTGCCTAAAAGAAGACTTCTTCTAAAACTAGAATATCTTGGAGTGAGGGAAAAACTTTAAAAATAGATAGAGGCATTTCTTTCAAACAGACATTTTGTAGTTAGAGTTAAGTATTCAGACGTGAAATCGGTAACCTCAGGGGTACCACAAGGATCCGTTTTGGGGCCGTTGTTATATTTGGCGTACACCGCTGATTTGCCCCTAATTCTCAATTCACAACACTCTTTTTATGCAGATGATACGAAATTGTTTGATAATCCTCTTACCCATGCTGATCGGTTCCAGTCTAGTCTGAATAATCTAATAACCTGGTGTGATACTTGGCTTATTCCATTGAATATTTCCAAGTTCTCTGTTATGCATATGGGCAAATCAAATCCCAATGTCCAGTATATGTTAGGTAATGTGGTACTCAAATAAGTCGATTCGCAGTATGACCTTGGTGTGCTGGTGACAAAGAATTTAAGCTGGTCTGAACATATTGCTGCAATGGTGAGAAAGGTAAATAGTGTTGCATACATCTATATAAAAGCATTCGAAAATCCTAGCGCACATCTATTTACTATTCTTTATAAAACTTACCTAAGGCCATTATTGGAATACAACGTTATTATTTGGTCACATCTTATCAGAGACATTACTTTACTTGAAAATGTACAACGTAGGCTAACAAAGACTGTCACACGTTTATCGCGTCTGGAATATCACGAAAGACTTGATGCTCTTAATCTTCCAATTCTCAAAGACAGACGAGATCGAGGAGATATAATTCAGTGTTTTAAAATATTAACAAACTCATATTCAGTTGATTTATCTCACCTGTTTTCTACAGCCACAAATGGTCGTTTGCGAGGTCACATTCTTAAATTAAATAAGGAAAATTTTAAAACTACTATGCGTCAGAATTTCTTCTCCAACCGTATTGTAAATAGATGGAACTCTCTACCCAACCATATCGTTTCAGCCGTATCAGTCAATTCGCTCAAAAATTTATACGACGAATATATCAGCCGAGGAATCATTTGATAGTGCGTGTAGTATTTTGATTCGAGTGCGTGAATGGTCATTTTAAATCCGTACTTAGTGATGGTTTGTTATGTTTTCTTGTTATCACACTTGTAATTTTATTTTTAAATGTAATGTAATGTGAATTTTTTGTCTACTTATATTTTATTTTATGCTGTTCTTTTTATTGGGCATAATAGGCGATTTGCCTCTGCCCTTATTTTTATAAATATTAATAATAATAACTTTGTTTATTGTTCTTAGTTTTAAAAATAAAACAAATTGTTATTTTTTCTATTGTGTTTTTTTCAAGAGTCCTGTTGCTTTAAAACAATTGCCTATTTTATCTAGTTTTATAAATTGTGATCCTAACCTTTTTTTAGGCAGCAAATATGCTATTTAAAACCTGTTTACAAGAAAAAATTATATTTTGGTTAAAAATAATTCATTACAAGAAAAATACATTTTTTTAAAAATAATTATCGGAAAAATCTGTGGATCCCCTGCCTTATATAGTCCCGTTGCCAAGGTACTTCTCCTGGTTGTGTTGAGAATACCTGGCTAAAATGTCCCTGACTCGGTATGCAAAGTTTGTGCTTCGATGTGGAGCAATGTGGCCCAAAAAAATCCATTTGGTTCATTTCTTCTCTACTCTCCTGGAGTAATTTGACCATCCTCCTTTTCAGTATCAGCAAAGCCGTGGGACAATAGTTCGGATAAGCAGTTTTAAGATAATTGTGAAGGCAAATACATGTCAGAATAATATTGTCAACCACTTTTGGTTCAGCTGAAATACATTTTCTTAGAACCCTTCATCTTGCTGAAAGTATTCCAAAAGAATTTTCTACGACGCGTCTACCTCTTCGTTTAAATCGGTCCCAGGATAAGGTTTCATCATATGAGGATACAAGGCAAATGCTGCATCTCCTACAAAGTAGTATGGCACTTCAGTGTCTGTTCCTGGCAGATGTTTCATCCCATTTGGGAAATTAAGTTCTTCACCTTTGTCCTAAAACAAAAAATCACATATATATTTAAAAACTGAAGTGAACTAAAAATGCAACATCCACAAGCCAAAACCACTTTCTAAACATTATATTTTATCATTTTAATCAATAAAAATTTCACATGGAAAACAAGGTCAGGTTTTTATGATTCCATGGTCCAGTATAATTTTAAAAGAACCTGAAAGATATTGAGTTTTTATTTAAGGAGGACATTTCTGGCAATATTAAAATTTTTGCTGGACGATTTTCACCTCTAGAATTGAAAAAGGGAAAGTGGTTTAAGTGGGGACTGATTTGTCTGTCAAATAACTTTGTAAAATTTTAAAACCTTGTACTAAAATTTGTACTACAAAATTTCCAATATTTGCAAACAGTGTGTATTCAAGGTTTTTACAAAAATATAAACTCAGTGATACTTGAAAACACCACTTTTGCATTTTTATAGGAATACCTCTTCATTTTGAATACATGCAGTTGGTTGTAGAGACAAACAGTAGTAATCTAAAACAATGTTTACTTACATAAATATATTTTCCAAACCATGTATCTAAGAAAATTCTGGAATAATTTTTTCCACCATCTGAGCTAACATCAAATAGGGTAAATTTATATTGATGGTCACATATGGTGATAAAAAAAAAGAAATAGTAATATAAAATTATGCGTTAATGCATTTATAATAATCTGGGTAGCATAAATAGTATATTGTTTTATTAGGAGTAAAAGTATAACTTTGTGGCGAGTCTGAATGTTTGATGGTCGAACGTTAGTGAGGCCGACAATTTCAGACGAGCCACAAAAAGTGCTTTTGCTCCGAATGAAACATGCTATTTTTTCCGCAAACGGCATTCAGACTATAGAACTAATTAATATTTAAATAAAAATTCAAAACAATCGCAATGAAGTTGATAAATTCAGAGAATAATAATTATAAAACTGCGCACTACATTTCCGTGGTTACTGGTTTTGTGATTGCCAAGTCAAAAACAAATATTTTACAATGTCAGAAATATTGTAAGTGATTTAAAGCAACAATTGGACTGTGCATTTTTGGTAAGTACTTGAGCATCAAAATTTCGTTTGTTGTAGTAAGGTGTACTGAAATTTTCTTTTAGATTATATTATGTCGGATTCAGAACCCAACTGTACACCGCCCGACGTTGTTGACATTGCTAAGGCAGCTACGAATTATTTAATTCCAACTAAGTCAAGTAGAGTTTTTAATCATGCTTACGAAAGATTTCTCACATGGTGCAATGATAAAAACATTTCAAACTATTCGGACAATGTGCTACTAGCTTATTTTTTTGAAATGCCAACTAAATTAAAAATGAAAACTTCAACAATGTGGTCTCAGTATTCCATGATAATAATTATTTTCCCTGTTAAAAATTCTACTTTTTTGTACGGCCGTCAGCGTACAAAAAAGTACTTTTTTTGTCCGCTCACGGCCGTACAAAAAAGTGGCGTCTGTGAAATCATACTTCAACTTCATGAATTGACGTTAATAATGTCTACTTTTTTTGACGTTTGCGAAAAAAATATATCATTTATATTCGTACCTTAATACTATAACTAACCGTTGTTCTGGACCAATGGGTTTTCTCCTACTAGTTTTGATTAGTTTCGGTCTTAATAACTCCAACAACTCATTAAATTTATCAACATTCATCCGAGTATAACGGAAGTTTTCATCTTCCCGAATAAGCTGTTATTTAAAACATCCACTGAAAATAGGGCATATTCTACATAAACAATTGAAAGTACCTAACATTTTAGAAATTAAAAGTAAAGTAGAATTTAAACCGAAACAAATGAATGAAATTTGAAAATCACAATTGTGAAGAAAAAGATAAGTTTTGCATTTATTGTGAAATCAATGGACATGTATCCGTTGATAAAAATTGTCCATTTTATAAAAATCAAAAGACAAATAAAAACGTTATGATCAATCAAAAAATATCATTTATAGAAGCTAAAACATATTGTGATTCATCTTTTGCAGGCCTGACTACTAGAAACAGTTTCTCAAGTACCTATCAGTCTCATACTAACAGTTTTTTGACTCAACCAAAAATTACATCTAACCGCGGTTTTGAAGATAATAGAAAAAAAAAAAAGAAAAGCTGGATCACCCTTTGCTATATCTCCTGATACACTTCCAATGTTTCCATTTCAAACCACTTCCTGCAAACCCATATAAACCTCATAATAATGACATAGAGAAAATCAAAGATACTTTAGCTAAATCTATAATAGGATATATTCTAACTTTATGCAATGAAATTCAATCAGTAGAAGATATTAAATAACTTGATAATGATCGTATAAAAAGAGATATAAATCTGGTATTGGAGGGTACATTCTCCAAAAAATAGTTTTCAATATTAGGCAATTAAATATTATGCAATGGAACGCTCGATCCGCTGTTACAAAATAATATTGATATAGCATTACTTAGCGAAACTTGGTTCAAGAAAAATACTGTGTACAAATTTAAAGGTTACAACATTATTCGTAACGACCGCGATGACGGATATGCAGGCGTTGCAATCCTCATCAAAAACAATCTTCCTTTTGTGGAAGTAAATATTATTCCAAATTTTAATGCTGATATCCTGGTTTGTGGATGCACTGTTAAGTTAAGTAACAATTCTATACATTTATTATCAGTCTACAGATTTCCAACTACTAAAACCAAAACTGAGGACTGAATAAAAATTTTCTCACAAGTTACTTCACCATTCATAATAGGAGGGGATATGAATGCTCACAATGCTACATGGGGTTCGCATAAAAACGATACGTATGGACAACAAGTTTTCTCTGCAATAAATGACCTAGATTTAGTAGTATTAAATAATGGACAAGCTACTTGTTTCAATCGGCCTGGAATAAATGATCCATGATCGATATTACTCTTTGTGCCTCAGATATTGCAAATAAACTCTCCTGGAATATCAACTCAGATACATTAGGTTCAAACCACTTCCCAATTTTGGTAAAGTATGAAAATATACAAATGTGCAATAATTTAGTAACTCCCAAAAGTAAATGGAATATTAATAAAGCTAATTGGGGTTTATATGCTAATAAATTAAAGTTGATATTTGAAAATGTTTCAGATTTCGCAGATAACAATGATAAATACAACTTGTAAATAGTATCAATAATGCAGTCATTTAATCTATACCCATTTATATACCTTTTCAATGTAAAAAACGCCCCTCACCGCGGTGGGATCGAGAGTGTGATAACGTTGTCAATAATAGACTTGAGGCTTTAAAAATTTATAAGGATTCCCCAACAATGGCTAATTACGTAAATTGCCAAAAAATTATTGCTGAATCCAAAAAATTTTTTAAAAATAAAGCAAAAAAAAATTGGATAGATTGGTGTACTAAGCTTAATAAAAATACTCGATCTCAGGATCTATGAAAAAAAAATGAGCAGAAGACAAGAATCGACTATCCGTTCTCTAATTGATGATTGGACCATGGATTTCTTTGACAAAATCGCCACCCTACTGTAATGTCTCCTAAAATAAAAATTGCATAAAGATGCCAATCACTTTTTAGCTTAACCCTTCTCTGAAATTGAATTAGACAATGCTCTAAATTCCTGCACAAACACTGCCCCGGGATATGATAATATCAAGTATCCTATGTTAACTAATCTGCCTGACATTGCAAAGAAATTTTTATTACATATATATATAATGATATTCCTTTAAATATTAGCAATATTGCGGCTTTTAAGGAAGTCGTCGTTGTCCCGATATTGAAACCGGGTAAAGACCCAAACTATCGTAAATCCTATAGGCCAATCTCCTTGTTGTCCTGCATTCTAAAAACGCTTGAAAGATTATTTAAAAACAGATTGGAATGATGGTTATATAAACAAAATCTTATGGATATAAAAAAGGTTTCGGGACAATTGATGCTCTGTCAAGTATCGTAATTGATATACAAAATAATTTTTCAAAAAATGATTATTTGGCTGCATTTTTCATGAACATTGAAGGTGCATATGACGCTGTATGTCTACCAATTTTAAAAGAGAAGATGATTAACCAGTTTAATATACCAACACATGTGGCTAATACTATCGTACAATTCTATTGTAATAGACTGGTATATCTTAGATCTAACAACCATATTATTGGACCTCGTATAAACACCACAGGGTTACCTCAGGGCTCAGTTTTAGCCCAATCTTGTTCAATATATATACAGCAGACCTCCACAAACTTAATATTTTACACATTTCTTTTAAAATCATACAATATGCGGATGATGTTTGTTTTTATACTGAACACCGAAAATATGGAAATGTAGTGGAGTCATTAGACTCAATAGCAAAAATACTTAACTCATGGTTAATCAAAAATGGATTTCAACTGTCAGCAGACAAATCCTCAATCACAATATTTACCAGACATAATTTACCAAACAATACCATACTACTTAATAACGTAGATTTCACAATAACAAACGAGATAAAGTATCTAGGGCTAATTCTCGGCAGAAAACTCACGTGGAAACCAAATATAGATTATATGTTGAACAACTGTAATAAGGGATTCAATTTTTTGAAAATGGTCGTAAGAACCTGGTGGGGTGCTGATGTAGAAACAGCTTTATTTTATCGCGCTTATTTAAGGTCTATATTAGATTACGGATGCATACTATATGGATCCGCTAGTAATAATTTACTCAAAAGAATCGATACATTTCAAAATAAAGTATTGCGCTTATGTTTTGGTGCAATGAAATCGACACCAATTGATCCACTTCACGTAGAAACACTTGAACCCCCACTAGAGTATCGACGTATATATCTTAGCGAGAAGTTTCTGACAAAAATATACCTTCAAAACTCAGAACTTCTTCGAAATATTACTCGATTGAATGTATTTGACCTTTGTAATAGTTACTGGAAATTAAAAAATTCCCCACCACTGTGCATTGCGTTTCAACAATGCCAACATCAGGTGCCCCACATATATTAACCAGATGACCTAGAACAACTTGACGACTATCCTCTTTTTCTTCAAAAAAATCGTATTATTCAACCATATTATGACACTGATATACGTATAAGTAAAAAAATATTGAGATCCATACCGTCTAATTGGGAAAATTCCCTAATCATATATACTGACGCTTCTAAAACCTCTACTGGGACAGGTTTTGCCTATTATATTCCATCTAAAAATATAGAAAATTCACATAGTTTAAATTCAGCATTCTCTATTTTTAGCGCCGAAGCAGTAGCTATATATGAAGCTTTACTATATGTGTATACATTTAATCATAGTAGTGCGATTATAGTTTCCGATTCTCTTTCTGTTCTAAAGGCCTTGGAAGATACGAAACTCCCAACTGTTAGATGTAATCCATATATATATAAAATTTAAAAAAAATTGTCGCACAGTTAACACTAACTGGTACTCTAATTCGTTTTCTCTGGATAAAAGCTCATATAGGCCTTGAAGAAAATGAACATGTCGATAAAGTTGCTAAAAATAGTATTGGTACTGGAAATCCACATCCAGACTACGACTTATGCGTTGCTGATTACTGTGTTTCTCTCAAAAATAAACTTCGTTTAATGTGGGCGAACTCATAAAGTGAATTTTCTTTTACTAACCCAACAAGATACACGATGTTACACCCGACCATTCCCACCAAATACTGGCACAATCAGTTTAATTTACTTCGCAGATTTATTACCACAATCATTAGACTTAAATTTGGACACGCATGTTCTTTTTCGTTTAAATATTATACCCAGTGATAACTGCAAACACCGTGGAGGTAAAGGTGATTTAGAGCATATTTCTTTGAATGCACAAAGTATCGGAATCTGTCAGATAAATTGTATAAAAATCTTTGCAGTGCAAATATTCCCGCTCCGTTTAACATATTGTCAATATTGGCTTCAGCTAAAAAAGAAAACTTTTATTGTTTAATAGAATTTTTGTCAAAAGCAGATATAAGATTGTAGTAGATATATAGTAGATCTTTGTTTTACATAACCAAATACCTATTGTTGTTACCCTACCCACACCGCGGCCTATGTCTTGTGTGTCTTAAAAAAAATGTCCTGATGGGTCCCTGGACGAGAAATGAGTGTCCCTGTTTAATTCCCTTTGAAATCATCGTCTTTTATATTCTCTCGTTAGTTATAGGATAGTTACGTAAAAAACATACTCATTTAAGCCGACAACACCGCTATTTCAAACTCGTCTAAAAATCAATTAATTTGAAATTGTCGTGCATGCGCTAGTCTTTCTTCAGATTGGATACTTCTCCTTATAATTTTGTCTTTACGTTTAATTTTAGATTTTAGTATATTATTCAATTCATCAAACGAAGTGATTGACATTCTAAAATAGTTGAAAATTTTTCATCATTTCTAAGTTCCATAAACAAATGATGGAATTGTCCATGTTGTTCGCTTAATTCCAAAATTAGATGTAACATGTAACATGGTATGTTAACTAAAAACGTAGTATTTTTAAATTAATTATATGGCTAACACTAATACCATCTATTGTATAGAGTTCTTAACATGTTAATTATTATAAACGATTCCTGTCAGTAATTCCAACTTTATACACGATCTTTAATGTGGCTTAGTCCAATACCTTAAACCACGATTGATTCTTTTATTGTCATTGGTGTTATACACAGCATTGGAATATACAATACCAAAGACGTTACAAATTTTAAGTTAAAAGACGTGACAAATTTCAATTTAAAAGACACTACAAATTTCAAAGACATTACACTGATTGGTTCTACATTGGTGGACGGTTCATCAGACCAACCCTTCACTGGACCAGCCCTCTCCTGGATCAACCAACGGATCCTATGTAAAAAAAGATAAGTCGACCAACGTAAATGCATTTATAATATTATACAGCTGTCTCGTTTTTCTTTATTTCTTAAACGGAATATAAAAATCATTTTAGTATCGTCAACTGTATTAGAATAAGTTTTTGTAAAGAACTGTTTGCGGATTTTTTTTTTGTAACGTATTCTTAATTTCATTCATTTAAGCACCAAGGAAATCTATTTATCTTTTGGTACATTTTCATATCATTTTTTTTTATCTTCATAGACAGTTTTTTCTGACATCTTTCTGTCATCTTATGATACTTATTTAAATAACAGCTTAAAACAACTTTCTTCAGTAGTATCATAAAAAATAAAAATATTTCAGTGGCGCCCTTATAATTTCTTAAAGAAACAAATATTGTACTATAGTCAGAGCTAATGAACTTACTCACCCCTAGCCGAGGTATTTAACTATAATAATTTTTGCTGTGATAAACATTTATAAATTTTGTTAATTATTGAAATATCTTTTACAATTAATTAAAGACGAAATTAAGATTAATGTTTGTTTTATTGTAAATTACATTTTTTCTTTTGGTATATAGTTATTTTTTAAAAGTTAACTAAATAATTTTATAAATTCACTATCAACAGTAAATCATATCACAAATTGACGCTAAACGTAATAATTTGGTTACAAATTGTCGCCCAACGACCAACTGATATTACAAAATGTTCTCTTTTGACGTCGCCGCCGTCGTCGTCTCCGCTTCCTCGTCAGAATCCATGACTCGACTGTGGTATAAAATCAACTGCTCGAGCGGTTGGTAGCGTAGCTCGAGCAGCCAACAACCGACCGCTCAAGGGGTCCGTGTACGTCGCTCAGCCGCTAACTACTCGAGCAGTCCGTGTACAGCCGCCCTAAGTGTAAACTATTTCGGTAATTTTTCTCAAAAGTATATTTTCTTTAATATTGCACACTATTCCGCAAATTAAAAAAAAAAATTCATAAAAATTTAGAGCTATCTTTCTGACCATCTTTCTTATACTCTAATTCTCATCTTCTCTTTCTATTCTAATACGTTTAAATGAGCCTGTGGTGCGCGCCCATGAGTTTTACGCTGATGAAACCAGTGCCTTTTATAAGATAGCCAAACATTATTATGTTTAGAATTCGACGCCGTTTATAATTGTACTTGGATTGTTTAATTAACATGTAAGGGAAATAAGCTACATTTATCTACCTTTCCTCACTTGGCTGCAGGTAAGTATTGTTACGGCTGTAGTTAACCGTAAAGATGGTTGCGGTATTATTGTGGATGTAGTAAATTTAAAAAATAGATATACGTGCGTGACACTCTCATTTCAAGGTTGTGCGAATCTATGAATACACGTTCCTTACTGTGGAAATCTGTGGTTATAAGGTGAACGCACCTTAAGTAGTGACGGCATGTCAATAAACGCTGTGAGAAATTCCCTCAGTGGTTCTGGTGAAATATTGAAGTGATCTGTGATCTCTCTTTAGCAAAAATAGTCATATTTTTAAGAAGGAAGCTCATTTTTTAAAGATTTTGCAGTGTTGTTGGTAAAAAACCATTTTGTTGTAACAAAGAAAAATCAATTACTAAATAAATTTATTGTACTAACCCTTACTTTTTGGAAGTCCATCTTATTAAGAATAATAAAAAAAACTCTTCGCTTGAACGCAACTTCCAAGTTTGTTTAAAAAATTATGTTTTAAATTACAATTAAATTTTAATTTAAAACATAAGAGTACGAAGAGTTTTTTTATTATTCCTAATTACTAAATAAATTAGGAATTTTTAGGCATATTTTTCATGTCCATATTTGCTGTTCTAACATTGGTAGAACATTATTTTATTTATGGAAGGTGGTTTAATGAACCACGGTTTCCTGAATCGGTTGATGATTAAGGCCGCACCTATATTAGATCCGTATTTCTCCCGATCCGATCCGACTCGACGTTGTCCGATAGTCGAACGACGTCGGAAGAAAAACAAACATAATGGGTGCGTTCAGGACCCCTATTCTCGACGGTGATAGAATAGAACTCTCCCTAGGGAGCACTCCCTACTCTCATTCTATCACCTTTCTATTGGTTACATGAAACTGTATTCTTGAGTTCGATAGAAAGGAGTACAGTCGCTGTAGAAAGAAGCAAATTGATAAGAATGTTTGAGCAGGGTTGCCAAATAGTTAAACCAATCGGAATAAAGAATTTTTGACAATTGAAGATCATGCAAACAAACGTGGTTATTGTTTATTTTTTACGGTCTCTAAAGTGTTTCAGGAACTATATTTTATTTCATTTGTACATTTAATTTTATTTCATAGCATAATATTTAGTTCTAGTTTTTAGTATTTGTATGTATTTAGTTTAGTATTAATATTGTTTGCCTTTGTTTCACCGGTGTGTTTACAATGGATTTGAATAATGTCTTAATTTACGACGCTATATAAAATGATATACGAGAAGCAGAAGAGGATATCAATATCAGAAGAGAAGTTTTACCCTTGGTAAACCCATTTGATGAATTATCAGATTATAGGTTTACAAGGCTTTTCAGATTAAACAAGGAAGTTTGTCGCGATGTTAAAGAGATGGTAACGCCTTACATTGACGAACCCAGACGAAGATCAGCCTTGGATATCCAGACAAAGGTAATATAAATTTAGGTTCTTTGCCCACTAATAGGCATTATACCAAAACTATTGGTATATATATATAGATATAACTTTACAGTGAAGACGAACTATTTAGCTATTTATATATAGGTTTTAGCTGCTTTAAGATTTTTTGGTTTTGGGAGTTACCAGGAGATTACTGGCACTAACAATTATGTTGGAATTAATCAGGCATCTGTTAGTAGGAGCATAAAACAAGTTGCCAATGCTTTGACAAGACCTGATATTTTTAATAGATGGGTTAATTTTCCGAGGAATATTGAAGAAATGAAAAATCTTCCATCAAGGTAATAATAAAGAAAAAGCTTCACTCTTATAATACTAAATATAGAAAAAAATTGATGTTTCATATTTTATAACAAATACCAGTTTCCAGGAATAATAGGATGTATAGATTGAACACATGTCAGCATTGTTCCTCCTCCAATACATGATGAACACTTTCCAGAACATGTTTTTGTAAATAGAAAAAACTACCATTCTATTAATGTGCAATTGGTAATTATTATTTGTTTCCAGTTTTTACCCATTAGTTGTTAATTTTAAAATTCTAGTTAAAACATAAATTTGATTTTATTTTAATAAAATTAATACTTGGTATATATATATGTATATATATATATATATATATATATAAGTTTCACAAAAGTGAAATTAATTATTTTCAGATATGTGATACAGATTTGAAAATTATAAATGTTAACGCTCGTTTTCCTGGTTCAACACATGATGAATATATTTGGAGTCACTCACAGGTCTCTACAATCATGGAGAGAATATATAGGAGACATCCCGAAAACGTTTTTTTTTCAGGTAATTATCTAAGTAGTATAGTAATACACTGCATATCTTGCATCTGTTGTAAACATTTGCACCATATTTTTAAATACACCACTTCAAGGTATTTTTATTGTAGGTTATCCACTCCGACCTTGGATTTTAACTCCTATTGAACACCCAGGGAGAAGGCAGGAAGAAAATTTTAATTATGCTTTTAAAAGTATTAGGAGCAGTATAGAACGATGTAATGGAGTTCTTAAAAATAGGTTTCGTTGTCTACTAAAACACAGAACATTACATTATTCTCCTACTGCAGCAGGGACTATTATAAATGCTTGTGCAGTACTGCACAATATGTGCACTGGCCATAATATTCCCGAACCACCAAATGATTTAGAAAATTTAGATTTTGGCATGTATGCAGTAAACCATGACCACATCGATCCAAACATTAGAAGAATTAATCCAGACCTTTTAGCTGGAAGACAGTTACAGTAAAATATTGCTAATAATAATTTTTAGTGTTTTTTTTTTAGTAAAAGATAAACAAAAATATTTTGCATAATTCCTGTATCTATGAACTCTATTGATGTTTTAAATTATTTGTCGGAAATAAATTAAAAACTCAAATACAATTATAGTTCTAATGATTTTAATAACACTGTCTGTATCAGAAGCCAGTTGAGAAAGAAGCTTCTCCAAGTTAAAATTAATAAAAAACGATTTACACAGCTCATTAGCACAGACAAAACTGAAAAATATATCATTAGTTTCCATTTAACCTGAATTAGCTGCCAATTTAGATTATACATCATTTATTAACTATTTTGTCAAACCTTAAATTAGAAGAGGAAGACTATAAAAACATTTTTATATACCTATTGCTAATAATAATAGCTATTTATGTATCAAGGGCATTGTAAGGGCGATAATGCCCGGAAGGTGGAAATAGGTTTCCGCCTGATGGTTATTAGAGTCTAACAATGCTTTATGTTTTACCTAACATTTGATTTTTATGAACAAAAATAATTCTACAGAAATTGGTCAAGTGACTTGCAGTGATTATTTAAGCTTGACTTTGATGTTTCTGTCAGTTAGTCAGTTGGCATTTTTTGTTTAAATATTTGCTTAAAATGCAAGAAATTCCACAAAATATAAGAAAAAAGGCCATAAAAACGACCGAAAATCTTTTGCCAGTTAAATCAAGGCAACAGTATGATCGGGAGTATCGCATATTTGGTATTTGGAAAGATGCCAACGCAACTGTTCAATAAAATTTCCGGGCATTATCATAATGCCCTAGGTATTATTGCTACCATAACATATTCCGTTTCTGAGGTATTCTAAATCAATGATAGGTAAAACATAAACTTTTTTAAATAGACTTAGAATTTAGCCTATTACTTGAGTATTATTTACATTTTTAAAAATAAAGATATGTAGATATTTTTTTATTTTTTATTTCAATATTAAAATATTCAAAATAAGAGGTGGCAGTTGGGAGGCATGCATCACCCTGAAAAATATCACTGCATGGCCCTGTATTATATAAGAACTTTTTGTCTTAAAAGTAAAAGTAGGTAAGGTATATCAGCTGCACTTTAGCCACAAACTTTACTAACTCCCTGTAAATTATTAAGATACACATTTCTTATGTAACATTTATTTAAAAATACATAATAATGTTCTCATTTTTTTAAAAAACTAACAAAGTAAAATAAAACTTAAATAACAAATAACTCTACAAGTATATTAAAAAGAAACTAAATAAGACTTAAACATTAACAATATAAATATTTCCAAAAATAAACAAAATAAATAAAAATAAAATAATCTTCAAAAATAAATAATACTTATAAAAAATGAAGGAATAAAATATTGTTGTGCGAGTACGCCCCTGGCGCTATGACCCAGACGCGAAGCAGACAGATGATGCGAGAAAGTTCTGGAATATACGGCGCTTGATGAGCGAAGCGGGGAATCATCGAGATGATTTCCAGAATAAACTGGAATATGCTCGACAATATTTACCTATATAAAGGACCGATTCGAATATTTTGAGTTAGTTAGTAGTATGTTGTTAGATAAATGCGAATAGAAATATTGTCTTACATAAATTAAAGTATTGTAAATAAATTGTGTTATATGAATTAAACAGTGTTAGTGATTTAAATAGTATAAAAATAATTTAAAAAGACTAGTAAAAATAAATAAACGTTACATTGGTGTCAGAAGTGGGATATTGCAAATAAATAGTGTAAAAAATAAATAAATATGTCGAAAAAACTTTGTGACTTGAAAGTGACAGAATTGCGTCAAGAGCTGGAGGATCGTGAATTGGAAACAACAGGAAGGAAGACTGAGTTGTTGGAGCGACTTAAGCAAGCATTGGAAAATGATGGTTTAGATCCAGAAAATCATATTTTCGTAGACGACTCTTCTGCTACAATTATTTCTTCCTTAAATAAAGTTTCTTCCGATATGTCCTCTTTGAAGAGTGATATCTCTTCCGACATGTCTTCTTTAAAGAGTGATATTTCTTCCGAAATGTCTTGTTTAAAAAAGGATATTTCTTGCGATATGTCTTCTTTGAAAAATGATATTTCTTCTTTGGAAAACAAAGTTACTACTGATATGTCTTTTTTAAAAAATGATATTTCTCCTTTGGAAAACAAAGTTTCTTTGGATATTTCTTCTATGGAAAATAAAATGTCTTCATTTGAAAAAAACTTGAAGAGAAAATAAGAGAAATGAAAAAGCAAATGGAAGAGATGGAAAAAGGAGGTAAAGAAGATTTGGGAGATTTAGAAGAGGAAAACGAGGACGAAATGAGAAGCTACAAAGTGGAGCGGAAACCGAAATTGGAAGGCAACGAAAGCTCTGTTCGTGTTAAGGCCCCAATCTTTGACGGAAAGATGTCTTGGGAAAATTATCTCAAACAGTTCGAAACAGCTGCAAGAGCGAACGGATGGTCCCAAAAAGAGAATGCAATAAACCTCACCATCTCTCTGAGAGGAGACGCTTTGGATGTTCTTCAGACCATACCAGTGGAGGACACAGATGATTTTGAGCAACTGAAGAAAAGCCTGAACATGCGATATGGTCACGAACACTTGGAGAACTTGCACCTATCGCAGTTGAAGACTCGAAAACAAGCGAGAGGAGACACTTCAAGAGTACGAAGTAGATATTGCCAGATTGGTAAGATTTGCTTACCCTTCAGCTCCAGAACAAATGATGGAATGTTTAGCTGTGGAAGCATTTCTTGATGGACTTCGTGACCACGAAATGGCAAAGACACCCTAGTAGAAACGAATGTTGGATATATGTTGGCGCAACCTTGCGCCAACATTGAAACATAGGCGCAATATTGCACCAAGATCTCAATGTATAGCCAATATTGGCCTCTGGTTTTTTTCCAACATATAGTCAAGATTGGTAAATGTTGGCAGGACATTGGCGCAATATTAAACAATATTGCCAATATATCACCAATATTGGATATATATAGACTTAAGTTTTAATTGTAATATTGTCTTTACATAGACATTTAATATTGGTGCAATATTGGCTGAATGTTGGTTAAGCAAAATATTGACGAGCCAACGAACTTTAATATTGCGCCTATATTACGATTAATATAGCCCCAATATCGTGACGCAATATTACTTATAGATTGGCAAGACAACGTTTGGCCCATATAACGATAGAATATTTTTAATAATATTGGCTCTTTTGTACAAAACTATATTGTAGCCAATATTGGCTTAAAAATGGCACTTTTATATTATCTTTATACGGAATTGTCAATTTCTAACCAATATTAGTTTAGATTGTTAACAATAATATTGGCGGTTATGTATCAAACCATTTTGTAGCCAATATTGGCTTAAAAATATCACTTTTATATTGTCTTTATACGGAATTGCCAATTTCTAACCAATATTAGTTTATATTGTTAACAATAATATTGGCGGTTATGTATAAATCATTTGTAGCCGATATTGGCTTAAAAATGGCACTTTTATATTGTCTTTATACGGAATTGCCAATTTCTAATCAATATTATTTTAGATGGTTAACAATAATATTGGCGGTTATGTATCAAACCATTTGTAGCCAATATTGACTTAAAAATGGCACTTTTATATTGTCTTTATACGGGATTGCCAATTTCCAACCAATATTAGTTTAGATTGTTAACAATAATAATGGCGGTTATGTATCAAACCATTTTGTAGCCAATATTGGCTTAAAAATGACACTTTTATATTGTCTTTATACGGAATTGCCAATTTCTAACAAATATTAGTTTAGATTGTTAACAATAATATTGGCGGTTATGTATCAAACCATTTTGTAGCCAATATTGGCTTAAAAATATCACTTTTATATTGTCTTTATATGGAACTGCCAGTGTTCTACCAATATTAGTATAGATTGTTGGCAATAATATTGACGGTTTTATATAAAACCATATTTTAGCCAATATTTGTTTTAGAAATGAAAATTTTATATTGTATTTCTACGAGACTCTCAGTTTTCTACCTATATTATTATTAAATTGGATGAAATGGGTGATAAATAACAACTATGTTAACTTTATTAAATACATTGCAACTTACGACAATTATTTCATAGTAGAGAATCTGTAAGCACATATAATAATCCCCAATACAAGAAATAGTAACCAATATTTCTATATCTCTAGTAATGTATATAGAGGGATTAATTATGAACTTTTTTTGTAACCATCCCCAACTAGGGTTGCAAGATCGATTCTTCCTGTTATCGGGATCAATAACCGATTTTTCGGGATTTTAGGGCTTTGGTCGGGAGAAATAAAAAAATAAGTTAATAATATTAATTATACATAATATGTAAACAAACATATTTTGCATTGCACTGTACATATAAGAAAAAAAACATAGTAAGTGTTTGTGACATATAAGATAAGAACCGAATGAGCATGTTTATTCTTTTTGTTCTTGCCATAAGTATTTATCATTTTTTTACCGCGTTTAACAACACGTTTGAGCTTTATCGCCTTTATTTAATCCATTATTCGGTTCCTTTCTTTTGAGTATAAATTATTAAGTATACTAAAAACGCGTTCGCAGTAAGAGTTACTTACTGCAATTGAAAATATAAAACATATAATTTTCGTTAAACTTTTAACTTCAACGCAGTTTCTTATAAAATATGCTCATAGCTCATCTTGTCATTTAGTCCAAGTGGATTGACGAAAATGTGAGCTTAAAATTATCGAACTTGTTTTTCGGGAGTCGGGAGGACATATAAAAATTCGGGAGAATTCCGCCAATTCCCGACCGTCTGGCAACCCTCTCCCCAACTATTAAAGTATAGTAAAATTTCTTATTTCCGATATCTCTCAGAAGCGGGAGCCCCTCCGCAACGGTAATTTTTATATTCGTTAAACGAATTTTTAGTTGTAAAGAAACCCTTCAATAAATGAACCTCAATATAATGCCCAGTGCACATGAATTGGCCCTTTCTAGATAAGCTCTGCAATGTACTCATTTATATTTATTACTTCGATGAATATTAATGTAATACCAAGGACAGGATAAATTTGTAAACTTAAAAATAAAGACATAATAACTCGTATTATAAAAATATATTTACTAAGAATACGGATACAAAAACTTTATTAATAGTGGTAAACCGGCCGATAAGACTGTCGCAATTCGATTAACCCGACTAGCTGGTTCCCTTTTTAATACGGTACATTCTTGGCGGTCACAGTCACAAAACGTACAAACGCATAAATTTTTCCTTTACCGTCATATACGGGAGATATGTAAATAATTTATTTTTTTTTATAAAAACATTGGTATTTGTCTTTTCATTAAAATTATTATTTTACTCACACCACACATAAAATCATAGATTTATTTCAAAATGTACCCCCAATACTGTACACCCCTTTAAAAGCCAATTTGTGATCAAATAGTGAGTTTGTAACACATTGCTATGTTACCTAATCTATTTTAAGATTTTCGTAGGAACGTAATTTCTAAAATCTAATATGTAAATAATACTAGCAGGTGAATACGTATTTTATTTAACAGTTTAATTGCAATCTCGTTTGGAAATTAGTTTCTGTTCCAACACAACAGAAAACCATACATGAATCGGTAATTTCCATTCGTTCAATTGTTTAATATTTGTAACTTAACACAGTGTGATTTAAACAACTGGTCGAATGCAAATAACCGATACATGTACCTATTTCTCTTGTGTTGAAAGAGACCTATAATTTTTACTTTACCAAATTAGGTACAGAAATTGACCTTGCTTTGACATTGCTCTAGCATAAATTGACAGCGTTGCCACATTTTCTGATACTTTTATTGTAGGTACTAACCCTCGTGGAAGTCCATCTTACTAAGAACAATAAACAACAAAACTTCCATTTTTATGTAAAAAAATTAACTTTTTTAATTCAATGACAGCTGTTTTAATGAAACTATCATCGAATTAAGAAAATCTAATTTAAAAAAATAACTTCTAAATAAATAATGTTTGGCAACACTGTTCTTCAAATGATGTTTTCGGCGGCGAAGAGCGAAGGGTGAAGGGTCAGAGGCAGGTACTTACGTACTTCGTACTTCCACTTCGATCACATATTTAGCAGTTGAATATTCGGCAGTTATTTGTAATGTTATAAACATATATTTCACGCGTTGTAGGTTTTTATAAAGCATTTTTAGTATTTTTGATTTTGTTTTCATTTGTACATATTATTTAATATTTATTTGATCTGTGAATTTGATGAACAATAGTGTAGTTTGTGATATAATGGAAGGATCATCCAAACGGTAAGTTTCTACTTATATACAATTTAGTGGAGACGCTATCATGGTGTCATAGTATAGATGTTAGACAAAAATCTATGAACGTTCTTTTATCCAATTTATGATGTAATATATAATATTTTTTTAAAAAATTGCTTTGATAAATGAAGTAGACAGTTATTTTATAAACATTTTTTTAAGATACCGGTCGGATATACCGGTTAGTAAAAAAAATGGCGTCAATGTAATTTTTTATAAAAGATTTTCGTCTAATATCGGCCTTGGCGTATTATTATTTTTGTAAATTTACGAGAGACAAGATTTTATATAACATTCAGTGTTTTAAAATATAAAAAATTCCAAACAACCGGTAATTTTTCGCTACGTGGTAAATATTATGTATAATCCTGTGAGCTCCGATTTTTACAAACATTTTATGAAGGGTCTAGGAAAATTATTTTAATCTTTTTATTGTCATTTAAAAAGAATTTCTTATTAAGTAAGTTAATTGGATAATATATTGTAGATTGTGTTTTGACTTTCTGGATGATAAATGTGCAAATGTGCAATGTCCTGCTCTGCATTATTACAATTATTGTCGGGCATTCAGAGGAGGTAAATGCAAGTTCGGGCAAAATTGCAGGTACCTTCATGTCCACTATTTTGAGGAAAAATATAATATAGAGCGGTTGATTGTACCCCCAAACATGGAAAAAGAAATTTTCCGAACAATGCAATTGAAAGGTGGACATTGCTACGAATATGCCAAAACAAGAATTTGTAAAAAATTTAGTGCATGTTCCATCCGATTGGCTCATAGAATGCCGGTCGACTATCAAGAGGGGGCATTTATTTGCAATTGTTGTTTGGGGGAGTTATCAACAGATTTTAGCTACGGTAATCCATGTGGACATGTCTTTTGCACTGCATGTTTAAAGGAATGGACGAAAAACCATCGAACCTGTCCTTCATGTAGAAGAGTGGTCAATGCCATTCAGCATAAGGTAGGCATCATATACATAAAATTCATTTGTTGTGCAAATAGTTAATTGTTTTTGAGATATTTTAACCTATGCAGTTGAAAGTTCAGTAATATAAAAATTATGATTGGTTTACATTTAATTAACGTTTTTCTTAAACATGTGGGTATCTAAAATATACCTACTGGAGGGTATATTTAATATTTTGCTTAAGTATAACCTCAGAAAAATGTCATGTTTTCAATAGATTAAAAAATAGTTTTAATTTAAGGAGTTTACGTTAACTTAAATATTAAAAATAAGTTTAACTTTTTCATCACCACACTTTCATGAATTTTAGTAAAACACACTTCAATAATCAATGTTTTTGTCAATCAGGATTGTTCACTTCATAAATATGTTACATTTATAATAAAATATCCCAAAAACGATTAACAATTTGCATAATAAATCTTATGTATACCCCTTTGTGGAATATAATTTTATTGATTTAGCATGCTTGTGGGGTCAAACATGTAGGGTATTACTTGGCAATTTTAAAAAGTTAGTTATACCAGAATAATTATTATTAGTCAAAACAAATTAATTCCTGTATACAGAGTTTTTATTGACTAAATAAATACAAAGACCACAATAAAGTGGCAAGGGGGAGCTCAAGTTATAACTAATAACCAGTGTACATATCGAATTAGCAATAAACTTTCATTTTTAGTAATAAAACGACTCCATGCTTCCAGTATGTCTTGGGTATATGTGAATCAGTGGACTGCATATATAAACATGAGTTTATGAGATGCTACAGAATGTGTGGTCATCTTAATTGCAAGTTTTTTCACTGACAGTAGAGGAACTAGAAAGTGTATGTGCCAATGTACGGCCTTTCACAGAGAAAGTTGCCAAAGAAGTGGATAGAATGGCATACATTATTGTAACATCAACACCAAGTAGACCAGATCACATCTGCCCTAGATTTTTAACCGGGAAGTTTTGTGATTATCCTCCACAATATGCATGCAAAATATGCCCATACTTCCTAGAAAACAGTAAGTTTAAGTGTTATAATAGTAGAATAGGATGATCATTGAAAAACTCTTTTTAGCCGAACATCCAAAATGTACAAGGTGCAAAATATTTTTGCTGTCAAAGTCCTCGAGAGGCCTGAAGTGTGGTCATGCTTTTTGTAATGTGTGCTTTAATGGACTGGAGTACACAATAGAGAGTTCAGTACCCAGTGTTCAATGCTGTCAATGTGGGGTTGTATGCCAAGGAATTATCCTTCGGTAGGCGCGATATGGGCCCTTCTAGGACATTTATTCAGAAAATACCTACCTATGTATGTGTATGCACCACTTAACATTCAAGTGAATACTATACTAACAAATTATTTTCATTTACAATTGTAGTAAAAGATGTCATAATAAACACAGCAAAAGCCGAGCTGCAAAAGTGATGTTTGTTAAAAGACAATGTGGGTTTTCACAACAATGGAATAAAACATGTATTAATGAAAAAAATCAATTTCAAGAGACCAATAATTCATTATCACTACAACATGAACAAAGTTAGCATATATTTCAAAATATGCATGAACTTACTTTTAATGTAACTATCAATAATTAGTCAATTTGAATCAAATGGGCAAATTAGAATGGCTCCTGGCATTTCTTGATTACTAAAAAATATGATTTCTTAACTTCATCTATCTCCTAAACTTCTGGTTATTAACTCAGTTAAAATCAGTTCATGTAAAAAGAATTTAAAAAAGAAAATAATGTGGTGGTCTATAATAAAATAATATATTTTGGGCTTGTCTTGTTTAGCTACACCTTTTAAGTATAAAAATTAATTTACAATATGTTGATTACTTACAACTGTTGTACATAATATTTCTTAATAACAGATATGGCAACTGAGAACTGTTCTTGTTAGCCCTTAATTACTTGCAGCTGTTAATTTTAAACTGGTACTTTTAATATTTCAGATATAACTTCGCTTATTGCTAGCTCATCTGGTAATAATCATTTAAGATCGGATTGTTTAAAATCTGATAGTAATAGCAATTCATTGACTGTTTCTAACGAATCTTTGCATTTTTCTGATAACAGTTTAGAAAGTAACAATGATTTATCTGACAATGTAATAATTAATTATACAAATTCCATTAGCAGTGCAATTAGTGAGGGATTAGATGAAAGTACAACAAATACATTTTGCAGCAATATAGAGGAAAATGTAGATACAAATTCGCGACCTTCATTACTTAGCGATTTGATTACTTGGTTTTATGATAAAAAAGTAAACCATGAACAGTTTACAGGTATTCTTCAGTTGTTAAATAAGCATGGCCATACAGATCTACCAAGCTGCATTAAGACTGCTTTAAAAACCATTAACAAAATTCCATACTTAGAAGTAGTATCTGCAAAAAATACACCTGCACAATTTATATATTTTGGAATAATAAAAAATTTAGAAATTGAGTTTAAACGAGGATTATCCTCCATCTTAAAAGAAACTACTATTCAATTAGTTTGCAATGTAGATGGTTTATCAATATTTAACAGTAGTGTTTGGCAGTTTTGGCCTTTGTTAGGACAAATATTTGTTAAGAATTATCGTACAGAACCTTTTGTGATAGCCCTATACTATGGTGATAGTAAGCCTACTGATTTGGAAACATATTTTAATGAATTTATAGAGGAAGTTAACGTTTTGCAAACAACTGGTTTAACCTATAAAGAAACGAATTTTAAGTTTCAGTTAAAATATTTCATTTGTGATAGCCCAGCCAGAGCATTTTTAAAATGTGTTAAGTCACACAATGGATTCTTTTCTTGTGATAAATGTAATGTTAAAGGGCATATTAGTAATGATGGCAAGAAAAGCATAATTACGTATAATGTTTTAGCAGGGGAAAATATAGAAGTACGAACGCACCTGACATTTATCAATAAATTACACCCACAACACCATAAAGGAACAACACCATTAATAAAACTAGAAGAATTTGATTTGGTCAATGGCTTCATTTTGGATTGTAACGAAGTTACTAAAATTTCGTGCCTTCCCGTATATTCCATCAAATCCGCACGGTATTAGTTATTAAGTTTCGACCGTTCATTTGTTTATATTTTTAAAAGTTTTTGTAACACCGATAAGACTTCGCTAATTAGTCACTTGCTGAAATGATGATACCGTATATAATTGTAAAATTTAAAATATTTTTAATGTATCTCCGTTATTAATGGACCGATTTCTATAATTCTTTTTGGTATCGACTCAGAAAATTACGAGGAAAATCGTGCTGTTAATCATTTTTGCGCGAAAACCAGATTTTCAGTAAAACTATTTTTCCGACAAGTTCCAACCGAAACAGCAGCTGTAATTGTCTGGGTCGTATGATCACGCAGTACCTGTCCCCACTTTAAGTAGGTGGAAGGGCATACCGGTAGGATTTTTGTGTTCCCCCCGCAATCCGTCCCTTACCTATCAAAAATTGTATAAATTAGACGATTTTGGCAATTTTAAGGGAGTACCAGTTACAGTGATAGTAGTGCCTAAAGTAGTGAACCAGTGAGGACCCCGAGACCGACCGGAATCAAGGTAAGCACACCAAACTATCTAACTAATGTTTGCCAGAGCAACTTGTTAAGATTTTTCTCTCTATATGCGCCGCTTACCTGTTATCCTTTTTCCTCGCTCAACACCATCATGGGTGGTATACTGGTGGTGCCCCTTTCCTAAGTTCCCCTCATCATGGGTGAAACCCTGATGAGACTATCCTTTTCCTCGCTCAACACCATCATGGGTGGTATACTGGTGGTGCCCCTTTTCCTAAGTTCCCCTCATCATGGGTGAAACCCTGATGAGACTATCCTTTTTCCTCACTCAACACCATCATGGGTGGTATACTGGTGGTGCACCCTTCCGAAGTTTCCCCCCGTTATGTGTAGGACACTGACGGGCTCTACCCCTCTACGCAATAGCGGTCGCGCTTTGTTGCGATTTACCGTTACATTTTGATATTTTAATTGGATCATCTAAAAAATAATTTGGTTGCTCTGGAGATCTCCGTTTTAAATGATATACTTGTGTGTTGGTGTGCTGAAGCTTGAGTTTTACCGCTTTTACCGCTTTTTACCGCTTTCTACCGCTTTTTACCGCTTTCTACCGCTTTTACCGCTTTTCACCGCTTTTATAACCGTAGCTAGTTCACAGTTTTCCGCTTTCCGTAGTAGACGGCTAAATACCGTCGATTTATATTGCATTTTCATGTAAGGCATGGTAAACGTAATAATTTTGATTTTCTTTTAGCATTTGCCGAAACCGTTTAACTGCAGGTCTAAACAGCCTGTACTTAGTTGATTTACTGTAAAATATATAGTTTTGTTTGTTTTCATTTATTTTCCTGTACTCCTGAAAATGTGTTGCTGGCAAGTCAGCGTTGTAATAAAAAGTAAGTACAAGATCTAGAAACCGAAAATGTATTAACCGTAACTTATTTTGAAAAATTATTTTTGTAGTTACCGGAATTATGTACATGTATAAGTCATTTGTAATGATACGATTAGAATTAGAAATTATTGATTTCTCTTATTATTTTGTTGCTAATTAAACTAGTATAATCAGCTTTTGTTTTGTTTCCGAAAATGTTTTTTTGTACCAGTAGTTAATTGCTTTTATATTGTACCAGTCTAAATCTACACCAATCCGAATGAGATATTTATTAAATATAACGATATATTAAAAGTTGTATTGTACATCATGATATATACCGGATGTCTGTAAATTTTAATTTATTTCGTTTATTGATATATTTGATTGTTTTATATCATTACCGTATCTCTTTTGTTTAACCGAAATTGTTTCTTTGTGGAAATTGGTACACTGTCCAAAATATGTTTTATTTTTTTTATTTATTCAAACTGTATTGGGTTTATTCTGACCGCTTTTTCGATTGTTAACAAATTATATTTTGTGATACACCGCAATGGTTTATTAATATATTGTTTAATTGTTTTATATGAATACCGTATCTCTTTTGTTTAACCGCAATTGTTTCTTTGTGGAAATTGGCACTGTCCAAAATATGTTTTATCTTTTTTATTTATTCAAACTGTATTCTGACCGTTTTTTTTTCGACTGTTAACAAGTTATATTTTGTGATACACGGCAGTGGTTGGTTAATATATTGTTTTGTTAAGTACCGTCCGTGTTTTATTTATTTCTGGGCTGAACACAATTACCCATTTTGTCTCCACTGTCTAAAGGCTACCTGTCGCATGTGGGCCCTCAACCACTTAAATCCTGAGGGTGGCGCCCGAGATGATATAAACTTTACTAATTGGAAGACCGTCCCGATCAAAGTTCCGTCCGAACAAGGTAAGTTTGGATCTATCTAGGAAAGCGCCATTACAGGATTATATGCATGCAATTTGTCTGGGAACTGTGCGTCGTTTGCTTAACTTTTGGCTTAAACCAGACTCCAATTTTAGAATTAAACCTGTGTATCGGAACATTGTATCTCGTCGAATGGTTGAGGTAGGAAAATATTTTCCAAAAGATTTCAATCGACATCCAAGAACAACTTTGGAATTGGATAGATTTAAAGCTAGCGAATTTCGCACGATTTTACTTTATATTGGTTTTGCTATTTTTAAAGGGATGCTGCCCAGGGATATGTACCAACATTTTCTGCTTTTATTTTGCTCTTGTCGAATAGTAGCAAATGATTATGATGATCAACTTGCAAAGAAAGCTAGTGAATTGATAAAAAAATTTGTACAACAGTCACCCGAACGCTACCCATCACATGAGCCTGTTTACAATACACATTCACTAACGCATCTAATTGAACAATTAATAAATAATAATATGAGGTTGGATGATGTAAGCTGCTTTTCTTTTAAAAATTATCTAGGAAAATTGAAAAGATCTATAAGAGGGTACTATAAACCGTTTGAACAAGCTTGTAAGAGAATTTATGAAAATCAGGATCATTTACCATATTACAGTACCCATCATAACAATATTATATTTAAAATCATCACTTCGGTTAAAGGTGTCACAACACAAATTCAGTTCAAGAATTTTTATTTATCTTCTGTAGATGTAAATAATTCTTACATAATACTAAGATGTATGAAAGTTATGAAAATAAGGAAAATTATATGTAATAGTGATAATACAGCCTATTTGTCCGGATCTGTTTATCAGAAAAATGTAAATGCTTTTGAACATCCCATACCATCTTCTTGGGTACACATATTCAAAGTTGATGGTTTGAGTGCCTTTCAATTCACTGTTACCTTACAAGAGGTTTTTACCAAATGCCTACTTTTTTCTGTTGATGATGACATATTTGCTGTGGGATTATTACATAATCAGGTTTGTGAAAATTCTAATGCACTGTTTGTGAATAATACAACAGATTTAAATTGTCCATCATAATTGTAATGTTTTTTTTGTTTTTTAAGGTACTCTTATAAAAGGAAATCAATGGAAATCACTTCATCAGATGACTCAGGTGATGAAAGAAACAGTTGGGATGTGATCATTTTTACCAAAGACAATAGTGTGGACTTTGTACCAAGTTGTTGGGCAATAGACAATAAAAAAACTTCATATGTTTGGCCTTCATTGAAATCAGAGTCTAAACTTTTAGAATTGAAAAAAAAATGTAGGGCACTCCCTCCTTTCATTTCTTTTACCGAATATCAAGCAATATTTAAAAGGACAGTCACTTCCATAACAGAGGCTAAGGACTATGTATCATATTATATAGATAATATAAGTTCCTGCTCTGAGTCAAGTACATCAACAACTTCTAAAACACCAACACCATTAGAATCACAAACTGTTACCGATAATGTCTTGGATACATGCCATAAACCACATTTGCCAACATGTAAGTATCATTAACCTTTTTTTATTATTATTTGATTAAGTAAACTCTATCGATAAGGTTAATTTCACATATACTTTTCATTTCCTGTAAAGTTACCAGTTACCTGTAATTTTGCCAACATTTCAACTAACTTATTTTTTATAGTCACTCCAAATGATTTCGTTGACACTAATGACAATTCCTTCTCTGTGTTGGAAGATACATCAATCGAATTTGACAAAACACTTACTGACACCATGTCACCAAGTGCAGATGACATTCGAAAGAAATTTGGGTCCACTACTGGCAAAATGCCTTTAACAGCTGATTGTTTTAATGGTAATGTTCAATTCAGACTTAATGTTATTTTAATTAGACAAATAGCTAATAATTATTTAACTTTCAGGTTTTGTGGAGAAGCTAGTCAATATTATGGAGAAACAGGCCAACACCTTATGTACCTTAGGAAAAATACTCGGTGGCATTCAATATGAACTAAAGGGTTTGCGTGAACAATTTTCAACTTCAAATGTTGCTTTAGCAAAGTGTAATATCTCACAAGAAGATGTTGAAATAGCTTCAATGTTTCCTATACAAACCGAAGAGAAGCTTCACGATGTTGAAGTGAAACTTCAACGTCCTGAATTTTTTCAAAAAGTGGTGAGTCTATTTTGTAGAGTATACTTACAACTCAATTCGATTATAATTATACTTTAATAACTATTAATTTTTTCATTGTTATGTTTTAGTTTGCTTCTGTCTCCCTTGTTGGAGGAAAAGATATTAACAACCTAATTTCTAATATACTGCGAAAAACGTTGTCCAAGGATGTCTGCCTCGGTTATAGTGCTGTTGGTAGAAAAGGAAAGAAGAATTTTTCGAATTTACATCTCTACAAGGTTATATTGGCAGCTGTTAAAATGCGTTACAACGAGGTAGATGATATTGTTGTACTAAAAAGAATGTCGTCAGTACTGGCAACATCTGGTGATCGTGATGGGGGCAGAAAAGCAAGATCAACAAAACAATATGGTTAGTTAAAATTACTTGTTATTGTTTAAAGTTCACGCAAATGGATAAAGGGTCAACAATCAGCTTAGAATATTTCCAAACATGATATATTTAACAAAAAAAAGTCCAATATGATTGTTTTCTGTTTCTTTATTTGGCTGAACTCTACTGTTTTATTTTCTTAAACATTGTCTCTACCATGTGATACATTTTAAATAAAATCATTAACTTTTTATGGAAATATTCCATGTAGTAATGGTTGAAACAATTTCTTATAATTATATGCAGATTATCTAATGGACTTTTTTAATTATTGTTTTAGGTACTTCCAGCCTGTCTTTGTCTTCAGGAGATTCGACCACAACTTCGAGTGGCAGTGGCAATGTTTTGTAGTTGTGAACAATATGGTACTTAAGCAATATGATAATGTCCATTAGGATATAATATGTAAAGTATATTTTATTATTATTATCGCGTTGTAGGATCATCTTTTATGTGTTATTTGCGTAGTGGGTTTTGACAAACAACTGTTTTATTTATTTGTATGGGTATATATGTTTTGACATACAAGCTTTTTAATTTATACATATTTTATATTTTCTTGTATAGAGTTTCTGTGTTCATTTTATTTTTGTTTTATTTGGAAAGTTTTTATTATGCTTAATATTATTTATTTACATTATTTATTTTCCCTTTGTGTAAGTTATATGCAGGGTGTGTCTATCATTAATAATTCATAAAAATATATATTTTCTGTGATGATTTTTTACATATAAGTAACTACACATGTTTTCAAGTAAATTTCGATTTTTGACTGTGAATTTTCATGACTAAAATTTTAAACATCTACACCCTGTTAATAACTGTTTTTTTTTGTATATTATGATAAACAGAAGTGACATTTTTTAAGTTTTGTTATTTGTTTGTTTACCTTTTTATTGTTTTTAATAAATTTATTAAAAACTAAATAATTTTTGTATTTCTAACCTATTAAATTACTACACTAGGGAAATATTAACTATTCATTTAAGCTAAATATTGAGTACAACACTTTGCTTTATAAATAAATAAAACTGGACATTATTAACAAACAAATAACTGTATACTATATATATATATATATATATATATATATATATATTAAACCAGAATTTTTTGGGGTATACGGCAATGTGTTTTAAGAAAACTCTTTTACTTGTTTTCCAAGCTTTCGAAATATATTTATTTCATTATCAAGGAATAAGCACGAGTATAAACAAAATTGGTGTTAAAAAAATGGTAAATATAACATAAAAACTATTTTAACTTTAATTTTGAATTTAAAAAAAATTTTTAAGTCAAATTATTTATAAAACAAAATAACGTCATAAAATTAATAAACAACTTAATTGCTTGAGATAAAATGTAATAATAAAAGAGTAGAAAATAATAGGTTATAATTTTTAATTTCTTCTTTCATGAAAAATGTAAATTTTGATTAAAATATTTAATTGTTCTATGATAAAAAATAAGGATATCTTATTCTTTTTTATAATTTTGATTTAAGCTTCTAAAATGTCATTTAAAATCAAAATAAAAATGTCAAATAAATGTCATGAATTTTAGGTATTATTTAGATCTTTATTTGTATGTTTATCCAAAGATAGCAGATAATAATAAATGTCACTCAAGTTTTTATGGTCACTTTTTATTCATAATATCATTGTCTTGTGATATAGATGCCATTTCCAAAAAGAGTCTTTTTTTATTGTTAATTTGTACGTCCAAAATACTAACAGAAGCATAATCGATAAGATGGTCATTAGTTATTGAATGTTTAGCCAATTCACATCTTTCAGGATGTAACCTGGTATCACTCTTATGCAAGGATAAACGTTGTTTTAATCTTTGTCCAGTTTGACCTATGTATTTTTTATCGCAAGCAGAACAAGGAATACAATAAACTACATTAGATAAATCCAAAATTGGAGTTGTATCTTTTACTTTACTAAAAATTTTGTTTAAGGTAAGACATGTTCTACTCGTAATTTTAATATTATTTAATGGTTTAAAAATTCTACTTAATTTAGATGTAATTTCTCGAATGTATGGTAATGATACTTATAATTTTGTATTATTGGTTTGAATGTCTAATTCTTTATTATTTTGATCATATGTATTTATATTGTAAGAATTATTAGTTAATACATTTTTTATTAATTTATTAGGATAACCATTTTCTAAAAACATTTCATGTAAAATTTTAAAATTTTTATTATGAAAAATAGGATCCGAAATCAATGTAATTCTTTTTTTCATTTGCATTATTAAATTAATTTTAGTCGAAAATTTATGATATGACCAAAAATTCATAATTCTACCAGAATTTATTGGTTTTCTGTACCAATCTATAGTAATAGTGTTATCTTTTCTAATAAATTTTGTGTCTAAGAATTATTTCTTGCTATGTAATGGATAATTTATTAGATACTGTTATTCCCGTATTACCTTTTAATTTAATTTTTGTTAAAAAATATGTGGATGACATTATTTTGGCATTACCTAAAGATGGTTTAAATGAACTTCTTTTTATATTTAATTCTTATGATCCTCATATTCAATTTACATTAGAAAAAGAGGACGTAGAACATAGTGTTCCATTTTTAGACACAAAATTTATTAGAAAAGATAACACTATTACTATAGATTGGTACAGAAAACCAATAAATTCTGGTAGAATTATGAATTTTTGGTCATATCATAAATTTTCGACTAAAATTAATTTAATAATGCAAATGAAAAAAAGAATTACATTGATTTCGGATCCTATTTTTCATAATAAAAATTTTAAAATTTTACATGAAATGTTTTTAGAAAATGGTTATCCTAATAAATTAATAAAAAATGTATTAAGAAATAATTCTTACAATATAAATACATATGATCAAAATAATAAAGAATTAGACATTCAAACCAATAATACAAAATTATATGTATCATTACCATACATTCGAGAAATTACATCTAAATTAAGTAGAATTTTTAAACCATTAAATAATATTACAATTACGAGTAGAACATGTCTTACCTTAAACAAAATTTTTAGTAAAGTAAAAGATACAACTCCAATTTTGGATTTATCTAATGTAGTATATTGTATTCCTTGTTCTGCTTGCGATAAAAAATACATAGGTCAAACTGGACAAAGATTAAAACAACGTTTATCCTTGCATAAGAGTGATACCAGGTTACATCCTGAAAGATGTGAATTGGCTAAACATTCAATAATTAATGACCATCTTATCGATTATGCTTCTGTTAGTATTTTGGACGTACAAATTAACAATAAAAAAAGACTCTTTTTGGAAATGGCATCTATATCACAAGACAATGATATTATGAATAAAAAAAGTGACCATAAAAACTTGAGTGACATTTATTATTATCTGCTATCTTTGGATAAACATACAAATAAAGATCTAAATAATACCTAAAATTCATGACATTTATTTGACATTTTTATTTTGATTTTAAATGACATTTTAGAAGCTTAAATCAAAATTATAAAAAAGAATAAGATATCCTTATTTTTTATCATAGAACAATTAAATATTTTAATCAAAATTTACATTTTTCATGAAAGAAGAAATTAAAAATTATAACCTATTATTTTCTACTCTTTTATTATTACATTTTATCTCAAGCAATTAAGTTGTTTATTAATTTTATGACGTTATTTTTTTTTATAAATAATTTGACTTAAAAAATTTTTTTAAATTCAAAATTAAAGTTAAAATAGTTTTTATGTTATATTTACAATTTTTATCAACAATTTTGTTTATACTCGTGCTTATTCCTTGATAATGAAATAAATATATTTCGAAAGCTTGGAAAACAAGTAAAAGAGTTTTCTTAAAACACATTGCCGTATACCCCAAAAAATTCTGGTTTAATACCTATTAGTCGGCAAAGAACATAAATTTAATTATATATATATATATATATATATATATATATATATATATTATCCTTGTATACCTAATTTAATTCCATACATTTTGAATATTGTCATGGGTGATATTAATGCATTCATTATTTTGTAGTTTTTCCTGAAGATGAATAAAAATTTATTCGAAAGCTTGAAACATAGTTGAAAGAGTACACTTATTTCACATAGCCACTAACCCAATAACTTAGGATACTGTTTTCTAACGTTGTCGGCAAAGACTTCTTCTCTGCTTTTAAATACAGGCATGGGGTTCTATCAAAACATCAGAAATGAATATGGTGACATAGCAGTTAAGAAATTGAAAGATTGGGCTAAATCCAAACAAAGACTAGGGAGGGAATATAACAGAAGGTGCTTTCTCCTCCGGTGCAGGTCTTCCAACATCATTCCACCTCACATTACACACACCACTTCATCCATCACAAAATTACTCCATAGGCAGGATATAAGGTCTAGCAGGAGCACAAATTATTGTGGTAGGTTAGATAACAGAATTTTAAATTTGGAAATTACTAACAATGTCAAAATTATATCAAATTTGGAGAGAAATTTAAATGTATTAAGAGAGGAGATCATTGACTTAACTTCAGAATTTATTTTTAGTAACTTTTCTAATAAACAGCAAAGGTCATATAATATTAATTTTCACAGAGTAAAATCTAAGAATATCAAAAAATTTGATACTTTATACAATAATGAACTGACTTTGAGGCTGAAGACAAAACCATCATGGATTAGAAACTTAACTAATGTTAACATTCCGAGAGACATATCCAGTTTTTTGTCTTTAGGTCCAAAGTTCAGTGTTGAACCTGTCATTGGTCGAGATATTTCTATAAAAAGTATTTTAGCTGATGTTGAGGCAATCATTTCATCCACAGATGACTCGCGGCAGAGGGACCTACTGATAGCACAGTCTACTCACATTATTACTAACTGCATACATAAGCATAACAACAGAAAGAACTCTTTCGATTTTTTCAGGATGATGTTACACAAAACAATGAAATTCTTAAAAGATAACCCCAATATTATTGTCATGCCCTCAGATAAATGTAATGTAACGGTCATACTGGAAAAACAAAGATACTTAGATTTATGTCATGAATTACTTGATGTTGAAAATACCTATTGTTTACTACCAAAAGATCCAACTAATTCAATTCAAACAAAGTGCAATGATTTAATCAAAAGTCTATTTACATCGAAACTAATTGACGAAGTTACAAAGAAGAAACTCATGTGTTATAATGGTATCATACCAAAATTTTATGCTCTTCCAAAAATACACAAACCAGTGCTGTCGGTACGTCCAATTGTTGCTAGTATTGGTGCTCCCACTAATTTATTGGCTTCTTTTTTGACTGAAATCTTGACAAAATCATATGATTATAATAATAACTATTATATAAAAGACTCATTTGATGTTTTCAATACTTTTAATAATTTTCAATTACCGGATAACTATACAATTATTAGCCTGGATGTGGTTTCATTATTTACCAATGTTCATCTTAGTGCAGCTCTCAAAGCTATAAAAAACAGGTGGTCTCTCATTAGCAATCATTGCAACATGAACTTGAGCACTTTCAACAAGCTCTTAACCTTTGTCTTTAACAATGCATATTTTTCCTTCAACAACAATGTCTACAAACAAACACAAGGTACACCGATGGGAGGCACGATTTCACCTATTTTAGCCTGTTACGTGATGGATGACCTTTTGGATCATGTATTACCCAAACTATCCTTTCCTCTACCATTCCTAAAGAAATATGTGGATGACTTAATTACAGCGATTCCAATAAATAGTGGTACAGAAAATTTACAAGAATTTAATAACTACGACACAAACATTCAATTTACTATTGAAGTTGAGGATGACCTGTTTTCAGTTCCGTTTCTTGACACTAAGTTTATTAGAAAAGACAGTAACTTCCTGGTGATTGACTGGCACAGGAAACCTCAGCATTCAGGTAGATTTCTCAATTATTGGTCTTACCACAAAGAATCCATAAAAATCAATCTCCTTAAACAAATGAAAACCAGAGTCACTTCCATATCTGACCCCTCCTTTCACCAAAAGAACTTAAAAATCTTGTTTCAGTTATTCATTGACAATTCGTACCCTAAACACCTTGTAACAAAATACATATACAATTGGTCACCCATTACAGATAATGTTCGTAACCATAATAACACTATAGGACAAATTGTTGATGTGGCTGCTGCTGAGAGAATATGTTTGTATGCATCTTTACCATTCATAAAGGATACCACCCACAGGCTCACAAGACTATTCAGACAGTTAGGTAACATAAAGATTGCTAATAGAACGGCACTAACTATTAGATCGGTTTATTCAAAGGTAAAAGACAAACCTGTGCTGCTAGATTGCTCGGATGTGGTGTATTGCATTCCTTGTGGTGCTTGCAATAAAACTTACATTGGACAAACGTCACGAACTCTTTCTAGTAGAATATATTCCCACAAGAGTGACTGCAACTTATACCCTCAGAGATCAGCTCTGGCAGAACATGCACATAATGAAGGTCATAACATAAATTATGATGGTGTCAGGTTTTGGCTACAGAACATAACTATAAAAAAAGACTCTTCCTGGAGATGGCTTACATTTCACAGGAAAATCATCCCATGAATAAAAAAAGTGACATTAGACAACTTAGTACTCTTTATTCTTATTTACTTTAT
Organism: Ophraella communa; assembly: GCA_035357415.1. Lineage (NCBI taxonomy): Eukaryota > Metazoa > Arthropoda > Insecta > Coleoptera > Chrysomelidae > Ophraella > Ophraella communa. Next base: position 24,357,521 of record CM068990.1, on the reverse strand, counting down.
GTTGATAAAAACAATTTCAGTGATTTTTCTAAGGATGACAGTACATTGTAGGGCTGTGTGGGGTGATGGATAGGTACTTGGTGGTTAATACCACTGTGGGCTTGTCCTTCATGTCGCATATCACTTTTGTGATCCCTATTGAATCATAATAACTATTTTTTTCCGGTTTCCGTAGTTTTGACAAAAAAAAAAAAAAAAAAAAAAAATTTTTTTAGGTGATTTCAGTATTACACAACATACTCCCTCCTGCTTAAATGTGAGAGATTAGACAGGGTGGGCCTCTGTAAAATATACACTTAGATGTCTGTGATCTGTTATACTGTTTTATAATTAATAACCATAAATCACTTCCAAATATGTTTTATCTGAGCAAAATAAGTTCTGACCTGTGGTTGTACCATGGCTGTTACGAATTGTGAGAGAATTCGGGATGGCATTGTCATGACTGTAGGTTGGATGCTGTTATCTGACAATGTTACTTCCTTTAGTACATATTTCATGACTCAACACATTACTTGTTGCAACAGATCCAACTGGTAGAGAGTTGATTACCTTTTTTGGATGCCAAATTCACTGAGTGTGAGAGATTTGGAGGATTTTGGTGTCAACCATTATGGTGAATTAGGTTAGATTATGAATTGCGAAGGTTGATTAATCAGACTGTGTGCGCTGGTGGGGACATCGGCATCACGAAGGGTGAGAGCCGTAGTTGTGTGGGTGTCTCTACCAGATCACGGAGATACTGTAGGTGATTACTGTGTCATTGAGGGTGAGAGCCTTAGTGAGGTTGGTGTCACCCTAAAACTTCATTTGCAATCTCGTAGTTTGCTTTGTTTTTCTTTCGGGTTGTTTTTGTTGAAATTAGGAATGTTGTTTTTTCACTATTTTAATTTTACCATTATAAAAAATTCGAAGGGAATGGGTGGTTAGGAAAACCGGCCTACTTTATTGTACAACTTATAACTCAAAAGAATCAGTTCAATCCGAAAAAGAAGAATTATTGTTGTATGCCCTTTATCACAGGACAACTGTCTAACTGTCAATTGGTACCTAACCTAACATAACCTTCTCAACTATTTTAATAACCATGTGCTGTTTTCTACGTTTATGTCAAGATATAATATTTTTTAATCTTAATTTTTAAAATGATAATGTGTTAATCTAGTTTTATTAGTTCAATCCTACGATTTTCTTGGAATGTCACATGTAATGATACCACCTAAGACGATTCTATTCTCACCAACGTAAGTTTTTATCCTTGTATACCTAATTTAATTCCATACATTTTGAATATTGTCATGGGTGATATTAATGCATTCATTATTTTGTAGTTTTTCCTGAAGATGAATAAAAATTTATTCGAAAGCTTGAAACATAGTTGAAAGAGTACACTTATTTCACATAGCCACTAACCCAATAACTTAGGATACTGTTTTCTAACGTTGTCGGCAAAGACTTCTTCTCTGCTATATATATATATATATATTTGCAGAAAATTATTAAATACATGTATATACATTGCTGACTAATAGGTATTATACCAGAATTATTGGGGTAAACTGCAATATTTTAATGAAAACTCTTATACTTGTTTTTCACACTTTTGGATTGTATTAATTTTAATTTCAAGGAAAAAGTGTGTATAAATTACAATAATGTTAAAAATAGTCAAATATAACAAAAAACTATTTTAACTTTAATTTTGAATTTAAAGAATTAACATTTTAAAATTAAAGTTAAAATAGTTTTTTGTTATATTTACCAATTTTTTTAACACCGTTTTAATTTATACTCAAACTTATCCCTTGAAAATGAAATAAATATATTTCGAAAGTTTGGAAAGCAAGTTTTCTTTAAACATTGCTGTTTACCCTAACAATTCTGGTATACTACAGATCTATATATGTATACAATATATAGCTTATCTTGGTTGTAAATATTGGACAATTATTGGACATTTTGGTAGGACCAACATTGGCCCTATAAGCGCTAGCAATATTAGGGCAGGCTATTTTAAAAATATAGCCCCAATATTAATTACTAATATTGGGGTTATATATATTGTTAATATTGGCGTAATATTTAATTCCAATTTGTGGCCAGGAAAACACTAAATTGGCTACCAACATTGGTGCTATATAGCGCCAATATTGGCCGGGATGGTACCCTATCGTGGCAAATAATATTGCGCCAATATTGGCCAATATTGAAGAGCCAACGTTAGGTTACGTTGGCTCGTCAATATTGGCCAATATTGCTTTCCAATAAAACCTAACGTTGGCTAAATACTGGCGCAATATAATGCAATCTTGCGCCAATATTGTTCCTACATTGGAAAGCGTTAACATTTTTCTCTAATTCCAATATTGTTGAATGTTGGCGGCAACGTCTGGCCAATATAGCGCCAAGATAAATTTCTACTAGGGCACTCCGATTAGCCCACCACAAAACATTAGTTGACATCTTGTCTGCCGCGCTTGAGTATGAATCGGCTTCGAAAGCTTGTGGAGGATACAGTAAAGTAAGATCCGTAACGAAAGAGGAAGATGAAAATAAGTTAGACCAATTAGTAAAGATGATGAAGAACTTTACTGATAAGAAAAAGAAGAAGATCATCAGGTGCTGGAATTGTGGTGAAATAGGACATGTTCGCAATTCATGTAAACGCCCTGGGGTCACTACGAATCAAGAAACTACTCCACAGGAAAAACTAAAACGGGCAGGCCTAGAGGGGGCAGCTTCGACCCGGAACGTTTCCAAAGACCCTCTTATACTAATAGCCTCTTTGAAATGCCGCGAAGACAGTGTATATGTAGATGGTGAAGTCAACGGTAAAAAGTATACACTATTGGTGGATACTGGAGCGACCAGAACGATTATACGGCCAACAACCATAAATAGCCGTAAGAAGCATTTACCAACAAGGCTACGACTGCGAACTGCCACAGGTGATAGAGCTAACATCCTTGGAGAAGTCCAGGTTCAAATAGGAATTGGCTCAGAAAAGTTCACGCATACTGTTATTGTCGCTGATATTGAGGAAGATGTCATATTAGGAATGGATATGATGAACTCCCATGGTTTCCAACTGGATTTCAAGAACAGAGTTATCAAAGTTGGTTCTGAAGAAATATTCCTTCATCTATATGAGGACAAAACCGTGCCAGCCGTTGTCCAGGAGGATACTGTGGTACCTGGTAGAAGCGAAACGATCATAGTGGCCAGACTGCAAGGAACTATTGACGAAGGAATACCTGTGATGATGGAACCATGGAACCATGATGAGGAGGTCGGTCGAGGAATTTTGATAGGAAAAGGATTGGTCACTTCTGCTAAAGAAATTCCAGTACGAGTTATAAATGTCAATGATCACCCAATTACGATCAAGAAAGAGACCAAAGTTGGAACCTCCGTACCAGTAACATCTATAATTCGACAGACAGCTATTCCCGATAATTCCAACGATAAGTTTGAACAAATGGTGGCGGTTGCTGGTACATCTTTAAACCGAGAAGAGAAAAGAAAAATGAAAGGTTTTCTTCATCGGTATCGCAATATTTTTGTACCAAAGGGAGGTACCTCTGCTGTAAAACATAAAATCGACACGGGTGATGCCAAGCCAATTCGTCAATCAGCTAGAAGATTACCACAGGCAAAGAGGCAAGAAGCTGAAAGGATTGTTCGAGAAATGGAAGAAGATGGAGTGATAGAACCTTCTACCAGTCCATGGGTCTCTCCGGTAGTCTTGGTCAAGAAAAAGGATAGAACTACGAGGTTCTGTGTAGACTACCGTCAGTTGAACAATGTTACCAAGAAGGACAGTTATCCTCTGCCTCGAATCGACGATACCCTGGACACTCTAGCTGGAAGTAAATTATTTTCTACCTTAGATTTGAAGTCTGGTTATTGGCAGGTAGAAATGGACCCAAGAGACAAAGAAAAGACAGCCTTTACCACCGGTTCTGGATTATTTCAGTTCAATGTCATGCCATTCGGACTATGTAATGCTCCTGCGACATTTGAAAGAGTGATGGAGAATGTATTGAGAGGGTTGTCTTGGAAAACGTGCCTAGTCTACTTAGACGACATCATAGTCTTGGGGGAGACATTCGAAGAACATCTGAAAAACTTAGAAGATGTTTTTAAAAGACTTCAAGCTGCCCAACTGATGCTGAATCCAAAGAAATGTCAGTTATTCCAAGACAAAGTTAATTATCTGGGTCATATTGTCAGCAAAGAGGGCGTGTCTGTAGATAAGGACAAGGTCGCTTCTATCAAACAATGGCCACGACCAACTGATAAACATCAAATAAGAAGTTTTCTTGGTCTATGTACATACTATCGCCGATTTATCAGAAAATTTTCAGACATTGCCAAGCCATTAACACGCCTTACAGAGGAAACGAGAGAGTTCTGCTGGGATGAAAACTGTCAAACGGCTTTTGAAACTCTGAAGAAGCATTTAACCGCAGCACCGATATTAGGCTACCCACAACCGGAAGGAGAATTTATTTTGGATACAGATGCCAGTAATATCGGAATTGGAGGAGTCCTTTCACAGATTCAAGATGGACAAGAGAGAGTCCTGGGTTATTTTAGTAAAGTACTCTCCAAACCTGAGCGGAATTACTGCGTTACGAGAAGAGAACTTCTGGCAGTTGTAAAATCGGTTGAACACTTCTACCAATATCTTTATGGAAAAAAATTCTTAATCCGGACGGACCATGCAGCCCTAAAATGGCTAATGCAGTTTAAGAACCCTGAAGGTCAAATTGCCAGGTGGATCGAACGACTCCAAGAGTACGACTTTAGGATCGAACATCGAGCTGGGATAAGTCACAGAAATGCAGACTCCCTTTCCAGAAGACCGTGCCCAGAAGAGTGTTCTCACTGCAGTAAGACAGAATTAAAAGAAACTGCAATACTACGAACAACTGTAGTTAACGACGACTGGGCACCTACTAGAATTAAAGAAGAACAAGATAATGATCCTGTTTTAAAGAAAATGAGAGAATGGAAGATAGAAGATCGTCGACCTACTTGGCAAGAAGTGTCAAAATTCTCTACAGTCCTTAAATCATATTGGGCTCAGTGGGAGTCTTTCATTTTGGAAGGCGATTTATTAAAGAGAATAATTGAAAATGACGACGGTTCCGTTAACAGAAAGCAATTAGTTATACCAAAGAGTAGAGTAGCCGAAGTACTACGACAGTTACACGACAGTCCATCAGGAGGTCATCTTGGTAATAAGAAAACCCTGCAGAGAGTTCGTGAAAGGTTTTATTGGATGATGAATAGTTCCGATGATGTTAAGGACTGGTGTAAGAAGTGTACCATCTGTGCTGCTAGTAATGGACCTCATAAAAGAGGAAAGGCTCCCATGAAACAATATAACGTTGGTAGCCCATTAGAGAGAATTGCTTTAGATATTGCTGGACCGTTCCCCACTACTGAGAATAAGAATAAATACATGGTGGTAATGGATTATTTTACGAAGTGGGTTGAAGTCTACGCCATTCCAAATCAAGAGGCAGCAACTGTCGCAGACGTGCTAGTGAAGGAGTTTATTTGCCGATATGGAGTGCCCTTGGAGATTCACAGTGACCAAGGAAGGAACTTCGAAAGTCAACTCTTTCAAGGAATTTGCGACAATTTAGGAAAGAAGAAAACAAGAACTACAGCATTGCACCCACAATCGGATGGAATGGTAGAACGCATGAATAAAACCATTGGCAAATATCTATCAAAAGTAGTATCCGATCACCAAAGAGACTGGGACCAGTATATTTCGCTCTTTGCAATGGCTTATCGATACGCCGTCAATGAATCAACAGGTCAAATACCAGCGAAAGTCTTGTTTGGACGTGAGATGAGGTTACCATGCGACCTCGAGTTTGGATGCCGACCTGGAGAGGATATAGCTGGAGAAGACTATGTAATCCAGTTACGAAGAAAAATGGACGACATGCATGATTTGGTTCGCTCCCATCTCCAAGTTGCCAGTGACAGGATGAGGAAACGGTATGATACCCAAGCTATAGAGGGATGTTTCCAAGAAGGTGACAAAGTCTGGCTCCATAACCCGAAAAGACAGAAGGGGTACTCACCAAAGCTACAACAATCTTGGGAGGGACCATACATCATTAAGAAAAAAATCAATGACATCATATACCGTATAATAAAGACTCCGAATGGAAAGCCTAAGGTAGTACACCGAAACCGACTGGCGAAATTTGTAGGAGATCATAACCAGGAAGAAGGAGTCGTAAATCAAGTCCAAGATACACCCGACCTTGCTTTCGAAGAATTTATGGGTGCATATGGAGGTACTGGGAAAGCTAGATACGGCGTGACTATTGAGAGGGAGCAAGACCTGTTCACACTTCCTGATGACTACTCATTGGCCCATAGCATTTCCGCCACTATCAGCGACGGCCGAGGATTAGCGTCTGTCTTTCGAAGGAAGTTTGGTCGACTGTCAGAACTTCGAAATCAGTTACCAGCCACTGGGAAGGCTTTGATACTTTGGGATGACTTCCGTTGACTCTTCTATCTGATTACCAAGAATACCTACCAAGACCAGCCCACTTATCGAAATATATGGGAATCATTACTTAACTTGAGAGAGCACGTATTGGAGTCCAACATACAGAAGCTAGCCATGCCGAAAATAGAGTGCAACTCATTGGATTGGAGGGTCATCCGAAATATGGTGGAAGTAATCTTTCAAGATATCTACCGAAGTCCAAGTGTTGGTATGCAGCCATTCGCCCCGTGTCCAGCTGACATCAAAGACCATTCCATGTTATTTCCATGCAACTGGAAATTGTAGACGAGGATTCAGTTGCAAGTATCTCCATCCAGTCTCAATTCCTTAAAAGTTCCAGGAGGAACTATCTCTTAAGGAGGGGGCAATGTTGTGCGAGTACGCCCCTGGCGCTATGACTCAGACGCGAAGCAGACAGATGATGCGAGAACGTTCTGGAATATACGGCGCTTGATGAGCGAAGCGGGGAATCATCGAGATGATTTCCAGAATAGACTGGAATATGCTCGACAATATTTACCTATATAAAGGACCGATTCGAATATTTTGAGTTAGTTAGTAGTATGTTGTTAGATAAATGCGAATAGAAATATTGTCTCACATAAATTAAAGTATTGTAAATAAATTGTGTTATATAAATTAAACAGTGTTAGTGATTTAAATAGTATAAAAATAATTTAAAAAGACTAGTAAAAATAAATAAACGTTACAATATGTTTATTCCAACTAACTAAGGTTTATTTACAACTAATTTTATATTTTCATTAATATGACTCAGTATATTAGTTATATTTTTCAATACTTTTGTATTTCGGTCTTCAACCTCTTTTTTATGTTTTAAATCTTCTTCCATCAATTCAATTTTCCTTTTTCTGTACCACTGCTGTGACTTCATGTCCTCTTCTTGAAGTTTCAGGAAAACTGAATTATTTTTAATTGATTCAGACAACCTTTTTGTTTTTGTGACTTTTTTATTTTTGTTATAGGATGTTGATGGTGTTGGTCTATTATAATTGTGGTCAATTATATCATTTGTTTCATACTGAACATCGACATTCTCTTGTGCTAGAACAATCTCTTCCAACTGAACATTCTACAATAAAAACACTATTATGATATGGTATTAGCAGAGTATTGATGATTAGAGACATTTATCAATAATAGTTAATTCCAAATATATTTCTAGAGAATATTACATATAGTTACCTCAGTTTCAAGTTCCTCAAATGCCACTTTTGATTCAAGAACATCATCATTACCATCTACAGCCACTGGTGTAATTATATTAAAAATTTTTTGTTCTAATGTGGTCATAGTGGATTGGGTAAATTTATTTTGAATTGAAATTTTAGATTTCATGTTTTTTTTCAGATCTAGGTATATCAACAGATAGAAGTTTATTATTTACTGTACCTTCCTCCAGTGTTTCCAATCTTTGGAAGAGCCCCCAGGTATACTGTTTAATAAAGTTGAGAACTCTGTCCATAGGGCTTCCATTTTTTCTTTCGTGTAGGACTGCGTTAATTTGACGGAGTACATTTCTTCTCTTGCAGAAATAAAATCCACAAGAATCTGCTTTTTTTGGGTGTTCAAAGGAGCACTCTTTGGTTTTTTATTTTCTGTCATTTTCAGTACACTACTGTTACTTTTGATTAAAAAAATAAATAAATAAAAGGTTTATAACGGACGGACAATTATTTTTGATTATCTAAGCACCCTAAGCACGAAACGACGAAATCATATAACCAAGAAGCATACAACTACTATGAAAGAAATTACTTCTATACTATTTTTGGTTCGAAAATAAAAATCCCTAACACCTTGGTCACCGTACATAAACAAGACTAGTAGAACAACTCACCCTTCGGCACTTTGATGTCGATACTTCAAAGTTAAGTCGCTATCGTACAAAAACAAGCACGTGTCTCCTATTTACGTACATAAGCTGTGGGCCCGACAGTCCCCGAAATCGGCGACGGGGTAAGGAAGGAACGTTTATGGGCGTGCCCTAGAGTTGAAATTCTAGTCTTTGTTAATGTTCGGTGTGTTGGTGTTATAGCGGTTCCTTCAGAAATAACCAGTAGAAGTAATTTTTCTCTCGGGGAGCAACCCTTCTATCGGTACAGTGAGAGAACGAATTTCAAGAATACGGTTTTGGCATTTTCAATAGAACCACGCCCACTTTCTATTGACTGTTGTATTCTATCACCGTCAAGAATAGGGGTCCAAAGAACACAACTGTTAACTCAACTATTGAGTGAGCGCTCAGTGAGCAACGAATGCTTGACGTATGTCTGCTGAACGACTATTTTTTAGAAGGTATAGAAGTTGATCTTATTGTTTGGAATATTGAGAAATTAAAATTATGGCGAGAAACAATTTAATTCTCACATTATTAGATGATGGCGATGCCAATGATATGAACCGAAATATTATAGCCCATGTAATAGAAGATTTACAGGAACCTTTATACTATTATAACGTGAGAAGACGAGGTATTCGAGAAAAAACAGAAATTACTACGAAGAAATAATCCCATCACATAATGAATTAGTTTTCAAGGAACATTTTAGGATGTCTGCAGGATATACAAATGTATCTGTTGGATTAGAGTTTATATTAAGTATAATTTATTTTATATTTGCAATAATAAATGCTGTTACAGAGTAGAACACCCCATCTATTGATGATGCAGGGAGTAACATCTAGTGTGGGATAAAATCTCTTTAATTTCACCCATTTCTCATATTTAAGAGAAATTTCACCTCACACTACTTCTGACTGTATTGCTCTCTCTTGTAATGGACTCTGCTTTGCCAATGGATGGCATAGTTTTATTAATATATGTCTATGGTTTATGTACACCTAAATATACATATAATGCGTGCAGGATAAATTAATAAGTTACATTTATTTTTTAGGTGTGTGACCATAAAGCAAAGTTCATAAATATATTAGTTGGATTACCAGGACGCATGCACGACGCACACGTATTTAGACGCAGCAATTTGTATCGGCAACTAACAAATGCAGAAAATCCGTTAATACCAATGGATTTACATCTGATTGGAGATGCGGCATATCCTTTGTTATCAAGTTTAATGACACCATTTAGAGACACAGGTCACGTAACACAAGAACAAATCACTTATAATATGAAATTAGCAAAAATTCGTAGTATAATAGAGAGAGCTTTTGGTCACTTGAAATGTAAATTTCGTAGACTTCATTATTTAGATATAAGTGATTTTGAAATGTGAAAAAAAATGATTGTTTCTTCATGTGTGTTACATAATTATATGATAAGTACCACGATGGAAATGAAATAGATGATCAAAATGCAGTACAAAAAAGAAATCGTATAATGTATTTATTCAGATGAAATAAATATACATTAAAAATTAATAAATATATTTATTTAGGTGGGTTTCTTAAATTATAATTACATAAGTATATGAAATAGGTATATTTAATACCAAAAATTAAAGAAAAGAGCTCTGGTTTTCAATGTTCCATTCAGCATATACCATGTGCAGCAAATCATTAGAAATGCATTTAGATAGAGTATTCAGACATAATAATCGTCCACGATTTTTTCGATGTTCATATCATCTTAACAAAAAAAGGTCTTAATTAATTTAAAGCACAGCACCTCTTCAAAATGATACGCAACAGTTACCTATTACAAAATATTAGTAATTTGATACTAAGACAGTTTGTTTCATTTTCAAGGGGTGTTGTACTTTAAATTTATTAGGAATTTTTTTGCAAAGATGATTATCGAATAAAATCGTTAAAGATCATTATGTCTGAATAATCCATCTAAATGCCCTTCTAATGATGTGCTGCATATAGTATATTCACTATTTAAACATAAGGGTTTAAAGAAGTGGAAGGGGTTGACTAATAACATGCCTTTATCGTAAAAATGTGTCCCTCTTAGAACAAAAATCGACGTATTTCCTTCTTTAAAATCTAAGGAATACCCACTGCCAAATATCAGAGTGGACTGTTTTTTGTGACCCATGCTGTATAGGTATATAAAATAAAAACACTTATATTGTCTAAGTATATAATATATAAAATAAAAAAATATTCTTTAAAAATAAAATAAATATCTTTGGAGAAATGTAAACATAAACATTTATAACTTGTGTATAATAAATATATAAAATAAAAAATATTCTTTAAAAATAAAATAAATAACTTTGGAGAAATATAAACTTAACACTTATAACGTGTGTATATAATATATAAAATCAAAAAACATTCTTTTTTAACAAAATCAACAAGTTAGGAGGGATATAAGTATAAAATAAAGTTAATTTCAATTTTGAGTCTTCAGTTCTCTCCTCAATTTATAAAAACTGATTATGGCAAATTGTTGAATCATTAAATAATTTAAGCAATTAAAAACATTCCAAAATTTTATTTTGCCTGTAACAAAATTAATTGTTTTATTAATTCATTCTTTTCTTTTTGAATCCTATTGCTCTCAATTAAAGATTCTTTTAAATCGTTAATGGCTTGAATTCGTTTTTACTCCAAGTCCATTTGTTTTTTTCTTTGATTGTACAAAGATGATTTATTTGTTTTTATTGCTAATAATTGAGTTGAAGTACTGGGTATAGATGGTGAATCAAAATTATTGTCTGGAAATACCTCTTGAATATTCTTAATCTCAGGTAAAATTGAAGGTTCATTTATTATAGATGTGTTTGTTGAAAATTGTTCATTTTCTGTGACTGATAATTCTGTAGTAGGTACAACTGTTTCTTTTATACTTAATTCAAAAGTATTGTCAGGATTAATTGTTTTGTCATTTGCAAAGATTTCCTCAAATGTATCAAAATATTCCCAGGACACACTGTAATATTCGTAGAAAAAGATTCTTATTTGTTATTACCAGATGTAATACGCTAAAAGATTTTAAACTTAACTTTTAATAAACTTTAGCCTAGCCGAGCGGATGTTAGGCTAAAGTCAGGGTTTGTGGATTCGGCCTCCGCAGTATTTGGTGTTGGGAGGTCTTACTTCGGCGGTTGGGAAGGACGGGATTGGTTGCTGGGCTCTGAAAAAGGTCTGGAGTCTAGAGAAATGATACACAAATGTCCTCGGGGGAATCTAGCAAATTTATTAATTCTAAGTTTGATGATACAAGTATAAATTTAGATGATACTCTTGCGGAATGCTATGTGCATCTCCCAAAGAAAAAGAAAAAAACAAAAAAAACTTTTTTTTAATTTAACATTAACAGGATTTAAAACTAAACAACAAAAAAATAATTAAAGTATGGTCTGATGGACCCTTGCGTGATTTGAATTTGGTTACAGTTTAATTCTTAATTGTTACGTTACGTATAACTTTCCCGGAGGACTCAGTTCTCTGTCGGAGAATATTTATCTACGTCCCGACAGTGGAAACCCGGTAAACTCTGGATATCCGGTTGAGGATAAAAGTTACAATATTCGTCTGAATAATTAAAACGATAGAAATTCGTTTAACAAACAAATCCAAACTCCCATAAAATTCCTTAGTTATTAAGGGTTAGTATAATTGAAATTGACTCACCAATTTTCCTGCAGCGAGTCTCGGTACACACACTCACTTATTTTTATTAGTCGGCCCGGTAAAAGAATTTAGAATGTGATTTATCTCTTGGATAATATTCACTGCTTGTATTATTGCAAAAGAAAAAATTATTAACACGTTTTCGCGGCCCGGTAATCGATTATTTAAATTTATTACTTTCAATTAAATTATTGAAAATTAGCACTTAGCTCACTTTCCAAATTAACACCTTTAAACTCCTAACGCGTTTGATTCGATTGGCATCAAGCCCATGGAACGCTCCAAATCGAATTCCCCCCATGTTCTCAACACGGAGGAATCGATAGGCATCTAGCCTCTGGAGACGTCCAAATCGAATTCCCTCTCCTTCGCTTTTCGGTCCCCAGCAAAAGTCTTTTTTCCCCCGAGTACCTCATGCGCTGAGCTAGCAAAATTTGGCTTACACATCGCGGCTAGCTCCTACGTGACTTTTTTTGTTTTGCAGAACCGCAATTTTTGTAAATTCTTTAGTTTCGTGTCCTACATTTTTTTTTTAAATACATTCTTGTGAAATAGTTTTTCGCTGACCAATGTATCCTGCTATTACGCAAAGGTTACTTAGTTTCTTTTGAATTAATGATACGGGGGAGCTCCGATATGTTATTTAACTTTTTATGACTTATTGTATCTTTTTCCCTCATATCAACCCGGGGCGGGGAAGGGGGGTTCCTTTGGGATTATTACATTACTTTCCTCTTTGAAAAAGAAACGGCTTTACAGAGCCGTTTCCTTTTCGGAAGTTCCCCCTCCCTCCATTCCAAATACTAGTTACCCTATCTACCTTACATTACAATCTATTACATTATTTTACCATACAGTAGGTACCGTTACATCTTATTGCGTTTCGTTATATTGTTCTCTGTATTGTCACATTGGTTTTCGCGTCGCGCACTTACACTAGCTTCTGCGTAGTTTATTCTTTATCCAACCATACTCTCCATTGTTGCCCTATCTTCTCTGACTTACTGATTTCGTTGCCTGCTAGCGGCATTGCGCCACGCTAGCAAGTTCCCTCGATGCCAGCTTCGGTGTGACAGCTAGTTGTTGCTCATCGTGGCCTCTCTGGCATTGCGTTTTCCTTGGGATTTTATGGGGGTAGGCTTACTGATTGCCTATAGAATAAGGCTATGCCTGCTGGCATTGCGATGCACAGAAATAATTCATTTTTAATGGACAGAGATGAAAGAGTTGATATATGCCGTTGACATATGCAGTTGATATGCGAATAGGTGAAAGGATTTCCTTTCGAAACTTTATTTAGCAATAGTATGTAATGTTGGGGCTTTAGAACAAGGTAAGACGATCAACTCTCTCCGGGTTATTATAGAATTTTTTGATTGTTTGGGTCATGTACTAGACAGTCTCTTATTAGTTTACTGAACCTTGGGAGTCAGTCCAGCGTCTTCGCTGGTTTGGATTTGCTTCTTCTTTTGGTCCAGATGAGAGTGTTCTTTGCGCTTCTTTGATTTCCTGTTGTGTGTACAGTCCTTCCGCTCCTATTGGTTGGAGTAGTGTTAGCTTAAATTCTTTTTCCGGCTGTACTGCGATTTCTACTAATGTATAATGATAGTGCTGTTATTTTCGTTTTTGGGTCTGCGCAGTCGGACGCGATGAATCCCATTGTACCTCCAGTCTTGGTTAGGGCTAGAGTAAGGGTAATACCTAAATCCATTGTTAGTTGTGGCAGCTCCATTCTTGATTCTTATTCCTCTTGCACTTCGCGCACATTCAGAGTACGTATAGTCCAAGTGTAAGCCGTGCACTTGTGTAATTATAGTTCGATCTCATGTTCCTAACTAAAAACTGGGTGTTTATCACAACAATAATCAATAACTGTATCTTAAGCGAAATAATAGTAACAAAAAAAAAATTAAGTTCAGTACAGTAATTGTCTAACAAACAAACAGTAATCCTTAAGTTTGTGCATATGACAAAAAAAAATCAAAAATCTTTGTTACAACACTAAACACTACCTATAATATATAAATTCATAATAATGGCAAACAATAATAAAAAAAAAATATTCAGCAAAGTAATTGCAAAATACTGAACTAATAATTTGAACTATGTTCTTGCGCGTTACAAATTTTTTGTTAAAACGATGAAATTAAAAGTCTTTGTTATAACAATAACCGCAATAGCATATGAAATGCTAATAATAGCTTAAAGCAACCAATAATTACAAAAAAAAATATATTCAGCATATTAACTAGGAAATACTCTAATAATAATTATAATAGCTCTTGCACAATTTATATTTACAAAATGATTCGGAAAATTGAAGTATTACAAGTGAATCCATTCTTTTATTCCAATCTTCCTACTATCTGAAAATTCACAAAAAAAAATAGTTCTTGACGGGATAAGAAAAAAGTTTCTAAATAGTGAACCTATAAAGAATAAAGAAACGTTTCTTTTCTGTTTTAAAATGATACCCCTTTTAAAAAAAAAATTAAAACCAAAAAAAAATATTATACCCTTATTCTAACTAAACTACCCCTATGTATTTATATGGTATGTTCACGAAAAATTTCAAAGTGGACCTTTTTTTTTAAAAAAAAACAATCTTCCTTATAATATTGGCTCTACTGTAAGTTAAACTTGGTCCCTGAGGTTACCTATTGTATATACTACACTTGATATTTGAAGTCTTTCGCTTCTCCTAACCTACTTGTTTCCCTTAATATTACATGTACTTTTTTTAACAGTTTGTGTTTCTCCCCTGCGTTGCCATTGGTATGCGTCATTTTTAGTTATTATTTATTTGACTATTAATTGGAGTTTGACAGCGAATATTCATACTAACTCCTTCCCCTTTTTTTAAAAAAAAAACAAAAACACTCGTGCAGACCTGTGTAAAAGGGTTGTGAAACACAAACGAAATTGAAAGTACTAGCGTAAAAGCATATCCTATAAATATTTTATGGCTTCCTATAGCCTTTTCCTAAATTAACTATATCCCAAAAAAATCTAATATCTGGCTGATTACTTGACCATAGACTAATTGACTGACTATTAAAAATAAAAAATAATTGCAGTTATTTAAATTAAAATGAACCTTTAGAGACTCGTCTCAATAATATAACAAAGAAAACTTTTTCACTTTAAAGTCTTATGTACTTAATTAATTAATTCAAAATAGTAAAATTAATATTTGTAGCTTCATCTAATCTAGATACACCTCTTATATTTGTATACCCATAATTTATCAATTAAGAATTTTTTTAATTAGTTGTGGCTTTTACTAGCCTTATCCCATTTAATAATTAAACTTTCCACTTACCTTTGCTTTCTCAATTTATCCTGGTTAGAGCATAACCCTTAGTTACTTTACCTTATTCCCTTTTTCCTTTTTGAAATATTTTTCTCCTCCCATGACTAGGAGTGCTGTTTTGGGGATGAATCTTATAAGAAACTTGCGATAGCCTTATGTTACACTTACTGTCTAGCAGCGGGTCCGAAATCAAATTATATTTTTACAAAATTACCCAAAATTGCATGTCAAAGCTTCTTACGCTACCTTTTGTTTGGGCGTTTAACATCATGTAGCAGGGTGCCAACTCACTGTGGTCCAGGGATGTTGCCTGTTGGTGTCCACAGTAACCATAGGTCATCGCGCAGGTCCATTGAGTCAACCCCCCATGCTTCATAGTATAGTCGCCCTTACAGCTGGAGCGAAGTATGTTGACGTTTATTAGGTATTGTTTATTTTTGATTCCAGCCCTCCTTTGTGCTTAGGCCGGTCGCGTTTGTTATTACGTTTTTTTTTCTTCCTGTCATCTGCTGGGTGATCTTCCTCTATGCCAGGCTGATTCTTTTTTCATTAATACCTTATTATCTGTTTACTACTTTCTGTTATTACACTAAAGACTATTATGTATAATTCTGTATACGATATTTTCTGTTATTACACTAAAGACTATTATGTATAATTCTGTATACGATATTAGTGATCACTTTTTAATTGACTGAACTGAAACCTATTACTGATACTTATATTGATTGTGGTTATACTGCAATATGTATTCTTTGGACCTATCTAATATTGATATTTATTTGTGTTTACATGAAAAGTTAACGTGAATCGTAATTTATTAGTACCGTCGTGGTTCTGCTTACTAAAAATAGAACTTTTTATGAGTACTCTTTAATAGTTGTTAATATTGTTTGTCTATTTGTTTTAGAAAGAAAAATCACGACATTTGGATAGTATCTATCAATTGCTAAGATAGGGGTTACCATTGGCCGATGGTTCCCTCATCCTGTGAGCTATTGATTGGTACCCTCAGTTTACTTTACTACATTACTTTTTTTTTTAACTTGTTTCTATTTAATTTGATTATAAATTTTCTTGTGCGTCATGGTATATTTCTGGTCCTTCTTTTATTATTTCAGTATGTTCTTCAATATATGTTTCCTGACTGATAGCTGCCCAGGGGTTATCCCTGCTACTCTTAATTATTTTCCTTTTGGGCTTTCCTTTTTTGCGGCTGTGCTCCCGCGCTCCATAACGGAAGAATTGCAACCTTTTCTGGGGTTATTTCATTTTCCTCTTCTTCTTCTTCAGCTTCTTCTTTGCCTTCATTTTTCTCTTCTTCTTCGGTTTCTTCTTTGCCTCCTTTGAGGTCTGTTACTTCCATTTCCTCTTCTGTGAGGGATTTCATATCATCTTCATAATATTTTTTCAGCCTATTGATGTGCACTACTTGTGCATTTTTACCTCTTTCCGTACTTATTTTGTAGGTTACCGTTCCTACTTCTTTACTACAAATGGCCCAATCCATTTTTTCTGACTTCTTCGATACTCCTATCGTTGCGGTAAATCTCTCAACTATACCTTTTCTCCTATATCAAATTCTTTAACCTCCGTGGGGTTGTTATATCTTTTTGAGCTCACCATTTCACACTGTATATTTTCCGAGCTCGTCGCTATTTCTTTTTAATAGCATTGTAGATTATACTCGTGCATAATTTAGCTTTGGATTCATAGATCCGTCTTGCCTGGCATATTTCTATATATATCATTTCTTTTTCCCTATTTGCGACCTATTTTGCCCTATTTTGAAGTATTTACTTCTTTATTAATCTCGCAATTCTCTTTTTTTCACTTGGTGTCCCGCACGTAACACGATCCTTTCTCATGTAGGCCTTATTCGCCCAAATAATCGCGTATACCCGGTATACACATTTCTAAACCTTTTTATTTCTTTTATTCGCCTCCTTTGGGCAAATATATATTACTTTCGTATACCCCGTATACAAATATCTAAAACTCTCTTATTTTACTTGCATATACTCCATATACAAATATCTTAACCTTTCATTACTTTACTCGCGTATACCCTATATACCATATTATTTCCTTTATTCGCCTCCTTTGGGCAATTATACATTTCTAATTTTACCTTTTTGCGGGCTCTCCCTTTGTGGAGTACTTAATTCTTTTTAACCTCATACCTATTTATACCACTTTTATTCGCCCCAAATAATCGCGAATACACATTTCTGACGTTTTTCCCTTTGCTCACTCAGATTATGTCCTAGCTTCTAGTTCTAGGTAAGATGAGCATCCTCTTTTAGTAACTACTTACAGGAGCTGTACTCTTTAGTATAAACTGTCCTGCACTTTTTGTTACTGTCAATATATTGACATGTTGCCCCTATATTTGGACAACGAGCTATTAGCATCGGGCTCCTAATGACATTTATATGTCCGTCCTGTATGCACACTTTTCTGCATACCACGTATTCCATTTTGGCCTTGGCATTATATCTATTTTATTTAAATTTTTATTTATATTTGATATATTCCAGCGCATAGTATAAGTACTTAAGATTTATTTTTAAATTATATTCTACGTTTCCAAATGCACCAGAAGACAGCTCTGACTTCTTAATAACTTACTTTCTTGTGTTAACATTTTATACGTCATCACTTTAACTATAAATATTTTAGCGTACTTTTGAAATTTAATTAATCAGCATTTCTACAGAATGAGATACCTCGGTGAATGACTTTGTTGCAACAACGAAATTATTTTCTAATACTACCCTCAATTTTCCATTTAAAGTTGTCGCTGTTACTCCTAACGGCTGAGGGGGTAGTTGTACCACCATTGGAGTAGGGGTAGGTGCTGCTGCTTGCTTCGTTTTGTTAGTATCAGGCATTTTATGGGTGTTTGGATTTTAGCAATCAAATGTAAATACAATTCCCAAGTTAATAAATTAAAACAATAAAATATTCCTACCTTGACGAAGATCCTCTCGTAGAAGGAGGTTGGTAGTTGAGGATGGGTTTAAAGGTACGTGTATGTCTTTTGTTATGAGTACGCGAGAAAGAAAAAAATAGCTGTATCTTATTTTTTCCGCAAAAAAAAAAAAATTGTTGACTTTTATTCTCCTTAAATTTATTTTATACACGCATTAATAATTGTGCTAATCCTTTTAAACTTTTGTGACTATAGTCTTAGTTATAGCTCCTTTATTAATTAAATTAAATATTATAAAATATTAAAAAAAATTCAAAATATTCAACTAAGTTTAGGTTAAGAAAATAACTTCTAGATAGAGCGAACTTAAAAACGATTGAGTGTTAATGTACATTGATGACTTTTCCAAAAAAAAAAAAATTTATCTGTTTTTATTTTTTGTTGTTGTACAGTTAAACTGTAAAGTTATTTTCTATGATTTAAAAAAAAATTGGCTACTACGGCACTGCTTTTTCGAAAAAAAAAAGAGAGCATAAACGAAGAACAAAAAAAATAAAAAAATTACTTAGTTTAAGCCACAATTAAAAAAAAAATTTAGACGAAAAAAAAAGTTTTTATGTCCGCCTATGGTTTTTCAAAATTGAATCAAATTTGATTTATTAATGCTGCCTTGTTCTTTTAAAGTCAGAAAAAGAAAAAGAAAAAAAATAGCATCGATTTTAGTCTTCCCAATAAATGATTTTACTACACAAAAAAAAAATTTTAAGTCAAAAAAAAAATGTAAAGATGCAAACAAAAAAAAATTTATAACTTGATTCTCAATCTCAAAATTTTACAAAAGTCCAAATAAGCAATTCTAAAGTTGAACAACTTCTTAGTGTGCGCCTACGATCTTAAATAAAAAATTGAAGTTTTAATTTGTCAGTCCCAAAATTCTACAAAAGAGTTAAGTCAACCAAACATGAATAACTGCCTAAAAAAAATGAACTTTAATTCTTCAATCCCGAAATTCTACAAAATAAATAAGTCACATAAACAAGTCTACAAGGGAATAATTGCCTTAGTGTACGCCTATAATTTTAAAACAAAATTTAATTGTTCAAATTCAAAATCCTACACAAAAATAATTCAAATAACCCCAGTGAATCACGATTTTAGTATGCGCCTACGATTTAAAACGTTGATATAGTTACTACGGCCCTGATCTTTTGTATTTATTCGACAAGATGAGTAATAAAGATTTGCAAATTCGCTTATATTTTCGAAAGAGGATCAAATAACTTTTGTCACTGAGAAAACTGATGAATTAAAAAGAATTCTCGACGAAGAGTATTCTGGAGAAGGGTTGTATGTTATTACGTAAAAGAATTTTTTCTTTTTATTTTTTTTTGAAGAGCGTTAATAAAAAAAAATATATAATATCTCGTAAACAAACTACAATAGTGAATGAAACGGTCTTTTTCCAACACTAGAATGGTAAAAGGTTAAATACCTGAATTTATCCCTCTGCTTTTTATTCAAAAAAAAGTTGAAATTAATGTGCTTTTTTTTTTTTTTTAGCTTGTTGTATGTAGGTTAACTGCTCTATTTATTTTTTCCGTCGGTAAATTAAGTTTGATAATAATAGAAATTGACTTGTGAATGATATTGTTTGTATAACTTTTATTTAATTACAATTTTTTTTTAAATCCTTTATTCTGATACGATGTTAACACTGATAAAAATTGGTTTTTATTTCACTTGTTTAGCTGTAAATTGCAACGATAAAAAGTTAATTGTTGTGGAAAAAGAAAAATTTAAACGACAATTTATACCTATCAAAAGAATTATCGTAACCTTTGCCAAGGTTACTAATTTTTTTTTTTTTATTAATTATTATTACGTTTTACTTGTTTTTTCTATTATATTTTTCTTGGTGTATATAACGTTTTCTATACCGAGTTTGAAATATGAGTGCTTCGTCACCGAGTCATTCACCTTGCAACTGGGTTGTAAAATTACTTTATCGTAATATCACGTTAAATTTTTTTTAAAATTTTTGCTGAATTAAGTCTGTATATGTTTTATTTATTTTTGAAATTTAAAATTAAATACAACGAAGAGATTTTATTTTATCTTTATTGTGTTATTATATTATTTATTTTACCTATGTTATGTTAGTGTATTATTTATTAATCCACAGTTTCTTTTTTATTACTTTTAGTTTGCGTTATTCTGTTTAACAAAGAAAAATAATTAATTATTTATTACTCGTATTAACCTATTAGTTTTTGTTTTGTTGCTCTTTATTTTTTCTATACTCCTTTAAATGTTCAGGGGTTCTCGGGGTGGGTGGCCTACTACCTCCCGGTCCGAAATCGAAATCAAATTTGCTCTCTTCACTAAGAGGGCTACTAGGGCCTAACACGCGGGGAGTTTTTGGGATTTCGTTCTCACTATATTCCCTGATGGGACTACAATTACATTGAAATGCCCTTTTTAACTCCTCTCTTTGTTGCTTATTTAGTCTATTTCGCGGCATTAAGAAACACAACCGTACTTTTTCTTTTAAATTAGCAAAAAAAAACAGACAAGAATTTACATACGATTTCAATTATGTGAGACCCACTACCACTGAAATCGTTTCAATTTAATAACTAACTATGCTTTTAATTTACGTGAGACAGTTGTGTTTCACTTTACGATTTAAGTTATGTGAGATCCACTACCACTGAAATCGTTTATAAGTGATCAACTAAAATTCGAAAAATTTTTTTCATATATTTCTGTACTATCTAGAGGAGGTAAAAGGTGTATTTCTGAACCGAAATTAAAACAACTTTTTGGGATTGAAATGAAACTGGTACGCTCCTTTTTAGTTCCTCTCTTTATGCTTATTCAAAGTTTTACGCGGCAATAGAAACACAACCGTACTTTATCTTTTGAATTAGCAAAAACCAAAAAAAGATATACATACGATTTCAATTATGTGAGACCCACTACCACTGAAATCGTTTCGATTTGATAACTAACTTTACTTATAATTTACGTTAGACAGTTGTGTTTCACTTTACGATTTAAGTTATGTGAGATCCACTACCACTGAAATCGTTTATAAGTGATCAACTAAAATTCGGAAACAAAAATCTTTTTCCCTCATATCAACCCGGGGCGGGGAAGGGGGGTTCCTTTGGGATTATTACAACACGTCCAGTAGTACTTGTTTTGTTATTATCTTTTATTGTTTTATAAGACCTTTTCATATTCCGCATTTTGCGATCTAAAATGTCTTCGTTTACATTTGTATATCCATGTTCTTTTAATGTCTCTACAATTTTTTGCCATAATTGTTTCACAGTTATACTGATCTTAGAGGTAATTACATCCAAGATAATCCCTTAGGGCTATTAACATCTAGGCTTTAATATTGTTATGTCTCATTACTTCCATACTTAGTCTAGCCTTAATACTACCTAAACATCAGGTACCTAGCTGCAAACAAACAAAAATGTAACTTTAATGTCAATCTGACGATGCTTCTTAGCGAAACGGCCGTCATTGTCATATAAAACATACTTTTTTAATTAAACTTGAAAGTTACGTTAAAACGAAGAGTTTTTTATTAGTCTTGTTATGCTGTATGTAACATTATTAAACTTATAGAGAAGTTCATATTAATCACTCATGTTGTAATTTGTAATATTATAATATTAAATAATCTTTGTTTACAAATACTAATACATAACCCACAAAAACATCACAATCTGCAACGTGTTGTGCTCACTGATCGCAATTGAAAACCGCTCAGAAAAATGGCGTTCGCTCATCAAACATGAGGCTTTTTTTAGCGAGTTACCGTTTATTACCGTTATATGTACGAACGGTTGATCCCCACTACTACAAATTTTCACTACTTCCTATTTGATGACATTTGTCGCTAAAATATTGCGGTTAAAAACGGTTTTACTTTGCTTGGTTTCAAATTCAAAAGTGTTAAATAAAAAATGGACAACTTCTTTCTGTTTTACGCTGTAGAAGATTTATTTTTTAACGATTCTTTGATGTTACTTTTCAATATCCCAGAAGAAAAAAACAAAAAATTATATTTTATTGCAAGAGAGACACATTTTAAACCAACAATAGATTATCACAATTGGATAGAACGCTATAACGAAATAGTATTTTTCCAACTATTTAGAATGAAAACTGAAACTTTTAAATGTTTAATGGAAGAAATAATTGTAAGTGACAAAAAAAATATTGTGAAAAAAAAGTATAGAGGTGGAAGATATCCTCTAGCTCCTGAAAAATCGCTACTAATTTTTTTATGGTATATATCTAAACAAGATACACTACATTCGATTGCGGACAGATTCAGCATAGTTCCTGCAACAGTAATGCATTTGGCGAATGTGAAGTTTTTTGTATGTACTACCAGCAGTATAACTGGTCCGAGTATCAGTGTTGATGATGACAAACAAACCATAAAAGATGTGGAAAAAGAAAAATTTGCCAATGATGACAAAGAAGCTATCACAACAGATGAAGTAGGTCTGAAAAAAATTGATGAGCTTAATAAAAAACTAATAATTGATGAGGTAAACTCTCATAATTTATTACACTGTAGTTGTTTATTTGTCTTTTAAATTTACGACCATAATTTTTATTTACAGAATAAATAAGTCAACTTCAAAACAAACGAACCATACACAGTTGAAGCGGCGTTGAATGAAGTAGAAAACTTTAAAGGAAAATGTTTCTCAAAACCTGAAATAAAAGCTGTTCGGAAAAGTTTTTATTTAAATCCTGACACTCAGTGGTCCAATGCTGATATATCAGATTTGATTGAAATAAAAAAACCTGTAAAAATTGGAATACTAAAAAATGGAGGCACGCTCAAAACGTCAACAAGAAGTGTTAAAGCAGAAAAAGTTTCGCTATGCAACACATGTGCTTTCGATTCAATCATTCAATGTTTAGCAGCTTGCTTCTGTGATAGCAAAGAACTTGAAAAATGTTTAATGACGACTGAGCCAATCTACAAATTAGCTAAAACTTTGTCGAGCAAAAATGTGTGTAGTCAAGCATACGCGTTAAGAGCTAATATTTTAAGTAATTGTTTTCAACATGAAAAACTGCTAAACATAAAAACTATTAGATGCGAAACTACAATACAAAATATGATAAAAAAATTAAATATAACAAG
This sequence comes from Ophraella communa, assembly GCA_035357415.1. NCBI lineage: Eukaryota > Metazoa > Arthropoda > Insecta > Coleoptera > Chrysomelidae > Ophraella > Ophraella communa. The sequence goes on along the minus strand of CM068990.1, from coordinate 24,333,970 downwards.
TTATGAAGAAAGTGTAGTTTGTGCGAACGAAAACGATAGTTGTAATTTTAAAAAGTCTACAAAATTTGGAGTTATTCCTACGTGTTCGATTATATTAAAATCAAAAGGAATAAAATGTTTACAAGAAAGTATTAGCAAAGCGCTAATTCATTCTGTGCAATGTGTGTCGTGCACGACAACTTGTTTTCCGCAAAGACTTTCTTCAGATGTCGTTTTTATTGATAGTTCCGTAGAAAATACGGACACAAAACAGGAAGAAGGATTGCTTTCTATATTAAAAGATATACCCAAAATATTGCAGGTTTTTGAGTCTAAAACATTACTCTTACGAGGTGTTATAGAGTACAAACCGCCTGTACTTAATGCTGGGTTAGGACATTTTATTGCCTATTGCCGAAGAAGTGACCACACTTGGCAAGTTTTTAATGATTTAAATAATAAAGTCAAAACTATTTCCGAAAACTCTTCGGTACATTCGGTCATTGTTGTTTTTTCTATACAATAATAATTATTGTTAATAATTATGTTTTAATAGTTAATGTGCATTATTAGATTTATTAATTTTATAAAACTATTTTTTAATGATTTGTATGTTTTTATTTTTATGCGTATTTTTTGCGTCAGATTTTTAATCTAATTGTAGTTTTTTCTTTCTTTTGTCATCTTGAAATTCTTCTATTTCTTCTTTTTCTACATATTTTCTATTCTTGAAAACTCCCATCACAAAAGATCGTCGGTTTGTACAAAAAAAAATACAAAAAATGTACAAAAAAATGCATCGTAACATATACGGGCTTAAAAGACCAATAATAAAATCGGCAAGTTATCATAATAACCTCCTATAACAGCACAAGGAGACCACTTCGTGACGTAACTTTCATTTAAAACATGTTTTTTTTTGTTTTTGTGGACTGAGCAATAAACAAATAAAAAACAAAACATTTAAAAGTCTCACACAACATATTTCTTTATTTCATGAAACTCAAATAAAAAAAATCGCATCGAGTAAAGGCACTTTAAAACTTTAGTTGTTCACTAAAATTATTATTTTATTTTATTTGGCACTCTAATTTATTTTCTAATAGGATAGATCAGTAGACCCAGATATTAGTTATAAAAACAAAATGGCGGCGGTACCATTCTAAATAGAAAATTAACCAATTGCTATGTTATGCATTTGGTTAATAAGGATCAATTTGGCATACTACTCATATTCTGCTTCAATTTTGACACCTTATAATGGATAGTACAGCGTAAAGGTAAAGACGGAGTATCTTTTGTTTTTTGTTAATAACTTGGAAACTAGAAGAGCAAAACATTTGATTCTTGTAGCAAAAATTAGCAATAAATAAGCAAAAAATTGTGGTATATTTTGTTTACCGTTTTGGTGTCATGGATACTACAGCGTCAAGACGGAGTATCTTTCGTTTTTTGTTAATAACTTGACAACTAGAAAAGCAAAAAAAAATTGATTCTTGCAGCAAAAATTAGCAAAAAATAAGCAAAAAATTGTGGTTTATTTTGTTTTTCGTTTTGCCATCATGGATACTCCAACTTGACGGACCTGGTTGGTAACACCTTACCGAAAGCATGCCAATATGACCAGAAAAGAAACGTACCACAACAAAATGCTGAGCAAAGATAGAGTCTGCATTGAGAATACATTTGGGATTCTTAAAGGAAGATGGGCTAGACTTAAGTATATTAATACTTACAATATTTGCAAGGCTATTGAAATTGCAACTGCAGCATGTGTTTTGCACAACTTCTGTTATATTTTAAATGATATATATCCCGAAGACATATTAGAAGCTGAAAACAATAATCAACATGATGGATTTGTTCAGCAAGCAGATGAAGACCACATTTTAGGACAACTTAAAAGAAATAGAATTGCAAATGAATTATGGGACAATACATAAAAATAATTACTTTAATTTGTTCATTTAAAATAGTAAACATATTTTCATAACTTTGCTTTATTTGTTTCCTAGTTATCATTTAAGTCAACTCAAGAGGTGCTGTAATATAGTTACTAGTAACTATATTAACTCTAAGATGAGGCAAGCCTGAATTGTACCCAAAATTTCAATCATTTTATAAACAACAAATCTAAAGAACGCCTTTAAATTATGTATTCAAATTTTAACAGGATAAAGCTTAGACCTTTCTCTAGGAGATAAGGTTTTTAATTAAGTTTTATATTGTAATAAAAGAGATAATGGTGTTTAAGTGATGGTATGTTTTTAAAAAGTTTGACAATTTGTGATCACGAATTTTAACGACAGAAGCTTAACTCCTAAAGAAAGCATAGAGAATGCGACTAGCAAAATATAAAATTAAAGAAAGGTATATTTTTTGAGATTTGTTGCACGCAAAATTTGAACATTGCACTAATCTATCAATTTAGTTCAACAGTTTTGGTGGCGCTTTTTTTAAATACGTAGTCTATTCGAATTCTCCAAATCCAAACTTCACTTAACATAACCAACCTAACCTTATTTCTCGTTTATAACGTCAAAATATATTAATTTTAGTGTTTTGCTTTTAAATATATAATTGTCTATATTAATATTCGTTTATAATTTAGGTACCAGAAGTTAAAAAAAATTAATTTTAAAGTATATTTTCACAATTTGCGTTGGTTTTTACATCGTTTATAGCATTATCCAACTGTGATATGTGAAAGAAATTTAGTGTTATGAACCGTTATTTCCTACTTTTTACTTAAACACAGTTGTCTTATTTTAGTCGAATTGGTAAAAATGTGAGTTTTGAGAGACCCGATTTTTGTTTAAAACTTTTTTTTAATCTTTAAAGTTACCTAATCATTATCTTATATCTTTATTTGTTAAATAACTAAAACCAACCTAAGGGATTTACATTTATAAATTAAAACCACATATGTAAATATTAACAGCTAAGTGTTAAACTGTTTTTCTAAATAGGCATGATAATAATGTCCACAAAGTAAGGGTTTCTACAATATTTATTTACGTGTTCAATATGCATAAATATAATAGCTTTCTCTTTAGATAATGTGAAGAATTAAAATGTACAGTCAAATATGTAATATTTTTATTAAAACAGTTTTACAAATTTGGGTTGGATACGTTTGTTATCTTTATATATATCCCCTTCGCTATTGAAAAAGATTAAAAGATTAGAATTAACAGTAAAAATTATTAATTATTTACTATAAATAGAATGAAACCTGTGTAGGCAGTTACTTTAGGTCCAAAGTTTTTGAGGAAACAGTAGCATATATTTTGAAACCCATTGATTTATTTCTCCAACAATTTAATTATCTAAACATAGATGAAATAACATATATGGTTGCCAGAAAAAAGTATATTGCTAAAAATAGTATTTTCAGAACATTTTTGAAATACTTTAGAAAATAACCCAGTGAAATTTGGTAAAAAAAGGGGTCAACCTCGGAATGAAAGATAATAAGCTGGAAATTGGTAAAAACCTTTGTTTTGTTACCCTAAATATTGTCTCAAAAGTCACAAATGCTATCGTGTCCGCGTCTTAAGATATTGAAGGTCAAAGGTCACAAAAAACGATTTTTCGCGAATATCTCGGTTCCTATTGCTTAAATGATATTTTCACCTATTTTGAAAGTTGTAGAGTATAAAATTCTCTACAACTTTTGTCTAAACTTTTTTTTTATACGATCAACCGTTTTTGAGGTAGAGCGCGAAGAGTGCGCAGCGTACAGTCATATATGAGCTAATGCAGGGTCAAGCGTGAGTTACGGTTATCAGTACATTGTATAAAGTCAATTATTGACAAAAAAAATTATAATTATTAAGCAATGCCCATTATTTCTATTTATATTTAATTATTCAACTATAGTGTATTATTAATTCTGGATTATCTATTTTAGTTATATTTTAAAATAAAACGACATTATATATGTTTCCTTTAAAACGTGTAAATTTTTAAATACTTATATAACTGGAAATACTTGTCCCTACCCTATGATCATTTCTATTTATAGCCGAGACGGATGTTCTATTGTATTCAAGGTCACTTTCTCTTTAAAGGGACCACTTTGTATTATAAGAGCCCTACGTATTGTAAGACCCCTAAGTGCGAGTGAGCGCGGTATATACTCGTACGTTTTATGGTTTCGTGTGCAGTGAGATATTGTGTTTAGTATAGTTAAGATTATTCGTTAGTTTGAAATTGTATTTTCACAACGACGGACGTACGGTTTTAAGAGCTATGGCTGATTTCTGTTTTATATGTGATAAGTCGCTTTCAGAAGGTGTTTCTGTGAATGTCGTACGTGGTTTACAAACTTTAAGAACTGCAAGTATTGAAAGGAATGATGGACATATAAACTATTTAAATACTTTAAGTTCTGTAAATGTGCATTCCGAGTGTCGAAAAGTGTCCACTAGCAAAAATGTTATTGCTGCATCGAAACGACGCACAGAAGAGAGTGAACCTTCAACTTCAAGTGCACCTCGTAAAAAAAGAAATGAACCGTTTGATTTTAAAAATTTGTGCTTATTTTGTAGCCATGAGGCTAATGAAGCAGCAGAAAGGAAAAAAAAACATAAGTATCGACGGACAATAAGTAATGTAAGTACTCTTGCATTCAAAGACAACGTAATTAAGAAAGCAGAAGAACGAAACGATTCCTTTGGAGAACTAATAAAGGAACGTATACTTTACGAGTAAGATTTGATCGCTGCTGAAGCAAAGTATCATACTATTTGCTATACCAATTTTTTAACCCGTGTACCATCTGCAGATAAGAACCCTTGCCAAGATGATCAAGTCACTCAAGCAATGAAGGAGATTTTTAGTTATATAGAAAATAATGCAGATTGTCAATTTACTTTGAAAGAGCTTAAAGATGTCCCTACAGAGTACATGCCCGACGATAAGACAATTATTAAAAAACTACAACAAAGGTATTTAACTGATATAATAATCACCAAAAAAATAGGATCATTTACAATTATATCCTTCCGTGATACACAGGTTAATGTATTATCAAAAGCTTGGTACGAAAATAAAAAAAGCACTCCTGCAGAAGAGCGTTTACGGATTGTAGAAGCTGCTGCGGCTATTATTAGGGAAGATATTAGATCATATGTCGTTGAAACTAAGACGTATCCACCTCCGAATAAAATGCTAGATGGTATTAATGAAGAAATACCAAAAACATTATCACATTTTTTGGAAGAAATTATATTAAAAAATAGAAAAGGAGAAGTAGATCATTTAAAAACGAAATGCACATCTATTAGTCACACAATAATGTCTTCGATACGAGAACGGTCATTTTCGTCACAGCTACTATTAGGCCTTTCTGTATTTCTTCACAGAAGATATGGATCCAAAAAATTATTGGATGTTTTATCAAATTTAGGATTTGCTGCATCATATAGTAATACCTTACAGTATGAAGTTTCAGCAGTTTACCATCCACAGCCTCGTATTTTATCATCAGAGTCAGGTGCGTTGGTACAATATGTTGGAGACAATGCAGATATTAATGTCAGTACTCTTGACGGTAATAATACTCTTCACGTTATGGGAATGATAAAAATAGTTACTCCGAAAGATGCTGTGATTTATGATGATCGCATAAAAAAATGTACAACTAAACCAAGTGCAAAGGAGTTGGCAACAATATCACATGTATCTCTTTTAGCATATGAAAAGCCAGTTGTACCTGGGTATAGCAAGATTCAAGTTCAAAATGTACATGATGATCAAGCACTAATTGAAAAAAAAATTAATGCAGTTGATTTTTTGTGGTTATATGGAAAATGGAAGAATTTTTCACCGTTGCCAGGATGGAATGGCTATCTTGAACAACTTACGGAAAATAATAAGAATTTTTCAACTTCTCAGGTTATATTTCTACCTTTCATTGATCATCCTGCCAGTAATTTAGACACAATTTATACCACTTTACATTGTGCTATCAATATTGCCAAGTCACATCAACAAAAACCGTGCATAATTACATTTGATCAACCCCTGTACTCTAAAGCACGTGAAATGGTTGCTGCGTCAGATATAAACTCAGACTTGTCTAAAACAGTTGTCAAAGTAGGAGGATTTCATATGCTCATGTCTTTTCTTGGATGCATAGGATATGTAATGGACGGTAGTGGTCTCAAGGAAGCTTTAAGCACAATATATGCTACAAATTCGGTCGACAAAATGTTGAATGGTCACGCTTATGCAAGAAGTATCAGAGGCCATACATTATTACGACTCGCGTTATCAATGAAGATTTTTGAAGAGATGAAGATTGAAGGTTGCGTGTTAGATGAGTTAATTGAACAGATAACTAGTCACCATGTTTCCTACGAAGATGTTGAAGGATGTGTGACTAGCTCGAACTCGTTAATTAATCAATTTCAGGATAAACTTAATGAATTAAAAGCTCGAGGTCCCACAGCACAGTTATGGGCGCAATACTTTGAAATGGTATCAATTGCCCTAGATTTTATTCGCGCTGAAAGACTGGGCCTTTTTAAAGAACATTTGGATGTAGTGCGAAAAATGCTGCCGTATTTTCATGCTGGTGGTCATTTCCTATATGCGAAATCAGCTCATTTGTATCTTCAAGATATGATAAAACTAGAGGAGACAATGGATGAACAGACTTTTGAGAACTTTAAAAACGGATTCTTTACTGTAAAACGAACTGAAAAATTTAATTCTGGTACATGGACAGACATGGTAATCGAGCAAAGTCTTATGAAATCGATGAAGACAGAAGGAGGAGTATCTCGAGGCCGAAGTACACAAGAAAGTGTTCTATGTAAGTGGGTATATGGTATGTATGCCACGAATACAATTTGTGAAGAAATTGAATGGTTTTGTAAAATTTCCTTCGATTCTGTAGACCAACATGTTGATGCTAGAGATTCACGAATAAAAAGGGATAATACTGATGTAAATAAGCTGGTTGACTGGTTTACGCTTCATAATCCCTTTCCAAATACGAATCAGTTGGTATCCTTAGCTTCAGGAATTGTTGGAAATGACCAAATTAATTGTCACAGAGCCCATGAAATCGGATTGCAATCTATGGTAAAGATAACTGGTTTGAACTTTAATGAGATAAAGTTTAAACGCGTCGATAAGGTTTTACCGCTTTCAGCCGTTAACAAATCTGTCAAAATTAATGATTGTAAAGTCTCTGTAGATCCATGGTTACTTTTCCAGAGAATAACTGTAAATCAAAAATTTGAAAGTAATCTACAAGAATATCTTCAATATGAACTAAGCCCGTATCCGACATCTTTATTTGATAGTAATGGCATGAGAAAAACCACGAAAGCGACATTATATGACAATATGGTACCTGTCGATATCGATCTTGATGAAAATAATGTAACATACGTTGTCGATGGTGGATTTCTTCTGCATCGCGTCGTGTGGAGCAAAGACGATACTTTCTCCATTATTTTAGGTAAATACATTAAATATTTACAAACACATTATGGCTCGAAAATCGTTGTTGTATTTGACGGATATTCGGACTATAGTAAAAATATTAAAGCAATGGAACAACAAAGAAGAACTGCAGCACTTTCAAAATCATATGAAGTTTGTTTTGACGAAACAATGATTGTGCCAATCAGCCAAGCACAATTTTTATCAAATAAGTCGAATAAAAAAAAATTATAGACATGCTTGCTGAAAAATTAAAAACTGTTAATATCACATCAAAACAAGCCACAGATGATGCCGATGTTCTTATCATCAACACAGCTATTGCCTTATCAGAACAACAAAACACTGTCGTCATCATAGGAGAAGATATTGATTTGCTCGTTATTTTAATTGGACGTACTCAATCACATCAATAGGAAATTTATTTTAAAAAAGTTGGCAAAGGCAATGTTAAGACACAAATATACTCTTCTAAAAGTTTTGACCAATATCCTCGTATTAAAAAACACATTTTATTTTTACACGCATTTAGTGGCTGTGACACGACTTCTGCGCTATTTAAAAAAGGAAAAAAAAACTGTTACTAGAGCATTGGAGAAAATTACCTATTTGGATAAACTGGTGGAAGTATTTCAACAAGAAAACTGCCCCGTACAAACTTTATTTGAAAATGGAGTGCGCATCTTTTTGGCATTATATAATGCTCCAAAATCTGAGGACAACCTTGATTATTTCCGCTACACGCAATTCATCAAATTAACAAAACTAAATAAACCTGTACAATTGTCAACACTTCCACCAACAAGTGTAGCAGCCCGTCAACATATCAATCGTGTCTACTACCAGATTCAAACGTGGCTAGGGAAGAACTTAGAACCTCAAGAATGGGGCTGGAAGCTTGAAAATGAAATCCTGGAGCCCATAACAACGTTATTACCTCCAGCACCAGCCGAACTACTAAACACAATATTTTGCAATTGCAAAAATGGTTGTGATTCCTGCTGTGTATGCAGAAAATCAGGGCTACTATGTTCTTTAGCTTGTGGCCAGTGCAATGGACAAGCTTGCCTCAACGCTCCACTATATCCAAGTAATCCCGATGAAGAAAGCACATACGATCCTGAAATTCTAGAGGGTTTGGAAATGAATATGACCGATAATGAGGATGATGACAATGAATTGAATATTTTGGACCGACAACAAGAAGAAGACGACGAAGAAGAAGATAACTAGCTTCCATTCGCAATTTCATTCGATTCACAAATTATTTTAATATTTAAACTCAGATTTTAATAAATGTATAACATGCCATATTTAATGATAAATAAAGGTATATCTAAAATATATTTCCTTACTGTCTTTTTATTTTAAAATATAACTAAAATAGATAATCCAGAATTAATAATATATTATAGTTGAATAATTAAATATAAATAATTAAGAATAAGTAAATGGGCATTGCTTAATAATTATAATTTTTTTGTCAATAATTGACTTTATACAACGTACTGATAACCGTAACTCACGCTTGACCCTGCATTAGCTCATATATGACTGTACGCTGCGCACTCTTCGCGCTCTACCTCAAAAACGGTTGATCGTATAAAAAAAAAAGTTCAGACAAAAGTTGTAGAGAATTTTATACTCTACAACTTTCATAATAGGTGAAAATATCATTTAAGCAATAGGAACCGAGATATTCGCGAAAAATCGTTTTTTGTGACCTTTGTCCTTCAATATCTTAAGACGCGAACACGATAGCATTTGTGACTTTTGAGACAATATTTAGGGTAACAAAACAAAGGTTTATACCAATTTCCAGCTTATTATCTTTCATTCCGAGGTGAAACCCCTAATATGACTGGGCTAAAAGTAGTAACCTATTGAATCTTGTAGAAATCATTTGTTTATCATACTCCACCTAATAAAATAATTAAAAATTAATCAAATAGTTTGGATTTAGAAAATGATACTAATATTCTTCCTGGTCTATACTAGTATTTAAAGTAGACAAAGGATGTCTCCAAGGACGAGTAGCATTAACACTTCTCTGAGATGCCCTAGTAAAGCCTCTTATATGAAACCAAATAAATATGCTATCCGGGTAATGCTGATTATTTAGTATCTAGAGGCAAATTCACAGGGGAATAAGCACACAGTAGCAGTATTATTATTAATTTATTATTATTATTAATTTAAAAATAATGAGGAAGTGAATCCAATTGACCATAATAACTCTGTTAACACCAAACTTCCATCAACTGACTCAAATGCATCGGATTCTGATAGTCTTAACATGCCTTTAACTATATTTGAGCTACAAAACGCCCTAAAAACCTGCAAATTATCGGCTGCGGGACCAGACAATATGCCATTCATCTTCCTTAAAAATCTTTCCAATAATAGTCTTGCCAAACTCCTAGAATTGTACAATAACAATCACTGATTCTTCCGATAAAGAAGCAAAATAAACTTTCTACAGCAACTAGTGCAAATTGATGGAGAAAATGATAAACAAAAGACTCCTCTGGTACCTAGAAAAATACCAACTGATTGCACCAGCCCAATCAGGTTTCAGGCCACATCGTAGCACTGCAGACAACTTAATGATTTTACAAACTAATATCGTAAATGCATTTCAAAACCAACAAGACGTCATCGCGGCAATATTCGACATAGAAAAAGCATTCGATACCCTGCTTCATCCAATCGTTTTACGCAAAATGAGAGAGTGCAAAATCAATGGTAATATGTACTCTTTTATTGAAAAGTTCCTAACAAAACGTACATTCAAAGTCACAGTCAATGGAAAAACCTCCAGAGAGTTTATTCAACATAGCGGAGTGCCACAAGGATCTGTACTGAGCCCAACCCTATTTATTCTGGGAATAAATGACATATGCAATCAAATAACACGTCCAGTAAAATGTGCCTTATATGCTGATGATCTGATCATTTTCTGCCATGGAAGAAACACAGCTGCTACTTCACAACTTATACAATCTGCAATAAATCAACTGAATCACTGGGCTATTCACGCCGGTCTAAATTTTTCTGCTGAAAAATCCAAAATTATTAAATTTTCAAGGAGGAAAAACAGCATTTTAAACCCACAAATTACACTCAACGGAAAAGTTTTACCAGTTGTAAAAGAACATAAAATACTTGGAATGACATTCGACACCAAACTCAGCTGGAAACAGCACATTAGAAACGTCAAAGCCGAAGGGCTGAAGAGACTCAACTTCCTAAAAACACTAGCACACTACCAGTGGGGAGCAGAGGAACACATACTACTGAAGGTCTATAGGTCGCTTATCCGGTCCAGGCTAGACTATGGTAGTTTTATATATATATGTCTGCGAATAAAACTGAACTGAAAACCCTAAACACCGTTCAAAATACAGCACTACGAATTTGCCTTGGCGCCTTTAAATCAAGTCCAATAGATAGTATGTACCAAGAAACAAATGAACTTCCTTTATGGCTCCGACGTCAACAACTACTTCTGGCTTATTCTGCCCGAGTCTCTGCAAATCCCTCGAATCCAGTGTACACATTAATTATTCCTGACCACCACAACACTTCTCCTACTTTAAAACTTCTCTCGTGCCCTCAAATTCTCGCCCCGCTTCTTCTTGACATAAACCTCTCACTCACCAACTCTTACGCTCCTTTCACATTACACGATTTACCTCGTGCGGGAAAAAATCGCCCGGGCAATTTTTCTTGATCGACTGTTGAAGAGTACGAGACCTTTCACATTGCACGATTAGAACACGGGCACGTTTTGTAATCGTGTTGCAGCCGTCCAGTGCTACTAGAACCGCACGGCTACCGTATCGCCCTCTAGCTCAGTGGCCTAGTGACCAAATGCACGCTTTCACACTAGACGGTCTTTAGTCGTACGGGAACTGTCCCCAGTATTGTTTCTACCGCGTTCAGTTTTTGTGGTTTGTTTGCAAATTATGGAAGGTGTTGACGCTGAAGTGTTATTATCCCTAGTTGAAGCAAAACCTGTGTTATGGGACAAAACTTTAGAAATTTATAAGGATAGAAATGCAACAAGGAAAGCCTGGAAAGAAGTATGTTTAGCACTCAATCCGGATTTCGAGAACAATGGCGATGGAGAAAAAAATGCATTTGGTAAGTACTATACCTATTAACACATTGACGGACAGGCCGGCTATACCCGTCATGTCTCTAGGGACATGACTGCTGTAGCCGTCGAAATGTATTTGGACACGACGGCTAATCCAGTCACCCAAACAATGTAATTCATACGTCTTTATGTATAAGTGTCCCTATAAACAGACGTGTTATTGGTTGCAAACAATCTAGGAGTTTTTAAATTTTATTTTATTAAAGATTGGTTCAGACCTGTTGCTAGTGTTGTTGTGTATACTTCGGGCAATTAAAGTGAGTGAAAAATTTGTTTTAACTGCTGGAATAGACTATTGTATAAGGTAAAAATAAGCCAAATTAATAAAATTAAATGGCTGACAATATTATTTATCTATATATCAAATTATTCTTTATTGTAAACATTATTTATTTTGCAATAATTGTATTTTAGTTATTAGAATCCTAAGGAACAGGAGCGTTTATTACAACTTTTTAATGATGTTGATTCGGATGAGATTTCTATTGACGAACCATTTGACGAATCTAGTGAGGAAAATTTTCATGCGCGAGATTCAGATTTTGAATTAGACTCAGATTCAAGTGCAGAGGCGGAGGAACTGTTTGAGAAAGAGGGTTCAGATTCTGATTCAGCTGCAGATATAGAACCTCTTGAAAGAGAGGTGGGTAATAACGAGGGCGAAGTTCAGGTACTCCATTTTATTAGATATACTGTAATAAATTACAATTAAAAAAAATTACAGATTGTATTAATGTAGTTTAAATTGTTATAATTATTATTTTTGTTGTTTTTATAATTTTAAATTTTTATTTTAAATGTTTTGTGGGGCTTTAATTTATGTTTAAATTTATTTCAATTTTTATTTAATCTTTATTCAATTTAAAACACCTTAAAATTTCTTTATTTTATTGATCCTTTTCTGCTTGTAAAAAAAATTATGTTATTAAACTTAAGATATGTAATTTTATTTATTATTTGTTATTAAATTTAATATATCTAAATCAATTCCTTTATCATTTGAGACTCATAACCTCAGTAGTCAGTTCAAAATGTAAAATTTAACAATATTAATATTTATTTATTCTGCTTTCCCTAAAAGAATTAATGTACCCTTAACCCATTCAACGATACGGCTATGTCAAATTCGTGCGCATCAACCCCCATTTAGGTACACGTGATCCTTAACGGTTATTTCTGGGGTAAAGAATGTCGAGAAGCGTGTGTTTATTAGTTGTTAAAAAGTTTCCTAATAATATAATGTTCTCAAATCAAGATTATAAAAAATTGTTCAACGATACTGAAATATATTACTCACAATGTTTTTAGAAATTATGAAAGTGATATAAGTGAATAAAGTTAAAAACATACCCTAAATCACTTGCTGCTGACGGTGAAGGATGGAAATTTTTTCGTGGCGGCTTTCCAGACTTGGCTTCTTACCAGTGAATAATTTACACCACGTGCAAATGCCTCCTTGTACGGATACCAAACAGGATTACAACCACTGGATGTTATTTTTCCTTCGTTTCTTCCAGATATTTTATTATTATTACAGGTTAGTCAAAACAAATTTAATTTTTCTTCTTAGGATTTAATATTTATTATTCGGTACACAATTTATAACCATTTACAATTTTTTCCAATAGGTTTGTTTGAAAATACATTATATAATTTATCATATTACTTTTCAGCCATCTTTTATTTTTAACAGTCATCGGCCATTGTTTTTATGATAATTTTAAAATTGACTGGCGTGGATTCGGCCTTTTGATAAATTTAGAATGACCTCGATTTTCCTTTTTCCTGGGCTTATATACCCTCGGTCAAAAAATCGAATAATGGCCGCCTTTTCGAGCGTATTTTGTTTTTTATAACCCCACTTACATCAAATTTTTGAAAAATTGACTTTTTAATTATACATTTTCTGACCTTTTAATAGTTACAAATCAATTCTGTATCACTTATTTGATTATAAAATAACATTTTTAGAATTTTAAAATCAATTTTTCCTTATTAAAACAGCTGACTTTGCGGAGTAAACAATGTCGGCCATTTTGACAATTATCAATATTAAATTTAACAATTTTGAGCTAATATTTCTTTTTGGCCATTAATTTTAACAAAAACTGAAAATTTACATATTCTAATATGATCAGATAACTTTTATTTTCAATGACACCGCTTATATTAGCTTTTATTTGCTTTTAAAATTTACTACGTCATAACGATTTAAATACAAAATTTATCAAATAAACTAATTAATAACATTCAAAATCATCAAAGAACAACCTAAAATTAATTATCTTACAACAACATATAATAATAACAAATAGTACCATCAATTAATCCTCTAATATTTAGTTTATGTCTTTCCACTACAAGCACATCTTTTAAGTTTATAATCCGCAAGTTTTTTATCATCACTTCACTATTTACAGTGTTTTTCATTGAATTTATCATTCATAATGTCCTTTATTACACTTTAATTAAACAGTCTTCGCTTGTAAACAAAAACATCACTTTCTTACAGATGCGTTCTTACATGTAATATATTTCAACATCTTTCTTTATTTTTTAGATTTAGTCTCAAACATTGCATTTTATCAAAACTGAGATGTACCAGAATATAGGAATTACTGTACTTGTACTGTCATCCGATACATTATAATACAGGACTCATCACTTGATGCTTAATTGAATTAGAAAATATTGTTCAGGTAAGTAAAATTTATTTATCAAATTATAATCATTTCTATGATTTATTTATTTATTTTGCTCTAACAGCTAAAATTAGTTTGTTGAGGTTTAAGTTTTTGTAACTTCTATTACTAACTGTTACAGTTCAATAATCTCTATTTTATATGATAAATTTAAATAACCTAAACCTACTTATTCTTATTTTATAGCTACTTATAAAAAAAATTATTGAACTTATTATTTTTAACATTGACTATAACTTATTTGGATCTTAATTTAAATAACTTAATATAACTAAAATAGTTGGTTTCTTACTAATATTGTATTCTTATGATTCATTATCAACATATTCTAATACTTATTTACTTTTTATTTTTAGTAGTTTAAGCAACATAAGGACCTTGGACTTGATTCTTGGATCGACTACTGGTGTTAGTGCTCATTCTTTTGAACTCATTTTATCAAGATATTTTTGTGTTCTTGTGTGAATTAAGATTTACTGGATTGGCTCAAATAAAGAAATTTTTGGTGTATTGATCTTTTAATGAAGAGTTTTGAAAGTAACATCCATGACTAGTAATTTATTTCAACTCAAGTTATTTATTTTGGGTAAGTTATATTTATTATTATTTTAAAACATTACAATACCTTGTTTTACTAATGTTTGGTTATTTCTAGATTGCAGCAGGTAATAAAAACTGGCTAACCGATACCAAACCAATCGATGCATTTCCTTTTGAAGATGCGTCTGGTGTAAAAATTCAAAATATTACAGATGTTACACCCATTGCCATATTCCAGAAGATATGGGATACAGATATTATGGATCTATTGGTAAATTCAACGAATAATTATGGAAAACAAATGACTGAAAATTTTCGACCAAAAACAAGACATTCAAGAAGTGCGAAGTTTAGAGCTGTCGATACAAATGAAATGAATAAGTTTATTGGACTCTGTCTGCTACAGGGACAACTTAAACCCCACAATATTCGATCTTTGTTTAGTTTAGATCCGTTAAATTACCATCCCGTTTTTCTAACGACAATGAGTGGTAGGCGTTTCGAGCAAATACTGCGTTGTTTCTGTGTTCATAATAAAGAAGATATAGCTGATGGCGACCGCTTGCAAAAGGTGAGAAAACTAATTGAAAAATGCCTTAAAAACTTTCAAGATTATCCACCAAAACAGTTGTCGTTGGATGAATCTCTTTTATTGTTCCGTGGTAGGTTATTATTCAGAACATATATGAAAAATAAAAAAACAAAATACGGAATTAAATTTTACGAGTTGTGTTCTGCAGATGGATACGTTTTGAATCTTGAAATATATAAAGGTAAAGGAGAAAAAGAACCAGGTGAAAACAATAGTGTAGTACAGTCCTTAGTACTGAGATTAATGGAGCCATACCTAGATAAAGGGCACCATTTATTTATGGACAATTATTACAATAGTGTTCCACTAGCGAATAAATTGTTAGAGAGAAAAACGCATGTAACTGGTACATTAAGAAGAGACAGGGTTGGAAATCCTAAAGACATAACCAAAAAGAAGTTAAAGAAAGGAGAACATGTATGGCGACGGCAATCAAAAGTATATGTATCATTATGGAAAGATAAAAGAGAAGTTCTAGCTGTCACAACTGCCCATCATCCTAAATTGGAAAAAACAAAAAATAGGTACGGTAAGGAATTTATCAAGCCAGTAGAAATTATTGAGTATAATAAATATATGTCGGGTATTGATAGAGGAGATCAAATGATCTCCTACTACTCGTCTCCAAAAAAACCTTGTATTGGTATAAAAAAATAATTTTTCATTTGTTGGACATCTCTGTATGGAATTCATTTTTTCTGTACAAGCAGTTAACTGAAAGAAAAACAATTAAATTTATTGAATTTAGACAGATCCTCATAAAATCGCTGTTAGGTCTTGATCCTAAAATAAAAGATGGTCGTCTGCTAATTCATCTACCAGCTGGAATAACCCCGTCGTCAACTGAAACCCAGGGTGAAAATGCGATTGCAGAAACCTCCACACATTTTCAAGAAAATATACCATGTCCACCAGAATACAAAAGAAAAAAATATTTTTTGCGCTGCAAACAGTGCTCAAAGAATAACAAACGCAAGGAAACTTACTTGCGTTGCAAAACCTGCGTGAACAAACCAGCGCTGTGCCCAGGTGTTTGCTTTCAATTATGGCATCAATAATAGTTAAAATAAATAATATTTTATATTTTTTGTTTAATAAATCCATTTTCATACCATAAACTGTTTCATTTTTGACAACATTGTCCCTCCCAAAAGAAACTTCTGTCTGTGTGGACGCTGACGGCTATGGCCGTTTGTCAAATTGACAGATGCTTCAACTTTAATAATCAAGTAATATAACCCACTAAAATATTTCTCCAAAATTATAATAAATAAGATCAGGAAAGGTGTGATTTGTTTTGGAGGTTTCCGTCAATGTGTTAACTTTCTATTAAGCAAAGTAAACTTACTTTTTGGAGGTATGTATATTGTATTTTTTAATGTATATTGGTGTTGTATGTATTGTATACTTCACTTGTTACTATCTACAACAGAGACACTTTTTATTTTTATTTCATTTATTTATTTATTTTCACATATATGACAAATTATACTTTTAGACATTTGCCAGGATACACTTCCGACTTCTGTCAAAAAATATAAGGTAAGCACACTTCTGATATTGTTTGCTTCCAAGCCTCCTCGTGTAGTGCTTTCCCCTGATACATCTTCCAGGCCTGTGATCGTCGTTGTGTCCTCAACAAGATATCCGTCTCTGTCACGTACATAATTATGCAATACGATGCACGCATTGACGATGAGCACTGCGAAATGTGGCTGAACGTTGATAGGGCGATGGAATATACGCCATTTATTGCTCAGGATGCCAAACGCACATTCCACATATCTTCGTGCTCTGCACAATCTATAATTATAGACCCTTTTTTCAACTGTTAAGCGTTTCCCTCCCAAGGGTCTCAGTAGATGTCTGTGTAAGCCAAATGCTTCGTCTCCAACAAAGAAGTATGGTATTTTAGGACTCTCTGTTCCTGGAAGAAGTTTTTCCTTAGGTAATGGTGAAGAACCACTGTCTATTGATTTCCACAATTGGGACCTCTTAAATATTGATGAGTCACACTCTTTACCATAGCTCCCTACATCAACGTAAACAAATCTGTACTTTGTGTCTGCTACAGCCATAAGGACAATAGAGAAGTAATCTTTGTAATTAAAATACATTGATCCTGAGTCAAACGGATAAGTCAGTCTTATACGCTTGCCGTCCACAGCTCCAACGCAGTGAGGGAAGTTTGCGATACTTTCAAAGTTGGAAGCAATTGACTGCCACATATCACAAGTTGGTATCGGTATACACTCTTCTCGCATTTCTGACCAAATCGCAGCACATACTTCTTCAACTATGTTTTTTGCTGTTGAAATTCCAACTCTGTAGCTGTAGTGCAAATCCGTAAACGTACAGCCACTCGCCAAATATCTGAAATAAAGTGAACATTTTCATTAATAATTATCATACTGAATTGGTTGTATTTATTTATTTTATTTTTTTTTACAGGCAAAGAAGTGGTGAAAAGGTGGACTAATCTCCGAGATTGTTTCGCAAAATCAAAAAAAGATGACAAATCTGCTAAAAAAAGTGGATCTGGGGCTAAAAAACGTAAGAAATATGTGTTTTCAGACCAACTTCAATTTTTGAATAAAATCTACACGGAAAAAGAAACAGTAGACAGCTTCAACCCAGAAATTGTACCAGGAACAGTCGAAGAAGATGAAGAGCCTGAAGGCACCACTGGTGAACCTGAAGTTTCTACCAACGTAAACCTGCCACCCAAGCCCGTAGGAACAAGGAAACGAAAGAAACTAGATGAGGTTGAGGTGAAAATGCTCAAAGCTCTGGAACAAAAAACGCCCTGTACTAAAATGTCCCTCCTTCAGAGTTTACTGCCTCATTTGACAAACTATTCCAACAGTGAATTCCTTCAATTTCAAGTGGGAGTGTTAAACGTAATAGAAAACATAAACAAACTAAAGGAAATTCCTCATCTTCAATCAAACAACCCCTCTTCTGTGCCCTCTTATCAACCACAACCTCCGTACATGCTTCAGCCATCTCCCGTTAACCAACCGCAAGCATTTGTCCATGTTCAACAATCTCCATTTCAACCTCAACAATATGCAAATCCTAGTTTTTCGGGCTACGTTCAAAATAGCGCACAACAGCTTCACTTTTCTCAATATGTACGTGAACAGCAAAATCAATCAAGGCCAACGCAGCAATCAACGCCTAAACAATCAGATTCACAATCCGAACTGGATAAAGCATCCGCATCTCAGTACCTACAGGGATTTAGTTACAGCCACTCTACAGCAACTGAAACTGAGCATAGTCCGTCTATTTCGGCTTCACGAGATTCCTCGATGTCTGATCTATTTTGAGTGATTAAAATTAAATAAAGTATATTTGCTTATTCAAAAGGTTTTACTACTGTAATATTATGCTTACCTTAAACATATTGCCAGCATTTCAACAGGTTGTATACAGTTTCTGAACTGCGTGTTTTGTCGTTGAAGAACACTCTTCAGTTTCCCATGTAACTCATCAAAGGAGCGAACTGACATACGAAAGTAGTTGAAAAACTTTGGGTCATCGTTTCTAAGATCTTCAAATAATGTGTGGAACATCCCGACTTCCTCTCGTCTCTGATTAATTGGGTGAATCCAGTGAAGGCGATTGCGCCTTTGTCTTTTCCGACGCCGATACAGTATCCATAACGCAATAACTTGTTCGCGATCCATAGTTTTTATCCAGACCAGACCAAATGTTCCGAAGAACTGATAAAAATGTACGTTACCCATTCTCTCAAATGCCTCCATGGAGTAAGACTCTTCCAGTCATCTTTAACAAAATATTCCAAACACGACACTTCCCATAATTTATTAAAACAAACATTTTTGGAGCTCATAAGTACAAACAATTTTGATGAAATACTATATACAGATGCATCAAAAAATGATTAAACCGTGGGATGCTCTGTTACTACTTCCAACAATATCATAAACTCCTACATCCTTTCTCCACAATCCACAATTCATACCGGTGAGCTTTTTGCTATTTTACAAGCCCTCAAACACATCCGTCCTGTACACACGATCGCCTTAATTTCCTTTCTGGGTCAGGAAACTCGATCAGCATAATATGGATCCCGTCACATATAGGCATCCCAAGCAACGAATTAGCAGAAAGTGCAGCAAAAGAAGCCATCTCTTCAAACTCACCACTTGAACCCATTCAACTCCACTCAGATCTCAAAGTTCACTTCAAATGCTTCATCCGTAAAAAATGGGAAAACCATAGGATGCGTATTGCTCCTGATTTGTTCCCAATTCTATCCGGCAAAGATAACAAACTGGTAGAAAATATGTCTAGAAGAGACTTAGCAGTCATCCGCAGACTCCGAATTAGTCATACCCGTATAACGCACCAACATCTAATGACAGCCCAACATAGACCATCCTGTACTAACTGTGGAAGCCCTCTTACTGTCAAGCATATAATCTCAGATTGTAAACATTACGATTACATAAGGAAAGCATACGGCCTAGATGAAGACATAAAGAAAATACTAAGTTCACCAAAAAAATTTCAACAAATAATATATTTCCTTCAAGATATAAACATATATAAATTAATCTAAAATGTATATAACTTTTGCCTACTAGTTAACTGATATATTTACACTGTTATTAATTTCTTCATTGTATCTGTGTCAATGACCTCCGCTGTCGAGACACGTTAATTTTAATAAAAAAAAACTAAATTTGATATTTAGATCTGAATCATAGATAATAAAATAAATAATACCTACCTATTAATTGTAAAAAAAATAAACAAGTAAATAAACAAATAAAAACTTACCTCTTATTACTTCTGATTACTAGATGGAGAGTGCTTTCACACTTTCACTGCGCACGGCGCACATGAGAGCCGTCACGTGTTTTAGTAAGGTGCGCATGGCGCTCTTGCGAGTCACAGGGGAGTTAGCACTAATTATGTTAGTATTTCATGAGCATCAGACGTACGTGCATGTTATTAGGTGAGCGTGTTGTGTAGAACATTTCCTGTGTAAAACTTCAGCCGTTGTTGATTT
The DNA here is from genome assembly GCA_035357415.1 of Ophraella communa. Classification (NCBI taxonomy): domain Eukaryota; kingdom Metazoa; phylum Arthropoda; class Insecta; order Coleoptera; family Chrysomelidae; genus Ophraella; species Ophraella communa. The sequence goes on along the minus strand of CM068990.1, from coordinate 24,313,490 downwards.
TTTTTGATTTTAATCTAAATATGGAAGATAATGTGGCAGGTCCCTCAAAGCCAAAAAAAAGTAAAATAGCGTCAAAAATGTTAACAGAAGTGGAACTTTTAGACATACTAGAGTGTTCAGATTATGAGTATGACGATGATTTTGATATAAGTGGTCGCAATGAGGGTTGGGGAACTTCTGATTCGGAAGAGGAGCAGACGGATGATGAAGAAGGTAATAATTGGTTTTTATAGTATCTGGTTGCTAAAGAAATATTTTATTAGGTACAATTGATGAAATACCCAATCAACAGGTTGGTAGTGGCGGGGTCGATGGTATTCCGCAGTGGACCGATATACCAGGAGTAATGAAAAAGTTTCAGTTGTCTAAAAAAAACAACTTTTACGATCAATTCCGGGCAATAAAGAACCCATTGATTTCTTTCGCTTCATTCTTGATGATGAGTTTGTCAGTTTATGTGTAGAAGAAACGAATCGTTACGCCGAGGAGCTTTTTTGTTCTAAAGGAATTACTGAAAAGTCGAGAGTTACACGGTGGAAACCTGTTACATTTGAAGAAATGTTGACTTTTATTGCACTACTGCTACACACTGGAACAATAAAGTTAAATAGATTGCAAGATTACTGGAAAGGGCATTATTTGTTTAAATTAAAGTGTTTTGCCGAAAATATGGGTCGTGACCGCTTTCTTTTAATCATGAGATGTCTACATTTCACAAAAAATAACCAAGAAGTGTCTACAGATCGACTGGTCAAAATAAAACCAGTAATCAATTTTTTCAACAAGAAGATGTCGACCATTTATTATCCCGGAAAAAATTTAGCTTTAGATGAATCAATGGTACTGTGGCGTGGGAGGTTGCTATTTCGCCAATATATCAAAAACAAGCGCCATAAATATGGAATAAAATTATATATGTTAACAGAACCAAATGGCTTAATTTTAAAAACTTTTGTATATACTGGAGCAGCGGACAATCTTGGAGGTAAAGGTCACACAAGTAAAGTGGTTCTGGAACTACTGAAAAATTATCTAGATTCGGGACATACGGTTTATATGGATAATTTCTATAATTCCTATGACTTAGCACACACTTTAACCACTCGAAGTACATATTGCACTGGCACCCTCAATGTCAAACGAAAAAATAATCCTACGGCGGTAATTCAACAAAAATTAAAAAAAGGTGAAACAGTTGCTGCCTACTGTGATAACATTATGGTGGGAAAGTGGAAAGATAAGAGAGATGTTTTGTACATATCTAACGAATATGGAAACGACATGATTGAATATTTAGATAGGAGACACCAAACGAGGACCAAACCTGCTCCCATATTTCATTATAATAAGCACATGGGAGGTGTTGATCGCCAAGATCAACTTAATTCTTACTACCCCTGTGAGAGAAAGACATTGAGGTGGTATAAAAAATTAGGTATTCATTTCATACAGCTAATGCTGTTAAATTCACATTTATTGTATAATGAATACTCAGGTCGTAAACTATCACTATATGATTTTCGATTAGCAATTCTTAGCGCTCTTTTACCAAATCCAAATCCACAAACCACAATGCAAAGAACAAACAGTACACCACATGTGATTACTAAGATTCCTGTAGTGAATCAGCACCGCAAAACACTAAGAAAGCGTTGTAGGCAATGTTCAAAAAATAACATTCGAAAACTGACAATTTATCATTGTGAAGTATGTCCCGATAAACCTGGGCTTTGCGTTGGGAAATGCTTCAGTGATTTTCATAAGTAAAGTTAGGATGTTAATTTTTCCGTCTGGACTTATTTGAATTTGACATTGTTTTTTTCGTTTTAGTTTTTATGATTAAATGATGTATTTGATTTCTGAAAACTTCAATGTGTTCAGTGGAATATATAAATTTACATACTTTTGAATTTGAACTATTTATTTACAAAATAGAAACCATAAAATACGACTCGCATGAGCGCCAGTCAGCACATAGCACAACATTTTTTACCCAGATGCGCATGGCGCACCTGCGAGCCTCACGTCAGAAATTACAAAACACTCTGTATATATAGTTTTAACACTCAGTATTGATATTCTAAGAACAAACTATATATATATATATTACGAAAAATCCTGTGTCGCACCGGGCATACCCTATCTTCAACAAGTGCGCAGTGAAAGTGTTCAAATGTAAATAAAATATGGATCTTTATAAAATAAATAAGATTAAACTATAGGTAAGCTTTATTGTGGGGTACTTTAATTTGTACTCCATTTTTCATTAAATCATGGATCTGGGTGGTAATTTAAGAATGTCCAATACTCTCTAAAAAATAAATGATATTTATTTATTTAGGCAGTAAATAATTAGCAAGGTACTCACTTAAAGTCATATTGAAGACAGACTAACCTGTTAATGTTTACAAACATTATAGTAACACTTTTGCAATAATCATCAAACGTTTTGGAAAAGTATTTAAATTTTTCCCCACAAAATATATTCTAAAAATTTACATCTACTTCAACACCTTCAAATAATACATCCATCAGAAAGTAAATAAAATAATCTCTGATTATCTGATAATCTCTGATCAAAATAACCCATTTTGCATTGTTGCCAATACATTTCAATCTCAATTTTAAAAAAGGTATAATTACCACAATTTCCACTTTATTTCAATTTTTCTTTAGACCATGTTGATGTGTGTATATTCAGAAACCGTAATATGTTTTTATTATAATTAATAAATTTGTTCTAATAAATACCTTAATTAGTAAGGGTTAGTACCAGAGCTGGGTAGTATCCGGATACTTCTGTATACACACGAAAAAGTTTTTCGTTAGCTCATCATTAAATGTATTTTTATTATTACATATTACATTAAAAATACATGCACATAACATAGTTTTAATACTAATAATTTATGTTCTTTTTAAAAAAAGTATCCTTCAAAGTATCCTAGGAAGTATCCGGATACTTCTATCCGAATACATTTTTAAATGAAAGTACCTATTCGAACTTTTTAAAAAAGTATCCGGATACATTTTGAGTATCCGTATCCGGTACCCGGATACTTTTTTTAATATCCGACCCAACTCTGGTTAGTACAATAAATTTCATTAATTAATTATTTGTTAGGAATGCCGAAATCTTATTTTATTTTATTTTTTTTATATATCGATATTTTAAATCCTAAAGACAATTAATTTGTTACGCCTATGACACAACAAACTTCCAAAATGTATCCAAATAGGATATTTAATAAAAAAGGTATTTTTCATCTGTTTATGGTCTCAAGGTCAAATGTATGTTTGTGTCGTGGAAACATTCAAAGATTTACGAAGCAAAATTCATATTTTCATCTGTCTTAGATAAAGAAAGTCAACAAGCTCTAAAAATATTCAAATTTATAATAAAAATACTAATTTAAAACCACTATCGCCATCTACTCTACATTCTTGTAATTTAAAAATAACCAGATTTTTCACTAAATTCAGGCAGTCTTACCAAATTAGAAACGCCACTCTTAACTCTATGAGTATTTGATTAGTTGTTTTTGGGCGGATAGTATTTGTAGTTTTGAATTTAGTTTTTGGACTGGTTTCTGTTGTACTATTTTCTTTCAGCCTACTTTTTCCAGATGTTTCTTCTCTGCTGGTTACAGTATTATCTTCTCTGCTTGTTCTAGATACATCTTCCTTACTTGTTCCAGGTTCAGACTCTTCTGTAAGTTAAAGATTTTGTGGTTCAGATCGCTTACTGTCTTGTAGACCTTTTATGTTTGTTTTGTCTTTTTTTTCTAATGTTGAATGCATTTCTGCAAAGTAAGGGGGTTCTGCCTTATTTTCACTTCCAGTGGTTTTTAACGCATTGACGGACAGACCTGCTACAGCCGTCAGGTATGCTGTGACAGACCTGCTGCAGCCGTCAAAAAATAATTCGTCTTATAGGACAGACCGGTTGAAACAGGCATGTTTCCTAGTAAATACTCGTTAAAGACACTTTTAGTGTCCCACGAAACATAAACGTCATGTTGATTGCATATGAATTAGGCATCTTACACCAAGTAATGCAGTTGGGTTTATAAACGGCGGTGTGGTGTCGTGTGCATTGTTTATGTATGAATAAAAGAAACTATAGAACGACTGCGAAACGTGTAGTTATCTTGAGATTGATTTCGTTTGAATAGATATTTGAGAGTAAAAGAAGTGATAAATGTCCAAAGTATTTTTTGTTGGAATTTGCAATGGATTCAAATGAAGAAAAACGTTTAATGCAACTTTTTGAAGAAATAGACAGTGATGAGTGTGACCACTATAATAATATGTCGTCTGATTTGGAAGCAAATAACTCCTATCGCCCTCAAGAAGATGAAATAGATTCTTCTGGCAGTAATATTGAACCAGAGGTGAGTTTCAGGAAAATTTTTTTTTGAGTTTATTTTTTTATTCGGGCTTTCAGGTTCGAGAAATTCCTAATTTGCGAGATAACGTTTCTGCGCAAGTTAGTCAAGAATCAGACTCCGAAGAAAATGTTTCTGTAGTACTGGATTCAGACGCAGACGTAGTGGATGAAGAACGAGACAATGAACAAACTGATGAAACTGATGCATGGAACAGTGATACTGCAAGTATAAACGACTTCCTATTTGATCATACACAAATAGGAGTCAAGTTATATGGTGATTTGAATTCGTCGCCATATGAAATATTCAATCAACTATGGAATAACGATATAATGGAGTTATTGGTGAATTCCACAAATAATTATGGAAAGTCCCTAACTAGCTAAGCACGCCCTAAAACCAGAAATTCAAGAAGTTCCTCTTTCAAAGAGACAACTCGGGATGAAATGCAGAAGTTTATTGGTCTATGTTTATTGCAGGGTCAGATCAAAGTCCAGAATATTAGAAAACTTTTTAGTTTGGACCCGTTGAATTACCATCCAATATTTTCCTCGATGATGACTGGAAGGCGTTTTGAACAATTGTTACGGTGTTTTTCTGTGTACGGTGGAGCCGAAAATCCTGACGCCAATGATCGACTTCAAAAGATTAGAAGCTTACTGAATATATGTCTTAGAAATTTTCAAGACGTTTATACTCCAGCTAAAGAGTTATCTCTGGATGAGTCTTTACTACTATTCCGTGGACGGCTTTCATTCCGAACCTACATGAAGAATAAAAAAACAAAGTACGGGATCAAATTCTATGAACTTTGTTCTTATGACGGATATGTGTTGAATCTAGATATTTATAAAGGTCAGGGAGAAAACGGGCCAGATAATAATATGACAATTTTGGAACGTGTTGTTATGAAACTAATGCAACCATATGTAAATAAGGGATACCACCTATTCATGGATAATTACTATAACAGTATCACACTTGCCAATAGATTGTTGCAGAATCAGACACATGTAACAGGTACCCTTCGCTCTAATAGACGAGGAAACCCAAAAGTAGTTGTGAATAAACGTCTTCGAAAAGGAGACCACATCTGGAAACGTCAAGGAAAGATTTACGTTTCGAAGTGGAAGGACAAGAGAGATGTTCTTTGCTTAACAACTGCTCATCATCCTACTTTAGCTGAGGCCAGAAATCGTTACAATCAAATAACGTAGAAAACCAGTGGAAATTATTGAATTTATGTCTGGGATCGATCGCTCCGACCAAATGATATCCTATTATTCGTGTCCTAGAAAAACAATTTACTGGTATAAAAAAGTTATTTTTCACTTATTGGATATAACAGTTTGGAATTCCTATTTCTTGTACAGAAAAGTGACACAAAACACAAAAATAAAGAGATATATACAATACAGAGAAGCTCTTATTAGATCGTTGGTAGGTATTGATAACAACCTGAAGGATGGCCGCTTTCTTGTCAAGTTGAATCCAATACACCAACCTACTGGTCCAAGACCTCAATCTGCTACTTGTGCACCATCCCAACACTTTCAAGAACTTATACCAAGGCCAGACAACTATAGTAGAAAGTTTTATTACCTACGATGTAAACAGTGTTCAAAAGAGAAAAAGAGGACAGAAACCCGTTGAAGATGTAAGACATGCCAAGACACTCCACCCCTTTGCGCTGGACCGTGTTTTGAAAGGTGGCATAAAGAAAACAACTGATTTCTTCTGTTCAATAGTTATTTTATAATGTTCTGAATTCATAATAAAACTATTTCATGTGAAATTACGTCGACCGGTTGTAGCCGTCTTGTCCCATCAGACATAATTTTTCTGCCTGGTGGGACAGAGACGGTTCCTACCGTCATTATTTTATTTGGCTTATATCATCGATAATAAGCCGATTAATCACCTCTGAAAATAATAGTTGTACATATTCTACAATACAGTATATTTTCCAATGCGTTGTTTTGGTCAGAATGTAATCAATGTGTTAAATGGGTTAAATGGTTCATATATGATTTTTGTAAATTTGCAAACTTTAATCTTAGCTTTTCAATAGCTCCTTTTCCATCGCCTACATTAAAACCTTCATTCATTTTTTTTGCAATTTGGGACCATAGCTGGTTTTTAACTGTTTTTTTATCGTCAAAATGTTCTGAAAATGTTTGCCTCAATTTTAAAAAGAAATCAGTTGCTTGGTGATCTGTTTCTGTTGTTTGTAGTCCAAACAACACCTAAAAATTATTACTAATTTTTACTCTTAAATTGTATATTATGGAAATTTACTAACGTTTTTGTTTTTTAAAAAAATGATTTTTTGCATGAAAATAAAAGTATTTTCTTTTTACTTACTTTCATTAGGTGTCTTAAACTGTTCCAGAAAAGTTCTTGCTTCGTTAGGGTCTAGAAAAGGTTTTATATTAATAAAATAAGCACATTTGAAATAATTAGATTATTAATACCATTTAATAGTATTTGAGCCTGTTCTAGAGGCACAACTACAAAAATATCTTCTACTCCGTTGTTCAAGCATAACTCGACGTTTTCTGCCTCTGTCTCCATTGTTTGGATATACAAATTTATAAATTATAAAAGTTTGTTTATAACCCTTATCAGAATTGTCTCTAACCTTATACACAACAAAACTGTGGTCATGTACTATCTGTCAATGTAAACCGCTTCTAACACAGGTGCCGTATTTTCGAGTCATTCGAAGTCGTCCGCGTGCGAACTTTTGACATAACTTCGAACGAAATTGCATAAAACCTATTTTCGAGCAATCGAAGTGGGTTCGTGTGTGGACTTTTTCCATCGAAGCTAATCGAGTGGGTAGGGACTACTCGAACTTGATAATCGTGAACGAACTTTTATTGTGAGTGTGCGCAAAGCTTATATTTTGGTTTTGAATTGACATTTATCATTTTTATGTTGAGGTTATATTAGATGTTACATGGAGATGTTTTTATAAACTTGCTCTTAAAAAGTTTGTAATAAAGATTATTTTAGGTGAAAGTATTGTTTAAAAAATGGACGAAATTGTTAATTTGGCTGGGATCGAAGCTTTAGAGGAAGCTGAAATTCTTGAGGAACATGATGGTCGTGCTTACAATCAAAATATAGATCCATTTGATAGACTTTCAGAAAAAAAATTTATAAAAAATATATAGATTGGACAAGGCAACAGCTGAATACGTGATTGCTTTAGTTTCCCCGTATATAGAAGAGCAAACACGACGTTCTGCTTTAAGCATAAGGAACAAAGTTACCTATAGTTTTAATATGAAAGATGTATTAATAATTTAAATTTATAGTTGTTAACCACATTAAGGTTTATGGCAAGTGGAAGTTACCAAATAGATATAGGCAATAGCATTTATTCCTCCATAAGCCAAGCTTCTGTGAGTAACGCCATTTCAGAAGTAACAGGTGCAATGAACAGGCCTGAAATTTTTAAACAAATTGTTAAATTTCCAAATAACATCAATGAGTTAACAAGATTACGAACTGAGTAAGAAAATTTCTTTTGGAATATGCAATATCTGAATAAATTATTTTTAGATTTTATAATAATTATGGGTTTCCTGGGGTAGGATGTATCGACTGCACTTATGTAGCTATTGTGCCCCCTAATGCAAATCATGCCCTTTTTGCAGAACATTTATATGTCAATAGAAAGGGTTATCATTCAATTAATGTACAATTAGTAAGTTTAAATAAAATTGTGATTATAAAACAAACTTTTCATAGATAAAATGTATATAAACATTAGAATAGTTGTTTAAATTTAAAACATATTTAATAACCAATCCAAAGCGCAGAATGCATAATTTATTTTAGATCTGTGATGTAAACTTAAAAGTTTTGAATGTTTCTGCACGTTATCCAGGGAGTACCCATGATGCATTTATATTTAATAGTTCTAACATTTCTACATGTTTGGAAAACTTTTATAGAAATAGACCTAGTTTATTCAATCTGTTAGGTAAGTTGTGGAAACTAGTCTTATTTCAAATAATTACCTTAACATATAATTCATAGGCGACTCTGGATATCCACTAAGACCATGGATTATGATCCCTATTAATCAGGCTGTACCAAACTCTCCTGAAGACAATTACAATATTGCACAAAGAAGAGTACGTTCAATTATTGAGAGGTGTAATGGTGTTTTAAAGATGAGATTTAGATGTCTTTTAAAACATCGAGTACTACATTATACTCCAGAAAAGGCATCAAAAATAATAAATTCATGCATAATGTTACATAATTTATGTTTGGATAATAATGTTCCTCTTATACCCTTAAATGATGAGGAAAATCTTGATGATATTGATTTTGGTATGTATGAAGATTTAGAACCTGCCATTAACATACAAAACAATGTGCAAAAAGATTTGTTAAGAGCCAGGCAAATGAGGCAAACAATTGTTGCCAATTATTTTGCTTGATTTTTGTTATTATTTTACCTAATATTGTCTGTAAATGATTAAAATAGCTATAAAATAAAGATGTTTTTAAAGTGATATAGGACAGAATTTAAAATTATTTTTATTGAAAATGTTTTATTTAATCAAAAAATCTATAAATAAATAATAAAAAATAAAATAATATTCTAAATAGGAACCAAGTGTACATTGTACTTCAAAATCACAATTTGTATAATTAAAAAATAAACACTTTAATATCAAAACAAAAAATCCTCTTATAATAAAAATCAAAAAGTAAAGTTTTAAAATAAAACTTTATATTCATACACATTTTTATGTCTTACATAATCCTATTGCTACATTTATCTAAAATAATTTTCAAACTATTATTTATTTAATCAAAAAATCTATAAATAAATAATAAAAAATAAAATAATATTCTAAATAGGAACCAAGTGTACATTGTACTTCAAAATCACAATTTGTATAATTAAAAAATAAACACTTTAATATCAAAACAAAAAATCCTCATAATAAAAATCAAAAAGTAAAGTTTTAAAATGAAACTTTATATTCATACACATTTTTATGTGTTACATAATCCTATTGCTACATTTATCTGAAATAATTTTCAAACTATTAGCAATTGATACTTCATATTGTAATTTTTGTTGTTTGATTTCTAATGCTTTTTCCAAATAATGTTTTTTTTTAAATAGTTCGATTTTGTTTCATAATACAATTGTTTCATGGAAATTTTTTTCTCCATTTGAGTGCTCAGTTTTTGTGTAGCAATAAAAGTATTCTCTAATCTTCTTGGTCTTACAGGTTTCCTTTTGTTGACAGTAGTAGGTGGTGGTCGTGTTTGCACATATGTGTGCTCCAGTTCAATTCTATCAGAAGAACCTGATTGAGGTACAAAATTGAAATCTTCAATATTTTCTTCTACTTCCACATCATTATTTGATCCATTTCAAAACTGATTGGTTCTACCAATGATTCATTAACATTTGGATGACCTTATACAGCAACAGTTCCAATTAAATTGAGTATTCGTTCTTCATTTTCATCTAGAACAACATCTAAAGATGGACCTCCACCAGTCGAATTCCTGCTTTTATTTATCATTGCAGATTTTTTTTTAGTGTGGGATCTTATATCTTGCCATGTCGTAAATATAAAAATAATCACTTGATACAGTTCTAAATGAAATCTCTTTTTTTAAATTCAAATTAATGGTATCTTTGCCATCGTTTATCCCCAAAAATAGCTACAAATTTTGGACCTATACACAAAATAAGCATGGGACTTCTCACAATTTTTTGGTCCTAACAGCCGACAATATTTCATAATCATATAGTGGGACGAGAAATGTACTCTTGTAGGTCCCTATCAATTTGACTATGGGCCCATAAGCTTTACTATATTATGGTAGCTACGCCAATGGCATAAATAAATGATATTTAACTGAATTATTAAATTACATTACCTTTCTCCATTGCTTCCAGTTTTTTCTTGCACCCGGCATTGAATTTAGTGAATTTGTTAATTGTTCCCACAAATCCTGAGCTTTTTTAAACGTAAAATTCTTATTGAACTTCCCACTCTTTAATTCAGGATGCTCTTCGATAAAAGCGATGAGGTGCTCTCTTTGAAATGAACGTAACTGTGCGCTTTGCTTATTTTCCATTTTATTTTATCAATTAATACTTTTTGTTTAGTTTAGGCGTTGAATGACAATCGACGGTTTAGGTTAGATTTTTAAAAATTATGTCAGGGTTTTTAAAACCTAATAGTTGGTGTTGAAGAATTTACAACGTTGCCAAGTAGAACCAGTCGAACTTTCACATCGCATACGAATTCTACTTCGACGCCATCTCGAAAATACGATCAAGTTATCCATCGAACTTTGTCAATCGAAGTTAACAGCATGCGCACAAGTTCGAGTGAGCTCAAAAATACGGCTCCAGGACTTGACCGGTGTTACTCGATCAGTTCCCGTTTTTTAAAAGTAATGACGTTTTATATACGTCATCACTACTTCCCCTCTAACCGTTTATCACGCATTTACTGAACAGTTGTACAACAGTTGTGTTCTCTCAACGCACCCATTGATATTAATGTTAGTGCCTACAATTCAAACGAAGCTCCCGATTTCTCGATTCCCGACGGCCGATCAATCATGTTTGTTTTCAGTCCGACGCGTTCGTAGTTGGTGAAGGAACTAAAAAGTTAAGTTGAACATTTTAAAAATTGTTTAAAAATTACGGAAAAAATAGACAGGGAGTTGTTAATACAACTTGTTAGAGATGAAACTCGTATGTGGGACTAGAGGGTGAAAGCTTACCACAACCGTGATGTAAAATGTGAGCTATGGAAATCAATTAGAACGAAATTTCAAATTTTAGGCAAATAATTTGTTTGAGACTTCGTTTAATAATTATTAGGTAGGTATAGGTGTAGTAGTGAGCAAGTATGTTTGTTTTTATTTTTATCTAATTTATTATAAATGCTGTAATGTTAATAAATAATAATATAAACCAATATAAACCAATATTATTCAACGTATAAAAATTCGATGACATAATGTACCTAAATTATGAAATTTAAATAAATTTAAGAGCAAAAATAAAAAAAATTAGGTATTTATTAACCCGTAACTACAGACATGCGGTCAATTTGACCCCTTGAGCTGTCTGAATACTCGATTTCTACCCCCACTTCCTACTCACGGAGCCACACGGTTCAGTACCTTCCTGTCTTTCAGTGTTAAAGCCAGGGCATGTTCACTTTTTACTTTTGACTAAAACCACCTAAGCGCTGTTGTCCCGCAGTTGGCAATACATTATATTTTATTGTTAGTAAAATGTACTGTTATCGATCATAGACCGTCATCAACCCATGGTACATCAAGAAAATTTGATGTACCATGCCGTCAACCTAACTTCTATTTTCATTTGATTTTAAAAGTTTGGAAATTCGTTATTTTGTGCTTTCGACTTTATCATTTTTATAATGGTATTTACGTGTTGTGTAAAAAATTGTTGTTTTAAGAACACTGAAAAGCGAATGCATGCTTTTCCTAAAGATATTGAGGTAAGTTAAAATGTATAATTTTTTTTTCCTGAAGATCTCAAAATTAGCACTGATGAAGCATATATCATATACTTATGTTAATAGTAATTTCCTTAAAATTTATAACTTATTTTTTGTTAGCTCGTCAATACGTGGATGAATAACGTTAACCATGAATATTTACTCATCCAGGCTCAAGATAAAGTTATTAGAAATTATAGAGATTGTGATGTCCACTTTTCCTAGGATTGTAAATTCCAAACCATAAATAAGTCAATGTATATATATACTACAATTCCTTTTTGAGGATATTATAATAATTGTGTTTGTTTTGTGAGATAAATGGTTGTTAATAAAGAATAAAAATATACATATTTTTGGTAATAGGCATAGAGTGACTTTACTTTATTTTTGTTGTTTTAGGGCCGGTTTATTCACCTTTCAGTAAAGTGTTCAGTAGCGTTACTGAGAAGATTGTCGTCCGTAACTGTTTATTCATCTCCTAGTAACGCCAATTTTTCAGTAAATAAAAGCTACTGAAGACTTTAACTTACAGATCGATTGGACCTGTCATTAAGGAGGAGATTCTAACCTAAAATTGTTTTTCACGTGTTTTGTGTTTTTACTTATTTTTTTTTAAATGGATGTTATTGACGAAATAAATCTTTTTCTTGACCATATTAACGATCGCCGACCTTATAATAGCCAAAACAGATTTCACCAATGGGACAATTTAAACTTGGGATAATTTCGTTTAACAAAAAAATCGGTTCCACAAACTTTAGCCTTCATAGAAGAAATACTTTTACACCAATCTGAAAGGTATTTTATTGTAAACTATGTTAGAAAACCATTTTGGAAATAATGACATTTTTTAGAAACAATCCGATTCCGTCACTGCAACAGCTTTTGTTAACCCTCAGATTTAACTAAAAACTTCTAATAATCTTTTAAAGTGTCGAAAAAACCAAACAAGATACACAGCTGATGCAGAGTAAAATGTCATCTGTCAAAAATAACTATAGAACTCATTGGGTGAGTTCGGTTTGGATTCTCCGAGCGCACTTGATTTTCCCCAACGCGTTTGTTTTAGCACTCGGAGCCTTCCCTATTCCGTTCGGGTTGCCACAGAGAGTGTTCTCCGAGCGCACTCGCCTTTCCCCGAGGTGGCTGATGGAGACCGCGGAGAATTCTGTCAAGTGTCAAATCACAAATGTCAGATGTTTTTATTTGAGTTAAAAATATTAATGTTTTTAAGTAAATATATTTTGAGTTTTTACTAGACAAATTTTCACTTGTTTTTATTATTAATAATGGAGTATGCGGACGGTAATTCATTGGCAAATTGTGGAGAGTGTAGCAGAAGTGGACCGTTGCTGGAAATTCAAGAGCATTTTCTTGCGGAACATTTGCTCATCAAGTGAGATTAATGATGCAACTCATATGTTGGATAAAACGAATAATGCAAGCCCTAGTGGAACAAATGAAAGCTCTAAGACAAGCGAAATAGGTAAGCTAAAAAAATTTATTTCCTATAAGATTTATTCAAGGGAGCGTTAATAATTACTTCAACAGCATTCCGATTAACTTACACCCAATCCACACTAATATAATCTTTATTACAGGAAATAGTGACAACACTCATTGGAAAGATGAACATGTTCTACTCCTAATAAGAATGGTGGAAAAACATGACAAAGAGTTCACCAGTGGGTTAAAAAAATAGCAATAGAAATGACAAAAATCACTTCAAAACATATGACCAGGGCTGCTATTTTTAAACTCATGCGAATAAACTCGCATACCCAAATCGTATACGTATTTTTTCCGAGCGAGATTACAATTTGGTATTTTGGAACGTAGACGGAATGAAAAATCGTCTAATCGTATGGTACGATATGGCAACACGTCCTGAGTGCACAGTTTGCTCATTTAGTTTGTGTTTTGTGCATAAAAGTCACATGTCACATAATCTGTCGAAGACGAGAAACTTAGGTAGGTTGTAATTTATCTTGAAACTTTGATTGCTTATTGCCTTTTATTATTTTTAATCACATTTAGTATGTCGAAAAAACATATGACAAAAGAACAAAAAAATATTATGTTAGAATTTTTCGAAGATCACCCAGAATTACAGAGTGGAAAATTTAATAGTCACTTTACATTTAAAAATGCCCAATCGCTGTGGATGAGCTTAGCAGACTTATTAAACGCAGCACCAAGAGCTAGAAAAGATTGGAAGCAATGGAGAAAAGTAAGTTTTTAAGTCTTCATTTTTTCCAAAGAGCCAAGTTTATATTTATTTTTGAACTTAATTCTTTGCATTGGTATTAGAGAATTTTCAAGCTAATCGAATAACATAAAATAACTTTGTAAAATTATTCTTTTACATACATTTGATTTGTTTTATAGCTTGTAGAATAAGTCATATAACTGAATAATAAAATAAATTAGAATTCAATTATGTTAGCCTAAAGGAAAACACCGCTGATAGTAGGTTGTTGATACCAATGATATAAGATATTAATAAAAACTAGCCGAAATGATGAAGTCTGTTTTTATTATATTCTATTTGACTTACATATTTGCTTTACTTATTAGGTTTCAAAAAACAGAATATTTATTTTCATTGAGTTTTTTTTTGTAGACCTGGCAAGACTTCAAAGGCTCCACCAAACGAAAAAACTCCTTACTGAATAGGGAGATGCAGCTGACTGGTGGAGGACCCCCAACGAATCCACCTTTAACAGATGAGGAGGAAGCAGTTATTGAACTAATAGGAGTGGCTGCTACAGAAGGACATCCAAATATTCTGGAGTCAGATGCAACTGTTGCTATAAATGAAAATATTATAATCGAGGTTCAAGAAACAGAGAAAGAAAATACCCCTTCTATACAGGAACTAAAACAAAAAACTACCAAAAAAAAAGTTCTTTCAGACCCAGCGACTGGATAACACTGTTCGGGCAACTGAAAAATTGGCATCACAAAACCAATTAAAAATAGAAATGAGAGAAAAATATTGGAACAAAAAAATTAAATTGTTAGAGAAGGATGTAGAGGCAAAAACTCGAATTGCAGTTGCATTAGAAGCAATAGAAAAAAAAATGCACTGATTTTTTTAAGTTTGTGTAATTGTTTTTAAGTTTAAGTTTGTTTGATTGTTTTTAAGTTTAAGTTTGTTTAATTGTTTTTAAGTTTAAGTTTGTTTGATTGTTTTTAAGTTTAAGTTTGTTGTTGTTGTTGTTTGACAGTTTAAGTTCATAAGAGCATGTTCCACAGATGTAAGGTTTTTGAGATACAGGGTGTTAGAATGGAAATTTTATTAATTATATCAAAATATTTACCAAATTGTTATTTCTCATGTATAAAAACTCTCGGTTACCCAATTTTATCCAAATATTTTGTTTTTCACGTTTTTTAAAATAATTAAAAATAAGATTTCTATTTCCACGCCCTGTATCTCCAAAACCAAACATCTGGGGACCAATATTTATGTAAAAGTGTTGTCTTTGTTTAAACTTTGTGTATTTTTTCCAGGCGTATTAAATGCCATTTTTAAAGACTCTGTTTATTATTTTGAGTTCAATAAAAATCCTTTTTAAAACTAGCAGAAGATTTTATAAAAATACATTTTTCTTTGTACCTTAGGGTACTCTATCTGGGGAACACTGTATATCAAACTTTGCCAACTTTATTAATCTGATTAATCAGTTAATTTTTTACTTAACATAGGATAAAATGTTTATTTATTATATTACAATGTTTTTTAGGGCATATTATCTTTCTCAGAATATTTATTATTAGAGGATTTGACAAAATGGACTGGGATTAATGTGAAAATATAATATTTTTATTTAAATAATATGTTTTACATGCCAAAATACATAAGCAAAAAATTAAAATATAATTTTTTAAAAGTTCACGTGTAATGGTTTTGAATGATTTGCTGTTGCAATCTTCTACCTGCAATCAATTCAGTATTCACCCTATTGCCAATGTATGCTTCATTAGGAATTTTAACAGCATACATCCCATAATCAATATCAATATTTTGATCTTCTTCATCATCCCCAAATTCAATAGGAGGCAAATTATTGTTAATGCACATATTATGTAGCACCGCACAACTATTTATTATTTTTGAACACCTGGGAGGTGAATAATGTAGTACTCTATGTTTCAGTAAACAACGAAATCTTAATTTTAAGATTCCATTAGTTCTCTCAATTAAGGAACGTGTACTACGATGTGCTATATTAAACCTATCTTCAGCTGTCCCCGGTATAGAATTTGGGAATGGTGTTTGGATCCATGGTCGTAGGGGATATCCTGAATCTCCTAAAATGTTATTCAGCTAATAAAACATGTTCACTTACCCAAAAAGTAGTATGCATGTTCATTATTAAAAAGATTTCTCATATATGGGTAGGCCTTACTGTTGCTCCATATATAACTGTCATGAGAACTTCCAGGGAATCTAGCACATACATTTGTAATTTTCATATCCGAGTCACATATCTGTAATTGATATGAACGTTAAATAATGAATAGACTACTGTATTTTATGCAGTAAGCAAATTAAAAGTATATCTAACCAATTGTACATTGATAGAATGGTATCGTTTCCGGTTAACATATACAGACTCAGGGTAAATAGGATCATTCCTCGGAGGGGGGGTATATGGCTACATGAGTACAATCTAGGCAACCCAGTACTCCTGGAAAGTTGTGCTTTTCAAAAAATCTAAAATAGTAAACAATTTCTGATATACAAAATATGAAGAAAATCTGAATAACGAATATATCATATTTCCTTACTTATTTCTAGTTGACCGACATTCCTCTACATTTCTGGGTAAGTATATATATATTGGTTTAAAATATTTGGAATGTTTAAGGCATCAGTAACTTCAGTGATTGCTCTACTCACAGCATACTGGCTAATGGCATGATTAACATTCCTTCCAATATCATTTTGATAACTTCCGGAAGCAAAGAAACGCAATGCTGTCAATATCTGAAAAAAAGTTCCTCAAAAGGGTCAGTCCACATCAGCCGATGTCGCACTGGCCTGTTAGCCAAAATTTCGGCTTGCTCTAAGGCTTCTAGAGCAGCTAAATTAATTAAATCATTTACAGCCATATGGTAGGTAAATAAAAACTTTACAAAGATTCACTTATTTCTAGGTACCCGTTCAGTCTCCGTGATAAAAACAAATAAAAACAATGTCAAATGTCACAATTCCGCATACCAAATTTATTTTCGGTTGGTTTGGACCATGCGATGTAAATCGGATAAAATTAATCGCATACGAAAAAAAAGTCATTCGAAAATTTAGTTTGAAAATACGGTTTTGTTAATTTCGTTCGATTTTCAATCAATTTCGCATACGATTTTGATTCGCATGAGTTTGAAAATAGCAGCCCTGGGAGCAATTAGATTCAAAATGGAAAGGTTGTAACGATCCGCGCAGATCGATCAAGCGACGTCGCCCTACCACTCAATCCCACCTAACCGAAGACCGGTAGAGATGGTACGACTGGTGGGAGCGGTGGGGCTCTCCGGCTTAAAAGCGACGAACCGACACAAATCAAGCAGAGTTGTCTGGGGAGCTGACCTGGAACCAACTCTCCTAGAAGCTCGGGTGTTGACCGACCTTCTGCCTTCCTGCGACCGAGAGTGCTGATCTCGGTTGTGCCCTTTACCCCGTCGAAGGTGTTGACTTCGACGACGTCCCCGTTTCCCGCAACCAAGAGTGTTGATCTTGGTGGCAACCTCTCGCCGTCGAAGGTGTTGACTTCGACGCCGTCCCCGTTTCCCGCGACCAAGAGCGTTGATCTTGGTGGCAACCTCTCGTCGTCGAAGGTGTTGACTTCGGCGACTTCCCCGTGGCCGGATCCTGAAAACACTCGCCGAGCGAAGTGCTGATTTGCAAGGCGTTGTTAAGGACCGACCGCTAGCCCGTCGATCGGGGGAGTTGACCTCGATCGAGTTCCATTCAATTTCATTTTTATTTTGCCGAAGTGTTTATTTTTGGGATTTACGTTTCTTATTTTTGTTTGTTTGTTTATACAGGGTCAGGCGACCAAAGCGAGCGCTCCTGGGGAGGATCGCAACCGGGCGACGGACGCCGATCGGACGTAGAAGTTTATATTTTATTTTTTTCTTTGTATATATATTTTATAGGAATAAACATTTTTATTTTTTTAATTACGTGGTTATTATTTCCTTGAATCTGGTAGCACGCAAAACACAAGGTTACAAATTGGCGCCCGAGTAAAAATAACCCTATCATGCCGGAGAACGATCGTGCTACCAACACCGATTCAGGAAATAAGACGGGTATCTCCTGGATATACAATTTATCCAAAGAAGAACTGCAACAAGAACTCCAGAGTTGCGGTATCAGCGACCAAGGGACAGTCGACGAGTTAAGACACCGGCTAAAGACTTTTATCAAAAACAACGCCCCAAAGACGGGACCCATACCAAAAAAGTACCCGCCGGCACCCAGAGAGATGGAGCTCAACGAGGGGACTACATTAAGACAATCGACGGAGTCATTGGGTGTCGCCCATCAGTCTCAGGCAGACATCCTCAACCAGGTCAGGAAATGGAACACCCACTTCAACGACAAACATAATGACGCTGTCTCATTCATGGAACGGATCACCGAATTAAGCTCCGCATACGAAATCTCAACCGACAACTTGCTGAAGGCACTTCCAGAAATGCTCGGCGATACGGCTCTACTGTGGTACAGAAACAACCACAATAAATGGCACAATTGGAACGAATTTGCAGAAAGTTTTAAGAAAAGCTTCTTCCCCAGACAGTACATCCTACAATTGGAAGAGCAAATTCGAAACAGAAAACAGAAAATCAACGAATCCGCCAGCGCGTACATCACCGATATACAGACGTTGATCCGGCGAGAAGGAACAATGTCGGAACAACAGGAATTAGAAAGAATATACCGAAATATGCGGGCTGAATATAAAATGTACGTGCGCCGTCAAGACTTCAACACATTAGCAGAGTTACAAGATTTAGCCCAAGAATTCGAGATAATAGAAGACGAAAAGCGCCAGTCAACCAAAACACGCTGAGAACCAACTACAGCATGCCGTTCGACTCCAGAAACACATGCTTCAGATGCAAAACTCCTGGACACTTCCGGAAAGACTGCAGAAACCCCGTCAAGAAGTTTTGCTCCAGATGCGGAAAAGACGGAGTTTGGAGCACAGACTGTTGCGTAAAACAGGGAAACGCCAGAACGGCTGGGGCCAGGAGGGGTCTCCCCAGCCAGTAACCGTAACCCCGTACCAGAACCTAGCAAACTCCGCGGACAAAACATTCGAAGATAACCGAATTTTTCTCACGCTGAAAATAGGACAATTACAATTCCGAGCATTAATAGACACCGGGACTAACACGAGCTACGTTGGGACAAAAATAGCAGACATCTTCGAAAAATCACTGCAACCCCATTCCGGCACAATTCGAGTTGCAAATGGTTCCATCGTCGAAATCTCTCATAAATTCACAACCGACTGCGAAATCGGAAATTCACGCCACACAGAAACATTTATAGTAATGCCAGGCTTATCAGAAGATGTAATCCTAGGAGTCAATTTCTTAAGAAGAAATAACATAACATTACAATTTGGAATAACATCGACCATCCTAGACGACTGTAGTGTAGCAGCACCTACACGCGAAGAGAACGACTTAAATAAATTCCTGCAGACAGAACTAGAAAAATTCAATTACGTAAAAGGCCCTACAGACCTAATAGAACATGAAATAAAGTTAAAGAAACCCTGCAACCCGGTGAAACAACCATATAGACGCCACAACCCCGTTATGTTGGACATCATTAACGAAGAAGTCGACAAAATGCTAGAAGAAGGAACCATCGAACCGTCAAAAAGCGGCTGGAGTTCACCGATCGTCCTGGTAAAGAAAAAAGACGGTACTTACAGATTCTGCATCGATTTCAGGAAAGTTAATGATCTGACCGAAAAAGACGCATATCCGCTGCCCAGGATGTCCGAAATCTTGGACAGATTAAAAGAAGCAAACTACATTTCAACGCTGGATCTAAAACAAGGTTATCTTCAAGTCCCTTTGAAAGAATCCAGTAGAAATATAACAGCTTTTAGCGTTCCAGGGAAAGGACATTACCACTTTAAAACAACGCCGTTCGGCCTACACTCAGCAGGTGCAACTTTCCAGAGACTACTAGATAAAGTAATTCCCCCGAACTAGACTTCGCGTTCGCCTATTTAGACGACATTGTGGTGATATCAAAAACAAGGAACGAACATTTTCGTCACCTCCGAGATGTCTTTAGACGCCTTAGAAACGCCAACCTCCTCCTAAACATCGAGAAATGCAATTTCTGTCAACCTGAACTCAAATACTTAGGACATGTAGTAGGTAAAGAAGGCATCAAAACAGATCCAGACAAAACGAGTGCAATAACAGAGCTCCCAGCACCCAAAACCGTACGCCAGCTTCGCCGCTTCCTTGGAATAACGTCTTGGTATAGACGATTCATCGAAAATTACTCCACCATCGCAGCTCCACTGAATACACTCCTGAAAAAACGAATAAGATGGAAATGGACCGAAAAGCAGGAAAATGCATTTAGACACCTGAAAGAATCACTCACGTCAGCACCAGTATTATCCTGTCCTGATTTCTTACAGCCATTCTACCTGCAAACCGATGCATCAAACTGCGGACTAGGAGTAGCACTAACTCAGAAACACGACGGAAAAGACAGAGTGATCGCTTACGCAAGCAGAAGCCTATCACCGGCGGAGGTCAAATATTCGACAACAGAAAAGGAATGCCTATCAATCGTATACGGAATCCAACAGATGAGACCGTATTTGGAAGGTTACAGTTTCAAAGTAATTACAGACCATCAATCGCTAAAATGGTTGCGAAATATCAAGAACCCATCCGGAAGGCTAGCAAGATGGAGTTTAGAACTGCAACAATACGACTTTGAAATAATATATAGAAAAGGCGTCCTAAATAAGGTAGCAGACGCATTATCCCGTCAACCACAGGAATACACCGGACACGAAGAGGAATTGTTAGCTGCGGTAGAAGGTACCTGTGGATGGTACGACAAGCTCTTCTCAGAAGTCTCTCGAAACCCCGATAAATTTCCAGACTTCCAGATAACGGACGGAAAACTCTTCAAACATATTTGGAGCAGCCGTAATCTAGCCGACCCGGAGTTCAATAATCCGTGGAAGCGATGTGTCCCTGAACCAATGCGTAGTCAGGTGCTTCAAGACAATCACGACTCCCATACATCCGGTCACCTAGGCATCGCTAAAACAATATGCCGGATAGCCCAAAGATACTACTGGCCAAAGATGTTCAAACAAATCGCCGATTACGTCCGGAATTGCGACAAATGTCTTCAGTTTAAGCCTTCCCAACTTCAA
Source organism: Ophraella communa (assembly GCA_035357415.1). Taxonomy (NCBI): domain Eukaryota; kingdom Metazoa; phylum Arthropoda; class Insecta; order Coleoptera; family Chrysomelidae; genus Ophraella; species Ophraella communa. Next base: position 24,292,112 of record CM068990.1, on the reverse strand, counting down.
CCAGCTGGAAAGATGCAACCCCCCACTATAGAAAGACCTTGGCACACTATCTCAATAGATTTAATGGGACCTTTGGTTGTCGTGCAAGACCGATTCACGAAATGGGTAATCGCTAATCCGATAAAGAAATCATCCGTAACCCCGATCATCGAAACTCTACGCTCGAAAGTATTTCTACAATTTGGCATCCCGAAGAAGATAATGTCAGACAATGGCACGCAATTCACGAGCACCACTTTTAAAAAGTTCCTGGAATCGTACAACGTCGAACATTTCCTAACCCCGCCTTACACACCACAATGCAACCCAGTGGAACGTGCGAATAAAGTCCTGAAATCGATGATAGCTACGTACGTTGAAAACGACCACAGAAGGTGGGACGTATACATCCCGGAGTTCTGTTACGCCATCAACTCAGCCAAACACGATTCGACAGGATTTTCAACGGCTTTACTGAATTTCGGACGCGAACTAGTCAGCGAGGACGTCCCGCAGGTCGCTTCCAAAAACAGTTTCGCCGACAAAATGAAAGAAATCGATTCACTAAGGGATTTGGCTAGGACTCACCTAGAACATGCCTCTGACAACCAAAGAAAGTTCTACGATCTCAGAAGGAGAGACTGGACTCCACACGTCGGCAACAAAGTAATGAAAAGAAATCACCAACTGTCTTCCGCTGCGAACGCTTTTGCAGGCAAACTAGCTCCAAAATACACAGGACCATACGAGGTGACATCGATATTATCACCGGTAATGGTGAGAGTAAAGAAAGAAGGTAGCAGAAAAACCGAAACAGCGCATGTCAAAGACCTAAAGCCGTGCGCCGGAGAGAGGGAAATCAACAATCAGTAATAGGTAGGAAGGGATATATCCTAACGCCCCACTCTTCGAAATAGATATAAATTCAAGGATTTAACGAAGCCAAAATCAGTCTACCGAGATGTCCGACGTCGACCAGATCATGGAGGAAGTATTAGACATTCCAGTGGTGATGAGCCCGTTGGGAACACCGTCGCCGCCGCGAGCCACAGCATCCGCCAGACCGTTACCCATCACCCCAGGGAAGGAAGCTGAAAGAATCATCCGAAGGTTCAAGGAGCTGTTCGGATCATCGCCAGAGGGCCCAGCTAATAGCACGCCGACAGGACCAACAAGCCAAACTATGTCCACCCCCGAACGACCCGAGGAGCCATGCAGGGAGTCCGACCTCCAGTGCCTCGTCCCCCGCAACCTGGTGGAGAAAGGGACGCGAAAGTACCGGCTGAGATGCAACAACGGCAGGGTCATTAAAATCAAGGTGGCGGCCGTAGAAGGAATTACTCGCCTATAGTGGTAAGATATACAAAAAAATGCATGCTATCATTTTTTTTGCGACGTGAGGGGGGTGTAACGATCCGCGCAGATCGATCAAGCGACGTCGCCCTACCACTCAATCCCACCTAACCGAAGACCGGTAGAGATGGTACGACTGGTGGGAGCGGTGGGGCTCTCCGGCTTAAAAGCGACGAACCGACACAAATCAAGCAGAGTTGTCTGGGGAGCTGACCTGGAACCAACTCTCCTAGAAGCTCGGGTGTTGACCGACCTTCTGCCTTCCTGCGACCGAGAGTGCTGATCTCGGTTGTGCCCTTTACCCCGTCGAAGGTGTTGACTTCGACGACGTCCCCGTTTCCCGCGACCAAGAGTGTTGATCTTGGTGGCAACCTCTCGCCGTCGAAGGTGTTGACTTCGACGCCGTCCCCGTTTCCCGCGACCAAGAGCGTTGATCTTGGTGGCAACCTCTCGTCGTCGAAGGTGTTGACTTCGGCGACTTCCCCGTGGCCGGATCCTGAAAACACTCGCCGAGCGAAGTGCTGATTTGCAAGGCGTTGTTAAGGACCGACCGCTAGCCCGTCGATCGGGGGAGTTGACCTCGATCGAGTTCCATTCAATTTCATTTTTATTTTGCCGAAGTGTTTATTTTTGGGATTTACGTTTCTTATTTTTGTTTGTTTGTTTATACAGGGTCAGGCGACCAAAGCGAGCGCTCCTGGGGAGGATCGCAACCGGGCGACGGACGCCGATCGGACGTAGAAGTTTATATTTTATTTTTTTTCTTTGTATATATATTTTATAGGAATAAACATTTTTATTTTTTTAATTACGTGGTTATTATTTCCTTGAATCTGGTAGCACGCAAAACACAAGGTTACAAGGTTTAACCCATGAAGGACTGGCGTGTCCGTATGGCAACGGAGATCGCTACGAATTAAAGTACTGACTGTTGGAAGGTTTTTGCTACTTTTCAATAGATGGCACCAGCAGGTTTCGAGGAATATCCTAGAAGTATTAAATTCTGTGTTTGCACGGATTTTAGCTAGTGTACCGAGAATTATTCGAGATACTATATCTATATAAAACATAAGTGCCAAAAAATGGACTTTCGTCTTACGTAAGTAGCCTTCTTTCTATGAAAACAAACAGTTCTCTCGATCATTCTTAGTTTATAAATTCACCAATGTCTAATTGATATCTACAGTATGAAATTATAGCTAAACATTATTTTTTGTCGAATTTACGAACTTCAACATTTCACTGTTGCCATATGGCAACGCGAGGCCTTGTTGATACCCTGTTGAATTTCAATTTTTTTTATTGCAGTGGGGGATTAACCCTTGAAGAGGCTTTACAAATGATTTACGATGATGAAAGTCAAGTAGCTAATATATATATGGAGCCTCCTGAGGGAGGATTTATAACAGATGAGGATTCTGCAGAAGAGGATGAAGGTGGTTTTATAGACAATTTGTCTGGAAATCAGCTCAGGGCTGCCGTTGAATTACAAATATTTGATAATGAAGGGCCTTTACCACAGGACGAGGATGAAGGAGGTTTTATAGACAATTTGGGTGGAGATCAGCTCAGGTCTACAGCAGATAATCAAGAACCCACACCACAGGAAAGCCAATATTTTGAAAAAATAGTTGGTCAAAACATAGAATGGGTTACCGGTGATTTTGTACATGTGCCAAAATATTTTCCACATCCTGATCAATCAGAATATGAAAATTTCAAAATGCTGACACCGCTTGAGATGTTTGAATTATTCATTGACGATGAAATCATTACTCATTTAGTGAATGAATCTAATAGTTATGCCCAGTTTAGAAATGCAGTAAATCCGCAAATCACCAATGACGAGATGAAGTGTTTTATAGCAATATTGATATTATCTGGATACAATGTAGTACCGAGCAGAAAAAATTATTGGGAAACGTCAGAGGATACGGCAAATGGACTCATAAAAAATGCTATGAGAAGAGACCGTTTTCTAACGATATTTCGTTACTTGCATTGTGCTAACAATAATAACCTAGACCCATCTGATAAGCTGACAAAGTTACGACCACTTATTGATCTCGTCAGACAAAAATGTACAAAATACTTTGTTCCAGAAAAAGGAGTAAACTATGACGAATCAATGGTTAAATATTATGGAAGGCATCCCTGCAAACAGTTTATTAGAGGTAAGCCAATAAGATTTGGGTATAAGGTTTGGTGTCTCAATGCTCAAAGTGGATACCTTATCAATTTTATGATTTACCAAGGCAAAAATCAACGTGTTGAACCCAATTTGCAGAAAGTTTTTGGAGCGTGTACAGCACCATTCTGGGCCATGTTGAATGAGTTACCTGAAGATAAACGAAAATTACGATACACATTTTACTTTGACAACTTATTCACAAGCTTTGATCTCCTAAGCCGTTTACGAGAGTTGGGTTACGAAGCAGCTGGAACTATTAGAGATGACAGGCTACCGAAAACGTGTCCACTTCCTTCAAAGTCCGCAATGAAAAAGAGAAGTAGAGGAGAATATGAGTCCATCATTGATAAAACAAATGGAATATTGCTGGTCAAATGGGTCGACAATAATGTTGTAAGCCTTGCTTCAAATGTATATGGTGAACAGCCTGTAAGCCAGGTAAAACGCTATTTGAAAAAAGAGAAAAAGTTTATTCAAGTTGACAGACCCTGTGTAATCGGCAAATATAATTCATCGATGGGAGGTACCGATTTGATGGATGAGAACATATCACGTTATAGAATAGGACTACGGGGAAAGAAATGGTGGTGGTGTCTGTTTACCTGGTTATTAGATACAAGTATACAAAATAGTTGGATTCTTTACAAAAAAGCTGGAAATAAGGTAACTCAGTTACAGTTTCGGCGGGAGATTGTTAAGGAATATTTAACAAAATATAAGAACCCTCCAAGAGGAGCAGGAAGACCGTCTAGAAGCATCTCTAGCAGATCCAGTAACAGAGTGTCTGATAATATAAGATATGACAACATTGGCCATTTACTGACAACAACACCAGATAAAAAGAAGAAACGTTGCGCTGGAGAAGAATGCACCTCAATTATTCGTACAATGTGTGCTAAGTGCAACGTTGGACTTTGTATAGACTGTAATGTAAAATTCCATTCTAATATTTAATTATTATTAGGGTGTTCACTTTTAAGACAATATATTAAAAAAAAATGTGTTTTATTTACAATAATCATGTTAAATAGTCTACTGGTCCCAGCGAGATTCAGACAGTGAAAACACTAGTCCATATCCAGGGAGGTCTAGAAAAAGATCAGCTGTAAGTCAAGTCCAAGTGAGACATAATGAAAAAATGAAAAGGTTTGATAAATTTTTGAAGTTGTTCCAAGTTGCAGTGGAGCATCAAGTTGGAAAGAAACTGGAGGATAATTCAGAAGATTAGATAAGAGATTATTTCTCTGTTTTTTTTTTGGTATTTCTACCAATGTGATAGCTAGTGTATAGAGGGTACATATTTAGATGGAAGTTTTACTGCATATTGCAGTTCCCTGTTTAAGAATGTTATTTTTGTTGTTGTTTTGTTGAAAAAGTACTCATTTGATATGTTTCTGAAAGTTCTTTAGGTTTAGGTAGTTATAACAGTGCTTCTCTTCCTAACTACACGTAAGGATTGTTTAAAAAGAAGCATACTGTATAAAAAAATGTTAGGTTTCAATAGTTTTTTTATTTATGAATTTATAATAAAGTTTTAAAAATATACATTTGTATTTGAATCCTAAACCCTTAAGTTCCTCATATATAAATAATTAGCAATGTCAGCTCTTTTGTTAACCCTGTCATCAATATCCAAATTGTCTAAATTCACGTTCATTATTCTTTGTTCTATTACTTCCCCCTCCAAATATCATTAGGCATGTCATGTCTCTTCAAACACACATTGTGTAACACACAACATGCCATGACAATAGTTACAAGAAGATCTATATTTTTTGTTTCCAGTAATTTTAATCTCCTCCACCTCCCTTTCAAAAGAGCAAAGGTTTGTTCAATCACTACCCTGGTTTTGGAATGAATTTTATTATAATTTTTTTGAATTCCAGTCAAATGTCTGTTATCTTTAAAAGGAACAAGAATTTTCACAGACAGTGGGTAGGCTGAATCACCCAACAAGTGAAAATTCTCAGGACATTCTAAAGTTTGTAAGAGTTGTGATCGGCGTAAAACAAGAGCATCATGTACTGATGCCACCTCTCCTGAGTAACAATGGATAAATTCCTTTTTTTTCATTACATATTCCTTGTAATATAACACTATGAAATCCCTTACGATTTATATAGGACACATGATTATAGTATAGACCATGCTGCGGTAGACATCGATTAGTGAGCACCGACAATTTTTAACAGTTAACAGTGATATATATATATATATATATATATATATATATATATATATATATATATATAATTAAATTTCTGTTATTTGCCGACTAATAGGTATTAAACCAGAATTTTTGGGGTAAACGGCAATGTTTTTTAAGAAAACTCTTTTACTTGTTTTCCAAGCTTTCGAAATACATTTATTTCATTTTCAAGGAAAAAGTGTGAGTTAAAACAAAATTGGTGTTAACAACTTGGTAAATATAACATAAAAAAAAACTATTTTAACTTTAATTTGGAATTTAAAAAAATTTTTTAAGTCAAATTATTTATAAAACAAAATAACGTCATAAAATTAGTAAACAACTTAATTGCTTACGATAAAATTTAATAATAAAAGAGTAGAAAATAATAGGTTATAATTTGATTTATTTATTTGAATTATTTATAAAACAAAATAACGTCATAAAATTAGTAAACAACTTAATTGCTTACGATAAAATTTAATAATAAAAGAGTAGAAAATAATAGGTTATAATTTGATTTCTTCTTTTAAATTCCAAATTAAAGTTAAAATAGTTTTTTTATGTTATATTTACCAAGTTGTTAACACCAATTTTGTTTTAACTCACACTTTTTCCTTGAAAATGAAATAAATGTATTTCGAAAGCTTGGAAAACAAGTAAAAGAGTTTTCTTAAAAAACATTGCCGTTTACCCCAAAAATTCTGGTTTAATATATATATATATAATATATATAATATATATATATATATATATATATATATATATATATATATATATATATATATACATTTATTAGTTTTAGCAAAGTATTAAAAATAAACTAAAACCAATCGGTCCTAGTTCAGTTAAAATATAGTGCAAGTGCAATACAAGGACTTAAAAAGTTGCAGTTTAATTAAACGTGAATATTATACTGCCTGTGTTGCCACAATTATTAAGTAGACATGAGCAAAAATATAAGAAGTAATTTCACTTCACTGGATGATAGTGCTCTGGAAGCTGCAGTAAACAAATTCGCACAAAAATTTATATCCAGACTGGAAGATCAACTAGAGAAATTTGGGAACAAAATCGATCAAATTGATAGTAAAATAACTAATGCGTTAGATAAATTTGAAACCATGGAAGTAGCCATTCAGTCAAATAAAACCAAAATTTTTGAAATAACAAATGAAATGGATAATTTAGGGCAATGTGCAAGATTAAATAATTTAAGGTTTATTGGAGTTAAAGAAGAGAACGATGAAAATTTAGCATCCAAAATACTGATGATAATCAATGATATCCTAAAAATCAAGTGTGGCTTACATGATTTAAATAATGCATTTCGTACTGGGAAAAATAATGATAACGCAACAGAAAAAACAGAAAAAATCAGTTAAAAATTTGATAAGAATTCAAAATACTTTAATTCCCTAGCACTAGACCATTTACCCTTAGTAAGTAACCCTGAGTTCATACAGAAAAGTTTGATCTTGAATTACTTAATTTGTTGCAAATAGTCTCTTTATTTACCTCATACTTTCAATGTTTGCTAAATACCACACTGTAAGTTTGTTTTTGCATTTGTTTTTCCAAAGTAGTTTCTGGATAACGCCCTATGTTTGTTTCAGCCTCAGGTAGAGCTCGAGTTTTTTCTAAAATATTGCTGAATGTAGCACGATTCATTCGAAAATGATACTGAAACTGCTTATTGTCAAATCTGGGTACAGTTATTTCAGCGAAGTTCCAAACTTTTTCCACCAAAAAAAACCCAAAATCTTCATCGTCTTCACTTTCGTCAAAAAAGATTTCCACTACTGTATAAACAGCAATCAGTTGATTCAAATCACCCTGATTCAAATTCATAATTATTTCAGCTCCCACAATTAAGCATTTTCAAACAGCTGATTTTGACAGTCCGCCTTGAGTCCGCCATTTAGCCTGGAGGACAGGCGTACACATTATTGGGTTATCAACCGTGTTAATTTAATTGGGATATTTAATGTTTTTCAGGAGAATTAATGAAAGTTGAAAATATTTATTGGATAATAATTGTATTTCTAAGTATATCATTAATCTACCTTCAGTGAGTTTTAAAGTGGTTTTCGGGACGTTTATGTTTTAATTATACACGTGTTTATAGTAATGAAAATTGTGTAAAACAGAGTTAAAAGTGCTTTTTGTGAAAAAAAAACTAATAATAGTGTTCATTATGGAAAGAAGTGAATATTATCAGTCGTTAAGTCCAGAAACGAAAGCCAGATATGAAGTTAAATTGAAAATAATTGATGACAAAGATCCCTACATCTTGCAAGATCTTTCTTCTCAAGTTTTAAGTATTTTACCTGAAGTTACTATGATGGATTTGGTAAACTATTTGATATTATTATACTGGACAAAATCTAAAAGCTTTCAAAAGTCTTCAAGCTTACAAATATTATGAATCTGGCTTCATACAACAAGTTCAGGCAAAACAGATAAATGAAAATGCTTTTGTTGTTACAGGAAGGGTAAGATTTATTATTTGTTTAATACTATTAATAATTCTTTTACCATTTAAAAAAAAATTTTGGCTTTATATTGATTATAATGTTAGATGTTTGAGTTGCATAAATATATATAGCAAACGCATTTTTTCTGTATTGTTCTAGGTCAAACATTCACAAAAAGTACGAGAGGCACCATTTCAACCATGGATAATTATTTTAAATGATGGAAGTGTATCCAGTGGACATTGCACCTGTATGGCTGGTTTGGGTGAGGTATGCAGTCATATTGCTGCGCTTTTATTTTTTTTGCACTTTCGTGCTGCAGTTGAAGAGGTGGCTTGTACCTCACAGTTAGCTCAGTGGCCTGTTCCATCACTGAAGAAAGTGGAAATGCTACAAATAAAACAAATGGATTTTGTTAAAGACAAAAAGAAAATGGACTTAGGTCTTGCCATATGAAGAAATGTTAGAAGTATTGGAAAAGTTTGACAAGGTTGGCGTCTCATCAGCATGTACAAGATTGTTGGAGCCATTTTCTTCAAAAATAGAGAACCTAAAAGTAACTTTGCCACCGTCATTGGAGATGCTCTTTGATACTAATAACTTAAATAAAAGTTACGAAGAACTTATGCAAATAAGTAACCAAATAGAATTACACTACGAAAATGATGAAATCATGTTAGTAGAGAAAGTAACTCGTAACCAATCATTAAGTTCAACATGGTTTAAGCAGAGAGCAGGTCGGATAACTGCTTCAAACTTCAAAAGTGTGTGTCGTACACCTATCGAAAAACCTTCTCTAAGTGTTATTAAAGGAGTATGCTATCCTCAAAAGATGTGTTTCACTTCGAAATACACTAAATATGGCGCAAAGCATGAAAAAGATGCCCTCAGTGCATACCTCGAAAATGAGAGAGAAAAACATATAGGGTTTACTGTAAAAACAACAGGATTTTTTATCTCAAAAACACGGCCAGAATATGGAGCAAGCCCGGATGCAATGGTGGAATGCAATTGCTGTGGGAAAGGGTCAGTGGAAATAAAGTGCCCCTATTTATTAAGAAATATGGACTTAGAGCAATATGTTCGCAAAAAAGATTCTTGTTTAATTAAAAGTGGTAGTGACTTTTTGATTGATAGAGGGTATTCCTATTTTTATCAAATGCAGTTACAAATGTTTGTAACTGAAACAACATATTGTGATTTTATTATTTGGTCTCATGAATCACTGTTCATTAAAAGGATTTTTTTTGATGGGGAATTTGTGAAGACAAATTTGGAAAGGGCGTCAAAATTTTTTAATTTCATTGTAAAGCCAGAGCTTTTGGGGAGATATTTTACAGAAAAGGGTGGTTTCGGAAAAGTTAGTTTGTGGTGTATTTGTAAAGATGTGGATGATGGTAGACCAATGATTAAGTGTCACAACGACGAATGTACTACTGCTTGGTACCATTTTAGTTGTATAGGACTAGAATATGCTCCAGATGTATTGTGGTTTTGTCCCAATTGTGTATATGATAATTCGTAAATATGTTAGATTTATTTTTGTTAGTAAAGGATTAGATTACATAGTTAAATATATATGAATGAATACGTTTATTAAATAGGAAATCCTAATATACAATATGATTATTATAAATAGAGTAGGTACATTTCAACATATAGTATCATCGTATTCAACTTTAAAATTAACATCAATTTTTACACAGTAGTTCACTATAAAAACAATGCATTGTTGTTTCAATGTATACAAAAAAGTAGCCAATCACAAATACAAAAAATGTTAAGTAGATATCATATGATTAGAAAATATATATTTAAATTGTTTAATAAAAAAGTATATTTTTTACATCAGCAGGTAACTAACTGATTATAATCGTTTAAGTAAGTAAATTTATTCATCTTTTAAAATATTACAAACACAAGTTAACAAAAGAAAACATCATGTATAAAATTCTTTAAACTAGTTACAATACAGAAATAAATTACATACATACAGCCATTCATTTATATTCATACTGCTTTACAGAGAAATTCAAATTCAGAAAAATAAAAATCTACAACATTAGCGTTTAACTTATATAAAAGGTAGTTAGTTATGTTCTTATACTTTGTCTTCTATAATGTAAGATTTCGTCAACAGAATTGAAAACTTTTTGCAAAGAAATTTATGTAGCTCTACTATGAATTTACTGTAGGTTCCATTACCAACAGTCCTACATGCATGGTTAAAACATATGACACCCCGGTATCATGTCATTTGTTCACATTATATCTTCTTCGTACAATATTGTATATGAACCACTTTTTCGATTATTTTTTTAATACTAGGTAGAGTATTAATAGATCGGAAATCGTACCCATTTTGTACATTTGTTACTTTAGGTACATGTACTTGTTTGTATTTTATCGGGAAAAATACCGGTTTTTAGAAGTATTGATAATATCCAAACGAGTGAATCTTGTAGTATTAAATGTTTGTTTAACCCTCCGTGGGTCGCGCGTTTGTCTCTGAGACCGAAAATTCATAAACTGGCGGTTAAATCTAATCCAAGATCTACCGCTTCTGCGCGCGCCAGGTATTCTACGACAACGGTTATTTGGAACTGTAGTATTCAGTTCGATTTTGGAAAGTGACGAATAACTGTGTAAATCAGAAAAACGGTCTCATACACCACGCGACCCAATACGTATACGGTCTGGAACTCCGACGCGACCCACACTGTATCTGACAATCAAAACGGCATCAGGTAAGAATTATACATTTTCAGTTTATTTTATGCAGATATGTTATTTTATTGCAATGTTACAGCATGGGGAGTTATGAGAAAGAACAGAAACGTCTATTAAGACTATTAGAAGAGGTTGATAGTGATGCAGAAGAAGTAGAACCGGTTGATGATGATGAAACAGATGAAGAGCAAGTGGATGAAGAAATATTTTCAAATCACGAAAGTGGGAGTGAGCAGAGTACTTCAGATGTAGGGGAGAGTGATGAATCTGTCAGTACACGTTTATCTTATATAGGTAATGATTTTAAATAACTAGTAATCGAGTCACATTTATTCCTACACTGCGTTTTTAGGAAAGGATAAAACATCTCATTGGAGAAAGCATCCGCCCCAAAAGAGGAACGTAAAAACCAGACAAGAAAACATAACGAGACACCTGCCACAATCTGCAGCATCTACAAGAAACCTGGAAACACCAATAGATGCGTGGAACTATTTTGTTAATGAAGAAATCATCAACGTAATTGTCTCTTGTACGAACAAGTATATTGAGGAAATACGCGCGAGTGGAAGATACCAACGTGCGAGAGATGCAAATCTTACAAATTCGAATGAAACTAGAGCCTTGGTGGGGCTACTTTACCTTGGAGGGTTAAGCCACTGCAACCGTACACATAGAGATGATGTTTGGAGGCGAGATGGGTATGGGATTGAATTGTTTCACTTAGTAATGTCCCAACAAAGATTTAAGTTTCTCATGAGATGCATAAGATTCGATTTCAAAGCAACCCGCTCCGAAAGACTTAACTTTGACAAATTAGCCCCAGTTCGTGAAGTATTTGATATATTCAATAAAAATTGTCAAAAAGGCTATAATTTTTCTGATTACGTAACTGTAGATGAAATGCTAGTTGGATTTAGAGGCAAATGCAATTTTCGCCAGTATATTCCTTCCAAACCAAACAAATATGGCCTCAAAATATTTGGATTATGTGATTCAAAAATGTTTTATACTGGTAATATGGAGGTTTATACAAGCACACAGCCTGTTGGTCCCTTCAGAATGTCAAACTCACCAATGGATGTAGTTCTTAGGCTCACTCAAAATATTTACGGCTCTGGTAGAAATATCACTGTGGACAATTGGTTCACCTCTTTTCCTTTAGTGCGTACTCTCCTTACAGAACACAAGCTAACACTTATAGGCACTGTCAGGAAGAACAAGAGGGAACTTCCATTGGAATTTTCAAAGCCAACTCCAAGACCTGAAAGAACAAGCATGTTCGCGTTTACAGAAGAATTAACATTGGTGTCATATATTCCTAAAAGAGGAAAAATGTTCTTGTTCTATCAAGCCTCCATCACGACGATGAAATTGATAGAGATACTGGCGACTTTCAAAAACCAGCTATTATAACAGAGTATAACGGGACAAAAGGGGGTGTTGACGTAGTAGACCGATTATGTTCTAGTTATAATTGTTCGAGGAATACTAGGAGATGGCCCGTTGTGATATTTTATCACATTCTAAATATCGCAGGTATAAATTCACAAATAATATTTAATTCAAATGTTCCTAATAATAAAATATTACGGAGGAATTTTTTACGCGAGATAGTAAATGCACTTGTTGAACCCCAACTACATAATCGTGTGAAAATCGCAAATCTTCCAAGGAGCCTTAAGATTCGATTAGAAGAAATAACTTGTCAACCAAATGCAGACAATAATCAAGAAAATGTGGTACCTGGACGGTGTTTCTATTGTGGATCAAAGAAGAATAGGAAAACGCGTTTTTCCTGTTTTAAATGTAACACGTATATGTGTTTGGAGCACATTTCAGGTATCTGCAATCGATGCCGGGAAAATGTTTTCCCATAGAATTTAATGATGCATAAACTGCCACCAGTTTCTACGTTTAGCTGAAAATATTTTGAAATTAAAAGTGTTTGATTCTTCTTTTATTTTTAATGCTGTCTGTATGTTAGAAGTTGATTAACATAAAACATATTTTATAAAAGAAATTTTCAGTACTGTGTCTGAAATATATTTTTTTAAAGGAAAATGTTTTGTTTTTGCTTCTGTCAATACGTTTGTTTCATCCCTAAATACAATTGTTATTATATGTGAGTTTTAACTTAATGTGGTCTGACAGACCGACGCGACCCAACATTTTTTAGAATTTTGCGCGACCCACGGAGGGTTAATGAATGTGTAATTAATATCTTCTCCGGAACGTTAATTTTTTAATGAAAAAAAAATTCTCTCAACATGTTTATTGTTAAGCCGCGTTTACACCGGAGCTGACAACATTGCTGCCAGCAAAAGCTGACAACATTTACAAAAATCGTACTTTTAATTCCGTCAACATTTGCTGCCAACAATGCTGTCAGCACCGAAAAGTGTTGGCAGCATTTACCCACCAGTAGTCGGTAAAGATAAAAGAATGTTGTCCAACATATGCTGGCAGCAATGTTGACGGGACTAAAAGCGACCGTCAACAATGTTGGCAACACTTACCTTAGCGCACGTGGTTGGCCGCCATGTCGTTCCGACAGCGTCAGTACTCTAGTTGCGACTGTTGATGGTAGTACGTCTGTGTTGTTTGGTGTCCGTGTTTCTCAACTCAATATGAAAAGCGACAGCATTGAGAGTGAAATTGATTGGTCGCGTGAAACAGTCATGCAATTGATTGACCTATATCGAGAGCAACCAGTTCTTTGAAATCCGATGGACCCTGATTATAAAAATAAAAACCTAAAGAACTATGCATGGAATGACATTTCGCGGGAGATAAAAGCCAGTAATTCGGAAGTACAGGCAAAAGTGAAAACATTGTTGGCACAGTTTCAAAGAGAACTTAAGAAGAAGAAGAGTGGTTCGGGGGCAGACGAGTATAAAAGCAAGTGGTGTTATTTTAAAGCGATGCTGTTTTTAAAGGATAAAACTACTGCACGGAAGATTTAAGAAGCTGGGATTGCCACTGACGACAAAGAGGCTGCCGATGAAACAGTGCAGGCAAGTAGTTAACAACTTAAGATTATTTTATCAAATTGTCACATATTTTAATGTCACTTTTATAGGTTAAAAAAGTTAAACATAAACACAACGGTCTAAAATTTGTTACAAAATATATAATGTAATTAACACTACTTTAATTGTTACTTTGTTATTGTTGTTAATTCAACTATACGTTATAATATGTGCAAACGTCCTTATGTACATTTGTATCTTAGGCCTAGTAGTTGTTTTGCCATGGCACTGAACCCTCTTCACTTTGAAAGTAAACACTGATTTCATCACGTATTTGTTTGGCCAGCTGGGAAGGTTTTTTGGAATCTTCTTTAAACGAAGTAGAGTTTCTCTAGGCATTTCATCAACTCTCCATTGTCCTGGCACTAATGATCCTGTAGCTAGGTCCTCGACATCAAAAGCTCCGGGAGGTGTATACGTTGAAGCTGATGACATACTTCTTCGCAAAAAGTTATGCAGGTGACAGCAGGCTAAAACAACTGTGTCTGCCCGCTCTGGTTCCAATAACATTGGTTTCCTCAACACACGGAAAACCACACTCATTATTTCGAATACATTTTCCACTACTCTACGGCCCCTGCAGTGGCGATAGTTGAAGACACGTTTTACACTTGCCTTATCATGCAATCCAGGAAACGCCTTCATGATGTTAATTTTTAAAGGAAAGGCATCGTCAGCCAGGAAAAAGTAGGGTACCGGTAAGTAATCCCTTCCTGGAAGGAAACTTGGGTCGGGAAGATTCAAAGTCTTATTTTGAAGGTGTTGTTTTAAGGTACTATTGTCAAACACTCCACCATCAGATAACCGTCCTTGGCAACCAACAGAGACGTAAGTAAAGCAATAATTTGCATCAACAACAGCCAGGAGGACAATGCTGAAATATCCTTTGTAATTGAAATATTCACTTGATAAGTGGGTGCCTGTAGCATCACATGTTTCCCATCCATGCTTCCAATGCAATGCGGAAAATTCCATTGCGAGTTGTACTCTTTGGTATGATGTAGCCATTCTTCTTTAGTATTCGGCAACTGCAAAATGAAATGTATTTTAAAGGGGTCAGTGATCCATACAGTCAAGATATAAGTGCCAATATACCATAATCTTATAAAAAATAAACGTTTATTTCAGCAAAAGATTTAAAACTAGTGATTTTTACCTACTCTGTCAACTCAAGGTAATGTCAACTGTAATGTAATGTGGTTTTATTTTTAGGAGCACATTGCAGAGGAGGGCAATGTCACATCAATCACAACTTCCGACAACACACCCAAAACAGGAACGGATCCTCCTCGAAAATTGACGAAGAAGAGGAAAGCTTCAATGGTGGATGAAGCTTATCAAGTAATGAAAAAAGTGTCTAGCCAGTTAAATCAGCCAGGAATTGAAGACAAGTTTGATATCTTTGGAAAAAACGTTGCGTGTCAATTACCAAAAATTATAAACTCTCGGGACCAAGCACTTGCAAAACACAGGATTAATACCATTTTGTTCGAAATGGAACTTAATCAGTTACCGATGGGTCCAGAGCCATCAAGATCAACCAGTGCATCTTCCTACATTCAGTCATACGATCCATCAACATCTAATGAAATCCATTCATCCATCAACGCTGCAAGTCCCATTTCTGCTCAGTGGGCTCCTCAACATGACGAGTACAATGATGCTTATTGTGATAAAATTATTCAATCTATCGGTTTATCATCAAATAGTAACTAAATTTCTATGGAAATAAAGCTGTTTTGATTTGATATGTATTATTTATGTATGTCATTAAACTTTGAGTGAAATATTCACTAAGTTTCTTTAAACCAACCAATTTCCCAAACAACTATTATTAGCCTACTAACAGCATAATATAACCAATCACATATGTATTTGATTTTTGGATATGGAGGGAGGCAATCATGGGACACTTGGTTATATACAAGTATTCACTTACCTTTATATTATCCTTCAACTCATCAATCAAAGCTGCACAAACTTCAGGTATTATTCCAGAAATTGTAGATTTTGACACTTTAAACAGGTAACTGAGACTAGAGTAAGAGTCTCCACTGGCCAAGTATCTCAAGGTCACTGCAAGTCTTTCTCGCGCAGGTATTGCTAGCCTGTAATTGGTGTCTTGTCTCGCAATTTTAGGTCCAATAGCTGTGAGAAGGTTTTCAAAGTCGTTACTTGTCATCCTCAAGAAGTTTTTAACGCTGCCGTCACACCTCAACTCTCTTGACAATGGATTAATATCGTCCTGATTTAAATCTGAAAGTAAGTCACTTCCACTATACACAGATCTGGCCCTAAGGGAAGGCCTTACCCAATATCTCTTTGGTCTTTTCTTTTTACTTATGATGACGCACGCTGCTGATACCGCCGCAAGTTGCTCGAGTGTTGACATCTCGGAATGCCGAATGCAACTAAACGCACCAAAGCGCTAAAATGTTGTCAACACATGTTGATCAGTCTAGGGAATTCGCCAACATTTGCTGCCAGCATTTGTTGATAGCAATGCTGCCAACAAAAGCTGGCCAACATTTGCTGACAGCATTTGGTGTAAACGCGGCTTTATAGGCTGAAATTTGTGAATGTATTTTTAATTACTACATTTTCATCTGGCAAGCATGCAATATTTGACCTTATAGATTGTGTAGTTTCAGTTTTAGAATAAACCAGTGTGTTATCTGTACCAAAATTAATTGTCCTGTAATTAATAGTGCGATTATTACCTTTTATTAATACATTTAATGTTTTCCAAATCTCCTTAGAGTTGCATGGTTGCTTTAAATTTTTATTTAGTAATATTGAATATTTTACATTTGTATAAACACAGATATTTTATTTCTACCCCTACACCCCTTTTAAAATTCTTGTAAACCTGACCCTTTTCCTTAGTTTTCAATCTTACCTTCGTGTCATACCATGGAACCTGATCATATTTATTATTAGTTTGTCTGAAAGGCACAGTATTATTTAAAACTAATATTGTGATGTAATGTTTAAAAAAATTAAAATATAAAAATAAAATTGCTGGTGCTTCATTTTATTAAGTCCCTTTTAGCCTCTAACAAGGTTTTTTAGATAATCGAAATGTTTTTTTCTTCAATTTTTTAAAATATTTATATTACATACAAAAAATTATAAGAGAATTCAATACTAAAACACATATTTAATGCAATTATTCATTTTATAACATGTAATCAAAGAAAGTTATTTACCTATATAATATTGTAAAACATGATATACAACTAAAAAGCATTATTTTTATTTTAAAGTCCACTTATGTTTTTGAATTCAACTGATTGGAATTATTGATGGGCACATATTTACAAAGGCACTACAAACTACAACCATTTTATCAAGTGAACTTTGACCATTTACCATGTTTGTTAGAGTGCTCATTAACAGTGGACCTTTAAAAACTTGATATTTTTTTTCTAGTAAACCTCAGTCTTTCTACATGAATTCTGACTGTAGCAATATTGCGACTATGTTCAATATCAACAGGATGTAATTGACTCCTTTTGTAAAAGCCGGTATTCTTAATGAAGCTCCTCGCATTTCCACTGAATCCTGTATAGTAAACCCTCTGTCTGCTAATATGACATCGTTAGGAAGAAGAAGATCAAGCAATCCACAATTTTCAGCAATAAACTTATCACTTGCTCTACCTCCATATGATTCTGAAATGAAAGAAATAGTACCCTGAGGTGTTATTCCTATAAGAAATTTTACTGTTTGATGGTGCTTATAATTCGACCAGCACTGAGCAGCATTCAAAAGCTTGGAGGGAGTTTCCATGAAACATGCTGACATTGTTTTTTGTAAAGCTTCTCAGGAAGGCCAAAACACAAAGCACTTAAATCTTTCATATAAAATATCTATGCATTCATAAAATGTTCTTGATGCTGTTGTAGGAGAAACATTGAATGTATAGGCCAAATGCTTAAACGGAAAATTCAGTCTTAGCTTCATTAAAGTAAGTATAAAACTTTGAAAAGGTGATAGTGACTTATTATGATGACAAGGTAAATATTTTTTTACGTTTTCAAATAGAATAAAAAGCATATCGGCTTTTGGAAAGCCAGTATAATACAATGTTTTAGTGTCATCATTTTTAAAAGAATTTTCTGTATATTCCAAATTTTTTAATTTACTTTCTAAAGAGTAAATTCTGCTATTCAGAAAATAGAAACTTTCTAAAGTTTTAGACAATATTTCTACTGTTAGATCAGTTTGGGTTGATTTTTCCAAATCCTTTTGAAGAGAAGAAACAACATTCTTTTCCCTTGGGATTTCTGTACTTGGGCCTGGGACATCTTCCTCTATCACAAATTCAGCTGTCTCTTCCTAAAAAATATAATAGTAATAATAAAGCATTATAAAGAATTAAAAAGATCTGGTTGTTTACCTCATTTTTCTCATCTGCTATTAACTTTTTACGTTTTACAGAGCGCTGGAATCTTTCAGCTTGGGTTGAAGTGACAGGATTTGCTTTAACATAACCCATATTTTGATTTGGAATCCAGTCAGGATTATCCTTATCGACTAAATCTGCAGGGGCTCCTAAAAAAGAATGATTAAAAAATAAACTAGTGGGAATTTAGTAATGTTTCAGGGTCGACAGAGCATTTGTTTTTTCATAATCTAGGACAAGGGAATAGATATGAAAGTGTTTGGCTCTAATCTAATATTTTTTTCACTTTTCATACACACACACTCGTTTCTGAGAACTAATCAACACATGCTACTGAATTTTTTTGCTTTATTTAGATTGTCCCTAATTTCAAGCAGCTGTCCTGGAAATTTAATATTATTTATCATTTTGTAATGCAAAACAGTTTTATACCTGCCAACCCAAAGATTTACATTAATGTATTATTTTACTTACCACTAATAAAATGCCTAGAACAAACTCGGCCATATTTTATTTGGCTCTCTTTTAAAGGACCCCTCTTTAGAGCTTTGATCCACATTTCCTGTCTCGTTTTCGACAATTTATTATTAGTTTCGCCAGCGTTTTTTAATGCCGCAAGAATTCTGAAGAACCTTACTTTGTCTCTATCACCTCTCATTGCACAACCCACTACAGCACAAAAAGAAGGCATTTTGGCCTTTTTTAATGTTCAAATTTTTATGAATTAAAAAAAAATCAATTATAAATGTATACAATTTAAAGAAATCAATTGCTAGAAACAATTAACAATACACTATCGCTTATGGAACAAATGCTTTGCCTGTCCTCCAGCAACATATGACAGTTGACGGATGACGTAATTTGAAAATAATCAATAAACAAAAACTTCAAAACATATGTCATACGTCAAATATAAATCCGAAGTGTTCGTGTTAGAACAGAGAAAATCCGGAGCTATTTTAATTACGTCACATTCCCCATGCTCGCTCTGCCCGATCTGTTGAGTTCCAAACCGAACTAACCCATTAGTAGAGTCCTTAGAACAAAAAGATCTTCTCACAAACCACAGAAAATACACTGTTGCCTTATCTCCCGTAGTGATAAGTATTCAGTAACTACTGAACGAATAAAGACGTTGAATAAACACAAACTGCTTACAGGTGACCTTTAAGTTTAGTGAACAAATAACTAACGGATACTTTACTGAACAGATGAATAAACCGGCCCTTAGAAAGTAGCAGCCAACAACCTGATTTAAATCTAATTCCTGGTGGAAAAATTGTGGAAAGTTTAGGTAATTTTTAATATATTAATTTAATTTGTACTTTCACGTCATTGCTACAAAATAAGATAATTTTAAGTTGAAAAAAGTAATAACAGTGCAGGATTGCAGTAATAATAATTTACTAGATATATAATTTATTTATGTAGGAACAATTCTCATTAATTTACAATATACTATAATGTACATAAGAAATACACCTACGGGTTTAAACATATCAAAATCAAATTGATAAAAAAAAATTGAAAATTATGAACAAACTAAATTATATTATTTTATTAGTAATTTAATATTGTGGTAATATGTTCTTGGGTCTTGGTACTTTTGTTTAATTACATTGTTTTTATTTATTTTTTTGTAGATAAAACAATTGAGGAAACTATGAAAAGATGTAAACGTTACAAGAAAGTAACAGTGTACAAGAGAACCTCTAGCAAAAATCTCCTTCAAGCTGCTCAACACTTAAAAACATTTTCTGTATATACACACTCAAAAAAATTGACAAATCAAGAATATTTAACAAATATTATGGATTTTACTAATTCTGAAAGATATTTAAAGAGTAGATTGAATACAATAAGTTATCAATTTTTAATTAGTCAAGTAAGTCAGCAATGCAAAACACCAAAAGGACGTCGTTATACATTGGATGACAAGATTTTTGCAATGTCACTGCTGAAACAAAGCCCAAAAGAATATAGATTGCTAAGAAGAGTGTTTGCCTTGCCATCAAGAATAACAATATCACGTGTACTACAAAACTGTAAATTTTCTGCAGGGTTAAATGCGCAAATACTAAATACACGTAAGGAAGTTAATAAAATGAAACCACTCGATAAATATTGCATGCTATTACTTGATGACATGTCTTTGGAAGTTGGCTTAAGTTATAATAAAAATGAAGACTACATATATGGTTTAGAGGAGATTCCTGTTCGCAAACCAAATTTTGCTGACCATGCTATGGTTTTTATGTTGCGAGGGATTGCAAGGAAATGGAAGCAACCAATAGCATATTATTTTTCACAAAGTACGATGAAATCAGTTAATATTGCAATAGAATTAAAAAAAGTAATAGCTGCTGTCCATGAGACTGGATTGCGTGTAGTTGGTACATGTTGTGATCAGTATTCTTCTGGTGCTATAAACCTTTTAATAGCAGAGAGTAAAACAGAATTTGCCAAGAAACAAATGGAATATAAGTCATTGGGTTTTTTGTTAATAAACAAGAAATAATTCCTATTTATGATGTGCCTCACCTAATAAAAGGTTTGCGAAATAATTTATTAAAATATAAATGCACCTTTAAATGGAAAAAAGGTGACCAGACTGCTTCATGGGAAGACGTCATTAAAATTTACGAAATAGATTCTGGTGATTGTGATACCAAAATGTGCAATAAGTTGACGGATACCCACATTTATAGGGAAAAAATAAAAAAAATGAAAGTTAACCCTTTCGGTACTGACGGGATGTATTTGTCCCAAGCCCTGTTTAAAAATTACTATTAAACTCAGAAGCCATCTAAAATGCAGTAGCCGCTGTCCCAATAGTAATTCCAGTCCGCACGACATGCAAAAATTGTTTCCCGCCGGTAAAAAATCAGCCGACCAGCCAGTATCACCTATGATTTCAAGGGTGCACGTCGAAAAAAAGTGTCTGAAGTGGTTTTTGGTCTCCCTTTTGAGTGAATATGAACAGGTATGTATTGCTTTGTTGTAATAAACAATAAAAAATACAAAAAAGTATTTGGGGATAAGTGTGTTTGTATAAAAACTGCGTCACGTGTGTTATGGGACATATATGTCCCTATAGTGTTTGAGCTTGGGACTTCTTTATCCCTGCCGTAATTTTTGATAATATATTCTTTTATTCCATTCCAGACGAAATAAGCCTCTAACGCTAAAAGAACAGCAAGATTTGATCCAGAACTTATCTGATCTTGAATCAGAGCCTGACGATCCGTACGCTACAGATAGCGGCTCGGAATACACTCCTGATGGTGAAGTAGATGGCGAGTTATGCAGCGAGGAGAGTGATAATGAACCTGTTTTTCATGACAATGAACTTGTTTCTCATGACAATGCTGAGCAGGATTTGTCTTCGTCAAGCGACGACGATTTAGCAGCGGGTAATGATCAACGAAGAGGAATAAAGAGAAAGCAAAGTTCAGAATCAGAGGAAGAAGAGATTGTCGAGGAAGATACAGGTGAAGATGTTCCACAACCAAATGCTGTTATCTGGTTAGAGGCAAATGATTCATTTTTACCTCGAAAACAAATACCAGTAGAGCAAAGTCCGGTTATACTTGCAAGTCTAGATCGAAGCTCCTCAACTCTAGATGTATTTTTCAAACTTTTTCCTAAAAGTTTATTCATGTTTATTTCGGATTGTACCAATCAGAGGTTGGGAATATTGAAACAAAACAAAAAGAAATCGATGCAGAAAACTGATCCTCATGAAATAATGGTTCTTGTAGGTAGCATGATGGTTATGTCCTACAATCGTGTCCCAAAAGTTCATATGTACTGGTCTCAAAATAAATCATTAGGTAACTCAACAATCAAAACAGCTATGAGCAGAGACAGATTTCTCTTACTATCTTCAAAGCTTTATCTCAATCAGCCCGATAAACCAAACGATGCTGGTAAGACATATTATGTGGATGAATTCATAGCTTGTTTGAAGACGTCATTTCAACGTGTGCGCTCAGACTCGACATTTCAAAGTATTGACGAGACAATGGCAAAATTCAAAGGTAGGTCTTCTCTCAAACAGTACCTTCCTTTGAAGCCGATCAAACGCGGCATAAAACTGTGGCAGCGTTGTGACTCTAAGACAGGATACATCTATGATATGAACGTATATGCTGGTAAAGAGGAATCAACCAGAGTTGGAAACATTGGAACATTAGGCGAGAGAGTAGTGAAAAAACTATGTGAAACTTATCAGGAAGAAAGATGTGGCATCATGCTTCGACAGATTTTTTATGTCAGTCGATTTGGTGAACACATTAGATTTTGCCTGTACAGGAACCTGTATGAGAAACCGCAGAGATTTGCCAAAGTTTCAAACCAAGCTTGTTCAACGGGGAGATTCAAAAGTGTTATGCAACAACTTTGGTTCTTTGGCAATGATTTGGCAAGATACTAAGGAGGTCCTGGTTCTTAGTAACTGTCACAAAAATATCCTAACAGAAGTTTCTAGAACTGAAAAAGATGGCTCAAAGAAAAGCGTTCCCTGTCCAGAAGCCATTTCATTTTATAACATCTACATGGGCGGCGTAGATCTCGCAGATCAATTTTCGGCTCTGTATGACCCAAACCGCAAATCAAATAAGTGGTGGAAGAAAGTATTTCAGAAACTTTTGATGTCAGCTGTGTCAAATAGCTGGATAGTCTACCAAGAGCTGCAACATAAGAAGATGCCTTTCATTGAATTTTTAGTTACATTAGCTGAACAGCTAATAGGATATGGAAAAGAAAGGGCCATATTCCAGAGAAGAATTACTTCAGGTAGGTTCTAAAAACAGATGTAATATAATTATTTGGTTGCTACAGAATGTATTCTTATTTCTAGGAAGACCATCGCTAAGGGCTAAAGCCATGTTCAATATTGGCGACCATCTACCAACAGAAGGTAAATCCCGTCGCAGATGCTGCTACTGCGCAAAAAGGAAAATTGAAAAAAGGACCAAAACTATTTGCGTGGCCTGCGATGTTGTTTTGTGTAAATCTTGCTTTTTACCTTACCATAAGTAAAATATAGACTAAAAACTTATTTGTTACTTTCATAAGTAAAATATAGAATCAAATCTTATTTTTGTGAATTTCATAAGTGAAATGTAAATGCTTTGAGTTCAATATATATTTTTCAAAATACCTGTTCTTGTTACTATTGGGACATATTGTGGGGTTTAATTTTGTTAAATCTATAAAATTATATTTTCTCAAAGTATTTGTGTGAAACGTGTTGCCTATAGCGGTACGCCTACGACAACAATATGATCTCCCACAATATTTTCTTAAAAAAAAATATGACGCCAATGAAATTAAATTAAACCAAGCTGTTCAAAGCAATGAGACTCTTAAAAATTTTTATGATTAAAAACAAATAACGAAAAAGATACTTAAGTAGTTCCTCCGGTCACTGTATGACGTCACCCGCTCAGGTTACGTGTGTAGGTTCGAACTCTATGATTATCCCTTCCAGTCAAATGCTGTGTTTTGTGAGATTAGGTTCTGAACTGAAAGTCACAGCTGATGAGGGTTAATTTAGAAATGGTTGTTATAAAATTATATTTCCCAGACCACTTTATGTTTGAAATAAACAGAAATTCAAAAGAGACATTTATTATTCAATGTCGCTGAAAAAGATGCATTAGAAAAATTCCAGAATGGATTGATATTACAAGTGAGTACAATTTTTTTTTTTACTTTTATTCCTATGGAATGTACCTTAAATTGAAATATAGCGTGTTCTTAGTTGTGAAACAGTATTCTTCAATTGAACTGTAAGAATGTGAAAATAACTGAATATCCTGTTCTCTCTTCCAAAAACAGACTACATCAAGGTTGTAGCACGTGCTAATTTAAATAAAACCTTTATAATACGAATAAATTTTAACAATAAATATGGATCTCGTACAAATGAATTAGTGATAAAACAAAAAATTAGTATGAAATTCTACAGTTCATCGAAAATGTTAAACATTGAAATAGAGCAATAATAATTGTTGAAATTCTAGAGTTTATCGAAAATGTCTAACATTAAAATAGAACAATTATAATTGACATCACCTTAAAAATGTTCAGAATTTGGTCCATGTGTGGATGTTGTGGAGTCCTGGTACTTAATTCTTGCTAAATATGTGTTGGAGCAAAATTGGCCCCAAATACCTCAAATGTAGAATCCTTACAACTGCTGTCACCTTCAAATGGACAGGAATATGTTCCTTAAGGCTTAAATAACTTGCTTGCTCTCCTGGAACTGCTGGTATTGGATGCCAATACACTTTGGCCCCAATTTCTTGTCAGGTATGTTAAATTTTTTATGGAAATACACTTTTATATCACACTTTATCGTTTTAAGTATTTATCTTGCATTATTATGCGTTAATTGTTTAATTTTACTTATAAAAATTTTAATTTTATCAAGACAAATTTCTTACCCTCCTTTCGCTTTCAGGAACAAAAAACAAGAGAGAGATTTTAGATTCAACAGAACCATGGTTACCGAAAATTCTTTTGTTTTCCCAGCTTTCCTTTTGAACAAAAATAAATAAATTTATGTTGTCAATGAAAGCAAAGTTACTAAAAAAAATATCAATTTTTTTATGTTGGTGACTGGTAAGCTCAAATGATGTTTATTGGAACCTTGTTGTACAGGGTGATTTTATTTTAGTGAGATTTGGAATTCTAAAATTATTCCTACTGATTTTGGGAGTGATCACAAATTTGTCCTTAACATCTAGAAATTAAAACTAATCAATTATTTTCAAGGTACAATTTAAGAAATTTATAAAATTTATGGAATAATTATCTGGAATAAATTAAACTCAACTTGTAGTTTTGCTATTATCTTTCTTTCTATTAATTTAGTTGCATAAAAAAATCGAACAAAGACTTATAATGATTTTTAATTATTGTTTCCTCCCGAATGTTGTACACCAATTCAGTATCTTTTTCATAATATTTATAAATAAACATGCTCATTTGTATACTACTTCTAATGCAACCGTAACAATATATATCCCCGATAAAATCCTAGTGGGTCACATATATCCCACGAACTTTTTTCAAGAACTACAAAATCAAAAAATGTAAATTCATGTAGAAGTTCTTAATAACAGCATATTTATCGCAAATTTGATGTAAAAAAGTTAATTTTTAAAAACCTTAAAATACGTACCGAAAGGGTTAAACATGCAGCACAAGTTTTTTTAAAAAGTTTTTCTTTTTATTCTTCATGGTTATAGGCATTTACCAGCTTCTCTCATGTTTCTCTATTACTGTTGTGACTGATTTTCCTTTACTATATTTTTGCTAATCTTTCAATTTTGCATGTGATGTATATGTACAAACATGCAGTGGCAGTGCGTAGTATACATTTTTTGGAGGGTGCATAGTTTTAAAATTAGTTAATGCAATATCACTCAGTTCAGAAAAAATATAAGCAAATTTGTACTTATACTTGTTGAATGCATTTTACTATTAGGGACAGGATATTATGCAAGATGCATGCAACGTCTATCATTATTTCATGATTAAGTTCTTTGAATAATATTAAAATTTAAATGTTTGTCTAAGAAGAGACATGCACATGTGCACTTATTGAAGAGCTGCCACTGCAAATATGAAATGTTTGAAAAATGTATTTTTACTAACTGCTGTTCCAGTAAGTTTAAAAATATATAACCACTAATTATTGAAACATTTTAGGTAACAACATTTTGCCAAGTTCTGCTGAGGGCACTGCAGACTTTTTGCTATTCGTGGACAAGCTCTTTGACAGCTTAAATGGGTCTACGCTAAAGCCAGAGTTTACCATACCATTAAAATGTGACTTACAGGATAACAGCAGTCATAATCAATTTTATATTGAGGCAATAAAAGTTTTGCAATCCATCTCATTTTTAGATGACGTAAAAGGAAAAGTTTGTGTTCCACCTAGTGTTAAAAATACAATCAAGACTATTAAAGGCATTCAGCAAATATGGAAAATATGTAAAGCAGAAGGGTTTCAATATGTGTTTCCTAGGAATTTGAATCAGGATCCTTTGGAAAACACATTTTCTATTATACGAAGTTATGGATACCGCAATATTAATCCTACATGTGTTTCCTTTCAATCATCATTTAAAACACTAGTTGTTAATAACTTTTTTGCGGGTCACTCTCCAAATGCTAATTGTGAAGAGGATGATTGTACATCGCAAATTAAAATGATCAAACACTTTCTAGGTCACAATCCTGAAATAGGAAATACACCTGAAAGAAGCAATCCTTGTGGCATAAATGAAATATTTGTCAAAGACTTAATGAAAAAGTACGAGAGGCAAGACAACACAAACCTTATCATTAAAAATCAACAGGCATACATTGCTGGAGATCTTGCAAAAAGTATTTTAAACAAAATTGGTAATTGTAATCAATGTAAAAATAATTTACTCAGTAAATATGGTAATGAAGGTTTTCATCAATTAATAAATTTTAGATCTCGGGGTTCACACGCTCTTTTAAAACCTAATAGTTACTTTGTATTTCTATTTAACAATTGTGTTGATATAGTACATTACTTCTTACCAAAAATGTACTACCTACGTCAAGTTAAATTCATATTAAAATATTTTTGCAAACAGTATATTACTAACATATTTTTTTGTAAAGACCATAATTTACTAGAAGTATTCTTAGACTTGTTTTTAACCTTTTATATATTTACGTGGGTCAAAAACGTAAATTGTATTTTAAGAGGGGCATGTTCCAAACAAATTAATGATATGGTAAAAATTGCAGCAAATGCCTATTATTTAAAACATAAACATAGAAAAAGGGCTATTTAGAATATGAAAAGAAATACAAACTAAAGAAACAAATTTATAACGTCTACTTCCGATATTTATTGGTAAAAATTGCTTTTTTATACACAATGACAGCTGTTTCGACTAAATGTCATCGTCAGATTGACATAACAAAGTTTCCATTTGTTTACTATGAGATACCTACTTGATCTTAATTAAATAGTGTTTAGACTAGATTAAGTGTGGAAGTAATAAGACATAACAATATTAAAGCCTAGATATTATTAGCTCTAAGGGATTATTCAGGGTATATTTCCCTCTAAGATCAGGAAAACAACTATATCGTGAGGATCTTTACAATACATTTTTTACCAATAAATATCGGAAGTAGACGTTAGAAATTTGCTTCTTTAGATTGTATAATACAATGGACTTCCGAAATGTAAGGGTTTCTACAATAAATTTAATGAAAAGAAATGTTAGTAGTGACAATTTAACAAAAGGTACAGGTTCTTAATTATATGTATGTAAAAATCTATTGTGACTAAACTAAATGCGAAAACTACATTTATATTGTATTTTTTTGTGTGTGTATTTGTGTTTACACTGAATGGTGCTATTGTATGTGTTGTTCTCCTTGTTCATGTAACCTCTTTATGTGTGAAAAATAAAATGTATTCATTTATTTATGTATTAAATGTAATGGTTGTTATGAATTATAATTTTAAACTTCTTTCCTAGTTTATATTGAAGTAAATCCCCAGTATAAAAATAAGTCTTTAAATTATACAAAAAAAATTCTTTGAAACTAAAATAGTAATAAAATATGCAGTATGAAATATAATTTACAAACTAATTTTAGTTCTCCAAGATTGCTATGACTTAAAAAACATTGGAAACTGCATAAAACCACTACAACCGATTTATTTGTATTAGTATAACAAAATTGAAAGGCATACTCCACAAATTAAAATTTCAAAAAATCCCGCCATTTTAATTTTAAAATATTTCCACCAGATGACGACATTGTCTATGTCACAGAACAAAAAGTTTTCAGATATCACTGCTATAGCAGCGCATTGGTGACACTAGTCGTAACTAAGTCGTTACTTTAAGTGAGCCATCTTATTTTTTAGTAGTTATATCATCTGTGGTTAAAGCTACAGTTATAGTGTTGTGTGGTTGTGGGGAGTTTTCGCGCTTACATCGACTTTCGAAATCTTCGTGCGGTCAAAAAGACGTCAGGTCTGAGTTTACGTTAATATTTTATTTTCTGAAAAATTTAATATTTTTTTTTTATTTCTGCAGAATTTTATCATGACTTCTAATGATGGAAGCGGCTCTTCAAAAAGGATAAGGTATGAGGACAAAAATTTTGAAGAAACACTACTGAAATGGGCGGAAGAGGATGATACTAGAGATAGTGACATAGATTCTGATGCGGACTTCATTGCAAGTGACCACGATAGCGAGTCAGAAATAGATTTGGAGAAACATATGGAGCAGGACGAATCAGAAACTAGTGAAGAAAAAAATGAAGAAACTGATGACGTCAGAAACAAAAAATACTACTACGGCCGAAACCGCTTCAAGTGGTCTCAAGGGCCATCACATCCTAAGAAAACGAGAACATTACAGCACAATGTTGTTATCAAGTGCCCTGGCTTGAAAGGAATTAATGCCCAAAATGCCAATCCGCAAGAAATCTGGGATCTTTTGTTTGATGGTCCTAGGACCTACCCTTCAGTGGTCTAACGTAAAAATGGCAAAAATAAGAGCAAAATATCAAAATGCAGTTAGCAGTGATACTCGTGACTTGGATCTAATAGAGTTGAAATCTTTTTTGGGACTGCTTTTGCTAACATCGATTTATAAATCCAATCATGAAAATATAAGATCCATTTTTGCCACAGATGGCACAGGCAGAGATATATTTAGATGCGTTACAAACTCGAACCGTTTTGCAACCATTCTCTCCTGTTTACGATTTGATAATCCTGATACCAGATTGGATAGGAGAGGCTACTTGTCTCATCCATGCACCATAATAGAGGTGATGACAGTGAAAATGGAAAGCCAGAAATAATATCTTATTATAATCGCAACAAAGGAGGTGTTGAAAGTTTGGACGAAAAGTGCAGCGTTTATTCCACCGTAAGAAGAACAAGACGTTGGCCAATGGCGATTTTCTTCATGATGGTAGACATTTGTTCCGTAAACTCATATGTTCTTCATCAATCCTACAAAGACAATCCAAAACTCGAACGTTTTGAATTTGTGAAACAGCTGGCTATAATGTCAAATGCAACGAAGATTTCAAAATCTAAAGATCAGCCGAGAAGTTAGACTGGGTATCGGCAGAGTTCTAAAAATCAATGAGGAACAAAATGCAGATGATGAGAAATTGGAGACAAGAAAAACTTGCAGAAGATTTTCTGCAAAGAAAAAAAGAAAAACTTCCCATTTTTGCACCATTTGCAAGATTCCCATATGTATGGAATGCACTAAACGCGTCTGTAGGGATTGTGCATCATAAAAAATTGGCGAAGTTAAGCGTTTGCAGATTTTTTTCAGATTATTGTATTTTAGTTGTTTTTTATGATTTTTGTATTCATTTATGTTTATTTTGGAATGTCCTCTTGTGAGAATCATCAAAGTTTATTTTTTCTTTCAATTATACAACCAAATATATGACTGTGACATAACCATTTAAAGAATAAACCGTTTACATAATATGCCTACATAAATTTATTTTTCATCGCAAAATAGATCGCATTTTTAGTGAACACACTAGAAGTGTTGTGAAATCAAGTTTATACAGTTATACTCACTAAATTTTGTGTTTCAGAAACAAATTCACGTGATTTTGGGAACGGTGTCATTTTGACCGCAATTCTGTTATGGGGTCACTAAAACGTGACGTCTGTAGTTACGGGTTAAATTGATTAAATATTACAATGAGTTCCTACAGACATAACAAATCATTCTAGACAAATAGTTATAAATATCAAATAGTTATAAATTTTACTTTTGTACTAAGACAATCAGAGGATCCATTGAACAATTCGGTAATCATCAAAATCACTCATGTTTACTAAAACAGCTTTTACTGCAACCTGCAGTTAAACGGATCACGTCGGGATCATTGTAGGCATTCGTGTCTGACGTTATCGGATACCGATGGTCGGACAACGTCGGATGGGATCGTATCGGGAGAAATACGGATCTAATATAGGTGCGGCCTAAGGCTCCTGATTTTGTGCCCGTTCGTTCCCGGATAGAGGCAGTTGCTATCCCTAGTTGTCATGGGCATGGGGAGAAGTGCTCCAGTGAAGCAGGGAAAACTTGTGATGGTTGCCGCTTCTGTGTCTGCAGGGGATAGAGGTAGAGATGACCTATAACCAAAAATGGTGAACAGAAAACCTTGAGGGGTCAACAACTAATTTTTAAGTTATGTATATCTTTTATTAGGCTAATAGTCTTTACTTTAAAATTAATGTAACATAAATATTTCCTTTTTCTATTTAGATGGGTTTTTAGTGACCAATAAATTATGTATGTTTATCAATGAGTGTAAACTTCTCTGCAATTGCATAGGGGGTAATAGGTACTTATAGTACTCCTATTTAAGTGAATTTGAAGTTTTAAATTTTAGTTATCAATGTTTTATTTTCATTAAGATATTGAATAACCAAATTTAATTTAGTATGCACTAAAATAAAAAATGTACTATTATTTAATTTATTAAAATCAAAGTTGGGGTAAAACTATTGTGGTGAGACCACCCTAGGTGGACGTATGCAGTTGAAAATGAATTTATCAAACACATTTTAAGAAATTACCCTTCTTGAGTAAGAATAACTTCACCAGCTTGCATATTGAGTAAAGTAACAAATTTATTATTTTTACCTCTAGACCTGAGAGTGAGAAGGTAACAACATACTATTAAAATTTTTGAAAAATAGTATACTTTTCGAAGACCAATTAAAATTCGTAACAGTATAGCAATCATAGGGATGGGTGGCTACTACAGTGAGGTACTTATATAATATAAAATATTGGCGGTTTTAACTTACTGCATGTAACATAAAGTAAAAATTAAAAATAAATTAATAAATAAAGGAAAATAACAAAATCAGTGTCACAGGTTTTTGTTACAAAAAGTACACGTTTACAGGAACAGCGACTAGTTTCGGCCTATAAGCAGCCCATCATCAGGCTATAAAAAAACAAAGGTGAGAGGTAAAAAATGATGCAGATTACAAGTTTTTAACAATAGACCTACCTTAAAAATTAGTTACATGTAATGTTCACTAGATCATATGATCGATCGAATCAACAAACTTATATATTAAATATTGAATTTTAATTATTGAATGGGGTATATGGTAAAACCAGTGACATAGAGAAAAAATGTGACATAAAGATTAAAAATTAAAACAAAGAGCAATTAGATGAGAAAAGGTTACATTAAATAACGGTATATGAATAAGATTCATTGAAATTTGAATCATTGGGGAATAAATTAAGGAATTTAAATATTTTATTTAAATGTATGTGGTAACATTGAGTGAGTAAGAAAATGAGTACCACTACATGGATAGAAATATTAATTACTGTAAATAGTGTGTGAAAGAAACATAAGGGTGACAAATAATCAAAAGGAAGTCCTAAAGTGAGCTCAAAAGAAGATACCAGTGACTCCGGTATCAGAGAAGACCATTCATGATAGTCAAAGTCAAAGGGTAGACAAATTATGAGTTTGATCGAAATTATTAACCAATAATGTATAAACATTGTGTAACAGTGTAAAAATTGTCCATCACACTGAAAAAACGCTAAAAAACTGTTATAATTAAGCACTAGCAAAATCGAAACGCACACTATGAATGAAATGGCGGCGAACAGAATCACTAATAATATAGTTTTATCACTTAAGTTAACACTTGATCAGAATTTTTTTCAATTTGATAATAAGTTCTATAGACAATCCAATGGACTCGTTATGGGTTCTAATCTTAGCCCCCCAGGTAGCAAGCTGACGTCATAATGACGTTTTTTATTGGTCATATTTCGTCGCTGACGTCATGGGACGAAATAATGACGTCACCCTAATAGCACAGAATATTCGGTGAATGTTCTACCAAAATCCTATGAACGTTTGAATGTTCTGAACTTTGGAGGGATGTTCTTGGAATGTTCCTGTAGGAATATTTATGGAATATTTTATTATAATATTCTATGAATGTTCTGAGAAAGATTAAATTTTCTGGACGTGAATTAAACGTTTGAGGAATGTTTTTCAGGTATAAGTTCCTAAAATATATCAGAACGTCATTCTATAAATAATCATTACGATCTTTTTATTGTGTCTCCATCACTCCATGATTTTAATATTTTTTCTACTCTACTTTCAACAGAAGTAGCCTTTATCCTGTATTGAATATTGACCGATTATTGTTATAAGAAATCTCTTTTATGCGGTCATATTTAGTTTTGTGTTTCGGAACGTATCGCGTATGCTTCTAGTATTGCAATTACCGAACTCGATCGTGCGTTTGACAGTTGACATGATGGTGACACTGTTTGACGTCGGCAAGTCGGCACGTTGTGGAAAAAAACTTCGCATTTGTTCTTTGTACTTTGTGTAAAGTGCTGTGCTTTGTGCTTTGTGTAAAGTGTTACCATTGTTTACTAACCACTAATCTTTTTTCTGTTTAAAATTATAAATTATTGCAACAAGTAAGTATGCCAAAGTATCTGTAATAATATTATATAATGGAATCTAAAGAAATAAAGAGGAAATTAATTAACAAATTTTACCAAAGATATAAAAGATCTAAATTAAATAACCAAGCAGGATCAGAATCAACAGCCTGTTCTGAAATACCTTCTACTTCTACTGCATCATGCAGCAATGAAGTTATACTTAACAGTCGTGCATGTGCAGATAACCAACTAGAAATCATTATTAACTCTCCAAATTTGGAAGAGACTGAAGGTGAAATCTCAGATTCCAACAAAAACTTTAGTACTGCTTTTACACAAATTGAAAAGCAAAATATTGATTGGAAGCTAAATAATATACCAGAGGCACCTAAAAAGCCTTTGAATGAGCAGTTATCAGATTGGGCCATAACACATAACATTAACCATCAGGCCTTATCTGATCTCTTAGTAATTCTCAATGAAAATATGGATGATAATAATCTTCCCAAAGACCCAAGAACCCTTTTAAAAACTCCCCGAAATACTGGTTCTTTAATCGATGAGGTAAAACCTGGGGTTTATTTTCATTTTGGTTTAGAAAATTCTCTTAAAAATTTAATCAATCAATCAAAAAATAATAATATTGGTACCAATTTAGACATATGCATAAATATTGATGGTCTCCCTTTGTCAAAAAGCTCCGGGAGTCAATTGTGGCCCATTATGGTAAATTTATTTCAAAATAAAAATATTGTTGAGATATGTGGGTTATATCAAGGCAACAAAAAACCAGAAAATGCAAACCAGTTTCTAAGTAAGTTTGTAAATGAAACTATTACTTTAACAACTAACGGTTTTATTTACAACAACAATAGATATTGTGTAAAAATTAAAAATTTTATCTGTGATGTCCCTGCTAAGGCCTTCATAAAGTGTACAAGGGGCCATAGTGGTTACAAGTCATGTTCAAAATGTAATAGTGAAGGTATATTTAAAGGAAATCGAATTTGTTTTCCTGCAATAGATGGTTTTCAACTTAGAACAGATTACACTTTTCGGTCTAAAGATCAAGAAGAGCACCACACAGACACCTCTATTTTAGAGCAAATACCTGGCTTGGATATGATAAGGTGTTTTCCACTAGACTATATGCACCTTATATGTCTGGGTGTTGTTAAAAAGTTGATCAGCAATTTGTGGTTATCAGGAAAACCACCCTATCGTTTTTCAAGCCACCAAATCAAAGAAATATCTGACAAACATTTATCTTTACACAATCAAGTACCTAGTGAGTTTTCTAGAAAACCCAGGTTGCTTTCTGATATAAAACATTGGAAAGCAACAGAACTTAGGTTATTTTTATTCTATACTGGCTCAGTTGTTTTAAAAGATAATGTTTCTTCAGAAATCTACCAAAATTTTATATCATTGCATGTTGCTACTACACTTTTTTCCAAATCTGAAAATATTGAATATGCTGCTGAATTATCAAAATATTTTGTTAAAACATTCTCCATGGTTTATGGAGAGCAAAACATATCGCATAATGTGCATAACATTTTGCACATTGCTGATGATGTAAAAGAATTTGGTAGCATTGAAAATTATAGTGCCTTTCCATTTGAAAATAACATGTTATTTTTAAAAAAGTTAGTTCGCAAAGGAGACCAACCTCTCCAACAAATTGTCAACAGAATTGTAGAACGTTCCAAATGTTCTATAGAATCTGAAAAATTTAATAAAAGTAAAGATCCTCTTTTAAAATTTGAACATTCTAATGGACCACTTATTAACAGTATTTTTGGTGTGAAGCAATTCAAAAAAGTTTATTTGGAAAATTATTCATTGTCCACAGATGATGCTAACAATTGTTGTATGATGAATGATAAAAATATAGTTATTGTAAAAAATATTATTTCTTTAAATGACATTATAACAATAATTGGCCAAAAATATTTACTCTTGGAAAATTTATATAATTCACCTTGTACATCATCTAAATTAAATATTTTTGTAGTAAGTCAAGAAGGTCCCATTGAATCCTGGAGCTTAACTCAGGTAGTTCAGAAGTTTATAAAACTAAAATTAAATAATAAGTTGATCGTGCTTCCATTATTACATACAACTAATAATTAAATTTTTTATCTGGCATTGTACATTGTTAACAATTTAAAATGTCACACTATTCCAGGGACATAATTACTTGCTGCAATTTTATAAGTTAAGATTAAATAATAAAATGGTTTTTATTTTATTGTAAACTGTTTCCTGTCATTGTAAATTAATAATAATTTAAAAATTAAAAACTTTTCTACTTTTCTGAGCTGATATTTAGGTGAAAATTTTTCAAAAGAATGTAAGTACATAATTTTTTTAAGCTGCTGCAAAATTTTTTGATAAGTCTTATTAAACTAAAATTAAATAATAAATTGGTTTTTCTGTGGCATTCTAAAATGTTACACTTTTTTAAGATGATAATTGGCTGAAAAATTTTTGAATTAAATCCTTAATTTTTTTTATAGTGCCGTTAATTTTTTTGATAAGTTGTCAAATGTCAGTATTTTTAATATACCTGAGTTGTTCTTAGAATGGAACGCCCTATATATTATTTGAAATATTATTGAAATTTTGGATTCTACTAAAAATTTTAGTTCATCTATGAATTATGATTTATATGGATGGCCTTTTTGGATTTTAAGTTGCTGTAAAATTCTAGAGATCAAACTGAATAATGTTATCACCATCACCTTCTTGGACGGTGGTCTGCTTCGAAGCAGATAATGCAGTGCAGGCAGTGCCCACAAAATGGATCCAGGGTGATCACTGTCTATGGCCAGCTTTGCCCCAGGAAAAATTAAATAATGCCCTAAAGAACTGTGAGTATAACAGTTGCTGGCCATCTCATAAAGTCAGAATATTCCGGAATGCAACTTATGGTATGCTATTAACTAATTTTGTTAAATTGTTGTAAAGATTTTCCCTTAATAGAAATTTGGTCAATATAATATAAATAGTATATCTAATATGATATTTTCAGATGATTATAATGTTGCAAGAAAAAAAGCAGCAAAAGCTGAATATTGCAGCGATTTAAATTCTGACCCTGATGAAGTCAGCAACAAAAGGTCCAGGAAAAAAAGAATACTAAGTTCCGAAGATGATTCTGAAGACGAAATTGAAAAAAGACCATTAAGAATTAAAAAAAAAGTTGTCGTCTTGCCCACTCCGCCATCGTGGACAGATGATGTCAATGAAGACAGAAATACTGACAATAATGGTGTGGTATATTAAACAGGAAAAAGAATTATTAAAATTATTTTGATTAAAATTACAGGAATCCCAGAAACTCCAAGAGTAAGCATAGTTAATGGAAGGAACAAACCTCCCAGTGGTAAGTTTCATTTTATGATCTCCGATATACAGGAAAAAGTGTAATTTCAGAGAAGATTCTATAAAATGAAAACATGAAAAATGTTTATTTTTGTACATTAAGTACTTAGTAATGCTTTTTAAGGGTGAGCAAAAATTTATGAGGTGGTATTTAAAAGAAGCCATCCTAAACAAGGGTATATGATTAATTTCTTTTCATGTTTTCATGCAGAATATCCTGTATAATTTTGTAAACATTGTAGAAGTTTCAATACATCAATGCAAGTGTAATCCACAAATGCTGCAAAATATTCAATCACTGTTGGTAGAACTCCACTCTAAAATTGATAAATTGGCCAGTTGTCAGTCAGTTTCCCAGGCTGCAGAGCAGACAATAAGTGAAACTGTTTTGGAAAGAAGCAAGATAGAGTTTCCTGTTAATAGCAGTGACAAACTTAATGCTTTTGAGATGTTTTTATCATGTACAGAAAATTATAAATCTTTGGTGAGTAATTTTGTATTGTTATGAGTTAAAAAACAGGTCAACTATAATATTATCAACTTCCGTTTTCACAATGTTTAAATCACAAAATAACATTTAAATTAATATTTAGTTGGTTGACTGATTTAAACGCAATTGGGTCCCAAAGTTAATTCCAGTTTTAAATGTGTCAAATGTCTTTCGGGAACTATAAGATGAAAAATTCTAAACTAATAATTAAACTTGGTTCCAAATTGTGTTCACTTAGCAAATTTTTTATTATTTCATTCTTTTAAGGAAAAATTATAGCTAAGTTTAATTTTTTTCAGGTCCTATATTTTTCCAAAATGGGAGGCATTAACCTATATGAATTCATAAAAAGGTGTTTTGTAGGGATTCTATCTGATAATATTGCCACACAATATTCCTACCTAGGTAGGAAAGGAAAGAAAAAATTTTGCGACTTACTGCTTTCAAAAGCCATACTTGGTAAATACATATTATTAAATTATGAATTTTAGTTTTATATTTTGTTTTTTTTTCTGATTTATGTTCTTATTCAAACCATTTTTCAGAATCTGCTGAGAAAAGTGGGATCCCCAAAAACAGAAAGGAAACTGAAGTTACCATAGGACTTTGGCTTCGAAAAGCAAAATTTAGAAACAACTAGAGGCGACTGATGGCCTAGATTTAGTGTATATATATTATATATATATATATATATATATATATATATATATATATAATTTTTTATTTTTACAGTATTTCTCTGATAGTATAAATTGTTTTAATCTTATAACCTGTTAGGTAAATCATAAATTTACTACTATTGAAAATGAGGCTGTAGTCGTTTTCAACAGACTACATTTGTGTCCAAAAGTCGAGTATTACATCCAGTACATTATTTTGGGAATTGTTTAAATCTTGATTACCAATTGTCGATTTTTAAGATAATTAAAAAAAAGTATTTTATTATAGTAAAATTTTACATTTTATTTAATATTTTTATTTATTTTAAATTGTATTTTTTGTTATGTCTAAGAATTAAAATTTTTTACTTATTTGTGCCATATTCTACTGTTCTTTATGCAATATTCTAATGTTCTTTGTTCAATATTCTACTGTTATTGTTGTTTGTATTTTTAATGCACAAGGTGTTCCACTAAAATGTGACATTTAATTATTTAGAAATATCGCCGATGATTAAAAACACTGAGACACATCGTTTTTTGTCATGTTTGAATCATCAACTTTTCAACCCTTCAGTGGGGAGGTCAATAACCCTTCAAATTTAGATAGGGAAAGTATCATGAGTGGCATATTTTTAAACAGATAATTTTTTGAGCTATTCAACAATATTTAATAAGTGAAAACAAATGGAATTCAAAAGTATGTTTGTAAAGTTTGTTTCCCTTTTTAGTCGATTTCAGTTGTTAAATATGGTTTCAGGATAACATTTATTGAATTGAATTGTCAATAAAAATTGCCCGTAATTTTTCCTTAGTAGTTTAACAAAACAATATTGATATTGCTGAATTCCTCATGAAATTACCATTTCAGAAATGTGCAACTTTTTATACTTTTCCTATCAAGTGTTAGGGAAGGTTCATTCTTCTGCTCGAGGGTTAAAGTGTCGATGCTGCAATCAAAAAAGTGGCTCCTTTCTGACAAAAATCGACGTGTCACAGCTTTTTTATGTCGTTACTCAAAAACCCATTGTCAAGTTTTCCATGGACCACCTCTAAATATACTATTTATTGTATTTCAGTTTCATTAAAAATTCATTAAATTACAATAGTATATTTTTTTTAAATTTGCCAACCAAACATTCCTAGAATATTCTAAGGAGTTCAACAATAAAAATCCCTGAATGTACTATGAACGTTCCAGGACATTCGGTGTATGTTCCAATAAAACGTTAAGAGAACATTCAAAATGCTGACAGAGACTTTTACCTGAATGTCCTTGGAATGTCCCAGAACATTTTAGAACATTCATGGAACGAGTCTTATGTTCCTGGTTTTAGGTTCTTTGAACATGCCTGGAATGTTATGTGCTATTAGGGCATTGGGACAAACTTTTTATGACGTGAAAGTGACGTCTGTTAATTGACGTCATTTAAACGTCATTTTTGGTCAACTTATTGGACATTAAAAAACTTAGTCTAAATTATATATGTATTTGATATGGCTGAACAATACTAAATTATCCTATTTTTAATACTATTTTCAATATTTCATTTAGAATGGCCAAGCAGAAAACGATGCATAAATATTATCTGCGACTATAATCTTTGTAATATTATAGACTCAAATGTTCAAGCAAAATAAAAACAAACATTTTATCATTCACACGGTAATTATTCACCTCTCACTGGGCGTACAGTAAATTTTTATATAAGTCTGCTACTCGGTGACATCACGACAGTGCTGTCGGTGTTACATATTATTAGAATATTTATATTAATTTTTTGCTAATTGCAATTTGCGATTCTATTTTATTGAAAAATTTTGTTTCCGTTTTTTTCATTTTTCAACAATACTATTGAATAATCTCAAAAAGAAACAATGATTTTAGGAGGTTCTACTAAAAACAAATCTTAATTAACTTTAAATGTACCGCCAAAAAAATTGGTAGTGGCAACTCTGCCTTCTGCATTTGTTGCACATTGCTATTGGTTGTCTCTGGCTTGACTCTGACATTGCACATTGCACAGATCGCAGAGACACAAATAAAATAATAGAGGTTAGAATTTTTCCTCTGTGGTTATATTTTGGTGTCGTTTAAGTTTTAAGTAAATCATCATAAAATACGGGGTAAATCATTGTGTAATTAATTGGAAAGTTGAGTATTTCGTTTGTTGTGTCCATATTAAGACAATGGCCCAATCAGAATTTGCCGTAATTCAATTTGACGAAGAAGGAGGGAATGGTTTGGCGGTAGTTCATACAAAATGGCTAACTCCAAGGAAAACGGAGGTATTTTGGCCACCATTTAAGGACAGATCTTTATTTAATAAAGCTCTAAAATCTGGCCAGGAAATAGATGACAGATGGAAAATTTACACCATAAAAAGAAACTTTTTTGAGACTGATAAGTAAGATAAACAAATAACAATCTTGAAAGTATTTTAGTAATTACAATATTGCTAATTACAATAACCCTCCATTTAAGGACCATAAGTTTTTTGTATATGTTTATATAATAAAAATTGAAAAAGAGGATTCATTTTAAGCGCATCTGTTTTCATTAATATTGTTAGATTAGTATATAAATGGTTTTTTAGATGAAACAGCACAAAAAAAATTGAAACGAGCTGAGGAAACTAGCGATTTGAATAGCAGTGTCTCTGAAATAGAAAGTGAAACCCCCAGAAGGCGGCTTTAAAGAAAACCGTATAGGTATATTGATGATTCAGAGGAGGAGGAAGAGGTGGCCAATAAATCTGTAAGCAGGTTCCAAAGACCTGAAAAAGTTAATTTTCTCCAAAATGGAAACATTGATCTGATAGGTAGTTATATACATTTTTATTGTCTCTTCGTATTTTCTGTGTATCTTAGGTTGATGTTATTATGTTGTATCGTTGTTGTATGTAACCTCAAATTTTTAGATAAAAACCTAAGTCAGCCAATAAGTACCTCCCAGCAAGTTCATAATAAGAAATCTCAAGAGAATGTATTATGTCAGTCCCAGCCAGAGGTAGATAAACAATTAACACTTAACCGCATTCAAGAGGGTAAGTAATATGTCAATGTTTATTGCTGTATTTTTTATATTTTTGTCTATTTCTTCATACCATTTCTAGATTATAGAAGTTTATTGAAAGAAATATGTGCCATTAAGGAGCAAAATGTTGAAATACTGAACTGCCTGAAGAGTAACAGTAGTGCAACAAACAGGGTTACCACAAGTATTTGTCCAGAACTGCCAGTTAAACTGCCAAACACGAACTTTGAGGAAGTGGAAACGTTGGAGAATTTTCTTAAAAATGAGCACCAGTATGTAGCTTTGGTAAGTATGTTAGTCCTGTGTTATAATAGGTACTCTTTATCGGCAGCAGCTTAATTGTTCATTTAGTACTCTTTCTAAAGTAGATATAACTTTAAACCATATTTTTTAACATTTCAATTATGTCCAATATAAAAAAGCCAAGACCTTTTAGGTAGCATAAATTAACAAAACAATGCAATAATTAAAATGGTACTACCACTTTTTATTTTTGACACTTATTTTTCACTTATTATAGAGAGCCTACTTGTCTTCGCTTGGTGGTAGTAAAGTGACAGCAAGGACAAATAAGATTCTTAAAAATGTATTAGATGATTCGCTGGCTTCTAAATTAAATTTCCTGGGGTCAAGAAATCAAGACACGAAGAGGGCGTTTTGCAGCTTTACTCTGTTGAAAAAACTTGTAGTGGGTA
This sequence comes from Ophraella communa, assembly GCA_035357415.1. Classification (NCBI taxonomy): domain Eukaryota; kingdom Metazoa; phylum Arthropoda; class Insecta; order Coleoptera; family Chrysomelidae; genus Ophraella; species Ophraella communa. The sequence goes on along the minus strand of CM068990.1, from coordinate 24,250,970 downwards.
AATATTTTTTGATTATTTTCCTATCTGGAATACTAAAATATTTCAATAGTGTTTCACTTATAATTATTCTTTTTTATAGATTCTGTTAGATTGGGTGATGCTGACATCAGCGAAAAATTAGTCGAAGATTCCATAAAGGTATGGCTTAAGCATGCCTTAGAACGCTTGAAAAGAAAAAGCCGCATTGGTCCATTGCATTAAGTACTTTTGAACAATTTTCTGTGTAGAAATGCAAAGACGGAAAACTTTTGTGGGAAAAAGGCAGTTTCGTCGAAGAGTTGCCTTTAATGTAAGGCAAGCATTAAAATTTAATAATTTTGAAAATATTGGAAATAGTCACTCTGAATTGCGCCAATATTGTTCTAATGATCCTTTGCCCAATGAAGTACATGTTGACCCTATAGGGGAAAAAAGCACCCATTCTGCTATCAAATTTGTTTCAACTACTGCTGTTGGTCAAACCACAAAATTGTCATGTAATGTCAGCCATACTTTCAATAGTGAATATGACGTTTCTCAAAATGTAGATCCCCCAGATTCTGAAACAAACTTGTCATTTAATATCAACCCAAATTTTAATAATGAATATAAAATTTCTCAAAATGTAAATCTCTCTGATTCTGAAACCGATGCTGAAGGTGATAAGCTGTGTTTAAGTAAGCAATTAACTAACTGGGCTTGTGGAAAACATAATATCTCTCACGCAGCTGTGACTGACCTGCTGCATATTTTAAAACCATACCATCCAGAATTGCCCCTAGATTCTCGAACTCTATTCCGAACTCCTAAAAAAATCTTAGAGAAGGAACTCGATTCTGGAAAATATTGCCATTTAGGCATAAAGATTGCTTTAAATAATTTGTTATCGAAGATATATGTTCCATCCCTTGATAAAAAAATATTAGAAATTAGCTTTAACATTGACGGACTACCTTTATTTCATAGCAATAATGTTCAGTTTTGGCCAATTCTAGGATTAGTTAAAACTGTGAAATCTACTCCATTTGTTGTGGGTATTTTTTGTGGGAAATCTAAACCAAAACCACTTAATGCTTTTCTTGAAGATTTTATTAATGAACTGTTGGATTTGGTGAAAAATGGGTTTATTTTCAATGACAATTGCTTTATAATAAAAGTGCACAGCATTGTGTGTGATGCACCTGCCAGGGCGTTTGTTAAATGTATCAAATCACATATGGGCTATGCATCATGTGACAAATGTGTTGAGATTGGTGAATATCATGGTCGAATTGTTTTTCTGGACACCAATGCTAACTTACCTACAGATCAATCTTTTAAACTTCAGCTAGATGAGGAACATCATATTGGAGTGTCCCCATTAACAAAACTGGACATTAATATGATTTCCTGCTTTCCAATTGATTACATGCATGCAGTTTGTCCGGGAGTTACTAAAAAATTATTAAATGCATGGGTAGGAGGTCCCTTGAATGTTCGTTTAAGCCATAATGTTGTTTCTCAAATATCATTGCAGCTGGAAAATTTTAAATCATACATGCCTGTTGAATTTAACCGTAAGCCACGAAGTGTAAGTGAGTTACCAAGGTGGAAGGCCACTGAATTTAGGACTTTTCTAATTTACCTTGGCCCAGTTGTTTTGAAGAATTGTATTGACATTTATGGAAGTACTTGTTACTTTTAATTAGGGTACTGTGTTATTTTATAAGATGCGACAGGGATTCCTGTATAAAACTGTCAAGCGCGAGAAAATTTTTTCACCAAATAGCGTTCATGAAAAATAATAACAGATTTGGAAAAGTTGTTGGAAAATAAGTTCAAATGTACTTTTAATTTTCTTAAATTCGTTCTGGTTTAATCAAAAAATGGATAGTTATGTCAAAGTCAAACTTCATTTTCATACCACTTTTGAATACTTACAAGTGCTTAGGCTCGCGTTTGACAGTTTTGTACAGGAATCCCTATGACGCATCTTATAAATAATTCAATGTATATATTTTTTTAAATATTACAAATAGAATATATAAATTCCAAATGGTTTTAGTAATAAACCTATTATTTTTACTTGTAGCTTTTTATAATCCTTCCTCTTATGATGTTTATAATCTTAGGAACGTCCAAAATACCATCTGAAAGGACGTCTATATGACGTCTAAAATAACAGCTGTGAGGACGTCTTATGACGTCAAAAAGGACGTCATTCGTCCCGGACTTATAGAGGTCATTTACACGTCATTCGCACGTCATTAAGACGACTTAAATGACGTCAACGATGACCAAAAAAAAACGTCATTTTCACGTCATCTTGCTACCTGGGCCTTTACTTGCAGAAATCTTTATGCACAATCTAGAATCTCTTTTTCTTAACAACCCTAACTTCCATGATAACCTACTTTTTTACTTTCTGTAACGTATCTCCCTATAATGTAGCATATTACCTATACTTATTTTATTATGTATTTACATATTTCTAATTATTATATCGAGTTATTGTTATTGCTACTTTTCATTAATATTTACTTTACTATAAAATATACATACTATTAATTATTTTGCTGAACTAAGGTTATTCTTTTTATAATATAAAAACGAAAATTAAAAATTAGTAGAGCGCTAATGTGAGCATAAAAAAATATAAAATTTAGCAGAACTCTAATTTGAGCATAAAAACAAAAACTAAAAATTTGTAGAGCCCTAATGGAAAAAAAATAAAACAAATAAATAAACTATAAAAAATTGATGCAATATTGGAAAATAATTTGTCTTCTTTCAGGAAGTCCAAAAAAAAACCATCAGAAGAAGTCGAGGACGACTGAAAAACAGGATGGCCGAATGTAACGTATCTCCCTATAATGTAACATATTACCTATACTTATTTTATTATGTATTTACATATTTCTAATTATTATGTCGAGTTATTGTTATTGCTATTTTTCATTAATATTTACTTTACTATAAAATATACATACTATTAATTATTTTGCTGAACTAAGGTTATTCTTTTTATATTCTTGTTATCGTATGATATAGAAAAAACGCATGCCGATGATTGTACAAGGATGAGAGTCAGTCTTTCGCTTGATACAGAATAAATCGTTTGTTTCGGGACTTGTGGTATTATTTTTACCTTAGTTAAAAAAAGTTACCGTAACATTTTAGAAGTGGGATTACCGGGAATAAATCGCCTGTAGTTTAAAATGAGTGGAGAGAACAATGTTGGCATTTGAGATCAGCGAAAGTACATCTTTTACAAAGGCAAGTACCAAAAAAAAATCTAATTCTGATATTTTACTTAATGGTGTCTCTTGTAAAGCATATTTAGATACAGGTAGCGAGTTAAATGTGGCTCGATCTACGGTTTTGCAAAGAAATTGATAATATTCAGTTGAAAACATCAGACATAGTTGTTGTTAAAGGTTTTGGCGGAGAATTTTTATATACAAAAGGTAAAGCTGAACTGGAATTCACTTTTTCTGATTTTTCTTTCGTTTTGTTGATTTTGATTTAGGCCATACAGAAATTACTATTGGACAACCTATTATAACGAATAAAAATATTTTAATAACTATACAAGGAAACTCTTTTGAGATAAAAAAGAATAACTCACCAACTATAAAAATTTTAGTCTTCTTGCAAAAGAACGTTGAGATCGAACCATATTCGGCATTAGCTCTACCTGTCGACACTCATAAAAATGATTATTTGCTTATATTTTCTGCTGTGACGCATCAAAATAGAAACGAAAATTTTTCCATTTTAAGCAGTTTTATATACAAAAATAATAATTATTTGGTAGTTATTAATAACAGCAATAAAAAAACTATGTTGGCAGCGAGGAAAAATTTTTAGGACGTGCTACACCGTTACCCATAAATTTTTCCCAAAATTATGAAAACTTTTCACAAATAAAATCGTGTTTGTCTCTTAACATTGCTGACATTAAATTTAATAAGCATGTTTTAAAAGGAGAAAGTCAAATTAAATTTCTTGATCTTTTGTCTAACTATCAGAACTGTTTCGCTAAAAACACACCCGAATTAGGTGTAACTGATCTAATAGAGTTTGAAATAAATTTAGAAAAATCAAAACCAATTTTTTATCGACCTTATCGATATTCAGAGTATGAAAAAGCCATAATTCGGGCAAAAGTTCAAGACTTATTAGATAACAGATAACATCAAATTCTTCTTTTGCGAGTCCAGCAGTGTTAGAAAGAAAAATGGTGACCACAGACTTTGCGTGGATTATCGAAAATTAAATTCTTGTACTATTAAAGATCGATACCCGTTACCACATATTGAAGATCAAATCAATCGTTTACAAGGAAAAAACTATTTCACTAGCCTTGATCTTACTCAAGGGTACTATCAAATCCCAGTGTCGGCGGATTCTATAAATAAAACAGCGTTTTTCACTCAAGATGGACAATGGGAATTTTTGAGAATGCCCTTTGGAGTATCGAATACACCTTTAACCTTTCAACGGTTACTAAATAATTTGTTTTCTGATCTTCGAGAGAAAATTAGCGTCTATTTAGACGATATTTTAATTTCGTTAAAAACTATTGAAGAAGGTCTTAAAATCTTAAAAACTGTTTTGGATATCTTGGCACAAGCCGATTTAAAATTAAACATCGAAAAAATGTTTCTTCTTTGAAACAAGCCTTGATTACTTAGGTTATGAAATTAATGAATCAGGTATTAGACCTGGCCACCGCAAAATTAACGCTGTTGCCAATTTTCCAAAACCTAAAAATTTACACCAGCTTCGACAATTTTTAGGTCTTAGCTCGTATTTTAGAAAATTCATCAAAAATCATGCAATAATGTGACTCCATTGAGTAATCTTTTAAAAAAAGACGTACCCTAGATTTGGTCTAAATCAGAAGAAAAGCATTTACTGAAATAAAAGAACGTCTTACTTCTAGGTCTATTCTTAGCATATATGATCCCCGTCTCGATACAGAGCTGCACACCGATGCTAGCTCCTTAGGAATAGCAGGCAGACTTTTACAAAAACACAGTGACAATTTAAAGCCAGTCATGTATTTTAGTAGGTCCACTAGTAAAGACGAAAAAGTTTTTCATTCTTACGAACTAGAAACGTTAGCCGTTGTTGAATCAATAAAAAGATTTCACGTATATTTAACTGGCATTCATTTTACGGTGATAACAGACTGTGTTACCGTTCGTTCCACGTTTACAAAGCGTGACTTGCTTCCTAGAATCTCTCGATGGTGGTTAACTATTCAGGATTTTGATTTTGAAGTAAAACATAGGCCTGGAAGCAAGATGCTTCATGTTGATGCGCTTAGTCGCAATATACCAGTTTTAAGTACATCAGTTGTTAGAACAGAAGATTGGTTTCTTAGCTTTCAGTTGCAAGATCCTACTATAGCAACCATTTGTAAAAAAATCAATGCTAACGATTGCGACCAAGAAATTAAATAATTATATGATAAAAGATCAACGACTTTATAGGAAAACTGCAGATGGTTTAGAAAAATTAGTCATTCCTTAATCGACAAGATATAATATTTAAAAAAAAATATCACGACGAAGTAGGTCCTTTAGGACACAAAAAATGTGAGTCATAAATAAAAAGTAAATTTTGGTTCAAAGTAATGACAAGATTTATAAAAAAATATGTATATGCTTGTTTAGATTGTGCTTATAAACGGGGCCAATGTGGAAAAAGGGAAGGGTTTCTTTACCCAATTGATAAACCTGATCATCCTTTACATACCTGGCATATAGACCACTTGGGGCCTTATACAAAAAGTTCCGGATACTCTTACATTTTAATGGTGGTTGACTCTTATTCAATATATCTGTTTGCACGTCCAACAAAAACATTAAAATCAATGGAAGCTATTAATGTTCTTAAAGATCTTTTTAGTCTTTTTCTGTTCCAAAAAGAATTGTTTCAGACTGTGGAACAGCTTTTAAAAGCGAAAGTTTTAAAGAGTTTGTATTAAAATATAAATTTAAACATAAACTTAATGCCGTAGCTTCACCAAGATCTAATGGTCAGGTGGAACGGTATAACTTAACCTTAGAAACTGCCATTAATACAAGTGTATCCGATGAAAATGAATGGTATACAATTTTACCTGATACAGTTTGGGGTATAAATAATTCAATTAACTCTAGTACGAGTATGACCTCTCATAAATTAATGTTTGGTTTTGACCAGTTAAAACACTCTGACTTAGATAATGTTACCCCAGAAGTAAATAGATCACGAGATTCACAAATCGCAAAATCAAATATGGACAAACAAGCACGTAAAATGAAAAAAAAAAATTGATTCAAAAAGAAAACCTGCAAAGTCCTATAAAGTCGGCGATTTAGTACTTTGGTCTGGATCTGAATGCGCTCAAAAAGAAGTATGTAGGAAAACTGGGTTAAGATTTGGAGGACCATATAAGATCATAAAGGTCCATAAAAATGACCCCTATAAAATTTCATCTTTGAAAGGCATGAAAGGTTATAAAAAAATATTAAGCTGTCGTTCCAGTTGACCAAATCAGAAAATATTCTGGTGGAGTCTTGGAACAATCCGAATCAGATAGTAGCATAAATAGTACTGATGAATTATTAGATCTCTTGGAAGGATAAAAAAATATGTAAAATCAAATCCTGAGCATAAAAAAATAAAAATTAGAAGAGCTCTAATGTGAGCATAAAAATAAATAAAATTTAGAAGAGCTCTAATGTGAGCATAAAAACGAAAATTAAAATAAGCAGAGCTCTAATGTGAGCATAAAAATAAATAAAATTTAGAAGAGCTCTAATGTAAGCATAAAAACGAAAATTAAAAATTAGTAGAGCGCTAATGTGAGCATAAAAAAATATAAAATTTAGCAGAACTCTAATTTGAGCATAAAAACAAAAACTAAAAATTTGTAGAGCTCTAATGAAAAAAAAAATAAAACAAATAAATAAACTATAAAAAATTGATGCAATATTGGAAAATAATTTGTCTTCTTTCAGGAAGTCCAAAAAAAAAAACCATCAGAAGAAGTCGAGGACGACTGAAAAACAGGATGGCCGAATGTAACGTATCTCCCTATAATGTAACATATTACCTATACTTATTTTATTATGTATTTACATATTTCTAATTATTATGTCGAGTTATTGTTATTGCTATTTTTCATTAATATTTACTTTACTATAAAATATACATACTATTAATTATTTTGCTGAACTAAGGTTATTCTTTTTATATTCTTGTTATCGTATGATATAGAAAAAACGCATGCCGATGATTGTACAAGGATGAGAGTCAGTCTTTCGCTTGATACAGAATAAATCGTTTGTTTCGGGACTTGTGGTATTATTTTTACCTTAGTTAAAAAAAGTTACCGTAACATTTCGTTATTGATTATTGCATTGTCTTGTTTAGAGGTAATCGTCAAGATGCTTTTTTAATTTTTTAAATCACATTAATAATCTTCACCCTAGGATATCTTTTACTATTGAGTTTGAAGTTGATAATTCAATTCCTTTTCTAGATTTACTTATTACAAAAAACTTAGAATTTCACAAGCTTGAATTTGATATTTACCGCAAACCAACTACTACTAATTCTGTCATCAATTATTATTACTCCAATCATCCTTCTTCACATAAATCAGCCGCCTTCAATAGTTTTTTCCATATAGCTTTTAATATTCCCCTTTCCCACTTCTCTTTTATGAAAGAAATAAATATTAAACAAATTGCTGTTAATAACAATTATCCTATCAGCTTTATTGGTAAAATTTACAATAAGTTTTTTATTAGAAATAGACTCAGTTTTAAACATATTCTTCCAGTTTCACAATGCGACAATAGTTCTTATTTGGATTCTCTTAGTTATTTTGGTCCAGTTTCTTATAAGTTTGGTCATATCCTGAATAAATAAAACATAAAGTTCGGTTTTAAAACCAATAATAGTTTGGGTTCTTTCTTGATAAATACTAAAGATCCAGTTTCTTGTTTACATACACCTGGAATGTACAAATTGTGTTGTAATTATTGTAATGCAGTTTACATTGGTCAGTCAGGCCGCCTCTGAGTACTAGAATTAATGAACATCGTATTCAAGTTAAGAAATATAAAGATTTCAAAACACCTTCCTCACCTTCAGCTTTCGCTAACCACATTATCTCTGAAAATCATAGTTTTTCTGACTCTAATTTTTCTAGATTACATAAATGCTTTAAAGGACCTAGAATGAATCTCTTAGAAATGATGAAGATTAATGAAGCTACTAATCGAGATGATCTTTTGTGTTTTGTGTGAACAGCTTAAACCTAAAGACCCATACATTTTTTTAACTCTCCATTTTTAATTTTCATACATTTTGTCATGTCTTTTCTCCTCCACATGGTATTCATACTTATATTCAATTTTTAATGTACTTACTTTAAATTTATATCATTTATCATTGTGTAGTATTGTATACTTTTAATTGTTAACCTTGTTCTTCTTCTTTACTAATAGTTGACAGTAACTGTATTTTCGAATTTGCTGGCTAGTCATATACATATATGTCTATTATTTACGGTTTTTCTTTAAATAATAGTAGTAGTTATATTTACCTGTTGGTTTATGAACTATAAGCCAACGGTATTTTGACCAATTACAGGCCAAAAATTTCATAAGTCAACAGATATTCTAAGGTTTTATTACTTATCCATGGCAACGGAAAAGGTTCACAAAAATTGTACTAAATCTAATACTTTTTGATTGTAAAGGCATATTTAGTACCTCTTTAAAACATTTGGATGGAATTTTTGATCAAATAAAATTGATAAATAATCTTTGTATTACATAATTACACAAATTATTAAATTTTAATGCAAATTAATGTAAAATGGTTTATTTAAAAAAATTTAATTTAATGTGGTTTTTAATTATTCCATAAGTGTAGAAAAAGTATAGTATTATCCCTTTCCGGCCGGGCCTATACGATAGTGCGTTCAAGTTTAAAGTAACAAATCAAGGTTAAATTTCTGTTTTTCGGGGACAAGACGGTATCGATCGATCGTGCGTAGGTACATTTGCAAGCGTAAACGAAAATATTCAGATATTTTGTGATTTACTGTCGACTGAGTAGTGGTTAAGGATGGCTGTGTTTTTCAAAGATGGCACCGGTAGAAGTAAGTAAATATATTTTATGTTTCCACTTAATTATTGTTAAAATTTTAATGCTTTTATTGCTCAATAGTTATTAAATATTGTGTTCTGGGAGCGATTTAACTATTTGTTGCTTTCTCTCTTAAAATACACACCCGTTTTTTTGTATACGCACGATAGTGACATCGCGGCTGAAATTTTACTTTTATACCTGATAACCAGGGAAAACTTGGACCCTCTAACACGTTATTTTATCATTCCAGGCAAACCTCTTACTACTGATTTAGCTCTTGAGCTACTAAATGATGGAAACGATTCTGAAATCGAGGCTTTTTCCGAGGAAGAGGATATTTTTGAGCAATCCCAAACTTCTCAAGTTCATGGGTATGAAAGTGAGCATCACATCGATAGTGACACCGAAACTACAGAGCATTTGTTGCCAGAAAAGCCTTCACAGAAGAGAGATAAGAAAAAGAAACGTCCAGCTAAGGTTTGGATAGAAAGCAGTTTCCAGCAATTAGAACATGATTATCCTCATGCGACTCCCAAACCTATTCGAGATGTTAAGAAGTATTTCACGGATTACTTGGATGACGAATTTTTTGAACAAGCTGCCTCTTGTACAAATAATTATCACATGCGTAAAACAGGCTCTCTTCTAAAAACCACTAGCGTAGAATTAAAAAAATTCGTTGGTATTCATTTGATAATGGGATGCATCTCCTATCCAAGATTGCACATGTACTGGAGACAAGGTATGCAGCTTTCGATGATCGTCGATCACATGACACGAGAGCGTTTTAAATCTTTACGTACCGCTTTCCATGTGATCGACAGAGATACAGCACCAGAAGGAAATGAAAATATTCTTTGGAAGGTGCAACCAATTATAGATAGAGTGAAAAGAGCTTGTGATAGATTAGAGAGAAGGCCTGGCTTTTATTCAGTCGACGAACAAATGATTCCTTTCTGTGGGACATGCCCGAAAGGCTTACGCCAAGTAGTTAAAAATAAGCCGCGACCTCAAGGCTTGAAAATGTTTGTTGCTACGACTAGTACTGGTCTTATGATAGATTTTGAAGTCTATCAGGGAGCAAAAACACCTTTTCCGGATAAGTCACTAGGAATCGGAGCTGCTGTGATTCTTCATCTGTCAAAATCAATTCCTCCCGAAAGTTGCATTTATTTTGACCGATATTTTTTATCAATTCCACTACTAGAACGCTTATCTGAAATGAGACTTCATGGAACAGGCACTCTCATGCTGAATAGACTACCTGAACGCAATACTGTGCCATTCAGAAAAGATCGTCAAATGCATCGTGGAGAATCCCAACAATTTGTCAGTGGAAATATCGTAGTGGTAAAATGGATGGATAACAAGTCCGTGCTCATGACGTCTAACTGCACGTCGGCAGATAATAGTACACCAATAAAACGTTGGGATAAATCCCTAGCCAGATACATTGATGTTTCCATGCCCAATGTAGTTGGGAATTACAACAAAAATATGGGAGGAGTAGATGTTCTGAATCATAGCTTAGAATATTACCGTACTTTTATGAAGACCAAGAAATGGACCCTCAAAGTAATCCTCCACTTTATAGACTTATCTGTGGTCAATGCTTGGCGCCTTTACTTAATCGAAGCCAAAACTGCGCAAGTTCCGAAAAGAAAAATTAAAGATCTGCTACAATTTAGACTTGAAGTAGCTGATGGTTTATTAGCAACACCCGAAAGAAAACGTTTACTTGAAGCTGAAGATGAAGAGGTTGAAAACTTGGATCCAGATCTTAATACCAAGAGATACCGTCCAGCCAATCAGCCATCCCAATCCAGAAGATATGATGGTTACGAACATTTTCCAATCTTTGACGAAATTGACAGTCCTAGATCTTGTAGACTGGAAAACTGTTTCAGCAGATCAAAAATACGATGTGAAAAATGCAATGTATACTTGTGTTTATCACGTAATAATTCATGTTTCACATCTTATCATAGAAAATAATGTTTTTTTTTATATTGAAACTTTTTTTAATGTTTTTTACTAATTAAAGAAGTGCCTTTCAAACATGTTTTATTAAGTAACATATTGATCGTTAGTTGCAAATAAGCCCAGAACGCACGATCGTCACATGGGTTTTCCTTTGTGGAGGGGGGTTCCTGATTTTTTTTTTATATTTTTGTGGGCCTCTTTAATAATAAAATAATGAGAATAGAATCAAGAAATCATGTTACTAGAGAAAAAAAAGCTTGGGCCTGAAAGGGTTATAGTGGCGATTATGGCCATTATTTAACTCGTGAATAATGGCCTACATAATCGCACGTGTAATAATATACTATAATAGGGATTAATATTTTAATTATCTACGCGGCCAAAAGTCAGAATAACAAAATTAAAGAAATCCTACTGCATTCGACTACCTGAGGGAGGGGAGGCTCCACCGAACAATAGGCAGCAGTCCCCACCCCTCTCCCGTTGCGCATTACCAAGCAAAGTCAGTCGATACTTGATCATTAAACTTTGTGTACGTGTCAGTTATCGGCGATTTTTAGAAAGTGTTAAGATTGTGAGCAAGCTGCAGTTTTCTGAGTTAACCTGGTGCAAGTAAGCAATGGATTCGGAAACTGTTTAATAAAATTTGATTCCGTTTAATATATTTTTAGGGATCGAGTAGTAACGTCTAAAATGAGAAGATTTATTAAAGAAATTTTATGTTTAAACGTATATTTGTTATAGTATAGGGGTAGATCCAGTTTTTTTTGTCATTCATGTTTAAAATATAGATTCTTAAGTAACGAATTCTATATAAATTAGTCGCGGAATAGCGCGGATACACTTAGCAGCATATTTTGATCTTTTAAAGTCGAAATAAGTGAAATATTAATTTATGTTTAAATTTTTTTTTAGGTTCTGAGGGTTCCTCTGGAGTGAGAGTAGTGACTCGTAAATCACTCTTTGATAAGATGAAGAATTAAAATTTACGTAATTTAGAAGAAAAGCTATGTTTTTTGAGAGACCATCTTTTCACTCAAGACAACCTTACTGACAGTCAGTTAAATAAATTGAAGCACAATTTTACACATTTCAAATCAGAAATGAAGCAAAGGTGGATTAAATCGCACAAAAAAGAAGTTTTCTTAAAAAACAACTTTGGCTGGAAGGTACTTTCGAAATTCCAGTTATTACAACTACAAATCGTCATGGTCGCCCTCGTAAATTATTTGGCGAATCTAGCGAAAGGAGCAAAAGAAGAAAAACTGAAGAGATACGTTCCAATGTCGAAGACGGTGTTATAGTTCACGCAGCTCTAGTAGAATTAAGAAAATCGGGAAAACGTGATGCTTCCCGCGTACTACAAGATATAACAAGCTCTCCGACCCGTGCAACGAAGTACAAAAAAGCTTTCGATGCCTCTAAGTGTGGTAAATCATCGCGTCTAACTCCCATGGAAGCTTTAAAAATGTTTATAGATGCAGATTTAACACGAGGACAGTATGAAGTAATAAGAAACACAAACAAGAAGTTCTTTTCGTGTTATAGCTTAATTCAAGAAGCCAAAAATAAATGTTATCCTCCTCCAAAAACGGTCACGGTAACGAGTAACGGAAACCCAATTACAACCATTAATTGATATTACTGTGAAGCGCTTATCGAAATTCCTAGAAGTCTTATTGACAATAAAGGAGCAAGAGAGGAACACTTTGAAGTTGTTATGTAAATGGGGCTACGACAGATCCCAACAAGCACAGTACAAACAAAAACTTGACGATGAAGCTGACTCTGATGCTAATATTTTTCAAAGCTGCTTTGTACCTGTGAGACTTATTTGCGGCAAGGAAAATCAAAAGGTGTTATGGGAAAATCCAACACCTTCATCAGCCCGATTTTGTCGTCCAATAAGATTTCGCTTCGTCAAAGAGACAACTGAAATAACAAACGAAGAAACCAATTATGTTAAAAATTCCATCGATAATTTGGTTGCGACTGAGGTGGATATTGACGGAGAAAAGTTTTTTGGTGCATTCCCAATTTGTAATGACAATGGTAGATGGAAAGATTTGTAACGCAGCTACTGGAACAACATCCACAAGTCGTTGCTATATTTGTGGAAAAACTTCCAAAGAATTCAATAATTTAAAGGACAAAAGGAGAATTTCAAAGGATGCTACTGAATTTGGTATTTCTATTTTACATGCGAGAATACGTAAATTGCCTGTGAAAAAGTACCGACAAAGAAAATCAGAAGAGGAAAAACAAATGGAAATGAACCAAAAAATCGAAATACAGACCAGGTTTCGCAATGAAACTGGCTTATTAGTTGACATGCCGAAAGCAAACTTCGGAAACACTAATGACGGCAATACTAGCAGGAGATTTTTTGAAGTTCCGAAACTATCGTCAGATATAACAGGAATAGATTACGAGTTGATATATAGATTGAAAGTAATTTTGGAAACAATTTCATGCGGATTCGAGATAAATTTAAAAAAATATGCAGAAGAAACTGCTTGCTTATATGTAAAACTTTACCCCTGGCACCCAATGACATCCACCCCCAAACATATTATAAGACTAGTCAGCCAACAAACAAGAAAAAATTGAGGTTGTGCTCAGGGATTTCTCTCATCTACAAACTGCATGTGTCTATAATAATATAAATCCTTACAAAAAAAAAATCAAAAAACAACAGCATTCAACAAAACATCAAATTACACAGAAAATACTTCATTTAAAGATTCTGTTTCTATAGTTGCAATAAATTTTTTTAAAATTGATTTTATGAGATCAAATGAGTTAATTGTATTTATATACATTCTATACGTTTCAGATAACCAGTTAAATACCCTGGGAACAAAATACATAAAATTAAGTTTACCGATTGATTTTTGGGTAGTGGTAATATATACACAATCATGGACTTTCCTTCTGGTACTATATATGTGGGTCAAAGGTTGTAATATATGTTTATTTTTAAATGTGTAAAAAATTACATTCAACAAATATAACTTCCTGACATTAAATATACCTGCTTCCTGATAGAGAAGGTTGGATGAGTATAAACGTGGTTTTTTCAGAAGTATTTTTAGAAATCTTCTCTGTAAAATTTCAAGTTTTGCCAAATGCGCGGCATATGTACCTCCCCAAGCTAAAATGGCATATCTAATTCTTGACTCTACTAAGGAATAGTACACTGTTTTTAAGGTATCTAAATTTGTATAATAATGTTCTTAGAGTTTTACAAACCATTTTTATATATTGCAAAAGGCATAAAAAAAGTTTTCTCCACATTTACTGTTAATAGTTTACCTTAGCAGTTTCTCTTTCTGCTCAAGTTTTAAGGTTCTTCCAAGATTTATCTGAGTACAGAATAACTGTATCATCAGCAAAACATAGGCTACTTTTAAGCTCAGATCCCTTATTTAGTGCCTCAAGTGTAATAAAGAAAAATAAGAAGTCTTCTTTTCTACCGGAAACATTGAATATGCTTGTATCTGCAACACCAAACCCAGCGGACGCAATTCAATCAGATAGCGAGGATGAGATAAACTGATTATTGATTGATTTGATACATAGTAGCATATCAATATGTGTGTCATAATAATTATTATATACTATTAGTGTATGAACAATGACCAAATCAATTTTTCCCCTTTTTCCCTGTTGATATTGCGCTTGTCTTATTTCTGTCATTACCAACTCAAAAACCCAAACAAATATTTTTGGCCAGCTAGATTAACGAAATACCCCTATTGTGCTCCCTATTGTCCCTAGCGGGGGACATAATGGTAAAAACGGCACAAAGTAAAAATGAATTTTCTTTCAACTAAAATACCCTTACAAAGGCCTTTTAAATTTGTAGTAAAAAGATAGGAATTTTAAAACAATTATTTTTAGATGTGATAGTGAAAGGGTTAAAAGAAACAGATTTCGTTCAATTTTTATTTTTTCTTCACAATCTACAATTAAACTGAAAATTTTTCTTTTACACTAAATATCTAAAACATTTCAGAGAACAATCTTTCAACTTTTATATTTCAAGTTAAAGCGTAAAGCAATGATTGTTCTACACTTATTTTATTAGCAAAAGAAATTTAACAAAAATTAATATTCGGTAAATATATAAAACTATAACATTGTTGCAGAAAAATCAGCTACTGAAAATTGGTTTTAAATTTAAAGTCAGCATACTAAATAAAGAAAACGAATAAACATTAACTGTAGTTAATTACTCGAAATAGTAAGCGATGGCCACTCACCATCTTTTTTCCTAATATAATGAATATTAGATGAAACGCCACAGTGATTTACCAAAGTAATTCCAGTGAATTGAATCAGAAAAGGCGTTCGTTTTTGAAGCACCTTCTTTTACAACAATGTCACTAGTGCAATATACTAGACATTGTGCTCGGGACGGGAATCAAAAATCTTGCATTGCTAATAGAGGGTTTTCGTCGTAGAGTTCATTACATAAGGTGGTTGCAGCTTTCATCCATTTGTTTTTAGTAACTCAAAATAACATCGTGTCGAGCAAAGGCTGGTAGCTTCCAAATTCATATTATCACCCACTGATTCAAAACTAACTACCCTCTCGGGGCAACAACAATTAAGCAACTTTTGTTTAATTTATTTCAAACAGATTCGGTAACAGAGTTACCAATCAATCCAACTATTACCGAAATGAAAGTAGTCATTTGGACTCCTAATTATTGTGATATAAAGGAAAATTAGTAAGCCGTCCAGGTACCTGGTGAAGCTTTTGCTAGGAAAGTTGAGACATCTGAAAAGTTTACTATGTACAATCGACAATAGATCACATATAAAATTTATGTTGATAAGTTTTTCGAAACCGGACATTAACAGCTCCAGAGGTACGAAATGTGGCTAGGACTTATGGAATCCAAATAAGCTCAAGAATAATAAGAGTAAGCTTAAGGGTCAGTAACAGAGGCATGCCAATTTGGTGGTTCAGATAGTTAAGTAACTGATGTTGATTAGGTAATATTAAGACTACAAACAAACAAAATGTAACTGTAACATGTCAATCTGACGATGTTAATTCTAGCGAAACAGCTGTCATTGCATTTAACAACTAATATTTTTAATTAAACGTGGAAGTGTGTTAAAACGAAGAGTTTTTTATTATTCTTAGTAAGATGGACTTCCAAAAAGTAAAGCCTAGTACAATAAATTTAAAAATTTCAACCTTGGTTTTGGTACACCGAAAACGGACCTAAAATATAAAGCTAAAATAAAAAAATAAAAAGGACAGAAAAAAAAGACAATTTAATATCGCAACAACGACAAAATTAAATCTTCCTTTGACTCAGAAGAACTTACCTCTTCCACAAATTCCAGACCAGTTAGCGTATTTTTTATAATTATTTTAGCCATTCGCAAGACACCCTTTTATACTGCACTTGAGGATATAGTACTGCGAGTCAGCGAGTGTATGAGATACTATGTGCTCTGGTTTTAAAGTACTGGATGTTTCAGCATGCACATTAACATTTACCATTTGGCGATTGTTTGTGAGTGATCAAAAGTCAAACTTAGATCCTATCTTTGGACCAAAATAGATCATCAAAGGAGTTCCGATGAAGTTGCGTCGGCTTAACGAGTATTAGCAATTCCATTCCATACCTATCTATATTTTTTTATATCTAGATTGACAGGGTATTACTCCTGGCAATATTAATTAATTTAATTAGTTATTTAATTATTTCAAATAATAATTTAATATTATTCTTTACATCGTGTTTTTCAGATACCCCTAATAATTGAAGGAAAAAGAACTGCAGTTGTGAACTGGTAAACACAAAAATAATGGAAAGTTCTTACTTGTTCTCAGCAGAGTGCAGTAAAGCCAAAGCATTTAAGATGTAACTAGGTATTACTCTGTAAGGGTGCAGCCTAATTACTAATGGCACTGTAGGTGATAGAGGTGCAAATATGGTGCTGTTACTACAGGCTACTTCTAATATTCTATGGATGAGTTATCTACTATAGACTAGGTTTATGGTAGTAGGTGGTGGATAGGTATGTATGGCCTAAAAGCATGAATGATTACGGTAACCTTTTATGTACTACAGATGTGATCAAGATATAGCTTACCGGATATACAATATCTTTGATGTTGCTAACTTTTGTTTTAGGCTAATTTTCAAAATCCGAAATAAATTAGATACATATTCAATTTATATTTCCTTAGTCTTATTTTAAGTGGTAAGTACTGATTTCCCTAATTTTGTCTGCATATTAAAAATGAACCCGAGTTAAATTTTTAAAGTAGAAAATATACTTTTTAAAAATTTCATTTTAACTTTGGTGACAACTTATTACTACAATCGTTAAAAGTGAACTGAACTAAAAAATGATATACTTACAAACGAAGAATAAAAATGCTGATTTTGATTAAATACAATATTCGTGTAAAACAGGATGTTAACATAAGTAAAAATTTAAAATTGATATTTAACATTGCATAAACCTATGGTTCATTGACACATTCTCTTTTATACTTCAACAATTGTCATCTTTGATATTAGTATTGATCCTGTTCAATACTTTTTTATTACTGTTATAAAATGTTTTTTGCACTTCTTGTTTTTACCATTGTATTGTTCTTTACAGCCTGATGATGGTCTGATGTAGACCGAAACTAGTTGCGATTATTATAAAAATTTTACCTCAATAAAAGTCTGTGGTTTTTGACTTTGAGTTTTATTGGATCATTTCTATTGGATTCAACCACATTTGAGATGGATGACCTATCTAATTTAAAATGTTTTTGATGACTTTAATAAAATAGTATTACAAATAATATAACATGTACTCGTGGGAAGCGTCCAGTCAGCAAATACATAGTTATGTGTCTATATGGCTCCCGTAACAACCTTCCCTTTTCTGGAAAAAGTTTTTCACTAGAAAAAACATTTCAGAAATGAAAATGTTGACCTAAATAAACTAAATCTAACTAAACTAATTCTAACTATCTATTTCAGACTCCTGATCTGAAGGTTTATCAGATAGATCGTCTTCTCCTATGGTAGGATCTGGCGGAAGGGCCTTAAGGTCCTTTGCTTGCCATATACCCCTGGATTTACCTTTATCGTCTTTTAAATTATAAGAGTATGGAGATTCTACCTTATATACCTGGAAAGGTCCTTCATATTTGGACAAGAATTTAGTTGTGATGCCTTTAGATGCATCAGATAAAGCATATGATTTTTTCCAATCCCATTGGCCTTTTTGGAACTTGTCATCACGCACACGAAGGTTGTAGTGAATCTTACTTTTTTAGTACGCCTTCTTTAGCCTACATCGTATATCTTCATAAACTTCCAACAATGCTTCTGAGGGTATCTGTGGATTTTATTCTGGTTGTAATGGGGTAACAAGAGGAGGTAAATGTTGTCCGGAGATATTTACTTCTCTTTCAAACATTACAAAATTTGGAAGCAATTGGATCGTCTCATGGTTGGAGGATCTAATAGCATGGCCAATTTGTTGCAGGTATTTATCCCAAAGCCTGTGATTTCCAGAAATATAGCTTTTAAGCATGTTTTTAATTACTCGATGAGCTCGCTCAACAGGGTTTGCTTGGGGATGAAAATTGGAAATATAGGCAGGAATGATGTCATACTTTTAGAATAAATCCGATAGAAGTTTACTTCGAAACTGTATTCCATTATCAAGAATAACTTTCCTAGAAGCCCCGTAGACTAACACAACACGATTCTCAAAATTCTCGCATACTTAAGAGGCAGTGGCTTTCCTAAGAGGAAACAGTAATAAAAATTTGCTGAATATGTCTTGTACAGTTAAGACAACATAATCCTAAGTAGTTCGGGGTAAGGGGCCTACAATATCCATACTCAGAACATCCCAGGGCCTGCAAGTACTTGGACCAGCACTTAACATATGACCGATAGGCACCTTTTGTTCGGGTTAGGTGATGGTTAGGTAGATATGGCCTAAAAGCATGAATGATTATGGTAACCTTTTATGCAATGCAGATGTGATCAAGATATAGCGTACCGGATATGAGGAATTTAGCGAAGATGTATTTAGATGCATCAGAATCACTTATCTTGTGACGCGAAAATCATTATAAAAAATGGGTATAGTTCCTTACTTCAGCAAGGATATAACGCGGGTGTTGCAGCAAGAGTAACGAGTAATTTGACGAAGGTGCCTCTTACCAGACAAATTGTTGAAAATATCTAAAGTCTAAAACAGCGGCTCATCAATGACGAAACTCACATCAACTGTGGCCTCACTACTATTTGGCGAGTTCTGTCTACAATGGGCTTTAAATATCGCAAAATTGACAAAGGACAAGTAATAATGGAATCCACAGGTTTAATAAACTGGCGTTTTGAATATATAACGTCAATAAGAAAATACCGGTCTGAAAATCACTTTTATTGTGTTGGTTAATATAAATTGTCGACTTTTTAGGTTATCGTTATATTTATTGAAAGATATTTATTATTATTATTAGTTTTATATATTTATTATTATTATTATGGAATGATATTGTTCATTTTGATTTATTTCTTGAAAATTTACAATTATATCACAAACATAATTTGACAGTTTCAACACACCTAACGTCGAATGTTTTGGTCGGCGATGTAAATTACAGTAAGAGCGTACAGAATAGCATTTTCATAACATCCCTCGACCTTGAAAATTTACGGCGCTGTTACCGCTAACATTTTTGTACAGGATAAGCCCATAAGTGTGTAAAGTATATTAAATTCCGTAACTGAGCGCTTTCGGATTAGAAGGCCATCATCAGAGTTACTTCGTTAAAAGATAAAACCTCTTCAGAAGAGACATTACAACACTCTGATAATGGCCTTATAAGCCGAAAGCGCTCAGTTACGGACTTTAATATACTTTACACACTTAACCTACGGTTTTTAATATACAAAAAATGTTCCTTCCTTATAATTTCATCAAGTGTGTACAAAGTCTACAGTCTTTCATTTATTGGTTTAAAAATTGTCTATTACCCAACTTTCTGCCAAACAGCGTTATAGTAATGGACAACGCAAGCTATCATAGTCGACAACTGCAAAAAATTCCTGGCTCAAAGAATACGAAATTGGAGATTCAAAGCTTCATGGCTGCAAATGACATATTTTGAGGAAAATTATACAAAAAAAGAACTTTTACAAGTGCTGCAGTAATAACGTATGTTTGTGATACAATTGCACAAGAATTGGGACATACAGTGTTACGATTACATCCCTACTACTGCGTGTTCAATCCCATAGAGCTTATGTGGCACCAACTTAAATCGAATGTGCGCGGAAAAAATAGTTCTCCGACTTTAAGTAGTAGTGTGGAAGAATTAATTAGGAACTGTATGAATGACATTCCTACCGAGAGTTGGAAAAGTCTGTTAGTTATGTTATAAATGTTGAAAACTCGTACCTTTATGTAAAATCAATTGCGCCAATTGTAATTAAATTAGATGACATTTAAATAAATTACTGCAGGTACTGCAACAGCAAATGATATTTATTCTGCAATGGAGCATTTGATAGCAAAATATGAACTCGACTGGAATATATTCAGCAGTATTACTATGGATGGCGCTCCTGCCATGGTTGGCAAACATTTGGGCATTGTGTCTAAATTAAAACAGCAAATATCAGGGAATTTTATGGAATTTCACTGTATCATTAATCAAGAATCATTGGCCATGTCATGCAATCTGTAATTAAAATAATAAATTTTATAAGGAGCAAAGGACTAAACCACTGCCAGTTCAGGCAGTTTTTACAAGAATTGGACGAACATTTTTCTGATGTGCCGTTAAGTTCGTTGGCTCAGCCGAGGGGCCGTTTTAGAAAGATTTTTTTTTCTTTACGTGACCCTATTCAAGCTTTCACGTTAGAAAAAGGCAAGCCAATTGATTTTGACATTTACTGATGGATTGATTGTGCTCTTTTGGTAGATATGAATAAACACTTGACTGATCTGAATGTAAAGTCACAGGGTAAAAATTTGATTGTCTCTCAAATGGACAGTGCTATCCATCACTAGACCAAGCGCCATTCTTTAAAAATTGAGATAAAGGCGCATTCTGGAGGGGAAAGATGTAATCTACTGTAAAAAAAATACTCACTCATCTCCTAGCAACAGTCTTCATAATAAGTAGAAATAGACCACAAGCCTAACCTGAATTATAGAATTAAGAATAACAAAAAACTCTTCGTTTGAACGTAACTTCCGAGTTTATTTAGCCTTGGGCTAAATCAGTGGGTGCTTTTGAGGGACAGGAAAAACATCTTGACGTATTAAGAATTTTATTTAATAATTCAAAACTTTAAATTGGGCCTAATCTCTAAACTTTAAATTAGTCAAGACATTAACCTTTCCAAAGCATTTGTTGGGTAGGGTACAATAAGCGGACTCGGTTTTTTGTATTGAATCTGAAAATAATATTCATATATTAACTACTAAACTATGAATCGATATAAAACTATCTATAGTTCTATAACAATCATATGCTTGAAATTAAAATAATGAATTTAATATGTACTGTAACAATTTTATAATTAATGAATCATAACAAATTAAACAAATAATTAAAACAAAAAATATAAAAAATGCAGAAACAATTAAGAAATTATAATGTAACAAACATTTCAAATAGATTCGATCAGTTTTCCGATATTGACTGCCATTTAAACATTAATAATTATTAATAATAATTCATTTATTCCAAAATAATGTTGACAAATAATACTTAATAATTTAGTTGGCAACACAAAAAGAAATGACGTCATATACAAACAAATTATGCTTATAACTGTCTTAATTCTAAATTATCTAAGTATTTGATGGACATATAGTAAGGAGGTCCTTCAGTGACTGTTAATCTATGTTCTGTGTATATAAACTGATTTCTTCTTGTGTTATAAGTATTTACCAAAACAGGAGCCGTAAACATTTCCTGATTTTTAAACACAAACATCAAGCATTCATAATATATGTATAAACTATACATGGTTGATATGTTACTGGACTTAAATATTCCTCGGCATGAATCACTAAATTTCATTTGATTAATGATTCGTAGTTCTCTCTTTTTTATTAGAAATAATTTTTTAGCTGTATTGTTATTACCCCAGAAAATAATGCCATACCTTAACACCGATTCAAAGTTAGCCCAATATAATATTTTGGATGTTTCTTTATTTAAATACTTTGAAACGACTCTGAGTCCATACGTAATGCTGCTTAATTTCCTTGATGTTACATCAATATGTACTGACCATTTTAACTGTTCATCTATAATCATTCCTAGAAACTTTGTATTGTTGCTCAATTTAAATTCAACTTTATTTATCTTAACTAATTAATGTCTATCCTTTAAATGTGTATTGCTAAAAATAATTACATTTGTTTTGGATTCATTAAGAATCAGTTTATTAAGACTAATAAAAAACTCTTCGTTTTAATGTAACTTCCAAGTTTAATTAAAAAATATGTTTTATATCACAATGACGGCCGTTTCGCTAAGAAGCATCGTCAGATTGACATTTAGGTTACATTTTGTTTGTTTGTAGCTAGGTACCTGATGTTTAGGTAGTATTAAGGCTAGACCAAGTATGGAAGTAATGAGACATAACAATATTAAAGCCTAGATGTTAATAGCCCTAAGGGATTATCCTGGATGTAATTCCCTCTAAGATCAGTATAACTGTGCAATATATCATTTTTTCCTGGTTTTTCTATATCATTGCTCAGTTATACTGATCTTAAAGGGAAATACATCCAGGATAATCCCTTAGGGCTATTAACATCTAGGCTTTAATATTGTTATGTCTCATTACTTCCATACTTGGTCTAGCCTTAATACTACCTAAACATCAGGTACCTAGCTACAAACAAACAAAATGTAAATCTTGTAAGCTATCCATAACTCAAATGTGGGTTGAAACACAAAGGTTCAAAGGAAACTCAAAGTCAGTCTTTGTATTTTATAGGAAATATTACCAAAGAAGTGAATGGAACCTCTGAAATTTTTAATAGAAGATTCTGTAACATTTAAACTATTGTGAAAGGGTAACTTAAACTTAATAAAGAATTTCAAGTACAATTTTTGTATAATGTGTAAAGGATAATTATTGTTAACAGCTAATTGCTTAATAACATTTATCTCATCCACAAAACCAGAATTGGAAAGAGGTAAGGAAAAACATCTATGAAAAAGACTATTAAAGGCAGCTAATTTATGTGTCATCGGGTGGCAAGAAAAGTAATCTATGAGTCCATCGGTTGTAGTAGGTTTTCTGTAAACTCCAATGTCTAAACAGTGTAAAGTAGAATTTCTCGAAATCATAATATCAAGAAAAGGAATACAATTATTGGTTTCAAACTAAACTGTAAAACGAATCCTTGGATGTAAAGTATTAATGAAATTTAAAAAGGAATCAAAGGACTGTAAAGAACCATTATATAACAAAATGCAATCATCTACATATCTGTAATAGAAAACAATATCGTTTTTAAAATTTGAATTAAGAAATTGGGACTCTAAATTATTCATAAAAACCTCAGCAAGAAAAGGAGATAAACTAGAACCCATAGCTAAGCCTTCTGTCTACTCATAAAAAACATTATTAAATTTAAAAAAGTTTTGTTCTAGTGTCAAACCAAGCAATGAACAAAAATCCAGCACAATATGAGTTGGAGTATCATTAACAAGCATCAAGTCCCTCACAAGTGAAATACAATCAGAAGGTGGGATACTGGGATACTGGGAAACAAATTACTAACATCCAATGAAACCAGAAATGAATTATCAGGGACTGAAACATTAATAAGTTTATTAGCTAAATCAATAGAGTTTTTAATGGAAAATTCATTGTTGAAATTAGTTAGAGTTTTCAAATTGGAACAAAGAAAGGAAGCAAGTCTAGAAGCTGGAGTGTTAATGAAACTAACAACAGGGCGTATGGGGACATTAGTTTTATGAATCTTAGGAAGACCATAGAGTAAAGGAGTAACTGCTCTCATAGGACACAGTTTGAAGTGATTCTGATTGAAGGAGAGGAGGGTGGAATGAAATTTAAGTCTCAAAGAATTTTTCAAATAATTATGAAATTTGATAGTAGGATCAAAAGACAAAGTTTTGAAAGAGGAATCAGATGAAAGGAAATTTTCAACCTTAGAAACATAATCAGTCTTATTCAGAACAACTAAGCAATTTCCTTTATCGGACTTAAAAAGAACAAGATCATCATTTTTGATCTTTTTGTACAAAGAAGAAACAGTAGATTTAAGAGGACCAAAAAAATTCTTCAAAACCCTTCCCGGACCAGAAACCCCGCTATACCTATTTAAAGTGTGAGAACCCTCAATGCATCCTTGTCAATAACATCTGAATTAGAAATGACATTTTCACAATCTATAGATTATAATTATTCCTCTACTATTTCTTTGTGGAATAGTTTCTTGGTTGGAGGTTCCTTTCAAACATTTCCATCCACATGTGAATGATGGGCTTCCACTTTTGGATCCTCATTTACTTCCAAATACTTTCAATTTAAATTGTAAGATGTTCACTTCTTTTAGAAGTTTTCTTTCAAAATTCCTTCACAAAATTAATTTCACTACGATTAAATTGTATAAGCAACTCTTATTTTTGGGATTTGCTATTACTCCTAATATCTCCTATATTTCAGTTTTTTCTGATATATTCCACTATATCCCCTATTTCTCCCTCTGGGAGTTAGACTTAAAAGTAACATTAATTTGTTCCCACTTTTTCCATATCGGTCTCTATATATTGAGATGTTATAATAAATTCACTATTACCTTCTAATAATGTTTTAATCTTCTGTGTTTTCTTTTATCTCATGACATTTTACGGTAAGTTTTGTTTACTTATTATATTACTTTCGATAATGAATTTTTCTCACTATTTTGTCTTGAATAGCATTTTAGTATTAGATTGTTTTGTGAAAAGTTTTTAACTCTCTTTCATCCTGTCAGTATTAGCTATAATTTCCATAGGTATTTTTAAAACGTATGAATTTCTATTTCTTATAATATGAATTAATGTAAGTTCAACTTTAACATTGTTAAGCTTATTATATTTTTTGATTTATTATTATTTAAACAATATATTTGCAGTTTCATAGTATTATTATCAATTTTTATTCTTTTAATATTGTTTGACATTTGATTGTTAAAAATTTTTCTATTCTCTGTATTATCAACTTGTCATTTTTATCAATTTGTAAGGAATTGTATTGTATTGTAACTTGATATTGTACTTTTCAAGATCCTCTTTCTATTTTCTTGTAATTCTTTCAGCCTGATGATGGTCCTATAGGACCGAAACTAGTTGCAACGTTTAATAAATAGTTGTGGGATAGACTTTGAGTTTCCTTTGAACCTTTAAACAAAATGTAACTTAAATGTCAATCTGACGATGCTTCTTAGCGAAACGGCCGTCATTGTGATATAAAACATATTTTTTAATTAAACTTGGAAGTTACATTAAAACGAAGAGTTTTTTATTAGTCTTAATAAGATGGACTTCCAAAAAGTAAGAGTTAATACAATAAATTTAAGAATCAGTTTATTCATCACAAACCATTGCTTGACACTAGTTATTAATCTGTCGCATTCCCCTATTACCTCTGGATATGTTTCTGCACCCACCAAAAGGTCTACATACAGAGTTATAAATTGGTTTAACATCACATTATTTTGACAGATCATTCATATATATAATAAATAAAAGTGGACCAAGAATGCTACCTTGAGGTACACCCACATGTAGACTACCAAACTCTGATAAAACTCTTTGTTGCCTATCTTTTAAATATGATTGAAACCATTTCAATAAATTACCTCTTACATCGTATTGATCTAATTTAACTAATAGAAACTGATGATCTAGACAATAATACGCCCTTGAAAGATCAAAAAACATGCCCAAACCCAAAAACTTTTTTTCCATTAAATTCGTTATATTTTGTGTGAATTAAAATACCGCCGTTTGTGTCGATTTCCGATTTAAATAACCATGGTATTTACTAAAAAGGTTGCATTGTTCAAAAAATTCTGTTATTTTACTACTCATCGCCAGCTCTAAAATTTTAGAGAAACTTGGTAGAATACTTATCGGTCTGTAATTTTCCAACTGTTCTGGATCTCCTTTTTTATATAATGGTATTACTAAAGATGATTTTAACCGCGTTGGGAATACCCCAAGACTGTGACTTATTAAAAGTAAAATATTACGTGTATTATCTGAAAGTGTTTTCAGTTAATCTAGATGATATATGTCAATTGCTCAAAGTTTTAATCAATACCAATTGATTATATTGATGTTTGCACTTAAATAATATTATTTGTCAATTTCGATAATAAAATCGGGTACACTTATCGTACTCCACCCCTGTGGAATATGATCTCAAATACTATACTATTGTCAACTGAATAACAACAATGTTTCTTATTACATGAAGACATATTAATTCAGAACAACAATAAAACAAGTCCCACTGAAAATAGAAGTCCACCTGGAGATGCAAGCTTACCTGTAAATGAAAGCTAGCCTACCTGAAAACATAAGTCCATATAGCTTACATGAAAATGATAATCCTTCTGTAGATGTGAGCCTATATGAAAATGAGCGTCCAGTTACAAATACAAGATCACCTAAAGATGGTAGTCAAACTGAAAATGCAGGCACACCTGATTTATACAAGCCTATCTGAAATTGTGTTGGATAGTAATCCAAGAGGAATTACTCCTATATCCATTGACATCAGTATTTTAAGCTCTGTGGAGATTTTACCAGCATATATCTCTATGATTAATAATAGTTGTGAAAACCCGAATAACAGTAATAAGGGGTACAGAGCTAGTTCCTGTTCATATTCAGTCACTTTCATCTAACTGATTTTAGTTCATTTTCTCCTCCATCAAATTTTGACACTTCAACACTAAATGTTGTTGTGGATCAGGAGCAAGATCACGGCGCCACTGATCTGTTATCTGTAAGTAAACTTAATGAACCCGCCACATTACCTATTGACAATGAAGAGGCTGTTGAAATTCCGGCTAATGATCAAACTAATAATTCTGGATACCAAAATGAACATGACATTAATCTCGATGATGAACCGGCCAATACAAACAATGGACGACCTAAAAAAGGTAGAAAAAGAAAGTATCCAGACCAAAATCGAGAATAAAGAAAGAAAACCTGTATTAAAAATAAAGAATATGTTGACCAACGTGGAAAATTGCATGAAGAGAAAGAATTTCGCTAATATTTATGCATTTGTAATTGTTATGCTAGAGTTGGTGAAGAAACTCTTAATGAAGGTTTATTCTGTTGAATCCCATGATGCCCAACGAGCATTAATAAATGCAATGGTTAAAGGAGTAGACATTAAAAGAAAAAGAGTGAATAGTCGAATTTATCAAGTATGTAATGTGGTGGTTTCCAAAAATTTCTTCATGTAGTCTTTCAGAATTACAAGCTGCAAAATAAACAGGGCTTTAAAGACACTTAAACGACCTGAAGGAGTACGAGATTTGCGTGGCATTACAGAAGGACACAACAAAATTGAAGAAAGTAGAGTTCAGCAAGTCAACACATAATGAAATTTCTCAAATACAAATCTCACTATAGCAGAAGTACTACAGAATACAGAGTTAAATCCAGAGACAAAGCTTATAAAACTGTATGAGCTTTATAAGGCCGAGGTAGAAAATCCAGTATCTCTCTCTTTTTACAAATATATTTTTTTTTTTTAAATTTAATTTAAAGCCTAAAACGCTGAAAAAGAACCCATGCAGTACATGTGATCGTTTGGATGTTCTTATAAAAAACTATGTTGATGAGAGTGACCTGAATAATTCAAAAAAAGAGATGCACAATTAGATTTATCTGAAGGTGCTCAAACAGCAAAAAAACTGATAATCCAGAACTTGAAACATTATGTTTTGACTCACAAAAGACATTACCGTTTCCAAGGATACCTACAAAAGTGGTATATTACAAAAGGCAGCTATGCATTTACAATTTAGGCATACGTAGTGGTAAACAACAAAAATTACACAGTTTTTTTGGGTAGAAGTTGAAGCGGGTCGTGGGTCACAGGAAGTTGGAAGTTGCCTTCGAAAATACATATTGGAATCAGTAGGAGGCCAAAATAGGAATATTAAAATTATTTTAATTTTAAAATCGGTCTTGGATCACCACCCTACTCTGGTAACAGTAACAATGAAATACCTCTATACAGGACACAGCTTTTTACCAAATGATAATGACTTTGGGGATATAGACTCTGCCCTTAAATTTCAACAGCGGCTATATACTCAAGAAGACTACATGACAGGAATGGAAAAATGTAAAAAGAAGAACCCTTTGATTGTCCATCGTATGAACTTTTTTCACTTTGTGGGAACTTCATATATGGAAGATAATATAACATACCGCAAGAAAAATAAAAACAAAACACCAACCAGTGAACTGGCTCAAAATTAGAGTAATTGTGTTAGAAAAAACTAAGCTCTCCAAAAAGTATATGATTTAAAATCTTTGATGAAATTCATTCCTAATTAAGATCTGTGTACCGAATTTTTTTTGCAAACTCTGAAGTCGAAGACTTCAACGGTCCTTCAACAAGAATAGATATTGTTGTTATGGTTACTATTAAAGTGCTCTACCACTTTTTATTTCAGTGCAAAACACTAAAAATAATTTTTCAGTGTGATTCAATTTAACTTCAGACATTCCACATTTTGTAATTGTAACGATATTTGTGTAAAATATATTATATAAAGCTGTAAAACTTATTTTATTTCTCTTTCTACAACTTTCTCAATATATTGTAGGTGTCTTATGAAGTATTAATTTTATTAACTAATTTGGTGGTTAATTATGGCAATTTATTTTGATTTGAAATTGTGACATAAAATTTTATATTTTATAAGTAATTTTAAGTGTAAATTTTAAAAAATAGCTGTAATGTAATGTAAAAAAATTTTTAGAGAAGGTTCCGATTAACTCCCATTGGAATTTCATTACCAAAAATGACTAACCCACTATTCCGAATATGCGGAATTCGAAAATCGTGTCCAGAAGTTGCGCATGCGCATTGAATTTTTTCTACAAAAACGCGAGTTTTTTTATGCCGAATTGTCTCATGTAACCGGATATTTTTAACCTAACCTAACCTAACTTAACCTAACTTAACCTTACCTAACCTAACTTAACCTTACCTTACCTAACTTAACCTTACCTTACCTAACCTAACCTAACCTAACCTAACCTAACCTAACCTAACCTAACCTTCCCGAACCATATTAGTAAAGTGTGATGAATATGGTTCATCCATATCGAAAAACACAAAATTTCAATCAAAAGAGAGCAGAAAAATAAAACAAACTTATGCAAGTAAATTTCAAAGTGAAATGGCAAAAAGAAGCGTTCTCGTAGCTTAAAATTAAAACTAATTTATTTCAATATGTATGCGCATGCACACATCTAGACAACTTTTTTTCGATCGAGCTTCACGAGAACTATCGACCGTGTTAATAACTAGGTGAAATTCAGATGGGAGTTAATCGGAACTACACCCAAATTTTTTTCCAATTTTGACTTTTTTCGATTTTTTTAATGTTTTGCGAAAATTTGCAATAGTAGTGTATATATTTTTTTACACTATCAGAAAGTAGAAATTTTAACAAATAAAAAGCTCACCGATTTTTTGACTGAAAATTGGGGTGGTTTTTCGTAATTAAATTCAAATAAGGGGAAAAATTAAAATTTTTCAATCTAAAAAATTTCAGCGTGTTTGGAACATAAAAAGGTAAGTTCTTACCAAATTTCACGAAGAAATTTTTTTTTTAAATAAAAATAAAAAAACCAAAAGTTTGGTTTTTCGCATTTTTTGGCTAAAATTTGAGGTTGTGTAAAAAAATTGCAAATAAAAAAGTTGTAGGTCTTATTACTATTTACAACTTTGCTATTTAACTTTTTTCATAGGACTCATACTTTACCGGAAATCGGAATAAACAGTTTTTATCCTTAAAAGCTTACCCCACCCCTTTCTCGACTCAGATCTTTCATTTATTTAATATATTCCTGTTTTTCCAAAACGTTTCATCCTGTTACTATTTTTTTGTACTTTTGACCATTTTTGAAGCTATTGGCACTGGACTAATTTATTTTTAATTTTAATTTCTTTAATTCTTTGGATTTTTTTTTCAATATATATTGGTAATTATTCTGATCCTTAAAAAGTAGGGTTTCATTTGTAATATTGTATTTTTAATTATTATTTAGTACTATATTTAAAAGCAAAAAATTAAAATTGTATTAATAATTTTGTTTATATTAATTACACTATGTTAAACAAATTCATTTAGTTGGCTCAAATAATTAAGTCCTTCAAAATGTATTGTTTATTTAAAGTTCTGCTAGCATAAATTGCATAAATGTTCTACCTAACTAAATGGCAACACCGTCGGACGACTTAATGACGTTAAAATGTACAATTTATATATTGTGGAGAACCCAATGCTGCTAATTTATATATATTAATATACTTAAGGAGGACTAAAATATATGGATTTGTACGGAGGATCTAAGTATAGCATTATGACTAGAAAAACAAATTGTAATTTTTTTTCTCTTTTCGGATCTTAAGAAGCTTTGCGAAGCTTTCGAAAATGTTTATTTTCTTCTTCAGCACAAACTAAAATTATAATAAACTTTTAACATTATATTATAATAGTTAAATTAAAAACTTACTATCGTGAGGTTAAATAATTGATGATTCTCATGTTCTGAATTAATATCTGTATACAAACCCAAGAAAGTCCAATCTATTACAAAAAATTCTTCATAGAGTGAAATATAATTTATCTTTTTAAAGTTATAAGTTTTATCATTAATATTTGTTCGAGTTTTGTTTTTACTATTACAAAGTCTTGAAGTTCAATTGACAAGGAAGGGTGATATAAGTCCTCTCTAACCAAAGGAATAAGATCACGACCAACAGAACAGTTAATATTACTCAATACTAAATCAAGCAATTTATCATAATTATTCAATACATTATTGCACTGATTTAAATTTAAAACTGACATTAAGTTAAAAATTGTGCGAGTTTTTTTGTCTTCCAAATTATTCCCTACAAAATTACTACAATTAAAATCTCCAACAAACACAATATTCGCAGAATTAAAAATATTACATATTTCTAAACAATCAAAAAAGTGTTCAAATTTTTCAAGACTTAAAGATGGTGGAATGTACACGACAGCAATAAAAATCGAGCTATAAGAAACAAAACACCTACCCAATAGAGTCATTATCTGGAAAATTTTCATCAAACAAAGAAACATCAACCATCTCTGATTGAATGGTGTTATCAATAGCTATTAGAACTCCTTCACCGACAGTTATTCCTAATTGTCTAAAGTTCCGATCCTTTCTATACACTTCATAATTATCGGGAAATAATTCGTATGAACTAACATCATTTTTCAACCATATTTCAGTCAATGCTATGATACTGTATTCCTTATACTAGCTGATAATACATTTACTTTACTATTAAGGCCTCCAACGTTTTGGTAATACATATCTATAACTGGCTTTTCTTTATTGTTTCTGTTGGGCAAACAGTTTAAAGATACTAATCTGGGAACATCATTTATAAACCTTATTCTATAGGTGTTTTCACCTGAATCAATTTTAGCCGCCAATTCTCCTTTAACCTTTTTATAATAGTCTAGCTGTCATTAGACAACGTTTATAATTAGGATTTGAGTTAAGCTTCTTAGAATTTTTTAAAATTTCTTTGGCTTCTTGATCACTTACCAGTACCACCTTAACAGGTCTAGTTTTACCATTCAAATACTTTCCCAGTCTAAAAAGTTTAACATTATTGTTCAACCGGAAAGAAGCCACTGTTCTAATTATATCATTTACGATCATTTTATCATTTTCTGCTTGTTCTTCCTTAGTACTCTCTTGATTCGGTTCGGGTACATTGAAGGTAATTACATTATTTTTACGTTTCTGCCTATCAGATATTTCAGCAACTATTTCTTCAAAATCAAGAATGGGCGAAGAATGTGACCTATTTAAACTATCTTCTCTTGATTCTTTTATATCGTTTTGTAATTTAATTATTGTGGCTTTTAAGTCTTTTAGGTCTTTTCCAATTACACGACATCCAATATAGGTCCATTCATAACCCTTGTTACCGTTTAGTATTCTTATTTCGTTAGACGTAATGTCTACACAAGAGTGTTTGTATTTGTCTTTACAAACACTACAAGTAATAATAAGATGACCATCAGTCATTTGCTTACAACATTTACAAGCAATGCGAGCCATTATGTTGATATACAATTTATTACTTTAAAAATTTAATTCGTTTTTATGTTTATAAAGTTATCAGATATATTAAAGGTAACGGAATTATCATCAATTGTTTTTTCATTTAACTTTCTATAATCAATAACAATCCAATATTTTTTCTTTTTACTGCATCTAATTTTTATTCTATAACTCAAATTGGTGAATTAAAAGGTGAATTTGATTCTCTAATTATACCGTTGTTTAACATATTTTCTATTTGATTTTTTACTTCGTCTCTATAAATTTCTGGATATCTATAATTTCTTGTATAAATAGAAGATTCATCAATTACATCAATTTTATGTTTAATTTGATTAGTAAACGTTAAGGGTGTACCTTCAACATAAAAAATATCTCTATATTCATAACATAACTTATAAATTGCTTCATACTCTTCATCATTACAATGATTTAATCTTAACTTTTTAAATTTTCTATTTGTAATTCATCTTTATCTAAATTATCAATTTCCATATTTTCCATTAAATTACATTTATTTTTATTTAACATTTCTTCCTCAATTAACTCTACATTTATTGGTATATTATTTTTACTGGCTTCTCATCTGTATTAGTAATTACTGTTATTGCATTAAAATTTTCTATATTCTGCTTTACCAAAATTTATATAGTTCAAGATACCGGTGCCCTGGGGTTTATCTATTGGGACTTAAATTTTTTTGACATTCTGGGGGGAATATTATTTCTACTTTTTCAAAAACTTTTTTTAATTGAGGTTCATCAGAATCAAGGTAAAGAGGCAAAATAGTATTAGGAGTTTTAATTGCAAAATCTTTGGACTTGACTTGAAGAGTGAATAATTGTTTATGTTTGAAATTAGGGGGAGAATTATTTTGATGTCTAAAGTAATTACTTGAATGACGATTGTTATTGGTCCTTCGGGAGTTACTAGATGAAATGTCCATTGGTTTTGGACTTGGAATATTATCTGAGCGATATGATTGGAATTGGGCATTTGGAAATTAGGTCTGAAATTTTGCCTGAAATTGGGATTATTAGACTGAGTTTGGAAAGATGATGGGGAATTAAAATTTGAAAAATTAGTGGGACGAATTAAAATTTGTTTGTCCGTTACTGGTATAACTACTATAATTGTTATTATTTCTATTAAAATTATTATTTCTATTATTATTATTACTTCTATTAACATTGTTATTATAATTATTATTATTTCTATGTAAATTATTATTTTGATGGCGAGAATTATTTCTATTATTATTGTTATTATTTTAAAATATAACAAGTTGTAAATAATAGACTACGTGAATCTTCAATTCTTAATCCAAAATCTAGTGGACTTTCATTACGATTCGGTTTCAATGATATTATGTCTTGTACTAAACAATCTATAGATCTTTGATCAGAAAATGTTACTAATAATGCATCTTTAACTTTTAACCAAGTATCTAATTCTGTGCGAGAAGCAATCAAATCTGCAGCCCTATCAGTTAATTTACTTAATATTGTATCAAATAAAGATATATTTATTGGTGCATTAACATTGGTTCTATCTTTATGGTTATTTAAAAAATTTTCACAACATCTAATAAATAGATTAATTTGTTTGGTGTTGCCATCAAATGGAGGAATGTTATCTGCTTGGTATCTTATTAATTAATAATTTGGTTGAGCCATTTAGTTATTTATATCTAAATTACTAATTTGTTCAATTAAATTATTAACAATTTCTGTCATTTGCCTTAAAAGAAATAAAGAACCAGCACACAGGTAAGTCATTTATTTAAATTTTAAATTAGAATTTTGTTTCCAATGGCAACTTTGTAGGAGATAATTTAAAAAATCTAATGATAGAAATTTGCCACAATTTTCAAATAAAAGAAGACCAAAATTAATACCATAACTACTGATAATGGCTCGAATCTTTTAAAGGCTGTTAAGATCATTGCGTCTGAAAATGGAGAATATGACGTAATAGAAGTTCATGATGAGACAGATTTATTAGATGACACTTGGGCTGAAAATTCTAATATTGAAATAGTTGTTGACGACTCTGACAAAAACATTGGAAAAAATGAGCTGGAATTTGACAACCATTAATACGTTTTTAGAACACTATATAAGACAATATGTAGTAATAGTTCTAATAGTTTATCTACTGTTTCTTCATTAAAACTTAATGTGATAGGTAAACATCTAAAATTATAGATTGTTTCTGAAGTTAGCAGAACAAAGTGTTAAATTTTTTGAGGCATTCTCAAAAAATTTAATGCTCCTTTTTTTAAAAAAATATCTCATATGCTGCTAGCTTCAGAGGAAGTTGTCATATGGTACAGAACTGTGAACTTACCTTAAGATATATTTTACTGTCAATCGTGACAGAAGTGTCAAGTGTCCGTCAGTTGTATGTCGTGATGTAGATTGTGAAGATGTCCTATGTATATATGTAAAATGTGATCACATGTGTGATATAGTAAAATAAAGAATCTGGATTCATCGTTAGACTAAATGTTATTTTATTTACTGAGATCCCTCACAACGAAAACATATTTTATATGGCGCAGTCAAAGTGAAAGTAAACCTAACAATTAATAATCGAAGCCGACTTGATCAAAAAAAGGAAGTGAGGTTAGATTTTAAAATTTTATAACTATAACGTTAGAGATTTAAAGATTAATAGACTAGAAAACTACTTTTTGTGGATATTGCAAACGAAAATGAATTTTCCGGGTATACCACCCATGTCTTATCAAGGCAACACTTCAGAAAATTGGACAATCTGGAAACAAAGATTTATATATTACTTAGTAGCAACAGAACTGATCAAAAAGGATGACAAAACTAAGTGTGCACAGTTATTGACTCTTATGGGTGACGAAGGTTTAAGAATTTACAATACAATGCAATTAACGGAAGAGACGAAGGAGCATTTCGATAGCCTTATCAAGGAATTTGATTTATGGTTCTCTCCGAAGAAGAATATTACTTATGAATTTTTTAAATTTCTTACTTGTAAACAAAAAGTAGGACAAACATTGGAAAATTATGTATTGGAGCTGAAGAATTATTCGTTGAATTGTGAACTGGCTGATATGAGAGAGCAATTGGTTAAACATGTCATGATTTATGGTCTTCTAGATGACAGCTTGAGGGAAAGGTTGTTGGCAGCTAACCATACCAATCTTCAAGATGCTATAAATGTTTGTATATCACTGGAGCAAGCACGAAGCAAAAACAAGGAAATTACCAATGGCAAGTGCGAGGGCAGGTCTTCATATCAAGTAGAAGTTGTGAATGGAAACCAAAACAAATTATATCAACAAGAAGCAAGGTCTGTTAAACCATCTTTTTTCAATTATTGTAATAAAAATCAAAATTATAATAATGCGCAGCAAAATAATTTAATAAAATGTAAAAATTGTAATTTACAACACCCTATAAAAAAATGCCCAGCATTTGGTAAAAAATGTGCTCTATGTTTCAAATTAAATCATTATGCTAGTGCATGTCATTCTTCTGGTGCTAATAGCAAAAATAAATTTTCTAATTTTCACAAAAATACTCAGAATAAGCAAAAGTTCAGTCAAAACAGATATTGTAATAGCAATGAAAGACAAGTTAATTTAGTGCAAGAAGATGACAATGATTGTAACAGTTTTAAAGTTGATACTGTAAATGAATTTCTGTTTGTAGATATTATCTCAATGGATCAGATAGAAAACTCTGATGGGAGGTCATGGGTTCAGAATTTGATAATTGAAGGACAAAATATAAAATTTAAGATTGATACTGGAGCAATGGCTAATGTAATACCCATAGATACTTTAAGGTATATAGGTTATGATTTTAGTAAATTAATGAAAACAAATGTTAAATTAAATTCTTATTCTCAGCATGAACTACCGGTTCAAAGCATTTGCACTTTGAATTGTTGTATGTATGTAATAGAAGGTTAATTTTACACCTCTGTTGGGTTTGAAGACATGTATTTCATTAAATTTAATTAAAAAAGTAGATACTATTAACTCAAGTAGGCAAAATATGCACAAACATAGTATTGAGGTCAACGACACTCAAAACTTGCAGAAACAACAATATTATATTAGCTTAACTAATTCTGATTCAGTTAATTACATTCTTAAAAGGTTTGATTTTCTATTTTCTGGTATTGGTTGTTTAGATAAACCTTATTATATAGTTTTAAAAAAGGATGCACAACCTGTGATCATTCCACCTCGTAAAGTACCTTTTGCACTTAGAGATAAATTCAAATATACTTTGCAACAGCTTGAAAAGCAAAAAATTATTGAAAAAACAACAGAAAGTACAGAATGGGTTCATCCATATGTTTTGGTTCGTAAACCCAATGGTGATATAAGATTGTGTTTGGATCCCACCTATTTGAATAAATATATAGTGAGACCTATCACTCACCTTCCAACTTTTTCAGAGCTGACAAGTAGATTTTATGGTGCCAAATATTTTTCTGTCCTTGATGCGACACAGGGCTTCTTACAGATTCAATTGGATGAGGAAAGCTCTAAGTTATGTACATTTGCAACAGAGTTTGCAAGATATAGATTCCGTCGCTTACCTTATGGTTTGACTTGTTCATCAGAAGTGTACCAAGAGAGAATGAATGAAATTTTTGGTAATCTGGAAGGTATAGAATGCTATATTGATGAATTAATTTGTTATGGTACTACAATTGAAGAGCATAACTTGAGATTAATTAAATTGTTTGAAACTGTTGAAAAGAACAACATCAGATTTAACAAACAGAAATGTAAGTTTCTAGTTGATCAAATTAAATATATGGGTCATTGTATTGGCTCTTCTGGCATTTCAGTAGATGGTTCAAAGGTAGATGCAATAAAAAACATGCCTAGACCGCAAGATAAAAATGATATACAAAGATTTTTGGGCTACATAACATATGTTGGCAGATTTTTACCAAAACTGTCAGAAAAAACATTTCATCTGAGAAACCTTCTCAAAAAAGACATAGCTTTTGTTTGGGGTACCGAGCAGGAAAATAGTTTTGTTGAATTAAAGAAATTGGCTTGTCAGAGCCCATGTTTGAAGTTTTTTGATGTAAATAAACACACAACCATTTCAGTAGATTCCAGTCAAAATGGAATGGCAGCTGTTTTGCTCCAAGAGAACATGCCATGTGCCTATGCATCGAAGAGTTTAACAGACACTCAAAGAAGGTATAGTCAGATCGAGAAAGAATTACTAGCAGTATTTTTTGGTATAACACACTTTGAACAGTATGTTTATGGAAAAAATTTTACAGTGAAGACAGACCACCAACCACTTACTTCAATAATGAAGAAAACTTTAAACTCTTGTCCAGCTAGACTACAGCGAATGCTTATTCAGCTAAAAAAGTATGATTTTAATCTTGTCTTTAAACCAGGTAAAAAGTTAATATTAGCAGATACCTTAAGTCGTGCATTTGAGCAAGATAAAGTTTTTGATGAAAATTTTGATTTAGAGCTTGAAGCACAAGTTTGTTTAATTTCTAGTCAATTGAATACCACACCAGAAGTAAGGGAGAAACTCAAAAATTTAACAGAAACTGATTCTGAATTGTCTATACTTAAAGAATATATTCAAAAAGGATGGCCTAACTCCTACTCTAAAGTTCCATCAGAACTCAAATTTTATTATAAATTTCGTCAAGAGTTAAATATCATAGATGAATTAGTTTTTAAAGGTCAAAAGTTAATTGTTCCAAAAGATTTTCGAAATTATATTCTTGAAAAATTACATTATGCTCACTTAGGTATAAATAAAACAATAGCTAAAGCAAACCTCTCATTTTTTTTTGGATGGGAATGAATAAAGAAATACAGGATTTAGTTTCTTCTTGTAATATTTGTCAAAGCTATTGTAAGTCCAATCAGGGCCGCGCCAAGCGGGGGTGTTAGGGGTGCCTAAAACCCGGCGGCAGGCTTTAGGGGCGGCAAATAAAATATAAAATTAGTACCATTTTAATGTGGTAATTTTTATGATACTAAATATTACCCGCATTTCAAAATTTGAATTTTCTCTTTGAAAATGTTTTTAAAAGCTTATGAGTTATGGCCTTACAAAAAAAAGCAAACGCATGCCAAATATCATGGAACTATTATAATATGGAACGAGCATATCGTTCGGCTAAGTGAAGCCACAAGATATGGTCAGAAAATATGGTCAGATCACGGCTCGACGGTACAAGCCATCAATCGTATTCGAGCGCTTGATGTGATCACATCGCAAGAAAAACAGTTTTAAGCGAGTTTTTTGTGTTAAAAATGGTTAAATGTTGTATATTAGAGTGTACTAATAAAAGGGCAAACATAAATAAAGTACAGGGTGGTATATTTTATCATAAAAAAGTCGATAAAGTGTTGCGCTCATTGCCATTTAAAATGCATTGAAAGTGTACTTATAAAGTGAATAGTTTGGTGGTTGAAGTTTTTAGTGTTTAAATTTGTGAATTGTGTTAATAAGCTGATATCAAACAAAGGTAATATATAAATAAAAAGTTAATATAAAAAAAAGAAAAACAATATGTTTTCGTAATTAATTTATTATTATTTTATTAGATGTCTGAGAAAAGAAAAAAGCTATCGGGCGCCGCATATCGCAAAAGAAAACTCGAGAAAGAAGAAAAAATTAAAAAAGAAAATACTAAAATTGCACAATTTTTTCTACCAGTGCCTTCCACAAGTAATGCAATGCCTACTGAAGAAAAATTATCTAATTTTGAAAGTATGAAAGAATCTGAAGACGAAATAGATTTGAATGAAACTGGAGGAGGAGGAGGAGGAAATATATCTTCTTCATCAATGAAAATACAATTAGCAACTCCGGAAGACGCGAAACCTACTTCTGTTGATAATGATCGCAAAGATGATACGAATATCCAACAAATAGATTTGCATGATCCAGGTGCATGGCCTAAAACAAGGTGGGAAAGTAGAGTAGATGCTGTAAAAGTTTTAAGGTATAATTTGGAATCAATTTATGATGCTTTATATGTTTTATTTAATGACTTATCAAGGGATACTAATACCAGAAATATGGCTCAATCCCTTATAATTAAAATAAAGTCATTTAAGTTTATTTGTTCAATAGTTATTTGGTATAATATATTATCCAAAATAAATGTTGTCAGTAAATTTAGGCAAAAATCTGATGTAGTGGTACCTATAACAATTGAAATGTTAGAAAACCTTAATAATTACTTACAAGAGTGTCGATCAGATGCGAGTTTTAATAGCATGTTAGATGAAGCTCGAAAAATTGCCGAAGAAATAGATTGTGAAACAGAGTTTCCAGCTGTTGGTATAGTAAGACCAAGAAAAAAAAAAGAATGTTTATGTATGAAAATGTGGATGAAAATATTAATTCGCCATTACAAAATTATAAAATAAACTTTTACTTTACTATTTTGGACACAGCAATATCCAAAATAGGGGAACGGTTTGAACTAATGAAGGTACATAACGAAAGTTTTCAGTTTTTGAATAACATTCATTCATTGTTAGAATTAAGTAGAGATGCAAAAATGAAGTATTGTATGGATTTAAAAATAAAATTATCGGATAATGAGCGGAACGAATCTGATATAAATGCGTTAGATTTATGTGATGAAATAGAAACTCTTTTAACATATATTAATCCCGGCATGAATGCATTAACAGTTTTAGATTATATATTTTCTAATGATCTTCCTACAATGTTTCCGAATATGGTAATTGCATTAATATTTTTGACAATACCTGTTACAGTGGCATCTGGTGAGAGAAGTTTTTCGAAACTTAAGTTAATAAAAAATTATTTAAGATCTAGTATGTCACAGGAAAGAATATCGTATTTAAGTTTAATTAGCATAGAAAACAAAATTGCTGCAGATATTGACATGTCAGATTTAATAAATGAATTTGCAATAAAAAAGGCAAGAAAAGTAAATTTTATGTAAAATTTTAAAATTGTTACTGTTCGTTTTGTTTGGTGAAAAATTATTTATTTTTATTTACTTGTGTTTTATTCTTGCAATTTATGCGAAATAAATTGTTAAAAAAAGTTTAAGTGTTTTATTCCATTTATAATTCTAAATATTTTATGCATTTTATTTAAGTGTATATATATAGTAAGGGGGCAGTTAGCCGAAAAGCATATATTTTATTATCAAAAATGTATTTATTACAAAAACGTTTGGCGTTTTGGGGACGGCAATTTTTGTCTTGCACCCCAGCGCAAATGTACCTCGGCGCGGCCTATGATATCTCACGAAATAGTTAAAATTCCTTTTTATAAGGTAGGAATAGATTTGTTTGTATTTCAGAACCAAACGTTTATGCTTTTAATAGATTATTACTCTAAATTTGTAGAAGTAGTGAATCTAAAGGGAGATCTTTCTAGTAAAAATGTCATAGAAAATTTACAGGACATATTTTCACGTCAGGGAATACCTTCTATCTGTATCACAGATGGAGGTCCTCAGTTTTCAGGTTATAATTTTTCACAATTTTCACAAAATTATGGATTCTCTCACATATTTTCAACACTCACATATCCACAAAGTAATGGACAAGTAGAACGCGCGATTCAAACTGTAAAAAATACTTTAAAAAAATGTTATATTGAAGGAAAGGATCTCTATTTAGCTTTACTTGATTTAAGAAATACGCCAATTGACGGGAAACACTCCCCAGCCAATGTATTAATGAGCAGAAATTTAAAATCATTGTTACCTCAGGTAAAAGAAAATTATGAATCTAAATTAATTGATAAAAATAAGTATAATGCCTTTTTAAAACAGAGTCAAGCAAATCAGAAGTATTATTTTGATAAAAGAGGAACAAGGATTTTAAATGAACTTCAAAATAACACAGAAGTTTGGATTCAAATCAAACCAAAAACCAAATGGCTACGGGGTAAGATCTTGTCAAGAGTAGGTATCAGAGCTTATAAAGTTCTACTTCACGATGGAAGAATTTTTATTAAAAATCGTATTTTCATTAGACCTGTTAATTTTAATAAGAATAAAACTAATATTCAGTCAAACTCTAATAATATATCTTTTGGTCAAGATCAACCTGGTGAGAAACAACAAAATCATTTTGTAAATAACAGTAAATTTAAAAATTACTCTCAGAAATTTTCTAGCAAACTTTTAAGGATTTTACCCAGTTGCAAATGAAAGAGTTAGATGAAAACGATGCAACGCTTAGTGACAATAGAAGCGAAGACTCACAAAAAAGTCTTCAAAAGTTTCTGAAAACTCAAGTTGACAAAAACTTACCAAGTTGTTCTTATGGAGATCATTCTGAAAATGATTCAGAAAGCTCTTCAACTTCAACTAACTTAGACGAAAGTCTAAGCTCTAAAAGTTCTAGTTAAGGAGGCAATTCCTCCTCATATGATAGTTTTTCTAGTAATGTAAGTTTAGACGACTCAATAGAGGTACATTGTAATGTTAGTAACTATAAAATTGTAGATCATAATAACGCCCTTTCTAACCAAAGCCTTAGTATGGAAAGTTCTAGTGTTCTAGTGATTCTGTGATGTCAGCAGATTTTAAAACAAAATCTGGTCGGGTAGTAAGAAAACCAGCTCGTTTTCAAGACTAAACTTAATTCAATGTTAATATTACAAAATATTAACCAAATTTAATTACACACGAACTTTTTAAACGTTCTTTACAATGAAAGAAAATATTTTAAAAAAGGGGGGATATAGTTAAATGGATTTAAAATATATTAGGCAATTGTTGCTATACAGATAATTATGTTAATATAATATCTTGTATGTACACATGTACAAAATGTGTTTGATGTTTGTAATTTTAAGTAATGTTGAATGTTTGTAGAATGTTTAAATTTTAAAATTTTATTATTTTATTGGAAACAAAAATAAACACTAAAGAATTTGTAATAAAGAAAAGTAGTAAACAACAAACACAAATTTTAAATTTTTAAAAAGAGAAGGATGTCATATGGTACAGAACTGTGAACTTACCTTAAGATATATTTTACTGTCAATCGTGACAGAAGTGTCAAGTGTCCGTCAGTTGTATGTCGTGATGTAGATTGTGAAGATGTCCTATGTATATATGTAAAATGTGATCACATGTGTGATATAGTAAAATAAAGAATCTGGATTCATCGTTAGACTAAATGTTATTTTATTTACTGAGATCCCTCACAACGAAAACATATTTTATAGAAGTCAGCAGAGCATGAGATATTTTTTTAAAAAAACATGAAATCTCTTATTGGGGCATTAAATTAGCTATTAATTATTAGTTAAGTCATCTTTTGTTCTGCCGACTTTGCACTGCTAATTTCAGAGACATACTACAGCTTTTTTTAAGGAATGAGATGTGCTGCCCATACTCTTCAACTGGCCATTAAAGATGCATTCAAGCAAGTTAAAAAAATAATTTTAGAATCACGAACTATCGTAAAAACACTAAGGACACAAACTTTTATGTATATGTTAAAAAAACAAAATTTAAAAAAACCTATCATTGATTGTACAACCCGTTGGGGATCAACTCATGATATGATGAAGCGCTTACAAGAGTTAAAGGATTTCTGTACCGAAATGGAATCGACTAATTTTAACAAGTTCAAAAGTTTGACATCAGATACATGGAGCAAAATAAGCGACCTTGTATCTGCTTTAGAACCTGCAGGAATATGTACA
Source organism: Ophraella communa (assembly GCA_035357415.1). NCBI lineage: Eukaryota > Metazoa > Arthropoda > Insecta > Coleoptera > Chrysomelidae > Ophraella > Ophraella communa. The sequence continues at coordinate 24,207,743 of CM068990.1, read as the reverse complement.
AGAAAATTGCAGTATGAACAGTTAACACTTGGTACATTCTATGGCTATTGGCAAGAATGCAAGTTAGCAACAACAAAAACTAAGTCATCTTTTGCACAGACTCTAGTGAAATGCATGAAAAAGCGTGAAGTTCAGCTCTTTGATAATGATGTGGTTCTTGCTGGCATCTTTTTGGACCCTCGTTATAAGGTTATTTTAAATGCAGAGGAAATCGAGAGAGCAAAAAACCATTTAAAGCAGTTATGGATCAGATTACTAACTATAAGGGAGACAGGTTCTTTAGAAATTCAAAATCAGGGTGAACCACTCAATTCATCTGATGGTTCATCCAATAATTCAAATGATGACTTGGAGATATTTTTAAAAAAGAAGGAGACTGAGAATAACATTGAGCAGGGCTTACATAATAGTGAAACTTTACTATCTCAACCAAGGTTACTCTCAAGAAAAATTGATAACATTTTAAATTCCTATAATATTGAACAAAATCGCGTTCGTTTACCCAATAATGTAACAATCATTAAATTCTGGGAAAACAAAAAAGATATTTATCCTGAATTATACTTGCTTGCACAAGTACTATTAGCAGTGCCTGCAACTCAAGTAAGCGTAGAAAGATTTTTTTCAGGTTTAAAGTTCTTACTGCCTGCTTCGAGGTCAAACATAAGAGACAAAATTTTGGAGGAACAGCTGTTTGTAAGAACAAACAAAATATTTGAACACAATGAAAAGCAGCTGTAAGTTTATATATTTATGATTTTAAATTACCTCTTTAATTCTAATGTTTTTTAGATTTACAATAAAGAAAATGCCAAAAGAAGTTGAAAGGAATGAAAAAATTGAAGAAGATGAAGAAAACATAACGCTAGAAACAAATTCAAAAAAGAGACCTCAACAAAATAATTTAAACAATTATTTTAAAAAAACATGTAACCAATAATTAATAAAGAAATAAACACTAATTTTTCTCCTTACTTCCACATCTTATGATTTAAATTACACATCACATCTACCCTACAAAAAATCCAAATTAAATACATATGTTTTTATATTATTAATAAAATATGTAACATGATTACCCACACAGAAAACTAGGCTAATAACTATGATAAATACAGCAAGAATAAAACTTAGAACCGAACCGAAATTAACCCCTAATACCCCAAAAATCTGGACCGGACGGGATCGAAATTTTTTTTAGAACCCTAACTGGACCAGTACCTAAAATTAAAAATGTGATGTGGACCGGACCGGACCTCAACCTTTATTCCGAGCTTTATTCTAATTCGGTCCAAGTCCCTGCTTTCTACTACACATAAATTTATACAACACTATCGGATTGTTAATAAGTGACACCAAAAGTACATTTAAGCTATGTTACTTATTTATAAATTATTTTTATAAATTAATCTGAGAAATTTAATTTTTTGTGAAATCTATAAACACTGATTTTTACACTAGGCCAAACATGCATTATTGCACTAAATTCTTATAGTAGTGAGAATACCTATCAGATAAGATTATTTTATCATTCCAAGTGCAACATTCAGAGGTGGTTAGGTTAGAGAAAATGGTAGTTTTATTTGTCTTCTACTTAAATTTAAATAATTAGAAAAAATAAGTTGCCTTAATTAAATTAGCTTGTAAAAACTATTCATATAACTTACAATTTAGAACTAATTAGTTTTACCAGCTAGGCATATGCATAATATAACCAGCTCATAATAGTATAAAAAAGCATGTTCTCTTTAAACTTGGCCTTAATTGTTTCTCACTTTACTATACTTTACCTCTACACGGTTGTCTATAAATGGTTGCCTGTAAATGTATCCTCCCATATTCATAAACTAAAGCTAATTCTCTTGACTCTAGATCACCATGTAAAATATTTCATATTCCTAAAAATAAATCAATGAAAATAGATACTAATGCAGTAGAATTACTATTTAAGAATTGTATTTATTGCCATTTTTAGTAATTAAGTACCTATCCAATTCAATGTAACTACTTAAACCATAATATTTATGGTAATACTACTGTAGTATTTTAAGAATTACCCCCTTCAGATATGATTTACTTGGTTTCCCATTTTCTTTTTATATCTTACCAAATGACCTATAATTTTATGATAAACATTCATACATGCCCATGTATAACTCAGAAATGCAATTAATATTTTCTAGAAACATCATAAATATGTTAAATTAAAAGTTCTGTAAGTTTAAAATTAATTTTTTTTTATTTATACTGTATATTACATTATTTTTCTATTTTATTTTTTTACTGAAAACTTCACTTTCTCTTTACAAAATGTCAAATTTTGTAAATTGAAATTGGTTTTTTTGTCTCAGCCGTATTAAATTGAAACATCTGTTATATTGTGATTGTTTTTAAAAAGACTTTTAATTAAGCTATTCATTTGGAAAATCAACATAAAATTCTAATTACCCAACAAATTGTTTCAAGTTTGTTTGCACCAGTTCTAAACATAATTTAAACATGCCACTTTTATAATTTAAAATTGTTATAAAGTGTAATATTATATTAGTGATAGATATAGCTTAAACATATTGTTAACTGTTAACTTTAACTCTACATGTATTAATGTTTGTATAAAACGATTTAGCTATTTTATGAACACACAATAAAGACCTAAAATAGGCTTTTTGATACATTACCAGGAGAATTTTGCGAAAAAGAAAGCATTGTAAGTTATTGCGAGGAAAAGTAAGTTTATTGGTATAATTATATTGCATTTTTAACATACAACCACCGTAGAGCATATCATAAATTATGTACCTAAATATTCTTAGATGTTGTCAAATTTATATTCAATTTTAAATTAACAAATCGAAATATCTTACCTTCATGTTATTTATGTGTTGTAGCTATTTATTTATTAGTATGTACTATGTACTACTGTTTATTTAATCTCGTCAGCCTATGAGTTTGTCGTTATTGTTACATATATAAATAATATACATATTAATGTCATGTGTCATGTAATATTTTTTGAATATACAAATAAAGTTTGTCACGTACTCAATTTCATTTCAAAAGAGCTTCCACTTCGTTCAGAATCTCAACATTATGCTTATGCTTAGAGTCATTTTTATGTTTATAAAGTTATTAGATATATTAAAGGTAACGGAATTATCATCAATTGTTTTTTCATTTAACTTTCTATAATCAATAACAATCCAATATTTTTGTTGTTATTGGTCCTTCGGGAGTTACTAGATGAAATGTCCATTGGTTTTGGACTTGGAATATTATCTGAGCGGTATGATTGGAATTGGGCATTTGGAAATTAGGTCTGAAATTTTGCCTGAAATTGGGATTATTAGACTGAGTTTGGAAAGATGATGGGGAATTAAAATTTGAAAAATTAGTGGGACGAATCAAAATTTGTTTGTCCGTTACTGGTATAACTACTATAATTGTTATTATTTCTATTAAAATTATTATTTCTATTATTATTATTACTTCTATTAACACTGTTATTATAATTATTATTATTTCTATGTAAATTATTATTTTGATGGCGAGAATTATTTCTATTATTATTGTTATTATTTTAAAATATAACAAGTTGTAAATAATAGACTACGTGAATCTTCAATTCTTAATCCAAAATCCAAGATCTTTGATCAGAAAATGTTACTAATAATGCATCTTTAACTTTTAACCAAGTATCTAATTCTGTGCGAGAAGCAATCAAATCTGCAGCCCTATCAGTTAATTTACTTAATATTGTATCAAATAAAGATATATTTATTGGTGCATTAACATTGGTTCTATCTTTATGGTTATTTAAAAAATTTTCACAACATCTAATAAATAGATTAATTTGTTTGGTGTTGCCATCAAATGGAGGAATGTTATCTGCTTGGTATCTTATTAATTAATAATTTGGTTGAGCCATTTAGTTATTTATATCTAAATTACTAATTTGTTCAATTAAATTATTAACAATTTCTGTCATTTGCCTTAAAAGAAATAAAGAACCAGCACACAGGTAAGTCATTTATTTAAATTTTAAATTAGAATTTTGTTTCCAATGGCAACTTTGTAGGAGATAATTTAAAAAATCTAATGATAGAAATTTGCCACAATTTTCAAATAAAAGAAGACCAAATTTATACCATAACTACTGATAATGGCTCGAATCTTTTAAAGGCTGTTAAGATCATTGCGTCTGAAAATGGAGAATATGACGTAATAGAAGTTCATGATGAGACAGATTTATTAGATGACACTTGGACTGAAAATTCTAATATTGAAATAGTTGTTGACGACTCTGACAAAAACATTGGAAAAAATGAGCTGGAATTTGACAACCATTAAGACGTTTTTAGAACACTATATAAGACAATATGTAGTAATAGTTCTAATAGTTTATCTACTGTTTCTTCATTAAAACTTAATGTGACAGGTAAACATCTAAAATTATAGATTGTTTCTGAAGGTAGCAGAACAAAGTGTTAAATTTTTTGAGGCATTCTCAAAAAATTTAATGCTCCTTTTTTTTAAAAAATATCTCATGTGCTGCTAGCTTCAGAGGAAGTCAGCAGAGCATGAGATATTTTTTTAAAAAAACATGAAATCTCTTATTGGGGCATTAAATTAGCTATTAATTATTAGTTAAGTCATCTTTTGTTCTGCCGACTTTGCACTGCTAATTTCAGAGACATACTACAGCTTTTTTTTAAGGAATGAGATGTGCTGCCCATACTCTTCAACTGGCCATTAAAGATGCATTCAAGCAAGTTAAAATAGTATATTAAACAACGCATTTTATATGGAATTCTGTTATGACACGAGTTCAAGTTTAAAAAACGAATCGCGAAGCGATGAGTTTTTTAAAGAACGAGTGTCACAACAGCCATATGAAATAAGTTGTTTATAATATTTTTTATATTTTGCCCTTTTTACCATTTTTTAAATTAATTTTTTATTTTTATGTAATTACGAAAATTTTTATTTTAAAAAGTATGTCGGCAGCACTGTGTAATTTATAAAATTTGACAGTTGTGACATTTAAATTATCAAATGTTAATGTTTTAAAATATTTTAAAATGAATAATATACCAATAATAGTATATTATATAAGTAAAATATTATATTCATATTCACAGATACTTTCTTAAAGAACAATATAAAATTAATAAATTGCTATTAGCCACAAATGTCATTGTCAAGTCTTGCCTTTAGATACTTCACTCATGTCGCCAACCATTTAAAACAAAAATTTGCGTGCGTAAAAGTTACATTACGATACGCAAATGCGTTTTATAATGAAGATTTTTATAAGTGCGAAATATAAAAAAATAATTTTAGAATCACGAACTATTGTAAAAACACTAAGGACACAAACTTTTATGTATATGTTAAAAAAACAAAATTTAAAAAAACCTATTATTGATTGTACAACCCGTTGGGGATCAACTCATGATATGATGAAGCGCTTACAAGAGTTAAAGGATTTCTGTACCGAAATGGAATCGACTAATTTTAACAAGTTCAAAAGTTTGACATCAGATACATGGAGCAAAATAAGCGACCTTGTATCTGCTTTAGAACCTGCAGGAATATGTACAAGAAAATTGCAGTATGAACAGTTAACACTTGGTACATTCTATGGCTATTGGAAAAAATGCAAGTTAGCAACAACAAAAACTAAGTCATCTTTTGCACAGACTCTAGTGAAACGCATGAAAAAGCGTGAAGTTCAGCTCTTTGATAATGATGTGGTTCTTGCTGGCATCTTTTTGGACCCTCGTTATAAGGTTATTTTAAATGCAGAGGAAATCGAGAGAGCAAAAAACCATTTAAAGCAGTTATGGATCAGATTACTAACTATAAGGGAGACAGGTTCTTTAGAAATTCAAAATCAGGGTGAACCACTCAATTCATCTGATGGTTCATCCAATAATTCAAATGATGACTTGGAGATATTTTTAAAAAAGAAGGAGACTGAGAATAACATTGAGCAGGGCTTACATAATAGTGAAACTTTACTATCTCAACCAAGGTTACTCTCAAGAAAAATTGATAACATTTTAAATTCCTATAATATTGAACAAAATCGCGTTTGTTTACCCAATAATGTAACAATCATTAAATTCTGGGAAAACAAAAAAGATATTTATCCTGAATTATACTTGCTTGCACAAGTACTATTAGCAGTGCCTGCAACTCAAGTAAGCGTAGAAAGATTTTTTTCAGGTTTAAAGTTCTTACTGCCTGCTTCGAGGTCAAACATAAGAGACAAAATTTTGGAGGAACAGCTGTTTGTAAGAACAAACAAAATATTTGAACACAATGAAAAGCAGCTGTAAGTTTATATATTTATGATTTTAAATTACCTCTTTAATTCTAATGTTTTTTAGATTTACAATAAAGAAAATGCCAAAAGAAGTTGAAAGGAATGAAAAAATTGAAGAAGATGAAGAAAACATAACGCTAGAAACAAATTCAAAAAAGAGACCTCAACAAAATAATTTAAACAATTATTTTAAAAAAACATGTAACCAATAATTAATAAAGAAATAAACACTAATTTTTCTCCTTACTTCCACATCTTATGATTTAAATTACACATCACATCTACCCTACAAAAAATCCAAATTAAATACATATGTTTTTATATTATTAATAAAATATGTAACATGATTACCCACACAGAAAACTAGGCTAATAACTATGATAAATACAGCAAGAATAAAACTTAAAACCGAACCGAAATTAACCCCTAATACCCCAAAAATCTGGACCGGACGGGATCGAAATTTTTTTTAGAACCCTAACTGGACCAGTACCTAAAATTAAAAATGTGATGTGGACCGGACCGGACCTCAACCTTTATTCCGAGCTTTATTCTAATTCGGTCCAAGTCCCTGCTTTCTACTACACATAAATTTATACAACACTATCGGATTGTTAATAAGTGACACCAAAAGTACATTTAAGCTATGTTACTTATTTATAAATTATTTTTATAAATTAATCTGAGAAATTTAATTTTTTGTGAAATCTATAAACACTGATTTTTACACTAGGCCAAACATGCATTATTGCACTAAATTCTTATAGTAGTGAGAATACCTATCAGATAAGATTATTTTATCATTCCAAGTGCAACATTCAGAGGTGGTTAGGTTAGAGAAAATGGTAGTTTTATTTGTCTTCTACTTAAATTTAAATAATTAGAAAAAATAAGTGGCCTTAATTAAATTAGCTTGTAAAAACTATTCATATAACTTACAATTTAGAACTAATTAGTTTTACTAGCTAGGCATATGCATAATATAACCAGCTCATAATAATATAAAAAGAATGTTCTCTTTAAACTTGGCCTTAATTGTTTCTCACTTTACTATACTTTACCTCCACATGGTTGTCTATAAATGGTTGCCTGTAAATGTATCCTTCCATATTCATAAACTAAAGCTAATTCTCTTGACTCTAGATCACCATGTAAAATATTTCATATTCCTAAAAATAAATCAATGAAAATAGGTATTAATGCAGTAGAATTACTATTTAAGAATTGTATTTATTGCCATTTTTAGTAATTAAGTACCTATCCAATTCAATGTAACTACTTAAACCATAATATTTATGGTAATACTACTGTAGTATTTTAAGAATTACCCCCTTCAGATATGATTTACTTGGTTTCCCATTTTCTTTTTATATATTACCAAATGACCTATAATTTTATGATAAACATTCATACATGCCCATGTATAACTCAGAAATGCAATTAATTTTTTCTAGAAACATCATAAATATGTTAAATTAAAAGTTCTATAAGTTTAAAATTAATTTTTTTTTATTTATACTGTATATTACATTATTTTTCTATTTTATTTTTTTTCTGAAAACTTCACTTTCTCTTTACAAAATGTCAAATTTTGTAAATCAAAAGAAATTGGTTTTTTGTCTCAGCTGTATTACATTGAAACACTTGTTATATTGTGATTGTTTGTAAAAAGACATTTAATTAAGCTATTCATTTAGAAAATAAACATAAAATTCTAATTACCCAACAAATTGTTTTAAGTTTGTTTGCACCAGTTCTGAACATAATATAAACATGCCACTTTTATAATTTAAAATTGTTATAAAGTTTAATATTATATTAGTGACAGATATAGCTTAACCATATTGTTAACTGTTAACTTTAACTCTACATGTATTAATGTTTGTATAAAACGATTTAGCTATTTTATGAACACACAATAAAGACCTAAAATAGGCTTTTTGATACATTACCAGGAGAATCTTGCAAAAAAGAAAGTAATGTAAGTTATTACGAGGAAAAGTAAGTTTATTGGTATAATTATATTGCATTTTTAACATACAACCACCGTAGAGCATATCATAAATTATGTACCTAAATATTCTTAGATCTTGTCAAATTTATATTCAATTTTTAATTAACAAATCGAAATATCTTACCTTCATGTTATTTATGCTTATGCTTAGTGTCATTATTTATTATATCCATGTTTTAATCAAAGATAAAGGTGACAATGGGTTGCCTCTGGTAGCACTCATCAATATCAAATGGAAAGAAGTTTGTAACTAACTAGTGGTGGGTTGCTATTTCACGTACTGTTACTTTGTAACTGCTACAACGCTGTCACATCACAGTCACAGTCTGCTCCAGATTGAATAAAGTAGCAGTGACAATTAGTCACGTTTTGCTGTTTTGATTTTGAGATTTTGTAGTTTTTATACCACATCGGTTCCATTCATTGTCATTGTCAGGGACTTTATCGCGTTCGCGACAGTAACATTTAACATCCTTTGAGACGAAGCAGTGATAACTGATAATGGTGGTGTACCGTTATTTTTAATATGCGATGGATGTCGGTGTATTGTAAATCCCTTATACATCCCTTTTGCAGCCAAAACTTTTTCAACATAATAAACGGATAAATGTATTGAGGATCAAAAATATGTATAATTTCTAGTAACTAAAGGACATTTTATGATATGAATACAATAATACAGCAACCAGCATGTTCGTTCGCGATTACGCTTTATAATATTTGTAAATAGCAGATTCATTTTTATGTGTAACAATATGGCCAAGCTAAACTGCTCCAGAAAATCACTGCTTTTTGTCACCGTGACAATACTGGAGCAGTAACGTCTTGTCACAGCTACACTGAAATAGCAGGTTGGCCCACCTCTATTTGTAACACTGCTGACCTCTGATTCTAAGTGAAACTTTCGACTCGAAATTGTCGGCCATGACAGTCGAAATCTTTAGCGATTCCAAGTCATTTCGACTTTTGGTAATATCTGGGGATAATTAATTTATGTCATTGGCATTGCATAAATATATGATTGGCACACATTTTTATATTTTGATCAGCTGTTTGTAGGCAGGTTAAGATCATTAGTTTGTTTTGTTCCGGTTGTAAAAATTTTTTATCATTCTTGACTAGAACTATTGGAATAAGTTCAAGTTCCATTTACTCTTTTCTGTATACCCGAACGAAAGCGGAGTTACTCCGTTTATACCAATCTGCGATACCCAAATGAATAGTGTGAGCATGGAGTGCCTCGGAGTGCACCGAGTGAACAACCCGAACGCATCTATAAATAGGAAGTAGACCAAGAATGATAAACATTTACCAGGATTGCTTAATCCCATAAGACGTACGTTCGCCAAAAAATCGATCGCACGTGACGTCACTGCAGTCCTCGGCCGTATTAAAACGATTTTATGAGAATATTTATTATAAATTATCGTTCTTGGAAGTAGACAAGAACGATAAACATTTACCAGGATTGCCTAATCGGCCTGATTTGTCCGATAGCTGTGTGACGTCACTGCAGTCCTTCATTATAACGTTTACCATATAGATGCATGGAAATATTAGGAATTAGACAGTATTTTTATGATTTCTGAAATACTAACGTACCACTATTTGGATTTTTAAGATTAAACACTTATAATTTATAATAAATAATCCCATAAAATCGTTTTAATACTTATATTTAATTAATTTATTGAATATTATTTGGGAAATAGGTAGAGTAAAGAAAACACTATTTAGTTCTATTTTTATTTTAAAAAATACATTTAAATAAATTCATTATTACACAAAATAATGCCTAAAACTAGTGTTTTTTTGACAAACAAAGAAACAATAAACAATTTGCAGCATATTACTAGTACAATCCGTGAATCTTTTATGGAGCGACATAATATGTATTCTATAAAGAATTTTTAATTACAAATTTAAAATTAACAAAAAATACTACATACTAAAAAAATAGTACGTAAACTATCTCACTAAAAACGTAAAATAAAAAATGTATTCACTATTAAATACTAACGTTCACACTTAACGATACTAACCAAGCAATGTCTAGCCAAGCAGTGTAACACATGTAATTTAAAAGTCCGAACTGGAGTTTAAAAGAACAGTTTTTTTAAAATTTTACACAAAAATGCAACGTACACTAATGTATCCACAATATCTACCAGTCAAAATTTTGAATATTTTTACAATAAATCTAAAAACGACGATTAAAAACGACCTAAAATGCATTGTCAAGATAGGAATAATACGACCGAGGACTGCAGTGACGTCACAGGCCACCACGTGCGATCGATTTTTTGGCGAATGTACGTTTTATGGGATTAAGCAATCCTGGTAAATGTTTATCGTTCTTGGGAAGTAGACCAAGAATGATAAACATTTTACCCCTATTTTCGAACGTGTGATGTGATGTGAGTAGGGAAGTGATCGATCCCTGACAAAACCTTTCATGGGTCGTATTTTCGATATCACAACGTTGCCTCGTTATATTTATGAAAAATGAAAGAATTTTGACGTATAACGTACATTCTAGAAAGTTGGCAACGTTTGATAAATTGGGTTTCAGGCAGTTTAAACTGATAACTATATTCTTTTATTTATGATAACTACAACTATATTCTTTTATTTATGAAAGACGCAAGTTTCAAAACAAAACTACGGTAACAACTCTAATAAACATATGATTTTGACAATACGCTGATGCCTGAATAATAATGCGCATGTTTCACTGCTTCGACTGGGTCTGACCAAGCGAAGTGTGATGTGAGCTATCATATAGTCTAAAAATACGGTACACCGGTTTCTCACCAGGGTGCGAATTCTCGGGCCAGGGAACAGCGCTCCCCGAGAGAAAGATGGGCGTGGTTCTATTAAAACTTGATGGTGCCTTATTCTCGACAAAAAGGATGAGCTCCCTCCCTGTATTTTTAATAGAACATCGTTCTCTCCCTTTGAAGCAGTAGAACGAACGAAAGTTAAGAGAACAGTCAGCTGTTTACTGTCTTTCGTCTTTGAAAATTGTTGTTTTTGGAGTCAGTTGTCAGTCAGTGTTTGGTATAATTTTTTGTTTTATACAAGTATTTTCGTTTGTTTGGAAGATTTTGCTTTTTTTAAGTTTTAAAGTTACTTTTTTTTAAATTCAATTAGAGATTGGATCACGAACTTAAGTTCGTGGATTGGACTAATATATAAAATGGACGATATATATGAATATTTACTAGCTCATGAAGTAATAAGAGATTTGGAGGTTCTTGAAGATTTAAATAGTCAACCAAGAAGGCAATACCATGTAAGGGAGCAAGCTTTTCAAGAACTAAGAGATACACAGTTTATTAAAATGTTTCGGTAAGCATTAATTTAATGTAAATGCGTGTTAAGTGTGTTATGGAATTGATGGAATGATAAACAGACCAGATACCTATTCAAGAAAATGCAACCAATGAAGATTTACAAAGAGCACGAATAATACAACAAAATATTATTCAAACCCATTTTATATAAACAATAAATGTTTTATGAACCTAAACAATTTTTTTATTTCTAACTAATTTAACAAAGCACTTTGGGTTAGGCACACAAAAATAAAATAAACAACACAAATGTATACAAATTTATTAAATAACTAAGAAATATAAACTACAAATAAAAAAAGAAACAAAATACTTTAAAAATTAATTGGACGTAGTTATGCAAAAAGGAACCAAACGACAAACATACAGTTCTGAATAATTGATGGCCAAAGTTATTTGAGGATAATAAAATCGGTATAAAAGAAATTAGTATTTTACTTGCACTATTATGCACTTTTCTGCTTGGGATTTATGATCTGTCAGTTAGTTCATCCTATTGTATTGAATTTTTTTTTTGTTTTTGTAAATTTCGCTTGGTTCCTTTTTGCATAACTATATCCAATTATGGTGACTAGGTAAGTATATTAAATTTACAAAAAAAGGAACTAAAAATATTCTCAGTAATATTTGCATTTGACTTTAAAAAATGGATTTGGTTCTACAGCCTCTGAAAGTAACAAAATACTATTTTCAAGGGGGGTTGATAGTTTGAATCCATTTTAGGGACAGAATTATTTGGAAGCACAAAACCAAAGATGATATACTCTAACAAAACTAAAAAAAACTGAAGACAAAACTCCTGCTCTTTTCCTGATTCTCAGAACTACTGTCTCTTTTCTTAATTTTCTTAAAACTGTTTTTCACCAAATACAGATTGATACAGATCTGTTGAATTAAAAAGTATTGTCGTTAATAGTATGAGTAGAGAGACCTCTTCCGAAAAATAGGACAATTAAAATGAGTAGACGCAACGATCAGCGCCATCCTATGGTTGTGTTAAAAATATTAATAAGTTTTGGCGGGAGTATATTTGCTTTCATTTCTATTCGTAGTTCCGTATTCGGTGGCAACTAATTAGTGTTTGTAAACATTATTATTCTTCTTTTCTTATTTTGAAGCTCCAAATAACACTGGCAACATCGTCAACATTTATTCTACGGGGAGTCTCGATTGAAGTTGATTCGCACCATTCAAGAATAGCTCCAGGGACCTTCCCCATAAAATCAGGGAGGGAGAATCGCCGACACTTTGATCGCTTCTACGAAGCCGGAGAATCGGCACCCAGTGATCTATCACATCACATATTCGAAAATAGGGGTCCAGGATTGCTTAATCCCATAAGATGTACGTTCGCCAAAAAGTCGATCGCACGTGGTGGCCTGTGACGTCACTGCAGTCCTCGGCCGTATTATTCCTATCTTGACAGTGCATTTTAGGTCGTTTTCAATCGTCGTTTTTAGATTTATTGCAAAAATATTCAAAATTTTGACTGGTATTGGTATTTATTGTGGATACATTAGTGTACGTTGTATTTTTGTGAAAAATATTTGAAAAACAGTTCTTTTAAACTCCAGTTCGGACTTTTCAATTTCATGTGTTACACTGCTTAGGTTACACTATTCAATAGTGAATACATTTTTTATTTTACGTTTTCAGTGAGATAGTTTACTTACTTACTATTTTTTTAGTATGTAGTATTTTTTGTTAATTTTAAATTTGTAATTAAAAATTCTTTATAGAATACATATTATGTCGCTCCATAAAAGATTCACGGATTGTACTAGTAATATGCTGCAAATTGTTTATTATGTTTCTTTGTTTGTCAAAAAACACTAGTTTTAGGTATGATTTTGTGTAATAATAAATTTATTTGAATGTATTTTTTTAAATAAAAATAGAACTAAATATGTTTGAAATAGTGTTTTCTTTACTCTACCTATTTCCCAACTAATATTCAATAAATTAATTAAATATAAGTATTAAAACCATTTTATGGGAATATTTATTCTAAATTATAAGCGTTTAATCTTAAAAATCCAAATAGTGGTACGTTAGTATTTCAGAAATCATAAAAATACTGTCTAATTCATATTATTTACATGCATTTATATGGTAAACGTTGTAATGAAGGACTGCAGTGACGTCACACAGCTGGCGGACAAATCAGGCCGATTAGGCAATCCTGGTAAATGTTTATCATTCTTGGTCTAATTCCTATTATTTCCATGTATTTATATGGTAAACGTTTTAATGAAGGACTGCAGTGACGTCACACAGCTGGCGGACAAATCAGGCCGATTAGGCAATCCTGGTAAATTTTTTATCCTTCTTGGTCTATCATCTGGGTGCTGATTCTAAGTCACAATTTCGACTCGAAATAATTTCGACCGTCATGGCGGAGTCGAAATGCGACTGTGCGAACCTAGCGAAATTATTGCAAAGTGAGTGTAATAATAAGACAAACCTTACATATAAAGGTTTTAATCAACAAAATTAATGTTATAATATTTTGTTAGCGTTTGATTGACGTTAATAATATAATGACATAAAAGTCATAGGTAACTTTATGAATTACAACAAGGAATTTACATTTGCAAATATTACCACATTCTTTCCGGCTTAATTAAGAACATAGTCTTCCAAACGACTAGGTAAACGTCGTTCTCTTGAGGACTGCCGTATTATTTCCTCCGAAGTCGATTGATCAGCATTCAAGTTTTCGAGAACTGATTGATTGTCTCTGACTTCTTCAGTATCAGAACAGTCACGAAACTCTTCGTCATCAACAGATATGTTTTCTATACCTGTTTCGGAGTTATCTGAAATTATTTGTCCATCTTGTCTTAAAGGAGCCAAACTACGATTAGACACGGTAGACTCTCGACCGTCAGCAAGACGAACATAAGAATAATCAGGATTTACATAAAGCAGTGTCACTTCTTCAACATCTGGTTGATATTTGTTGGAACGATTAAATTTGCGCATTACTACACGTTCTGAATCAGTTAACCAAGAGGGTATTGAAACTCCATTTGAAGATCTTCAAGTATGGGTAAACATTCGTTCATGCGGAGTACAGTTAGTGCTGGTGCACAATAATGAACGTATTGAATGCAGAGCTTGGGGAAGGAAATGTTCCCAATTTTGTATTGGTTTGTTACATGACCTAAGAGCTAACTGTACTGTTTTCCAAAGAGTCCCATTAAAGCGTTCCACTTGTCCATTTCCTCTGGGGTTATAAGGAGTAGTTCTACTTGAAGCTATGCCGCGTGAATTAAGAAATTTCTTTACTTCATTTGACATAAATGATGTTCCTCTGTCTGAATGAAGATAAGAAGGGACACCAAATAACATAAATATTTCATTTAGGTGCTTAATCACCGTCGTAGAACTTAAATCTGGACATGGAAAAGCGAATGGAAAGCGAGAATACTCATCAATTACAGTAAGGATGTACTTATTTCTTGTGTTTGATGGTATCGGACCTTTGAAATCTATACTTAGTCTTTCCATGGGTGAAGTAGCTTTGATCAAAGTTGGTTAAGGATCAGGTCTAAAAAAATTTGGCTTTATTTCAGAACACACTCGACATGAGTTGATTACATTTTTAATTTCTTCCAAAGAGTAAGGCAGAGTCTTTGACTTGATCCAGTGGTTCATACGAGTGATTCCGGGATGGCATAAATCCTCGTGCAAAGACTTAAGTTTCTCATTTCGCTTTGGAGTGGAAGCACAAACTCTTGAGAGAGCATCGGCAACATCATTTTGTTTTCCTGGTCGATACACGATATCGTATTTAAAAGGCGCCAGTTCCAAACGCCAGCGCTGAATCTTCTCAATTTTTTATCTTACTAGTTTTTCTATTATCAAACATAAACGATACCGAACGCTGATCAGTGATTAGACGAAATGGTTTGCCAATAAGATAGTGACGCCATTTTCTTAAAGATTCAACAATCGCATATGCTTCTTTTTCTATGGCAGTATGATTAAGTTCGCTGTTATTAAGAGTTCTTGCAAAGAAAGCGACTGGTCGGCCTGACTGCGAGAGAGTAGCTGCAATTGAATGATTTGATGCATCTGTTTCTACCGTAAATGGAGAGCTATAATCACTAGCGTATATGGCAGCCTTAGCAATATCGGCTTTTATGTTCTCGAAAGTCTTGATTAATTCCTTGCTCAGAGGAAAATTTTGTGTATGTGCAAGTACATGTATTCTTTCCGAAAAGTTATGAATCCACTTGCTATAATGTGCAAACATGCCTATGGTTCTTCTCAATGATGGTAGATCAGATGGAGGTGGTAGATTTATTAGTGGCCGTAGCCGATCACTGTCTGGCTTTATAACATGGTCTTTAATATTGTATCCTAGAATATTTATAGATGTAATGGAAAATTTGCTCTTTTCTTCATTGATAGTAAGGCCATACTTTCGCGCTGCAGTTAAGAACTTTTGCTGATTATCGTCATGATCTTTATTGTTCTGTCCACACACTGTGATATCATCTAAGTAAGCATAGGTGCCTTTAAGATTTTCCTTACGTATAACCCAATCGATTGTTCTTTGGAAACTAGAGACTCCGTTGGTTACACCGAAAGGTATACGTCGGAATTGATACAGATTTCCCATAGCTTCAAAAGCAGTAAAAATACGTTCCTGAGGTAATATTGGGATTTGGTGATAGGCACTTTTTAAATCTATGACACTGTAGATTTTAAATTTTGCAATTTCTGACACTATTTCTTCAATATTGGGTAACGGATATGCATCTAATAAAGTATATTTGTTGATCGTTCTGGAATAATCTATAACAAGTCTTTTCTTTTTATTAGAGTTTTCAGTAATTAGTACCTGTGCTCTCCAAGGTGACGTACTAGCTTCAATTATACCTTCCATCAAAAGATTGTTGATGTCTTTTTGAATAAAAGTTTTGTCTTCTTGACTGTATCTCCGAGACTTTATAGCTATAGGCTTGCAATCAGGAGTAATATTGGAAAATAAAGGGACTGCAGGTACAGAAGCTGCGGCAACACTACACACTTTCATCGGTTTTTCTGATCCACCAAAAGAGAATTCTAGTGATGAATGTCGCTCTAATATATCATGTCCAATTATTAGATCTGTACATAGATTCTGTTCTATAAGTAGATTCAGATTGTCATATTTGTGGTCCCCAATCTGAGCAGATACATATGTTTGCCCTTTTACTTGAGATGTTAAAGTTGTGGATACCATATATATTACTTGAGTGCAGGGATATTTCCTCAGATTGCACATTGCAAAATAGCTTTCATCTATAAAACTTAAGGAACTGCCTGTATCTATTAATGCATGGGCACGAATTCCTTTTATGTATGCTATGACAGTTGACTTCTTCAAAGAATCTGGGGAAGCAGCCATCACGCACGCTGTAGCTGTTAAATCTGGACCATTTTCATTAATAACAATAGCAGCTGACGGTTTCTTGCTTCGGCAAACTTTAGAATAGTGCCCTTTTTTATTACAAGTTTGACAAGTAGCGTCGGAGGCAGGACAGTACTTTCTTTGGTGTACGGGACCTCCACAAAAAAAGCATTTTCGAGTCCGTGGACTTTTATCAGATGCTGCCGCTTGATGTGACACAGAATTAAGTGGATATTCAGTGTAATTCTTTGAAGTTATTTCTGCTGTCTCTAATGATAGAGCTTGTTTATAAGCTTGATCAAGTGTTAGATTAACATTTTCCAACAGGCGCTGTCTTATTTTATTACTTTTTAGGCCAGTAATAAAAGCATCTCTGATATAATCGTTTCTGTTGGTTTCAGCATCCACTTTCTGAAATTGACAATTTTTCGCCAGCAGTCTTAAAGTTTGCAGATAAGTAGAAATATCTTCTTCATTTTGTTGCTTTCTACAGGCTAGTAAATGTCTTGCATGGATTTCATTTGGCGGTTTAATATAAATATTAGTCAATTTTGTAATAGACTACCTAAGTCTGACGTCACTGGGTGGAGCTTATTTTTCCAAACAAAACAAAAAATTTAAAGCCCATGCATTTAAAGCACCTTTACTCATTTTCTTTTCAATTTATTTCTTATTGTTAGTTAAATAAGAGAGGTTGTAATTTGTTCTGTTGAGTGTGTGTGTATATATTTATTGAAAACTTTAAGAATTTTTAAAGGTAGGTGTTTTAATACTATTTTCATAAAATTAAGGTTAAGTTTTGTTTAATTTATGAAATATTTTTTATATTTTTAGATTTTGTGATTAAAATATGGCTTTTAAACATGTTTTAAAGCTTTCAAATATTAATGAATTTTTAAACAATGATAATAAAATAATTAAAAGAGGTGAAAATTCATTGGAGTCGAACCATGTAAAAAATATGCAGTTTGATGCTAATTTGATGATGATCAGAGGGGATATATATGCCAGTATGAAAGATAAAACTTACAAAGCTGAGGTAGGTTTGGATTTTTTTATATGATGGTAATATATACTAAATATTAAATTATTTCAGATTACATTGAATAAATTGGGTGATATTGTTTCCACAACTTGTGCTTGCCCTAGAGGAAAAAATGTCACCATATAGCTGCATTGGCTCTATTTGGACACTATAATATTTCAGTAACAGATAGAGAATGTACATGGAATGCGCCAAAACAAAAATATTGAGCAGTAAAAACTACAGAAGAATGATATCCTCAAAAACCATATACTGCTGTTGAAGAGCCTTTAAGTCAAGAGCAAATGACTGCATTAAAAACAAGTTAAGTTTATTTGGTAATACTATGGGCTCTAGTTGATGCTGCAGATCAAGGTACTCAATATAATTTGCCCATTATTGAAGATATCATTTCATCTACAGAATTCAATTTGGCCTTAAATAAACATTAAAAATATTGCTGCTCTAACAGTAGCACAAGTTACCAATGAACACTGGATTTTAATCAGAAAAATTAGACTTACTGCTAGTAATTTTGGAGTAGTTATTTCTTCGTGCAAAAGAAATAAGTATCCAGACAGTCTTTATAAAACTCTAATTGGTGAGTATATACATTTGCTACATAATTACATTCACAACTTTTGAAAACAATCATGAAACATTAATATCCTTTTATATTAATTTTTATTTTGCTATTGTAGGTGCTCATTCTCTCGATGGCATTAAGGCTATTCAGTGGGAAAGAAGTCATGAGAAGCATGCTCTGAAACATTTAAAAGAAAATTTCAATTTAGATGTTAATCCAACAGGTATTTGGCTGACAAATTCAGGAATATTAGGAGCAAGTCCTGATGGCTTGGTTGGTGATGATGCCATTGTTGAGGTGAAGTGCCCATATTCTTTTAAAAATGATGTAGATTATGATGCTTCTTGGGAAGAATATGTATTATTATTGGAAACATTTTATGTAAATCATTACCTCCCAAAACTATTAAATGGTTAAATTTAGTATGTAACAGAAATAATAGGTAGTTTGTAGTATATATAAATTAAACATTTTTTTATTTATTATAAATATATTGGTTCTGACAATGTATACAATTATTTTTATGATTTTTTAGTTTAAAATTTATACTGTTTATAACATTTGTAAAATATAATATTTTTCATAAGGTCTGTTTTATTAATTTAAAATAATACAACAAAAAATGTTTTATGAACTGCAATTAAAGTGCATAGCTAGATCTTCATGTGACAAGTTTAAACATAATTTCATTAACGTCATTAGTATTTTATCAATTTTTGGCAATAATTTTACCTGCCACCCAGCATAATTATTTTCGAACTGTCCACTAATTCAAATAGAATCATGTATAAACCATTGCTGTGTATGCCGGTATACATAAGTATGTGTGAATCATTATTTTTTATATGTTCAAAACTGAAATGGGTGCATAAGTTATTCAGTTTTTTGGTAACTTCTTCCAGTTCTTGTTTTAAGAAATAATGTGCAGGAGGGTGTTTAGAAGTGGATGGTTCTGAAATTAAAGTTGGCACTGAAGTTGAAGGTCCTGCTGGTTCCATTATTATCAGCTAACGGTGGATTTCGTTTACTGCAAAAAAAAGTACTTGTAAAACAAACCTACCTTATCAAAGGTAGAAAGAGTACCTATATCTTTATATTGTAAAAATATAAATGTACTACATACCGTTTTTCAGGGAAATCAAAGATTAACCTCCTTTTAGTTTTAAAGTTGGCCCATTTTTTTGTGACTGCATTTTTTTTGACAACTCCAAACTGAGAATTTTGATGGCTCTCTATCTTGTCTCCTATTAATATTTTTTCATTTTATTAAAATTTTATATTATAATATTATTATATTAATAATATTATATATTAGTTACCTACCTTATCAAAGAGATCCATTTTTCTTTTGGATGAGATGGAAAAGCAAAGTATGTGCATATTCTCTGCTCACTGTAATGCTTACAGTAAGGTACAAAACACATAACCATTGCGAAAAGGGCTCTTTCTAGAAATAAATTATAGTTTTATACATAATTCAATGTAAATCTTTATTATTAAAAATCATTCAAATCCATAATATAACCTAAAAAGGCTTCTTAGTGTTAAAACAACAGAAAAACACCTACCTTTAAAAATTCTTGAGGTTTTCAATAAATATACACACACACTCAACAGAACAAATTACAACCTCTCTTATTTAATTCACAATAAGAAATAAATTGAAAAGAAAAAGAGTAAAGGTAGTTTAAATGCATGGGCTTTAAATTTTTTGTTTTGTTTGGAAAAATAAACTCCGCCCAGTGACGTCACGACTTAGGTAGTCTATTGCCTCTTCGTAAGTTTGACAATCACTGATGTAAGAGTAGACATTAGCATCAACATGATTAATTAGTAAATTAAATTTTATACTACTATCCATTGCTTCACCATTATTCATAGATATAAAATTTTCAAAGGTTCTTTGCCAATACAGAAATTGTTTGCTCGCTGCAACATCACTAGGATCAATATCCAGTTTATCAGGACGTAGGAATCTTTCCATTCTTTCTATATTTTGTTGATTAAATTGTAATAATAAGACAAACCTTACATATAAAGGTTTTAATCAACAAAATTAATGTTATAATATTTTGTTAGCGTTTGATTGACGTTATTAATATAATGACATAAAAGTCATAGGTAACTTTATGAATTACAACAAGGAATTTACATTTGCAAATATTACCACAGTGAGCGTATGACGTCAGGAAATCGCGACAAGTCGAAATTAATTTCGACTAGACCATTTAGGTCGAAATGAGGATTTCGACTCGAAATTATGGCATTTAGCAATTTATTCTGTTTTTGAGGTTACCCGTCTGTTTAATTAGTATCAGTATGTTATATACATTTTTTAATGGTGTTAATTTGTGAATATATAAATTATATGGAGTATTTAGCTTTATCTGGATAATAAATAGGTTCTATTATAAATAATGGTTGCATTATTTGAACAAGTAGCAATATAATGGCGGAGTTGGAATCAGAAGAAAACCGGAATTATAGGGGACACTCAAAATACATTCTACATTGCATAATAACCAGTTTGGGCAATATGTATTCTTTTTCAACGAAACTAGTACACAACAGCAGCTCCCTGGTTGATCCTTCCATTATAGTATTGTGATGTTTTTCCTGTGCTAACAGTGCTGAATAACTATTTGTTTTATTTTATTAATAAATTTTATCAAACAATATTTCTTTTGTACAGAAATTTGACTTTTAATAAAAATTAGTCTCAAATCAACAAAGTCTATCTTTGATTAAGATTTTCTTAATACTTAAAACTCTATAATGCTATAATAGCTAAATATGTACCTACCCTTAGCATCCACATAAATAAGTAAAAAGGTTTTGATTCAAATAGGTGTAGCCTTATAAGTCCAACATATACTTAGATGTAGTGGCATGGCATGTTCAATAAATATATAAATTAAGTTCATATAACATAATTTATGTCTGCATCAGGTAAAAAATTAGAATAGCATAGCATTTTATGTCATATTTTATTAAAGAATTTTTTTATAGAAAACCTAAAAGTATCCTAAGGTTAACCTAGATACTATAACCATTATTTTTAAAAAATTTTGAGATTGCTGTTTGTTTCTTGCTTCTCCTGAGTTAATATGTACACTTTTGAATTTATGGATTCCCTATCCATATTCAGGATACTGTAAACTTTGTCAAATCTTCCTGCCATCGTTGAAACTGATATTTTTCACCCAACTAAAAAATATAAATAAAATGAATATGAAAGATTAAGTTTGTAAATTTATGAAAACTGTTGTCAATGAAATTAAATAATATAATAACCTATCTCTTTGCTGCTTTCAAGTGCGACATTCACCAGAGCTCATGAGTCTTGGAAGCACCACTTTATGAGGGACTTTTTGCAGAGAGATTTCTTTGTTAATATTTCTTAAAGGTATCTAAAAAAGTGCTTTTTAATAATAAATTCATAATCAAGAAATTAATATGAAAACTTACAGAATAATATTATTAATCTTCCAGAGCATCATTATTGTAGTAAAATAGGGGCATAAATTTATGTCAGATGACAAAGTGGTTCAAATTGGCTGACTGCTGGTGCTTTACTTATCAATATTTATTTTTGTTCTTTTTTGTTAATATAATTTTTAAAGGAGGCCCCTTGCTGTTTGTCTTAAGGTTTCTTTATGGAACTAGCTTTCCTTTTAACTTTATTTTTCAAATCAGTAAATACCTAAAATGTTAACTTATATTATTGTACCTTTAAGCAGATAATGGCAATATATTACAAATCTATTGCTTTATATATGTAAAATAGTTGTACTTACTCGCTGCCATTTTTGGCTTATTTTCATTGCCCTATTCAACAGGGTGCTCAAGATTTCCCACACGGCTTTTCTATCCCAGAATAGTGTTTATAAAATCCAGATGCTCTTATATGAAATCCAATATCATTTCCTTTTGCTGAAAGGACACTTTTTGGTTACACCATCACCTTCGTCTTCAAAATAATTCATTTTGATTATTATAATAATAAATAAAATTTAAATAACCGGAACAAAACAAACTAATGATCTTGATCTTAACCTGCCTACAAACAGCTGATCAAAATATAAAAATGTGTGCCAATCATATATTTATGCAATGCCAATGACATAAATTAATTATCCCCAGATATTACCAAAAGTCGAAATGACTTGGAATCGCTCTTAGACAAGGAAAGAGAGAGGACTGAGCATTCGAATCAATTTGTGTAACCCATTTGCCACCAAACTAATGGCGGTCAATATTGACATAGGCGTATCATACGATTTTTCTTAGACGATTATTAAATAATCATTTTCATTATTTCGTATTACAAATCTAATTTAAAAAAGTCTTTGAATTTATACTGCTCCAAAAAAAAAGAACAATCATTTTAAAACATATTTATTTAATAAATATTACAATTTTAATCTATTTTATCTATTTTAAATATATGTTTTTGTTCCACGCCACTGCAAAACTATTACATCTATGAGAAAATAATAACAATTAAATGAAAAATAATCTTTAAAACTGAATGAAAACAATGTTCAAAATGTATGTACAATTAATTTAAGTTATCGTACATAACATATGTAGTTTAGTTAAACATCAATTACCTGAAAGCTGTAATATTAATAAAAATAAATTTCAAGGAAATAGTTGTAAAATACTTCTTACCTATGAAATGAAATTCCTTGCTCTTTTTTAGCACTCTGACTATTGCACTTATAAGCTACACAATTAACCATTTTAAAATGTCTATTCAGTTTATTAAAAAAGGTGAAAATTAATAAAAAACTAAAAAAATACAATTCGATGTTCCAAATTTGTTTGCCACCAAACGTTTGAAAATTGGCTTCACTCTCACGCATAAGGTTTTCATTGCCATGCGCTGTCCTCTCTCTTTCCTAGTCTAAGGAATCGCTAAAGATTTCGACTGTCATGGCCGACAATTTCGAGTCGAAATTTTCACTTAGAATCAGAGGTCAGCAGTGTTACAAATAGAGGTGGGCCAACCTGCTATTTCAGTGTAGCTGTGACAAGACGTTACTGCTCCAGTATTGTCACGGTGACAAAAAGCAGTGATTTTCTGGAGCAGTTTAGCTTGGCCATATTGTTACACATAAAAATGAATCTGCTATTTACAAATATTATAAAGCGTAATCGCGAACGAACATGCTGGTTGCTGTATTATTGTATTCATATCATAAAATGTCCTTTAGCTACTAGAAATTATACATATTTTTGATCCTCAATACATTTATCCGTTTATTATGTTGAAAAAGTTTTGGCTGCAAAAGGGATGTATAAGGGATTTACAATACACCGACATCCATCGCATATTAAAAATAACGGTACACCACCATTATCAGTTATCACTGCTTCGTCTCAAAGGATGTTAAATGTTACTGTCGCGAACGCGATAAAGTCCCTGACAATGACAATGAATGGAACCGATGTGGTATAAAAACTACAAAATCTCAAAATCAAAACAGCAAAACGTGACTAATTGTCACTGCTACTTTATTCAATCTGGAGCAGACTGTGACTGTGATGTGACAGCGTTGTAGCAGTTACAAAGTAACAGTACGTGAAATAGCAACCCACCACTAGTTAGTTACAAACCATTACAAACTTCTTTCCATTTGATATTGATGAGTGTTACCAGAGGCAACCCATTGTCACCTTTATCTTTGATTAAAACATGGATATAATAAATAATGACACTAAGCATAAGCATAAATAACATGAAGGTAAGATATTTTGATTTGTTAATTAAAAATTGAATATAAATTTGACAAGATCTAAGAATATTTAGGTACATAATTTATGATATGCTCTACGGTGGTTGTATGTTAAAAATGCAATATAATTATACCAATAAACTTACTTTTCCTCGTAATAACTTACATTACTTTCTTTTTTGCAAGATTCTCCTGGTAATGTATCAAAAAGCCTATTTTAGGTCTTTATTGTGTGTTCATAAAATAGCTAAATCGTTTTATACAAACATTAATACATGTAGAGTTAAAGTTAACAGTTAACAATATGGTTAAGCTATATCTGTCACTAATATAATATTAAACTTTATAACAATTTTAAATTATAAAAGTGGCATGTTTATATTATGTTCAGAATTGGTGCAAACAAACTTAAAACAATTTGTTGGGTAATTAGAATTTTATGTTTATTTTCTAAATGAATAGCTTAATTAAATGTCTTTTTA
Source organism: Ophraella communa (assembly GCA_035357415.1). Classification (NCBI taxonomy): domain Eukaryota; kingdom Metazoa; phylum Arthropoda; class Insecta; order Coleoptera; family Chrysomelidae; genus Ophraella; species Ophraella communa. The sequence goes on along the minus strand of CM068990.1, from coordinate 24,182,808 downwards.
CAAACAATCACAATATAACAAATGTTTTAATGTAATACAGCTGAGACAAAAAACCAATTTCTTTTGATTTACAAAATTTGACATTTTGTAAAGAGAAAGTGAAGTTTTCAGAAAAAAAAATAAAATAGAAAAATAATGTAATATACAGTATAAATAAAAAAAAATAATTTTAAACTTATAGAACTTTTAATTTAACATATTTATGATGTTTCTAGAAAATATTAATTGGATTTCTGAGTTATACATGGGCATGTATGAATGTTTATCATAAAATTATAGGTCATTTGGTAAGATATAAAAAGAAAATGGGAAACCAAGTAAATCATATCTGAAGGGGGTAATTCTTAAAATACTGTAGTAGTATTACCATAAATATTATGGTTTAAGTAGTTACATTGAATTGGATAGGTACTTAATTACTAAAAATGGCAATAAATACAATTCTTAAATAGTAATTCTACTGCATTAGTATCTATTTTCATTGATTTATTTTTAGGAATATGAAATATTTTACATGGTGATCCAGAGTCAAGAGAATTAGCTTTAGTTTATGAATATGGGAGGATACATTTACAGGCAACCATTTATAGACAACCATGTGGAGGTAAAGTATAGTAAAGTGAGAAACAATTAAGGCCAAGTTTAAAGAGAACATTCTTTTTATATTATTATGAGCTGGTTATATTATGCATATGCCTAGCTGGTAAAACTAATTAGTTCTAAATTGTAAGTTATATGAATAGTTTTTACAAGCTAATTTAATTAAGGCAACTTATTTTTTCTAATTATTTAAATTTAGGTAGAAGACAAATAAAACTACCATTTTCTCTAACCTAACCACCTCTGAATGTTGCACTTTGAATGATAAAATAATCTTATCTGATAGGTATTCTCACTACTATAAGAATTTAGTGCAATAATGCATGTTTGGCCTAGTGAAAAAATCAGTGTTTATAGATTTCACAAAAAATTAAATTTCTCAGATTAATTTATAAAAATAATTTAGAAATAAGTAACATAGCTTAAATGTACTTTTGGTGTCACTTATTAACAATCTGATAGTGTTGTATAAATTTATGTGTAGTAGAAAGTGCCTCAAATCCTAGTATTACAAATGCATTTGAATCCTTTCATTCCATCTTTTTATTCCACACATCCATCTATATATGTATTTATTGAAATATTTAAAGAATGTCAAGTTGATCAAATATAAAGAAAAATTACATAAAAAATAAATTCAAATATTTGAAAAGGTTTAATTTAATTCTGATAACTGGTCACTCCTTTTCTAGAATACTTAAAATGTGTTTTGCATGTAATATGAGTTCACTTTTTATGTATAATATATAAATTTGTAATGTATGCATATAATTTGTTTGCTATATGCTTAAGCTTTAATGTTACATTCAAATTTCTTCTTTTTATTTGTACTGATTATTATCCTTCATATAATTTGTAATATTTAGTAGTAATTTATTAAAAAATTTAAGGGACATATTATGAATTAAATAGACTGGTTAGAAGCATTGGTCATGTTATGTAATAAAATTTAGGCTTTAATATTGTTATGTAACTTCAATATGTCCATCTGATGATGATAATGTATTGAAATAGTCGTCATTGAGCTAAAAAGATTATTTTTTAAATAAATCATAGAGGTTTTGTTCAAATGTTCCTTGTTTAATGTTATGTAATTTTTTTGTGTTCAATGCTAGGGTTCCCAGGCTCATATACATCCAATACATATAAAATAGAAAATGTTCGGACAAAACAATATATTTACTTTTTTTCAAACACTATCAATACAGCAAATATTAGTTGAATTAAGAGGTTTATGTATTTAAATCAACAGACTATTTGACAAGTTTTTTAAATCTGTTTTATATTATGCAGTAGGGTACAAAGAACCCATTATATATATTTTTCTTCAATTCTGATGCATATTAGCGAAAAAATATCAAATTAAAAATTTAATATTCAAATAACATTTCCAAACACTATTTTGAAAACAATTTCACTTAGAAAATTTGTCGATTAGATTTACATTTTATTAGTGATTTATATAACCAAATGGGTTACAAATGGTAGTGGGATGCAAAATGTACAAATATGTCTTTAAAAACTCCAGAAAACCTATCTGTAAATGTTCCAAAGACTGTTAAAGTGCGTTGAAAGTAGTTGCGACACTTGCGACTTTCATGGAGGGCTCTGAAAGATGTATCAAATACACTGTTAAAAATTTTCATAGTAATTTTACTAAATTGTGTAGGAAGTTTTTACGCACCATTCTTTTGAAATTATGGCACTGTTTTGTAATTTTGCAATACAACTTACCACAACTTGGTTTTAAATTATTTCAAATTATTAGTAGCAAAATTACCAATCATTTATTAGAACTATGTTTAGTAATATTACTAAACATTATTCATAATATTACAAAGCCAAATATATCAAATAAATCTAGTAATTTTCCAAAAATTTATAGTAATTATACTAGACAATTTGCAATAGTTTAGAAAAATTACAAACTATTTGTTGCAATATTACAAACATTTACTAAAAAAAATTTAGTAATATACCAATAGAATAATTGAAAGTTTACCAAATAAATTACAGTAAATAAATTTAGTGATTCTCCAACTATGTATTGGAATTCTACAACCCAAAAAATGCCAATTTTGTTTGGAAAAATTACAAATTATTTGTTGCAATATTCCAAACATTTATTAAAATATTGTTTAGTAATATTACAATACAATAATTGGAAATTTACCAAATAAGTTACTGTAAAAATTCAGTGATTCTCCAGTTACAAGAAGAATGGGATATATTTTAAGTTAAAACGCAATAACGTTTTTGCTTGTTTTGTTCAGTTAAAATGCCTTTTTTATTTTATTTAGCAAAAAGACTTAATGATTCTGTTTGCAATATTTTCCATTGTTTTTATTAATTTCGATGTTAGTAAACAAGATTATAAATTATTATAAATAGTCACATTTTGCGTTGTAAAACATCTTTGATTATTATCGTCTTTAATTTTTGGTTCTGGATTATGATTATTCATTATTATAAAGTTTAAGAAGGTTATTGTTGAAAATTATTATTATTAAATTAATTTTTAAAAAATCATCTTCCAATTCATTAAACATAAATCTCCAACCATGTAATGGAATTTTACAACCCAAATAATGCTAATTTTGATTAGAAAAATTACAAACTATTCGTTACAATATTACTATGCATTGGGTTATAACTTGTGTTGCTATTTTACAGCGTAAGACTCTACTTTTACTAAAAAAATGTGTTATATAAATTTATGAGTGCTACAACATCGTATTGCAATCTTACTACACGTAAGCTGTATTATTATTAGTATAAGTGTGGTGGCACAATGACTGGATTCTTAGGAACCATCTTTTAGAAGTATACATTAATAAGAATACGTCTGTTTCATTTGACAGAACAAATAAATAATTCATGTATCAATTTAACAATATTTTATTTTATTAAAATACAGTTACTTCACATACTTTTAACTTTATTTTCAAAATAAATTTGAAGTATAAGTAAGGTACACCGGGGTAAGTGTGGCCTAAAATTTCAATAGATAAACGATTTTGGGTTGTAATTTTATTTTATAACGACTGAAATTAATGAAATTTTGGAGTGTCATTAACAAGGCCATGTATAATTAAGACTGAAAATATAAAAGAAAAATCTACTGTATTTTTTTTCACATATGAAATCGTCTTTATGAACCAATGGTTTACACTTCCCCAACAGCATGGGGCAAGTGTAAATTAGGGATCTAAATTAATTTAGAAGCATTGAACTTTCATTTGGGTAATTGTAAATTAAAAATAAACATACGAAATATTAGAACATTTTATTGGAAAGATTAATTTAACATACATTTTGCTCAAATGAAATACTGAAATATAAATTTCCTCTTTTATGAATAGTAGGGGGAGGTAAATACATATGAATTTGGTCTGCAGTTGATATGTCTTCGACGTCTGGCCAATTAAATTGGAATGAAGATCGTGACCTTCTGGCAAATTGGACTTGTAAATTTGGTTCTAGTGCTGTTACCTGTCCAACATAAAATTCATACAATTTTTTTGTATTAAATTTTACCAGAACCCAGTTCTCAATGTTTAATTTTTCTGAACTATTATCCAGCAAGCTCATGAATTCTGCTTCTTCATTGAAATCTACTATTTCATCATCCAAATTTATGTCATCATCTAAAGCATTTTCTTCTTTTTCTTTTAAACTATCTTCATCTGTCTCTTCTTGGTACAACTGTTTTTTTTTCTTTTTCTTTCCTAATTTTTTTTAGGTTTTGATCGAGGGGTCAACCACCCATCAAAATATGTACACCTATTACCATTTATTACGTAATTATTAACATTATTACAATTTATTACCTAATATTACGTGTTATTACCGATTATTTCGTTTTATTACCAAATATTACGTGTTATTACCATTTATTACGAGTTATTACTAAGAAAGAAGAAACATATGGAAAAAAGACTTTATTTGTATATCATCAGTATTACAAAATCATCCTAAACTTAAAAAAAAGATCATTTTTCATCAAACCCCTTGCAATACGCTTATTGTCATTATTGACCTATAACTTTGCAAGTGATTTGAAGAAAGAATGAACTTTGTCCTAACGAGACCTGAAATCCCTTTTTATTGATTTATATTTTGCTTTGATTTTTATTGTATCATTCTTTTTTACTGTGAATGGCTCATTGCCTTCTAATTGAATGGGCCCATAAAAAATAAATTCTTTTTTTATTTGTTGGATGTCTTCCCTTTTTGGCCAGACAAATTTATCAAAATTTTTTTCTAAAAATTTTATTACATAATGTGTATTGTTTCGATTGTTATCATCAGATTTAATAATTCTACCAATAAACCAATCTTCATCAAAATAAACCGAATAATAATGCTCACTGAGCAATACACTTTCTTTAGTGATCGTTTGCGAGGTAGCGTCTTTATCTGATTCTACCGAGGATTCTACAGACTCACACTCAAATTCACTTTCCAAAACAATGTTATCAAGTTCCTCATCCGATGAAGAATCGGATAAATTGTCTGGTTGAATTTTCCTTCTTTTGAAATTAGATCCTGTTTTAACAAGTTTTTTTGTTTTCTTTTCATTTCGAGTATTATTTCTATTCCTTTTTTTTTGACTGTATTAATACTGGAGCTCATACCCCTTACTCTGAGTAACCTATCCGTCGATAATCTGCCTTTTTTATTTGAAAAAAACCATACCAAAGTAGATTTCTTAATAAGTTTTTCACCTATTTTTAAACAAAACTTATTGTCTTGAACCTGGTGAGACGTAAATGTCTTGAGGTCGAGTGTCGAGAGAAATTCAACTGTATCGTTGTTGTCCATATCGTCGTCGTTAAGTTCGTCGTCACCAATTATGTTTGTAATCTCATCTTCAGGAACTAAATTATTTGTAAGTTCAGTGTCGGAGTCTTCATCATAATCATCAATGAGCTCAGTACGAGTGTCTGTGGTTTGTCTTATTAACACTGTATCAATATCATGACATAAAATACCCAGCTCGCTTGCTGCTAATTTGGCGTGCTCTTCGGCTCGTTTAAGTATGAGTTTTATTTCCTCTAAAGTAGGGATTTCTTCATTTGATGAGACTCCACTCCCTAATCTTCTGTTTTCTTCCCGCGGAAAACAATACTCGTCCCCTAAAAGTACAAAAATAGAAAAAAACTCGAAAAAAACTTGAAATATGTGCTTCAGGTCTCACCCAAGTCAGTTGTTATTTCGCCTAGTGCTTCTACTCTGTTTAGTCGCCTCAAGAGATCCAAAATAGAAAAATTTACTTTTGTAGAATAGGTCGTAGTCATAGCTCTAGTCTGACGAAAAATTTTCTCACATGGTTGGCTACTCATTAACCATGGAAGAAAACTACTAGGTTCATCTCTGCATTTTTCCAAAAGAAGGAGAATCTCATGCGCATTTATTTCAATACAGGTGTAGCAATTAATGGTTATAAAATTTTTCTGAACGCTTTTTTTTGATGATATTAGCCAATTTTTCCAAATGCGCAGAAAGAAAACGACATCCCATATCTTATATATTCTCTCACCAATGGAAAGGTCTTTTTCAAAAAAGAGTCCAGTATATCCCGTGTCATGGATAGATACTGCACTGTAGCTTCACTATTAGGAATTTCTTTTAAAAGATTGATTACCTTTTCTGAGCACATTTTTTCGACAGCGTCAAAATTCATTTTATCTTGCGCTGTAACCAAAAATATAACACTAATTTCATTGGAAACAAAAGTAGTACGCGATAGTAGAACAAGAACTATGCCGAGAACTATGCTTACCATCAAGATGTGATTCAGATAGCAGATGTTTGTCTTTGGTAAAACTAGAAATCATTTGCTTGATGTGTGCAACTGTAACTGTTTTGTTGCCCATACCAAGTCCAAATTGAGAAATTTCCTCAGTCGTCTTTCCTGTTTTAAGTAGCTTGGTTCTTAGTTTAGTTCCTATGTGCACTGTATCTTGGACGCAGGATATTCTGTTTAAGTTATGTTCAACCTAGATCAGAAATTGCCTTGAATTAGTCAAAAATTTGTATTAGTCATTTCGAGTTGAATTTAGAGGTAAATAAAAACTAATATGCGAATGCCTCGGCGAATGCTGTTGAATAATTATAAACCGCTCCAAAATTCATAAAGGTTACCACAAAGATATTTTCATCTACCTTCACTTTGTATTTTAACCGAGATTCTAACTACATTAATTTCTACTTTAATATTTTGTGTAGGTGTATTTGAATTTTAGTTAACAAGTATCATTAAAAAGTGCATGTAATAATTGATCTAGAATCCAACGATAAACCGAGCGATAAACATAATATTTATCTGTATATTTATTATCTATACCTACCTGAAAAAATCTGCCATAAGGGTTTTCAGAGATCTGTGGAATCATTGTAATTTCTTTCATTGCCTTAAGACATCGGGGATCTCCATCAGAAGAAAATCCAAGTACCTCGATATTTTGTGCTCTACATTCCTGTTCTATGTATTTCCATCTTGAAAGAACCTTCTTACTATCAAACACGTTATCTGTACCAAAAACAGACAAAACAAATGCAGGAGCATGATCTACCAATGGCTGTGCCATATAAACATACGCATTGATACTGGTCTCATAATTTTCAAATGCTTTTTGTATGTCTCCTGTAGAATTAACAATAAATTTCCCAGTTTCTGGAAATCCATTCTTATTAGTTGGACCAACAAAACCAACAATACTGTTGGTTTTTGGATCGTATTCAGTTCTGTTGATAAGTGCCGTTTGGTCTTCTGACACGAATATTTTTTTGTAATAATTCCTTTTTGTTAAATACGTATTTAATTCCTCAGTCCTTATTGATCCTTCGTTAATCTTAGACACATCAGCTAATAATCTCTGAACTGTAGTTATAGAAGGTAACCCATTAGTAATATTTCTGTTTAGAGTTTCATATAGCATCCGGCCTCCTATTAGGAAAATATATAGGGCAAATCTTTTTTGAGAATCATCAAATATTCGGGCATGCTTATTCACTGAAGAATTTTTTTCTGTTGCTTCCAATAGTCTTCTTAGGAAAGGACCTAAATTATTTTCTTTTTCTGTAGATTTGATCAACTCAAGATTTTTCAAATTATTTTGTAATACACTTTGTACTTCTTTAGAATTATTTACAAAATCCACCAACTTATCAAAAAACTCTGTTATGCGCCTCTGATTGTCAATAGGCATATTGATCATGTTTCTAGTATTTCTCGCGGTTCTTGAATATTTAGGATCTTTCCAATTTTTTGACGGTTTTTGTGTCTCTTTAAAGTTTTTTTCAGAGTTTTTATCAAGACTGGAGACCCCTGCAACCTGTTCCAAATCACATCCGTCCTCGGATTCGTCCATAGCCTTGTCCAAAACTTCTAGAATCTCAGGTTCTACATCAGGTCTAGTTGAAGGACCTGGAGTTGAGTATTCGGCGACGTTTTCACTCCTTAAATGAACAAATGATAACAAGTTACCTTGTTTGTTGTCCGATTTTTTCTTCACTATTCCGGATGTTTTATTTGTCAAGCAAATTTTCAGATGCCTCGTGAAATTGGAAGGTACCCATTTCCTCTTTCCAGTCTTCACATTCATTATGGTGAAGTATACTGTCGTTTTATAGGAACAAAAAGAACAGGAAATCTTTGCCTTGTTTTCGTTCATGTTTACATTACAGTCAATATTCTTGATTAACTGCATATTTGTCTCACTTACATCTTTCAAGTTATTTTGGACATAATTCATTATTAGATTTTTCAATTGTTCATTTGCTTTTTGCTTCAGGTCCTCGTCCAGGTCAGCCGCTCCTACAGATTTCTCTTCAACATTTCTAACTGTCGTTTGTAGAAGGCCTCGTCGCGGACTTGGCTGCAATATATTTTCTATTTTATCCTTCAAATCAAAAAGAAGTAGTCTATCTCCTTCCACTACTTCAAATAGGTCTAGCATTGCATCGAAAATGCCGAAAAAATTTTATTTCTCTTCACCTTTTAAAAGTTGGGAAAGCTTACTTCTTGCAAAAGTCTCCATTTTCTCGATAGCTAGATTATCTATTTTTGATAGAGACACCATGTTATCATATCCATTGTAAGTGAGCAAAAGAAATAGGTAATCTGGCAGTTGTATTTGGAAGTCGATTAGTATTCGTCTCAACTTTTCTTTCCTTTGAACTAATTCCATTTTCGTATCTATAAATGAAATCTTTTAAAGCGAAAAACAATATTAAATGTAGCCTCGAGTTCAGCTTGTAGTAGTAAAATTGAGTACCTACAAAAATATTTCAAGGGCACATTCACCAGCCAAAAATTAATTGTTTTTTTACGTTTTCTTATTTTATATAAACATATGTCCTAACATTGTTTTCGAAATACAGAGTGTCAAAGTTTTTAGAAAAACTCGGTTATTCATTAATTAGGTACTTGATAACCTTTTAGCTAATTTTGACAAAATTTGGCAAGCAATTGAATTGAAAAAGCAGTGACATACCACGGGACGTAACGTACTATATTTTTACCAGTAAATATCAATTAAATGACCCTCTGGGACGCTACTGGAATAAATAACTATGACGACAAATAAGCTTGCCAAATTTTGTCAAAATCAGCCAAAAGTTTTTTGCTCGGTTTTTTTGAGCAATTGATAAAAAAAAAATTTGACATCCTCTATCTCGGAAACAAAGCAAGTTATGACATATTTTTATGCGAGAAAAACAATTTATTTTTGGCTGGCAAATCTTCCTTTAAAACCGAGCTTAAAACATTTGTACTCAATTTTGAAACACCCTGTATAATAATAATTAAAATAAAAAATGACATAATTTTATTAAATATTCACTTTCTTAGAAACAGTTAATTTTAACGTACCTACAAGAGGGTATGTTTGAAACGAGGTTTGAAAGCTCTTATATATAATGGTCTTGACAACTTATCATCTTATCTTATCCTATCATCCCAACGATTTATTACAAAATTTTTCTAGGTACTCTTCAGTTTTGTTAACTTACCTTGCTTGCATCCAAAAAACACAATAATCAGATCAAATTAATCATAACTAAAAACTAGAATTCAGTTTTAAATACACAGAATAATCATCTCGATAATCACATTAACAACAGAAACAAAACAGCAAACTAATCTCGAATCCTCCACAAAACACAATGTCGGTATACACTCGGCGTTAACCCGACTGGTTCGAACTTGTGCGTTTTCGGTGGTGCTTTTTCATAGATTTGATTGGTTGTTTGGCCTCACGTGGTCACACGTGAATAAATAAGGCCAAAATATTTTGAAGCAAAACAAATATACCTAAATTGGGTGGAAAAAAACACCAAATTATTAAGAGTTATTACGTATTTATTATTAAAGTATTACGTATATTACGTGTTATTACGCAGTTATTACGCATTATTACGGATATTACGTAATTATTAACCTGTATTACCGTTTATTACGTCTTATTACTGGTTATTACGTATTTATTACCAAAGCTTGTACACCTATTACCGTTAGTGGTTGACCCCTCGGTTTTGATTCAACTTTATTCACTTGCTTTTTTAAGATAGCAATTGCCTTCAAAGTTGTAATAACTTCAGCCCCTTTACAAATTTTTTGCGTGTAGTTTTTTCTGTTTTTGGAACCTGTTTCAGTTGTTCTAAAAGAATGCTCTCAAAAGTTACGGATGTAAGTGATGGTGTCAAGCTTTTAGATTCAAATGTCAAACTTGCATCGATTAAAGATTTTTGAGAACTGGATGAAGTGGATGGCAAGTTAATTTGGTGTTCTTTAATTTGTTCTGCGACAGACGGCTCTGGAGCAGCTACTGGCGAGTTGTTATTGCTGTTTTCTAGATTCCACTTTCTCTATACTTCTGGATCAAATTTTTCAGCTGTCATCACTTGACTACTAAAGGGGCATATTCCTCCTTTTTTAAATCCCTTAATAAGTAATGCAGGACTTGCTTGCATATTTTAGAAATTTTTGTCAGTTCTACATCCTATGCTACTTTTAATGACATATACACATAGATCCATAGGCTTTAATAAGTGACTAGAATGAGGTGGCAGCTTAATTATTATTATATTATTAGCTATTGCTTTTTCTATCAAACAAATACTAATGTGTGAGGTGTCGCCATCATAAGTTAATATAACGGGCCTTTCCTTGCTAATATTTTGTAAAAAATTATTTTCAAAATATTTTGTAAACATTTCTGTCTCCATCCACCCGTTTTTTGTTGTCGAATAGGTCATTCTAGGATACTCAGTCTTGTTGGTAATCCAGCTATCCCAAATATTCTTTCCTTTGAATACTATCAAAGGTGGAAGTTTTTCACCTGCAGCGTTTCCCCCAAGGAGAACTGTTATGTTTTCACACCGGGGCCGCTTGTTGTTCTATGAGCTGCTTTACCTTTTTCTCCAACTATTTTAATACGTGATGGATCTAGGCCAAAACTGGTTTCATCAAGATTATATATTTGAACATGCTCTTTGAGAAGATTAAAATAATTCGCTCCGTAAGTGGAAAAGTGACATATCTAAAAAATGTTAATTGTTCAGAAGGGGCATTTTAAAGATTTTAAATTTTAAGAAAGTACAATAGGGTATTAAGTTGCACATAGTTTAACAATTTGCCATAATTTATTTTTGCAATAAGGTTTGATTTCTAGAATCCCTTCTTAATGAAATAAAACTACTGCATCCCCTAACGTAGTTGTGACACTTCTCCACAGAAGGCAATATACAATATATTATTGAGTTAAGACTGTTAAAAATATTAGGTTTTGAAAGTATAGGGTAAAAAAATAGTTTTAAATGTAAAAATCAATTTTATTATAAAAAAATATTGAACAAAAAACATTTTCATGGTTTAAATAAACTTAAAGCAAAAGAAAGTAAAACAAAACAAAATTAGCTCTAGGCATTTTTACTGCTAACAAAAGGGATCACTTTATATGACCTAAGTCAGTGGTTCCTAACCTTTTCAATGTCACTACCCCTGTGAACAAGTATGGGAATTGAGTTTACCCCTAGCCAATTTAAAATAATTAAAACCACACAAATTCGAACGAAAATGTGTTTATTATCTAACTAAATTCTAAAAAATTGCACGTTTAGGTAACTAGTAAAGTAAAGTAATATGTAAATCTTGGAGTTAACTAGTGTGAAGGTTGAAATTGCTTTGCATTCGCAAGTTTGACAATATTAGGTTCGGTTTCACTCAACGCGCATCTCATGTCATGCTCAACATTCAGACGGTTTCTGGCTTTTGTTTTTAATGTAACAAGAGTTGAGAAACCAGTTTCACATCTGTAAGTTGTAGCAAATGGAATCAACATTTTTAAAGCTCTGTCAGCTATAATGGGATATTCTGCAGCTGCTTTTCGCCAAAATGTGCTTAGTTTATCATTTTGAAAATCAACTTTCAATGAGTTATTCTCACGCAGCCCGAGAAACTCTACTTTCGCTGACACATCTTCGTCCTTGAAAATATCGACGCAAGTAGAAAATGGTCTTAAAATCCAGGAGTAGGACTCACGACTGTCCATGTTCGGAAAATATTGCTGCAGTGAGTCTATCACGGCAGTTAAATGTTGAACCACGGAATTTTCTAACGTGATTTTCTCTTGTTTATTATTTACTAATTGCTCACTTAGTTGTGTAAACATTGACACATCACCAGCTTGAACTCTGCGTTGGTAAAGTTCCAATTTGCACAAAAAACTTGCGATTTTATCCTGCAACGTCAAAATATTCGTTTCATTTCCTTGCAGAGAAATATTCAGACTATTAATTTCAGTGAAAAAATCAGCAAGGTACGCCATTTTTAGAATAAATGTTTGGCCTTTAATTTTTGCATAATATTCTTTTTCTTTTTGTGTTCTCTGATTTTCAAAAAACAATCCAATTTCTTCTCGTAATTCGTAAACCCTACTTAGAACTTTGCCTCTTGATAACCAACGTACCTCTGTATGGTACAAAAGAGCATTAAATGTAGCACCAACTTCATCGCACAAAACTTTGAATAATCTTGAGTTAGTAGCGCTGCCTCGAATATGATTAACAATTTTTACTATGTCACTCAACGTGTTTAGCAAATCTGGTGGAAGCGTTTTCACAGCCAAAGCGTAACGGTGTATCAAGCAATGATAGCCGAAAACTTGTGGAGCAACTTGTTTCACGAGTGCCTGAAAACCAGAACGGATGCCCATCATGGAAGGCGCCCCGTCTGTACAAGTACCAATCAGCTTTAACCAGTCTAGGCCATTTTCCTCAATAAACTCTTTTAGCGTTTGAAATACGTCTTCGCCGCGAGTAGTAGTGGGCAAAGACTTGCAGAACAAATATTCCTCCTTTACATCATCATCTTTAATGTATCGTGTAAACACCAATAATTGTGAACACGAAGCAACATCTGTGGACTCGTCCAACTGCCAACTGTCCAACCAAACATAGGACTTTCCTTTATTTCAGAAATAACGGTTGCTAGAATATCGGCACTCATTTCACATATGCGACTTTGAATAGTAGTGTTTGAGAGTGAGATTTGTTTAATCTTAGCTACATGTTGCTCACCAATAACAAGTGCTACTGCATCTAACAAGCAAGGTTTGATGATGTCCTCTCCTATAGTGTGTGGTTTTTTATTACGTGCGATGCGATAAGCAATTTTGTATGAAGCTTGAAGGCATGATTTATTTGCTTTCTGTATATTGCCTGTAGAATCCATGCGGGAAGACTTCAGAATCCTCTCCTTTTTCTTAAAAAAATCTATATTTTTATCTGCGAACTCCTTGTGAACTTTAGCAAAATGTTCTTTTAATTTGCTCGGTTTCATGCTTTCTGGATTATTACATAAAACACACCGAGGCTTTTCTATATTTTTGTCTACGATGCTTGTGAAACCCCATTGTAGAAATGCTTCTTTATAAGTGCGCTTTTTGCCAGATGAAGTAGAAGCCATGTCAAAACACCTGTAGGTACCTAAAACCAAAATCAACTAATACATACCTACGTAAACAAATCACTCGTGACAATATTAACGTGACGATATCAACAAACACTGCTTACCTTTGAATTTAAACAATTCAAAAATACGATTTCTGCAATGCGCGGCGGAACAAATAAAATGCGTGTTCTTCCTAAGCTTAGGTAAACAAAATGAACGTCGCCGCCTGTCCGGCCCGCCGCTAGTCATGCTTCACCCCTCCCACACCGCAGCTCACCCGCCGCCGTCGCCGTCAGCCGCGCGCATGAGAGCGCCGTGCTACCGTTTACCGTACTATTATTTTGTTTATTGCTATTTTAATACTATTTCGTGCCATCCCGTGTTACCCCCTTAGAATCTCCGTTTTACCCCTGCGGGGGTAATTACCCCCAGGTTAGGAACCACTGACCTAAGTAGTTACAATTCAAATAAAATTCGGCATGTCGTGATGGAATTTGATTTAGTTTTAGTCATTCTAACAGCCCTTTCTTTTTTTTCAGAAATTTTTATTTTATCCTTGTATAGCTGTTGCAATTCTAAATTCTTTCCCCTATTAACTGTTATTCGGGGTTTCTATATGTTCAATATACAATAATCTTCTTCCGAATAAGATGTCTTGTATAAAATTTTGTAAAGATCTTTCTTTTCGATTTTTATTAATTTTGATATCTGCCATTTAATCGTTATTCCTATTGTCTAAGTTTATAATCGACTCATTGAATTTCTTTAAATAAAAAATCTCCGAATAACATTTCCGTAACTTTGTAGGGATTTCCAGTTTTTTTGCACACTTTATAATGCTTACGGATTCTGTTGGTAAGTATATTGGTCCTGATTTTAAAGCTCTTTTCACCTGGCGTTCAATAACCGAATGAGCGAAATCACCTTTATTCTGGGTGTGTCCCACTATCAGAAACTTATGAGTTATGGATTTTATGTTTGTGTACTTTTTTAAAGCGTAAGTGTACATTGTTATAATGAAACGGTTCTTTTGTTGTACTATACAGGGTGTTTCTTAAGTAATCTAAAATATTATATGGGGCGCTTCGTTACTCAATTTTAAGACGAAAAGTTCATATAAACATGTGTGATAGGTGTTGTCGTTTATGATATACAGGGTGTTGTACGTGAAATTAATTTTTCTTGGTGACGCTACTGATTTATATTTTTTTATTATTTTATTACAAGCAACATGTGTTAAACATAAAGAAAAAATAATACATTTCAGAGCAAATGTTCAAAATGTCCACCTCCAGCTAAAATGCAAGAATCCGCTAGATGTCTAATGGATTGTCGAATACGTTCGAAGATACCAGGATTGTTACGAATAACATTACAGCCGTCTATGATACGATTTTGAAGATCTTGTACCAGTGTTGTGTAAACAAGCGATTTCAAATATCCCCACACACAAAAATCCAGAGGATTTTGTCCAGGTGATCTAGGGGGCCACGGGTGTGGAGATCCTCGTCCGATCCAATGGCCTGGAAAAACATTATTTAAAAACTCGCGTACAATCACTGAAAAATGTGGAGGAGCTCCGTCATGCATGAACCACATGCGCCTTCTAATAATAATAGGTACATCTTCCAAAAGAAGTGGAAGTTCATTTTCTAGAAAATGTTGGTATGTCTCACCGGTTAACCGTACAGGAAGGAAAAATTGTCCAATTAAATAATCATCGATGATGCCAAGCCAAACATTGACCGAAAATGTTTGTTGAAATCGTTTTACACTTATGGTATGTGGATTTACATCTGCCCATATGTGGTCATTATGAAAATTCATAATCCCATGTCTAGAAAAGTTGGCTTCATCCGTAAATAGAATATTGGCCACAAAATTCGGATTGTTCGCGATTTCACGTAAAATCCATTGACAATACTGTATGCGTAATGGATAGTCAGTAGGTAACAAATGTTGAACACGTTGAACGTGATATGGATACAATAAATTATCTTTTAGAATATTCCAAACAGTTTTGTTACTAACATTTACTTCATCTGCAACCTTTCTTGTACTCGTTTCTGGATGTTGGTCAATAATTTGAAGAATCTGGTTTTCCAATTGGGGATTTCTCACAGTTCTGGGTCGTCCAATAATATTCTTCGATTTAGCAAAAGTTCCAGTTTCTTGTAAACGAATATGTAACTTAGTGTAACTAGCTTCTAAGGCATTACCATTCGCTAATCCGTACAAAAAATGCATATTAGCTATTTCAACATTAGTAAACACTGGCATAGTTATTAACTAAACACAGAGTCAATCAAATAAAAATGTACGATTTTTGCGTTGGTTTTCAAATTTGACACTTGTCAACATTATTTCAAAGGCCACTTAGAATAAGCATGTTTTTGCGTATTACTTCTAAAAACCAGTAGCGAAAAATGTTACGGACCTTCGAAAAATACTTTTTAAAAAACACAAAACTACAATTGAGACGTTTATTAAACTGAGTTAACAACAAATCTGCGTTTTACAATGAAATTACATATATTTATACATTTTTTATAAAAGCTTACATAGACAAGAATTTATAATGAATAGACAGTTAGTGTTTCGTAACTCCTCCGGCCTAAGAGAAAACTATGGGGTTTCACCAGAGTTTGATATAAACGGAAAATTCTTGAGTTCTTCAATTTCTTGAATTTTCTTGGATTTCTTTTTGTTTTGCTTCTGTTTTCGTTTACATATTTTGAAGATTACCATACTTAGAATTGCAAAAATTATTACATACAATAAAATAGTATATAGACTAATATTTTGAAAATGAACAGGTGGCAAGTCTAATATTTTGTCTTCCTGAAGTATATTTTGAAATTTACTGAGTTCGTCTAATTTTATTGAATCTAGTAACACTGGTTTTAAATTTACTGAGTTTACAGTCGAATTTTGGTTTAAAACTTGTAACTTGGGAAGTTCTACACTTTTATAGTATACGATTTTGCTTGCAAAAGTTTTTAATGTAATATTGTTTATTGAAATTACGCACTGATTATTAAGTTCTATGACATAACTACCGTTCAAAGGAACATTGTTTATTACTTTGCCACATTTTTGGATAGCCACTGTATCAAATGGAGTAATCACAATCCACTGGTTGTCTTCTATTTTCTGAATTTTGATATCACTGATTTTTGCTGGAACTTGTTGACATGTATTTGTTGTCTGCATGTATTTTATAAGCTGAATTTCGCAAGGAATATGATTTTTCGTTGGTAACTTTTGAAGATCTGAACAGAGGAATTCTTCTTCTGAAATTTCTTTGCATTTTGAGTCAGAGAAGGCGTAGTGTAGCTCATTTAAAAGGATAAATTTTGATTTTGGTATTATGGTTTTAAAGGATTGTTTTGAAGGTGTAGGTAGGGAGTAGAGATGATAGTAGTTATATTCTAAATTCTCGACAATTGGTATTTCTAATATAAAAATGATTTCATTTCCTTTACTATAACTTTTAATTTCAATTATTTTCTCAAATAATAAAATGTTTTGAAGAGACGGATTAATTGGAAATTTATTATTATTATCAATGTTAGAACTGACTTTTAAAATTTCAGAAAGTAACTCATTAGGGTCGGCTATAGAATTATGAAAAGTATTAAGTTTAGCAAAACTGATAGCGGTTTCAATTTTTTCCAACATGTCATACATTGCCTGAAAACTTAAAGAAAATTGTGAGACTATTTGTTCTATTGCAAAATAATGATAAGTTTCAACATTGTCAATTTTTAAATCTTTGATTAATTCTTGTAATTCATTAATACGTGAGCTTAATATTAATTGGTTGTGAGCTAATATTTCAGAGTTATTTTTAAAATTTGTGATTGATGATTGAAGTAGGGTAATTTGATTTTCAATTAAAGTATTTAATTTATTTTGATTACTTGATAAATATTTAATGGTCTCGTCATATCTTTTTGCATCATTTTGATCCAAGTTTCCTGTTATAAATTTTATCGCAGATCCTAAACCATCAAATAATGCTCTTTTTGATCGGATTTTCCAGAATGGGTTTAATTGATTTAATTGAATTGTTATTTTATGTTCAATGAGTTGAATAATATTATAGGAATTTTGAAAATGTTTCATAAAGCTATAAAAATTAGGTGATTTTGATAAGGAGTTATAAATATTATTATATTGTTCTTTTAATGAGATAAATTCTTTAGTAACGTTTGAAATATCAAATATATGTATAAACGTCCAATAGTTGGTTTTTATTTGTGCAGTTCCTTTATAAAGTGGGTAAAGACCAGGATTATCATTTAGGTTATGATACTTGGGTGTATCTGGGTTTGCGTTGGCGATCCAGGAGAGGTACCTGAAACGGGAGGTCTTTTTAATTCTTTAATATGTATAATTTGTTTATTTATTGTTAAATTTTTATTTTTATTATTTGGTTTGGATATCTCAACTCTGTTTCTATCTAATATTTTCGTTATGGTATAAGGTCCTAGAAACCTTTTATCTTTTTTATTTCTATTTTTGGGATTTTGCTTAAATACAGTTTGACCTATTTTAAATTCTAAATTTGTGTCACCTTGAACATTAGTTTTATCTACAACTTTTTGTTTTTTAATATCTAATTTTTCTTGAACTTCTTTATACAAGTGTTTCAGTTCTTTGTGACTATTAATGTAATCATTATAAAAGGAATGAGTAATAAATATTTCATTAGGATTTCGTGATTGAGTATGCCCAAAAGTAAGTTCGAAATGTGTAAAATTAGTAGAACTATGAATTGAATTGTTATAAGCAATTATTGCGTAATCCATTAAATCATTTTCATCAGGGTAAATTTCTTTTAAAATTCTTAGATGTTCGATTAAAGTTGAATGTAATCTTTCTGCTACTGAATTTGATTCATGGTGCCCAGGTGTGGTAAAATGTACTTTTATCTTATGTAATGCTAAAAGTTCTTTAACAGTTTCATTATTAAATTCCGTACCCTTATCTAGAACTATTAAATGAGGCACACCGAATGAGGCAAAATATTTAATTAATGTTTTACTAATGTTTATTGCAGTTTTGCCTGTAATAAAATTAGCTTGAGCAAATTTAGTGAAAGCATCAGTTAAAGTTAAATAATGTTTTCCATCATAGGTAAAAACGTCCATGTGGATGATTTGGAACGGTTTAGTGGCCGTATCCGTTAACATTAAAGGAACATAAGGGGTCTGTCTGGCATATTTATTTTTTTGACAAATAGTACAACTGTTTATATAATTAGTAACTGTATTTTTCATATTTTTCCAATAATATAGTTTACGTAATCGTTCTAAAGTTTCATTAATTCCACGATGGTTAGTTTTACTTTCATGATAATTTCTCAATAAAAGTATCTGCTCTTCTTTGTCTGTGATAGTGTTAAGTAATTTGGTACATTTAATTAATTTAGGACCATTTGCCGAAAAATGTTTCAAATAAACAGTATTAAAATCATGATACAATTTTTCATTATGAAAGTACATGTAAAAAGTATTGTTTAAATCGGTATATTCCGCAATGAAATGGAATATAAAACGTTCGTTGTCTGTTTCCGGTATTTTAATTTTCATAATTTTTTGATTTTCATATTTCTCGTGAGATACTTCTGTTTTTGAGTATAAATTTGGAAAAACTAAAATTTGATTAACTTTATTATTTATCATTTCATCTAAGATAGGTATACCATTACTAATATTTTCAATTGCCGAATGATTTGTTGAATTATCAGTTTCATTGTGATCAATTTTAGCCCAAAAAGGTTCTGGTGTATTTAAACTATTTCTTTCATCGTTATCTTGTGTATTATGAGGTGGTTGTATTTGTTTATCAGATAAAATATTAATTTTAGGTTGATTTGTTTTACTAGTAGAAGGTTGGGGATCTATAGGTATCGTTTCGGCTAAATTTTGTAAGAAATCTAAAATATCATTTTGTGAATCTCCCGGATTATTAATAACTGACTCGGTTTCTAATGCATTGATTGGTATTCGTGATAAACAATCTGCATTCGAATTTAATTTTCCTTTTTTATAAAAAATTTTATAATCGAATTCTTCTAACTTTAGTCGCCATCTGACTAATTTTGAGTTGGGTTCTTTAAGACTAAATAACCAAGAAAGAGGTTTGTGATCTGTATAAATGTGAAATTGTCTTCCGTATAGATATGGCCTAAAATGCTTGCATGCCCATACTATGGCAAGCAATTCCTTTTCAATAACTGAATAATTTATTTCTGATTGATTTAAGGTTCGTGAAGCGAACGCTATAGGTTTGTCGTTAGGTACATTACCTTGAGATAAAACAGCGCCGATTGCATAATTACTTGCATCGGTTGTGAGTATAAATGTTTTGGAAAAATCGGGGTATTGTAATATTGGATCGTTAGTTAATATTTCTTTACAAATTTTAAATGAATTTAAAAACTCTGTGTCATGTATAACTTTTGAGTCCTTTTTTAGACATTTTGTAAGGGGTTTAGTGATTTTAGCAAAATCTGGAATGAAACGTCTATAATAGCCTAAAAGACCTAAAAAGCTTTTAATTTCTGTTTGAGTTTTTGGAATTGGATAATTTTTTATAACCGAAATTTTGTCGGGGTTTGGCTTTACGCCTTCCGTAGTAATTACATGTCCTAAATACATTATTGTCTTTTGTAAAAATTCTGATTTGTCAAGTTGTACCTTTAAATTGTGTTGTCTTAGTCTGTCAAATACATTTTTAAGTCTTTCTAAGTGTTCCTGAAGGGATGTACTAAAAATTAAAATGTCATCTAAATAAACTATGCAAGTTTCGTCAGTAAGTCCTCTTAAAACATTATCCATTACACTTTGAAATGTAGAGGGACCGTTTTTCAGTCCAAAACTCATTCTTTTAAAGTGAAAATGTCCTTGAGGAGTACTAAAAGCAGTTTTGTCAATGTCTTGTGGGTCTACCTCGATTTGGTGAAAACCACTTGCCAGATCGAGAGTAGTAAAGTAATTTGCTCTACCTAGTCTGTCTAATATTTCGTGTATTCTTGGTATCGGATAGCGATTTTGAATAGTTTTTTCATTTAATTTTCTGTAATCTATAACCAAACGCCATTTCTTCTTACCTGAAGCATCTGGTTTCTTAGGAACTATCCAAATGGGTGAAGAAAAAGGTGAACTAGAAGGTTCAATTATACCTTCATCTAATAATTTATTAATTTGTCTATTTACTTCTTCCCTATGTGCTTCTGGAAATCTATAAGATTTGGTGTAAATAGGAGTATCGTCAGTCAAATTAATTTTATGTTTTATTTGGTTTGTGAAACTTAAAGGAATTCCTTCACAGTAAAATATATCACGATAATTATAACAAATATTTTTAATTGCATCCCTTTCTTCTTTATTACAATGAGAAAGTCTAAGATGCTTTAAATTTTCTTTTAATTTATTATCTTGAGATACTGTTAACTGAGAATCCGAATCAATTTCCATTTTTTCAATAAAATTAACATCTATTAAATTTAAAAGTTCTATTCTAAATGGTTTATTTATATCTAATTTTACTGAGTTTTCATTAGTATTGATAATAGTAGTAATTGCAAAATTATTAGAAATATTTACTAAAGCTTTTGGCATTTCTAAACCGTTTCCTAAGTTTTCATATTCGAGTATACCTAATCCGTTTATTTCATTAACAGGTATTTTTACAACTTGTTGACAACGTCCTGGGCTGCGATTTTCGAGCTTGTGCGATGCGCTGTCGCATGCTCTTTTGCACGTAATTGAAAGAACATGTATTTTTGAATCCCCGTAACCGACACCAAAGATAAATATACCACCGACACAATCTATCGTGTGCGATATGACATCGGTTGATCTGAAGTGGTCGATGTTTTCTGTCGTGTACGACGGTAATTTTGTATGTTATTAGTCATTTCAGTATTGGTTTATTTATTTGTTATTTATGTATTACATTTAATACATGCCATCATGAATTTTAATAATCATATCAATTTAAATGGAGTAGATGTATTAGAAGATAAAATAACAATGTTCTATTAAATTCTATACTCAAAAAATATATATAAATTGTATCATAACTACCTTCCTCCATTGTTTCCAACTTTTTTGCGATCGAGGAATTCCATTTAATATGGTAGTTATTTCTACCCAATGTTTTTCTCCCTCTTTAAATGAAAAATCTTTTGAAAATTTTCCACTTTGTAATTGTGGGTGCCGCTTAACATACTCAATTAATATTTTTTTTGTTTCTCTGTCATTCCTGCCACTTTTCCTGACATTTTTTTAATAATAATGCCCAAGACTGAAGACAATCCACCTCTTAAAACAACCGCTATGTTATTTAATTTCCAAACAAAAAAAATTAGAGGTCATATTTTTGACATCTACTGTGTTGCCACGTTCAAAATTTTAAAATAGGAAAAAACAATCGGTCGGAAGTCGAAAATACAACATTTATAAATGGGTACATTCAGGAGGTCCCAGCGGCTAGATCTAGCCACTCAGCATGCTGTGGCCGCTGTTAATAAGCGCCTTCGTTTCGCCTGAATGCGTGGCTCACTGAAAGCGGAACAAAAGTCAAAACATTTGAAAACATAACCCAATTTTTATTTTGGATTTTATATGTCTATTGTGTTTATGTACAAAACTACAATAATTATCTTCAATTATCAATTGGATAAATCTTAACCCAACAATCAACACCTTAGAATATAATTAAGATCAACACAAACCTACATAACCCAATTTCGATATGTCATTAATGTCAAAATCGTGATGCGCTTTTTAGAAAGCGACAAATTTCTACGCTGAGCAAAACAGTCAGCCGCTGTTGAATAGCTTTCAAGCAGCGCTACATTCAGAGAGACTCCTTACTAAGCGATCTCAGCCGCTGGGACCTCCTGAATGTACCCATTCATTCGATATTCGATCACAAAATATTAACTAACGTTTAATATTTTGTGCATTCGATGCGACCGTCGCATGCGGTTAGTCGATTGAATTCGAAAATCGCAGCCCTGGTATAACAATCGAATAAGTCTTTATATTATTATTACATGAGTCAAAAATTAAAGGAATAATTGTTTTTGGAGTGATAATTTGTTTTTGATTAACATTTATATTAGCATTTAATTGTTTTAATAAATCTACACCAATAATACCGTCAAATTTATCGCTAAATTTAAAAAGATAAAATTTATGGTATTCTTTTAAGTTAAAAATTTTAAATAATGGTATGTAGGCAACTTCATCATGATACGAAATATTATGTGCAGTTTGTATATTAAATTCTTCTTTAGATATAAAATTTCTATAAAACTTGTAAGCTAATTCTGGGTTAATAAGAGACTTCGAGCTTCCGGTATCTATTAAAAAATTAGCATTAATTTCTGGAATTTTTATATATGGTAAATTTGCTTTTAATGCATTCAAGAGTATTATGTCTGGTTGTATTTTTGTGTGACTTTGGTAAAATCCTGAGTTGCATTCTTAGGAAATGAAGGATCGCATGAAAACATCTGTTTATCTGTTACACAATTGTTAACGTTATCTTGAGTGATGTAATTATCGTCATACTCGTAGGGATATTGGGTTTCATGAGAATAAAGATCAGGTTCATTAACATTTTCTGTTGGATACGTATTTTGATATTGGTTTGAATTATTTGAATGAATATTATTGATAGTTTGATTATAAAGTTCGGTTGAAGTAAAATTAGGTTTGGGCTGAATTCGTGTATTGCCCGAGGATGTGTCCATAGGTTCTGGCTGATAATTTTGATTAGTATTAGGTCGATTAAATTGTCTTTCATTTTGAAAAACTGGTTGACGATTTTGATTTTGAAAAACTGGTTGACGATTTTGACTTTGGAAAACTGGTTGACGATTTTGGTTTTGAAATATAGTGCTACGTTGAGGATTCATATTATTGTTACTATTATAACGCCAATTGTTTGAGTTATTATTTGGATTAAAATTTGGTCGGAATTGTGAAGAATTTACAAATTGTGGACGAAGTAATGAATTTTGATGATTAGTTGGAATAGAAAATTGTGGAATTGGTTGATAAAATTGCACATTATTGAATGTATGAATGTATGAATGAGTTAGGGGTGATGATTACACTGCGACCCATAGGATCTATTGTGTCCCCCCTTACTTGCCATGTTCTGATGTTTTCTCAGATTTATAGCAGCTCTTCGAGTCCTATTTTCCTGAGGAAGTTTAGGACATCGTCGGGCTTCAAATCAGGTAGATCCCCTTCCTCTATTTCATGTGCTCCTAGGTATCTAGCCCTAGAATTTTGCAAGGCAGGACATTCTGAGAGTATATGTATTGAGGTTTCATCCTCTTCCTCACAGAATCTGCACTTTGCTTCATCTGCTAACCCTAGTTTCTTCATGTGGCTTCTTAACCGGCAATGCCCGGTTAATATTCCCGTTAAAATACGGAGCCTTTTTTTACTGAGGTTGAGGCAGCTAAGAGATCTCTTCTGGTCATAGTTCCCCAGTAGTATCTTAGATTGCCTCAGTCCTTCCAGCTGATTCCAGTACTCGGATTTTTCTTTCTCCATTTCCTCCCTTAGTTTTCCTAAGATTACTCTACTGCTGATCCCACAAGATGGTTCTGGTCCCAAATGTGGGGTTTCAGCTCCTTTTTTGCCAGCTTATCTGCTGTTTCATTCCCCTCTATTCCTATGTGTCCCGGGACCCATAGGAGGGTGACAGTGTTCTTCTGGCCTAGTTCATTTAGTTTGCCTAGGCATTCCCAAACCATCTTCGAACTGATTATATTTGAACTCAGCGCTTTGATGGCAGCTTGACTATCCGACATGATCACAATCTCTTGTCTGCGATAGTTTCTTCCAATATTGAATTCCACACATCTTTCGATGGCGCGGACTTCTGCTTGAAAGATGCTCGGGTATGTGCCCAAGCTTTCTGAGTATTTGGCTCTCGGTCCAAAAACTCCTATCCCAGTTCCTTCGTCTAGCTTGGAACCGTCCGTATACCACTTTATGGTATTCTGGTTTAAATTCTGTATGGTGTCTTCATCCCATTCAGATTTATTACTCAACTTTGTGATGAATTTTCTCACAAAGTTGAATTTCTTTGGCATATCATCTTGGGGCATTTCCCAAGTTTGATCAAAGTGAAGTGATCGAGGTTTTTCCCTGATAATTCCTTCTTTGATCATTCTATACATTGTTTTCTTCCTTACACTTTCTAGCAGAATGTGCAGTGGGGTCAAGTTTAAAATCACCTCCATTGCAGCAGTGGGGCAAGTTCCCATTGCTCCAGTGATACATGAACAGGCTAGTCTCTGAATTTTCGAGAGGTTTTTCCTCGTCGTATTCAGATTAGCCCTTACGCCCCAAGCCACTGCCCCATATGTGATTAATGGTCTCACTATTGCTGTGTACATCCATTGCAGGATACGTGGGTTACATCCCCAGTTCTTCCCTGCAATGTTCCTACACACCATGAGGGCCTTGGTTGCTTTGTGTATTACTTCGTCTTCGTGTTTGTTCCAGAGTAACCTGCTATCTAGGATTAGCCCTAGATATTTTACCTCTGTTTTCCACTCGACGATGTTCTCCCCTATTTTTATGATTTTTAGATTAGGTTTCTTTTTCCTTGTAAAGGCTACTAGTGTGGTTTTGGTGGGGTTGATGCTGAGTCCCACCGAGTCACACCATTGTTCCGCAATGTTCAATCCTCTTTGAACAATATCACAGAGGACATTTTCAAACTTCCCTTTTGCCAGGATACCCATGTCGTCGGAAATTGCACATCATTAAAATTAGGTGTAAATGTAGGTGTAGAATGTCTAAAATTGTTATTTTTAAAAGGTGTTATTCTTAAACTTGGCCTAAAAGTAGCATTTGAATTTAAATTATTATTTCTATGAGTAGAATACATAAAATTTTCTTCTTCTATTACTAAACTCATTGCTTTTTCTAAATTATTAGGTTCTCTTAATCTAACATTTGTTTGTAATGGTAAAGGTAAACCTCTAATATATGTTTTTAAAGCTAAATTATCATAATTTTTAAGTTGAATTGTACGTTCATTTTCACTTATGTCTAAAGAATTTAATTTGGAAATTATTAAACTACGTGCATCCTGACAACGCATGCCAAAATTATAAGGAGATTCGTTTTTTAATGGTCTTAAATTAATTAAATCTTGAACTAAGCAATCAATGTTACGTTGGTCGCCAAAACTTAATTTAAGTGATTCTTTAACCGCATTCCATGTTCTTAACTCTGTTCTAGAACCAATTAACATTTGAGCTCGCCCTGTAAGTTTACCGATAATTGCTTTAAGTAAAAATGTATTTTAAGCCTCATCTGTTCCACTAGCAAAAACAGAAATTAAAGTTTCACAATTTCCTAAAAATATAGTCAATGTATGAGGGTTTCCGTCATAAGAAGGAATAGAATCTAAATATAATTTAAGCAATTGATAATTAACTGCTGCGGTAGCCATATTTAAATTATTGATATTTTCTAGATTTAAATTATTCTGTTCTAAATTATTCGAATCTTCGCTTAATGTTAAACTAGTCTCTAATAAAATTTCTAATTGCTGTATTTCTTGTTCAGTCATGAAATAACTTTACATTTAATAAAATACTATCAAAATTGGAAATAAAGGAAAAAGGTATGAGCACTTACAGTAAAAAAATGTCTTCATCTTCTTACTTCTAACTTAATTCTAGTGTCCTAAAGGTCCAAACGATGCTGTTTTGTACCCAGGGTGTAGTCTTGGTATTAATTTTCTTTTCCGAAGTGGTCCAAATTACTGATCGGTTTTCTGGAACTGACTGGAATCCGCCGATGTACACTCGAACAGGTTTAACAGTTCACAATTCGATATTCACTCGAATTACCGATAACTTAATGTTCAAACTTTTCGGTTAATCGTTGAAACGAAAAAATCGTCCGTACTATACGTTGATTTCCGAAAAATCCTACTGACTGCGCCAAAAATTTTACGGACCTTCGAAAAATACTTTTTAAAAAACACAAAACTACAATTGAGACGTTTATTAAACTGAGTTAACAACAAATCTGCGTTTTACAATGAAATTACATATATTTATACATTTTTTATAAAAGCTTACATAGACAAGAATTTATAATGAATAGACAGTTAGTGTTTCGTAACTAGCGTCACCGGGAAAAATTAATTTCACGTACAATCAGAACTGACTTATTACAATAAATTCAACACCCTGTACCTCATAAGCGACAACACCTATCACACATGTTTATTTGAACTTTTCGTCTTAAAATTGAGTAACGAAGCGCCCCATATAATATTTTAGATTACTTAAGAAACATCCTGTATAATTATCAGAGTAGAATACAATCTGTATTTTAGAGTTAGGCTTTGCAACTTATATTTCTTGTATATAGTTCAAGAGGCAAGAACCAATTTCATTGGCTCCTCTATGTTGAGATTTATATTGGCAAACAATTGCTTTACTTTAATCTTTATTCAAGATATTACAAAATATATATGACAGTTAAAACATATATTAAACTGACAGATAATAATAAATAAATTTTGAAACCATAGAACCTTAGAAAAGGATGGCCTGGCAAAGCATGCTAACACCCCCACTTGACAGGTCATTCTTCTGTTAGGCCAAAGCTTCTTCGAAACACCTCAAAATTTTCTCTGGGCAACGGTTTCGTCAAACCATCCGCTATCACTTCGGAAGTGTGACAGTAGAGAAAGTCAATGATACTAGATTTCACTAAGTCTCTGAGATAGTGATATCTCACATCTATGTTTTGTTCGATTACTCATTTTATCGTTAGAAGCTAATTTGATACAACCCTGGTTGTCCTCAAATAATATTGTCGGTTTCTTCACAGGAACACCAAAATCTTCAATAAGTCTTTGCATCCAAACTACATCTTGACCCGCTATTGCCGCAGATATATATTCGGCTTTCTTATCCACTAAATCTGAGCAGATCTCTTCAATATTTAATCCCACCTTTGGCTTCCTGACAATTTGATAATTCAGGTCAGAAGGGTCTAGACAAAGACGTATTTTACCATAAGATTTTTCAACTAAGACAATTCTATTGACACTAGCTGAAGGGGACATTTCTTCTACTTTGACAATAGCTTTTACATTAACTAACCTATCTTACTCTTTTTTAAGTTCATTCTGAATAGCTAGGGATACTCTTGTGGGTGGTCTACTTACTGGTTCAAAATTTTCTTTAACAGTAATGTTGTGTTTACCTGGAAACCTACCAAATCCATTAAATACTTTAATATTATTTTGTATAAAGACTTCCTTTTCAATTCTTAACTTTACATTTATAATACAATAATCATGATCTGGTGATTGACATTTGACATCCTGTCATTAGGCGTATTTTCGTGATGCGTATACATTACACAGGTAGTGCTGACACTTAGATTCAGGTACAGTTATTGTCAAATTGGCTGTACAGACAATCAATAAAAAGAAAAGGAATAAGTTAACCTCAGTAAAGGAAAACTCAGATGATTTCCTAAACTCTCGGATTGAAAATAATGAGCAAGGTATGTAATTCTCTCCAAAAAGAAATTGCAACAATGCAATTAACATATATTATTAAAATAATAAAGAAAATGTACATACCTGTCTTATCCTGAAACTTCCAGTGAACAATCCGGTAGCCAAAGAAATCCTGAGATGATCACCTCGTGGTAAGGTAAAAGTTATCTGAAGTTCTATATCACGTCCACAAGGTCGTAGCCGAGGCACATCTTCCAATCAATCTAACAAAAGATTTAAAGAACTGAGAAGGTCGGTAATTAAATTACATTTAAATGAGATAAACTGTTTAGACAAAACTTAGATATTAATCAAAGGTTAGCAACCCATCTGATTACAAAAAATATGTATTGAATTCGATAAATTGAATATATATTATTTTAAATTGCCACCAAAATAATTAAAATTCAATAAATAAATAGCGATTTAATACGATACCGACATTTTTGTTAATAAGCCAATCTTTTCATAACCAACCCTTCTCCTAGTCAGTCAACCGTTCCAACCGGCGTCCTGGTCAAGAGAGCGACCTCAGCGAGTCTCTGCATTGTTCAAATCTCTTGCTATGTTCGATTTCCGATCTAGCGTTCGATGTTATTGAAGTAGAACAATTCTGCATTGATAAGTCGAACAAGAGATATGCAACACATATAACACCTGTTAAAACAAAATCAGTACCTACATTATATTGTTTATAGCTTACCTTCAAATAGCTATCGTCACTATGGGTTATCACAAATTATGTTTAATAAAATAAACAATAAAATGTAACGAGTTATCGTTACACATCATCCTTCCCTCCGAAAAAAAACCCCAGTTAATTTTTTTTTCGCAAAATTCCTATAGTCAATAACAGCCAACCAAAGATAACCATTATAATACTTAGTAACTACTCTTAAAAGTTAAAAAAAAAGATATATTATAACTACCCGTAATATTATGATATATTACAAATGGATTGTATTGATTTGACTCCGGCGTTCCCAAACAAAAGCCAATGAAATGAATCCTTGCCTAGCAATTTCAGAATGGACCTCTCTAAAGATGTTATAAAGCGTCGTGGTTAACCATATGTAACGGTTAGTCCGGAATAAAATTACAAAAATATTCCAAACGATTTTATTCTAACTGCACAATAGCTCTCTTTAACTCGTACTGACTTAATTTTATTTTCCCAAAGACTAATGATTAAGAATTATATAAATTTCAATGAATCACAATTCGTTTGAAAGAACGAATGAAAACAATGATACGATATAAATATAAATATAGAAAAGAAATAATTTGTAATTACAATAAATAACGCTCAATATTAACAATAATAATAATAATCGATAAATATATATAATAATCCATAAT
This sequence comes from Ophraella communa, assembly GCA_035357415.1. Lineage (NCBI taxonomy): Eukaryota > Metazoa > Arthropoda > Insecta > Coleoptera > Chrysomelidae > Ophraella > Ophraella communa. Next base: position 24,153,308 of record CM068990.1, on the reverse strand, counting down.
CCGTTACATTCGGCCATCCTGACTCTTAGTCGTCCTCGACTTCTTACTATTCCTACAAAAATGAATAAAAGAAAATTATATTTAGAGAAAAGAAAAAAAAATGATTTTTTTTTTGGACACAATATTCTAATTTATTTTGATTCAATGCTCTCTAAAGCTTTAGTTTTATTTTAAATTTTATGCTATTAGAGCTTCTTAGATTTATTTAAAATTTTATGCTCTTCAGAGCTTTTTTTTGTTTTTTTTTGTTGTTTTTTTTTGTTGTTTTTTTTTTGTTTTTTTTATTATGGTCTTTAGAGCTATTTAGTTTTATTTTATGCTCTTTAGAGCTTTTTTTTATTATGCTCTTTAGAGCTATTTAGTTTTATTTTAAATTTTATGCTCTTTAGAGCTTTTTTTTTGTTTTATTTTATTAATTTTATGCTCTCTAGAGCTCTACTATTTTATTTTATTAGCCTTCTAAGAGGTCTATTAATTCGTCTGTGCTGTTTACTTCGCTTTCTGAACCGGATTCATGTAAAACACCACCTGTGTATTTCCTTAATTGGTCTACAGGCACTTTAACGGAATACTTTTTATAACCTATCATTCCCTTTAGAGCTGAAATTGTGTACCTGTCTTTCGAATGAACCTTAATTATTTTGTAGGGTCCACCGAATTTGAGACTTGTTTTTCTATGTACTTCTTTCTGCGAATTACCCGATCCAGACCAAAGTACTAGATCGCCAACTTTATAAATAGTTGCTCTTTTTCTTTTGGCATCAAAATAACGTTTCATTTTCTTTGCTTGTTTGTCCATGTTAGTTTTAGCCCTTTCTGAATCCAATTTTCTGTCTACCTCTGAGATATGGTCGTCAGGGATGTTTTAATTGGTCGAACCCAAACATTAATTTGTGAGGCGACATTCCTATACTGGAGTTGACGGAGTTGTTAATTCCCCACACAACATCGGGTAGAACAGAACACCATTCATTTTCATCAGCTATACTAACATTGACGGCAGTTTCCAAGGTTCTATTGTACCTTTCAACTTGACCGTTTGATCTAGGCGAAGCAACGGCATTAAGGATATGTTTAAATTTGTATTCTAAAGCAAATTCTTTAAATTTCTTACTTGTAAAAGCTTTTCCACAATCAGAAACAATTCTTTTAGGCACAGAAAATAAACTAAAAAGATCTTTAAGTATCGTTATTGTTTCAGTAGCTTTTACTGATTTTGCAGGCCTCGCGAAGAGATATTTCGAATATGAGTCAACCACCATGAGAATATATGAGTATCCCCCTGCACCTTTTACATAGGGTCCAAGGTGGTCAATATGCCAAGTATGTATAGGTTTTTCTGGTTTATCAATTGGAAATAAGAACCCTTTCTTCTTTCCGTATTGACTTCGCTTAAAAGCGCAGTCTAAACATGCATAAACATATTTTTTTATGAATCTCGTCATTCTTTGAAACCAGAATTTACTTTTAATTAACGATTCTCATTTTATATATCCCAAATGACCTATATCGTCATGGTATTTTCTTAAAATATTAAACCTAGCAGATTTTGGAATGACAAGTTTTTCTTTTCCATCTACCGTTTTTCTATATAACCTTTGGTTTTTTATAAGATAGGTATTTTTAATTTGTTTATCACAATTGTCACATTTTAATTTTTCGCAAATTAAATTTAAGGTAGGGTCTTGTAATTGTATGCTCAAAAACCAATCATTGCTACCAATAACGAATGTAGTTACTTCGGGTATGTTGCGACTAAGTGCGTCGACATGAGACATTTTGCTGCCTGGTCGATGCTTTATTTCGAAATCATAGTCTTGGATATTTAACCACCATCCCGTTTTGTAAAAGTAGAGCGCACTGCAGCACAATCTGTTATAACTTTGAAATGAATCCCAGTTAAATATATTTTAAACCTTTTTATTGACTCTACTACTGCTAGTGTTTCCAGTTCGTACGAATGGAATACCTTTTCTTCTTTACTCGTGGCTCTACTAAAATACATAACTGGCTTAAAAACATCCCCGTGTTTCTGTAGTAAAATTCCTGCAACCCCTAACGCACTAGCGTCAGTATGAAGTTCCGTTTCCAGTTCTGGATCATAAATAACAAGAATTGGCCTAGAAGTAAGACGTTCTTTAATTTCTTTAAAAGCATCTTCTTGTTGTTTTGACCAAGTCCAGGAAACGAGGTTACTCAATGGAGCAACAATCAAAGCATGATTTTTTATAAATTTCCGAAAATATGAGCTAAGCCCTAAAAATTGACGTAATTGATGTATGGTTTTGGGTTTTGGAAAATTAGCCACCGAATTTATTTTTTTCATGCCAGGTTGAATTTGTCCTTCGCGAATTTCGTAACCTAAATAATCAATGCTAGTTTCGAAAAAAAAAACATTTAGAAATATTCAATTTTAGATTGGCTTTTCTTAGAATATCAAGAACTGTTCTCAATGTCTCCAACTCTACTGTCTCAGAAGGAATTAAAATGTCATCAAGATATATACTTACTTTATCCCCTAATTCAGAGAATATGTTGTTAATTAAACGTTGAAAAGTTACGGGAGCATTAGAAAGACCAAATGGCATTCTTAAGAATTCCCATTGTCCCTCTTGTGTTACAAAAGCAGTTTTCTCTATGGAATTAGGTGACATTTTAATTTGATAATAACCTTGAGTAAGATCGAGACTGGTAAAATATTTCTTTCCCTTTAGACGATTAATTTGGTCTTCGATATGATTTAAGGGGTATCTATCTTTAATCGTTTGCGAATTCAGTTTTCTAAAGTCCACACAAAGACGATGGTCTCCGTTTGCTTTTTTGACTAGAACTACGGGACTAGCAAAAGCAGAATTTGAGGGTCGTATTATGTTGTTTTTTACTAAATCTTGAATTTTTGATCGAATTATTGCTTTATCGGCCTCTGAATATCGATAAGGTCGATAGAAAATAGGTTCTGATTTTTCTAAATTAATTTGAAACTCAATTATATCAGTGACACCTAACTCCGAGGTATCTCTAGCAAAGCAATCTTTGTATTGTGATAGAAGATTCAAAAACTGCAATTGTTCAGTTTCACCAAACACATTTTTATTAAATTTAACATCTGCAATATTCAGAGATGAAACTGATTTTATTTTTGATGGGTTAGAATGAATTGTAGATACAGGTACAGTAACTTCATGAGCGCGTCCTAAAATTCTGCCTTTGTGCATAAACAATTTTTGCGAACCATTATTAATTATTACTATATTATTTTTAGACCCTTGAAGTAAACAACTTAAAATTGAGTAGCTTTCTTTAAAATGATTGTTTTGAGACGTAGCTAAGAATAGTAAATTATCATATTTTGTGTTCGTTGTTACGGGTACAGTTAAAGCATAATGGGGTTCGATTTGTACATCTTTTTCTAACATGACGGAAAATTTAGTATTAGGCATAAATTTTTGTATTTTAAATGAATCCCCTTGGATATTTACTACAACATCTCTATTAATGATAGGCTGACCTACTATTACTTTTCTGTTGTTCCCAAATCAAAATCAACAAAATGTACTGAGGACTTTAAAGAAAAGTCATTAAAGGTAAATTCTACCTCAGCTTCTCCACTTGGAAATAAAAACTCACCCCCCAAATCCCCTAACAACGACATCTGACTTTTTCAAAGAAATATTTTTAAATTCATGTAGTAGCGACAATTTTGCCACATTTAACTCACTTCCGGTATCTAGATAAGCTTTACATGGTAAATTATTTATTAATATATCAAAGTTAAATTTTTTATTTTTTACTGACCTTTCTAATAGATGTACCTTTGCAGATTTAAGATGCCAGCAGTCCTCTTTTAAGTGTCCCCTTTTTCGACAGTGGGTGCACCCTTTACCTTTCGGCTGCTCTCTGGTTTTCTCGGATGGTCCAGGACGGTTATATCTGTAGAAGCAATTTCGGGCTAGATGACCAGGTTTCTTGCAAATTGGACATACTGTTGGGGCATCTCTCTGGGATTGACCTTTGGAGTTATTCTTGTCAGGTGTTTCCTTATCCAATTTGCACAAAAATCCTCGAAACACTTCATCTGGAGTTTTGAAATTTGCAGACTTTGCAGTGCCTTGATGTTCTTCCGGCAGACCGTCGATGATACAAGAAACTGCATTTGTGTCCGATATTTCACAACTTCTAATAAGCATACATTTGGAGTAATAATAGTGTAGCATACTTTCCTTTGCCGTTTTCTTTCTTTGGAGCATGTTTTTTAAATTATCTATAAAATAAGCTTGAGAAGGAAATGCGTTTTGTACAGCTTCTTTCCATTCTGTCCAGGTCTTATTATAATCTAACAGTCCATTGTACCAGACTTTTGCCATTCCGACTAATTTTGATTGCAATAGGAATGATTTTTTTGCATCAGTCCAGTCATAAATCGTAGCTAGTTGTTCTATTTTATTTAGCCACGTTAGGGCATTTAAGTCTCCACTTTCTGGATCAAATTTGGGCACTAAATCGCATTGAGAAAAATTGTCGGTGTTTTGCGTAATCGGTTGAGATTGTGCAACGGTGTTTGCGTTGACATTAATGGCAGGATGCTGCATGTTTCCGATAATATCTTGCACTTTTTTCGAAATGATATCTTCGATCCTTCTTTTCTTAGATTTCCGGGACTTATGATGTGCTTCACTATCCGAACTATGTGAACTAGTCGAATATGATGAGCTGGTAGAACTTTCTCGCACTCTTTCTTTTCTTTGCTTAGCATTTTCGCGACGTTTACATTTCTTCGTATTTTTCACAACACTTTTATCACTATCGTTCCCTTCACTCATTTTAACTACAGGCGATTTATTCCCGGTAATCCCACTTCTGAATTGTAACGGTTAGTCCGGAATAAAATTACAAAAATATTCCAAACGATTTTATTCTAACTGCACAATAGCTCTCTTTAACTCGTACTGACTTAATTTTATTTTCCCAAAGACTAATGATTAAGAATTATATAAATTTCAATGAATCACAATTCGTTTGAAAGAACGAATGAAAACAATGATACGATATAAATATAAATATAGAAAAGAAATAATTTGTAATTACAATAAATAACGCTCAATATTAACAATAATAATAATAATCGATAAATATATATAATAATCCATAATCCGTTACACATATCTGAAACCTCACACCATACTTGCCTGATAAGTGCTCATCCCAAAGGTAATGATGAAAAACCATCACCAAACCAATACACCCCATTTTCTTGGTCAGTTTGACAAAATTCTGTTAATAGAATTTGTATGTAAGAAAAAAGGGTCACCAAGCAATACCCTAGAACATTATAGTATGCCCCAAACTAAAATTGACTCTATATATTCGACTTAACTTAACCTTAAGAGGGTGCTCCTTCAAAAGTACTGCGAGAAATTTTGAGAAATGACAAGTAAAGCCATGTTCATATAAACACAGTAGTAAAAAGCCCTCATAATTGACAACATCCCTCGGGAATAACTTTGCCCGAAGACCTAAAACCTTCCATGAATCTATGCTGGAATCACTATGACTATTTAAGATAGTCATTTCTTAACCCTCTCGCACCCACTAATGAACGGCCCTATAAAACAAATACGCAAAAGCAAGACAATAATTACTAGTATGTAGCCACTAGAAAGCTGAAAAGGTTTTCACACCTAACGTTACGAAAATTATGAAATTTAAATACTTTAATGTTATCCAGCGATATACGGAATATAAAAAATATAGAACAATGTAGCAATACATGAACTTTAATACAGCAGTAGCGATATACCCAACAAAATCCAAAAATTTTACTAAAAATCCTGTTGAAAAATTAAACAGATAACTTCCTGAACTAAAACAACTAAGCTAAATGTTACCATCGGTAAGGAACAAAATTTCCGATAAACAGAAGATTTCCTGGTTAATAACATGTACGGAAGTGTAGAAATTCAATAAACTATTTTATCAGATAAGATACGATAAATTTGTACGATACGATACTGCAATATACGATACTTTAATATGGTAAGTCACACAGCAATATACTGTATCATTAACCACTTGGATAAATATTATTTAACACAAATCATAAAAAACATGAAGAAATGTAACTCTCAATAGCGAGACAAATACAATAATATTTCTTCATAATTTTCAAGAACATGCAAAATTAAATAAAAGCTAATATCTGTATTAATATCTGTATTAACAACTGTTTCGGAATCCGATAAGTCACAATAAGGTAAATTTCATCATTACTGTAAAAATGTTCTTTTAAATCTTTAACATGGAAATTGCCTAAGTCATTACCATCCATGTCCTGCAAACTGTAAACTAAATTGGATAAAACTTTAGTAACTATACATGGTACAAATTTTGGAGCTAATTTTGCTGTGAAATAATTTGCTTTAGAAGGCTGAACAAAATTCTTTTTCCATACCCTGTCTCCTACTTGAAATTTAAAATCCCGTTTCCTTAAGTTATAGTGTTTTGAGTACCTAGCATAAGCTTCTTTTAATTTATTCCTAACATCTTCATATAACGTTGGGTATTTTTGAATATCCTCAAGTAACTGTAACTTATCACCAATAGTAACTACATTATTAGCATTATCCGCGATTTTCCCATAGTAATCTCCCGACAAAGGAATATTTCTACCAAAAGTCAAAAATGTTGGAGAATACTCGGTTACATCATGTTTAACTACTCTGATTGCTTGTGCTATTTTATGAATATTAGTATCCCATGTTTTATGGTTTTCGTGTATGTAACATCGAATAGCTGTAACAATGACTTTATTAACTTGCTCGGTATGGTTTACTTGAGGTGTATAGGAAGCATTATAAAAGATTTTTTGAACGTTATAATTATTCATTAGGTTTTTAAAACCTCTACTAACAAATTGAGATCCGTTATCAGTAGCTACTATTTGAGGTACACCATAAATAAGAAAAACTTGTTTTTCCATGAATCTAACAATGCTTTTTGCGGTAGCGTTAGGCATAGGATGAACGACTGTACATTTAGTAAAATAATCTACTACAACAAGACAATATCGATTCCCATTTTTGGATCTGGTATAAGGACCTATTAAATCACGAAATCATTTGAAAAGCAAAATTGATATTTCTAAAAGAACCCATTAAATCAGCCTGTGCTAAATTTGAACATTTGAACAGCTTTTTACATATTTATAAACATCTTTCCTAATTATTGGCCAATAATAAAGCTCTAAAATTCTAGACAACGTCGAAATGAGCTGTTGTAGGATTATCATTATGTAACCTGAAAATTTCTTGACGATTTTTCCGCGGTACTACAAATTTCCAATTAGATACATTACTTTCAATAGGTACTTTCGAAAACATATGTTTATATAAAATGCCATTTTATACTTTAAAGAAGGGTATTTTTCAGGATAAGTCTCTACCTTTGTTAGCATAGATTTATACCAATTATCAGGAATAAAAGAACTTACATTAATAACAGAAATTTCCGGCAAAGATCTACTCAAAGCATCTGCAACTACATTTAAAGCACCTTTACGATGTTTGATTTCAAAGTTAAACTGCGATAATATCAAAGACCAACTTGCTAATTTTCCGGAAGGGTTAGATAACTTGTGTAGAAACAAAACACTTGAATGGTCCGTCTCGATAATGAAGCGAGTACCTTCTATAAAAGATTTAAATTTTTCTACGGCAAAAACGACAGCCCATATTTCCTTTTCTGTTGTTGAATATTTCCTTTGGCTAGATGTCAAAGTTTTGCTTGCATAAGCTACTGGGTGATCAATTCCATCATTCTCCTGGTAAAGAACTGCACCGACTCCTGTGCCGCTTGCATCGCATTGTATTGTCAAAGTTTTAGTAAAATCAGGTGACGCCAAGATAGGAGCTGAAGTTAACCTAGTGTTAATTTCTTTGAAAGCTTCATCCGCCTGTGGTGTCCAAGTGATAGATTGACCTTTCTTTTTGCCATGCAGAAGATCATTAATTGGAGCACAAACTGTAGCGAAATCTTTGATGAATCTCCTATACCAGCTAACAAGACCAACTAACCTCTTTATTTCAGTGGTATTTTTCGGAACTGGATACTCCATTATAGCTTCAACTTTTCCTGGATCTGTTCTGAGCCCATTATGATCAACGACAAAACCTAAATAAATTAGAGAAGGAACGCAAAATTCACACTTTTCCAAATTTACAGTTAATCCTGCTTCTTTAAGTCTATGATATACTTCTTTTAAAATTTCAATGTTTCTCAAAACTAGGAGTTGCAATAACCATATCATCAAGATAAACAAAAGCATCAGGCCATAGGGATGGTCCAAGAACTGAATCCATTAATCTACACATTGTTTTGGGTGCGTTTGCTAAACCAAAAGGCATGACATTAAATTCAAAGAGACCTCTACCATATACTGCAAATGCGGTTTTTGGACGTGAAGATTGTTCTAACGGTATCTGAGAAAATGTACTCTTCAAGTCAATCGACGACAAATATCTAGCATCTCTCAGTTTATTCAAAATACTATCTATTAACGGCATTGGATATGGGTCTGGAACTGTAACCTGGTTTAACTTCCTGCCATCAAAACATACTCGATATTTTCCATCTTTCTTCGGAACTAACCATAGCGTACTACACCATGAGCTCTTGGACGGTTGAATCCGTCCCCAAAATTAATGCTTGGCTTATAGAAGGCACAATCAAAAATTTTCATTGTGCCCTCCTATTTACATTATTTAATGAAATAGGAACGAAAACATGGCCTAACAAATCCTGAAAAGTACCATCCGCAGTTGTAACACTGACAACATTATCATATTGAATAGGTAAATTTAGTTTCTTTAAAAGATAAAACCCATCAGATCCTAAAATCGTTGATGTGCTACCTGTATCAATAAAACCTAAGACTGTTTCGTTTGAAAATGTGACGTTAAGATAAAACCTATTATCGTTGGGTTTTTGAACAAAAATTGGACTAAGCTGGATAACATTTAAGTTATTTTTGTTTGACATATAATTTTTAACATTATTACCTGATCTGACAACCTTATTATTATACAAGACAATACCATTACTATCATTTTTAGAGATAATTGTAGTTAAAAATTGTTTCACAAACAACAAATATTCGTTGTGCCCTCCTATTTACATTATTTAATAAAATAGGAACGAAAACATGGCCTAACAAATCCTGAAAAGTACCATCCGCAGTTGTAACACTGCCAACATTATCATATTGAATAGGTAAATTTAGTTTCTTTAAAAGATAAAACCCATCAGATCCTAAAATCGTTGATGTGCTACCTGTATCAATAAAACCTAAGACTGTTTCGTTTGAAAATGTGACGTTAAGATAAAACCTATTATCGTTGGGTTTTTGAACAAAAATTGGACTAAGCTGGATAACATTTAAGTTATTTTTGTTTGACATATAATTTTTAACATTATTACCTGATCTGACAACCTTATTATTAGACAAGACAATACCATTACTATCATTTTTAGAGATAATTGTAGTTAAAAATTGTTTCACAAACAACAAATATTCGTTCCATTCTGACAACGACGTTTTTATTGTGTTTTGTGGAATTTGTTTCTCTTGCTTTGACTTTGTTGATTTGTGATGTACTTTGGTTTTCGGTTTGTGAAGCGGATGATGTGCTTGCGTTTAAATTTACGTTTAGACTGGAAACCCTGGTTTGATTTCCAGTACCTTTCCCGTTTTTTGAACAATTAAAACAGTTCCTTTTCGTTACGTTTTTATTACCACAACCAAAACAAAATAATTGTTTGCTTTTGTAGCATTTACTGAATGTATGACCTAGTAAATCACAATTCCAACATTTCAAAACGTCAATTTTAGAAACATTATGTCTAGATTGAAAAGAAGGTTTATTGACATTTCTAGTTTTAAATGGTCTACTTAAATCGGGTTCTAACAATCCTACACTTAAACTAGATGGTGGTTTATACTTTTTCCAGAAAAGGGGGGGGGGGTTGTTACGGGAGTCATATAGACACATAACTATGTTCGAAGGAATGATCCATAACTCAAATGTGGCTGATATAAAATATCAATAAAACACCAAGTCAAACCACAACAAATTTAATGGTGAAAATTATCAAATTTGCGACTAGTTTCGGTCTTAGACCATCTTCAGGCTACAAATAAAAGATACAATAAGGTAAGGACAAGAACTATAACAATAATAAATAAATATTAAATATAAAGTTGGAAAACATATACTTAGTAAAATGAGTAAGGCATAAAAGTAGTAAAGAAAAGAAAAAGAAAAGCTTACCTATCATGCAAAAGTAGATACACTCGTACAAAATTAAAATTAAAAGTTACATCAGTAAAATATATAGGTTGTATAAAATATCAAAAATATAAAAATTTGCGAGGTAAAATAATACAAACTAATTTTTAGTTAAAAAAGACATATAGGGGAAAAATAGAGGGACAAGACAGGATTTTATTTTTTAAAAACAACTAAAAGGTCAAAGGAAGGACGTGAAAAAACGAAGGGATTATAACATTGTCATCGAAAGAAGAAAACGAAACAAACAAGAAATAGAGGAAATAAACCGTGAAGAATAAAGTTAAAAATCATCTTTAAAATTACAGACTAATTCTATGAGCACTACAACATGAAGTACCTAGTCGAAGTATACAACCAAACTAATTAGCGAGTAAAGAGCTGAGTAACACCAATATTCAGACAAACAAGAAAAAGAAGAAGAAGGCATCAAAACAAGTCACTTAATAACATCAAAAGGTAAATTTAAGAAAATGTAGTTCTCAATAGGTTGTATTTGTTCATTAAGGCAATTGACTGAGTCATCTAACAAAGAAGATCTAATCTCCAAAGATTCTAACAAATTCAACCTATTACCTTTGTTACAAGTATGTAAAAGTTTGATGTCGAATGTATCACTCGAATGCTTTTCTAATAAAATGTGATTAGCAAAGTTAGACGGTGAGTTCTTATATTCCGAATCAATATATTTCTTAATATAATTTCTGTGTTCCAGAATACGATATTCAAGTCTTCTTCCACATTGACCAATATATACTGCATTACAATCAGAGCAAGATAATTTGTAAACTCCAGATTTGTGTAGCAAAGGTGTAGGATCTTTAACTAAGCGGGAAATGGAGTTGTTTGACTTAAAAGCAAAATTGATATTATGTTTCTTGAAAACGTTGGATAACTTATAGGAAATATCTCCCACTTACAACAATGAACCAACAAATTTTTTACAATTTGGTTACAGTTTAATTCTTAATCGTTACGTTACGTATAACTTTCCCGGAGGACTTAGTTCTCTGTCGGAGAATATTATCTACGTCCCGACAGTGGAGACCTGGTAAACTCTATATATCCGGTTGAGGATAAAAGATACAATATCCGTCTGAACAATTGAGACGATACAAATTCGCTTAACGAACAAATCCAAACTCCCATAAAATTTCTTAGTTATTAAGGGTTAGTATAATCTAAGTTGACTCACCAATTTTCCCCGTAGCGAGTTTAGGTTCACTCACACACTCACTATTTCTTTTAATCGCCCCGGTAAAATTTAATATTGTGATTTATCACTTGGATAAAGTTCACTGATTATTATTATTACAAAAGATTACTTCGTTTCCGCGGCCCGATGATCGGTTATTTAAATTATTATTCTTTAATTATTTTATTGAAAATTAGCACTTAGCCCACTTTCCAAAAAAAAAAACTTAACTTTGCCCTAAACGCGTTTGATTCGATTGGCATCTAGCCTATGGAACGCTCCAAATCGAATTGCCCCCATGTTCTCGACACGGAGGATTCGATAGGCATCTAGCCTCTGGACACGTCCAAATCGAATTCCTTGATTGTTCGTTTTTTGGTCCCCAGCAGGGTTGCCAACTTTAATATAATAAAAATAGCATTGCTTGTGAAAATAATCGCCCAAAATCGCCAAGTTGTAGAAGAGCGAGCGAAGCGAGCATAAAGCGCGCCGCAGGCGAAAAATTTTGAAAATCGGCGATTTTTTTTTCGAATCGGCGATTTTTCTGAATAATAAAAATGACATTTTTTCCAAATTTGGTATCCCACATTAAGATCAGTCAGTGTCTATTCCACTAACCTTAGGTGTTTTCTGGCGCTCTTGTATTCAAAACTTATTCGTCTCTCCATCTCTCTCTCATTATAGGACTAGCCGTATGCGAAAGAGGAGACAGACGAATACGTTTTGAATGCATGATCGCCAGAAAACGCCTCTTGCTCCCATCCTGCTCTCAAGGGCTACATGTCATATGTCAACATTTTATTTATGCGGGAAATTCGAAGGGCGTCAATAAGAAGGCACTAAAACTGACATTTTTATTGAATAAAAAATAAAATAACAGAACATAAAACAACTCTAATAATTAAGAAAAACTTGAATCTCAAAATTGCACATCAGGAAATACATCCAACAACTCATCTCTTTCCTCATCCACTTCATCTTTTTTGTTTTTGAAATTATACATGGAAGTGGTAAATTTTTGTAACATCTCTTTGGTTGGTTCAAAATTATTACAACAGGAACCATTAATTATAAAGTCAGTCTTAATCCTCAATAACCCCTCTAGTAGGAGAACATTCATTTTATTTCGAACCTTAGTTTTCAAAATATTCATGAAAGAAAATATTCTTTCTACAAATGCATTACTGATGGATAGACTCAAGGTAGTCAGAGCAAATTCTGCTATATTTTTGAATATATTCACCCCACCTACATTTTTATATTGATTCACCTTGATCCAAAATTCCTGGGAAGAAATATTTGGTTCATTGTTCCAGCTAATAGTTATAAGATTATTCCACTCATTTTCAAGAATCTGTTTATCAGCATGATCTTGCAATAAGTCCAGAGGTAAAAGCTGAAATCCTGGACGATTTATCTCTTTGAGGCAAAATTCTGGGCTAAAGTATTTGATAGAATTGAAAACTTTCAAATTTGCTGGTAATCTGGTAGAAAGTTCCCTGCATAAAGTCAAAATGAAGTTTCTGCAATTCTCTTTTATACTTTCCACCTCTATCAAGCTCAAGTTTTTACTTGCCAAAGCTTCTCGATAATTATACCCAAAATCTATAACATTCAAGGGAGTGTATGATAATTCATTATTGATAATTTCATGAATTTTTTGGAAACAGGCACTTCTCATCTCATTCAAGTTTTCTGAAAATATGGGCTTGATCACAATTCTTAACAAAGCTAACAATAAGCTATACACTTCTGTATAAAGTTGGTATGCATCAGCATTTGTTTGCTGGAATGATGCATTAACCACATTCACTTGTATAATTATATTGTATACAATTGTGAAATAAATGTAATTAGAATCTGTCAACATTTCATTGATAATTTTGGCCATTGAGTCTTTACTGTTTCTTGCAACATCACTAAAATAAGTTTTGATCTCCAACCACTGCTCTAATATCACTTTGATAACATTACCTCTTGCAAGCCATCTGGTTTCTGAGAGTTCAATGAAGTTATGAAATTTAACATTTTCATTAGTATTTATAAGATTAAAAATGTCTTTATATCCCTCACGTCTTTGGGTGCTTCTGGAAAACCAGTTGAATATTTGTTTGCACAAAAAATCCAATTCACCTGGTAATACACTTGAGGCTTTACAACAACATAAATGTAGAGAATGGGCTACACATTTTACAAGTATGAGTCTAGGAGCATCAGCCTTCAAAATGGTAAACACTGAATTATTTTTGCCACACAAGACACTAGCACCATCAGTGCCAAGGCCTATGAGCATTTCAATTTTCAATCCAGCTTTCTTAATGTAGTCTTTGATTGCATTTGCCAAATCTATTGCAGTAGCACTGATGATGTTGATGATTCCAAGAAAGGTAGTTATGAACTTATTTCTTCCTTTACTGAAGTACCTAAAATGATACATTAGTTAATCTTGTACTTTAAATAAATACTTTGAATATACCTTATGCATAAACAAAGGTACTTGTGAACAGAGACATCAGTTGACTCATCAATTATCAATGAATAATTGCTACTATCACCAATGTCTGCAACTAATTGTTCTTTGAGTGTTGCTCCAATTACATTTTGAACTAACATGCTGCATTTTGTTCTATGTATCTTGATATCTGATGAACCAGAAACTGATTTCACAGGTCTGAACTCTTTATTGAGCATATCTGATAAATGATCAACTACTTTAATGCTCGAGTGTACTGCAATGAAGGCAGCTATAATCAGTTCGCTCCTCTTGGTATCATTGGATATAACTTTTATATTTGTTAAAGTTGTCTGACTTCCGACTGGTTTATTCTTTGAATAATTCAATTTATGTTTTTGTTTTTTCGAATGACTCACCAAATCTGTCTTATGTGCTCGCAGAGAAAGCTTGCATACAGAGCAATAAGCTCTATCTGAATCTTGTGAATCCTGTTGAAGCCATCCTATAAGAATATTGTAATCAGTTGTTTGCAAATTTCCAGATTTTGTATAAATTACATACCTTTGAAAACTGGCAGTTCCTGCCATTGTTTCCTATACGTCTTTTTGTATTTAGAGCTCATTTTATTTTTTCATTATTTTAAATTTTTATTCAAAATGAATTCGATCGAGATCGAAATACCAAGACAAAAGACAACTGACAAATCAAACGAACGTGCAAACGTCAATTCAGTGTCAATACTGTCAATTGTCTGAATTGATAACTTTCAGAGATGTCAACTGTAGCGAGTAGCGGTTAACTTTGGTTAACCATGGATTAACCGGAAATGTTCTATATGTAAAATGCACGATTCTACTAATTTTCTCAGAAGTCACTCCGCCCAAAATAGCCGGAGAGTATAACGAATATCGCCCAAAAAATAGCCCATAGCCGAATCATAAATAGAACCGCCCCTCCAGAAAAATAATAGCCCAAATGGCGATAAATCGCCTGGGTTGGCAACCCTGGTCCCCAGCAAAAGCATGAGACTACCCTTTCTCCCTCATTCTGCTCACTTGTATCGTTACTATTGGCTAGCAGCCCTGCTACCGGCACTGCCTGGGTACGCTTCGGGAGCTGAGCGAGCAAAATTTGGCTTACACATCGCGGCTAGCTCCTACGTCACTTTTTTTTGTTTTTTTTTTTCAGAACTGCAACTTCTTTAGTTGCAAATCCTTTAGTTTCGTGTTCTACATTTTTTCAAATACATTCTTGTGAAATAGCTTTTCGCTGACCAATGTCCTGTCGCTATTACGCAAAGGTTACTTAGTTTCTTTTCAATTAATGTACCGGGGAGCTCCGATATGTTATTTAACTTTTTATGAATTATTGTATCTTTTTCCCTCATATCAACCTGGGGTGGGAAAGGGGGGTTCCTTTTGGATTATTACAATTACCCTTATCAGCTTTAGTCAAAATCAGATTATTGTCAGTGATACATTTGGAGAAGGATCTCAAGGATCTATAATCAAAGTTATGAAGGGGATGGGAAGGAGGGTAAGGGTTGAAATTTGTGTGAGATCTATGTATCTCTCTGGATGACATGCAAAAGATCAGATCTAATCAAATCTCTGTTAATCAGATCAGAATTAGCTGTAAGATTCTCACAGTCTACAGACAAAAGTTTGATATTTTTATTAAAAGTATTGGGATAATTAAATTTTAAACCAAAATTTAGACATTTTAAATGTAAATCAGAAAACGTGTAACTGCTGAGATTGAGAAAACGTTTGTGAAATTTGAAATCTGAAAATTGTTTATTTTGTTTATTATTATAAAATTTAGTTTTTGACCGAGTTAGATTAAACAATTTTTCCTTTAAATTAACGTAAACTTAACATCCAATATCCTCAACCCAATCCCTAATATCACTATCCAATGAAACAAACTCAGAATGACTTATTCTGGAATTAATCAAAAAATAAAAATATTTCAGCTTTATGTTGATGAGATCTAAATTACTATAGTGACTTTTTACCTTTGACCTTTTAGTTGTTTTTAAAAAAATAAAATCCTGTCTTGTCCCTCTATTTTTCCCCTATATGTTTTTTTTAACTATAAATTTGTTTGTATTATTTTACCCCGCAAATTTTTATATTTTTTATATTTTTGATATTTTATACAACCTATATATTTTACTGATGTAACTTTTAATTTTAATTTTGTACGAGTGTATCTACTTTTGCATGATAGGTAAGCTTTTCTTGTTCTTTTCTTTACTACTTTTATGCCTTACTCATTTTACTTAGCATATGTTGTCCAACTTTATATTTAATATTTATTTATTATTGTTAAAGTTCTTGTCCTTACCTTATTGTATCTTTTATTTGTAGCCTGATGATGGTCTAAGACCGAAACTAGTCGCAAATTTAATAATTTTCACCATTAAATTTGTTGTGGTTTGTTTTGGTGTTTTATTGATACATAACTATGTATTTGCTGACTGGACGCTTCCCACGAGTACATGTTATATTATTTGTAATACTATTTTATTAAAGTCATCAAAAACATTTGTACTCATGTTAACATCCTGTTTTACACGAATATTGTATTTAATCAAAATCAGTATTTTTATTCTTTGTAATTATATTATTTTTTAGTTCAGCTCACTTTTAACGATTGTAGTAATAAGTTAAAATAAAATTTTTAAAAAGTATATTCTCTACTTTAAAAATTTAACTCGGGTTCATTTTTAATATGCAGACAAAATTAGGAAAATTAGTACTTACCACTTAAAATTAGACTAAGAAAATATTATTTAAATATGTATCTAATTTATTTCGGATTTTGAAAATTAGCCTAAAACAAAAGTTAGCAACATCAAAGATTTTGTATAAATAAAAATCTTGACTGATTTTGCACATTAATTGTGGATATATTTACTTATCTTTAAAAGGCCGCTCCTCATATCCGGTAAGCTATATCTTGATTACATCTGTAGTGCATGAAAGGTTACCGTAATCATTCATGCTTTTAGGCCATATCTACCTAACCACCACCTACTACCATAAACCTAGTCTATAGTAGATAACTCATCCATAGAATATTAGAAGTAGCCTGTAGTACCCGCCTGTAGTACCAGCACCTTATTTGCACCTCTACCACCTACAGTGCCATTAGTGATTAGGCTGCAGCCTTACAGAGTTATACCTAGTTACATCTTAAATGCTTATACCTAGTTACATCTTAAATGCTTTGGCTTTACCGCACTCTGCTGAGAACAAGTAAGAACTTTCCATTATTTTTGTGTTCACCAGTTCACAACTGCAGTTCTTTTTCCTTCAATTATCAGGGGTATCTGAAAAACAAGATGTAAATTAAAGAATAATATTAAATTATTATTTGAAATAATATTAAAATTATACTACTATAATAATCTTATCCAATTAAAAATTTAAAAACTAACTGTTAAAACAAAACTAGGTTATAAAATAATTGGATAATTGGGGCTCAATTTGCTGTTCAAAATATTTAGAGAATTTAATAATAAAGGTTCAAGTACTCATTCTACTGAACATATCTTGGTAAGTACTTAATGTTTTGTGACATTTAGTATGTGATAAAGAACTATATCCAGCATTTCTGTTTTTATGAATTACTAAGACCCGACCCTCTCTCCAATACTGAGTTAACAATATCAATCTGATCTAGTCGGTATGGTCACTTGTAGAAAACCTTTATAGTGCCTGGCTCAAATATTAATTAAATATTGCCAGATGTAATACCTTGTCAATCTAGATATAAAAAAACATAGATAGGTATGGAATGGAATTGCTAATACTCGTTAAGCCGACGCAACTTCATTGGAACTCCGTTGATGATCTATTTTTGTCCAAAGATAGGATCTAACGTTTTCTGGGTTAAGTTTGACTTTTGATGACCCACAAGCAATCGCCAAATGGTAGATGTTAATGTGCATGCCGAAACATCCAGATACAACATCCAATACTTAAAAACCAGAGCACATAAGTATCTCATACACTCGCCGACTCGCAGTACTATACCCTCAAGTGCAGTATAAAAGGGTGTATGCCCTCTTGCGAATGGCTAAAATAAATTTAAAAAATACGCCGACTGGTCCTGGAAGTTGTGAAAGAGGTAAATTCTTCTGAGAGTCAAAGGAAGATGTCTTCACTTTCTTCTTGAAGCAGTGGATAAAAACAATTGGCTCTAATTTTGGCGTTGTTGCCATATTAAATTGTCTTTTTTTGTGTCCTTTCTATTTTTTTATTTTAGCTTTATATTTTAGGTCCGTTTTCGGTGTACCAAAACCAAGGTTAACATTTTTACTTTTTGGAAGTCTATCGTACTAAGAATAATAAAAAACTCTTCGTTTTAACACACTTTCACTTTTGATTAAAAATTTAGTTATTAAATGCAATGACAGTTGTTTCCCTAGAATTAGCATCGTCAGATTGACATATTAAAGTTACATTTTGTTTGTTTGTAGCCTTAATATTACCTAATCAACATCAGGTACTTAGCTATCCGAACCACCAAATTGGCACGCCACTGGTACTGACCCCTAAGCTTACTCTTATTATTCTTGAGCTTATTTGGATTCCATAAGTCCTAGCCACATTTCGTACCTCTGGAGCTGTTAATGTCCGGTTTCGAAAAACTTATCAACATAAATTTTAATTCGAATTTTATAGGTGATCTAATTATTTTGGCCTGTATTTTGTTGATTGTACATAGTAAACTTTTCAGATGTCAACTTTCCTAACAATAGCTTACCTGGACGGCTTACTTATTTTCCTTTATACCACAATAATTAGGAGTCCAAATGACTACTTTCATTTCGGTAATAGTTGGATTGATTGGTAACTCTGTAACCAAATCGGTTTGAAATAAATTAACCAAAAGTTGCTTAATTGTTGTTGCCCCCAGAGGGTAGTTAGTTTGGAATCAGTGGGTGATAATAAATATGAATTTGAATGCACGAGCCTTTGCTCGACACGATGTTATTTTAAATTACTAAAAACAAATGGAGGAAAGCTGCAACCACCTTATGTAATGAACTCTACGACGAAAACCCTCTATTAGCAATGCCAGATAGTTTTTGATCCCCGTCCTGAGCACAATGTTTAGTATATTGCACTAGTGACATTGCTGTAGAAGAAGGTGCTGCAAAAACGAACGCCTTTTCTGATTCAATTCACCGGAATTACTTTGGTAAATCACTGTGGCGTTTCATCTAATATTCATTATATTAGTAAAAAAGATGATGAGTGGCCATCGCTTACTATTTCGAGAAATTTACCACATTTAATGTTTATTCGTTTTCTTTATTTGGTATACTGACTTAAATTTAAATTTAATACCAATTTTCAGTAGCTGGTTTTTGTGTAACAATGTTATAGTTTTATATATTTATTTCCTGAATATTAATTTATGTTAAATTTTTTTTGCTAATAAAATAAGTGTAGAACAATCATTGCTTTACGCTTTAACTTGAAATATAAAAGTTAAAAGATTGTTCTCTAAAATGTTTTAGATAATTAGTGTAAAAGAAAAATTTCCAGTTTAATTGTAGATTGTGAAGAAAAAAGAAAAATTGAACGAACTCTGTTTGTTTCTTTTAACCGTTTTACTATCACATCTAAAAATAATTGTTTTAAAATTCCTTTCTTTTTACTACAATTTAAAAGGCCTTTGTGAGGGTATTTAAGTTGAAAGAAAATTCATTTTTACTTTGTGTCCTTTTTACCATTATGTCCCCCACTAGGGACAAATGGAGGTTATGGACCAAAAATTAAAACAGTAGACCTAAAAACATACATATTTTATTACAAACAAACGTCAAAAACATGATTACTAGGTACAAAAAAATTCAACGGGTATGGAACTTATTGGAACAATTTCTACCCCTAAAAATAAAAAGGTGAACTTAACATTTTGTACAAAATATGTTTTTCTTTTACAATCCTCCATCTTACACCTAGAGTTTTCTTTTTTTCGTCATATGTTGGTAGGTGGTTATAGTGGTTATAACCATCATAAGTCATGTCTTGGAAGTGTCTGGTTACATAGCACCCCTTTTTAGAAGAACTTGGTGTTTCTGTTTTAGCCGAAGATCTTCCCCTCTTAGGTGCCTGATTGAAAAGAATGAAATTTTGTGCTATTTCTTGACGAAATCCAAGCAAATCTAAAATGCGTTTTTTTTTGGAATTCCCAATGAAGTTACCATATTTTTATACTCAATCCACAAATTGACTAAAGCCAAGTCAATCGCATGTGTGATTGCTATTGTAGCATTTTACTGCTTCTGTTCTAGGAATGTTTACTTATTCTTTTCATATTTTATCCCAGCTTATGCAGCTATCCATTTGACCAGTGCCACAAAATTAGATGCTGTCAAAACTGATTTGTTATTATACCATTTGGTCAATATGATACCGTCATTGCTAACAGCAATAGCAGAAGAAACTCTTTCTTTTTTCCATTTCCTTATCATAAAACGATTCATTCATGGTACCAACCACAAATATACTCTATGCGTCCAAAAACGGGAAAAGCTGATATGCACAATGAAACTTCTCCACAACGGACACCAACGGGGAAAAATAATACTATATACAAATAAAACAAAATACTAATATCAAAAAGGTATGTATTACTTCTTAAAAAAATCATCAATTTTGATTGGTTTTTTGTTTTGGACATTTCACAATTTCTGACTCAACGTTTAGAATTACATCAGATATTTTTTGACTTACCCTTGCATCACCTTTATATATGAAAAATATTTCTAAGTTTCTTAATTTTAGGTTAGCATCATTTAAATTATTTACAGTTGTAGTAAGCTCTAGTTCATCCTCACTCTCATTGTCGGAAACATTGGATACCTGTACGTTTTCTTTAAAATCACTAAGTTGACTCTCACAAACTTGATTCATATTTATATTGTAAAAAATATTATCTGTAAATGATTTTACCTTAAACTTTCCAAAAATCTCTGTATCCACAATTACCTCAACCTTACTCCTTACTGCCTCTGCCTTCTTATGTGCCTTAATGATAATCCTATCCTGGTAATTATTCGCATTTGGTCTTTCCATGTCTATTATTCTCCTCCACATTTTGATGCCCACTAATTCTTCAATTTTGTCCAATAGTTCCTCAATTGTAACCCTAGCATTTCTTTTTATTTGGTTCGTTTTCAACAAATTATTTAAAGCTTCTATTGCCATATTGGTATTTATCCTTGAATTTTTTCTGAAACAATGGGCCCACATCTCTATTCTTTCTGTGTTCTAAAATAATTCCTAAAACAAAACAAAAGATAGGTACCCTTTGTATCTTACTTCATTTTTACACTATAGTAACTAACTTGGTTAAGTAGTTGGTAAAGTCAATCTCATTTGCCTCTTGCAGTTTCATTAGGTATATGTTCACTGTTGGTTTCGTTTATAATCCTTTTCATTTCTGTTTTCATTTCCTTCTTCATAATTTCATCCTTAGTTTTTTTCTTGCCTTGAATATTCCAATTTTTAACCACATGCCATGTACATAATAATCTCTTCGGTCTGTTTCCCATAGCTTTAACCCATGCATTATAATACTTAGGGTCATCATCACTCATAAAATAGTCTGCTCTAATTTCTTGCTGTAATTTATCCTTAAGTGCACCTATAATTAAAATTAGATCATAATAGGCATTTCAATTTACTTTTGCTCATACATTTAGCTACTTTTTTTCTTTTAGTTTTTGACTAAGTATCTTTATAGAGTAACTCAATTTTAAACTGTAACACACTGTAATTTATAAAAAAAACTACTAATTATTGTTGTCAACTTATTAAAATTACCCACTATATTAAGTTTACTAAGAAATTACCTATTACAAGGCTATTACTATGCTAGTGGGTATCTATATAGGGTAGATGTATTTTCATTTATCTTAAACTAACCCAAAAATACTTCTTGAGCCACTTGGTCAAGCCTATTTGTTAAAAAAAATGCTACTGGAAATCCAACATTCTTATCATCTTTAACCAAAACAATAGTTAAATCCATTCCTCTTCTATTTGTCCCATGTGTCCCATCCATACAAATTATTTTTGAATATGATTTCAGCTTATCTTCCATAGTTGCATTCATAAAACCTAGAGCAAAGTCTTCTTTCTTCAATATTTCATGCATCTCCCCTACGATAAAACATAAAACCCTTACCGCTATACACCTTCACCTATCAAAGTACTAACGAATCTACCCAAAGCCCTATAGATTTCCAACTGCAACTCTTTACTGAGATAATTTTATACTATTTTACCTTCTGTTTGAAAAAAAGCAAAATTTTTTCCGTTTGCATTCCATTCCTGTACTTTAAGAGCAGCATCAACCATTTCATTCTCATCTCTTCTCTTATCAATGTTATGTTTTCTTGTCAAGTATGTTATGTCATTCATATTTATTAAATTTATTCTTTGCAATTCAGGAGTGTCCAATTTTCTTGCGTCTTCTAAAATTCTATCGCTTGATAGAATAGAATAAAACATAAATTTATTTGTTTCAAAAAGCATTTACAAAATATGTCAGAAAAACAGTAGAATATGTCATGTAATAATTAATTATACCCAGAGGAGAAGCATAAAAAAATTTGAAAAATAACAGGCTATAAGTTTTGAAATAATTCACCTACCTAGGTACACCAAGACTTTAATTTTCCAACAATGGTATGCTTTTCAGCTTTTGAAAGATGTACACTTCGTAACTCCATTTCATTACCAGCATGTGTTTTCCAAAAATTTATAGACACTGTTCCAATATCATACAACCTGCAAGTTAATTTCGATGGGCACATTCCTTTAATTTTAATGGTTCCACCTGCCTTCTCAGTTCTTCGTTTGCTAGATATCCTAAAATAATTTAAAAAAAATTACCAAACACTTTATAAAACTTATTAAGTATTATGTACCTTGGTAATCACTCCTGTTACAAATATAACTTATCTCCTTATGGTTATTTCTTCGTGTTGTTCTATGTGCTGCATACATTGTTTCAATTTTCTCATTATTCTTCCATGACTCGTATTCTTGTATAGATGCGAGCTCTAAGGTTAATAATTCAATATTTACTTTGTGTTCCTCTTTAAGATGTTTTCTTAGCATTTCGTGGGTTTTAAGCTCTTTCTTTTCTTCACACAACGGACAGTTGATACGACATTCCTTGTACCCTGAAAAAGAAACAATCTTGTGTATGCGTTTCCTATGACGGTTCAGTAATTGGGTACAACCAAATTTTTTTGAACAAAGATTGCATATCACGTATGATGTTGAAGTTCCATAATTTTTGCAATCCATTATGTTTTAAAAATTATTGTCCCAAACGCAATCCCCGAGCTCAACAATTCCTTGTTCTGACGAACAGATGTAGTTTTAGTTTGGAAACTGTGTAGTAATTAAAAATGTTATGTTATATTATTAGCGATTTTTATGAAAAAAAATTCACTATTAACTAATAACAATTATTAAAAACACAACTGAATAAACACACTGCACAGACACACTACCAAAGGTACCAAACTTGGTTAGATCAAACCATAGAGAAATCTCTATGGATTAGACCAGACCATGGAGGTTATTTCTCTGGTCAAAGGACCAGACCATTTCGTTTTCGCGCCAAAGCCACAATAATCAAAATTGCGCATGACTTATTTCAACCAATAACAAGGAACGTCCGGCGTTAGAATTAATGTAGTCTGAGAATTTTTCTTTTTTGACGTTGCATTTTTCTGTCAAATTTGTGCAGCCAATCTGTCATTATATCTCTGGTCATCCAGGCCTTCTTGTTGTAGTACCAGTCGACTTGAACTTTATCAACATGAAAATTTTTAGAACAGCGAGGATTTTTACTTTTACCAATCACCAAAGGTTTTTCTTTTTCCCCATTTAAATCTGCACACAATAATACGGTCAGCCTTTCCTTAGCAGATTTACCCCCAGTGCACTTTTCATTACGAAATGTAAAAGTTTTACTTGGTAAAGCTCGATAATACAGACCAGTCTCGTCAGCGTTGTAAATATCTTGAGGTAAATAACCACTTGTTAAATTTGGCAGTTTTCTTCGCCATTCTGAAACGTCGTCAAGATTAACATTTGCAGGTTCTCCAGAAATTGCTCTAAATTTAATATTATGTCTTAAGCAAAACTTGTCAACTTGTCGGTCCAGATAATGGAATGTTCTTACTTCTCATTTTACAAGACCAATCGTACACAATAGTATCGATGGCAACACCTTCAGTTTTAATCCTCTTTCTTTCACTATATAACTTCTTTAAATCGGCCTTTTTCTTTAAGATGTCACTAACTTCAGTTTTTCCTATTTGAAACTTTTCGGCCAAAACTCGAACACTATAATTATTTTTTTCAGATGTTTTTATCACCGATATTTTTTCTTCCAAACTTAAAATTTTTCTTTTAGTCGAAGACATTGTTAGCATTAGAACAGAATATCGCAACTAAATTAGAAATATGTATGTACAAAGGATGAATAAATTCTAAAATTGGTTTTTCCAAATCAAACTCGATGTACCTAAAGTATCTAGTTTTATATACATAGCAAATAATGACAATAATGCTACCATGCTACCAGGATTATCGACTTTATTTTATTACATCCTGAGGATTTGGGAATTCAAGGTTTTATATTTGTACATACATACTTTCCAGGTATAATTAAAAGATAGAGATTTAAGGATTAAACATACAAATATAACTAGGTTTTCTAAAATCTTCAGAACAAGAACAGGTGTCAGTTTAGTCTGTATCTGACCCTTCCTCATCCAGAACGTCATATAAAGCGTTATTTACCATCTTTTTAAAGTTTCGGAGTCTTTTTTGGTCTTTGATTTTTCTCATTTCAGTTGCAAGGTATCTGCGAATGAACATAAGTATGTAATTCAAAGAAGAAACAATAATGTTAGCAACATACTTAGCAAATATCTCATGTTCATCCTCTTCTTCTTGATGTTGAGTATCCTCGAGAGCTTTTGCTGCTTTTTCCAAGATGCTGGTGAGGTTGGAATCAGAACATAATTTCCTCTTTCTCGTGGCCTTACTACAACCTGATGTCTCGCTACCGGTGGGTGTATTTGCAAGCTGCTCAAACTGAGTAATATTAAGTTCTTCTGTGGTGCCCTCAAAAATGATTTCGTCTGGTGGTTCGGAAAACTAAAATCAAACAATTGTTCAGAGTACACTCTGATATAGAAGTATAATGTTTTTATGAACTTACGTTTTCACTCTCACCCCTTAATAGGTTGGATTCCCCCTTTCTTACGGGGGCACTTTCCCGTAAAAACTTCAGCTGTTCGAAACACCACAAATGGCTTTTATAAAACGACTCTTCAGCCATTCTACTTGCCAAACATTTTTTGATATTCGAAACCTCTTTTGATGTTTACACCTGTAATGTCTTGTATGGAAGTTGTGATTTCACTAATTGCTTCATTTCTTTTATTTTTGTTTCTATAATCTGGGCTTGCCACCACGTACAAGCAAGGGTAATTCTCATATAGAGTAATTAAGAGGCTTGTCTGGTCCCTGCTGAATTGTGGCATGTTTTCTTAAGTATTTAAACTCCGAACAATACGTCTTGCTTTGTACTTAACCAACTTCTGATCTGAACAAAAATTCCCCGCCGTTACTGGAAAGCGGTTATGTTCAACTTGCTACTGACATTTGAAGTTTATGATCGACATATACATTGATTTTGTATTTAAATATTTAAACATTTATAAAATACCACAATTATTTTGTTCATTAAATTCAAATAAATTAATAAAAATATTTTTTATTATAAATTTTTTTTCTCTGGTAGGATTGCCCCCTTAGGATTTTTAATTTTAATAAAATAGGACATGTTCACAATTCTTCTGCCAATATTATTTACCATTTTCTTTTTGAATATGTCTATACATATCAGTTACTTCTGCTTGTTCAGGTTCAGAAATATCTAATCTGAAATATTTACCAATTTAGTATGAGATGTGGAAAGATGCTATTTTATGACAAGCTTACCGGTTAATATTTTGTAGGGGTCTGGGTCTAGGCATATTAACTTTCTTGCCTTGTAATAATAATAATAATACGATTTCATTTTATTATTTATAATATAAAATCACCTTATCACCTTAAATTTTAAGCAAAGAGATAAAATATTAAATAAACTAATATATTATGTAGATGTTACCTTTTACCAATCACAGACCGTCTTTTTATGTAATACGATAATTTTCTCTTTCCCATTTCACAAAAACAAAAAATGTTGCGAGCACAATAGCAATAATTATTACCACTAAAACTGAACACTTATAGAACAGGACAATAAATATTATGATCCGTCTCTGTTCTGTAATTTATAGGCATATCCTGTGATGAGGCATATAAGGATTCGAAGCCAGGTGGGGGATGAGAGAGTGCGATAGATATTTAGATAATTTAAACTTGGTAAATTTCACGATTTCGTTCCGTTGATTACGTGTTTATTTTTCAGTCAAATAAAAAATTGTAATACACTAAAAGATGTAATACGCTAAAAGAAAATCCTAACTTGCTGTCACCAGATGTAATAACCGAATGAATGTTTCTTACTTATTGTCACCAGATGTAATATACTGAAATGTTTTTAATCTTAATTTTTAATAAACTTTAGCCTAGCCGAGCGGATGTTAGGCTAAAGTTAGGGTTTGTGGATTCGGCCTCCGCAGTATTTGGTGTTGGGAGGTCTTACTTCGGCGGTTAGGAAGGACGGGATTTGTTGCTGGGCTCTGAAAAAGGTCTGGAGTCTAGAGAAATGATACACAATATCCTCGGGAGAATCTAGCAAATTTATTAACTCTAAGTTTGATGATACAAGTATAAATTTAGATGAAACTCTTGCGGAATGCTACGTGCATCTCCCAGAGAAAAAGAAAAAACAAAAAAACTTTCTTTAAGTTAACATTAACAAGATTTAAAACTAATCAACAAAAATAATTAAAATATGGTCTGATGGACCCTGGCGTGACAATTCAATTTATTTATGATTTAATTCCTTAGTCGCTATTTTATGAATTCCTTTACCGGAGGACTCAGTTCTCTGTCGGAGAATATTATCTCCGTCCCGACAGTGGAGACCCGGTAAACTCTATATATCCGGTTGAGGATAAAAGTTACAATATTCGTCTGAATAATTAAGACGATAGAAATTCGCTTAACGAGCAAATCCAAACTCCCATAAAATTTCTTAGTTGTTAAGGGTTAGTATAATCTAAATTGACTCACCAATTTTCCCTGTAGCGAGTTCAGGTTCACTCACACACTCACTATTTTTTTAATCGCCCCGGTAAAATTAATATTGTGATTTATCACTTGGATAAAATTTCACTGATTATTATTATTACAAAAGATTGCTTCGTTTCCGCGGCCCGATGATCGATTATTTAAATTATTACTCTTTAATTATTTTATTGAAAATTAGCACTTAGCTCACTTTCCAAAAAAACACTTAACTTTGCCCTAACCGCGTTTGATTCGATTGGCATCTAGCCTATGGAACGCTCCAAATCGAATTGCCTCCTTCTTCGTTTTTTGGTCTCCAGCAAAAGTCTTTTTTCCCCCTAGTACCTCATGTACTACCCTTTCTCCCTCATTCTGGTTGCTTGTCTTTTTTCTATTGGCTAGCTGCCCTGCTACCGGCACTGCTTCGGTACGTCGCCCGAAGCTGAGCAAGCAAAAATTTGGCTCACACATCGTTGCTCTCCTACGTGACTTTTTTTGTATTTCAGCACCGCAATTTGTTTAAATTATTTAAATTATTTGGTTTCGTATTATACTTTGTTTTACAAACACATTCTTGAGAAATAACTTTTTGCTGACAAGTATCCTGCAAAGGTTACTTAGTTTCTTTTGAATTAATGATACGGGGGAGCTCCGATATGTTCTTTAACTTATTGTCTTATTGTTTGAATTATTGTAACTTTTATCATGATATCAACCCTGGGCGGGGACGGGGGTACCTTTGGATTATTACAAAAAATAATGAGAAAAATATCCTTTTTCTAATGATCATTTTAAATTTTTGATATTCAAAAAATTTTAAACCACTCTTCCAGATTTTATTTTTTTTTAAATCTGATTATATTAAAAAAATAAAACGGTCAAAGTTGTTTAGATCCAGATCAAGTGGAGCTGTGAACTGTAACTTTATTGGTAGAGAAGTTAGCCTGAGGTGGCTTACAATTTATCTGGACATATAACAATTGAGGAGATTTCGAAGGACCAGTTTTGAACAGTAACACGCCAGATGCTTAAAACAATTTATTTTTATTCATGACAAGCAAATATTTGGACGGTTACTTGAAAACAATATTTAGATTAGGTTATAGAAGTACTTGGTGAAAAAGAACATATTTCATATTCAGTTTGCAAAATATTATAAGAAAATGATACCGTCGCACTATGGACTAATAATGTGTCTTTAGCTATAACTGTTCACTTACATGAGTTTATATCACTAGTAGTCCTTAGTCCTTATGTTGGTTTCACTACGTTAATGCACACACTATAATTTACAAGTTTTAGTTTTAATAAAGAATTGTTACTAACACCAGTTAATCAAATTACTTAATTAATTTTGTTGAAACATTCACGCAAAACAGAGAGAAACTTTAATATCTATTAAACATCGCAAGAGAACGAGAGGGCGAGAGAAAGTGTGACTACCCTTGTGAGAGATTATTACAAAACTGAGAGGTAAAATTGAAAAAGTCGTAAAACTATAAGACGCCGGGCGGGGTACCGGCGGTCAATCTGTGTGTATGTTTTTCAAATGCTTAGTATTAGGGAGCAGGTGTGTGTACCGACAAACAAGTAGAATTGAGGGGTTGTACTAGCGCTCTTGAATATATTGGGCAAAATATGTTTTGCAGCCTGTTGAAGGTGTTACTTCAACATACTGCCCCGGGCCAGAAAGGAAGAGAAGAAAGAGAATGAAGAGGATATGAGGCAAGGGATTCAACTGCCAGATTGCAATGCCTGAAAGAGAAGACTAAGGGCTTTCGCTTGAGCGTTCTAAGCTTGGGGAAAAACTTTCACTATCTGGAATGTTGGTTGAAGGGATAGGTAATCGACATACCTTCGTGATGGGACGAGTATATTCCCCATCAGGAGTCAACAAGCGAACTATCCTAACTCGTCCGTCTTTGCTCGGAATTGTCTCGATAATTCTTGCCAACGGCCATTTGAGAGGGGGTGTGTCTTCGTTTTTGAGTAACACGACATCATTTACCTTGAGGTCTGGATGGGGTTCTAACCATTTTGGTCGATTTTGAAGTCTATGGAGGTAATCCGTAGACCATTTCTTCCAAAATGTTTGGTGAATGTGAGTGCATTGCCTCCAAAATGAAAGCCTGTCTATCTGTGTGTTAGAGACGTTGGGTTCTGGGAAAGCTGTTAAAGCCGTCCCTATTAGGAAATGTCCCGGAGTCAGCGGGTTGAGGTCGTTAGGATCATTTGAGGGGACGTACAAGGGGCGTGAGTTTAATATCGCTTCTATTTGCGCCAACACCGTGCTAAACTCTTCAAAAGTAAAAGAGGAGTTGCCCATGAGGCGTACCAGATGATACTTGGCGCTTTTTATCGCTGATTCCCACAAACCTCCCCAGTGGGGTGAACGAGGTGGAATGAATTTCCATTGAGTTTCGTTCTGTGCAAGGAAACTACGTACATGGTCATAATCCGGTTGGGACTTAAAGAAGTCGTAAATGTCTTTTAACTGGTTTCTGGCTCCTAGGAAATTTGTGCCGTTGTCACTATAGATGACAGAAGGGTTGCCTCTTCGGGCAATAAATCTTTTTAGAGTGAGCAAAAATGCGTTTGTGGACAAGTCTGAAACCAGCTCGATGTGAACTGCTTTCGTTACCATACAGACGAACATGGCAATGTAGCACTTTTGCCAAGGGGCTTTTCTTAGTCGAGAAGATCTTATAGAGAACGGTCCGCCAAAATCGACACCTACCTTCTGAAAGGGCCTGGAGGCTTGCACACGATCTTTGGGGAGTTCGGCCATTATCTGCTGAGAGGAGATCGCGTTGAATCTATGACAAATCACACATTGTCGAATAATACGCTTTATTTCTCTTAACGCGTTTAAAGGCCAATACCTCATTCGAAGGTTCGACAGCACGTTTTGAGGACCGCTGTGTCCCAATCTACGATGTTCTTGCTCAATAAGGAGACGTATAGTGTGGCTATTTGAGGGCAAAAGAATCGGGTGTTTCTGGTCAAATGTTACATTTGCATTTTGCAAGCGACCACCCACTCGCAAAATGCCGGATTTGTCTATGAAGCATTTTAATGGCAGTAGTTGTTTATTTAGAATAGGGCGATTATCAGAAAGTTGTTTGATTTCCTTTGCAAAACAATAAGCTTGAATACTTTTTATAATGAATTCTAGTGCCAGAGTGAGTTCACTGACTTCTAAGGGACCAAGTCGTTTGTTTGTTTTGTTTCGAGAGTTATGTATCCAACGCAGCGTGTAGGCCACTGTACGTTGCAACCTTGAAAATTTTGAAAATTTGGAGAACCAAGTGATCCAAAAATTTTCATCTGTCAGTAGTGACACTAAAACCACTTTCCTTTCTTCAGGTGGTTTTTCTATCGGAGTAAAGGTGTCCTCTTTTAGGGATTCAAAATCAGTTGAGTGAAGAAACTTTGGTC
Organism: Ophraella communa; assembly: GCA_035357415.1. Lineage (NCBI taxonomy): Eukaryota > Metazoa > Arthropoda > Insecta > Coleoptera > Chrysomelidae > Ophraella > Ophraella communa. The sequence goes on along the minus strand of CM068990.1, from coordinate 24,122,576 downwards.
CTGTGAACCAGAAGTCTAAAATTCTTTCATTGCACATTCCACGGGATACAATGTCGGCAGGATTGAGGGGTGATTTGACATGTCGCCAGTGATAATTTTTACAAATTTCTTGAATACAGGAGACATGGTTCGAAACGAACACTGACCATCTACTAGGTTGAGAGTTTATCCAAGACAGAGCAATTTTTGAGTCAGTGAACAAGTGTACAGATTCAAATGAGATAACATTTTCGAAAATCTTAATGATCCGTTGAGTCAGTTGTGCAAGTAAAACCATTGCATTGAGCTCCAACTTCGGGATGGTCTGAACATTTTTGATGGGTGCAACACGGGATTTGGCGGTAATAAGAAAACAAGAGATTGAATTGTCAATATAAGTTGTCCGAGCGTAAAGAACGCAACCGTAACAGATAGAGGAGGCGTCGCTGAATCCCACTAATTCTACTTTTTGAATGTTTTTATTTAAAAAGAAATATCGGGGCACTTCTATTGTTTTAAGGAGTTCCAGATTTTTGACAAAATTTTTCCATTCATCCAAAAGTAGTGTATCAATGATTTCAGTGTCCCAATCAAGTTTTCTCAACCACAATTTCTGCATGAGTATCTTTCCTGAGGCAATCACAAAATTTACTAGACCAAGAGGATCGTAGCAAGAAGCGAGAGCAGAGAGAATGTAACGTTTAGTTACTTTATCAGTACTAAGTGAGTTGGGAATAGAAATTCTCAATGAGTCCTTTCCAGGGTGCCATTTTATTCCTAAAATTTTGCAAGGGAGATCATCCATGTTTAAGTCATATTCTGTAGTGTGATTTTGAGAAATATTTTCTAGAAATTCATTGGAGTTGGAGCAATACTTATGTAGGTTAAATCCGTGTTTGGAGAGCATAGAGTTTAGTTCAGTGTAAAGGGTTTTTAGATCAGAGAGGTTGTTAGTACCTGCGAGAATATCATCAACATAGGTCTGTGTTAAAAGGGCTTTTGACGCAAGAGCAAGTTCAGGATTCCGAATAGCAACTTCTTTCAACACCCTGGTGGCTAGAAAAGGGGCACAGTTTTGACCAAATGACACTGTGGTTAATTCAATACATTGAAGTTCCTGAGAAGGATTTTCTCTCCACAAGATATTTTGCAAATAGTTGTGCGAAGGATTCATAGCAATTTGTCTGTACATTTTTTCAATGTCAGCAGTTAGCGTATATTTGAAGCTTCTAAAACGGCAGAGAATGTCAAAGAGTTCAGGTTGCACTTGGAAACCTTTTAGCGTGATGTCGTTGAGTGATAAACTAGAGGTGGTCTTACAAGAGAAATCATAAACTACACGAATTTTTGTGGTTGGACTGTTATCTCTTAAAACGCACAAATGAGGGATAAAATACTTATTTTTTGAGTGCTCATTGGTGAGAGATAGGGGAACAAATCTAGCATGCCCAAGGTCGATGTACTCATCTATGAACTTTTTGTAGTTTAAGAAAAGTTGGGGGTTTTTTTCAAAGCGTTTTTCCAAACAGAGAAATCTCTTTTTAGCGATACAAAAGGAGTCGCCTAATTTAGCAGGGGTCAACGAATCCTTAAATGGCATATCCACTTGATATCTACCACTGGGTAGGATCAGAGTAGTGTCTCTGAAGATGTGTTCAGACAATTCATCTTCAGAAGAGAGAGAGGGGGTGGCTTGAAGTTCTTCCTGGACCCAAAACCGTTCTAACAGAGTGTCTAGCTTACTATTTTCTGTTACTGAGCTTTCAGTCAACAGTAGAGTGTGAAAACTATGGCGAGATCTAGAAGTTTTAGTTCTAAAACATTGAGAGGGCACGTTACCGGATACTATCCACCCTAGATGAGTATTTACTAGAATGGGGTGTTCCAACCCCATATTAATGATGCCAGGCTTCAAAAGATAATAATAGATATCTGCTCCCAACAGAATATTTATTTCGGAGGGTTTACAAAATTGAACATCTGCCAAATCCCGAGCAACATCTTCGGGGATATCAAATTCATCTAAGTTAAGCGGTGTTTGTGGGAGGTTTTGAGTTATGTTGTCAACGATGGCACAAGATACTTTAAAGCTCTTTGAGTTGTCTATTTGAGAATATAAATGGATATCCAACATCTCTCTTGAAAAGGTGCCAGAATGACCACCTAGGCCTGTGGAGTAAAGTTTATGCTTATAGGGTGAGAGCCCGAGTTTATTGGCCAAGGATCGGGTCATAAAAGAGATTTGACTTCCAGAGTCAAGCAAAAGTTTGACCCTGAAGGGGGAACCATTTTGTAAGTAAATCTTGGCCGTTGCTGTAGCCAGCAACACATGAGATGATTGAGTAGAGAAAGAAGACAAACTAGTGGATTGCACTGGAGTATCGGTTGAGTTTGGAATCGATTCTAGTCATGATTGTGGGTTGAAACTGGTGCTGTTTGGAGACAGTATTCGTTGCGTGTTGGGTGAAGTATGCATTTGGTGGTGAATTGCAGTGCTATTTCTCATTGATGTGGTGCCATCTTCAAGAGAAGCTTGAGAAAAACGAGGACGAATTTCATCATCATTTCTATTAGTAAGAGTATTGCTGTTAGTCTTTGAATCTTGAATAGTGCTGGAGGAAGAAGGTGATTGTTTCAAATGAAGCAATGTGTGGTGAGATTGTTTACAAATGCTACATCGAATTTTACTAGAACAACTTTGCAGAGTGTGCTTATCGCCTAAACAATTAAAGCAAAGAGATCTTCTCTTTACAAAAAGATGCCTATCTGAGGGAGGGAGGGAAGTAAACTTTTCACATTGGTAAATTTTGTGCTGCTTGCTGGCACAATGTAAGCAGTTTTTACTGAAAGTGGAGGGGGCAACCTGCACACTTCCAACCTGGTTGTGCAGAGTAATCTTTGAGGACCTATTTGGCTTCTTGTCAGCATCAGAGACGTTTTCTAGACTAGAAAGATTCTCTAAAACAACACAACGATTTTCTAAAAATTGAAAAAGATTCTGAAGCGTGGGTAGACTATCAAAGTCTCTGTTTTCCTCAAAACTTCGACGGGAGACGAAATCCATTTTTTGTTCTAGTAAGTAAACTAAAAGTGCATCAAATAATTCCTTGTCAGAGTAATTTAAGTTTTTTAAAGATTCTAAAGATTTTCTAGCATTGGTAACAAATTCCCTTAACAATTGTGGTGTGCATTTTGTAATTTTGTCCGCCCCTAAAAGTGAGTGAAAATAAGTGTTAACTAATTTTGATTTATTCTCATATCGGCGCTTCAAAAAATCTATAGCAGTAAGAAAATTATCATTAGTGACTTTAAGTGCTTCAATAACTTTTAATGCTTCACCTCGTAAGAGGGACTTGAGATAAAAGAATTTCTCAACGTTTGAATTGAGTTTAGGGTTATTTTGAATTAGGGACTCAAATAAATCGTAAAAACCAGCCCAATCGGCTTGATCCGACCCTGTAAAAGGTTGAATTCTGATTTCCGGTAAATGAATGTTTGGAACATTTTGAGGTGGTACGAGTTTCGCACCTTGCAATTTTTGTATACAATTATTGATAAGAGAAAGAAGGTCAAAGTACTTATTTTCAATAGAATTTCTATCTTCATTATCACTCACTTTTAAGGTATCTAATAAGAACTCGATTTCATCCTGGACAGAGCTATATTGGACAAAACTATTTTCTAATAATGATAATCTATTTGTAAATTGAGTTAAATCAGTATTATCTAAATTATTGCTAATCCAGTTTGCAATTCGAGTTATTTGACCTTTGGCCGCTGAACGTCGTTTTTTATAATCCTCAAGAGACATAATTGAAACAATAAACTATCAATAATTAAAGTTATGAACGTTAAGAGTAAAAAAAGAGATTTAAATAAAAATATCTATGCAATAAATAAAATACATAAAATACATAAATAAAACAAATAATATAGTCACCAAACTTCACACTGTTACGGGCGATGCCGGCTGCCGTCTCGGGATCGTAGAGCTCAGCCGCGGAGGGTGTGAGACCCTTTCCGGTCAACAGGTACTTTCTTCAACTGCAATCCACTGTACTGATGGGTGATTAGTTTCTTATTTCTTCTCACGACACTAATGCTGATTGAGGTATGGTTGGTGAGTGTAAGAGCAAACAATTGATGATTTTAAGAGAAGCTGGGACAGAAATTTTAGCGTAAAAGAGTTGTTTTTGAGCTAAAATCCGGCTCGAAGGACCAATTTGTTTAGATCCAGATCAAGTGGAGCTGTGAACTGTAACTTTATTGGTAGAGAAGTTAGCCTGAGGTGGCTTACAATTTATCTGGACATATAACAATTGAGGAGATTTCGAAGGACCAGTTTTGAACAGTAACACGCCAGATGCTTAAAACAATTTATTTTTATTCATGACAAGCAAATATTTGGACGGTTACTTGAAAACAATATTTAGATTAGGTTATAGAAGTACTTGGTGAAAAAGAACATATTTCATATTCAGTTTGCAAAATATTATAAGAAAATGATACCGTCGCACTATGGACTAATAATGTGTCTTTAGCTATAACTGTTCACTTACATGAGTTTATATCACTAGTAGTCCTTAGTCCTTATGTTGGTTTCACTACGTTAATGCACACACTATAATTTACAAGTTTTAGTTTTAATAAAGAATTGTTACTAACACCAGTTAATCAAATTACTTAATTAATTTTGTTGAAACATTCACGCAAAACAGAGAGAAACTTTAATATCTATTAAACATCGCAAGAGAACGAGAGGGCGAGAGAAAGTGTGACTACCCTTGTGAGAGATTATTACAAAACTGAGAGGTAAAATTGAAAAAGTCGTAAAACTATAAGACGCCGGGCGGGGTACCGGCGGTCAATCTGTGTGTATGTTTTTCAAATGCTTAGTATTAGGGAGCAGGTGTGTGTACCGACAAACAAGTAGAATTGAGGGGTTGTACTAGCGCTCTTGAATATATTGGGCAAAATATGTTTTGCAGCCTGTTGAAGGTGTTACTTCAACAAAAGTGTTTATTCATTTATTGTCGACTAGCATCCCAAAATTAAACAAGATTGCATAAAGCATTTCAGAAAAATCACCATAACCGTAAAATAGGACACCGATAAAACAGCCTTAAAACGTATTTTACGAATAAATTGTGGAAGTTTCATTCAACCGTTTAGTTGTTTGCTGTTATTAACTTTCATTAGGTTGAATTTGTTAATTCCAGCAATAGACCTATTCAGAATACGAAAGACAGTGATGGAGTTATTAGACGAACATAAGTGAATAAGAGAAGCAAATATTTTTCACGCGCAACTGGTGGCCCATAATAAAACCTGCGCAGAACCTTCTTTTCTAATGGTCTATTTCATTGTTGGTTGACAGCACTGACAGACTGTCTAATTTTTCTACCAAAAAGAAGAAGAAATTGCTTCGCCTTTTTTGTGGACCTTGTGGACTGATGGTTGATGTTTGTTTGTTTATACTTTGTTTTATGTTTGGTCAATCGGTTTTGGTTTGTGTTTCTGCAAATTTATAAACGTTTTTTAGATTATAATATTGACAAGAAATTGTGTTTTGTAAGAACTATGCCTCAGAGGTGTCGTGCACCTATGTGTAAAAATGTTTCAACAAAAAATTGTAAATATTCATTTCACTCTTTTCCCAAACGTCAACGTTTGGGGATTGAAACTATAAATGGGCATGCAAGACCAAGGGTAAATAAGAATTTTGTATGTATTTGCTTATCGTATAAAGAGTATTTTTTTTTCTAGATTTGCTCCAAACATTTATAACTTAGTTATTTTCCTTACCTACAACTTCACCTTTTTTAATTTTTTTTTAAACAATATCTTTTGGATTTCCCCGTCTATTTGATCTCAAAGTTCCAACTAGATGTGTTTCCTGGTCTAGAAGTAGATTAGCAAGCTCGATGCTAGTATAATAGTTATCGCAAATAAGAGTGCGACCACAATTTAGTAGTTGCCGAGACAACGTCATAACAATGTTTGTTGGAACTGAAGCACCTGCATCTTGTTCTTTTCCACAATACAGTTTTATGTTCCATGTGTAGCCACGGTCTGCACACAATTTGAACAATTTGATGCCGTATCTATGGGTCTTTTGAGGTATGTACTGTCTCATGATTAGACGACCACGAAATGGAATAAGTGACTCGTCAATGCAGAAATGGCTACCTGGAGTGTAAGCAAATTGAATTTTTTTTACAAATATATTTATCAGTGGCTCGTGGCTCTATCTTGAATCCTCGATCTCCTTCAGGACACAAATCGTTATCGGAGAAGTGCCATAAATTCAATAGAAGTTCGAATCTATTACGGCTCATTATTTGGCTTATTAAATTGATTTGATACAATTTATGTTTGCTCCAATAGTCTTTCAGTAAAGGCAATTTAACGAGACCCATATAGCCTAAAATGACAACAAACTTCTTCATTTCCTCCTTGGAGGTCGGTGTCCATGCGTGAGGGCGACTGGAACCACCTACATCATCGGTTTTAGATAAGACCTGTGTAGCATATAAATTTGTCTCTTCGGTCATAACTTGCCAAATTTCATCATCCAAAAATAATAAAAAAAAATCAATTGGTTGCTGCCCAATCAGTGCCGCAGCCACTTCTGGCCTAATTCCACTATTAGCTACTGACAGAGTGAACTGTTGATGATTCCCCAGAGGATTTTGCCATTCCTCGGTAATTTGTTCAGGTGCCATATTTATAGGTTCAGAAGAGACTTCTGGAGAGTTTGTTTCCATTACATCTCCTGAATTTGGTATTACTTCCATTTCGTCTGATGAAGAAGAACTCGTTTCATCATCATTCCCAACAAAACTGGGATCTTCAAGAGAATCTGGCGAACTCGAAAAAGGATCTTCTTCCGATTCAGAATCTAAAACCAGTAAAAATAATTTGCTTATTGGTCTCAGAGTAAAATAAAAACTACAAACTTACCACTACTATTATATGCATGATATTTCTTTGCTAGGTCTAATATTCTCCTACTACGGCCACTCATTTTAATTTTTTATAACAAAACACAAAACAAACACGGGAAAATACTAAATTTTACCACTGTTCCTTCTAATATACGCCTACTTCCCTCGATAAGCAAAGTACAAATAATGTGATTGTTTATTTCGACGTGAAACACAAGTCTAGACTAGTTTAGTTCTAGTTGTGGGAGGGGAGGACCGCTGGACTGTTGACTAGCCGGCCCATGTATTTCTGTGGCCGAGCCGCTTTGGCTTGGCAAGCACAATAAAGCGGACCGCTAGTGGGACCGCCCTGGCCCAAAAGAAAAAAGGTTCCGCACACGCCTCGGTGGGCCCTACGGACCGCTAAATTTCTTTTTCAAAAAACCGTGAAAAAAAAAAATTTGAACATTTTATTATATAACATAGTACTATACATATCTTGTAGAATACACTACAACAAAAAAAAACAATTTGGCCCGACGGACCATTTTCGTGATTTCCTTATGGCACTGAACGTGTTAATATGTTTTGGATTATAGAAGAAGTAATAAGTGAACATGAAAAGTCGACTGCATCAGCAACTACTTTAGAGGTATATTACTTGATACTGAAAATTATTTAATATTTCAATGTAAAAAAATAATTATAGTAAATTATTATAAATACTGTTTTCTTTTAGAAGAATATAACATCTGAAGAAAGTAATTTAAATACTGAAAAAAATTCCTGTAGCCAGTGTCTTTCATATTTGAAGACTATTGACATTCTAGAGAATGAAGTAACATATTTAAAGAAGGAAAATGAAAGGCTGCAACAATTTCTTGCTCCAAAACCATTTTTTGACATTTTAAGATTTGCGACAAACGATAAAAAAATCTCTTATTACACGGGATTTCAAGCATATAAACTATTTCTATTAGTGTTGGAATTTCTGTTACCATCAGGTAATATAGCAGACATTGACTGCTTCAACTCAAAAACTGGTTCTAGAAAACATGTAACTAAATTATCTGCTGAAAATCAGCTTTTTCTCACACTTATGGGGTTAAAAAGAGGCATGTGCTTAGAGACCATAGCAGATCTATTTTCAATATCAAAAGCAAGTGTAAATAATATTTTTTTGAGTTGGATCAATCTGATGTATCTCAGATTAGGTTCCTTGGATATGTGGCCTAATGGAATGTTTTAATAAACCGAGCCTCTGCAAGTATGTTAGAAAAATACCCCAATATCATTGGTAGAATAGATTGTACAGAATTTTTCATACAGACTCCTTCGTCATTAACAACACAAAGTCAATGTTACTTAAATTACAAATCAACGACAATTTTAACATCCTTATTGATGATTGATCCTGGGGGTGCCATAATTTATATATCTCCATCAATATCAGATAAGGCTGAAAAAGACTGAATTTATATCCATTTTAAAAGAAAAAGTTGATCAAGGATTTATTTTACCAGGTGACATTATATTAGCAGACAAAGGATTTAATGTCAAACAGATATTTACTGATATTAATCTAAATTTAAACATACCTGTATTAAGAATAGGGGGTCAACAATTTAGTAGTGCCGACTTGGAAGAAACAAAAAAAATATCTCAGAACAGAAAAGGATTCATATTGAAAGAGCTATAGGTAGATTGAAGACTTACAAAATTTTGTCATTAACTAAAGTCCCTATTGCGAGTTTAGGTACTATGAATCAAATTTATAGTCTGTGCTATATTATGTAATTTTAAAAGTGCTTTCATTCGATAAAGTTGTCTATGTTTCAGTGGATATTGTTTTAAATAAAAAGAAACCTTCAAATGAACAGTTTTATTTTCGTAACACATAAATAATAATAACCTAAATAAATATATACATACATTTTAATTATTAGGTACTATGTTTTTATAGGATTTTCATATGTATCAAAGTGTAATACATATTTATTGCAAATGAGGAATCGAAATAAATTCTTTCAACTGCAATTTCCTTCGTCTTTGCAATAAATACAATGAAATCGGTCCATTGTAAACCGGTCACCAGCATCTGTTCCTGCACTTGATAATAATAAATGTGGTTTCTTTTAAGCTCATAATTATTTTCATTTTTTTTAAACAAAAAGTTTTTAATTTTAAATACTCTTCTAGAGTTTCTGCCTTAATGCTGTAAGGGCACTTGATTTCTATTAATCCGTAGGCATTTAATTTGGAATCAACAATTTTCCATCTGGACTAGCTCCCAAATGAATGGCGTATGGATGAACTACCAAACCACATTTAAAAAATTTTAAGTGTTTATTAAGATCTAAATAACTTTCTGCTGCTACACTCTCATACTTTTTTCCATGAGCAACTGCCTTAACATTTGATATTTCTTTTTCTTTGGTTACAAATTGTCTAACAAATTCATCGTTAAACAATTTTCTTTTACAAATGTAACCAAATTTTGAAGCAGTAAATCTGAACAGCCTCATGCTCCACCATAAGTCTACTCCGGTCTGTCTACGTGTCTGTTTTTCGATGTTGGCCGCTTCATCGAAAGACAGTTCTTTTAAAGAACTGTTGTAAACTGGTGGCAAACTGATCAAAATATCCATCATTTATTTGTTATACAAAGGCAAACCTAACGGCAGTTCTTCTGGCTCAGGAAAATCAGTCACTTCTTTTTGGTTCGCTAGAGCTTGAAGGCCAAGAAATGAGCAGGAAGGAACATATACATCTATAAATAAAAAAAAAAATTTTTTTTCAACCAAAATTAAATAATAAACTTTTACTTACCATCTTTCAACAATATACTTTTGTTATTATTCACGTTTTCCAATGAAGTGTTTGATGCAGATGGTATGTTATCATTATAATTTTTGCACCCTTCCTTTAATTTTAACATACTCGTGACTGTGAGCTTGGTCAAATCCAGGTTACTCATTGGATTTCGTATTTTCGAACTGATTGGATTTTTACTTCGCATTCTTTTTGCAGTGTTACAAAATACTATATCTGTTAGTTGTTGGGCACTAATTGTTTTACCTCTTGGTTTATTCCAAGTCACAGGAGTTGTTTTAAATCCTGATAGGATTAAGTGTTGCAAAAGGTATGCAAGCGCTACCACATGTTTACATGTTTGTGAATTTCTAAAAATAATAATAAGATATAAATAGACATTTATGAAAAATAATTTAACTTACCCTGCTTCACAAGTACAATGTGCTTCGGAAATGGCCTCTACAGAAGATTCAAACGAAATATGGAGAGTGTGAGATTTCTCATTTTTTCTCTGGCTTTGGTAACACTTACATTTTATTGTAGGTTAAAGCTTATTAGTCAAAACATCATGGACATATCTGACAAAAGTAGCAAATTTAAAATAGTATATTGTTTTATGTGCAAGGAATGATACTCCCACAAGTTACAAGTGTGCAAATCGTATGAGTGGGAAATAAGCTAGCCCTTGCAAGTCAAATACTATATTGTATAGATTCATTTACATACCCTTCAGCAAAAAATTTATATCCACGACTGCTGTCTTTTTTTGACCACCCTTTACTCACAAAAAAAGTTTCTGCCATTTCAAAAGATAACCTCTGAAATAACAAACGGTCTTTACTCCAAGCATCCATTTTAGATTTTAGGATAATTTTTTACACAAAAATAAACTAAAAAACAAAATTGCTAAAATATGACTTTTTATGTTTAAAATCAACTAAACTGAACGAAGTTTAAAATTAAACTAAACTTATTCCACAAGATATAAAGTTAATTAAACCAGGTAGACGATAAGGACTCCGGATTTCATTACGAATACCTGTTTTAATCTCATGTTCTGATAATTTGCCTAATTAAGATAGTATTGGCCACCGCTCATAATTAATTACCTATTAAGGTAATACTAAACACCCATTAGGACAATATTAACCATAGTATGTATTTAAAAACCTATTAGAAGACTGCCACAAAGAATTAAAATACCCAGAATATGCAATTGTTAGATTAGGATGGGTATTTAAATTTTAAATTCCATTAAAATCACTTTTGCTTGTTATCATTTACTGAAGTCTATTCACCATAATCTTCATGTACTTTTCTACAGCCGTTATTTCATGTAATATACCTTTATTAAGATAATAATCATCCCAGATATTTATTTACATTACAAAGAACTTAAATTCTAAGTTATAATTGACGTTTCTGGATTGCCTAATGACAGCTGAAGTTGTCAGAACCTTGTACCTGAGGTGCGTCCGTTTGAATGTCAAGTTAATTACCTACCAATTGCGCGCGCCGCTCACTTAAACTGAATAGGTGTATTGAGAGAAATATTAGTTGTTAATTTAAGTAAAATTTAACCTTCCAAATATGCAGTTTTATTGCATCTTAGTATACCTTTTTAAAGAAGGTTTTAATATCCAAAGTCTGAAATGCTTATCTTAAATCTTAATAACAAACTTTGATAGGTTTTAAAATATGCAACATTTTAAATCAAGAAACATTTTTTTAATATTTACACTTTTTTCAAATACCATTAGTATTAACATTATAGCTTATGTACATACACTCAGATTAGTGAGCAGAGAATCCTGTTTATAAAACAAAGTTCACTCTTTTTGTTTTTTGTAAAGCAAATTCGTTAATTACTTCCGTTGCAATATCTCGGTCTCTATGGATAAATATCAGAGCTAAACCACTTAGACGGCTTTGAGTAGATATACTAAGAGAGCCTCACTACAAATATAGGGAAATCAATGTGTTAGAGAGAGACAGATAGACAAATCAATGTGTATAAGAGAGACAATCGGTTCTGGAACGGTTCTGAACTTTCGGACTGTGGTTCTGAATTGTGGACCAGTTGTTTATTTGGAATAGTTGTGTTATATTATAATGATTAAATAATTAAGCGACTGGAACGAATTTTATTAGAATTATTAAAGAATTGAACGAGTTTGTATTGCGGGTTGCCTGGAATAAAAGATAAGAAAGAAAGTGGGGAAGGCCACGTGCGCCACCATTTTTAATCCCCTGTTTAATATCTATCAACCGCTAGGTGCTGGCCGCCATTTTTGGTCCCCGGGTACGGGTGGTATGATCACGTGACGTCAGAACGAGTTAAAAAGACATTAACGGGCAGACCATCAGCTGACCACACAAGCAAGTCAAAAAGGCCTCCAGCGTGACGTCATTCGCAAGTCAAATCGGTTCGGAACGGTTCTAGAACGGTTCACAAGTGGACAATCACGTGACGTCAGAACGAGTCAAAAAGGCATTAACGGTCAGACGAGTGGCTGACCACACAAGCTAGTCAAAAAGGCCTCCAACGCGACGTATAAGGTCAAAAGGGCATTAACGGGTGGTATACTCTTTCTAATGTTAATGTGATGACCCATATTTTCAATCCCTTTGAAGAAAAAAGCCGCCCAATGGCGTGCCTAATTTTTTTTTATAAATTCGAATATTGTGAAATAATGTTTTTTAAGTGTAATTCAAATTAATATAGTGGATTAAAATTAACCTGCATCAAATTTGTGATACAATTTTTTCTAAATAATGCTCATTTAGCCAGACAATCTGAGAAGATTGTCTGCCCAGCAAGAACCGCGGGGAGGTATGAGCTATTCTTACCAGGAAAAAAGGATTTGGTCAGGTATGTTAGTAGGAACACGGAGTTAGTTTTTTTTGTTTCAATTTTTATTTTTTTCATTTTTTTTTCAGTTTTTTCGCTTTTTTATTGGATTTGGAAAATATATATACTACTATTATGAATAACCGGAATTGTCAGAATCTTCTGAAGTTGAATCGTTTTCAAGATGAATAACTACTGGTGCTATGTTCGCAATAGGCGGTAAATCCGTATATTCTTTTTCGGTTTTTATTACATGGGCCACGCAATTTTCCCATATACCGCTATAATTTTCATTAAATACTTGCCGAATATTGTCAAGGACGACTCCGCTCAAAGTTGGCGACTGATTAAATTTCCGTACACGGCTTTTTACTGTACCCCAAACGATTTCTATTGGATTGAAGATACAATAGTATGGAGGTAATCGCAAAAGGGTATGACCGGACCTACTGCAAATATTATCAATGACATATTCTTTTTGGAAATTCCTACTTTTTATCATTTCAATCAATTCTTTTTTTACCGGAATCTTATCAGGAATATCAATGTTTTTAGTTCTCATGAATTTTAAAATTTCATCTTTTTTCGTGGTGATATTGGGAATTTTATTTAATATTCGCGAATGATACGACGCGTTGTCCATTACAATTACCGAGCTCGGCGGAATATTAGGCAAAAGCTGTTCGTCAAACCATTTTTCAAATAAATCCGCTGTCATATCTTCGTGATAATCAGCGGAAGACTTTGTTATATTTTTAGCCGACAATAGCAACGCATTAGGTACAAAACCATCTTTACTTCCGGCATGAAGAATAATAACGCGTTTTCCTCTTGAACACGGAGTATCCAAAGAACAATTTTTTGTGTCGTCAACCCAATCATACTTGACAACATCATGAGTATCGAACCAGGTTTCATCTAAATAAATAATTGTTCTGTTTGAATCACGGTACCCTTTTATTTTGCGCAAATACTCTTGTCTAAGCTCAACGATACGCCTAGATTCCATTTAACCATGCGATTATCTAACTTCTTATATTTAAATCCACAATTTATTAAAACCGCGCGCAGTGTTTCTAAACATTGATAGTTATAATCAGGAATATCCCGCAATTTATCGCGAATCAGTTCTAGAGTTGGTACCATATTGTCCTTATAAAACCCGTAAACAATCCGTTTAATATCATGTTTCGTAGCATTGTCAACCTTACTGAGTTTTTGATTTGAACGTTTTCGCTTTAAAGAATGATCCGTAACAGTGCCTAGTTTAATTACTTTGTAAATCGTTGTAAACCCGATTTTCGTCAATTCGTGAATTCTCGCGATAACCGCATTATCAGAAATTACAGAATTTTCTTTTTTCAAACACGCGTACATATTTAAAACAACGCGTTGACACTGAACATGTAAATCTTTGTTTTTAAATTCGGCCCTATCATCATCATTTATTGCTAAGTCATTTGCATTTATTTGTGGCGCCAAATTATTAGATTCACGCGCATCACCTTGGACTGTCGTTTCAAATGGTCTCCAAAATGCCATTTTAATTAATTACAATTAAATTATATTCATAAAACTCACCCCAACGTCTATGAACAAATATTATATTGATAACAATTTACTTAACTACACGAACAAATAATAAATATTATATTGATATCAATTCACTCAAGTCCACGAACAAATAAATATTATATTGATATCAATTCACTTAACTCACTCGACCAAGAAATTAGATATTAATATTATTTTAAATATTTCTTTAAAACAAAATTCACACACGCCCCTGAATCGAGACTGAATACTAATATTTCTGTATAAGCCACGCGCTAAATTTTTTATGTTACAGTGGTCCGCCTTAGTAAGTGACCCGTTACTCCATTATATTATAGACAATAATTTAACTTGATGATCGTATTAGCTCGAATGATCTCGGACACCTGTGCTGTGATGTGCTGCGTTGCCAGATATACAAAATTTTCTTAAATATAATAGGCATATAAAAAGTTGTTTTAATTAATTTCTATTTTTACAGCAATTTCGAGCGACTTTTTTTAATGCTTACTAATAAATTTATATTATGTATTGTTTTTAAATATTTCCAAATTAGCTTTCTGAGAACATCACGAGCTAACAGTTTACTGAAGTAATGGGAGACATTTGTTTAGTGAGCCCAACAATTTTAGAAAATATATCTGACAACATTGCTTTATTTCATGGTCATTACATTAAGAATAAAAAGAGTATAACAAGCCAACGCAGTCAAAAGGACAGGTGGGCGAGCAAATGACAACAAACAGATCACGTGACACACCTTCTATGACGTCACTCACAAGTCAAAAAGTCATTACAAGCGAGAGAGCCGAAGTAGCCAAGCTACTGAATCCGCCCTTTGCGCATAATTTTCAATAGTGGATATATGAAAAAGACGCGTTTAGGTATACTGCGCACCTCGTCAATAAGGCACTAGCGAATTAAAATTATCGAGACCCGATAACCCTGAGGAACAAGGTGTCTCTTAATATCAATGGTACAGGTTAAAGGTATACGGCATATACGGATTTTGTTAACAAAAATAATTTCTTTTTATCAAATGATGTGTATATTATTTTTTCAATAAACTTGGTAAATCGACAAAAAAAAAGTACAAGTACATTGTCGTGTATACAGGGTACGGTATACAATGGTACGGGTTCTAGATATGACATATACAGAATATAACAGAAAAGTCGCAAGAATGCAATGGTAAGTACAGAGGCTTTACAAGAACATCGAGGGTGTAAGGAATGTAAGCAGAAGATTTCCTTGATGGAGGGGGACGCTTATATATGCGAAGTTGAGGATTAGTCTTTTCGGTAAGTAAAGACATTTATGAATAAAAAGTAAAGTTATGAATCAATATCTTTACTTGTTGAATAGAAGAAAAAGGAAGGAAAGAGGGCAATCAATCCTCATATAAACTGGATACCTAAAGAGGTAGCTTATGTCTTTAGACAAATACCACACACTGACATGTGTAATATTAGTATTTATTGTCAGTCTACGACAAAGCCTTGAATGTCTACAAAAGCTACTCTCATGTTAACGTCTGCTCGAACACTAACTCTAATCAACGTCTAGTTTAAACTTTTAACAATTTCAGTGAGGGGATAGTATTCCATCACGCATTCGTGAATGATGATGCAATAGACTTTGGCATTTTCGGGAAAACCTATGTTTGCTTCAATATCAAGTTTCACATCGACTGTAGACGCCTTCATGCTTTCCTCCTGTTTAGAACAATCGATAATGAATAATGCTCGTTTCTTGAAAGAAGAATAATCCAGCAGAGGGTGCTTCTGTGTGGAATTGGTGTATTTGGAGTAGAATTCGGTATAGTTAAAATATGCTTCATTATAGTCAGTTTTAGCAAAATCCAATTTCATTCTTTCATTAGGCCAATAATCACCATTAAGTGACAGTCTTACACTTTGTACGTCGGCATTGTCAAATAAAGTGGGATCAGCTGTAGTCGAGTTTTTGGTTTATCTGTTTTAAAGAAAACAATAACAAAACGATTGAAAATGTGAAAATTTGTAATGTTGGCAAACCGTCGAAGTATAGTGATGCTGCAACAAAAAAAATATGTCGATTTGCAAGTGAATGAGTTGCGTAATATCAACTCACCAGAAATTCACGCACATGGTGAGGTGTTACAGGAGCATGACAAAAATATAAAGAATTTAGCAGTAGGATTGAACGAAATAAAAAACATAAAAATTCCTTTATTACAGTCACATATTGAAACCAAAATAAAATTAAAGAAATTGATGTATTTATTTCACGAAATCCCCCCGTAGCAGGTAAAGATATGGCTACGAAGAAATACGTTGATGATGCAATCAGCACATCAAAAAATTTTATTCGAAAGGAATTCCAAAAAGTAGACAATAAAATATTTGGTGATATTACAAATAATGAAAGCATGATTGAAGGAAGTATACACGATTTACAAAAAGATCTTGCTGAAAACACTAAAACCATATCTGACTTGCGAAATAAGATTACGGGGAGGAAATTACTCGATCATTTTCTGATATACTCACTCATTCTCGACAACGGGTTCCGAAAAATCTACAGTCCGATCAGTGCCTCCTTTCACATCAGTTGACATATTTAGACTCTATAAATTTTGGTGATTATTATAGAAATTTACTAGATATTATAATTTTTTCTTCAAATAATGATTATATGAATAAATTAGAATTGTTGTTTGCTTTTCTGGATTCTAGTAATAGTATATTGTCAGTTGCTCTAAGGGAATATGTTTACTTTTATAAACATAAAGTTGTAAATGATTTAGAATTTTAATAAAACAATTATAATGAATTTGTTTGTTCTTTATTTAAAAAAAATATATTGTAAAAATACAAAATAGTGATAGGTACAAATACCTGTATAAAAAAACAATATAAAACATGTTTAATAATATAATAAGAAAAATATAATAATATAAATAAAATATATATAATATATAAAATATATATAATAATAATATAATATAAAATATAATAAGAAAGAGGATTTTTGATAAATATTTTGCGTATTTAATTAAAAACATTATTCTAAAATGCTATAATGCCCCCATGGTAGTGTTTCGAATGACCCCGGTATTAAATATCTTTTATCATCTTCAGGACTTAGAGATATTTTAGATTGTTCAATACTAAAAACTTTATGCGCATATGATCGAATACAACGTTGAGTCACAGATTATGTTGTCAATTTTCTTAAACATTCAACATAATCATTAAAAGTAATTTTATTTCTAACAATATTATATTTATCCCCTTTTGATTTTTTTACCATTTTCCCACCCTGAACTTTATAGCTATACATTTTTGATCGGAGCCCCACAAAATGCGTCATTGGAACACCATTTGTCTCATCTTTCATTAAGCCCAAAACTTTTTTATTTGCTAAAGGAATTCCGTAAATATTATTTTCAGGATAATCTGACGTATCAAATTTATTAATGTTTGATTTTATAACTTCTTCGTACGCATTGTTACAGTTTAATTCATAAACAAAGCTATCTGTATCCATATACATTAGTTTACAACGATCTATACCCATTTCTGGTAACATAAAATCATAATGAAAGTCGTACATGCAAATTTTGGAGAGATCTAGAATTACCATACCAATATACAAGGGTTTATTGAAAACTTGTTCAGTCTTTCGTAATTCAATAGCCATAAAGTCTTCATCGAAAATCGTGCGACTATGAAATCTAAAACTTGATATTAAATTTTTAGCTCCATAGCGACCCTCCCATTTGTTTACCAGCTTAGCAATACGATGTTTTCGAATGTTTTGCATTGTTTTTCCGAAAACCGCATTATTCATTAATTTATATAAATTTTTAAGAAACGTTGTTGTAGCTGCTGTTCTTAATCGTGTATTTAACTCGATGTAGGGCTTCAACCAAGGAGATTGTCTAAATTTTAATACTTTATGATTTTTTTTAACAATTATACCATGCCGAATTGCTTGCTTTAAATTGCGATAATGTATGATGTATTCTTTTTTATCATATAGGGTAGTCAATAATTTAGGTAATTTAGATCCGGGGGGTATGCGATGTTCAGTGGCAAACGGAAAATCTTTGTGTAGATCATGAAGCTCTCGGGGGTACTCCAAGTCTACTTGTAAAATAAATCCTTTGGCAGCATTATCGGGAATACTTAGTACATCTATATTGGTATCGTCTACCCATTCGAATTCTCCAGAAGGTAGAGGCTCGCACATAGCCCAACCATATAAATTATTAACATCCAAATACATCAAATATTTATCTGGTTTGCTAGGATCATATTCTTGCATGTATTTGTTATTGGCTTCAGAATACCTACCGCTGCACACAGATATACCTCCACGAATCCCTTTTTCTATAAACATTATCATATCTATATCCCATAACAATCCCAATCTACATTGAGTCAATTTTAGCATGCAATCCCACGTGCCACCAGGCATAGTATAATACCAAGCTGAATCTAAACCATAAGTTAATCTACAATTATTTCTAAAATTTTCAAAAACGTCAGTCAAAAGTAAAACATGTGTTTTAAGGTAAATATCTGAATATTCACCTAAATTTTTAATTTCAAATGTATTCCACACTTTCTGAGCATGCTCATACTTTTCATGAGTAATATTTTCATCGTTTAATTTATTATAAATTAATTCTATTGGTGGCAAAGATGTTTCTTTTAATCGTTCAAAAGAGTTTATATGATCGTAACAAAATACTCCCTTTTTAGTTAATAATCGAAATTTTTCATCATTTAAATGAGAAAACTCTTTTTTGGAAATTTTAAAATCGTTAGGACTTAAAGCATTTACTAATTCATCCAAAGATGTACCCATAAATCTATATGAATCTATAAATCTAAATTTTATGTTGGTATCAACGTCAGCTAAAGTGAAAGAAATATATTTTTCTTTATTAATGGGAAGGACGGTCAGGCTACCTTTATCTTTTAAGTAAGTAATAATGAAATGTGATGCAACATATTTTCTAATATTAAGAAGATGGTAGGTTGTAACTATTCAGAATGTAGCACAATTGCGGACGGCAGCCTTTCGTCAGTGGCACAAGTCGTGGGTGTTGTTACTTACTTTTAATATTTAAATGACAGATTAACAATGTGAATAATTAACAATGGGCGCCACTTTATTTTGAACAACTAAGATATTTTCTTCACCAAATAAAGAAACATGAAGAATGTTCTAATACAAGATAGTTGTAGAAGGTGTAGATTCAGAGAGATAACAGAGTAAATAAAAAAATATTGATTTAATATCAATCATATACATGTATATAAGACATACCCCAGTTATGATTAGTACAGCTAATTTATTATATTATGTAATAGAAAAAACCTTATAACTCAATTAGTATTTTAAAAGCAAACTAAATATATTTTTGGGCTAAGTTATACAGATTCATATACCTAGACCTTGAAATACCTTGTGACCGGGTCATAGGCGTAGGTATAACTTTTCGATGGGGGGGGACCAGATGGAACACTTACTGATATAGACCCCACCCGTAAGGGGAAATCTACAAACTCATCGAAGCAGTATAGGCATTTACTCCCATGCATGTATCCTATAGGTAACGTAACGACGAATGAAATACACAAAGAATGCTTTCCTAAACATTAAGCATTTTTAATAATTAACTTTAGTACAAACTAGAAATATAGTTAACTTATTATAAACTAATGTAATATAAACTTGGTATTATATTACACTAGTAGTAGTAGATCACTTCACTAGTAACATTAAATTAAATAATCAAATTGAACCTTTTTCTCTTTGCAACCAGTTCGTTTACAACCTGGTCAGTAGAAATTTTAATATCTCTGTGGATATTAAGGAGTGCGAGGCCTGACAGACGACATTCATTCATTGAATTTCTTAAGTAGGTTTTTAGGCGTTTTAGCGTGGAGAAAGATCTCTCTGCTTCACAAGTAGTAACAGGCAACGTGGCTAGTATCAACAATAATTTGCGAATGTTGGGGTAAAATAGTTCAGGACACATGTCAATAACTTCCAAAAGAGATTTTTTTAAATGATCCGCTATGGTCTTTCTCCATAAAACTAATTCCGTTTCTATTTCTTCACCGGCGAGAAGGCCAATAAATTTGTTAGCCGCTTCACGAATTTTCTTTTTATCTTCTTCAATATCGTGTGTTTGGAACTGAGGCAAGAGGAACTGAATTTTAGCGACTGTCTCCTGGTGTGACGAAAACCGGCCATCAAGTTCGGTTAGTACATGGTCAATGAAGGGGTAGAATACAGATCTCCGGTAATAAATTTCAGCTGTCTCGGCAGGAACATTAATGCGGTGTCGCTGTCTGGAGATTACTCTTGGAGCACTTAGTTCTTTACATGCGACCTCTTCAGCCTTCTTAAAAATCTTTTTGAAATAGATTTCACTCCTCATTTCCCTAATTGCTTCTTTTATCGACTTTGCATGAGCAAGGGCCTCAAATAAATTTATAGATCTCTTCTGCAGCGCCACGGCCAGATTTCTTGTTACACCAAATACTTCATTGAGGACTTGGAGGGATATTATGAATCCATCATCCTCGATTGTTTTAAGAAGTTGCCACGCTTGTGTCGAAAAATCTTTTTTCATCTGGTGCAATACTTCAAGGGTGCGCACGACGGTTTCGTACATTTGTACGAACCTCAGTACTGCAGAATGCTTTTCCACAAACCTGGTTTCGCAAAGGGAAATCAAATTTTCGTGATTTGTTTTCAGTTCCTCGGCAATGTTCTTGAGTATGCCGTCTCTTAAGGAAGATAAATGAAAAAAATTCACGACACTTTTCACCGTACCAATACAGTTACGTATTTGAGGTTCTTCGCAAGAATGGGCCAAAACTAGATTCAAGCAATGAGACGCACAGTGTACGTAGTGCGCTTTGGGATATTTTTCACTAATTTTGGTTTTCACGCCCCCAAAACGTCCGCTCATCACTGCCGCCCCATCATAGCCCTGTCCCACTAGGTTATTTAAATTAAGATTCAGGTACGATAGTCTCTCAAGTATGCTTGAAGCAATGCCCTCTGCTGTGACATCTTTCACTTCAAAAAATTCCAAAAATTTTTCACAAATTGTGGCCCTTCCCGAAGAACAGTCTACGTATCGAATACAAATTGAAAGTTGTTCATGTCTGGAAATGTCCTGAGTTTCATCCGCCAGCACAGAAAAATAGCACTCAGACATACTCTCTGTTATCTTCCGTTGGATTTGACGGCAGCATATTTCAATAATTTCATTTTGAACAGACGGTGACGTGAACATGTTCCGTCCGTCTTCTCTCTGGCTCTCCAAATGCTCTTTAAGAGCTTATCTCCTGAAACAGCCCTGAATCGTAGCAATGCTCGGAAATTCCCGTCATTTATAGAGGGTTCAGTAATTCCAATCAATTCCTTTTCACTGTGCCCTCGCAGTGCTATATTCTGTCGGCCACAGAAAACAATCGTTTCAATTATCGATTGCAGCTTTCGGCGGTTTTCGTCCGCAGTTTTTTTATAGTTAGACTGTAATGCTTCACTGACATCCTGAGAACGACCCTCTACGATTATTAAGAAATTTTGAGCCTTTTCCTTTGCAAACTGGTGATATTTTGACTTTTCATGGATTCTGAAGTTTTCCAGGGCATTCTTCCAATTATTGAATGGCTTTTTACAAAATATCCTAGTTTTTGGCTACCGCGGCCTGCTTCGGGCCCACTAAATAGTACACAAAACTTACAGAATGCACCTGTTTTTTCTTGGCTGTACAGAAGCCAGGAGAATTGTTCCATCCATTTCAATTGAAAGGAAAGGTTCTTTTTCGTTTTTACTACTGCAGTACATGGAAACTGATAACTAGGGTCTGGTTTCCAAGGACGCTGCAGTAGCTGCAACTTTTCGTCGTCACGCGGAAGGGCATCCAAGTACCGCCCAATGTCATACTCGTCGCAGGATTCGATAGAAACGTCAACGTCTCTGGATGTCGATGGAAGTGATGGAAGATTGGAACCTTAAACATAAGCATACAAATCATTGTAGATTTTAGCGCCGTCGCTTCGCTAGCGTGGGTATAGTTAATATGACGGTAAAAGCATCAGTGAAAACATCACGCTCCTTTTGGGCTTCGCTACTGTCGGTTTAAAATATCCTATTAAAATAGCCAAGGATGGATACCCTAGACTGTCTATCCTTGAATTTATGTGCATGTTTTAAAATAAAACAAATAATAAATTTTTAGTTTTATAAAAAAATTAAATTTTTATTAAATTTTCAGGATAAACAATGCTTTTTCAACAATGAAGGAAGAATTTAGATTAAGAACCACGACAACCGAAATCCGGAAAAGGTGTAGGGCGTGTATGAGAAATAGTGGAGGACATTTTGAGCAGTGTTTATGAAAATAAATAAAATTATTACTAAAAATTTATTATTTGTTTTATTTTAAAACATGCACATTTTCACTATGTGAGAGGCTTTTTAGTGTCTGTGGAAACACATATTCCACATTTCAAAATAAAAAGAGACGACAGGTAGTTTACTATTGTGCTAGACATGGACAAACCCGGCCTCCGTAAAAACAATTACTGTTATTGTCGGCGTAGGGCGCGGGTTCAGGTAGAGAGCTTTTTGTTATTTCGTCATAAAAAAAAACTAAATAAGCTAGGCGAATGAAAGTGGTATCATTTTAAAGAGTGATAACTAGAGTATTTTTTTTAAATTATTATAAAGTGTCTGTAGGCTTTCATTTTTTTTTAATTTATACCTAAACTTGAAGGTTTGATAAAATTTTTGTCTCTATCATGATTTCGTGGGCCTACAATTTTTTTCGTAGGTATTTTCTGAATCAAGTAACATTTATTTTACATGTGCAATGTATTGATGATCAAAGCAAAAAGAAATGGCGTTGATATATCAAGAAACAAAAAGATATGATGGATAAATCATTGATTTTCGGCATTTTATCCTAAAAATAGAAAATCATCATTAAAAAAACCGTAACACTTTGCGTATAAGTAAGTTAGCCCAAATAGGTTCCAAACGATCCCTTCTACCCAATATACCTCTATGGCTAACCATTCCCCCAACACCCTGTATATATAAATAAAATAAATCTAAGTGTAGATAGGTATTTAACTAAAAATATTATGTGCATAGTTATGCCATGTCTGACTGCTTATTGTTGTTATTTATTAGATAGGTTAGGTACCTGTTGGTTGTAGTTGAGTAGCTTCGTCACTCGTTACTGCTTTCTTTTTCGTTACAGGTTGAAAAAAATCATGTATTCGCTTCATCTTCAAAGATTTCTAAAAATTTTTACAAACCGAAGCGCACTTAACACACAAACCAAACCAAATACTAGACGCGTGCACTCGTACAGCCTGATGCAAGCTTAGTGGCCTCACCCTCGCTCGATCACCGCAGTCGCTCTACGTGACGCGCCGCGCGTGCGCTTGCACTCACAGCCACAATTCAATCAACCACACTGATTACGCGCCATCCCCCTAATATTTCAAAATTTAAAATAAAACTTCATTCTATCCAGTATACGTTGATTTTTCAATTGGGGGGGTCCGGACCCCTATGTCCACCCCTTACCTACGCCATTGGACCGGGTTATAGCTATAACGGGTTTACATAAAGGTAAATGTAGATAAACTCTTTAGTCAATCTAACCAAACTTCAAAATAAATTAATGAAATATTTCTGTCCATAGGGTGAATCAGAAAAACATAACAATAAATTGCAATTACTATAGCAAAATATATAAACTATAAATAATATTCCAATATTAAAAATGAGTATATAGTTTCAAATAATACCTCCAATTACAAAAAGTATTATTGTTTTAATTTAATCTTAAGACCCAGTTTAAATGTTTAATCCATATCCCATTCTCATACCATAAAAATTAAGCCGAAGTTTCTAAATTAAACCTGATTAGATGTTCAATATTTCTAGTTATAAAAATTAAAATGAATTGTTATAAATAATTTGTTTAAATGTTCAGTACCACTAATTATACAAAATTAAAATTAACCTGCCATTGACAAAAAAAAACTGAAAAGGAACCTCTTTATTTCTATTCTGTACTGGGGATGTCTTATTCGACCAAGAGTGGCTATTCTCGATGCCCTGGGAACATTCCGGACGACATCGTACTTTCCATGGGGGGCGGATGTAGAATTCTTTTACCGGCTTCGCTTCTTAAAGCCGCTGCCAAACAGGACAATATGGCGACCGTCCAACACGCGGCCTTCCAGAGTGGAGTTGGGACAGCTAGACGGTCTTCCAAACCTGGATTCCAGGAACAACTCGTCTGGAGCACCTCTGGACGCACTGTCTTGCCTAGTGAGTGGCAGTCACTCGATTCTAAGAAGTGGACCCTCTCAAAATTGATCCGGCGTGTATCAACCCCAAACGTGGACCCTAATATAAAGTTACCTATCAGCACTGTTATTCCCAATAAAAAATCCGAAAGATAAACTTACCTTCGCCAATCGAAGGGTAACCCACAAAAATAAAACACCAGATATAAAAAATCCGGCACCACATTTTTCCGATTATTTAAGCACCTGCTCGACGACAAAAACTACAGCACGGAAATTGACGGAAATGGACAATGATGTACCTGTCTAGATCAGATACCAACAAAACTTCAGCCAGAGCTACCAACTTATATCAAAAACAGCAAACCGAGCACTGTCGAACGCACCCCATCACAGAGTACCCTAAGTACAACTATAATTTATGCGAGCGAACGCAGCTAAACTAACAGAGCCATTTACTTTAACCTCCTGCCAAATACATAACCTATTATTTCATGCCTACGATAAGTAAACAAAACAAATTGGATATATTAAAAGCAAAATATGTTCTTGATCATAGAAGAAACAAGTAAATGAGTGAATGATTATTATTAAACAATATTAAATCCTATGGATAGCTTATTAAATGGTTTATAACTCGATTAATAGAAATATTGAAAAAGTTGATAACCTACTGTATTGCAAATACGCTATCATCGAGGTAAGTAAATATACAATTATTATTGTTTCACTAAAATAATAGAAAAAGATTTTTTAACCGCTACAGTGAATCATATCCGGATAAATTGTGGAAAATTATTGGAACAACAAATTGTTTTTTAAAATTTAAATTGCATTTCTGATGTGCAAATCCCCTAAATTCCCCAGTGAAATGATCATGATCTCTGACAATAACATCTTTTTGAGCAAAAGATTTTTCACAAATATGACAAATGTTTTTCTTATGATTTTTTAAAGGTACTTTCATAGGAATAATATTTTTTATTTTTGACTCAATTAATTTAGCAACGTCCGACATTTTATTTGCAAACGAATCCATGCAATTTGCACCGCGATAGCTATCGAAAAAAGAAAGGTTATTATCTTAAGAACATTGTACGTAGTAGGCAGCACTATATGCTTTATGCTTTTGATATTTTAAAGTGTTTATTTTTACATTTTTATCTGTAAAATCTTCTAAAATATATTCAAAATCTGCAGTTATAACAAAAGGAGTAGTCTGTTTATACACAAAATTTCTATATTCCAAATGACTATAGTCAGGTAAACTAATTTTATATGTATTCACTTTACTACATAATTTTTCATGTTCAGTTAATTTTTCTTCTACTTGAAAGTAATTTAGACGTCTATCACAAATAAATTTTTTACCATTATGTTTGTTTATGTCTCTTGACAAAAGTCTTGACAGATATTTAATCCAAATATAATGATATTTAATATCTAGTTCTTCTTTTTCTTCCTCCATATAAGGAGGAACTTCGTAATCATTTAATTTAGGGTAATATTTATTTTGAATTAAAAGCAAAATAACGTGAGTTTCTAATTTATTTTTTGTTAATAATGCTGGCACTACTGAGTAATTTTTTTTTATTTTTAACTTCATTTAATTCTAATGCATAAACGTTAATTAAAATATTATTTAATTATTCAAATTTGGAGATTTGATGTAATGACATCGGAGAGTACAGTACTGTACCATGGATACGAAGAAGTTAATTCTTTATGTAATTTTGCAGGGTATAAAGCACTTACAATAGCCCAATAAAAACAAGCCTGGTCATTATTTTTAATATTTATACAAGCCCGTTTCTTTTGAACTTCATCTTGTAACTTAATGTAAGATGATCCGTTGCCAATTTCATACTTATTAATATTTATTTCCAATGAAACAATTTTACTTCCTTTCGATGTATCTGAAATTGAGCAAGAAACGCAAACAGATGCAGCATCTCGATCCCCGCCTCAGCCTGTGCCTCCGAAAAAAGTGTCCACCAAAAAAGTCTTGTCTAAGAACGAAACTACTCTGCCAAAGAAAACTACTTTCCGCGATAAAG
This sequence comes from Ophraella communa, assembly GCA_035357415.1. Taxonomy (NCBI): domain Eukaryota; kingdom Metazoa; phylum Arthropoda; class Insecta; order Coleoptera; family Chrysomelidae; genus Ophraella; species Ophraella communa. The sequence goes on along the minus strand of CM068990.1, from coordinate 24,096,046 downwards.
TTTGTTTTGCAATCGAAAAACGCTCCAAAGAGAGAGATATAATGATCAAGAATCTGCTTGAGAAGGATGAAGAAACAGATGATATAACTTTATTTTTTAAAATCATTGCAAAAACTGTTCAAAAGATGCCCCCTAGCTTGCAACAGCGAGCTAAGTTGGAAACATTAACTTTAATTTCAAATTTAGAATCCGATATGTGGGCGTCACGTCAGGGAACATCTGCAAATAACCAAATGTTTATGATCTCTTCGCCTTCGTCTTCTGATGCCAGTTTAATGTCATCAACGTCCCAATATGGCCAAACTCAGCAGTGTGGTGGGCAAACTTTATCTACCCAGCAGTATGATCAGAGTACAACAATGATGGATCCATACAATATGCCCAGTGGAAAATCTCTGTATTCTCTGTAAAATCCTGCTGTATTCTTGTGTTAATAAAATTGTGTTATTTTCAAAATGAACAATCTCAGTTAATTAATTTACTTTCCCTTGTTCAACCTTCCCTCCTTTGCTGGTCCCATACATTATGAAATATTCTTGAATTTCAGGTGTATTAGGTAATCTTTGCAATTAAATAATCCAACATGATGCGGCTGGGTTTTTATATGCAAAGATGTATTTAAACCTAACCGAAGCATAAAACCTTTATACTCTCACTCCTTAAGCAAAAGCTCTACTTGAACCTTTTTCTATTACAATATATGGGTTTTTATAATCATTCTAAAAAATCATTGCTTTACATAAATTAAATAAGAATAAAATATATATCCTACCTTAACGTAAGACCTAACTTCTCATCACCTGTGATTGGATATGGAATGTAGTTTGAAGACAACTTCTTAAGGTCCTCATTGATTAAACTAGACACAAACTGAAACTGAACTTTGGAAAGTCTAAAGAACTCAGAAAACATTCTCTCATCAGCTTGCAAATGATTGTTTATTAATATTTTGAAGTAACCTTCTTCTGTTCTCTTTGTGAATATATTATGTGTGTTAAGTCGTGGTACACTTAACATTTCCAAAATATCTTCGTCTTCTAAATCTTTAACTAACAAATAACTCAGTAGCCGTTTCTTTAAACTCATCATTCAGTACTTCACTTAGCAACAGTCACCTCAACTGAACTAATGTTTATTAATCGCATCAGTGACAATGACCACCGATAATCGTTCAACGACTATCGCTCTGGCCGCACCAGTGACAACGCACCTTTAGAACTTGGAACTGTCTTAGCGCGAACTACTCACTCGTCTGACCGTTAATTCCTTTTTGACTCGTTCTGACGTCACGTGATTGTCCACTTGTGAACCGTTCTAGAACCGTTCCGAACCGATTTGACTTGCGAATGACGTCACGTCACACAGATGGCACTAAGGAGTTCAGACCTGCAAATAGTTCTTTGTGGTCCAGAAATCTTGAACCCATCTGATTAACAAAATCGTCGAGAAGTGGAATGACTACTGTAATCCGAAAATACTGTTCTGGATTGTTTGTTTGCACATTGGAGCGGTTTCGCTGGGTAGGAGTAGGACGGGGTATCTTGATTACGCCGTCTACGTCCTGCAGCAAAGTTTTGGCGTTGTTGTAGACTACGGAAAAGTAATATTTTCCCTCATGTCGTTAAAACGTTTCACAATGTTTTCAATATGGTCTGCTGCAGATTTTAAATCACAAAGTGTTGATTGTAAGATCTTACACAAACTCATAGTGTAGATACTTTGGACAAAAAACAAAGTGTCACCACAAACTCTCCATTCAAAATTGCTTTTACATATATTATGCTGCCGCTTTAGATGACGTTTCCATGTTTAGATCTTCGTTCAGCTCTTCCAGTAAGGCTAAAATAGGTTTATAGAGTTCTTTTAATTTTAAAAGACTGGTGCGATTTTCAACCCATCTGGTCTCACACATTTCAGTCAATGTTTTGCAATGAGAGTTTAGCATTATAGTCCTTATAGTATGCTGTAGAATACCCTCCCTTTTAGGCGATCCTTTTAAGAAGTTGGTTGTTGTTTTAACTGTTCCAACACAGTTTCTTACACTCTGCAAACTAAAAGAATGGCTTAGTGCCAGATTTAGCGAATGAGAGCAACAGTGCACATACAAAGCTTCTGGGTACTCTTTTTTGTAACAGCCTGGACACCTTTAAATGAACCTTTCATAACAGATGCACCATGATAGCCTTGGCCTACCATCCCACTGCAGTTTATACCTAGATTTTTTAAACTATTCAGTATGGTGTTTGCTATGTCCTGTCCAGTGGTGCTGTCAAAACGAACAAAGCCTAGAAAGTCTTCATGTGATACGTAATACTTGTCATTCTGCTTGGTATACCGCACACACAAGGACATCTGTTCATGGCCTGCTATGTCTGCTGTTTCATCAACCAAAATTGAAAACACGCTAGTTGCATTGATATCATTCACAATTTGCTTTTGAATGATAGTTCCACAGTTCTGAATGTGCAATAAGTTTTTGGTCTCCGCATTGCATTCGCATCCTCAGTAACGCTATAAAATTACCATCATTAATGGGAGGTTCCTTATCATTTACTGTGATCGGGCCTGAATCATTTGTCCCTCTTAAAGCAAGCTATTATCGACCACAAAACTTTATAGTTTCGATAATGGAAAACAGCCTTTCGCGGTTTTCTTCAGCTTGTTTGTTTCTTCCAGAATCAACTTGATTTCTTATGTCACGAGAAGTGTCTTTTGTAACACTTAGGAAGTTGCTCCCAATCGTCATAGCTTCTTTGTGGTACGCAAGGTTATGGTGTGCTTTAAAAACTTCCAGGGCATCCTTCCAGTTGTTGTAGGGTTCTTTAACAAGAGATTTAAGCTTTTGATGACCTTCTTTTCCTGCTGTTTCTTTTGTAAATAGTACACAATATTTACAAAGCGCACCGTCAGTTTTCGTGTAAACAAGCCAGGGAAAACGTTGAAGCATTAAAAATAAATATGTCAGCTACAATAATGATAACTGTATGATATTATTGTTCATATACTAGTGTCAAGTCTATAAGAAGTAGTTAAAAATTATGGGCATGCCATTATATTTGACAAAGTTTCTGCTATTAGAAATGTTTTAATTCATACTTGGTCAAGATTAGCTTACAGAATTGTTCATAATGTCAGTTTTGCTTTATTACTGAATCTCTATATTGTATGTAAATATAAAATTACATGTTAACAAATTTTTATCTATAAATTTGCAGATGCTAATGTTGATCTACCACCTAGAGCTGCGAATACTACAGACTTCATTTTGATAGTTTTTTATGTTGATAGCTTAAATTCCTGCCAAAAGACTGCCCCAGCAAGTAAACTCCTTAAGGGAGCCCTAGTGAATCATTCTGAAGATGAGAAACATTGGGAGAAACAATTAACTATACTAAAAACAATGAAATTTTTTAATAGCAAAAAACGACTACTGCAATCTGTACCGTCACTAAGAAACTTAATCTTTAGTAGTAAAGGTTTTATTCAATTGAAAAGGAAGTATTTGAATAATAGAGACTATTTTGTGTTAAGATTATTTCAAGAAGATGGTTTGGAAACTTTTTTTGGTGCTGTAAGAAGTGATGATTACAGAGAGGTATCTCCTAGTGTACAGCATGTAGTACCAGCATTTAAGGCTTTCATAATTAATAATTTTATAGAAATTAAATGTCCAAGTCAATGTCACAAAGTTTTATTAAGTGTAAGTAATATGTAAAGTTGTTAACAGATACTAGATTCGACTTTTTCGAGAATCCATCATCAGGCTAAAATACAAACAAGTTTTACAATATAAGAAAAGAGATTATAATAATAAGGCTCATACCTGAAATGTATATATGATACAGTTGTATATCCAGGCAACTTACATTTTAAGGGTTAAGCTTGTGGGTAAGAGATATGGTATAATAATATGACAATGAAAAGAAAAGTTAAAAAAATTTTTAACTAATTAAAATAATGTGTAATAAGGTCTAATGTAAGTAAAAGAATTAAAGTTACATGAACTAATATAGTTTAATGATTGAAAGGTAAAAAGTCTCTATGAATGTAGAAGTTTATTTAACCACCAATTTAGTTGGTGCGACCAGCAAAATGCCTTAAATTTATAAATTGAATTGGTTTACTTACTTTACAATTATTAATAATTGCACAAACAAAACCATAATTTAAGAAAATTGTGATCACCATTAAGCGGCAACTGGCGAACATATAGGTTATTCATAGATAAAAGACACGAGGTTATGAGCGAACAAATTCGAAGATAGACAGTTAACATATAATGGGGTTATGTATTCTTCTCATAGAGATATTTAATTTTTGTAATCGTGTGTTAAGAACAAAGAACCAAGATATATTTTTGAAATAATGTACACAACCCAGACAAAGCTTATCAAATAATACATATAAAATATAAACTTATTTATTTGTGTGCAAATAATTTTGCATATCAGATATATAAAGTTTCAAAATAAAATTTCTCTATAAATTTACAAATTTATTTAACCACCAAATTAGTTTGTACAACAAGCAAAATGCCTTAAATTTATAAATTGCCATAAAATGGGTTACTTACTTTATAATAATTGCACAAACAAAACTAAATTCAAGTTATTGGCGATCGGTAACAGCAAATGGCTATGGCGAACATAGGCATAGAATAAGGTTATGAATATAGGTTAAGAGCGAGAGATTGACAGTTGACATATAATGGGGTTATGTACTCTTCTCGTATATTTGTGTTCTATGCATAAAGATATTTGATTATTTTTTGATATTAGAGTTGCAGTTGCTTGGGAAACATATCATATGAATCTTGAGCATCTTGAGTCTTATTTTAACCGAACACATGAAAATATATTTATAATTTTTGATTTTTAGTCTGCTTTGAAAATTTACAACAAATAAAATATACATAAATATTGAATATATTATTGCCCTGCCCTATTATGCGATATAATCTTTAATTAATAAATAAGAAAAAATATTTGGATTAAATTATACAAGTAAACTTAAGAAAAATAAATTATGTATTATTATCATACTATCCATATCGGCGATCAAAGGCAAATATTTATAAAATCCGTTTGTTATGAGTCTGATACGTAACTAATGTTATATATCCGACTACAATATGATGTTACATAACTTAGAAGTAACTACAATATTACAAAATTGTTCTCCTGTGGAGCTCTTTCAGTTACATAACTGAAAGTAACATGTTGACTGGGTATATATATTTTGAGTGAAGAAAAATTACATAATAGTAATCACAATCACTAAAACGTTATTACCAAAGCAATGGCGAAACACAAATGTAATAAAATGGCGTACCGCCTATATGAGACGCATGTAAAGCATTGGACAATAAAATTAATCCATGTGTCAAGCATAGAATATTAAAGAAAATTTTTTTGGAAGGTAAGTTAAAAGGTTATGAGAAATATCAAAAGGTACAAATGTAAACAAACCGGATAAAACAATAACAGTGAAATTTACATTAACATCTATCATCTAAAACTAGATTTAATATAACGGCGGGTTGTATAACATCACACCAAAACACGTCAATTCTTGATTAGTAACAACGAAGAAGAATTAGGTTAACATAAAAAACAAATTGTAAAATTAATTGGAAAACAAAACAACTGCAAATCAATACAACTATAAAATTAGTGGTAAAAGATTACAAAATATATATTTTTATTATTTTTAAGGAAACTAAGTAAAGGAAAGAACCAAGAGCAAATGTTTATATATATTGACTTGATTACGATGTTCATTAATTCTGGTGCTTAGTAGACGGCCAGATTGGCCTATATACTGTTCATAAATCAGTGGAGACTAAATCCCGAAAAATATGTTCTGTTCCCCAGTGCTCTTCATATTGCACAAAAGAAATATCACTTCATGCCTTCTGATGCAAAATTAAATACATGGAAAAATATATTAAAAATTGGAAAGCCCATTACAAAGAATATGCTAGTTTGTTCACTTCATTTTACAGACTCGGATTTTATTCCTGGTAAGTACCTAAATGGGAATATTTTAAGGTTATGGTTCTGCTTTTGTTTGCAATAACATTACAGTTTTTGCCCTTGTAGCTACCAATAAAAGACGACGGCTTAAGAAAAATGTGGTACCAAGCCAGAATATTCCCAAATTAAAAAATTCTACAAAGAAAAAACTTACTGATAGGTCATGGAGGCATTGGTGAGTTTCTGACAATAGTACATGTTAATGTGAGACCTCCTATTATACCTATAACTAATCCATAAATTTTAATGCAGGCTGCAAACATGCTCTAATAATTTGTTCATGGATGAAACGAAAATGGAAAATAACGACATGGATTTAATGGAAGCCGACAACATTAAAGCCATACAAAATATTCATGAACCAACATCAGGAAAGATCGACAATTATTACCAGGGTCCCCATTGCAAAACAAATTTATTGAGGAAAAATTTACACAAACAGAGTTTTTTGAATTGTTTGAGTTGCCCCAAATTTTAAATTTTGACCATAAACTGATAAGCTTTGCTGGTAAGATATACGCAATTAAATATTTTTCTAAATTTTTGTTAAATAAAAAATAATTGCATTTAGGTATTAACAGCCATATTTTGAAGGCCCTTATAAAGTGTGCAGAGAACACTGCACACTTTCACAAATGCAACTGGCCGAACATGGAATCTTTTGGTGTTATACAAGTTTAAACTTAACATTCCTTTTGCCTGTTTAGCTTTTTTATTTAAAGTAAGTCAGACTTTGTGTAGAAGTATGTTTTACTCAACTGTAAGTCTTCTTGCTGTAAGTTTAAAACCAGCTATATATTGGCCAAGTAAGGAAGAGATTTTAAAAAATATGCCCAAATGCTTTGAAAAATATAAGAGTACCAGGGTGGTCCTGGAATGCACTGAAATAAAGATCCAGAAGTTGAAATGTTTAAAGTGCAGAGTTTCTTCATATTCACACTACAAGGTACACATACAATTAAGTACTTAATGGGCATAACTCCATCTGGGCTTATTTTTATTTATAAGTGCAGGATATGGAGGTCGTGCTACTGATAAAGCTATATTCAGCTGTGAAGAATTAATTGACAAATTAGATATTTACGATGCAGTTATGACCGAACAAGGCATTCTGATAGAAAAAGAATGTTATGAGAAACTGGTAAAGTTAATAAGACCTCCATTTTTAAGAAAACAAAGGCAATTTTCAAAAAAAGATGCAGAAATAACAGCAGACATTGCAAGGGCCAGGGTTCATGTTGAAAGAGCAATACAAAGAATAAAATTTTTTAAAATATTTCGAGAACAGTTCAACTGGTACTTAATACCATATGCAGACGATATTATCACAATAATTGGGGCAATTGTAAATTTATCGTCCCCTATATTGGCAGATGACAAAATTTTTTAAAAATTTTAAAGAAAATGTTTGCAAGTTAAAATTGTATATACATACACAATTTTTATAACGTTTAAGTGTAGGTTACAATAATTATTGTTTTAGTGTATATAAGAATATTTTATTGAGGTTTTTAAATTTTACATTTTATAATAATTTTATTTATTGCTCTAGATCTATACCATTGTTTATACTCTTTTATATTTAAATAGGTATATAGCTTTGTAAAAAGACACAAAATCATATTTACATTTAAGATTTATTGAATAAAAAATCATTATTTACTACAAAAAGATTTTAATTATCCCAAATATTTAAAAAATAATCTTTATTTACACAGTAAAAATGTAACATATTATTAAAATATTTTTTTGACACCTCAATCATTAATTTCATAGCAAAACTTTTATCAAAAGGAACTTTCACTTCCACATAAGATTTGGAAAAACTTGAATAAATTAATAAATTGGTTTTATTAATATTTAAAACAGCCATTCCCAGCTGTACCTGCCCATAATAAGTGTGTTTTTTTTAAATGCGGCAGACCATCCTCTAACTCCAAATAACTGCATGACTCCAAAAAAGTGTTTGCAGGCTCTGTTTTTCCTAGAACAAAAATAATTTGATAAGAATTGTCAATTTAAAGAGATGTAGTAATTTTTCTTACCGGAAAAAGGACATTTTATCTCAATCAACTCTGTTGGCAATCCATTTTCAAAAAGCACTCCATCAGGAGAAAATCCTAACCAAGGAAATGCTTTACAGATAATCAACCCCAAGGAAACCACTTCACATTTATTGATTTTGCTGTACAGCTCCTGGGCTTCTCTTTCATACTTTTTCCCGTGTTCTGTGAATTTATTTGAAAAACGTTTTGGAAAAAATGTTCTTTTGGCTTTTGACTCCCAATCCTCTGTCTTTTTAAAAGTATAAATTGAGTAGCATGTTGAGCCTAAAATATAAAGCAGACTAGTATTAAATATTTACGAGAAAATCTTTATAAAGACACAAGGTACCTGTTATTCGCAACTGTCTTTCTTTTGCCCAAGATTGTGTACCTTGTTCAAATTGGGCCACCTCAAGTGCATCAACAGATGACAGGGCATCAACCAATTCCTTGCAACATGATCTAAGCCCAAAATTCTCCACATCTAGCTCTGATTTTAATTCATTTATGAGCTCCGAGCCATTTACATGTTCAAAAAGTTTTGATATTATGTTCCTAAAAACAATTTAAATAAAATACAATTTATTACAATAAAAATTCAAGGATAGAAAAGATATCGAACAATCTAGATACCTACGTACCTCTTATGCTGTCAGAAATTTCTGAGTCAGAGGGCTCGGAAAACGATGTAGAGAGGATGGACCTAAAAACATTTATGGTAATTATAAGGTTGACAAAACATATATAAAAACAAAAATACCTGCAGTAAGCACTTCAAAGTTTTGCTTCTCCAACTCGGATGATGTTTTAAACACTACTTTATTTGCAGTTAATGATCTACTAATAAATTTCACAAGGGCAGATTCAGCAACACCTAAAATATAAGAACTCGTTCGATCAAAAGATTTTGAATATAAAAAAGTGTAGTAGGTACATACCAGTAGAAAGTAAATCAAAATTTCTATTGTCTAGCTCTGATGAAGATGTATATTTCTATTTCTTCTTGTTTGTTGGGTGGCAGAATTCCCTAAATGGCTTAGCCTTGATTGATTCCGCCACAGCTTTTTTTCTTTTCCCCATTTTTGCTCCAAGTCTGTACAGCTTACAAGTTCTACGACTTCATGTCTAGGTGAGGCGGGCGAAGCCACATAAAAAACAGAATTATTAACCATATTGCTGATTTTACAAAATAAGATTGTAAAATTAAGTGACCTACCTGTTTATATAAATCAGTGTGGCTACAATATGTTTGCAAAAACCTGACATGCCTGCTTTGCATGAACAAAGGCACTTCCACTGCTTAACATCTTTATGCAAACTTATTGTTATATCATGGGGGGAAGATAATAATAATAATAATAAACGACTTTATTCAAAATATTTTGACAAGTATTTTGTTTTCAAAAAATAATATAGAGTAATCATGCTCAACGTGGCGAAGTCTAGCTAAGCTACTCCTACTTAACCACACTAAGCATGTTAGGTAGCAAAAAATATACATTTACGAAATAAAGAAAAGCTAATTCGGCAAACAGAGGAACAGAAAGAACAAAAAATATATATTGAAATAAAAGACATATAAACTCATTTAATTGAAACTGATTAAAATTGATTCCTCCAAATTCACAAGGGTGCATTCAAACAAGCATCATTTTTGGTCTTTAATCAGATAACATTTATATTTGTATTTAAACTTATTAATGTTAAATAATTTAAACTGCGCAGGAATAGAGTTATATATTTTGACAGCATTATAGGTAAAACATCTTTGAAACATAGCAGTCCGATACTTTGGTAATGACAATTTATGTTTGTTGCGAGTATTTCTATTGTGAATAAGAGAGTGTGGGATTAATTTATTAATTAGTACTAGAGGTTTAGAGTTACTGACTATTTTATGTACAAAAGTACCCAAATGTAGTTTAAAACGATTATTCATATTCAACCATTTACAATCATTAAGTTTATGAGAGATATGTTGGCCTTTTCTAATCGAGAAAATTAGGCGGCAACAGGAGTTTTGTAAAACTTGAATGCGTTGTTTATCGCGTTGTAATAAACAGGGCCAATAAATAAAATCACAATAATTGAAATTACTGAGCACAAGAGTCTCACAAAGAAGTATTTTTAGTTTAATATTAAGGAGGTGGCGACTACTATATACTAATCTAAGAGAAGTATATGATTTTCTTATTAATGATTTGACGTATTCGCGAAAACGAAGATCACTATCAATGATGATACCTAAATCACGTGCATTTTCAACAACTTGTAATGACTGGTTTGAAATGTTTATGGTAAGGTGTTCTTTGAGAAACTCTTTATGTGTACCAAAACATATAAGCTTGGACTTATTGGAATTTAATTTTAAGTCATGTTCAACAGATAACTGTTGAACTGACTGAAGTTCTGAGTTGAGATTTTGTGAAGCTTCATTAAAGTTGTTAATATTGAACGCTAGATATATCTGAGTATCATCAGCATATGCTTGTGTGTTACAGTTTTTTATGGAATTAATGATATCAGCTGTATATATAATGAATAATAGGGGTCCCAAAATTGACCCTTGGGGTACCCCTGATAGAATTTCTATCCCAGATGATAACTTATTTTCAACACTTATTTTTTGTGACCTACCAAGCAAATAAGACCATATAAGAAATAATGAACTATTATTAAATCCGAGAAATTTAAGTTTTGCACAAAGAAGTTCATGATTGATAGTATCAAAGGCCTTAGAAAAATCAAGTAATACTAAAGCCACATTCATCTTACAATCTTGAGCAGCAATGATATCATCGGTTACTGCAGCCAAAGCAGTCCCAGTAGAAAATCCACGCCTAAAACCACTTTGTTTATTAGGAATTAATTTGTTATCAGTGACATAAGAATAAATCTGATTGTAAATGATCTTCTCAAAAATTTTAGAAATAACAGGAAGAATGCTGATTATTCTTAGATCAGAGAATGTTTTGGGATTATTACACTTAAGCAGAGGTTTGCCTATCGCTATTTTCCAATTGTTAGGAAAATAGGATTTAAGGATACAAGAGTTGATAATATTAGCCAAATATTTATCAACAAAAGGACTACAATATTTTAACATGCTGGCAGTAATATTATCAGCTCCAGAGGCATTACTTTTGAGTTGATTTATTAAATTATTAATATCTACGTCTGTAACCAAGGAGAATGAAAATTGTAAACTATCTTTAAAACAGTTATTATGATAATATTCAATTTTTTTATCACAATTATTACTAACATTGCGAAAATACCTGGCAAAATAATTGTTTATTTCATCGGGATTAGACAAATATTGTGGAAGAACATAATTTTTTTGTTTACTATGAACATTTAAATTTCTCAGGGCGTTCCAAGTTTTCCTTGAATCACCATTAACACAGAAAGAATTCAAATATCCTTTTTTTTTTCTTGTCTTACCGCTGACGACACAGTGAAGTTTCTAAGTTGTTTATAATAAGTCCAATCATCAGCGAGACGTGTTCTCTTAAATTTCTGTAAGGCATTATCCCTTTCCCTCATAATACGTTTCAAATTTGGTGTAAGCCACGGTGCTGGTGGTTTAGTAACTCTTACCTGTCTAAGAGGAGCATGTTTATCAAAAACTGAAATTATATATTCATTTAACAAAATAATCTTTTTATCTATATCATCTTCAAATACAATATTCATCCAAGGCATAGAACTTAAATCAGTTAAAAAATTTTAATAAGTGAAATGTTTAAAACAACGATATGACACAAACTTAGGACTCATTTTGAAACCATTGATTTTGAGATCTACATAACCTAACCTATGATCAGAAATATTGTCAACAACAATTACTCCATGTTTAATGACATAATCTTTATTGGATATAAAAATCGGATCAATTAATTTTGAGGAGGTTGCCGTAACTCTGGTTGGTTCAGTCAAGATTTGTTTAAATCCATAAGACTCAAAACAGTCATTAAGAGGGTTAGTCATATTCAAAAAATCAATGTTGGCATCACCACCAAAAAATATAAAATCATATTCTGGACAAACTGAAGCCAATATATTATCAAAATGATCTATGGCATTACTTAAACTGGATTTAGGTGGTCTATAAAACGTTCCGAAACCTATATTTTTTGAATGCATTTTTAACTTAAAAAACTGATATTCCAGGTTATCGTTACAGTCTAGTTGGAGATCTACCTCCTGGCATTGATAATGATTATTTATGAAAGCACCTACACCACCACCCCTTTTATTGTTACGACTGTTGTGAAAAAAGTAGTAACCTGGGATTTTTATTCGCGTGATATCTACCTTATCAGACAGCCATGTTTCAGATACCAAAACAATATCATATTCTTTCGCTATAATTAAAGAACAGAAAGCATTATAACCTGTAAATATTGATTGTAAATTAAGATTTGCTATCTTCATAGTTAAAGGTTAAACAGGTTTTTTACGATTGAATAAATACCCATGTCGTACAAAAAAGTTAAGAAATAAACATTCACTAATATATCGAATATACCAAAAAAAAGTATATGAATAGATAAAAGATTAAAATATTAGGATATTAAACTATTAAAATATATGGAGGAATCAATATATGAATTAAATGTATTAATAATAAATTGAAATTTTATATGTCACAGTAAAAAGTATTGTTATAAAGCAAAGAACCAAGTACAATACAATCAGCCACAAGTGAGTGCTTATAAATAATTAATAATATGTAATACTACAGCAGAAATATAATCAAAACTATTATAGTTTCATATTAAAAAAAAATAAAGAAAGTTCTATGAGAACACAAGCATTTTTACAAGAGAGAAAGAAAATAAAGTAATCTTAATTCACATAATCAAAAGAAAACCAGCTTTTAATACAAGACATTGTGATTGAATATTTAAGGTACTAATTTATTAATAAAAAAGAAAAAAAAAACAACTATATCAATTCGAAACCAAATGCGGTATAAAAATAAATTAATCAAAAACTCCTACATAAGAAAATAATGTTAAATAAAAATTAAAAGTGATTTACAACACAAAAAAATTATGATTTATGCATTATGTTTGATGTGCAGTAATGTCATTTTCACTATTAATTGGGATCACTCCCCCATTCACTTTAGCAAACACCTTTCCGTTAAATGTCCAGGCAGCTTTCTTAAAAACTTGCTTAGATTTCTTAAAAAGAATAAGATTACTTACAGTCAATTTTTCCAATATAACGTAAGATGTATTTTTGAAGTTTTTCTTAATAGAAAAAATAAGATTACGCATCCATCGCTGGCAGAAATCAACAACAACCGGACGGATTGTTGCCTTCCCATCCTTTTTTTTACCTAGACGATAGCACTGGTTAATATTATTTTCAGAGATTGAAACACGTAAATCTGTTTTAAAAATTTAAACAACATCATTCACTAAAATAAGGGAGTTTTTATTATTGTCTAATAGAATTTTTTCAAAATTATTATTTAATGAACCCATTTTATCACTCAGATTACTAATGTCAGTCTTCACCTTGGCAAGAGCACTACTAATATCCTTCTTAAAATTTTCAATCTTTTTGAGAAGGCTGCCGTTAGATTCCTGGACAGGCGGTGCATTTAATTGTCCTCTAAGTTCATTCATGCCTTCTTCAAAAATTGTATTAATATTATCAATTTTAGAAATTAATGATTTCAATGTTAAACTTTCGGTAGTTGGCATTGTTAAAAAATGTCGATAAACAACACCTTAATACCACCAAAATACACAGTAAAACTATCACTGCTGATAACAAAACTTGTTTCTCACTCGAGAACTGAATGTACGTCTATTCAACACAACTGACCATCGCCGAAATGATGTCAAGCTTGATGTCTGCAAACATAAACTCCTTATGTTGGAAGACCCTTCTTCTGAACCACATAATATTATATGGCCAGCTCTAAAAACAGCTTCACCTTCCTTGACAGGTCTACTTCTTTCACCAATATATTCTAATATATCGGTGATGGTCACTTCCACGTTTGCCATTGTATTAAAGAGTCACTTTAAAATAAATGCGTATTTCAAAGTTGTTTTTTGGTAAATTATCTCTAGAAATTTAACAAAAATGCACTGCCACAAGCTTAAAACCACACTAAACAATTTTGTTGTTCACCGCTATAACATCCATCTTGGTTTTTTGTGGCGCCCTCTGGTAACGCCCTGCGATCGCGAATATTTATTTCCTTTGTAAAAGAAGACTGAGAATGAGGAATATTCAAAGTTCTATGGAAAAAACTGTTGAATGCAGCTAATTTATGTGAAAGGGGATGATTAGAATTATAATTTATAACTACATCAGTAATAGTGGGTTTTCTATAAATTTTAAAATCTAGACATTGAAAATCTATGTTTCTAGTGATAAGCAAATCCAGAAAAGGAAGAGAATTATTGGATTCAAATTCTAATGTGAAAGATATCCTAGGATGAAGACTTAACATAATTTAAGAAATAAAAAGCATCTTGATGATCACCTTTAGAAAGAACAGTGTAATCATCTACATACCTATAATAAAAGAAAATATTATTTTAAAAAACAAGAATTGTTAAGGAATTGTGATTCAAAATTAAACATGAAGATCTCTGCAAGCAGGGGGCTTTTTTCAATTCAACAACAAATTTTACAAACAATCAACTGGCCTTGCTATGGGCTCGAACCTTAGCTCCCTGCTTGAATCACAATTCCTTAACAATTTTTGTTTTTTAAAATAATATTTTCTTTTATTATAGGTTGTTTTCTCTAAAGGTGATTATCAAGATGCTTTTTATTTCTTAAATTATGTTAATAGTCTTCATCCTAGGATATCTTTCACATTAGAATTTGAATCCAATAATTCTCTTCCTTTTCTGGATTTGCTTATTACTAGAAACAGATTTTGATTTTGAGATTTATAGAAAACCCAGTACTATTGATGTAGTTATAAATTATAATTCTAATCATCCCTTTTCACATAAATTAGCTGCCTTCAACAGTTTTTTCCATAGAACTTGTAATATTCTCCTTTCTCATTCTTCTTTTACAAAGAAAATAAATATAATAAAACAAATTGCAGTTAATAATAATTATCCTATTTATTTAATTAATAAAGTATATAATAATTTTTTTATCAAGTTTAGATTAAGTTTTAATGTAGTTCATCATTCTTCTTCGATTGAGAATTCTTTCTTAGGTTCTTTGAGTTATTTTGGACCAGTTTCCTATAAATTTGGCCATATTCTTCATAAATACAATATAAAGTTTGGGTTTAAGACTAACAATAAATTGGGATCATTTTTGATCAACACTAAGGATTCAATTTCTTGTTTGCGTACATCTGGAATATAAAGTTAAGTTGTAATGATTGTTCTGCAGTATATAGGCCAATCTGGCCGTCTACTGAGCACCAGAATTAATGAACATCGTAATCAAGTCAAGAATATATAAGTTAAGTTGTAATGATTGTTCTGCAGTATATATAGGCCAATCTGGCCGTCTACTAAGCACCAGAATTAATGAACATCGTAATCAAGTCAATATATATAAACATTTGGATTTACCTACTTCTCCTTCTGCGTTTGCCAACCATATTATCTAAAAACAACATGAGTTCTCTGATTGCAATATTATTAGACTACATAAATGTTTTAAGGGACCTGGGATGAACCTCTTGGAGATGTTTGAGATTAACGAAGCGTCAAAGAAAGACGATATCATCTGTTTAAAGGAGCAACTAAGACCTAAAGATCCCTATATTTTTCTTAGTCTTCCTTTTTGAATGATGCTCTTGGTTCTTTCCTTTACTTAGTTTCTTTAAAAATAATAAAAATAAATATTTTGTTATCTTTTACTACTAATTTTATAGTTGTATTAGGCAATCCAACGACCTGTCAAATAAATTCAATATGGCGCCTGGTTGGCAAACAATTGAGTGATACGTTTGTTTACTTGTTGATTTTTGTTAATTGTGGAAGTTTTTTTTGAAGTATTTGGATATAATTACCTTTAGTTTTTATCAGATTTCTAGAAAATATTGAGACCTAAGTTCGGGTTTGAAAGAAAAATGCCAGTAACGTGTATTGTGGTTGGTTGTGGAAGCCGTGCAGATCGGGACCATTTGCTTAGTTTTTTTCGCATTTCCACATTGAAAAACTCTGTGCATTACCCACATATAAACGTTTTATCACGGAAAAGGAGGGATATGTGGTTGGCAGCCATCAAGAGGCAAGATCTAACTGAATCAATTATAAGAAACCAAAGGATATGTAGCAGACATTTCATAACAGGTGAAGTGAAGTTTATGTACCATTTTTAATAAGTATATAACTTTTACAGGGAAAGTATATAGGTACCTAGTGTTATATGAAGTAGCAAATGTAATCATGAATTTTTTTTTGGTAGTAGGGGTATACAATAGCTTTGAATCAAAGCTATTGCTTGGCACTTATTCTTATTCTAAATGAATAAGTTGTCCAAACATTTAAGTATCATTCACATAGGTGGTAATGCAGTGCTGTGCCTGTGCATTGCTGTTGTATGAAAATTTGTCTTATTGAATGCTATTGGAGAATTCGCAATGGAGTGCAGAGCTCAGACGTAGTGCAGTGCGGAGCCATGTCATGCAGAAAGTTTACAATCTCCAAACTTTTGACACTACATTTGCACGCCATGACTAGCAAGCACCAATAGGAATTTGAGTAATTTTTGACAAATGATTTTCGATGATCTATTTTGTTCCTTTCACTTTTGAGTTTACTCTTTATTGAAATTTGGTGATTATGGAAAATTTTGATGATTTGTTGGCCAAATTAGGCAGGCTGCACACTGACGAAACTGGTTTCATGAAACCGGTTTCATGAGAGATGAAACTCAAGTTTCGTAAAACCAGTTCATAAGAAAATTGAAAGAAGAGTACACTGAGTTTTAAGAAACTACAATTTCATAACGTTGCGCAACTGCGTTTCACGCAACTCCGCTAGCACGGTTGCATGTAACTACAGTTTGTTGTAAACCTCCGTTGTCGTGAGTTGTGTATTTAATATTTGCAGCAAAAAGCGATGCCTGAAGATCAAGTTTTCAACACAAAACTCGTGGAAGCTGTAGAAAAGCATCCGTGCTTGTACAATTACAATTTGAAAGAGTACAGTAATAGAAACAAAGTTCAAGCTGCATGGGAGACCATAGCGCAGGAAATGGAAAGTACAGGTGAGTTTTATTATTGAACTCCTTTTATTCATTTTTATTAAATGTTGTCGCTAACCTATGTTTGTACTCCATTTTCCTCTAGGCGGTTCAAATAAAACACGAATCACGGCTTTTAACAAAGCTTTATTTTCTCAAGGGCTACATACACACAATATAATATATGTAAAGACAATTATTTATTTTCATTACTATTCATCACCACGCCCTGCTACATTATTGATCCACTGTGATGGTATAGCTACGCCAGGCTTCAAAAGTATTCACAAAGATATTCGCGGAACGATGCGGCTGTCGTTAAGTTAATATGGCGGTTCAACAGGTGCAAAGGTTGATTTGGAATGTTCTGAACCTCATCTGCAGCATTCCTTGGCTTATACATTTTCCCTTCGGTTTTGCGAATGTAGTTATGAAGAACACATGCGCATTTTATAATAGATATCACCGTTGCTTCAGAACAAGCTATAGGCGTTTCAAAAACTCGGAACTTAGATGTTAGCATTCCAAAAGCACATTCCACAGATTTACGAGCTAGGCTTATTCTATAATTGAAAATTCTTCTCCTATCCGTTAGCGTACGTTGAGGATACGGTCGCATTATGTACGTTGTCAGAGGGAACGCTTCATCTCCACAAAAAAAGTATGGAAAATTTTGTGCATTTTCATCCCGTGGTAATGGCGAAGGCTGTGGTAGATTGAGACCTCCAGACTGTAACCAACGACCTAAACGAGATGAACGAAATACACCTCCATCACTGTTTCTACCAAGATCCCCACATCAACGGTAATAAAACATCCGTCAGCATCAGAACAAGCCATTAGCTGAACCGAAAAATAACCCTTATAATTAAAATTCCTAGATCCACTCTTTTGAATTTTTTTTATCCTGACATGTTTTTCCGTCGATGGAGCCTACACAGTGTGGTAAACTCCAAAGTTGTTCATAACGGGAAGCAATGTTTTTCCACATATCTATGGTTGGAACAGGCAAATATTCTGGTTGTAGACAGGACCATATAGCTTCCGTTGTTTTCGCAATGACCACTCCAACCGTTCTCTCTCCTCGCATAAAATAGCTCGCCAAACTTCTGAAACTGCTGCCTGTTGCAAGATACCTGAAATTAATAAAATACATCAATTGAGCGGTCTGCTTTGAATAAGGGCTCACCTACAATATTACCTTATTACAGAGCACAAACAGATAAGCCAAGGGTACAAAACATCATATTAGGTCGATTTTGCAAAATTGTAGATGAGCTCTGATCTAAGCAGACTCTTCAATCATAGCATATTTGTACATAATACGTAGCTTACTATAATCTATCTATACCTTCAATGTAATTTTTTTTTGTAGCAAAGGACTGTAAAGAAACATGGAGAAACTTGAGGATAGTTTACATACGGAATTTAAAGAAACCGCCTTCTGGATCTGCTGCAAAAAAGAAAGAATACTATTTGCTTAAGTACATGCAATTTTTGAACCGCTATGTGAATTCGAAAACGGAGAAAGGATTACCGGGAAACCTTCCATCGTCCCCACAAACTGACAATGCGTACAGTGAACCAGACCAAGAACGCGTCCCAGAAACAATAGACAATAACAAGGAGGCCAACGACGCATCCGACACAGAGCTCACTCAGGATGCTACGCGTGAGGATTCTACACATCAGAGGACACAATCTGAATCCCCAAATGTTACTACGATCAATACCAAGAATATCAGATCCTCAAACCAAGCTTCAGTAGCACCCTCCAATAAAAGAAAGAAAACACCAACTGATGCTGATGCGGTCGTCATAAATTACATCAAATCAAAGACTCAGAAGGGATCAAACCACGACAATCCTAGGACACAATTTTTAAGTTTAGTACCGGACGTAGAAGACATGACCTCAACGCAATACAGGACCTTCCGAAATGAAGTGTGTAGCTTGATTGATAGGATCATTGCCTCTGCACCCTCACCTCTACACTCGAGTAATTCCACACACTCTGCGTGGTCTTCACAATCTACTCCCACATGGGAATACTCATCAACTCCAGTCTATTCGCTTCGCACTACTGATAATGTCTCAGATAATCCGGCATATGAAGAACTTCACCGTTTAATTTAAACTATGTAGGTGGTGTCTTTTTTACTCCACTATTTTTTGTATTTTCTTTAAGTTAAAAATAAAGTTATCTTACCTAAGTGTGATTATAAGTTTTTTTTCAGGTCCTAGCGCCATTCTGCAGTTGGTGTCCTTTTTCGTAATGTGGGGACCTACTAACTGTAGCAAGTGATTAAAAGCAGACTCCGACATTCGATAAAAATTTTGAAATTTCACTGGGTCTTGATGCAGTTCTTTGGCCACTACATAATTGCTGTGACATCTGTTCTGTATTAGAGGATGAACCCAGTACTTCCGCTTCTTTTTTCTGTTTCGATACCACCACCACAACACTACAACGTCCTCATCATTCGACGACATCTCAGAAACTGCTCATGTGGCAGTTGCGTCAGTGTACTGCCGAGTATGAAACCAGTTTTATGAAAGAGATATTCATTAGAAACTTATGTACCTCATAATCTATGGGAGCTGTAGCGACCGCTGTAAGAAATCCATGTTTCATCCAAAATCATGTTTTCATGACTACTGTGTTCATACGTAATATTGTTGTCGACTGTTTCGACATTAAACAACTTACTTTCCTGAAGAAAAAAAAAACGAAGCGTTAATCAAAATATTGAGTTTATACTCTTTTAAATTCTAGTTGACTAAACATTTGACAATATAGATTTGACCATTCAGCATTTTTAAATCAACACACTTTTTCATTAAATAAGTACCAAACTTTGGTGTAGTTAATTTAAATAGCAAATTAAGTACACATTAAGCCACTAATAATACCCCTCCAAATAAATCTACAATTAATTTTTATCAATGTTGAAACTTGTTTCATATTGTACTTTTTTATTTTCATACCTATTACTTAAGTAGCAGAATTATAAAAGTATATAAACAAACACACATTTCAGAGCTTCCAACAATATATACGGTTTGAATATCCAGATAATCTTGTGAAAAAGAAAATTAACATGCATAAGCTTAAACTTACCTCAACACTTGTAACTTCATTATTCTTGGCACTCTTGCAGTTTCACTAACTGACACTTATATTTTCTTCATGTGAACATATTTTTCTATATTAAAACTAGCTTAGGGGTTTAAAATATATCAATAATGTTAATGCGTTATCTAGATTTAGCCACAACAGCATTAGGGAACTGAAAGTGTGATTCTTATGAGCAAGCGGGGAAGAACTGCAATGTGTTTATTCTATATACTACCAATAACGAAAATGTCGGACAAATCCAAGTGGTTTGGACGTCTTTCGAAAAACTAAATGTGGATGAAATTATAGTGAAAAACTTATGGTAGAAAACGTCCAAGTAGTTTGGACGTTTTCAAACGAAAATTATGTACGCTATTTTTTTATCCAATTTTATTGGTACAATTGATCTAATCCACTTGAGACTGTTCAACCATTTATTATTAAGGGAATGTAGCCAACGTATATTTTTTATAGAATCCATCCAAATTACTTGAACGTTTTATACAAATAAAAATCCTATTTAGCTCATAATGTGGCTTAGCATTACAGCAAATATTTTCATACCGAGTAGTGATTTCGTTTGGACGTTGCAAATAGTCTAAGTGTTGATTTAGATCAATTCGTATATAAAACTTATTTTTGACTATTTGTGGGTTGGAAGTTTTCTGCTTAACAACGTCCAAACATTCCCTTATGTTTTAAGGAATCATTTCAAGAAAAAACAAGTTATTATAGACTGTTTTGAAGTTTTTATTGAAAAACCTGACAATTATTTGACACAGCAGCAATGTTGGTCAAATTATAAACATCACCATACCATAAAATTTTTAATTGGCATTACTCCCCAGGGATCGATTAGTTACATAAGTAAGGGTTGGGGTGGTTGCACTTCCGATAAACAAATGGGAGAATTAGGGAATTTTTCTAATCGAATTAAACCTGGTGATGTGGTTTTGGCTGACAGGATTTATAATAGAAAAAACATTAGATAAATTTGGGGCAAAATTAGTTAATCCTGCATTTACAAAGGGTAAAAGTCAATTACATCCTTTGGAAATCGAAGCAACACGCCACATTGCACATGTGAGAATTCATATTGAGAGAATTATTGGAGTAATCAAAAACAAGTTCAAAATTTTCAAAGAACCATTACCAATAAGCATGCTGAAAGTTCGGGATAATGAAGTATGTATTCTTGATAAAATAGTCACAGTTTGCAGTGCATTATTAAACATTCTTTCTACAATATTGCCTCCTTAATTTTCTTGAGAGTTCCTTATTCTGTAAGTATTTTTTAAAAGTTATTTATTATCAATATTTTATTATCCATTTGTCAGAAAATTTCAATTTTCATAAAATTTGGTGCATTGCAGAAAATGTTTATTTAAGTTATCAAAATTCTGATTTCATAGCAGAAAGTATTCAATAAATCAATTAATTAATGCTAAATATTTAAATAATAAAATCTGCTGATTTACGATCACATTTATTATACAAAATTGGAAGAAATTATTTTGTTGCATGGGTGGCTGAGTTTTCAAATTTGAATATTGTTTTAAATTCTTAACAACTTTTCTCAATAGTATATTGTGCAACTAGTGCGGAAAATAGGGTATTTCATACGAGTGCGACGAGATGATAAACCATGAGCTGTAGGCAAGTGGTTTATCATCTTATCACACGAGTATGAAATAACCATTTCCGGACGAGTTTTACACTACAATTTTCCTATGACCGACCTGGAAAACAAAATACTACGAGGTTTTTTTTACAGAACTTTAACAAAAAATTGTAATTTGTGTGTCTATCATTATACCAACCAACACATATGTTTTGCAGAAAAACGTAGTTTTTGGATTAAGTGTGTTTTATTTAATATTTCATTTCGCACGAGTGTAATCTGTTTAGAATCTATCTTATGTAATGTTCCATTTCGCACTAGAGCGAAATGAAATATTTTACACTAGTGCGAAATACGTAGGTTTCTGTACTTTCTGAAATGCGAAATTACACGTATTTCAAGTAAGTCGTTAGAAAAAGTCATTTTTGATACTATAAAAAATTAGGGTAGTTTACTCTTGATCAAAATTCTTATTATTTGTGCTCCCCTGTACACTGTTTGGAAATTTATAACTTTGATAAGTTAAATAAATTTTTTTTTCAATGTACCAATTTTTATGAAGAATAAAATTTTCTGGCAAATGGATAATAAAAAAGTTTCCCATAAGGTGCAAACTTTTTGAAAGTCACTGTATATGAACTGCCATTTCTAGGTAATCATATATTGTATTAATAATTTATGAATTGTGTATATATCTAATGACAACTCCTATACATTATGTAATGTCTTTGAGGAGAATAAAGTTATTATTATAAATAGTTAAATATAGTGTATACCAACATTATGAAATTTTAATTGAAAAATTATGAAAAGATATAGTGTATTATTTCACAGAAAATTTTTTGCTCAAAGACATATCCTATCAAATTTGTCCATTTCTAGTCATGTGTGTTAAAATAACCAACTAAACTATCATTACAGTGATAATTACCCATGGATAGTTATCACTTAAGTGACAAACTGACATTTCATAAATTCACATTGTTTCGAAAGTGTCAAAACAATTTTCTCACCGAATATCCCTCGAACATTTATAAATAACTCATAATTTTATCATAACTTCCTCAAGCACGTTTTTTAGGTAACAGCCTGACGCCATAGGCGAAGGGCTGTTAAATAACATGCTTTCGAAAAATGTGATGAAATTATTTCAATTATCAATGTCCTTGGGATATTACAGATGAAAGTAATATACCTAAATTATGTAGCAAAAAACCTGCAAGAAAAGTTGGGATATTTAGGGGTATGATTAAAAAACACATCATTGTTGTCATTTTTGTTTATAATGAAACTTGGAAATGTTGAACAGGAACTATGGTACAAATCAAAATACAATCTATGATGAATTATATTGGATAAATTAAAAAAGTATATTGAATTAAGTTTATCTATAATTATCAAGTATATATTGCACATTTTTTACTGAAACTGAAAAGATTATTTACATAATTCACAAAACCATTGTGACTTTGGGGTATCTGAAAGGCCTACACATTTAAAATGGAACCATTTAATTTGACACTAATCATTGTCGCAACAAATCATTGGGATTCCATCATCAACACACATTTGCACCAATATTTTAATTTTGCTGGTCCTTCACTTAGGGTGAAATATCTACCCAAGAGTTCAGGCATTATAACTTCAGCATGAAATTTCAATTTCACAATTTTGATTCCAAAATTCTGGATAAATACGCTCTTGAAAAAAAATTAATGGAGGCCAAGTAACAAAATCGCAATATAAAAAATTACAAACAAATATTTGCATTTGCACTTGGTAATGTAATAATCCAAAAGGAACCCCCCTTCCCCGCCCCAGGTTGATATGAGGGAAAAAGATACAATAATTCATAAAAAGTCAAATAACATATCGGAGCTCCCCGGTATCATTAATTCAAAAGAAACTAAGTAACCTTTGCGTAATAGCGACAGGACATTGGTCAGCGAAAAGTTATTTCTCAAGAATGTATTTGAAAGACAATGTATAACACGAAACTAAAGAATTTACAAAGTTGAGGAAGAAAGGGTAGTTTCATGAGGTACTAGGGGGAAAAAGACTTTTGCTGGGGACCAAAAAACGAACAATGAATCAATTCGATTTGGACGTGTCCAGAGGCTAGATGCCTATCGAATCCTCCGTGTTGAGAACATGGGGGCAATTCGATTTGGAGCATTCCATAGGCTAGATGCCAATCGAATCAACCGCGTTTAGGGCAACGTTGAGTATATTTGTTTTTGGAAAGTGAGCTAAGTGGTAATTTGCAATAAAATAATTAAAGTATAATAATTTAAATAATCGATCACCGGGCCGCGGAAACGAAATAATAATCTTTTTGTAATAATAATAATCAGTGAAATATTATCCAAGTAATAAATCACAATTTTAATTTTTTACCGGGTCGATTAATAAAATAAGTGAGTGTGTGAGTGGACCTAAACTCGCTACAGGGAAAATTGGTGAGTCAATTTAGATTATACCAACCCTTAATAACTAAGAAATTTTATGGGAGTTTGGATTTGTTCGTTAAGCGAATTTGTATCGTCTTAATTGTTCAGACGGATATTGTATCTTTTATCCTCAACCGGATATATAGAGTTTACCGGGTCTCCACTGTCGGGACGTAGATAATATTCTCCGACAGAGAATTGAGTCCTCCGGTAAAGTAATTCATAAAATAGCGACTAAGGGAATAAATCATAAATGAATTGAATGTCACGCAAGGGTCCATCAGACCATTAATGTACCTGTTTGTGAATCGATTAATCTATAAATATTCTCTGCATGTTCATTTTCTACTGTATATGGTCCTTTATATGGTAGTATTAATTTAGCACATCTTTGTTCTGATCTTTTTGGAACCTGTAAAGATTTTACAATTACTAATTCTCCTTTTTGAAATTGTATTGTTTTCTTTCTTTTTTTATTGGTTCTATTTATGTATTTCTTAGCATTCCATTTTATCCTAGAATTGACTCCGGACATAATTTCTTCCATTTTAGAAGTTCTATTTACTATCCAGGGTCTTGATGGTGCTTTTCCTGTTAATAATTATTCTGGACATGTGAAGTTTGATTTAAAAATCTTTCTATTTCATCCAAATTACTTTCCCATTGTACCTGATCTTGATTACACAAAATTCCTAGGTATTTATTTATTTCTTTTACATAGCGTTCAGCAAGGTTTGATGATGGGTTGCGAATACTAATAAATTTGAGTTGTATATTTTGATTAATGCAATAGGTATTGTTCTATTTTGATACTTTGAAAATATGTAGAATGATCTAAAATTATTCGTTCTGACTTTCCAAAAGTGTTGTGAATTTACCTAAATTTAATATAACAGTTTTTGTATTTGTTTTGGCACAAGGATATAATTTAACGAATTTTGTGAAAATATCTACTACTATAAATATGTGTTTATTGCCTTGTGTACTTGGAATTAAATTACTGATAAAATCGATAGCTATTATTTGTATGGGTTTTTTAGCACAAATTGATTTTGCTAAATAATTGTTATGAATTTTTTTTCTTTGGCCATCTGACATATTTTACATGTTCTACATATGGTTTTGGCTATTACCAAATCTCCTTTAGCAATGTAGTTTTCTCTAAACATCATCCATAATTTTCCAGTGTCAATATGTCCATATTCTTCATGTAAGTTTTTTAATATTCCTTTGCTAAATGTTGTAATGATGACAAACACCTCTCTATCCTGTAATCTTTTATATAAAATTCCATCAATATCTATTGTATTTTTTCTTTTTGACTGTTCTAAATTTCTTAGATCATCTATTTTTTTTAATGAGTAGATTCCTTGTTTATATGGTAGCATATTAATTCCTATTTTAAATTGTTTTGTTGTGATTTGAGCTTCAGTCTTCCTACTAAGTGCATCCGCTACTATATTAAGTTTTCCCAGTATATATCTGACTTAAAAATAATATTCTTGTAGTAAAAGTATCCATCTATGGACTCTGTTATTTGCATATCTGTTCTTTAACATTGCTGTTAAAGCAGAATGGTCACTTTCACTATAAATTTGGCTCCTAATAAAAAAAATCTAAATTTAGTTACACAATAAACAACACTAGCCATTTCTAATTCTGTAACTGTATATTTTTTTGTATTTTAAGCCTGCAATGATGTTGATGTTGTTTGTCGTTTTCAGAAAAAAATCAAGATATCATCTATATAATGAAGAACAAATGTTTCATATTTATTCGAAACGGAATGAAGAGTGCGAACTAAAGCGCAAGTACTCTGTAATCCAAAAGGAACTACACAAAATTGTTACACGACTCCATCTACCATGAATGCTGTATATTTTCAACTTTCTGTGTCCAATGGAATTAACCAAAAACTATGTTTAAGATCCAATGTTGTAAATACCTTTGCCTTAGTTATCCTTCCAAAAATTCCATCCATGTTCATTGGACTTTCATACTGTTTGATGGTATATTGATTAATATTTCTTGAATTCAAACATAATCTAATTTCACCAGAACTATTCCTGATACATGTGATGGCATTGACGTATGGTGAACTTGATCTTTCTATAATACCATCTTTTAAATTTCTAAATACACTTCTTCTTTCCATCTGTACGGTATTGGATATGTTTTTACTTAAAATTTTTTTATTTCTTTACTCATTTCCAATTTATGAACATAATTAACTGCTATTTGTGCTTTTTCATTACATAATTTTGAATATTTATTAATTAAATTTTGAATTTCTTCTATTTTATTTTGTGAACATGAACCTATATTGTAATTAGTCTTATTTTCATTAATGTTAATAATTTGTAATTCTGTTAAACATTGAGACTATGTTTGATTTTGATTAATAAAAGGTATTGTTTCTTTATCTACTTGTACTACTTTATTTTCATAATTTATAATTAATTTGTAATTATTCATTTCATCTGTACCTAATATTATATCATATTGCAAATTATTGATTATTAAAAACTGTATTTTATATTGTTTGTTTCCTAACAATATGTCCCCTATCATAGTACTATTAGTATCATATAATTTCTTTTTATTAGCTCCCACTAATGATAATTTGTTTGTTTTTACCACCATAATTTTATCTTTAGGTATTTGATTTACTATTCTACTACTAATTAATGTTACTTCTGATCTCGTATCGTATTTGATTGTTTACTACCTCTATTCCGTCTTCCCTATGTACCATGACATTAACTTGTCTCTAGTTGTTGTTGTTATTCCTTTCATTCTGTTGTCTGTTATTAGCCGGTCGGGTATTTTCAGCTCTTCTATCCACATTGTTATAATTTATCCATTCTCTTCTATTGTTGTTTCTATATCGATCTATATCTCGGTCTATCCCTTCCATTGTCATTGTTATTTTTATTGTAATTATTATTGTTATTTCTATATTTATTTTGTTCATATGTTAAATTGATTGTACTAACCCTTACTTTTTGGAAGTCCATCTTATTAAGAATAATAAAAAACCCTTCGTTTTAACAAAACTTCCACTATTTATTTAAAAAATTGCTTTTTTAAACTCAATGACGGCCGTTTCGCTTAAATGTCAATCTGACGATGCAAGTTTTGTTAAAACGAAGAGTTTTTTATTATTCTTCATATGTGTTTCTATTTCCATTATTATTATTATTTTTTATTCTGTTTCTATAGTCCTGTCTTTCTTGATTTCTGTTGTTATTGTGGTTGGGTTCTTTTTCATTCAATGTTCTTTCGAGTCTGTGAAGGTAATTCGATAATCCTTCCATAATCTTGATGTTGTGGACAGCTATTGTTTCCGTCACCTCTGATTTGAAGTGTCTGGCTATGTATAAAACAATCTCTTCTTCCCTCATGATCGGCTCTAAATGTTGGGCATTATTATATACCTGCATGGCATACATATTGAAATTTTTCCCCCTATTATAATCAAATGTGACAAAATATAATTTTTCTCCAAAATTTGCTTGTTAAATTTCCCCCCAAAAATATTTAATAAACTGTTGTTAAAAGTCATTTATATTATTGATTGATTGTTCCTTATTGCAGAACCATAAAAGAGGATGTCCTACCAACATACTTCTTATCATTAACTTTTGATCCATTAAGTTTTTAATGTCATTTAATTTACCTTTAATTATATTTATAAAATTGTTAATTTGATTTCTAAATCTTTTACGTTATTTCCATATATAATGGTATTACCTTCTCCGATTTTTCTTCTAACTTCTTCTAATTCTGTTCCTAATTCTTCTTTTAAAATTTCCATCTGTTTATCCATGTTTTCTTTACGTACTTGTACATTTATATTTGTTTTGGTTATCTCATTTTCTATTTGGTAATCTTGTCATTGTTTCCTTTGATTTTCTTTTTGTTTTCTGTTATTTCCAATTCTAATTCCTTTTCTTTGTTTGTCTTGTTTATTTTTAACTTCCATTATTCTTCCTATCATTTCACTTCTGACTTCTTCTTTTGTCTCATCAATTTTTTGTTTAATTCCTTCAACTTCTTTTTTTAACTTCTTTGTTTTCAAATTTCATCCATGCCTATGTTCATTTCTGTAGTCAGAGCAGTGAACCTCTTTTCTATACCTAAAAATTTCTTATCCAATTTCTCCTCTAATTTTCTGTTTAGTTTCTCATTATTTTCATCAAATTTTTCATCCATTTTCTTATTCATTTCCATTAAAAACTTCATTATTTCATTTTGTCCATCATTTCTTTCTGCACTCCTGGTCTCCTGTACCTGTTGTTCTTCTTCATTTCCTGTTTCCTCTTGTTCATCTTGATTTTTTTCTGTTTTGTCCTTGTATCATATGCTCTGCTATAAAATCTCCGGCACTTCTGTTTCTTTCCTCGTAACCCGGTATTTCCATCTCTGCTCTGATCCACTACTTCTCCTTCCTTGACCTCACCTAACTGCTTTCCATCCCTAAGAATGATCTTCTTATCCGCCATATTATCGTTGTTGAATTTTTAAATTTGTTAAGTTATTATTATTATTCATTTGTTTATTTTATTTTTGTCAGTGCTATTTTTGCGAGCCCCACGTTGGTTGCGACAATTTGGAATGTTTTGATTTATGGGTTTTTTATAATTTATTTAGTATTTAATTATTTAATTAATTTATCTATCAAGTTCCACGCTGTGAACATTCCATTTGTGATGTTTTGTTTTATTTATGGTATTTTATAATTAATTATTCTTGTTATTGAACGCCCTATAAGAATTTAACTATCTCAGTGAAATTATTAATTTATTTAATTTAAAACCGGACTCTTTACCTTGGGTAGGATTCAAGAAAACTCAATTTTTAACTTCTATAAAACACTAAATTGTAATTGAAAAATTGTTTATTCTAAACTACGCATAAAACTATTAATATTTTCAAGTGTTTGTCACATGCAAAAATATTTCTATTATGCAAAATAAATTATACCTTTACCAAATTATATTATCCCACCTGGATTTACATTTACAAAATCATGCGTACACACATAAATAGTTTTTTTTTATCGCACGTACCTCGTATAATTATCTTCTATGTTGAAAAACAGATGTCAAAATCTGACGAATCCCCACCAGGTTGATGATTTGCACAACGGTCGTAAACGCCTATCCAAAATGTCTGCCAGGTTGTACCTCCCGAAACGATTAAATGCATCTCATAAATTCTGCTATAATCTGGATTGTTTTTGTTGAATTGAATTTATTGGTAAGTACGTTTGTACTGTTAAAACACTTTATAAATAATATTTTTGTTGAATACGTTGATTTACCATTTTTTTAATTAATAATGATTTTATGGTGCTAATTAATTACCAATCGACGTATTCGGCATGGATCAGCGAGAAACAAGAGAGGGAAAATTCAATTTCCTGGTCCTTTTATACTTTTTTCCAATTATGACAATAATGACATATAATTAGGACTTCAATTGTTTAAATTGGCAAAAATGATGAAAAATTTTTAAAAGTTTGACTATTTCTTTGATAATATAAAGAACATCTGCATTCTTAGTCATTAAAAATCTGTTTAAATTATTTTTTGATCAGCTTTTCCCTATAAAATCGGAATTTGAAATATGCTATTTTTAGATATGTCAAATAAATCTATTAAAATGGTCCTATTATAACTTTTAAATACTAATTTGACTTAAAAGAAATCAAAGTTTTTCATTTAACTTATTATATGAACTAGGATTTCACTATTATAAGTACTGATTTAACTAAAATCTCTTGATATTATCAAAGATTAACATCTTATATCTAATATACAAACTTTATTTACTAATTTACATACATTTTTCTTAACTAAATTGTCTCATATCAACCTTTATTAACAATTATTGTGGTTTGAAATAGTCTTTAAAACTTTCACTATTTGAGTTTTTTTATCATTAAATCAGGTTACTCTGTCTATCACTGTAAATTTAATAGTTTGTACACTGATTTCACCTATGTTTGATAACATTTATTGTGTGTACCTGTCACCATGTAAGTACTTTTACCTTATAAATAATATTTAAACATTGTAACGCTTTTACCTTCCATGCGTTACTATGGCCACCCTTGAAACAAAATTTTCGTTTAAAATCTCAGGCGCCAGTTGTTTTAACGTGGTATGCTCCACGGCCCCTTGACCCTGAGCGTCAAGAGTTCCAGATAGCCTCAGCCTTAAGACGGGTGCTTCCGATAGAAAAGTTTTTATGTTAGCGAAAGAAGCGGCTTCTTGCTCTTCAACCCACTTCCATCGCTGGGACTTACGGAGTAACTTCGTCAACGGAGCCACCTTTTGCGAAAAGGATGGCACAAATCTTCTATACCAGGATGCAACCCCCAAGAATATTCGCAACTCTTGGATATTTCTTGGGGAGGGAAATTTAACGATACTTTCGACCTTCTCTGGATCGGTACGGATTCCATCTCCGGTGATTACATGTCCCAAGTATTTCATGGACGGTAAGCAGAAATAACATTTTTCCGGGTTGAGCTTCAGCCGTGCTCCTCGCAGTCGGCGGAACACTTCGGACAGGTTTTCCAAGTGTTGTTCAAATGTCTCCCCCAGCACTATGATGTCATCGAGATAGGCAAAGGCATATCGAGGTCTATTAATCGATCAACCAGTCTTTGGAACGTGGCAGGTGCGAAATGTAAACCAAATGGAAGAACCGTGAACTGGAACAATCCTCTTACCGATGCGGTAAATGCGGTAATTGGTTTGCTTTCAGGTGTTAAGGGTACCTGCCAGTAGCCACTCTTTAAATCTAAACTACAAATGGACTTGGCTTTCCGCAGTTTATCCAATATAGCATTGATAAATGGGAGCGGGTAGGCATCCTTCATGGTAACTTCATTAACCTTCTGGAAGTCAATGCAAAAGAGGTTCTTTCCATCCTTCTTTACTATCACGATCGGAGAACTCTACGGACCCTTAGAGGGTTCTATCGCTCCCTCTTCTAAGATGGCGTCTATCTTACTGTTGCAAATCTCTTGCATTTTCGGGTTTTGTGGCCGGTATCTCTGTTTGATCGGATGGGGTTGTACCAGACGGATTTCATGCTCCAATAGGGTCGTTGGACCTCGTATGGATCCAAATTTCGGTAACTCTTGCTTCAGAAAGCTGTTCAGTCGGTCTCTCTGTTCTTCGGTTAGATTTATTTAAGTCCGAGCGGTTATGACGTCCAAAGGATATCCTTCAAAACCATAATTGTTTCCATCTTCTAAGTCTTTTGAAGATGACTTGGCTTTTCCAATAAAGGATTGCTCCAGGTCAACCCCTAACACCAGGGAGGACGTAGAGACTTCGGAGACTGCACTTTCTTTATTAACCCCTACAACGCCGGGGAAAATTCAGAACCTACAGAAATGGATTGCTCCTTGTCAACCCCTAACACCAGGGAGGACGTAGAGAATTCGGAAACAATATCTTCTTCATTCACCCCTAACACCGGGGAAAATTCAGAAACTACAAAACTGGATTGCTCCTTGTCAACCCCTAACACCAGAGAGGACGTAGAGACTTCGGAAACAATAGTTTATTTATTAACCCCTAAAAAAACCGGGAAAATTCAGAAAATACAGAAATGGATTGCTCCTTGTCAACCCCTAACAGCAGGTAGGACGTAGAGACTTCGGAAACAGCATTTTCTTTATTAACCCCTAACAACAGCGGGTAAAATTCAGAAACTTTCGGTACTTCGACACAGTGCAGTACCTAAATATATTCCAAACTGTATATATATTTGTCTAAGGAAAAGGGTATAAATTATAGTAAATTGTAAGACCACTAAAATGTTTAATATTTGTACCAAATATAAATAAATTATAACTATCCCAGGGGCGCTATTCTGTACATTTTTCTCGACAGATATCGTCATCGTAACAACTCGACAATCATCGGTTTTTAAACCGATCAAAAAAATGTGTGCTATTCTGTACACGAGAATTTACGATTGTCGGAATTGCAAACGACAGCTTTTTCTCGGTATTGAAATAACACGCATGTCTATGAGTAGGACGCTCAGGTTATATAATTCAACTAATCAGCGAAGACTCGCAAAACATTCAACCAATTAACTAAAGCGCGGTAAAAAGAATTTGAGGGAATGTGTATGTAAAGAGTTTAATTTATCAGTGTGTAGTTATATTCGGATTTGTGTTGATAATTTTAGTGGTGAAGACAATTTATTGAATTTCTCTTAACATTATAACAATGAACGGAACTAAAATCAAATCTGTGTAAGTAATGTTTTAAATTAATTTTAGTTACATAAACCTTTTTTTGGTATGTAGCATACATATTCGTTTTTTAGAAAAACTCTTCGTTACAATAAGGCCCAAAAGGAGGCACTTATCAAATACATGGAGGATCACAGGCTCTTTGCCGCAGGTAAATTTATTGGAAGTGACCGTAGAAATAAACATAAAGCAATGTGGAAAGAACTTGCGGCAATTTTAAATTCTTTGGGACCTGCCCAAAAAGACAGTAATCAGTGGAATACGGTAGGTTTTAGATTATTTAACTACCTACATTGAGGGTATGGTATGCTTATGTAGGTAAATCTTTTTATTTATTTTACATTAAGACCTCAAGAGACCTCAAGTTCAAGTCAAGCAAGAAATTGAGTGAGACACGTCGTATTCGAATGGCTACGGGAGGTAAGAAACCCGGGGTGTCAATCCCAAATATTGATGCTGAAGATCTCAGAATCATTAATGTGACGGCATCAATATGTGTTTGGAGACTCTGGAGTGCCTGACTCAATGCCAGAATCAGATGTAAGCATCAATCAGAGCTATTACTTTTTATTTTATTTGAATGATATATTATTTTTGTACAGGAATGTTTTGAACTTATGGAGCAGGATGAGAACTTTATATTACAAATTCAACCTCCACTTTATGAAGATGAAAGATCCCAAGTCATAGCCTAAGGTTTGTTTTACAAATTTATTTATTTATTTTTTATTTATCATGTTACATTTTTGTGCAGACATATTCGAGACTGAAGCACCGAATACTGAGGAGTCAGAGTTAGAAGATATACCAGCTTCTACATCTACGGCAGCACCAACAAGGAGCAATGAAATAATAAAAAGCCAGACAAAAGTATGTATTTTCTCTAAGTTCATTATAAGAAATATTGAACATTTATCTTTTAAACGATTTCATTAAATACATTTTTTGCCTTTAGAGCTTAAACAAACGAGCAGAGTTAGGATTGGTACTCAACTTCAGGAGGCAAGGCAGAACTTCCAACAAATTGCTTCAATTCAAGCCAAATCCATGGAGGTAATTACATTACTTTTTTTGGTTAATAACTTCTAAATGAATCAAGTTAATGTTTGTTTTTATAGCTGCTGGCCCAATCCTTGCAGGCATTATCAGAAGCTGCCACTTCACAAGCTAAGACTGCTCTGCTTCAGGCAGAAAACGAAAAAAAAGATTGCCCTTTTGGAAAGGCTTTGTGATTCAGTAGAAAATTTTTTAAAAAATAATATTTAGGTATTTAGTTTGTTTATACTATGTTTAGTTAGGTTTTATAGGTAGGTACAGTTCGTTCGGTGGATCTTTTCTCATGACCTTGAACCATATACAAACGCAATACATCAATACATTAAATAACACGTAGGTCGTAGATTGATAGTTTAATAAGGATATGGCTAAAGTGAAGGTGGACGTTATTTATTATTGTATTAAAGCTGGTGATATTTGTAAATATTTTATAGAGTTTAATGGAGCTATTCTTCAAACTTGCTATTAAACAAATTTATTTGTATAATATTTAGTATCAATAATAACTTTCTCACTAGAAACTATGCAAATCAGAATTGCTTTGTTAGGTTTATGGCTGCAACCATTACTATTGGACAGTCCCACCCACACAGTTTAACTTTGAAAAATAAATGGGTTGTAAAAATAAATAATTCATATTTTAAATATGTTTATTTAAGGCTTAAATATATATACAATAAATTTTATTTAATTTTCCTCATATTCAGAATCAGAACTGTCACCAGCATTTATATTTATTAAAATTGGTTGAATGCCAATATCATCAATATTCTGCTCTCAGGCATACCACTTTTGTATGATTTCATGGGTATGCCCAACACACTTTTTCCAAATTTGTGGATTACATTGTTCCAGTGCCTCTTTCCACATATTTATAGCTGAACTATCTGAATACATATCTTTACCAATATATTTATTGTAATATGACTTGCAATTTGCCCAAATTAATTCAATAGCATTGAATTCACAAAGATATGGCGGTAGTCTTAGCACTTCATGTCCATGTTCTTGTAGTAACTCATCAATTATATAAACATTTTCTTTTTTATTCATTTTTGCAATTTCCAGCAATTCTGGTTTTGTAAATTTTGCATCAAACTTAATGTTGTTTTTCATCAACCATGCAACAATCTCATTTTTTGTAGAAATAGTAGAAGGTGGCTTTTCTAACAGAGTACTATGGTATGGAGCATTATCCATAACTGGATTGGGTTGGGCAGCAATTTGGACCTGATTTTCTGCAGGATTAACAGTAACTTCCTCCATACGGTGCGCAATTCGCATGTTGTGTAGAACAGCGTACGCAATTACAATTTTACCTGCCATATATGGTTCATACAACATTTTTCTTTGGGCAGACAGACATCGAAACTCCGACTTCCAAACACCAAACAGCCTCTCAACAATACTTCTCGCGGAACACAAGGCTTCATTATATAAAAACCGAGGTGTTCCAGGAGCTTCATGTTTTAATGGTGTCATTAGCCATGGTTCCAAAGGATATCCATCATCTCCTAGAAATTATAAAAATGCATTATAGAAATAATTTTGAAATAAAATTATATATAGATAAACACATAAAAAGAAATAAAATAGAAATTTACCAATGAGCCATGTGTTTCGTTCTCCATGTTCATAGTTGCGAACCATCGCTCGCTTTGCAGCCGAATTATTCCATATATATGCATCATGTCAAGCTCCTGATTATCGGGCATTAACATTTAAAATTTTGTATTGAGGATCACAAATCTGAATAACAAATGTTAATTTATAACGAATACTTTATGACATATTTTAATGTAGATATCTAGAAAACCTCTGTAACAAATTTTAACATTTTAACATTAATTATAGCCTTACAGGTACTTACCACTTGTACATTTAAAGTGTGATTCCCACGGTGATTGACATATGCTTCCTCATGTCTTTGTGTAGCCAATATTTGGATGTATGTGCAATCAATTGCTCCAATAGCTCCTTCAAAAAGTTGAGCACAATCTAAAAATTTTCTCCTAGCATTTACACGTTGTGCTGGAGACATTGGAAATTTTACCCAACGATTAGTAACATCTTTCACACATCTGCTCATTGAAGGCTGACTCAGAGCCAGATCATATTGTCCTCCAACAACACTTTGGTAGCAACCTTTGGCATAAAATGCCAATGCAGTTAAGATCTGTAACAAAATATTGTTTTTAAAATACTAAAAAATTATAGAAAATTATTATTTACTTGATGCTCCACAGATATCCCAGTTGATCTATATCTTGTTAGAGTAGGTTCCAACTCTTCAACCAAATCCATGACCATGTCATGTAATTCTGTTAATAATTTTACCTAGATCTTATTAACATAGTATTTTTATTATAGAAACATTAAACTATTCCTATCTAGCAAGATTTTCTAATAGAAAAAACATAATATTCTTATGAGTTAAAGAGTATTTTTATTGTTTATATTTTATAATATGCATGAAAAACTATAAGGGGATATTTATACTAACCTTGGGAGATTATTTTAAACTTAACTTTCACGAGTGTTTTAAAATATACTTATAACCTAACTATCAACACTTCACAACACCAAAACCACTAATAACAACCTAACCACAAAATACATCTAATGCGACATTTATTGCAGCGGTTGTGTCTCTAAATATTGCCAATAATGTAGATTTCTTCAACAGGATTTACATGTTTAATTTTTCGATACTATCGCCATCTGGCAGTTTATAGAAGTGAATATTTATCTCCGTTTTAAAGAACGTTTTATAGTGAAATGAAATAAAAAAAGAGTTCAAGTATTTTTAAATATATTAATACAATATTTTGCTTATTTATTACATAAATATTAAACAAAAATTAACAATAAGTACAATAGGGAACACACATACATACATATTACATATTACGCAGGGTCTACAAGCCGTTTACTGGGTTTTTGAATAATGTATGAATAAAATTTGTTATCCTTTCCAGTATAAATATTATTTACACTTTGACACCACCAGTATAGTGCACATCTTATTATAAAGGTTTGTAATTTACCCCATAAATTATGATTCGGGTCAGAACAATTCATTGTTTTAAAGTGCACTTGTTTTTCCAGCATCATATGTAAATGGTGGGAGATGTTTCTTGCAGCGCACATTCTCGGAATTGCATAAAACAGAGACCTTAAACATAGCATTACTACATACGTTAAGTATGTACCAGGTTTCACTAATACTGCATTGTCATATTGTCGACTGTCGATAAAATCATCAGTGACAGTATAATGTCGTTTAAGCAAATTATCACAACAATTGGGACACTGTTTAATAATATTTGACTTGAAAAACATCCGTGCAATAGCACCTGTCATGTACTCAAGTGTACATTTTTCAATTTTCGTGTGTCCTTGAATATGTAATTCTGGTGGAATTTCTACTTGCTCTTCGTCAACGAGAGGTGATATACCAGGT
The DNA here is from genome assembly GCA_035357415.1 of Ophraella communa. Taxonomy (NCBI): domain Eukaryota; kingdom Metazoa; phylum Arthropoda; class Insecta; order Coleoptera; family Chrysomelidae; genus Ophraella; species Ophraella communa. The sequence continues at coordinate 24,058,773 of CM068990.1, read as the reverse complement.
AGATTTTCTCCCATTAAAAAGCCTCTCAAATTATCCAACCCATAACAAGTGTAATATTTAATATTGGGGTTTATATGGAATAAACACTTTTACACTAAAGACATTAAATTATATTTAAATTGACTGGATTAGAGTACAACACTTATTTACTATAAATAAATTATAGTAATGCTGTATCAGCAACATAGTGAACTTGATAATGAATATCATACATTGAACCTTTTGTCTATGCTTTGCCGTGTATTTATTTACTATTTCTTGTTTATTCAGCCTTCCTCGCAAACACGATATGACCGTGAACGTGCCATACTATAAACAAACTACGGTAGTCTAGGCCATTAATATTTCTTATAATTAATTTAATTAAAAATACGAAATATACGGGGTGTTCACACCACACCTTACCCTCTTACGAGATTTCGTCACAGACGGAATCTACAGGGTTATTCCCTATCATCCGAACAATTTCAGTTACTTTTCAATCTTACAAAACATGATACGTTTTAAACTCATAACATTGTAGTTGTTTTTACAAACACGCTTGTTTGTTTACATACTAGTTTACATAACATGATATCAATAACATCTAAACAATTTACATACAAGGTATAATATACAAATGACTAGCTTGTTAATTTGTATGTTTACATAACATTTATATTAAACATTAAAATAATTTGATTAACAGATATACACCGATTAGTGTTCATAATAAAAGTATTAAAATAATAAAACTAATAAAATTGTCTGTTTTCTCATTGCGTATTTACTGTCCACGCACTTTGTCTATCGTTTCCTCTACACTATGTTCTCGAATGGTACTGTTTTTTCCACTCACTACCATATTTACATAATATACCAATCGATTTTTGTGAACGGTTTGCATTTTATTATTATCATTTAAAATTTTGCAATTGACTCCATTAACCTCTACAACTTGAAATGGACCTATATATATTGAATCGAACTTCGTCCTTTCCTCCTTTTTCAAAAGAACTAAGTCGCCTACTTTAAAAGATTGCACCGAGGCGGTTTGGCTACTAATATTCTGCCTTATCAACTTATGTTTAATTAGAAAATTTCTAGCTCTAATATGCGCCAATTGTAACCTATACCTCAACTCTTGATAATAATCATCAACATTATAACACGGTTGAACTTCAGCTATTAGGTTATCTGGTAAATTAGGACTTCTATCATCGTCAATCTGACGATGCTTCTTAGCGAAACGGCCGTCATTGTGATTTAAAAATTTTTCAAATAAACTTGGAAGTTGCGTTGAAACGAAGAGTTTTTTATTATTCTTAATAAGATGGACTTCCAAAAAGTAAGAGTTAGTACAATAAATTTAATTAATTTGTATTTGGCACTCCATCCAATTTGTGCTACAGTTTCTTTTCCTATTTTTCTGGTTAATGGGTTTCTTTTTACTGTTTTCTTATAAAAGTGTTCTGTTTTATTTTTAATAATTTCTGCCAACGGCGTGTACTCATATATTTCTCTAATTTCTTCATTAGTTGTATATCTATCTGCACCTTCTATTAGTCTGTAAATTTTTGTTTCTTTTTTTCCTAAAGATTTTATATTTTCATCTGATGTAGAATTCCAAATTGGTGCTCCATATAACATTACTGATTTTATATACGCGTTATAAATTTGTTGTTTTAACTTCTTGTTTAGAGGGTTTGTTTTATGTATATATGGTCCTATAAATTTTTTAGCCAATTCAACTTTTCTTCTTGTATTTTTTATATGTTCATTGAAATTTAGTTTTCTGTCCAAAGTTATTCCTAAATATTTTACTGAATCTGTTTGTTGTATTTCTTGTCCATTGAATTTTATTTTGTGATTTTCAAGTGTTTTCTTTTGGTTAAAAATTATAAATTGTGTTTTTGCTTCATTAGCTTTAATTTTTCATTTTTTCATATACGTTGTAATTTTCTCTAGATGTCTGTTTATCTTATTTGTTATGTTTTCTGCTTTCTTGTCTTTTGTGTAGATACCAGTATCATCTGCATAAAGTGCCATTTCCGTTCCTTCATCCTTTGGTAAGTCACTCATGTAAATATTGAAAAGTGTAGGAGCCAATACACTACCTTGAGGCATTCCTTCCGGTATTTCCTTTATACTTGAAATTTTGTCTTCTTTTTTTACCTGAAAAGTTCTATTTTCTAAAAAGTTATTTGTTATTTTTGTTATATAATTTGGTATTTGCATTTCTTTCATTTTATAAATCAGTCCTTTCCTCCAAACAGTATCATATGCTTTTTCTATATCCAAAATTGCCATTCCAGTTTGTTTATTTTGGTTAAATCCTATTTTTGCATCTGATACAACTCTTGCAAGCTGCATCTCTGCGTTTGTTAATGAAATTGGTCTGTAACTGTCTGATTTTTTAGGATCTTTTCCTGGTTTTTGTAGTGGAATTATTATGGCATTTTTCCAATTTTTGGGGAAGTATTGTTTTCTTAAACATTCATTGAAAGTATAATATAATTGAACCAAAGCTTTTTTAGGTAATTTTTTTATCATTATGTTTGTTATATTGTCTTCTCCAGGGGCTTTACTATTTTTTAGTTTCCTAATTATTTCCTTTATTTCATTTGGGGATGTTATCTCATCACCTACATATGCTTCATTATTCAAAATTTCTTCATAACCTGCATTTACTTCATTAATGGTAATTTCATCTGACATCTCTGAATTTTGTCCATGTACTTTTACAAATTGGTCTCCTATTTTTTCTAGTTTTTCTTTTTCATCGATGTATATATGATGTTTTCATGCACTATTGGTGGCATTTGTTCTACTGTCCTTTTCCTTCTTTTAATGAATTTCCATATGTTCTGGTGACTTGTTAATTCATCTGCATATTCTTTATACTGTAAATTTCTATTTCTTTGGTACATTCTTCTAGCCGAATTTCTGTCCTTTATCATTTCTTGTGTTTCCTCATTTGCTATCAGACCATTACTTTTCAATTTGTGCATAGGTATGTGCCTTTTTCCTGCTTCCTGAATTATTACTGTAAATTTTTCCACTGCTTTATCAATTTTTCCTATGTTTTCAAAGTTCCTTTTCATTGTTATTTTACTGTTAATTTGGTTTCTGTATTCTTTCCAATTTGCATCTTTGTAATTCATCCATGTCTTGTCTTTTACTACTGGTAATCTTTCTACCTGATTTATTATTCCTGTGATTGGCTTGTGGTCTGAACTTAATTCTTGTAAAACTTTTATATTACCTATATTAGTGTTTTTTGTAATGAAAAGGTCTATTGTTGAGTCATTATGCAGTGGTATTGGGCTTATTCTTGTAGGCTCATCTGGGGCATATATTTCATATCCATTTTCCTCGCAGATTCTTTGCAGTATATTTCCTGCTGCATCATCATCATGGCATCCCCATGCTGTACTATGGGCGTTGAAGTCTCCTGCCAGTATAACTTGTTCATTCGCTCTCATTAGGTCCAGTATGTCAATCTCTTCAATCTGCAGTCTTCCTCTGTATATTGAACTTATGCTTAATTTTCCCATTTTGATTAATACATTTTCTATAGATTTAGTTTTAATTTCTTGTATGCTGTAGTCCAAATATTGTTTTAAATACATTGCTACACCTCTATTAGTGTTTCTTGCTACTACTCTATAATTTTGAATCGGTGGATGTCTTGTTGTTTCTCGAATACATGTTTCCGATACACATATTATGTCTGGTAGTTCTCTGCTGGCTAGTTCTTTTAGCTCATTTTGCCTTTTTCTTAAACTGTTAACATTAGCTTGCATTATTTTATATTTTCTTTTTTGGTTTTTATTTTCCATAAAGTTCTTCATATTTTTAAAATATCGTAGCCCTCTCCATGAATGATGTGGCTCCTTTTAGCTCATTTTTCAACCCTTTTAGTAAGCTCAGCGTTTTGCTGAGGTTGCACATTTCATTAATTTCTTTTAATTCGCTGGCTATGCTGGCCATTTCATTCATTCCACTTATATCTCTATCTTCTGATCTGATGTTATTTATATTATCATGTACTTGCCTCTTTTGACTCCCTGTTGTAGCTTGGGCGTAGCTGTAATTACTTGTTGTGGTTTTGTATGTGGATAGGTGAGGTGGTGCCGTTTGTCTTGGTATTTGTTTTTGTGTCAAATCTTTATTATTTTTCTTTTCTAGTTTATCCAGTAAACTGGACATTGTTGGTAATTGGCAGTGTGTTGTCCTTTGCAGTTAACACATTTCGTAATACTATTAGGTGGTAACTTACATTCTTTTGTTTCATGATTTGATGCGCATTTTACACATCTTGCAATTCATTGACAATTTGCTTGGCTGTGTCCAAAGTCTTGACATCTAAAACATTGTGTTATTTTGTTTTTCTTTGAGTAATGTTCCCATTTAACTTTTAAATTTTGTAACCCAGTTATCTTATGAATGTCTTTTAAATTTGTTTCTTTTTTCACAGCCACAAGGTAGCTGTGACTTAATCCATTTTTTGTTTTTAGTGGGACTACCTCCTCCACTTTGTGCCCCAGTTTTTCCATTTCTTCCTGCAGTTCTCCAGGATCCAGTCCAGGTGCTGCTTTTAGAACCACTTTTTTCATTTTTTCATTCCTCAAAGTATATGAATGATATTCTACGTTGTTCAGTTTAAGGGCTTCTTTTAATTTATTATAATGTACCATATTTCTACAGAAAATTTTGATGTTATTTTTAGTAAAAGCTACGGAAAAATCCTGGCTTTGTAGAGTTTCTCTTATCTCTTTTATCATTATATTGTAACTTTGAATTTTTGACGAGATCACTGTTGGAGGGATCTTTTCCACTTTTTTAGCTGTCTCCCCTTCTTGTGACAGCATCTCATTATTATTTAAAACTCCGAATTTATTTTGGGTTTCTATATCCGTTTCCATACTTTTTTACGCCTTCTGCTTCATCTTTTTCCTTTCTTCTATATCCCCTCCCGAGGATACTCTTTTTAATGTAATTTTCCTTACTCTGCCTTCAATAACCTATTATTTCCTGTATGACCTCCGTACAGTGGGTCACTATGGTATCTCTTTAGTATTTCTTGTCTCTCCTTGTCATCTTCTACCTTTCTTGGTAATCCACAGATACATATTTGTATATTTTTCAATACTTTATTTCCGCTTTTTACAAATTCATCTACTGTGCACGTATTAAATATTATATTATTAATATTCATATAAATCTTTACTCTTTTTATATCATATTGTACCGCTAGCTTATCAAGCTGAGATAACGTTTGATCTAAATCATAGTTTTCTAAATCGGTATTTAACTTTTGGCTAAATGTCATCCTGTTTTTGATAATTTGTGGATTTCTTCTTTATGACTCGAGATTTCTGTGTTTTCTTTTTGAGCTTTTCCCTGTCGAGTTTGTGCTCTGGTTATTGCTAAGACGTGAGTGTTATTAATGTATACATCTTTTAGTTGATCTATTGTTATCCTAGATATGCTGTCCGCGAAATTGGTGCTGCCTTTTACGTATTGTATTACGAAATCATATTCCTCTAGATCTAGTCTTATCCTTGTCATTTTAGAACTTGGATCTTTCATCGAAAATAAGTGTGTTAACGGTTTATGATCCGTTTTTACTATAAATTGTTTTGAACCATATAAGTAACATTTGAAATGGTTTATACCCCAGTGTATTGCTAATAGTTCTTTTAATATGATAGGTTTGTTTGATTCAGATTTATTGAATCCTCTAGACGCGTATGCTATTGGTAAATCTGTGTCTCGATATCTTTGATTTAATATTGCGGAGCATGCCATGTTTGATGCGTCCGTTGTTAAGATAAACTGTTTACTGAAATCGGGATATTTTAGAATTGGTGGCTGAATCAACGCCTTTTTTAATGTGTCAAATGATTTACTACATTCGTCCGACCAATCGAATTTAACGTTTTTCCTGGATAGTTTATTTAAAGGTACACATATTTCAGCGAATTTAGGTATGAACTTTCTATAATAATTACAGAATGCGACGAATCTCCTTACTTCGTCCGCGTTCTTTGGTACGGGATATTGTTCAATGACTGAAAATTTTGCTTTATCGGGGGAAACGCCCTCGTCTGATAAATTGTGACCTAAATACGTGACTTCGCGCCTGAAGAATTGGCATTTTTGCGGATTAAGTTTCAAATTAAATTTACGACATGTTTCAAAGGTTTCTTTTAGATTTGCTAGATGATGATTCTCGGAAATCCCTAGTACTACTATGTCATCCATGTAAAGAAATGCTTTCTCGGGTGTGAGACCTGAAAATGCTATGGACATCATCCTTGAAAAACTATTGGGACTAATGTTAAGTCCAAAAGGTAATCTAGTATATTGAAACGAACCTGATTCAGTACTGAAAGAGGTGTACTTTCTAGAAGATTGTTCTAATGGAATTTGATGAAAACCTGCCATTAGGTCTATGACTAAGAACCACTTAGATCTTCCTAATTGATCTAAAATCGAATCTATTCGGGGCAATGGAAATTTATCAGTGATGATTTTCTGATTAAGCTGACGGAAATCAATGCATAATCTCCAAGACTTTTTGCTACCTGAGGACTTTTTTGGTACTAGTAGGACTGGACTGTTATATTCAGATGTAGAAGGTTCTATTATCCCTTGATCAAATAAATTTTTCACTTGATTGTTAAATTCCGTTTGTGCATGAGGTGTTCTATAATTTTTTATGTATACTGGTGTTATCTTTTACGGAAATTCTTTGTTCATAGAAATTATTGTGAGTTAATTTGTCACTTTTTAGCGCGAATATATCAGAAAAGTTTTCACAAAGGTGTGTCAGTTTATCCCTAACAAAATCTGGTACTTCTAAATTTCATTCTTTCGTAATTCATTTAATCTATTATCTTTCTCCTGAGTTACTGTGTAAACTTTAAATACGTTTAAGTTTGTCGTATTGATTGAATTTATTTTAATAGAGACATTTTCGTCTGTTGTGTTCAAAATTTTTACATTCGACGGTGGAAAGGAAAGAGTGCCTAAGCGACTTATAGCCAACTTTACAGTAGAGCGATTTTAAGTAAATAAACTTGTATAAACAAAAGTCGGTCTTCATGTTGTTAAGGAAATATACATAATTACCCTTAATATTTGGTAAAAAGCTAACACAAATATAAATTGACAAAAAAATTGGATTACCTATTTCATTAGGTACTATAAACAAATAAACTTGCAGCTACAACAAAAGTCAGTCAGTTTACTTAATTATCTTCAATATCTTGTTCAGGCACTTGACCACGTCCGGTATGAGCCTTTTTGTCCACTGCGCCTTGTCCTGGAGACGCCCCCAACCCTCCTGCCACTTCCTGTACGTCCGCTTCCTAGCCATCCGCCTGATTCCTAAAGTCCCCCCAACTGTATATAAAAATGACGCTTCGCCAACCATCAATCCGATGGGCGGGAACCCCGCAACAACCTGCACCGCCTCTGCCGACACCGTCCTGTAGGCCGCCGCTACCCTCAGGAGAACCTGCCTCTGTATTGACATAAGCTTGTCTAAATAAATCTTCCTTTCTATCGCCGCTTTCCACACTGGTGCCGCATACAAAATGGTGCTATGCACCACCCCCGCTAGTAGCCTCCTCTTCCAGTAGCCCGGTCCCCCTACATTCGGCATCAGCTTCCGCAGTGCCTCCATCTTTGCCCTCGCCTTTTCCACCACCTTATTGACATGCTCCCCAAAAATCCATCCCCTCTTTAGGTAAACTCCCAAATATTTTGTTACATACCCTACCTGCACCTCAGCCCCTACCAGCTTCATGCCTCCTAACAACCGATGACCACCAGTTCCATAACACTGCTGTCCACTCCTTTAACCGCCTCCTTGAGCGCCTCTGACGGTCTATAGCTTTGTTCTACTACATTTTTCAGAGCTTCCACCGCGGCAACAAGCTTACCGCATATGTCTTCATCATCCCCCAAACTTTCCCTCCTCCTCTTACTAATTTGAGAGCCCGTACCCAGACCAATCCCAGTACTCCCGGACCCGCCCGAATCCGGTGTTGACCTCCTGTACCTCATTCTTTTTTTATTGTCCCCGCTGGGAGTGCTGGTTTCGGCTTCCATATCCCACGCCTGCAACCCATCCTCCTTATGGCCGGTATCTCTTGTAGTTTCACCAATCACCTCTTCCTCACTTGACTCTATACCACTTCCACTTCTTTCCATTTCCTGTCTCACATTTCCAGCATCCTCGAATCCCTCCTTATCCTCCTCCTTCTTACTTTCTTTCTTTTTTCTTGATTTTTCCATATGAATTTCCACGAGTTGGGACGTATGAAAGTCCGGCGAGGCAGTGCGCCCTTACCTCGCTAAGGCTTGATACAATGGAGTTTCGACAGGTACTTCTTTAAGAGTAGAAGCCTGTGGCAAGTTAATATACTCATGTTGAAGATGAGCTGGTATAACTTTGTCTTTACAAAGTTTAACCAAGTGATCATATTTTGGTTTTGAAATAGGCAGACATAATCGGTAGCATGGTGTAAGGGACAATCTAGGTTTTGACTGAATTTCAATTACACTCGACTTTGCAGATTGATTCATTGTATACTTGACTGAAATAATTGAAGGGTTACTTTTTTTAAATGTTACAATCCTAATTGCGATAGAGTTCCATTAATAAAAATTTTCAAAACTGCATTTTTCAACTTCGTATGGAAAAGGGTCATTTCTGGCTGTGCTGAACACTGTGTACCATTGTGATGGTGCGTATATGATTGTTTTTTTTTTTTAAATTGGCATCTATAACCGCGTGCACACTGTCGACAGGCATGTATGTGTGACCAGTAAGAAAATAGTTTATCTGTATCGTTTCAATATTTTTGCATTCCTGCAAAGTCGAGTGTATCATGGCCAGGACTACACGGTTACGATTTTGTCCTGGACAACAGTCACAATAAAGAAGCAAGTTTTTTATGTTACCTCTTTTATCAACGGATTTTATATACCTATTGAGAATACTAGCTATTTCGTTAGCACCTCTTTTGCCATTACTCTCATCCCAATAAAAGCGAAATACCCTACGTGTACCGTTCTCATAATTTATTAATCACTAACCATAAAATAACACAGGTAAAAAATTCACTTTATATGAAAGTAATTAGCAAATGTATCGAAATATTGCACCAGGGCCAAATACACGTGTTTACCAAACAACGTTCCGATTCATACTGTTTTCCTGTTCCGACAAGTCAATAATCTTAAGGAAGGCATGGTCAAACGATAATAATATATTATGAACGTGAAAGGTTTTAACCCCCGTTTCAAATAAAAATTCTTCTAACATAAGGTAACTTTGTACCAAAATATTCTAAGAAACTGCTGGATATATTTTCATAAGCGACAAATGTAATATTTTTTAAATGCACACAGAAAATTACCAAACGACATATTTTTGTATTATTAACAACTTGTAAAAAGATAATTGATAGATGGCAAATATATTAAGTAAGGTGAAAAGGCTTAAGTGAGAAAATAAAATTTTTTTCGGAGTGTAATTAGATCCAACTAAAATATTATTTTTTCTTACGATCTAGATAAGAAGACTAAAAGTCAAAATATTTCAAACCAAAAACATGTAAAATTTACTAATCTGATAATTTGTTTAGATAGAATTTCCTAAATGCATATTTTTTTTAAATAGTTGACTTTTTGGTCGCTTGGTTGCCAAAAGCTGAAAATAATCATCAAAACCCACATGCCTAAGCGACAGCAAATTTCACCATAGGAATTTGAAACTCTGTTCATTCGACGCAGAATTTTTATGTGATTACAGTTATACAACTTAATAATGGCTCAAATGTCGCTTAGGCACTTTTTCCTTTCCACCGTCGATATGGACTGTTTTTTGAAATGATAGAGCTTGCTAAAAATACTCCCGGTACTAATTCCTGATGTTCCGTTACTCTATCTTGTCTTAAATTTTTGAAAAATTCGACTGTGCGGTATACTTCACATCTCGGTGGAATTAACAGTGAATCAAATTCCGGGTTATTGAAAATTTTTAAACTCAATGGCCTTTCATGATGGAAATTTATGTGAAATTTCCAGTTGGCATAATCTAACATACATTTATATTTACTAATAAAATCTCTACCAATTATTCCGTTAGAGGTTATCGGAAAATTTTCTTCCACTATATGAAAAAAATGTTTAAATATTTGTCCCCTAATTAAAAGTGATATTTGTATTTTGCCGAATGTTTGTACTTCTCCCTGAGTTACGCCTCTTATAGATAATGTTTCATTTGTTCGCAATAAATTTCTGGGAAAATCTGTTACTCTTATTAATGAAATATCTGCTCCTGTGTCTAATATGAAAACTTTCTCTTTATGTGAGATATTTGTTTCTACATATATATAGGATTTTTACGATAAGTTCACAATGACGTCAGAGCATAAAATTTTGCGGTATTGTCACGCAGAGTTGTTTTTCCTTCATCTAGGTTAACTGGTAGTATTGTGCTAATATTTAAGTTATCAAATGGGAATATTGTGGTTTTCAATAATAATGATAATAAAATTCATTTATGAATGAATGCAAAAAACATATCTCATATTTATAAAAAAATTTATGAATAAAAGAATAACTCAAATGATAAGTCATTCTACAACATATTATAATTCAACGAACCAAAAAAGTATTTGAACTCTCTATAATGAATCACCGATTTATCAGATTTCGGAAAAAACATCGAACGATTCCATAATCGAATTCGTGAAATAGAATCGGGCCTCTGATTAATTGTTGAAAAAAATCGGAATGTGAGAACTGAACGCAAAATCAATAAAACAATTATCCACAATCGAATGTCAAACGTGTACAATACAATAATGACGCGTGGCAATTGGCTCGTGGCAACAGCGCGAATTGTTACCAATCTGTACACGTTTAATTTTCCTAGCTCTTACAAGTCTCATCTACTGTCAGTTATTTTTAAGTCACTTTGTTGGCAATATAATTAACTAGGAATGACGTCATGGTCAACTTATCGTAAAAATCCTATACAAAATTTGCACAAGATAAATTAAAATTAAGTACTAGCTTCGCGTTTTCACTAACTTTTGAATAGTTTGCCCCACATTTACACTTCTAATCCATACTTAAATAATTAATGTTATCTAATGATCATTGCTTTCACACATTCTAACATTCCTAAATCCGTTCTGCCGGTTATTCCTTCTGTCTTCCCAATCTCTGCCTCTCCACGTTTGCTGTCGATCTCCAGGCCTGTTCCAACTTTGATGATTCTGATTCATTGGTGTGCGGGTGTTTCTGTGATTATTTTGTCTCCATGGTTGACCAGGATAAGTGATTCCGTTCTGATTGTAGTGTGGGTTCCTCCAAGAGGAGTTAAACCTATTTTTAGTCGGGTACTGTTTTGTTTGGAAGTGTAGTACTCTTTCTTGACTTGCTGCGCAATCATCCGAAGCTACTAGCTTCGTAATAACTTCCTTGTAATATACATCTCACATAAAAATTATGAAATAGCTGGCAAAATCTTACAAGAGTCTATCAATACTTTAGAAAACTGGTAAAAAAAAACAGGATTAAAATTTTCCACAAGTAAAACCAAAGCTATCTGTTTCTCCGCAAGACAACAAAATATATTCAACTTACCAAAATTGACACTCTTTAATAACAACTTGGATTATGTAGATCATATCAAATATCTGGGAATGACGTTTGATTCAAAACTTACTTGGAATATGCACATACACCAACTTAAAAAGTCATGTATGCAAAATATAAATATTCTAAAAGTTTTATCAAATCACCAATGGGGCGCAGACACAGCACAGCTATTGAATATTTACAGAACACTAATCCAGAGCAAATTAGATTATGGTTCAATCGTATATAATTCTGCCAAAGATTCGTTGCTAAAACATCTAGACGTGGTACAAAACACAGCATTAAGATTAGCCTTAGGAGCATACAGAACTAGCCCTATAGAAAGTTTATATGTAGAAGCTAATGTTCCTCCATAAGAAGAGTACGTCTTAGCCTACAGTATGCAACAAAACTTTTAGCCAACCCAAATAATCCTGCCTATCCCTATGTCACTAGCCTACGTTTTCACAAAGAATTTACCAAAAATCAAAATTTACATCCATCTTTTAGTAAAAGAATCAGTAACTTTACACTTCCAACAGTTCTAAGTAATGAAATCGACTACCCTCCTCCATGGACTGTTAAAATTCCATTTTGCAATACCGATCTGACGAATCACTCCAAAGAAAACACACTTCCGTCTTCATATCGTCAATATTTCTATGAACTAAAAAAAGAATATTCTTCATACCACTCCATATATACAGATGCATCAAAATCATCAAATCTTGAAACAATGGGGGTTGCAATTGTTACTGAGAAGTCTTCCCAAAAATTTCCTGTGCCTAAGAATTATTCAATATATTCTGGAGAACTTTTAGCAATATCCAAAGCGTTGCAATACCTAGTCCACGATGAAAATTCAAAGTCAGTAATTTTTTCTGATTCTCTAAGTGCAATTTCTGGAATTCGAAAAATGTACCCAAATCATCCCATATTAAATCAGATAAAAAATAATTTAAAGACAGTACAAGATTTAAACAAAGAGGTAAAAATTGTCTGGATACCATCTCATGTTGGTATACCTAGTAATGAGGATGCTGACCTTTCTGCTAAGGAAGCCTGTAAATTGAAAACAGACTTACACCAGATACCTTTACCTGATGCTACAAATCTGGCAAAAAGTATCACCCAAATATCATGGTTGGAAAGATGGAAAAAACAAACAAATAACAAATTACAAAAAATAAATCCAGATTTAAAGACGTACTCAGTAAACAATCTAAAGCGTAGAGATCAAGTAAAAGTCCATCGAATAAGAATAGGCCACACTAGAATATCTCACGAATATCTAATGAAGAAAGAACCTCCCAAAATATGTTTTGCATGTGACACTACCATAACAGTCCAACACATCATGATAGACTGTCCTCTTTATGAAAAAGAAAGAAGGGAAGTTAATCTACCCGGTGAATTTAAGTGCGCGTTAGCGAGTGAAAATAGTGAGAAAATCATTAAGTTTTTAAAAGCAACCGACCTGTACTAACTTATATGAATGACTTGACCACCTATGTATAATATGTTTATTATTATTTATTAAAAAAAAAATTGTATTGTATATGAAATTAAAAAAAATAAAACTAATAATGATAATAATAATTCTACAAAAATCCAATGTTTACAAAACTTACGGTTGGTTACATCTCTTCTTAGACCTGAAGGGTTGCTGTAGATTGGTTGACTCCCCTGTTGTTTGCTAGGTGTCTCAGGATATTCCTTTTCATACTTCTGCGATGCGTCTTCCAAATGGACCATACGAATTGGCAAAGTAGTAGTAGTACGATTACGTATAGCAGTGATTTCGCTTCTATATCCAGTTTACAATAAAGTTACTATTCACCACTCCATTTTCTTGTACTTGTTTTGTTGCTGTACCACCCATCATTCCTTCTTATTCTCCAGTATTTCTTGTTGAACTATCTTATATCGTCTTACCATTAGTTTGCAGGATCGCCATGTAATATTTAATATTGGGGGTTGTATGGAATAAACACTTTTACATTAAAGATATTAAATTATATTTAAATTGACTGGATTAGGGTACAACACTTATTTACTATAAATAAATTATATTAATGCTGTATCAGCAACATAGTGAACTTGATAATGAATATCATACATTGAACCTTTCGTCTATGCTTTGCCGTGTATTTATTTACTATTTCTTGTTTATTCAGCCTTGCTCGCAAACACGATATGACCGTGAACGTGCCATACTATAAACAAACTACGGTAGTCTAGGCCATCAATATTTCTAATAATAGAATTTAATTAAAAATACGAAATATACGGGGTGTTCACACCACACAAGGATCTTGTATACAATTAGAACCAGGCGAGTGTGCAGTTATAAAATTGTTAATAATCAATTATTTAAATGATCCAATGAAATGGACTGCAGTGGGTTTAGTATTTCTTACGCCATGGCTTCTAATGTACCCAAACAAATTTTCCAATGAGTCTTGATTAAATGCCCCTGTAAGTATATATTTAAAACAATGTTTGTTTTAAATGAATAAATGCACCGACGGTATACCTTAAATTTTTTTAAGGTGGGTGGTTTAATTAATTTACTTTTTTTAAATGAATAAAATTTCATAGTGTCCATTACTTCAATAGATTTCCTCCAGAACTCTTCATGTGGAGATGTATTTCGCACTGGTCGTTTTAATGGTTTAGCAGTCGCTTTTGACAGTCTACTCACATTCAGTGAGTCAAATAGCTTATCCATAAATAAAAGCAAATCTGCCGTATGTTCAGCTTCTGGGGGTAGATTACTTTCTCCACTAAAATCTGAAACCAATATTGCATATATAATACTATGTAAAATAAATTAAGAATTGTCATGTCACTTTAAGATAAGTATTAAAATGTAGGCAACTTTCTCTTACCCCATTTTGTAATTCTCTTTATTAATGAACCAACGGAATTGCTGAAAATTTGGGTGCAAGTTTCACCTTTATTTTATTCAATTTGGATGAATACACATGGGCATCAGTGAGCTTACTGCAAATTCTAAAATTAGGCTCAGCTTTGTCTAATTCATAAAAGTTTATGACTTGATTTTATCTAGCTATTTTCTTCTTACCATCTTCCACAAAATGTAGCTCTTTATTAAGGAGATTATTTCTCAACCCTTTGATGAGATGAGGGTTATCGAATAATGGTATAATTTCCTTAGTATTAATAAGGAACCCAAAATTTTGATTGTCCTTCTTTTGTCGTAGATATTATTCATTTGTTTCTTGCTTAAGAAGTTTTATGGCACCTGTATTTGGTTCACTTTGATCGCAGACAGTAACTACTACATTTAGGCCAATATTCTGACATTCACAAATTAGATTCTTTATTAAATTTTTAAGAATGATAGATTTATGTGGCCCATCACTGAAGGTAAATATCATAGGTTGTTTCCATTGCCTAAATACTCCTTTAAGCATGAAAACATTCACATAATCAGCTATACCAGCCCTCATACTGTTACCATCATCCTCTAACCCATTAATCTGATCTTTGCCCCTCTGGTAAGTGACCACTAATAAACATCTCATCAAAAATTAGAATGCACGTTTTCTTGTTCAGACTTCATGTTATCCACTGCAGTTTTAAGGGAGTTGAATATATGTTTATTTATACCAGGTTCATATGGTATTTTGTTAAGTAGCTGGTTGAGTATCTGGCGTGTTGGTAGGGCAAATATTTTACTTAAAAGACGATATCCCCTTGTGCTCATTTTGTATAGACTCAAAGCCAAAACTATTTCTTCAAGAGTATACCGTCTTGCCTTCACTTTAACCTTTTGGTTTTGTAGCTGGCATTGAATGAAGGCAAATGTTGGATCATTTACATATTTGAGGAGGTTAGTGAAATTTTGTGATTTTCCCACTTGTTCTGCCAAAATCAAATGACGTTTGTATGAAGTAACCTTCTTTCCCATAAAGTTCAATTGACGGGTGTATTTTTTCACCCTTTGGTGCAATTTATGTGCCTTTGGAGTCAGTTCTACAGATCTTGACACATTCAAATTACCTATAATACATTTCTTCTGCTTATTTCCTGTAAAACAAAATTATATGTTTTAGACTTATTATGGATATGTTACAGGGTCATTTAAAACCAATTATGCAGAAATTATGGAAGACCTGATACTTTTTTATATGTATCTACACATTAAATATTTTGTAATATATGAGAACACTTTTAAAGTAAAGCTTAATATAATTTTAATAATGCATAACATGAAACAAACTCTGTCTGCATTTCTAAAAATAAACAGTATAACCTACCTGTTGAAGGTAATTGTATCATCTCACTGAACTGTTGTGGTAACTCTTGTTGTTGGGAAGTAAAACTTATTTTATATAAAAATATTTCTTACTTTGACAAACAATAAATAATAATTATAATAGAATATGATGTTCATATTGCAATAAGTATAAAGAAAAGTAAAAACTATAGTTTAGCCTACATAATTAAGATATATTAGTATTGAAGAAATGGTGAGGCCATTTGAAGATGTTAAGCTTACATAAAAGCTGAATTGTTCAGAACTTTCCAGCAATACACGTAGAAACTATACTATACTGCTTTTGCTACAAGGAAGTTTAAATCTCGGTTTAAATAAATTCAGCAAAATTAGTAACAAATTACTTTGTTACTATATTTATTGATATGATTTGATTACAAGATCTACAACATGATATGTTTATCAAGCCAAAACTAGCAAATATAGCTATAAGTAAATATAGTAAAGCTGTTTTCAAGTGGTATTGCACACAACTTGTTCTTGAATGTACATCATTTATTTAGCACCGAAAAACTAACACAAAGCATTCAAACCAATTTATACAAACATACAAAAACCAATCATGCCTGTAAACAGTATATATGTATATTACAAACACCACAATTTGACAGTATTAATAGTATCTTTTCTCCAGCTTGGTCCAGGTGAAAGATCCATATTATATACATCTTCCATATGAACAGATGTAGTAGGTACATCTAAAAAAGTGTTAATTAGATACATACTAATATTCTTAAATTTGCACATAATTCTTTATTTAATTATTATTATAAATAAATGGGAACACCCTTTTATAGAATTACCTTTATAAATAAAATATGTCACTAGTTTACTACTTCAGAATTTATGTTCTGTTTTACACTTGGTTTTACATACAGTGCGGTCCATATGTATGGAATAAATTCATTTGTAGCGTTATTATGTACTATATGAAAAAAACCTGAAACAGGTCGATTTTTATTCTTAAATTGACAATTTACAGTAAGAAAATATTATCCCCCTCCAGCACCCCTTCGGAATTATAAGCACCCCCTCGAAAATTTTAAATTACAAAGGGGGTCGTGTGGCACCTCGTTGGAAAGGGATTTTAGTCCTCTGTTCAGCAATATAAAGTTTTTTAAGTTTGGTGCAATCATAACTGAGAAAATTGATTTTTAA
The DNA here is from genome assembly GCA_035357415.1 of Ophraella communa. Classification (NCBI taxonomy): domain Eukaryota; kingdom Metazoa; phylum Arthropoda; class Insecta; order Coleoptera; family Chrysomelidae; genus Ophraella; species Ophraella communa. The sequence goes on along the minus strand of CM068990.1, from coordinate 24,041,660 downwards.
GATGTAAAATTTTGATAATGTCTCTAACACAAAACTTTACGTAGAATGAAGATAATAATGTCACATAATGATTAGAATGTGTTTTTCAATGTATTTGACACTTAAATTAAATGTTCAAATGACCACCATTCACTTCTTGTCAATAACCGAGGCGATATTGGAATTCTCGTACAACATTTTGTATGACCTCGGGGGTTATTTTGTTAATTTCTTCCGTTATCCTAACTTTTAAATCAGCAATATTGTTTGGTCTATTAAAATATACTTTAGATTTTAAATAACCCCATAAGAAGTAATCGAGAGGAATCAAATCGGGGGATCTAGCCGGCCATTCGATCGCCCCACGTCTTCCAATCCACCTATTGGGAAAAACCTCGTTTAAATAATTTCTAACAGTACGTGCAAAATGCGGTCTTGTTGGTAGTAAATAGATCGATCTATCTCATTTGGATGATTAACATCAGGAAAAACTCTTTGTAATGTAGGCACTAAAAAGTTAATTAAAAAATCTAGATAAACCTCACCAGTAACTGTGCACTCAAAAAAATAAGGGCCAATAATTTTATTGTTAATGATACCAGCCCAAACGTTAACTTTTTTAGGATATTGAGTGTGAGCCTCACACATCCAGTGAGGATTTTCTCTGCTCCAATATCTACAGTTCTGTTTGTTAACCGTTCCGTTTAAATGAAACGTCGCTTCATCAGAAAAAACTATTTTGTTTATGAACTGCAAATCTGCGTTCATTCTATCCATCATCAATTCACAGAATTCTTGCCTTCTATCAGGATCATCTTCATTTAACTCCTGAACCAACTGAACTTTGTAAGGGTGGTATTTTTCTTTATGCAGAACTCTCAAAATAGATGATTTACTTACATCATTGTCGGGGGCAAGTTCTCGAGTTGTCTTATGCGGATTTTCCTCAATCTCTAGAAGTACATCTAACTTTTTTTCATCAGTAAATTGAACATTTCTACCTGGTTTTTCAATATTTTTTACATGTCCAGTTTCACGAAACTTTTTTTCAATTTTGCTAACTGTAGACTGCGAAACGTGTTGACCAGGGTATTTATTATTAAAAATTTCACAAACCTCCTTTTGAGTTCTGGTTTTATTACCACAACCAATCATAATTAAAATGTCTATTCTTTAAGTCTCGGACAAATGAGCCATAATTAAATTTAATACGCGCACAAATATTATACTGACGTCTTTTAATAACTTTAAATACCTAAATGACAGCAGCCTACTAGATTTATATCAATTGTTTATTTAGTTTTTTGACTATTATTTTAATATCTTCAAAGTTTTTTCTAATATTTAGCAGAACATATACGAAAATACCTGATTATTTCTAAAGTTATTTTAATAGACCAAACAATATCGCCTCGGTTATTGTCAAGAAGTGAATGGTGGTCATTTTGAACATTTAATTTAAGTGTCAAATACATTGAAAAACACATTCTTATCATTATGTGACAATATTATCTTCATTCTACGTAAAGTTTTGTGTTAGAGACAGTATCAAAATTTTACATCTTAAAAATCAATTTTCTCAGTTATGATTGCACCAAACTTAAAAAACTTTATATTGCTAAACAGAGGACTAAAATCCCTTTCCAACGAGGTGCCACACGACCCCCTTTGTAATTTAAAATTTTCGAGGGGGTGCTTATAATTCCGAAGGGGTGCTGGAGGGGGATAATATTTTCATACTGTAAATTGTCAATTTAAGAATAAAAATCGACCTGTTTCAGGTTTTTTTCATATAGTACATAATAACGCTACAAATGAATTTATTCCATACATATGGACCGCACTGTATGTAGACACTATATCTTTTTTTTACAACCTGTAGAGTTTGTATTTTAATCACTATAATCATAATTATCAAGAGTGAGTTGGGCAACTTATGATAACAGTTATTTACTGGTTTTTTCTATTAAAATGCAAAATGATACAGAACTTAAAGGTATTTAATTTATAGAAATCACATACCTAAAAACTGACGATGTATGAATGCAGGTTGAACTTTTTTAGAGCAACTTTACACTTCACCATTCTAAAAAAAATTGCAGCAATTTTCATTGCTTGCTCTAATTTAATGGCTTCAATTTTTATCAAGTTGCGGAAAATAGATCCAGACTTATTTTTATTGCCGCAATTTCTATTGCAAGTGCAATTCTAGTTATAAATATGATTACTTTTGGTGATGCCAATCTCCTTAAATGTTACTAGCTGCTAGTACTTTGTCAATTTCATAACCTAACTGCGTTTTTTTATTATATTTACATATTCATCAGGTAACCTTTAATTATTGACAGTATTAACATGATGTCTATGCCTGGTTCATCTAAACAGTAGGTAGAAATGTTATTTAATTTCGTTTAGTAAATTTTTGTTCTGTATTTGTTTTTTATTTATTTACCAATTTATTTTTTTCATATAACTTATCTTTATATTGAAGGAAAAATCAATATAGCTAGTTTTCTTTTAATCTTAAAGGCTGCCAGTACCAATTTATGTCAGCATAACATTGAAAAGTGTAAAGTCACTCTTAGTAACTTACTTATCTAGTTATTAAAAACATTGCTTACATTCTGTTAAGTGAGGCTCTGGTATATCTTCAAATAGATATAGATTTTCAATTGAATGGAGTTTAGATGCACAACCTAAAAAATATAACATGGTAAATACTTTTGAAAACCAAAATTCATTAACACAAAAAAACTTAATCAAAATATGATACTTACTGGCAACATGTAACGTTGGAACTGCGTCACGAGTAAGGCCCCTTTTCGTACTTACTACTTTACACCTTCTTTCAAAGTGCTCTTCACATACCACGTACTTTTTATATATTTCCTCTACGGAATACGTTTGATAATTCTGAGGACGAATATTTTCTAGCCACATTCCATATACCGGATCATTTTTTGGAAAGCGATGCATTTTACCCATGCGATTGTCACAAGCCGGTACACAACATTTTCTTAATTTTAAAGGGGGTTTATAGTTTTCATCCATATCAAAAAAACAAATGTCAATGTCCTATTAACTACTTATGATATTCACCAGAAATAATAATATTCACAATATTCACCAGAGACAATATACAGAAACTACTTTACACAAACTACCTTGCACAAACTATCCAGAGATCAAACTCATAAACCACTCATACTATAGACACCCCACGCCCGTGTTAAACTTCGTACCCATTTTATAGTTCAAAGCACGATCATCGGATGTCGCTAGTAGTTTTTGACTCCTGAATTGCGCGGAATTAAAACTCCACGAATGTACGGAAAAAGATAAAACAATTCCAAATTTAATTTTTTTTTAATTTTTTCGTTGCAAAAATATAAATGATACAAAGAGTTTTAATTCAACAACTTAAATTTGGTAAAGCACAAAAACTACTTATACAAATAAAAATTAATTTACATTTGAAAAATACATTAAATTTAATTTTAGGTTTAGCCTAAACAACAAATAATTTTTAAGCATTTTCCTTTAACACGTTCACTGCGCATCTGAAAATAAATAAGTCACTACCATGCTAAAGTATATTTTAACTGATTTTGAAACTTACAACTTCAGAGAATAAATAAAAATATAGTAAAAAAAATATATCTGAAAATATACCTGTCAATAATGACATGTCGCCCATTGGCGACATCAGCACTGATGAACAAATTTACATGTGCAATGCTAATGTCGCCTATTGGCGACAATCACATTTTAGCTAAGAATAAGTCGGAAATATTTTTAAACTGTTTATTTTAATTCCAAATAACACGAAACAGGTAATATAAAAAAATACAGTCGCAAAAAACTGAAATAAACGAAGACAAGCAACACAAAACAAAAAAAAACTTATTGGTTTATTGCACAAAAAAGTAGGAACTTATGTACCAACTACCTAAAACCACTTCAAAAAGATAACTAACACCGAACAAAAAAATATGTCCTTGTAATGCACGAAAACAAAAGAAGTACCTAACTTTTTCATTAACTTCGTACAGCACAAAAATACCACAGAACAAAAAGAAACCTTTGGTATTGCACAAAAATAAAACGTACTTTTTACAGATTTTCATGGTACTTTACGAAGCAATCAGTTACACACAATCCGGGATTGTCAATGCACGCTTCACAATGAAAAAGTGTTTCTTTTCTAACTTTATTTTTATGACAATATTTACATTTTTTTCTAACAATTCTTCCCGAAGCATTGGTTGCAGTTATTTTTGTAGGAAAATGATCCAATGTTTTTTTAACTTTAGAACGGGGACTTGGTTCTGACGTCTCCGGGAGCAATGCTGCTATAACCTGTAGTCTGAAGTTATAAAAATCTAACTTTTTTCCAGAAAATTTATTGAAAAGTAAGAAGGCATTTAACAGAATAATTTGAAAAATATGAATGGCCAATTTTTTATACCACTTTATGGTTTTATGGGTCGTTGGGTAATAGGACATCATCTGATCCTGACGGTCGATGCCACTCATAAACCTATTATACTCTAGAATTGGAAGAGGTTTTAATTTTTCTTCCCCCCTTTTGGTGATTTTTGTTTCCAATCGGTTTTCGTGTTCGGTGGATATGTAAGACACTTCCCTTTTATCCTTCCATTTGGCTATCATTATGTTGTCGGAGTATCTTGCAATAGTATCTCCCTTAGACAGTTTTGCTTTTTTTACTTCATCAGGATTATCTTTTCTATCTTGCCGTAGAGTCCCGGTACAATAAGTATCTGAAGCTAATAATTTTTTTGCCAACATATAGCTGTTATAGAAATTATCCATATAAACTGAATGTCCGTTGTTTAGTTTTTCTTCTAGCAGATGTAACACCACTTTTTCTGTGTGTCCCTTGCCCCCCATATCATCCAGCTGGCCTGTATAAACAAGAAATTTAAGAACCATTCCGTTTGGCTCAGTTAGCATGTAAAGTTTTATGCCGTACTTGTGTCTCTTGTTTTTGATGTATTGACGGAAAACTAGACGTCCTCGCCAAAGGACCATCGATTCGTCTAGCGAAAGTTCTTTACCCGGATAATATACCTCGCACATTTTTTTGTTAAAAAAATCTATTATATTTCGAACTTTGTACAAAAGATCTTCAGGTTTTGGTTCGGAAGGGCCTGGATTTTTAACGAAGTGCAAACAACGCAAAATCAGTAGAAACCGATCTCTACTCATATGGTTTGAAAAGCAATTTAAATTAAAAAGTCTATCTTTTTTCCAATAATCTTGGTACCTATTAAGTTTTATAGTTCCAGTATGAAGTATCAAGCCAATAAACTTAAGAAGTTCTGGCACCGTTAGATCTTTCCATCGCGAAATCCGTGCTGATTCAGTTTCCGCTTTGCTCAAAAACACTTCCAGTGCATATTCATTGGTGAAATTAACTATATCGTTTAAAATATTTGCATCCAATAAAAATAAAAAATAGTCAATTGGTTCATTTCCTGGAACATCTTTTAACAATTCGCAACGTTTTGAAAATATAATGTTTTTAAAACCAGCGAAAGCACTTTGCCATATAGGGGTCCCTGATGCAGGCGGAGCGGTTGTTGCCTTTTGACCTCCTGGTGTGGGCGTTTGCGCAGGTAATGGCGTTTGAGCAGAGGAAGCATTACTTTCATCATCTAAAAAATTATTTATTATTGTCTAAAATATCATTGTTAACTATATATGTTTACCTCTCTCTTCGTCTGTGTCTTCAGCGTCAGTAAACTCTTCTGCCCAGTCACTACCACTATCCTCAAAAGGATCAACTTCATCGTCGCTAAGGTCCGCCAAAATTCTTAACTCGTCATTTGTTAATTTCTTATCATTTTTAGGCTGAAATCGCGGCCTTTTTACACCCGAAGGGCCGGCTTTATTGTCCATAGTTACGTTTTATTTTATTTCACCGTGATATGAGAAAAAACACACAAAATCGCTAACGAACACTAAAAAACTTTGTTTTTGTCCTTTACGTCCACGCTCACCGACACTCGTCTACACCGCAACAACGCTGAGGGAATACTAACAGAATAAAACGTATGGTACCGATGTCGCCATATGGCGACATCAGCACGGCAAGTGATATGCGCATGTCGCCGATAGGCGACATGCGCAGCGAACTTGTTAAAACATAGATGGGATTGCAGTTTTATATTTTTTATCTTTGTTTAAGTTAATAACATAGTAATGTTTCTGCAGCAAAGAACTATAAACAGCGTAAATACATAAGAGCATAAAATTAAAAATATAATACATTAAATAATCTTTTAAACTGTACCTGAGACACTATGCTGAGGTTTTTTAATTTTTTTTTATCCGATTATTATAAATTTTAATAGCTTGCAACGTTACACAATTCTTCCCTTTGTACTGTACTTTACCAGATAATATAAGATTTACATTTCTGCACCAATTATGTAAAATTGTTCTTATTGAAAGCTTTATTATTGAATCAATCAGGTCCGATACATGTTCTCTGTCACAAGAAATAAAATCAAACTGCACTGTATGTTTTACATAACTATTTATTTCTTGTGACAAAAAACTACTATATGACTCCTAATTTAAAAATGCATATATTATTTTAATAATCCAATCAAACGCAAATGTAAATGCAGGGGTTGGATATTGTAATCTTCTAGCAATGTCACGACCATATTCTCTAGCAGAAATGAGTGCATGACATGCGGTAGTGCCTGTGCTATATAAGCATGATTTGCAGCTGAAGCATTTAATATTTTTTTTTAATTTTTTTCAAAATAAATCCACACACATAATTTGTTGACAACTGCTACAGAGTTGCAGACAATGTTGTGTTGTTTGGTGGATGAGATTGTGAAGTTATATTTACATTTTCGGATAAAGGGACACTGTGGCCAAACAGTTTACTTATACATATAAACATATTTTCACAAGTGTCATTTTCGCAATTGAATGAATGCTTATAAAATGACATGGTTGTATATAATGTCTTGAAAATACCCACAAACTGAGCACTGAAAGGGTGTGAGTTTAGGGCACCAAAAGCTCGCAACTGCCCAAATGCCTTTTCAAGTGGGTCCTGGTTTAAACGCCTTGGTAAGAGACTCAAAACCTTTGAATTTTAATATGCTCCATATTGCCCTAATATTTCTAATATTAAATGTCCAATTTTTAAGGCTTGGTGGTATTGCCAGGTCCCTGTCTGATATTTTCTGAAACCTCATATTGTTCAGTAGTGGTAACGCTTCTTCTTTCCAAAAGCGAAGTTGCTCCGATGTCTCGCTTAAACCACATCTTAATATCTTTCCATAATCTGGATTCTTATTTGATCCATTAAATGAATCGAACAGCCGATCAAAGAAAGACAATAAAGCTGCTGTATCCTCAGCGTTTTTTCCAATTACCTCTTGTGAATCTGTAAAAAGTTAAGGTCATATAATAATATTAATGTAAATGTTAATAGTGTTTTCATTATAAAATAGGTACCATGTAATTATTGCAATCACAAAGGTCTGTTTCAAATAAAAGTTGTGTTACCATGACTAAAATTATAAAGCACCATTAGATATTTTCATTATTTTGTGTCAAGCAAGGGATTACATATGATTATGTTATTGATGGCATGTTAAATAATTTAGTAACAATTTCCACTTTTATTTACCACATTTTTTGTTAATACAATAAAAATAGGATCGCTATTTGGAATACACTGTGAAAGTGTTATAATAAATAGATTAAATGGATAACTTACCAAGTCTGCTGACTAGTTGAAGAGTAGCAGCAACTCTATGGCTGAATATCTGAGCCGCATTCCGTACCTTCATTTTCTTTAATGTCTTTTTATAGATATGTTAATCGTTTAAGTGGGGTAGAACTCTTAATCCATCTGATGCCAAGCTGTCAAACTCGTATAATTTTTGAACATGTTCCCACTTGGCAGTTTTTGTGCTGTTTTCTTTTACATAGGAAAGGTTTTTTTTATTAAATTGTTCCTCATACCCTTAATTAAATGAGGAGGATCATAGATAGGAAATATTTGGTATTCTTGAATTTCAAAAGAACCTTCCCTGTATTTGTCCTTATTGTTCCTTAAATAAAGTTGTTTAGTCTCCTCCATTAGTTGATTAATGACAGCAGAATTTTTCTGGTCACAAATAACTGTCACTGGTTTTAAATTTATTGATATAAGTTCTCTTAGAATCTGTTTTAATAAAATTTTTACTTGAGGAGTTTTTGCGCCTCGTCTACTGGCCAAATGGAAAGATAAGGGTGCTTTCCATGGCTTCTTAATTCCTCTTACCATAAATACTAACGCATGGTCTGCTAGGTGTCCCTCTCTTCTGCCATCGCCCATATCTTCAAAGCCCTCTATTAGGCCAAGGTGTTCATTAAAATGCAGCCCTGGCATAATTGCCATCTCGTCAAAAAGAACTGCAACATACTTATCGCTCTCACCCATTTTACTCACAATTTCTTGTAGTGATTCAAAAATTACCTTATGAATTCCTGGTCCACCTACAACTTGTTCTAACAGCCTAGATAAAGTGGTTTTGCTTGGCAATATAAAAAATGTAGATAAAAATGAGTAAGATTTTGGGCTTTGTTTATATAGGGACAATGACAAAAGTTTTTCTTTTATTGTAAACCTTTTTAGGTTTTTTGATTTCCCAGTTTTCCTAAATTGGCAGTTGATTAAAATAGAAGCCATTGAATGCACCTTCTCCAAATTGTATTCAAGATTTTGTTGGTTTTTAAATTTTTCGGCTTCAAATAATCTTCGTTTTATGGATGTTTGGCATGATAGGATTCTGTTATACCTTTTGTAAAGATTTCTGTAGGCAGAATACACTTTCTTTTTTTTTGGAGTTAACAATTGTCGCCTGGGAAGGCTAGCATCTTCCAGTATCTTCAAAGACGAAAACAATATAGTTTCTGGAAAAAAAAATGTATTTTTAATATAATCATTTTACTTATTATATCAGACTACTAAAGCTAGCCTACTAGATAATCCTTTACAAACACAACATAAAATATCTTTATCTTTAAAAAATATGCAACTATTCGTGAATATATGACAATTAAAGAAATTAGGTTTAATTAAAGTTCGTCTGGTCAGTTGAAAACAAAAAAGCAGTTTACGATCTCTAGACAGCCCGATAAATAGTTACAGGCAAAACATTAAAACTAAAATCTTAATCATGATGATAACCCCAATGTCTTAAATGTTAATGAGTTAATAATTAAATCATATATAAAACTTTCAAGAGACTTTCTAGTAGAATTTGAAATTTATTTATTTGTTACAATTCTGTTGACATGATTTTACTGATTACTAAACCTTTTAAAACCTCCAAAGGATAATTAATTATTTTTTGTCTTTGTTATTAAAGGGGGGTATCTGTCTGAAAAAATATATAATAAATATAAAGCATACATATTGATGGCAGCACATTTACTGCTTCACCTAAAATATAATATATTAATATTGGATTTTAAGGCAAATTATTGATTAGATAAAGTTAAACCAAAAATTAAAAGTATGTAGAAAAAAATAGAAGAATTAAAGCAGTTTTGTGGTTTATCGTTAAATTGTTTTAATTTCCGTGTATCCGACTGAGGACAGTTAAAGATACTTTAAACTCTTGGTTCGACTTAGACTATGTTATTTAAACAGTTAAAACATTTCCGTGTATACGACTGAGGAGGTGACTGCTTCTCCTAAAACAGTAGTACTTAAATATCTATTTTTTAAGGGCGAATAAGAAGACCTACCACTTAAAAACAATGTAGGAATTGCAGTTCTCTGAAGGCGATGTGATGTGGATGAAATATATATTTCTTCGAAATGTCTAGCACACACCTTTTGACGTTGATACAGAACTGTTGCATCCATTTCATTTAATTGTATATTGCTGATATTTTTCAGCCATTTATTAAAACGTAGTAGATCCGTCGAAGGATTTGGAAAAGAATGGCGGACAGCGGCTATATCAGCAACGCAATGAGGAACGCAACACTTTTTGATTGAAGACATTTTTTATAATCACTATTACTTATATTACAATACTACTATTACTTATAATACAATACTAATAATAGAAAACTGTCTATAATAAAAAGTTAATAAGTTTAAAAATACAATGAACACACAACTCCAAAAAAACAAATCACAACTGACGCAATAAACAATTACGACTAACGATGATAGCGAAATGGCCGAAAAATATTGGCACGTCACAGAGATGGATGACCAAGCCTTGTGTTCTATGTCCAAGCATAGAACACAAATATTAGCCAATCTTGGTCTGGCAACCAGTATTACCAACGTGTTATTATAGTGGCCTACTCAGATTACTAGCGCCATAAGAGGATCAGGATTGGAACTATTTTTTGGTTCAAGGTCTTGTAACCTACGCGGAATGTCTATAGGATAAGTGGTTTGTGATCAAACATCAAACATGCATCAAGCCACGATCAAACTATTCACATTTAACACAATGACAGACCAATGACCATGATACAACAAATGTAAATTGTTATAAATTTGTTGTATCATGGTCACAGAACACTACCCTGCTGACTGAAGCTCTTTCAAACTGTGCCATCTATACGAGAATAGAGAAAATACGACTACACTCAGCACTTAAGCGGTTGTGTCTCTAAACTCTTAGATTTTAGCGGGAACGCCTAGCTTTTAATTCTATCCCCCTGTCTGTTTTCTGTGGCCGAGCCGACAATTATCAGCCACATATCCATAGATAACCGATAAAAAATAGATGGCCTATTCTCCTGAATATCAATCAGTCATTTCAGTTATTTCCCCTGTCGCTAAAGCGCTGCTGCTAGAAGTAGCGGGCTTTTTGAAATATATTTAAATTATTTTAATCACTTATTTTAAATTGCTAGAAATAGTGCGTACTAATACATTTCCATGCATCAATGAGCTGGATAATATATTTCATAAAATCGAAATTTTATGAAAAGTGGATTTAATAATTCAAAATAAAACACTGTTTAAATATATTATTTTTATTTATAAAACAACAAATCAATACATATCATGATATAATCTCGATAACGTTTATAGTGGTAAATTATCATAAGCAATTTTTCGTATAGTGTTTTTGAGTTTTGTGTAATAAATTAAGACTTTTCCTTTAGATATTTAGTTAAAGGAACGTGCTAATTAAGAGATTTTTATTCGTTTTTGCCCAGGTGAGTTAATTTAGTGCAATAATTCTGCTTAAAAAGTTTATGAGGTTATGTTTTTAATTGCTTATTTTCTGTTAATGAACTAGTTATGAGTTCTTAAATTAATTTTTAGCCCTCTAAGGTTGCTTCAGAATGGGAATGTGCTTTGTTCCAGACTGTAAACATTACAGTTCAAAACTTGAATGTAAATTTTTTCGTTTTCCAAAGAACAAGACTGAAAGGAATAGATGGATTTCACTCATAAGGTAAGAGTATTATTTTGTCAGTTTTCAAAGATTTATGTTTCAAATTTATTTATTTACAGGAGAAAAGACAGAGATCCAAGTGATTTTGTGAGAGTGTGTGATTGTCACTTCATAAATAAATAAAAAAAGAATGGCCCAACTTTATTTGATTTAAATATTCAAAAGAAGTTCAGCATACAATCCCCAGAAAAAAGGTATATTTGTTGTTATAGTAAAATCCCAGTTAATAAGTTTTTTTTAGGAAGCGAACTGTGAAAAAGGTCAGTAGTTTTGGAAATAATCTCTTAACCAAACCACTGCCAGGACGTTCAGCCAAACCACTGCCAGGACCTTCAACTGAGCCACTGCCAGAACCTTCAACTTAGCCACTGCCAGAACCTTCAACTGAGCCACTGCCAGGACCTTCAACTGAGCCACTGCTAGGACCTTCAACTGACTCGCTACCAGGACCTTCACTCTTAAGTCCATCATCTGCCTGTCAAGATGCTGAGAATTATTTTTTAAGACAAGTGGCTGATTTAATTGAAAAATTGTAGAAGCTATCTACACGATTTAGCTATGAGATGGTGAAGAAAAATGATGCTCATATATTAATGTATACTGGTATTCCTAATAATAAGTTGTTTATGGTTTTTTTGAACGAATGGAGAACATTGCATTAAAATATTATGCTGGATGGAATGTTCAGATGATTTCTTAAATTGATCAGCTGCTTATGACATTGATGAAGTTGAGGCTCAATTTCCCACACGAAAATTTGAGTATCAGATTTAGTTGCACTACAGCTACAGTGACTAATATTGTGATGACATGGATCTATGCTCTACATGAAGTCCTTTTCAAGAATTTGATGAAAACAATTCCATCTAGACAACGGAATCAGGCTCGCCTTCCTATTGCTTTCACAAATTTTAAAAATTGCAGGATAATTTTGGATTGCACCGAAATTTATTCTGCAGTTCCAGCAAGCATGGAAATCCAGAGATTGACCTACAGCTCATATAAACACCGAAACACATAGAAAACTTTGGTAAGTGTTGCACCAAATGGTGTAATCACCTTTGTTAGCAAAGCCTTTCCAGGGTCTACATCTGATAAAAAAATTGTTGATGGTGTCTGGAGATCTGATACTGGCAGATAAGGGTTTCTTGATTAAGGACCTGCTTCCTGCAGAAGTGTCTTTGAATATACCTCCATTTTTATCAACACCACAGTTTACAGAGTCTCAAGTATATGAAACCCAGCAAAAGCCAGGATTCATGTGGAACGGGTCATCAGGAGGATAAAGTGCTATAATATTCTGCAACATTTTCCATCATATATTTCACAAATTTCAGTAATTTTTTAACTGTGTGCAGCTCTCACAAACTTCCAATATCCCTCAATTAAAGAAGTTGAGGAGTATTATCGAGGGTAAATACAGTACATGTGTATGCACATATAGCTTGTTCAGTGTATCTTTGCACATGTTTGAAAATATTCACGAACTATTTTTTTGTCTCATTTCTACTCAGAATATAAAATGTTGAAATTAAGCCGCATGTCCAACATTTAATAATGCATTAAACAAAGACAGTAATATAACAACAGTCTGTGATAAATTGTCATTATTGATTTATTTCGTATAACTATGATGTGCAAAGGATACACCGAACAGACTATATGTAACTATACTAATGATTTTTTATTGCAAATTAGTTTCCTTATACATATTTTCCTTGACATTCCCTATAAAAATTTCCACTTAGAATTTTTGTTTAAAAATATATTGCCGTAGGATTTATGCTTAGTATTTAGACTTTTACATTAGTTTATATATGACTTGCTTTTGCAAAACTTTTATTAATAGTAGTCGTACTTCTCTTGAGTATTTTCTGTTTTTCTATTCTATATGTGCATCCAAGCAAAATTTTTCATATGGAAAACTAATTTCTCCAAACAAAACTTTTTTTGATGTCACTTTAGTCTAAAATATATTTACTCAAGGTTTATAAAAAACTTTTATGTAAAAAATAACAAATAAATTTACTATTTCTGACAACTACAATTATAAATAATTGTTTGCATAATTCAACTGACAAGGGCTAAACCAAACTAAAAAAATAATGGGTGTACAGTAGAACCTCTTTAATCTGAACTTATTGGGACCGGAGGTAGTTCGGACTAAGGAATAGTTCGGATTACAGAACATATTGTTATTTTTACATAACAATAGATAAAACTGGGCTAAAATGGATCGTAATTGTTACAGGAAAAGTGAAAAATGCTTTATAAAGTAAAATACAATGTTTATTTAATACAGTAGTAAACATAGTGAATAAACAGTACTGTACATTAAAGTAGCAAAATTAATATGTGTATATAAAAAAATAAAGTATACAATAAAGAACTGCTGTACTGTTCTGTGTATAGAATACAGCAATGAGCTAATCAGACAAAGACAGTAAAATAGTCACTCATTTTCCTTTGAACTAATGTCGAAGTGCGTTTTTTGGCTGCCAAGTCTCGAATTTTTTTTAAAACCATCAATTGTGGTAAAGAGCATTCGGATTGATTTTCGTACCAGTTCAATGCTGTCTCTAATGCAGTAAACGCATCGGCATGGGATGGTCCAGAATCAAAAGTTTCTTCATCATCACTGCTGTCATCAGATTCATTTTCCTCGGTGACGACAGAAATAATCTCATCTTCACTATAAATTTGGTACCCTGGATCATCCTTATCACTGTTGATCCACTCTGTTGCATCAGCCACGTCACACTCCTCAAACCCAGGAATAACCTGACAAAGATCAACAATATCATTGACGATCTTAGAGTCTCCTTGTTCTTCAATACAGTTTGTATTTCCAACTTCATTATTCAAAGGCTTAGGCCATAGCTTATTCCAGGCGTTCGCCAGATTGTCCCCTGATACATTTGCCCAAGAATCCACCAGAATATAGCAGTCCTTAAGGTTTAATTTCTTTGCAAACGCAATCACATTTTTTTCGTCTCTCTCTGTTAAAAGTAGTCGCCGAAGCACTTCTTTCCTGTACATTCTCTTCATTTTTGCAATAACACTCTGATCCATTGGCTGGAGGAGGGCTGTTACGTTTGGTGGAAGGAACATAACTGAGAAGTCTTCATTAATGCTATTCAAAGTGTCAATGTCAGGATGAGTGGGGGCATTGTCGATTAATAACAAGACTTTTCCTGTTTTGGATTCCTTCTCCCTGAACTTTTTTACTTCTGGAATAAATGTGTTCGAGTACTAATTAAAAAAAATATCTGTTGACATCCAAGAGCTTTTTTGTGCCCTATAAGTTACTGGTAAACATGTCACATTTTTGAAACAACGGGGTTTCATACTTTTACCAATACGCAGCAATGGAAGAGAGTGAGTACCACTTGCATTTGCACAAACCATAGCCGTTACCCTGTCTTTGCTCACTTTGTATCCGGTAGCTCGAGCTTCATTTCTGGATGCAAGAGATTTTCTGCGCCAATTCACACCGGTCTCATCAGCATTATAAACATCATCCCGTGAAAACCCCTTATCAGCTACAGTTTCTTGAAATGTTTTAACGAATGCTTCTGCAGCCATAGTGTCACCAGATAAGCTTTCCCCTTGAACATCGAGTTGTCTTATTCCATGCCGTTTCTTAAATTTACTCAGCCAGCCACTGCTAGTCTTAAAGTCAATAGGCCCATTGAGTTTTACATTGAATTCAAGTGCCTTTTCACAAAGAAATGGACCCGATATTGGTTCACCCAAGCTCCTTCTTTGTGTGAACCACAAATACAGTGCATCATCGAGAGGCTCATTATTGGCTGTTTTTAAGGTTTTCCTATTTTTAGGCCCTTCGTTACTGTCTTGTTTACTTGAGTATTGCATTATGGCATCTTGTTTGTTTTTAATGTCGGTAATTGTTGACTTACCTACACCATACTCTCTGGCTAACGACGCACCACTTTCACCCACTTTCACCTATCTTTAGTCTTTCAATGATTTCTATTTTCTTTTCAAGGTTTAAAGTGTTATGTTTCCGTTTCAGGGACGTTTTTGATGACATTTTAGTTTACTGTACTCGGTCACTGTTATCACAAACAAGCCTAACACTACACTGATAATGTACGTAGTCTATAACCAAGGTAACTAAACAGTACTGTAGATGTAAACTAACACGTTATACATACTCGTTCCAATAAACAACATTCTGTGACAACGGAGAGCGACTGAGCGCGAAAACAGTAATGTACACTATAGTGTGGTGAGTGCGAGAGGGGAGAGTTCGCGCGCATTCTGAATAGTTCGTTTAATGAAGGACGTCGTCGTCGGTCGTGTAGCCCGTTCGATGAAAGATCGACGCTCCCGCTCGCCGGTGGCATTAAACGGCTCCTGCGGCTGCGTTCGGATTAGTGGACGTTCGGATTTAAAAGGTTCTACTGTATTCTTTTTTAATGCACTCACTACCCACAGATGTTAAGGTTCTTACAGAAAGCCGATTTAAACAAAAGTAAAAAAAATTAACTTGGGTGTTTGATGTATACAATGTGAAATGTATAGGATTAACATATTAATTTTTTTATGTAAACCCAATGTATTTAAACTAAGAGAAATAAATTGTATCTATCTATATTTAATATTTATTCAAAGATGTACCTACTCATATGGGAACACTGTAAAAAGCCTGATATCATCTTAAAAAAATAAAAGATATTTATTTAAACAAAAAGTATTTATTAATTTTCTATCAACTTTGGTAAGTCCTGTTCCAAGTAGAAATTTTCCAAGAGCAAAAGATTTTCTTTCCATGAATTATCATACTCTACAATGGTCAAAATCATATCTTTCAATGTATATACACATAAAAAACATTATTTCTTTTTTAAAATATGTAAAGCACCTTGGATTTGGTGGTAATAATTGTGATTCATGTTTAACCTTAGATTTCCCTCATCATCATAAAAAATTATGTATTTATTACAATTCGCCAAATTTTCAGACAACTGATCTTTTCTAAAAGAATACGGACATTTTATTTCCACAATAGCTTCTTCTTCATCAATCAATCCATCAGGGCTAACTCCTAGAAGTCCTGAATTTGAAAGCCAAACTCCAGTTGGTCGTACATTTAAATTGTAGTCCTTTTTCAAATGATCTAGAGCATCTTTTTCATGAGTTCTGCCCCAGTGGATGGCTTTGATACCATCCAAATTGTATTCACCTGAAAAAATAATGTATTATAATAAATATTGATGTAAAAATAAACAAAAGTAAAAAAACTCCAAAGGAAGAGCAAAAAGTTTTTATAGATTATAACTCACCTAACAATGTCTTAAACAAACTCGACGGAAATCTGTTTTTCTGGCAAGCTGAAATAATAGCACCAGTTGCTAGCAGTCAATCGAAATTTTCTTGCTAGGTACCATTTTCATTTGACACCTGACCAATAGTGGCAGCAGCGATGTCTTTCATTGACTGATTATCAATAGCACATTTTTTTGTAAATATTGACACTTTATCTGTGGCCTCTAGAAAGTCACTGGAAGAAATTATTTCTTCAATTACTGGGACATTATTTTCAGCATAATCCATTGACTCATCACTCAAGAGCTTGAAACCAACAGTATTACCAAAGCTATGTAACCTTTCTGTCAATTTTTTAATACATTCTTCTGGTACCCCATTTTCAATTGCTGTATATGGCTTTGGTGGATAAAGCTCTTTAGCAGATTTCACTTCCTCAAACTTTGGTTTAGGTGGTGCATTCCAGGAACATGCTTTATCTGTCACAGATATATTGTAATGCCCAAAAAGTGCCAATGTCACGATGTGGTGGCATTTTATGCCTCTCGAATAAGTACAAGTGGCTGATGAAATATCACTATTTTTTTCCAACTCTATAATAAAATTATACCAGAATATAATTCACTATTATATTAACTAAAGAATATGTTATCATACCTATAGATACCTTGTAGTTTTGTCTTTCATACTAGCCAATATTTCTCCCTTAATAATCCGTAAATCAGAGTTGAATTGCATTTTTTTCACATGCCCGGATTCCAAGGCATTTTCACCCCTTTTTATAATTTTATTATCATCTATAAAGGCATTAATACTCAATAGTTTTAAACATGTTTTAAAGTCATTCTTTTTTTTTTCGAAAACAAAACATCTGGAAATAAAATAAACAATTAGGCACTGCAAAGATAAAGTAAACTTTACCTTCAAAATTTTTTAAGCAGAATTATTGCACCATTATTGTACATTAACTTACCTGGGCAAAACCGAATAAAAATCTCTTAATTATCACGTTCCTTCAACTAAATATCTAAAGGAAAAGTCTTATTTTATTACACAAAACTTGTAATGGCGCTTTCCTAGATAGATCCAAACTTACCTTGTTCGGACGGAACTTTGATCGGGACGGTCTTCCAATTAGTAAAGTTTATATCATCTCGGGCGCCACCCTCAGGATTTAAGTGGTTGAGGGCCCACATGCGACAGGTAGCCTTTAGACAGTGGAGACAAAATGGGTAATTGTGTTCAGCCCAGAAATAAATAAAACACGGACGGTACTTAACAAAACAATATATTAACCAACCACTGCCGTGTATCACAAAATATAACTTGTTAACAGTCGAAAAAAAACGGTCAGAATACAGTTTGAATAAATAAAAAAGATAAAACATATTTTGGACAGTGCCAATTTCCACAAAGAAACAATTGCGGTTAAACAAAAGAGATACGGTATTCATATAAAACAATTAAACAATATATTAATAAACCATTGCGGTGTATCACAAAATATAATTTGTTAACAATCGAAAAAGCGGTCAGAATAAACCCAATACAGTTTGAATAAATAAAAAAAATAAAACATATTTTGGACAGTGTACCAATTTCCACAAAGAAACAATTTCGGTTAAACAAAAGAGATACGGTAATCATATAAAACAATCAAATATATCAATAAACGAAATAAATTAAAATTTACAGACATCCGGTATATATCATGATGTACAATACAACTTTTAATATATCGTTATATTTAATAAATATCTCATTCGGATTGGTGTAGATTTAGACTGGTACAATATAAAAGCAATTACCTACTGGTACAAAAAAACATTTTCGGAAACAAAACAAAAGCTGATTATACTAGTTTAATTAGCAACAAAATAATAAGAGAAATCAATAATTTCTAATTCTAATCGTATCATTACAAATGACTTATACATGTACATAATTTCGGTAACTACAAAAATAATTTTTCAAAATAAGTTACGGTTAATACATTTTCGGTTTCTAGATCTTGTACTTACTTTTTATTACAACGCTGACTTGCCAGCAACACATTTTCAGGAGTACAGGAAAATAAATGAAAACAAACAAAACTATATATTTTACAGTAAATCAACTAAGTACAGGCTGTTTAGACCTGCAGTTAAACGGTTTCGGCAAATGCTAAAAGAAAATCAAAATTATTACGTTTACCATGCCTCACATGAAAATGCGATATAAATCGACGGTATTTAGCCGTCTACTACGGAAAGCGGAAAACTGTGAACTAGCTACGGTTATAAAAGCGGTGAAAAGCGGTAAAAGCGGTAAAAAGCGGTAAAAGCGGTAAAACTCAAGCTTCAGCACACCAACACACAAGTATATCATTTAAAACGGAGATCTCCAGAGCAACCAAATTATTTTTTTTTATGATTCAATTAAAATATCAAAAATGTAACGGTAAATCGCAACAAAGCGCGACCGCTATTGCGTAGAGGGGTAGAGCCCGTCAGTGTCCTACACATAACGGGGGGAAACTTCGGAAGGGTGCACCACCAGTATACCACCCATGATGGTGTTGAGTGAGGAAAAAGGATAGTCTCATCAGGGTTTCACCCATGATGAGGGGAACTTAGGAAAAGGGGCACCACCAGTATACCACCCATGATGGTGTTGAGCGAGGAAAAGGATAACAGGTAAGCGGCGCATATAGAGAGAAAAATCTTACCAAGTTAAAAAAATGTAACGGAATAATAACACAACTCGCGACCGCTATCGCGTAGAGGGGTAGAGCCCGTCAGTGTCCTACACATAACGGGGGGAAACTTCGGAAAGGTGCACCACCAGTATACCACCCATGATGGTGTTGAGTGAGGAAAAAGGATAGTCTCATCAGGGTTTCACCCATGATGAGGGGAACTTAGGAAAAGGGGCACCACCAGTATACCACCCATGATGGTGTTGAGCGAGGAAAAAGGATAACAGGTAAGCGGCGCATATAGAGAGAAAAATCTTACCAAGTTGCTCTGGCAAACATTAGTTAGATAGTTTGGTGTGCTTACCTTGATTCCGGTCGGTCTCGGGGTCCTCACTGGTTTACTACTTTAGGCACTACTATCACTGTAACTGGTACTCCCTTAAAATTGCCAAAATCGTCTAATTTATACAATTTTTGATAGGTAAGGGACGGATTGCGGGGGGAACACAAAAATCCTACCGGTATGCCCTTCCACCTACTTAAAGTGGGGACAGGTACTGCGTGATCATACGACCCAGACAATTACAGCTGCTGTTTCGGTTGGAACTTGTCGGAAAAATAGTTTTACTGAAAATCTGGTTTTCGCGCAAAAATGATTAACAGCACGATTTTACTCGTAATTTTCTGAGTCGATACCAAAAAGAATTATAGAAATCGGTCCATTAATAACGGAGATACATTAAAAATATTTTAAATTTTACAATTATATACGGTATCATCATTTCAGCAAGTGACTAATTAGCGAAGTCTTATCGGTGTTACAAAAACTTTTAAAAATATAAACAAATGAACGGTCGAAACTTAATAACTAATACCGTGCGGATTTGATGGAATATACGGGAAGGCACGAAATTTTAGTAACTTCGTTACACACCCCCCTTTCCTGGTTAAAAAAAAATGTTTCCTACAGTTTTTTCACTAAATGTCCCCATTTAGACTCTACGGCCATTCGGGCAACCACAGTACGGGCATGGCGGGTACTGGTCGGGCGGAGTGCAGCAATTCCTAAGTGTCGGGGTCGGGTTTTTCGGTTTCCGGGTTGGACTCCTCCATTTTAACGGGGAACTCGGCCGGGCTTCCGTGGGACAGGAACAATGGCGGGACATGATTCCCACCTTACCGCATCGGGAACAAAAGAGAAGCGGTTTGCCTTGGCACGTCTCTCGGTGGTGACCCATGTACCCACATCGCCAACATAGGTCTCGCTCCACTGGAAGGTAGATCGGGTCGTCTCTCTCGGTTTTCGGTGAGGGTACTGGGGAAGATCGCACTGGTGCGGAAATCACTGGCGGTTGGAGGATAGCGGTGGCTGATTCGGTCTCTGGTGACGGTGGGCTGGCTGGCGGTTGGAGAACATCGGCAGATGCGGTCACTGGTAGCGGTGGCCTGGTTGGTGGTTGGTGGTCTACGGTGGTTGAGTCGCTTACTGATGGCGGCGAACTGGACTGGGCACTCATCGGCGATGGAGAAGCGGCATTGGTCGGGGAAGAAGCGGGTCGGGATTCGGTCCCTGGCAGTGGTGAGCTGGGCGGGGTACTCATCGGCGGCGGAGAGGCGGCATTGGTCGGAGAAGAAGCTGGTCGTGATTCGGTGTTGATTACTTCTTGCATTTTCGGATTCTGTGGCCGATATCGTTGTTTAATGGGTTCTGGATTTGGCAGATAAATTTTGTGTTCTACTAGTTGAGTTGCCCCTCTTATTTGGTCAAATTTCGGTAACTCTTGTCTTAAAAAGTCATCCAGTTTCCTTTCTTCTATCGGACTGAGGATCAAACTGGACTTGGAGTTTATTTGGCCAATTGGACTACATAACGTGGGCAACGGTAAGACTTGTTCGTTTAGAAGAACTTCTCCGGTACTCAAATCCAGGCGAAACCGGTGGCGTTGTAGTATATCCATACCAAGTACGATTTCTGACGTCAGATTAGGGAAGTGACTAACGGTTTCGGTGAGGATTGAATCTCCAATTTTTAGCGGTACTTGATATGCGGTAGTTATGTCAATTAAGCCTCCATTAGCTACCTTAGCATTACGAATTAACGGTTGTACCTTCGGAAGATTGCTTTTTTGACATAACTCGGCGGCGATGTCTCCCAGGTATGAGGTAGCGGCTCCTGTATCAATTAACGCTAGTAACGGAGTTTCCTTGATGTAGATGCATATGTGCGGTCTTGGGTCGGTTAAACGGAGGGTATTTACTTCGGTGGGGGCTGCTTTCCAGGTTTCTTCTGGGCGGTGCTGGGCTGACCTCGGACTGCTACTGCACCTCTCTAGTTTTTCCGGAATACGACGGTCGCAAGGACAATCTCGGGACATTACCCCAGTTTTCCCACAGCGTGAGCAGAATAGCTTAGGCCGACCTTGACATTCGGTTCGAAAGTGTCCAGGTTCACCACATCTCCAACAAACGTTCTGGACCGATCCAGCAGTTGCTCGGGTATGGTTCGACTGTGGTGCTCGGTTTCTTTCTCTGGTTCTTTGGGTCGGAAATGATCGTCTGGGTGGCGGTGATCTCACTGGAGCTGTCCCAGCTATTCTTGATGCAGGCGTTGACGGCGTTTGATTTCGGTTTGCAGAGGACCTCAATTCTGCTAGCAATAGTTCGGTTTCTCGAATTGTTCGTGATAGCGTAACAATGTCGATGAGATCGCTCTTGCGGATATACTGCCGGTATTCGGGTAGCAAATTCCGATATATCCAATGCAATTCTTGCTCAGGTGCAATGCTGCCATGTCTTCTAATTAGTGTTTGCATATCGGTAATATATCTGTGAGCCGGTTCCTGTATCTTTTGTAGTCGGCGACTAATTTCTATCTCCAAATCAGCAGCGTAATTAATAGGAAAATAGAAACTTCGAAAATCCTGGAAAAATTCAGCCCAATTATGCCAGTGTTGTCGGTTGTTTCGGAACCAAAGGGCGGCTTCTCCTCGGAGGAGTTCGGGCATATGCGGTAATAATTGGTCAATTAGGATGCCTTGTGATGTGCAAATTTCCTGAAGTCGTTCTATAAAAGTAACTGGGTCGGTGCGGCCATCGAAGTGTATATTCCATTTATGCACTTTTAACGGCGTTACTGGTCCGGAAGATCCATAGCTGGTACAATATGGGGTGGTAGCTTGCAACGTGAGCGTCGGTATTCTTGGCGGAGCGGTAACGGTAATGGGGCCGGTAACGGCAACAGGAGCGGTAACGTTAACGGCAGCGGCAACGGTCGGATTATCTGAGGCGGATGTAGGAAAACTAAACGGTTGCACACTCGGAGCCGGCGTAGCTTTTCCGGATTTGAGGTAGCTTGCCAAACGCTTCCTCAATATCTCGACAGTTCCGGAACTTTCCAATCCAAATTTAGTCACTTCATTAATTAATTCTTCTTTCTTCAATAAGTACACCCAGCTTATTCGGACGTCGGTTGGATCGGATACAATGGCGAGGGGTGTGGTGCTTAGTACGGTAGTAGCAGGACTGGTAGTTGTAGGCTGTTGGCTGCTACTCGTCGCTGTTGCCATCTTATATGTAACTAATCAGGTCACTACTCTTTCTTCGACGGTTGGAACGGAACTTTCTTAGCGATTGGGACTCAACTCCTTGACGGCTTGAACTTTCTGAAAGCTTATACTGCACTCTCTGGCGGTTTATACCTAACACTCCGGCGGTTTATATTCAACTCTCTCTTGAAACTACTCTTGCTGGCGGTTTATGTTCAACTCCCTGACGGTTTATATTCCACTCCCCGGCGGTTTATATTCAACTCTCTGGCGGTTTATATTCAACTCCGCTTTGAAACTGCACTTGCTGGAGGTTTATACCTCACTCTCCGGCGGTTTATATTCAACTCCTCTTTGAAACTACTCTTGCTGGCGGTTTATGTTCAACTCCCTGACGGTTTATATTCAACTCTCTGGCGGTTTATATTCAACTCCGCTTTGAAACTGCACTTGCTGGCGGTTTATACCTCACTCTCCGGCGGTTTATATTCAACTCCTCTTTGAAACTACTCTTGCTGGCGGTTTATGTTCAACTCCCTGACGGTTTATATTCAACTCCCGGCTGGTATTGAATCGTTGACTTATATACGCTACTACGGTAGGGGGGATTCTGGTAACGTATGTTCCCCTTCCACATTCGGACGGATACGTGTACAAGTACATAAGTTAAACAAAGTTATACGGAAATGGTTATTACAACATATAAACTAGATAAAAAAAAATATAACGGTTACTTATTTCTGAGCTGGTGGGACGTTTGATGGAAAGAAACGGTTGAGAACGGGAAGGCGAGACAAAACTGGCAATCCTGGTAAAGTAACATAAAGCAAACAGGACTCTTTTAGATCACAGAGGAAGGCTACGGATGACCTCGGCGGTATCAAAATTACCAACAGTACCAATAGTCAAACTGTAGTCACAAAACAAATACATCTCATTATCCACGGCGGACGGGTCTTGACAAACGAAATTCCTTGAAATGGAAAGGCCAGTTTAACACCAAAACATCTACCTCTCGAGATACACGGTGGAATTTGTTGTCTAGAATGGAAAGGTCAGTTTATCCCAAAACATCTACCTCTCGATATCCCCGACGGACAAATCCTGGTACGGGTTTCCTCTGATTACGGCGCAGCTGGCTGGTACGATACAGGGCTCTTATGGGAACCGGATTTACCAATATCCAAATTCAATATACACGGTACAGAATTACAGGCCAGGATATGGGTAGGCGGTGGTTACCATAATCACCTACTACGGAGCGCAAGTCCTTACTTCGCTTGGAAACGGCAGTCTCTTTTCCCTCGACCTGGAATAGAACGGAGGTCCCTACTGGCTATATACAATCAAACAAAAAAAAACAATCCCTGGATGGTTGGAGTAATAATACAATGGAAATCCCTACTACTTTGCTGTAAAAAAAACACAAATAAAGTCCCTACTCCCTTGGTGTAACAACACAAATGAAGTCCCTACTCGGGCGCCAAATTTGTAATGGCGCTTTCCTAGATAGATCCAAACTTACCTTGTTCGGACGGAACTTTGATCGGGACGGTCTTCCAATTAGTAAAGTTTATATCATCTCGGGCGCCACCCTCAGGATTTAAGTGGTTGAGGGCCCACATGCGACAGGTAGCCTTTAGACAGTGGAGACAAAATGGGTAATTGTGTTCAGCCCAGAAATAAATAAAACACGGACGGTACTTAACAAAACAATATATTAACCAACCACTGCCGTGTATCACAAAATATAACTTGTTAACAGTCGAAAAAAAACGGTCAGAATACAGTTTGAATAAATAAAAAAGATAAAACATATTTTGGACAGTGCCAATTTCCACAAAGAAACAATTGCGGTTAAACAAAAGAGATACGGTATTCATATAAAACAATTAAACAATATATTAATAAACCATTGCGGTGTATCACAAAATATAATTTGTTAACAATCGAAAAAGCGGTCAGAATAAACCCAATACAGTTTGAATAAATAAAAAAAATAAAACATATTTTGGACAGTGTACCAATTTCCACAAAGAAACAATTTCGGTTAAACAAAAGAGATACGGTAATCATATAAAACAATCAAATATATCAATAAACGAAATAAATTAAAATTTACAGACATCCGGTATATATCATGATGTACAATACAACTTTTAATATATCGTTATATTTAATAAATATCTCATTCGGATTGGTGTAGATTTAGACTGGTACAATATAAAAGCAATTACCTACTGGTACAAAAAAACATTTTCGGAAACAAAACAAAAGCTGATTATACTAGTTTAATTAGCAACAAAATAATAAGAGAAATCAATAATTTCTAATTCTAATCGTATCATTACAAATGACTTATACATGTACATAATTTCGGTAACTACAAAAATAATTTTTCAAAATAAGTTACGGTTAATACATTTTCGGTTTCTAGATCTTGTACTTACTTTTTATTACAACGCTGACTTGCCAGCAACACATTTTCAGGAGTACAGGAAAATAAATGAAAACAAACAAAACTATATATTTTACAGTAAATCAACTAAGTACAGGCTGTTTAGACCTGCAGTTAAACGGTTTCGGCAAATGCTAAAAGAAAATCAAAATTATTACGTTTACCATGCCTCACATGAAAATGCGATATAAATCGACGGTATTTAGCCGTCTACTACGGAAAGCGGAAAACTGTGAACTAGCTACGGTTATAAAAGCGGTGAAAAGCGGTAAAAGCGGTAAAAAGCGGTAAAAGCGGTAAAACTCAAGCTTCAGCACACCAACACACAAGTATATCATTTAAAACGGAGATCTCCAGAGCAACCAAATTATTTTTTTTTATGATTCAATTAAAATATCAAAAATGTAACGGTAAATCGCAACAAAGCGCGACCGCTATTGCGTAGAGGGGTAGAGCCCGTCAGTGTCCTACACATAACGGGGGGAAACTTCGGAAGGGTGCACCACCAGTATACCACCCATGATGGTGTTGAGTGAGGAAAAAGGATAGTCTCATCAGGGTTTCACCCATGATGAGGGGAACTTAGGAAAAGGGGCACCACCAGTATACCACCCATGATGGTGTTGAGCGAGGAAAAGGATAACAGGTAAGCGGCGCATATAGAGAGAAAAATCTTACCAAGTTAAAAAAATGTAACGGAATAATAACACAACTCGCGACCGCTATCGCGTAGAGGGGTAGAGCCCGTCAGTGTCCTACACATAACGGGGGGAAACTTCGGAAAGGTGCACCACCAGTATACCACCCATGATGGTGTTGAGTGAGGAAAAAGGATAGTCTCATCAGGGTTTCACCCATGATGAGGGGAACTTAGGAAAAGGGGCACCACCAGTATACCACCCATGATGGTGTTGAGCGAGGAAAAAGGATAACAGGTAAGCGGCGCATATAGAGAGAAAAATCTTACCAAGTTGCTCTGGCAAACATTAGTTAGATAGTTTGGTGTGCTTACCTTGATTCCGGTCGGTCTCGGGGTCCTCACTGGTTCACTACTTTAGGCACTACTATCACTGTAACTGGTACTCCCTTAAAATTGCCAAAATCGTCTAATTTATACAATTTTTGATAGGTAAGGGACGGATTGCGGGGGGGAACACAAAAATCCTACCGGTATGCCCTTCCACCTACTTAAAGTGGGGACAGGTACTGCGTGATCATACGACCCAGACAATTACAGCTGCTGTTTCGGTTGGAACTTGTCGGAAAAATAGTTTTACTGAAAATCTGGTTTTCGCGCAAAAATGATTAACAGCACGATTTTACTCGTAATTTTCTGAGTCGATACCAAAAAGAATTATAGAAATCGGTCCATTAATAACGGAGATACATTAAAAATATTTTAAATTTTACAATTATATACGGTATCATCATTTCAGCAAGTGACTAATTAGCGAAGTCTTATCGGTGTTACAAAAACTTTTAAAAATATAAACAAATGAACGGTCGAAACTTAATAACTAATACCGTGCGGATTTGATGGAATATACGGGAAGGCACGAAATTTTAGTAACTTCGTTACAAACTCAAAAACACTAGACGAAAAATTGCTTATGACAATTTACTATTATAGACGAAATTTTTAGAACCAGTATAAGCTCTTCCCAACTTTGTGACGTCACGACTTCGGAAGTCTGAAAAGTACAGAATAGCATTTTAGAGCTGTCATCGATAACTCCGATCCTAAATTAGAAACACATATAGATGGCCAACTTCCCTCTTTATGCCAATTTCGATTTTAGTTTGTCATCAAATCGTGTTGGCGGTGGCAAAAACATGTTCCGTGCTTTTGGCGGGACTTTTAAAGGTTCAATATTTTGGAAGGTACCATACAATTATATACAAATTTAATATAAAACAGTTAACAGAAAATAAAGTCACGCCATAATCACAATTTGATTTATCGTGATGTGGCATGGCCATATTTCCTATTAAATGTTTTAATTAAATTTGAATAAATTATTTTAAAGTACATACAGAAATAATTCTATATTAGTAAATAGTGTTTTAAAATAAATAATACACAAAATTAGTTTTCATCATTTTATTAATTTCATTTTTTAATTCTATTAATGTTTTTACATTTTACTTTAAGCTTTTTATATTTTTCATATGCTAATAGTTTTAAGCTGTTTTGGTCATTTGCATAAGGTTTACACTGTCCATATAACATTCTATTTACATTTTTGACATATGTAAACATCATAAAATGTAAAAATGTATTAATAAATAAATTCATTAAATCATGTTCTCCACATAAAAAGGGGTTAAACAATTTTACAGTCATCACCCTATGAAGACTATCTACAATATTATTTGCCAAAATGTATTTTGGAACTAATTTATAAAACAATTGATTCAATTGGGAAAATAGCCTCCTAAACTGCGTTCGAGGCTTCAACAAACAGTTTGCCTTATATTCTAAATGCTGAATATAACTATGTTCTTGAAGCACTGATGATGATATTAACTGATTGGAACATACACTACATTTTTTAAAACGTTTGACCAGTGTTCTTCCAATATACCCAGCTATATATGAATGAGTGTTGATTATCATATCATCATCAGTATCTTCAACGATAATTTCTTCAGCAGCACTTTGTACAAAACTATCATTTTCTTCAACAATCATTACATGAGGAGTTGTCAAAAAAGTTTTTAAAGAGTTTAATAAAACATCTTCATCTTTCTCACAATTTGCACCTGGTGAATGAGGAGACGTAAAATTATTTAATAGCAAACTTTTAAACGATGCATGTTGGATTAATTTGTCGAATACCATAGCTTCTCATGCAACCAAAAAAATTTTCCAAAGGATCTTGGTTGATGTTTCTACATGAAAAATACTTGAATCCACTAGAGTTTAGTTTTTTCCATATAAAAATGAATCCATGGAGGGATTTTATCCAATTGTGAATAGATGGTGGTGTAAACTCACCTTTATGCTTTACCCACTTCATAGATTCAAGTATTTTCAAGGCTTGTTTCCAAAACAATAAATGTTGAGATCCTTTCTTTATTGTACATCTCAAAACTTTTCCATGATCAGCTTCAAAAGTCAAACCATTGACACTGTAAAAGATCTGATCAACAAACCCAATAAAATCAGCTGATTTGTCAATAAGATTGTCCTTTCCTAAAAATATCAGAATAGTTAATATTAACATTTATGTAAGAAGCACACATGTTTAATAAATTAGTATATACCATTACATCTATTATAGAAAAAGAAGAGTAGCCCGGAAATAAGCTCATGCTCAGCCATCAGGCTACACTCTCGCAATCTATCCTAATAATTCCCTATCCTCCCTTTCTTTCCTCTCCATAATCCCAACAATGAATTCATAATAAACCTCCCACTCACCATTTCCCGAATTATCTGCGCCGGACTCACCAGTGGTATTTCCAAATCCTCCCTTATGTCCTCCCACCTTTGACACTGCCAGACCGTATGTTCCGGACTGTCTTCTACCTCACACACCATACATCTATTGTCTGCCCTTTTAGATATCCTATGGGTGAATGTGCCATACGATCCATGGCCGGTCAAAAATTGAGTGAAAAAGTACCCGGTCTTCCTGTGTGGACAATTCACCCATTCTATCAGACCCGGGATTAATCGCCTCGTCCAATCCGCCTTCTCTGCCTCCCGCTCCCAACGGGTTTGCCATTTGAGCAGTGTGCGTTTTCGAGCCATACGTCTTACCCCTGGTGTACCCCCAACCGTGTAACAAAATGAGGCCTCCGCGACCATGAGGTCTATGGGAGGAAAACCAGAAACTACCTGCACCGCCTCCGCCGAGACCGTCCTGTATGCCGATGCCACTCTCAGAAGGGCCTGCCTCTGCATGGATACTAACTTATCCCTGTATTTGTTGATCTTAATCACCCCCTTCCATACCGGTGCAGCATATAACAATGTGCTGTGCACAACGCTGGCTAGCATACGGCGTCTCCAGTACCCGGGACCCCCAACATTAGGCATTAACTTCCTAAGGGCTTCAAGTTTGATCTTTGTGTTATCTATAACTTTCTCCACATGTTTTCCAAAGCTCATCCCTCTCTCAAGGTGCAGCCCTAAGTGTTTTGTCTCGGTTTTAATCTCGATCCTCTCCCCCAACACATCCACCGATGCCGGTACTCTCAGGCGTCTTGGTGCCTTCAACACAGTTACCTGTAGTTTCTGTTTTGCCATCTCTAACCCATGTGTATCCAGCCAGTCCCCAATGGTTATGGCTGTTACACGTAATCTACTCTCCACCTGCTGCCAATTCTCCCCTTTCACAACGACAACCATATCGTCCGCATAAGCCACCGATACCGTACCCTCGCCAAAATCCAACCTCAGAACTCCCCCATACAATACATTCCACAGTGTCGGCCCCAATACTGACACCTGCGGTACACCCCTTGTTAATGTTTTCTTTACCCGACCAAAACTAATCTCCCGCCCCTTAAAATAACTCCCCACCATATCCATGATATACCTCGGTATATCCTCCCCCCTCAATACGTCCATAATCTCTCCCCATCTAGCCGAGTTGAATGCATTTCTGACATCAATCGCCAGTAATGCGCCGATTTTTTCCGCAGATGATGCCACCACGTCCCTAATTTGTATCAGCGCAGAAGTTGTGGACCGCTTCTGCCTGAATCCATGTTGATTCGGGGGGATCACTCCGTTTTCCTCCAAACACACCGTTAAACGTTGTAGAATTAACCTCTCCAACACCTTACCGGCTGTATTTAAGAGCGTGATCGGCCTGACGTCTCCCGCCCCCCTAATCGGACCACCCTTCTTAGGGACCATGATGACTTTCCCTCTCTTGAAATCACTCGGGAAGCATTTATCCTTCAAGAACCCGTTATACATCTGTAACATCTCCTCCGGATATAATTTATAAGCGATATTCAACATTTCCTGGGTTACCCCATCTGGCCCCGGAGCTTTCCCGGTTTTCGCCTTCTCCATAGCGATGTTTAATTCCGCTATTGTGAACTCTGGAGGATCTTCTGCTGATGATCGATCTGCCTCATACCTGAATTCTGGATCATCTGGAAACAGAGTACTCATCATATCTTTCTTCAAATCTTCTCCAATTTCCGTTATTGGGCCTGTGGGTTTCAGGAACCTCGTGGCGATCCTGTAGCCATCTCCCCATGGGTTGTTCTCTAGGTCATCCACCAACTCCTTCCAACATCTTCTTTTCGATCGAGATATTAGCTGTCTAAGCAGCTTCTTGTGAACCTTCAATTGTTCAATGTCATCTTCATTGACCCTGTCCAACCTAAAACCTCTACTTACCCTTCTCCTTATACCAATTACTTTCCTCCTCAGAACGCTGATCTCATCCGTCCACCAGTACGGCACTTCTCTGACGTTGTTGTTCATCCTTCTGCCTGATCCTTTTACCGCTTTTACGATTACATCATAAAAATTCCTCGGGTCACCAACTCCACGACTTATGGAACTTGATACCAGTTCGCAAAACTTATTCTTATCGATCTCCTTTTTCATAAGGCCTTCCTGACAAGTGATTTTCTGGTCTACTGTTATATGAATCGTCGCATGATGTGTATAGACGTTGTTAAAGTCCAGAGACCATTCTATCACCTTGCTCCTCATTCTCTCCGCCATCAGGCAAACATCTAGATGAGTGGCAGTAGCACCCCTCCTAAACGTTGGAGAGCCATCATTAGCGGTAGTCCATTGTATCTGAGCGAGCCAGTCAGAGACATGACTTCCTCTTCTATCCTCAACAGGAGATCCCCAGATCGGTGACTTGGCGTTTAAGTCGCCAACCAATATGGTTCTCTCGCGTACCGTGATCCCCCCAAAAATTTCATCAATGATTCTCGTGAAAGAAGCCATTTCGATATTTGGTGAGACATACGCTCCATACAAATGTATCCCCTCGGCTTCAATATGACACCAACCCTGCCCTTGTTCCCATATCCCTACCGTCACCTTCCGATTCAACACTCTGATAGCCACATCCCTTCTGATATCTACGAACCACTCCCCCCCTGAGCATAGTTTTTGTTTGGCTCCGTCACTATCAACACATCCACCCCTTTTCCCTAGCCGTGACAAGCATTAAATCGTGTGCCGCCCTTGACCTCCCGATATTTACGACCATTATTTTGAGGCCAATGACTTAACTTTACTTCCCATAGGTTAGCTCTCTAAACTTGGGACACTTCATCGAGTCCATCCTATGGCCCGTGGTCATGCAGACTCTGCACTCAGATTCGCTTTTGCACTCTTGTGCCCTATGACCTTCACCCCCACAGTTTAGGCATTGCTTTGACCTGTCCGTTCCCTGACATTTCTGCGTGTTATGTCCATAATCTAAGCATCTATAACACCTTAGTGGTGTTATTCTCTCCCTTATCCTACAAGAGGTCCACCCGATCTTTACCGCCCCTACCTTTTTGACCTTGGCTGCAATACCCATTGGCACCGTAAAAGTCCCAACTTGACCTCCAAACCTCGTACTCCTTATATTTTTGACCTGCAGGTCCTCACCTTCTATCCCCAAACTGCCCTCCAGTATTCCCTTTAATTCATCCTGCGTAATATCCGGTCCCAGATCTAGAACATTGAAATTAGCCTCTCTGTTCCTTACGGTTGCCTTAATCTCTGCGACTTTCCCTTTTATTTCGTCCCTTAGGACCTTCGCCGTGCCCTTCCCCTTTAGCCGAACCAGTATATCTCCTCCTTTTGTTTTGGAAACATTATTAACCGTGATCCCGAGGGCCTGGACATCTATCTGGTTTCTCATGTCCTTTAAAACTTCCGCATAGGGTCGGCTTCCAGTTCTTATGAGGACCTCCTCTCTGTCCGCCCGTATCCTCCCTGTCCCTTGTGCCCTCCTAACCGCAATCCTGAAACATACTTTCCCCTTACTACCTGTGAACTCGAGACATTTACGGATAGTCCCGATTTCCAATCCCTCTGATATCAGGAGATTTATGTCCCCTTCCATAATCCCTTGCTCCGTGATGACCCTGTAAAGATCACCCACGGTTTCGAAAATTTCTTCCTCCCCCATATCTTCCGTAACCTTGGCCACGAAATGGTACCACACTTTTGTGGCTTTGGCTGATTTTGTTGTATTAGCAACAAAATCAACCTCACCTTTCTTACATGCTACCGCTACTTCGAAGATCTCTTCCCTTCTTTTCTTGATATACTGTTCCAACTCCGTGGGGGTCTTGTCCGGATCCATTAAAATCACGCAGTTTGCTCTGTCCATAGCCTCCCATTGTTCCATTTTATCAATTTTTGTACATACAAAGATTTCATCATCCCAATCCTCCTTAGCGATTTCTTGGAACTCCTGGTAGTTCCCTCCCTCCTCGATTACCTTTTTGATCTTGAGCGTCCTTCTCTGTCTTAATTCCCTTTCCCTTTCAGCCTTACATCCCTCGCACTTCGGATTGCCTATATCGCTATCTCTTTCCTTCCCTAATCCCTCTTTGACTGCATAATCAATTTCCCCAACCACCCTATTAACCTCCACTTGATCAACCCCGAGTTCCTCCAACATGGTTCTTAGCTTTTCAACCTTCCTCTCAATTGTTTCTAGCACAGTTTCCCCCTTGCATTCCCTACTCACATTTTGTTTCTCCCTTTTTCTATTCTCCTTCTCCTGGGGACTCATCCTTTTTCTTTTTGTACTCTTTATTTCCGTTCCCTTTATTTCCGTTCCCTTTTCTTCCTCGTCTGAGAAAAGTATAGCCCCAAGCACACTGCTGTGTATCCCCCCTTCTTCTACTACCTTTTCCCTTTTCTTCATCATTTTCTTCCCAACATTGCTGTCATCCTCCGACTCACCAGTTTCCTCGATCAATGTTGATTGCTTTTTAATCTTCTCAGATTCAATGGACCTATTCGCTTTTTTGTGGCTAGCCAGCAGCTCCTCCTCAAATCGCTTTCTCTCCATTTCCTCCACTATCCTCTTCACTTCATCTTCCTTAGCCTTTTTCTGTTTTCCTTTATTCATACTAGTTCCCACGAGTAGGGTCGAAAGTAGGTCCGACGGGGCAGTGCGCCCTTACCCCGTTAAGGCTAAAATACTATGGGGTTCAGCCAGGTTCCCCAAGGGGATCGTTTGTGACGCTCTAACCCTCGCGCCTTCCATACCATTGGCACGATGCCTTCCACCGTAGCAATGGGGATTTTTTCTCGAGGTTTACTCCTCTATTCCATTTGATCCGCGAGCAACTATTCGGGTTCTCATAACCAGAACCTTATTCATTGCTTATCCCGAGAGTTGGTCAGTCATGCGGCTCTTACAACTCTAAAAGAGCATGAGTCCCATGACAGACCACGCCCCCTGGAGACACCCTATGAGCCATTGGGACGCGCCGTGTCGGGTGGAAAGCCCCCTCCCCGGAAACTTGTATGAGAGATTAGGGGTGAACCACTTCCAGCCTCTCTCATCCAACCTTCCGAGGCACGGAAATTAGTATATACTTCAATTTCTGTTACATCAATTTTTCAAAAATAAAAAATTGTATACAAAACAATTATATCTGAATTATAGTTACTGATGCTTACCATGTTTTACGATCCATCTCAAAGTTGAAGACACTCTGTGGGAAAATACCTGGGCCGCATATTTCACCTTCATTTTTTTTATTTTTTCATTATAAATATGACAGTCTGTTAATTTGTAACATATTCTGGTATTAAAATCTCCTCTATCAAATTCATATAATTGTTTTATATGCTTCCAGCTAGCCTTTTTTTGTATATTATCTAAACTGAATTTGATATCATATTTTAATAGATTGTTACGCATGCCTTTTAACAGATGTGGTGGATCATAAAAGGCAACAATATCTTGGTCGTCTATGTGAAAAAATTGCAGTTTAGGTTTTATATTATATCCTTTTTGCCTTGATTCTGCTACTAATTGATTAATGGCTGTGACATTTGCTGAGTACTGATCACACACAGTACCAACAACCATAAAACCAATTTCAAGAAGTTTCTGGATTGTGGCTTTTAAAATTAATTTCAATTGAGCAGATTTTATCCCACCTTCACTGAAATAGAATGATATGGGCTGTTTCCATTTCTTCCTTAATCCTTTGACCATTAATACCAGTGCATGGTCAGCAATTTTTAAATACTTGTCTGAAGTGCTTCCAAGATCTTCAAAACCAATAACTCTATCTCCTTTTTTTTCATACGTTAGAGATGCTTGTAAGGACATTTCATCTCGAACATAAGGATACAATGTCTGTCAAGCATATTTAATTTGTCAATTGATTCTCTTAAAACATTAATAACAGCAGGGTTTATTCCTACTTCAAAGGGTATTTTGTTCAATAATGTTATCAATAACTTTCTTGATGGTAGCGCAAATGTATGTCTGAGTTTGTATGCCCGTGGACCTTGCTTCAATAAAGATAAAGCAAATACTTTGTCTTCAAAGGTGTATCGTCTTCCTCTGGGACTTTTTTTCTGCATGTTTATTTGACATAAAAAAATTCAACGTTTTTTCATTTACTTTAGCTTGAAGAAATTTAGGAGTCTCAACAAAATTCAAAGCTTCTTGAATTTTTTCTTTATTTTTGATATTATCAGTGAATAATTTTTTGAAAATCTTTTTTAAATTAGTTGCTAGTTTATAAAGTTTCTTTGCTTTAGGTGTTAAATACTTTTTTCGAGATACACCAACAGACTTTAGAATATTTACGCTTAGAGGATCTGAAAAAAAAAAAGATTATTAATAACGCTGTCAATACGCCAATTTACACAAACACAATAGTCTAACAAATTCTAGACAACTAATACTTTAACTTTGATCATATTAGTTGTATATCAGTTTCCATATATAAATTAAATATAGGGCCTTTCAATAGCAAATGTCCATATAACAGGAAGATCCTAAACTTAAAATATGATAATTAAACCAAAACCAATTACTTAATAAATTTCTCCTTAACAAAGATACCTGGCGATTTATTAAGAAAAGTTAAATGATTACTTTCCGCTGTTACCAAACTTCCATTTTTTATATTGGACAGATTGATGTTAATGTATAATAATCATTTTATATTTTTTAAACTTGGATAGGAGGAATATATTTTTAAGAATTCTGGTTAGGTTAGGTTAGGTTAGGTAAAATCATAATTTTTTAAGTTTACATGGTGGTATGTCACAAACAGGATGTGTATACATGGTTGAACAGGAAGAGGCGAATCTGAAAAATATACCATTTGTTAGTATGAAATTTAAAAAGATTTCATTTTATTTCCAAAACCAATAAATTTGTTAAACAAGGAAGTAAATTATTTTTCTAAAGATCAATACATAAAATGTTTGACAAACATAATTTGAATTAATAAACGGATAAAATATTCACCTGGATTATCTATATGTGGTATATCTAATTCCTCTTCCATATTAGTAGAAGATGTAGCATTATCCAACAAAACTTCAGAGACATTTGTATCAACTTTTACTAAAAAAAAAGTATTATGTACACATATATAAAATAAATAAATTATTGACAAATCATTAAATATTTTTATTATTTACCTGATAAATTTACAGATGGTACAGCTCCAACTTTCAAATTTGTTCTATTATGAAATACCGAAAATTTATCTGTCGCCGTAAAGTGGGAATCACAAATTTTATAATTATATACTTTCTTATCTTCAACATTTAATAAATTCATTTTTCCAAAGGCTTCACACCACAGTTTTCTTAAATGAAAAATAAATTTAAACAATTAGTAAATCAAAGTTTACAAAAAAATCTAAGGAAGTTATTAAATTTTTAGAATAATAAAAAAATTATAAATTATCTGGGTCTTTTGGTAAAGAATGCTTCATCATTTTAGCATCAGAATTTTTGCACGTTTTAATAAATATATAAATATACCTTTTCTATACATTAAATGCATAATTATCGCAAACTTATGACTGAAAACTTGAGGAGCCACAGAAACTTTCATTTTCTTCATAAATTTTTCATAAATACGTCCCCTTTGAATTTTGTTAAGGGCTAGTAGCTGCCCCGCTTCATTGTCAATTTCATACGTTGCTCCAATATCTTGCCAATCACCAAAAATTCTGTTATTGTAGATTTTCCAGCACATTTGTTTTTTTAAAAAATTGTTCCTAATGCCTTTTAAAAGATGAGGCGGGTCGTAAATGTGGACAATTTTTTGACCATTTAGCATGAAAATTTTTAATTTCTTATTAGTATTACTTGTTAGGCCATTGTGTTGAACCAAATTATTTATTGCCCCAGTATTTTTCGTGCCTTGGTCAGACACTGTAGCTACTACTTTAAGTCCAGCTTTTTGACATTCGGTTATTAGTTCTTTTATTTTCCTCACGATATTAATGGAATTCGTTTTTGCCGATACAAAGGAAGCCACTGGTTGTTTTCAACCTGTTCGAATTCCTGAAAAAATAAAATTTTAAAATTAGTATTACAGTATCAATAATTTTTGTTCATATTACTTTATTCATAAATGTTAAAAAATAATAGTATGGTCTATTGAAGCTAATACTACATTATATTTAGTTAAAGAAATTACCTCTAATCATGTATACCTGTGCATGATCTGCAAATTCTGAATATCTGTTATTATCTCCCCAATCCACAAATCCATCAAGATCCCAATTTTTTTTATTTACATCAATGTGTGCCTGCAAAGAGATTTCGTCGAAAAGTAACGCACACACTCGGTCTTCTTCTTCTAAGTTTGCCACATTGATTTTGAGGTTTCTAAAAAGAGCCTCATTTATACCTGCTTCTATGGGAATTCTATTAAGAAGTTTTTGAAATGATCTTTTATGTGGCATTGCAAAAAAATCTAGAAAACAAGTTGTAGCTTTTTCCACCTTGTTTTTGCAACACCAGACCCAATACTTTTTCATTTAAAGTAGGGTCAGTTCACTGGTTCTCGGCCTTTTAACGGAAATTTTGACTTTGTGACCAAATTAGACGTAGAAGGAGACTTTGCATTTTAATTTTATCTAATGCAAAATGTTAGTCAAAGTGTTTTTAACAGTTAAAAAATTTTTGTAGGATATTTTCTTTCAAAGATTTAGCAGAAAACAGGAAAAACTAAAAAAAGTGCCAATTCATTGGTTCTCAGCCCCCCCTCACAGTTCTCGGCCTTTTTTGTATCGGTTCTGGACCACCCCAAAACCTTTTTTATTTAAATAATAACCTAGTGTTTTTTTACGTAGGATTACACATTTTATAGAAAAAATATTGTAAATAAATACTTAATTATAAATTAAAGAAAATTACATGTAAAATGTTACTTTCAAACAAGTTTTATTATAAACAGTTGAATTTAAATACCTTTTTAACTAAAAACAAAAAATAACTTATTTCCTAAATATTGAGCAATATTAATTAATAATAACATTTAGGTTGAAACAGTCTTGAAATTAGTATAACAAAATAAATATAACAAAACAAAAGCTAAACTTGTAAAATAATAAAATAAGACATTTTTTTATTAATGCTTATAATGTTAACAAATTAGGACTAAACAGTCTCAACAAAACAAGGTACTCCAGTATAATTCACATTAAATTAAATAATTGCACGCATTAAAAATATATTAAGCCTCATCACATTCATCGCATTTGTATTCTTTGCCTGAAGTAACACTATAGGGAATATTATAAAACTGTGTACATTTTTTGTGAACCCATTTTTCACAACAGTCACATCCAATGTTTTTATGGTCTTCTTCATCAGTGTCACTATTAAGGATTTCCTTATACATATCACATGGTATTTTTTCTTTACTGTTTGTTTCTTCTAAATCCGGTTTTTTCCCTCAGCTTCTCTGAGGGAAATCTCGGGATTTCTTTTTAAGAAATTTGAGTAACAGGTTTGTTTTGGTACACCCTTCTTAAATAAAGTCTTACCTGAATCTGTGTTAATTTTGGACACTGTATCAATAAGCATCTGCTTCGTAATAGGGAATCCGCATTTTGCCAGATTAACAATCCAATTTTTAATTTTTTCTTCACCCTCGACCGTTAATAGAGGAGGTGGTCCGGGTTTTCGCAGGACATCTGGTACCCTCCCTTTTATCCTATCTTGGATGGTCGCTCTGGGAACATTGAATTTTTGACTCGCCTCCCTTATTGGCATTTTGTTTTCTCTGATTTCAAAGAGTGCATTTTTAAAATTTTCTTCACTGTACTTAAACAATTTTCTTTGAACCTTTGATAGATTGGGTCGAATAATTATCTTTGTATTAGTGGTTCTTTTTTCTTAGATCTCGCCACTGAAAAAAAAAAACATTAGGATCAAAATCTTACAAAAAATGTGAGAATTTAGGCCGAGAACCGAAATCACTAAAATTTACAGTGATTTTAATTCTCGGCCCCGCAATATTTGCAATGGCCGAAAAATGCCATTTATTGGGATAATTCTGTAATTAAAATAAATAACATATTCGATTTAATTGGTCGGCCGCAATCTAATATCCAAAAAGAAGCCATGTAAATCCAAATTTTAAAAACAACAAAAACCTTGATAACACCTATTTTTTATAGTTATATTTAAGAATGAAAAGTAACCTTTTAAAATAATTCCCCCCACCCCACCCCCCGGGCGACAACTAAAAAAATTAACCCGGGCGTTTTTGACAGAAAAATGATGCAGGAAATGATTTTATCATTTAAAGTAGGTCAGTAGTAATAAATTTCCTTAATATTTGGCTTTTAGTCACAAAAAGGCCGAGAACTAGTGCTGGCCGGATAACCGGTGAACTGACCCTATATCTTCGGCCTTTTGAAGATTTGGATTTTGAGGCTCTTATTTGCAATTTAATTAATGTAGCAACATGTTTGTCAAGATTTTCAGTCATTATATTTAGCATCCCTTCTTTGGTTAAGTTTTTATTTATTTTTCTTGATTTATTAACCAATTGTTTTTTTTAATTTTAAAGTTTTGTGATACAAAACCTCTTCCCTTTTGTTTAATTGAGAGACTTTCCTAACTCCAATTGTTTTTAATACTTGGAATGAATCTGAAATGTATATAATTACTTACAGTTCTACTAAGATATAAGAAGATAGAAATTAAGAATTATGTAAAAAATATCAACTTTTTTAACTCTTGGTAAATTTGAACTTACATACACCCCCAAAATAAATGATTTAAAGTAACACTTACTTTTTTTCTTTATGTTTTTGGTATTTAAAAAAGATGCAGCATCTGGAATAAGAAATTCGCCTTCAGGAATCTACTGGCAAATGATCATGGTCACAAGCATCTGCAACAAAGATAGATAACTTTAGTATCCCAAATATTACACTAGATACAAAACTAGATTATATTTCTAAATATTGTACTTACATATCGTATCGTAGAGGTTATCCATGACTCGAATGTGGGTGGTACGAATAGTAGCAATAAAACTCGAAGTCAAACCCACAATATATTGAGATAGATATCTAATAGTTAATAATTTAATAAATAGAGCTTACCTTATAATTTACAATCGAAGGATATATTAATAAGTTTTATAGAATCAGCATTTACTTTTTCTTTTGTACTTCTAAAGTTTCCAAGTTCATAATTTTCATAAGACATACATTTAATATAAACAAAGAATGTAATGAGCATTTTATATTGAATAGAATCCATATTTTGCTATTCCATAACAATTAAATATTTCCAATCCATAATAAGTACATTTTCACATAGCAATTCATCTTTGTCTTAGTTCTCTTTTAAAATTCTAAGTTTAATCTGAAACAACAAAAAGGAAATAAAAAAATAAAAAAGTATTAATGGTTTTCACATGTTTAAGAAATCAACATGTAATTTTAGTTAGTAAAGTATTTAAATTAATATTATAAAAAGGAAGTACTTACAAAATCATAAAAAGACAAATTGTGGTCTTCGATATTGTACAAACAAGTATAGCAATAGATCATGAGTACCTAAAAAAGACAAAAGAACAATTAAAAACATGTAGCAGGTGTGGTGAAACATAGTAAACTAGTTCTCATATCAATAGTGTTGGACATGATCACATTTTTTTTTATAGAACACTTTAATAATAGTGCATAGTAAAATAACTATTAAAAAACTTAGTGTACAAACACTAACAAAGACATTTTATATAACAAAATGTATGTAAGATAAGTGAGTAAGTTATTAATATAAATTTTAAAATTTTCTTTTTTAACACAGAAACTTTTATCTTATATTATATGTAAGAGATACAAATAACAAAATCTTTTAAAAGTTTAAATTTTAGTTGTTAGGGTTTAAAAATAGTAAATTTTAGTTAAATTAGGATTAGTTTAATGAATTTATAGTAATTTTAAATATAAATGATAGTTTTAATCCAAATTTTGAAAGTCTTAAAAAATGACTGCTTGAGAAACTTGTCTCTTTCAAATCCAAAATTTCATAGCAAAAAGTCCATTAAAAATTATATTAAGAGAATTTTACTAAATATAAAGATGAGAGTTCACTGTAAGTTATAAAGGATATTATTGGATTTGTAATTTAATTACCTTGATTTTCCAGAATTTTGCAAAAATTTGTATGTTAAAACATTTGAAATCCATTTTTTTATGTCATTTTCTGGAAGCCTATAAAAAGGCCAGAAATTTGATGATTCACTCTCTTTTGATTTTGATAGTAGAGCAATCAACATCGATTCACTCTCTTATGGTAGCAGTGCAGTTAACATCGTATGTATTCATTGATTACAACTAGAAGAAAATTTTTTGCATTAATTAAAAGCTGTTTATGTTAAATTAATACATGTAACATTAAAAATACATGCAATAAAGTAATCAACTATTATTAAATTACTTACCAAAGTAATAAATTGTACAAAACATATCAAGATTCCAATTTCCAAGTGTGGTAGACATATTGGCATTTTGGATACGCTTTTCCCGTTCTGATAGTAAACGAAGTAGAAGCCGATCTCAGTGTTTGTTACGTTGCGCATGACCAGGACAATATTCGAAAGACTTTGTGATACAAGGTACGTCCGATAGTTAAGGTTTTATATTTGTGTTTTTATTTTGTTGTATCTGTAAATTGATTTATTTTTGTATATCATCTTCATTCTTTTCATACCAGGTTATTCATCCATTTAAGTGTAATAAGCATATGAAAACCAATTAATAGTGTTTGTTTTAATTTATTTGTATAATTTCTTTTAGATACATTTGAAATTAAATTCATTGTGTTACAATAATTAAATAACATTTTTAATTTGAATCCTACCCTGATAAGAGTCAGATTTTAAATTTAAATTTCAATTTGATAAAAAAGTAGATTGAACTAGTTTAAAATTTTAAAGGTGCTCAACCATAGAACTACAGAAGAAAAAGTAAACTCAATATAAAATTAAATAGTATTTAATCATTAAAATCAATTAAAACATCATGAAATTAATAGAACTAAGTCGGGATATTGATAAATTAACTACAAACAATCAAATTTAAATCATAATAAATTGACAATACCAATTGTGGGATATTAACAAATGAACTATAATAATCAAACATAAAAATTAAAGAAAAATTTAAATCATATTAATATATATAATTTAATGGTAAAAATTACATCAATTCAGCGACATGTTTCGGTCTACAGACCATCATCAGGCTATAAGAGAAACACAAAGTTAGAGCGAAGTACTAACATGAGTCACATGATATAGAACAAGTTAAAAAGGATTAATTAACATACTGTAGAATATAGTACATAAGTAGATTATTGATAACTTAATACTAACTAAACAATGAAAGTAAACAAAAAGCAAGTTAATATTAATAAAAATATATAGTATTGAAACTCACCTATATATGCAGACAGCAAGGTTTAAAGAATCATAATAATAAAATTATTTGAAATTTAGAAAGAATTAGTAAATTTAAATGACAGACATGTGGGGTTGAAAAAAGAAATATATGAAAATTGAAAAATATGTAGATGAAAAATTATATATGGTTAAAAAAGAAGTATGAAATATGAAAAATTGGCAAATAAGAGCAAATACATAAGTAATAAAATGAGGGTTAAACTAATAAGTAAGTAGAGAGATCCTCCTAAACGGGGGTTCAATCTCCTGTAAACTTTTGTGAATAAACCACAATTATCGGGTGGTTTAAGGATATCACCCTTGAAAAGAGGTTTAAACCTCATAATTATAAAAGGAAGAAATAATATGGTAATCATAAAGATTAACATCGTTATCCATAATCAAAATTACAATTAATGAGTAAAAAGACTATAACTGATCTATAAATCACCACTAAATGACTCTCACATGTGTAGACTATAACGGAAATGTTAAAAACAGGAAATACAAAAATTGTCAATTAAATAAAATGTTACCAACTAACAACTAGTCTTGGTGAAAACATATAAAAAGAGTCTAAGGACGTATGTGAGAAAATGAAATTGAGGAAAAAAGAAAATGTAAAGTTAAAAAATTCAAATGACATACATTGGCAAATAAGTGAAGGCCTATTCAAAAAAGAAGAACACGAAACGTCAAAGTGAATTAACATACATGAAAAACAATAACAAAGTATTACAAATTTTCAAATAATATGTTTAAAAACAAATAATTCTCGTTAGGCTGAATCTGTTCATTCAAACAACTGAGAGATCTATCTAAAATAGCGGATCTAATTTCCATGGACTCCAATAAATTTAATCTGACGCCTTTATTACAATTATGAAGTAATTTAACATTATTAAAATCACAAGAATGATTCTCTTCCAAAATATGATTAGCAAAGGATGATGGTGTGTTTTTAACTTCTGAATCAGAATATTTCTTAACAAAATTTATGTATATATATATATATATATATATATATATATTGTAATGTTTAGATATTCTATAATGATTAAAATATCAACAGAAGTTGTTTAATTTAACTAAATCCAATAATTTTAATTATATTGTATTATTTTATTATATATTTTGTGTATTTGTAAGAAAATGTTAAGTTGGAAATTATTTTATTATATAATGTATCGATATTATATCTAGTACTTAGTAGATACTTCGCGAAAATTGTTTATATAATGTGTAAAAAAAGGACAGATAATGTGTAAAAAGGAGACAGATATATTTGTACAATATTTTATTGTGGAATTATCGATGATAGACAAAGCGAGTATGTCTAATCATAAATATGAAAGAAAGAGATACACATACTTTTTCCCAGAAATGACTAAGCTCTAGAACAAAAAACGAATAATCTAGAAGTTTGAAACCTATAAAAGACTGAACAGAGGTCGTTAAAAGGGGAGTATATAATTGGTAGTCAGACATTGAAGATCGGAGTGTGAATAGTCAATTTGAAGAAACAGTTTTTTAAAAGGGAGTTGATTATTGGAAGTCAAACAGTGAAGATCTGAGTGTGAACAGTCAATTTGAACAAACAGTTTTTAAAGTAGTTATCATAATAAAGTGTTAAATAGTGACGTTAAGAATAAAGTAAAACAATCAAAAAG
This sequence comes from Ophraella communa, assembly GCA_035357415.1. NCBI lineage: Eukaryota > Metazoa > Arthropoda > Insecta > Coleoptera > Chrysomelidae > Ophraella > Ophraella communa. The sequence goes on along the minus strand of CM068990.1, from coordinate 23,997,658 downwards.
TAAAATAAAGTGACTAAAAAGTGACATTACTAAGATTGAATCCAAAAGTGAAATTAAAACGTTTTTGGTCGATAAAAAAGAAGAATATAAGTGTACTTACCATTATTAATACAATAAAACGTACAGTAATCCAACAAACACTAAACTGTATCAAATTTGAGGAACAAACAAAACACAATAATATTACACGAGAGTCCAAACGTCTAATAAGGCGACATTTTGCCAAGGTCGGAGGTTCCAAGTATCGCTTCGTTCGTCTCCGGTTTTTTATAGATCAACTACAGATTTTTCCACCAATCAGGAAGCAGGACTTTATTTCAAGGTCAGATAAAATTGTAAACTTTAAAAATTTTTTGTAGTAGTTAGTTGAATTTTATAATTTAAAAAAACAAAGGAATTTACTTGATATTTAATAATTAGTGTATTTGATAATCTTATTTGCTATTACATAAACAACATTGGTTAATTTAACTTAATTCACATCAAGTAAGTTCTTTTATCATTACTAAAAGGCCTTTCTTTTTCCTTATTAAACTTCAATATTACTGTTTTAATTTAACTATTTTGTAATAAATTTATAATTATAATTGAATCAAATTTTTCATTCACATACCTAATAATCCAACTGGAAACTGGCGTAACCAAACACCCCTGAGAAAAAGATCTTGTTGCTAATAATAATATCAAATATTAATCAGTCAAATTCATAAATAAATAAATCAATAAATTATCTTTAGAATCATAATATTCATTGCAATATATATATATACATATATATATACATATATATATATATATATATACATATATATATACATATATATATATAATCTTCATATACAGGGTGTTTCAAAATAGGTAACACCGTCTCTAGGATAGGTAAAAAACTGAAAAATAATTGGGATTTGCTTAGTAAAATTTTTTTCTAACGCCATCCGTTTTCAAGATAAAGGGCGTTAAAGAAAATAAAAAATTACACATTTCTTACGATTTTGCCGAAACTACTGGCACCATTGCAATGAAATTTTATACGAATATGTTTTGGAAGCTGATATATCCCATGAATTTGTTTTTATAACTAACTCTCATAGAGGGCGCTAGTTACACGATTCATACAACGTATTATTCAACATAACTTTTTTTAGGGTAGAATTATAGTCAAAACTCCAAGTGAACATAAACATCGTTTAATTCTACACCAAAAAGGTACTCTTGGTAAAACTCGATATTATCTACCGTTTTCGGAATATTTTGATTTGAAAATTATGAAGTAATAACCGCTCCTCGTATAAGTTAATGATAAATTTATTGATTAAAAAAACTTACAATAAGAAAATTAAAATAAAGACAAAGAACATAAGAACATATGTTTTGTTAACTTTGTAAGTTAACATTCTTCGACTTTGAATGGAAAATAGGTTTGTTGAATCGAGCAGAGTAACTTTATAATATAATAGTTCCAACTGTAATTTTAATGATACAAAAGTTAGTATCAAATATAAGAAGCTTGGCTTACCTTATATCAGAAGTAATCCTAGTATAAAACTTTGTAACATATCACTTGTAAAAGGGGAGTCTTATCAACCAACAAATTGTATAAATAAATCCACAAGTGAACAATAATAAATTCCTACATCGTAAGAGTTTCTGTCTTTAATTAAACCATTGAAGTTTTCCATCCACGTGTTTGCTACAAGAGAAGAGCTGCCAGTTTCACTTTCGACAACGAAGATCTACCCCAACGACATCTTCATGTGAACGGCGAACATCGAGAGACAAAGTTAAAAAAGGTACCGTAATTTAATTTGTATTAAGTGTGCGTATGAATTGTTTTAAAGCGATAATAGATATTTGCCGCTGGAGGACATTTATACGACTTTATTGTAAAGATTTGTGAATTTCATTTTGGTAGAAAATTTATAATTTTGTTTGAGTATAAATCTGTGGTAAAACCTATACGACCTGAGATACAATTTTTCGATTAACGATAGTATTTATTTTTGAGTTAAAAACAAACGAGCGTAGAAACATTTAATTTTATCTGAGCTAGTCATCATCATACATATTATTTAAGGGGCTAAGAACATTATTGTAATAAAAAAAAACTTCAACAATTGCATCAAATCAAATAGAAACAAAGAACTCATAATATCTTGTCACAACTAACGTGGGTTTACGAAAATAACATTTAAACATCAGAAAAAATAAAATAAAACAAAAAAGCTAAACCATAATAACGCAACAACAAAAAAATAATAAATTCATAATAACTTGGCTCGATTAAAATCACAGATTTTAATAGTTTAAATAACAACAAAAAAATCAATAAACATTACATTAAAATTTATTTAGAAATAAAAATATTAATAGATTATTGTAACTGTAATTAACATATAAAATAAATATTTCTAATATTTTATTATAAATATAAAAAGTCGAAACATAATGTCTGATAAACAGAAGTTAATTTTGACACCTGGAAAGTTGAAGAACTCAGGCAAGAACTTAGAAACAGGAATGTGGACGATAAAGGAACAAACAAATTTTAATCAACAGATTAAAAAGCCAAGAACAAATAGACATAGACTACAATGCTGAAGAACCAAAAGAAAGGGGGGAACAAGAAGAACCTCAACAAAACAATACTTCTGTACAGCCTGGGGGAAATGTTACTTTGGCAGACTTGATGAGCCTTATTCTTGCCAACTCAGAAGAGATAACGAGAAAATTAGAATCCAACGCAGAATAAACAAAGAAACAAATAGAAATTAGCATGAAGGAAATGGAGGAAAAATTTGAGGTGAATACTACGAAGGAATTAAAGGAAATTACGGAAAAACTAGACAAAATGATAGACATACAAGAAAAGAAAGTTAAATTAATGGAAGAAAAACAAGAGTTCTTGAACAAACAAGTTCAAAATGTGTAAAAAAGGCCAAACGAAAATAATATAAAATTAAACTCCAGAACATCTGAAATAGAAGAAAATGTTAAAAAAGGAATACAATTAAATTTAGACATCGCTGAGCAAGAAAATCGTAAAACAGAGAGACAATTAAGAAGAGAAATAGAAGAAAAACTAAATACTAACAAAAATATAGAAAATGATGAGAAAATTAAGAAGCTAAAGAAAGAATTTGAAGATAAAATGAAGCAAGTGACAAAAATATCTCTGAATTATCAGACATCCGTGGTACGACTGACCTAGGTTTTCAAATTTTAAATATAGGGGGGAAATTTAAGGAAAGTTCAAAATTTTGTGGGGATTATAGGAAGATACATCCTATTAATTATTTACATTCAATTAAAAATAAATACTCTAAAATAAGAAATTTGCAAGATTTTAAAAAATTTATTAGGTCTAGTTTAACAGAAAATGCACTATTGTGGTGGAAATGTAAGGACATGTTTACTGATTCTATTGAAATTTTCGAGCAGGTATTTCTAGATAGTTTTTGGTCAGAGTTGCAACAGAGTAAAGTTAGAGTAAGGTTATATTTTGGTAAATTCGATAGTACAAAAAACAATTTGTCTAATTATGTTTTACAATTATATTCCACTTATCAATATTTAACTCCTGCTATACCAGAAGCAGAAATTGTAATGTTCATATCGAGACACTTTAAACCTGAAATTTCAGAAATTATAGCAGTACAAAATATTAACAAATTTGGCCAATTAGTAACGTATTTACAAAGAATTGAGAGAAACTTAGGTAACAGTAACAGTAACCAAAATAGAAACAATATGAGAAATTTTAATAATAGTGATAGAAATTTTACAAGACAGGACAACAATAACAATTTTAATAATAATTACAATATCAATCAAAACAGAAATCAAAATAAAAATCAAAATAATGATAATAGAAATAATAGTAACAATAGAAATTTTAATAACTATCAAAATAATATAAATAATGTTGGTAGATATGATAATTATAATAATAGACAAAATAACAATAATAGAAGGAACACAAATAGTAATAATAGTAGACAGGTAAATTCTATAAATGTAAACAATACCAATAAAAGAACAGAAGAAACTAATAACAATACACCTAGTGATAATCCACGCTCAGGTAGTAGAACTTCTAGGGCAAGATCTCCAGTAGACGACGCCTAAAGCACAAATGTAAATAACATTAGATGTGACTTTGTACACCTACGGGAATTCTTAATGGACAAAGATAATCAGCATCTAGAAAATAAAGAAATAGAGTTAGTATTAATTAAAGCCACTATTGATAACAATTTAATAAAAATTATAATAGATACAGGATCAACAGTTTCATTAATATCAGAATCAACAGTAAATAAAATTCCATCGTTAAAAAAACAATATAATTAATATACCAAAAGTAAATTTTACAGGGATAAATGATAAAAGTTTTGGTTATACCAATAAATCAGTTTTTGCTTCTTTAAAAATAAATAATATAGATTTAAATGTTCAGTTACTAATAGTATATATATATATTAAACCAGAATTTTTTGGGGTATACGGCAATGTGTTTTAAGAACATAAATTTAATTATATATATATATATATATATAAATGGTACTAGTATTTTTGCGGGAATGAATTAAATCAAAAAATGAAGATATTGGGTTAAGCCCGCTAATGCAGCCGTAGACACGTGTTTCTGTCTCCTTAGACTTCATCAGTACGGCATAGCTAAGGAGAATATTACCAAAAAAACACGGCCCTTGTGTTGACTCCGTTTGTGTGATTTATATTGTTTTCCATCATTCCGTGTTTTTTTGGTAATATTCTCCTTAGCTATGCCGTACTGATGAACTCTAAGGAGACAGAAACACGTGTCTACGGCTGCATAAGCGGGCTTAACCCAATATCTTCATTTTTTGATATATATATATATATATATATATATATATATATATATATATATATATATATATATATATATATATATTGTTATGTTTGTCTGTGTATGTATGATTTTTATTATTATAATGAATCTAAATTTATATGAATAATTGATTTTATTACAGCCACTAACATAACTTTTTACTTATTAAACTAATAATGTCTCTCTTTCTCAGGGTTCTGTGGGTTCATAGGCTCTATTATTTTACTATTTTAATTACTATATCAATTGTTAATTTATTTTATTATTTTCAAAAATAAAAATTTCTAATTATTAAATTTACTAGTATATGAAAAACAGATCAATCAAAAACACATATTTCATTATACAAATACAAATACAAATTCAAATTGTTTAAATGTTCTTTCATACATCACACATTCACGCTAATGAAACTAATCCTATTACAGTTAAGTATGCAACTCACATTACACTATGAGTGAGTTTTAAGTTTTACAGTTGGTAGTCCTTTCTATAATAACAGTTACACAAAATGGACGATAGATTACTAAACGTTATTGAAAATTTAGTTTCTCACGCACTGGTAAGTTTTTTTAACAAAAATTCATTAAATACCTTTTTGATACTTCTTCTAGTAGTGGTTGATACTGTCTCAATGTTTTAAAACAATATGAATACCTTTATATTGCTTTGCAGACTGTGGTAGACTGCTCGTGGGAATCTCACGCCTTCCTACCTCGTGGAATCCGGTTCAAGATGTTACGAAGATCACTCAGGATCATCTTTTACTTTAAGAACGTGTAAAAGGTAACTTTCACTGGTCACAATTCACTATTTTACTTTCTAATCACAATTTTAACAAATTTTATCTATGATTTTGATTAATCTGTTTCTAGCAACTTTTCTTAACAAAAAAACCTTTTATTCTCAAAAAAAAAGCCAAAAACTAACTAACTCTTTCAAAAATCAATAACAACCCCGATTTTCCTTTTTTTTTCATATATTAAAATTCGCCCTCTATATCTCTAATTATTCTTATATCATTCATTGTCCAATCAAATTAACCTTATGGTTGTTTATAAATAAATTTAATAATATCTAATAAAGCTTTGCTTTGAGAATAGGAAACATTACATCTTATATTTCTAAATTGAATTGTTTGTGTCTCATCTATTATTATTTAATTCATTTAAATTACGTTAACCTTTTTCTTCTGTCATAGTTGACATATCAAAACATCTCTTTGGAAGCTACCCTATATCAGGTGACAATTGTTGTCACTGTCATTTAATTCATAACCCCATTATTTGTTTATTTTTCTTTATTTTTCAGATTGTATAATTAGATATTAACAAATTTCAGTGAAATTCTATAAGTACCACTTTTAAATAATTTGTTATAGGCACCATGAATGCATATTCGGATAATACATAGAAACCATCAACCTACTCATCTTTATTGTAAATCTTATATTATTAAATCTTAACTTATGTATCAGGTGATTTGTTGACAATTTTAATTTATGTAAATATAATTTAAATTTTATTACTTTCCTTTATCTGTTTAAATTTAAATAAACTATCCTTCCTCTAATTAATTACTAAGATTTTCTTGTTAAATATTTTAATTTTCTAATAAGGCCATTTGATTACGTTACAATATATAATCAGTATCCCCATTTACCAAAACAGGTGTAGGGGTAGGTTTTTCTTCCATCTAGTTTTTATCTATTTACAACCTTTTTCCAGTCTCTTCCATTTTGGGCCAACACCTTTGATTTCTGCCAAGTGACTCCTCTGTTCTTAAACGTTTTGCATATACCTGCATTCCATGTTGCTCTTGGCCTTCCTCTCTTTCTTTTTATTGTGGTTCCCGTTTTCCATATTTTTTTTGCTTGTCTTTGATCGTCCATTCTGACCAAGTGTCCCCACCAGCTCAATTGTCTCTTCTCGATGAAATTTAAAATTGATTCTACTTCTAGATCTTCTCTAATTTCTGAACTTTTTATTCGATCTTTTTTAGACACACCTCGTACTCGCCTTAAATATTTCATTCCGGTGGCCTGAATCTTATTTTTTTGTCTTTGGCTTAATGTCCACGTTTCACACCCATAAGTTAATATTGAACGGTATATTGATTTATAAACATTGATTTTAGTTTTCCTGGAGATTTCCTTTTTGTTTATAAAGTTATTATTCATTGTATAATACAGCTTTATTGCATTTTCAATTCTCTTGTTTATCTCGGTAGATAAGCATTTAAAGAAACTGTTGTCAGATGGAATTATAAGTTATAGTACTACACCCTATATTAATCCTATAGTGGTAGATAAGAAAAAAGATAATACGATGCGTTTATGTTTAAAAAAGTAGAAAATAAATTCTAATATTTCCTAATACAAAAATTTCACGTGGTGTGTTTCATGTAAGTTCACTCAAGAAATATATTTAGTAGTTAAGTGTAAATAAATATGTAAATAAAATAAAATAGGATATAGTTGAAGTTAAAATAGAAAATAAAAACTTATAAAAATTTATCCGTCGATAAATTTATTACAAGTTTGGGGGGAGTTTATCTACTGTGATGTTGGTACGAATGGAAGAATCTCTGATGGAGGAGTAATTGCTAATACTGCATTTTATGAAAAACTGATCAACCACGATCTGAAAATTCCCCAGACTTATTTAATTCAAGTCGAAGAGCAAAAAAGTTAAGCGCAAATTTATGTCAAATATTTGGCATATGTGGCGTCCTCTATGAGATACATCAAAATTATGCATCAAATTATAATTCCTTATACTCAAAACCTCTACTTATAAATTTTTGTAAATAAATCTCCATAAACATGAAAGTTATGGCGAAAAATTAAATTTTAAATTTCAACTACCACCCTGTATCTTTCTTAATATCAACATTTTATTAAAGTAAGTTGGGTTAAATCGTCATATTTTAGAGTGTAGAATCTACTGTTTCTTTTTGTAAAATTACTTAAGGACCACCCTGTATATAAACAAGTGGAAATTTAACTTGAGGATACAGCCAGGTTTGCGGGTTCGTAAAAGAATACTCTTTTTTTACTCTACCGAGCTTTCGATAATGTTTATTATCTTTATCAAGGCTACAATATGCAAAAAACAATGTGTTAAAATATGTATTACATCAAAATTCTTTAAAGACTTACTTGCAAATTGAGTATCAGTATATACTACCTATTATATCACCAGGTTTTTTAGAATCATGTCGAAATAAAGTGTTTTAAATCAAATAAAACTAGTTTGTAATGATAAGGAACAACATTTAATTTCATTAAATACAAAGAATAAGTATTTTGTTACTATTCTATTAGCACCAAAATCGTGAAATAGGACGGAATATAGATCGTCTATATTGTCGATAACAACAATGTTAATTCATTAATTTCTGGTTTGATTCAATAAATAATATCATTTCCGCTTTTTTATTAATTAAACGACTACGTCTTTCCGAAATTACGAGACCAGCTTTTGAGAACTGGCGTTCACACGGCACTGAAGTTGCTAAATTACAAAGTTTTTGTTGAACTAAAATAGGCAAATATTTGAACATAAATTTGTTTTCATATGATTGTCGAGGTGCAAAGTCGAAATCTAAATACCGTCTAAATACCTCTATTATTGCCGTATAAGATGATGAACTTTTAGTTTTAGTTTAATACTTAGTATTTCCTTGCCCAAATCTTCCCAAATACACAAATCAGTATCATCGTAAGATTTTATGTTTTGTTGCTCTATTTGTTTTTTTATTTGGTTGTCTTTTCTTTTTAACTCTCGCTCTTCTATGTCCTTCTCAATAATGGCTGATAATAAAGATATTATATTCTTTTTTGCTGTATCAAAATATTTTTCAGCAGAAAATACTTTATGCTTGTATCTGGGATCTAAATAAGTACAAACAGATAGAGTGGCACTATTTTCAATAAATCTTAGTCTATCATTTAGGCTAGTGTTAATAGACTTTAGTACAATTTGGGAAATTTGTGAGAATTGTTTATTTAATAATTTTTTCAATACGGAATTTATTCCTTTGACTAAAGGTATCACTAACGATGCCGTAGCATACTTTTCGCCGCTAAGGCATTGTGTAGCTGATTCAAATATTTGGACTAGTTCTTTTAAAACTATCCATTCGCTTATTGCTACATCTGGCAAATCTGCATCTAAAACCGCAATAGAAGTTTTGATTGCCTCTTCTAACTCTAAAAATCTTTTAATCATGTAAAAGGTGGAATTCCACCTGGTAGGGCACTCTTGCAACCGTTTTAACGGCAATGTATTTCCAGCCTGCCTTTGAACAGTCAACAGTTTTTCTGTAGCATTATTACTTCTTTTGAAATGGCTCACAATAGTTTTTATTTTATTAATGATTGTCGCGATTTCAAAGTCTTTTAACCCATCGGTAACCACTAAATTAATTGTGTGTGCCAGACACCCAAGATGCTTCCAATTCAATACATCTTTAATAGCATTGACGATATTGCTAGCATTGTCAGAAACCGCTAAACTTATTTGTGATGGTTTTATGTCCCATTTAGAAATGATTTTTCGCAACTCTCCAGCTAAATTTTCGGCCGTGTGTGAACCTTTTATGCTTGAACATGCTAGTTAAGCAGATTCTAACTTGAAATTTCTATTTATAAAATGTATTGTGATTGCAATGTAACTTTCGTTATTAATAATAGACCAGCAATCAGTCGTTAAGCAACATGTCTTTACATCATTTAATAATTTATTTTTTAGTTTTACCCTACATTTTACATATTCAGCCGGAATCAATGTTTTTGAAATTGTAAACCTGCTCGGTAATTCATAAGTTGGATTTAGCGAAGAAACAAATTTTTTGAGAGAGAGAGAGAAGATGATCCGGCGATTGAAAATCCCGATGTTTCTAAAACTTGAGAACCATTATTTACATTTCGTCCTTTTTCCTGTAAAAAAAACGGAAATTATATAATAAAAATCAGGCCCATACAGAACTCTGCATTTTACGAAGTTGTTCTATACTAGTGGTAGCATTTAATACGTGTAAATTCATCTTCACTGATGAATAGAGAGGAAATAATAACTTGTAATTCACACAAAAAAATATATTCCTATATACCTGTATAGTGCTTACAATTGTTAAAAACTCGCTCAGATGATGAACCACTGTGTGTCGAAACAATTGTAAGCACTTACACAAGAACAAGAACCTATACATTTTTTGTGTCAATTGAAAGGTATTATTTCCTCTCTATTTACACTGTATAACACTGTTTAGTATATTCATAATCCAATCAATATTATATTAAATATTTTTTCATATTTAAACTTACCTTATCGCGCTCATCATTTCCAAGAGCTACTGTTGGATGCTTATTTATCATATGTTTTTTTAGATTGCTGGTACTTATTGTATAAGATAATTTTGCTTTGCGTATATTGCAACTCGCAAACATCGCATTCTCGTCCACTGGTTCAAAGAAATTCCATAAGTCGCTTCGTTTCCTCTTCATATCTACCACGTTTCAAAGTCTCTCAATAGTCTCAATTCAACACGTTTCTTCAACTAAATATCTAAAGGAAAAGTCTTATTTTATTACACAAAACTCAAAAACACTAAACGAAAAATTGCTTATGACAATTTACTATTATAAACGAAATTTTTAGAACCAGTATAAGCTCCACCCAACTTTGTGACGTCACGACTTCGGAAGTCTATGAAAAGTACAGAATAGCATTTTCGAGCTGTCATCGATAACTCCGATTTGCCGATACGATATCGGTCGAGAAAAATGTACAGAATAGCGCCCCAGGAAGGTTCGAACTTTGAAAGAGTACGTGGGTTACAAATTATTGACAATATTAAATTTAAATAAATAACACAGAACCTAAATAACGCACTAATAGAATGGTATAATAAGTGGCTGTTCTTGTCTAGGTTTGGACCAAGTCCTGTACCTATTAGGTAAAGAAGATTAAGCGGGGTGAAGTTTAACCAGCTGTTTGTTATTATGACAATGATGACAAAATTGAAAGTAATAATTATTAATATTAATCTGTATGTGTAGTAATGGTGAATATACTTGTTTAATTGATTGTAATATTTACTGGTTCAAATAATAAACTATTGTAATTTGTGTGGACTGTATAATTTAATTGTATTATTTAAACTATTGTACATGTTATCGTTACAGCTTGAATATAAGGAATAGAAAGAATATTGTAGCCTCGGTAGGCCGTTGGAAATCTAGTATTTAGGGAACATGCAAAAAACTAACAATTGTGTTATGCGGTGTTGCCACGTTTTGCGTTTACATAATAATTATAAAAAGAAAATAAATCATAAATCTTAACATAATAGCCCCCTCTTTGAAGGGATTCCTTCAAACATCTTAATATAAAATTAATGTGAAAAAGTTAAAAAAAAATCAAAAAAAATCACTACTGGATTAAGTTTGCACTAAATCACTTTAATTGTCTGTGTCTTCTTGCTGCCTGGGTAATGGACACAAGTGTCTAACAGAACGAATAATTAGTCCTTTATTGGTTTGAATTTCAGCGATTCCTGCAATACCATCTCTTCCGGTAAATAATTGCTTAATTATTCCCATTGGCCATTGACATGGTGGGTTAAGGGTGTTCTTGATTAAAACTAAGGTGTCCACAGAAAAATTAGGTGGGGCATCCTTCCACTTGTACTCTTGATGTACTGTTTTATTTTATATTAATAAATTGCTTCATTAGTATATAATTATATTTTAATATGTAAACCAAAAGTATATATACATTTGGGGTATAGGTACACCATTATATAAACGCAAAATAATAGTATATTCACCATTACTACACATACAGATTAATATTAATAAATATTACTTTCAATTTTGTCATCATTGTCATAATAACAAACAGCTGGTTAAACTTCACACCGCTTAATCTTCTTTATATCTTCATATCACATATCATGATACTTGAACGTGATCACAGCCTGGCACACAGAACTCTGAGTTCTGTGGCCTGGCTGGAGTTGCTTATCTGTTTGCAGAAAAAGGAACGATCGTGAATATCATATGGGACTTTTATAATTTTAGATATCACGGTATGGTATCAGTGAAAAATATACTGAAAATAGTATAGACAGTTGATGTTGATAAATTCAATACACTTTTGTTATTTCGTGTAAAGTGTTTCGTTTTTCGTTGTTTTCGTGTTGAATTGAGACTATTGAGAGACTTTGAAACGTGGTAGATATGAAGAGGAAACGAAGCGACTTATGGAATTTCTTTGAACCAGTGGACGAGAATGCGATGTTTGCGCTTTGCATATGCCTTTATTGATGATAATAAAATTATAAAAAGGGGTGAAAATGCCTTGAAAGCCGGGCATGTAAAAAAAATGCAATTCGACTCTGATTTATGGATTATTAAGGGAGAAATATTGGCTAGTATGAAAGACAAATAAAAGCTACAAGGTATCTATAGGTATGATAACATATTCTTTAGTTTATTAATATAATAGTGAATTATATTCTGGTATAATTTTATTATAGAGTTGGAAAAAATAGTGATATTTCATCAGCCACTTGTACTCCGAGAGGCATAAAATGCCACCACATCGTGACATTGGCACTTTTTGGACATTACAATATATCTGTGACAGATAAAGCATGTTCCTGGAATGCACCAACTTAACCAAAGTTTGAGGAAGTGAAATTTTAAGTGAAAATTTTGGAATATATTTAGGTACTGCACTTCTGAAGTGTAGCAAAATGTTCCAACGAACCCTCCATAGTGATGCCATTGATTTTCCATTGCAAATCAAACGTATCGGTGATAGAGACTATATTTTCATTAGCCAAGCGGGCCCTTGCGGCTTGACGGGCTGTATCTTGCTTTCTCTGGAAAAACGTCTTAGCTACTTGATCACCAATATACGCTAGGTAAGTATCTTTGGCGCGGAACGCAAGCGCCACCTCTCGAATTTTTTTTGTAAAAGAAGGGTGTCAAAGGCTATAGCTCCATATAAAAGAATAGGCATAAACAGTAGTTTTCTAATTGCTTTTAAACAATTATAATTAATTGTTAAAAATTTAAAATGAGTATTATAATAAAAACAGGATTCCAAGAAGTTAATATAGGTAGTTTTAGGAAAAAAAGTTTGTCGAAAGGCACAAATTTAGTAAAAAGCTTTCATGTAAGTAACGTACAGGAGCAAATAAGAGAAAATGATTGTAGATTTTTAACGGGGGATGTAATGAGAGAAACTCCAGGAGCTAATAGTACTGCAAATAAAGAAAATGTCTATAAGGTTGCAATAACGGTAATGAACTAATAAAAAATAAAAATAATATTGTTGGTTAGAATTTTTTGTTTACATTTTGCAATGTTGCTGTGATCTATAAAATCGCGGTCGATATCATTTTATAATGTCTATGATACGATAGAAATTATAAAATATATTTTTTGAATTCTTTAAATTTATGACGTCAAAAGAAAATCATTTGAATAGTTTTTACAATTAATGTTATTTTAGCTTAATGCCGACCGAACAATTCAAGAGACGAGATGTATGTGTAAAGCAGGCAATGCTTCATGCAAGCACGCCGCTGCTATTTGCATATATGTTAATCTTGAAAATTGTTGTTCTAAAACTAATCAACCTATGATATGGAATAAACCTCCTGAGAAGCAACTACAACGGTATCAAAAAGGTTGTACGATTTCGACGATTTTTCCAAAAGAAAATTTCATTGATTTAAAGATAAGCCATGAAGCACCTGCGTTAACGGAAAAACACAAATTAATAAAGTGCGATTTCGTAGATATGATCGAAACGGAATTTAAATGTTTAGAACAAAAAGAAGAAAGGGAAAAAATTCGTGTGAAAAAATTTAATAAATTGAAAAATTTCCTGGAAGAATTACTAGAAATGCAATTAAAAAATTATTATTTTTATCACGCTTTCGAAACTATTTTATGCGAAAATAATAAAATTAAATTTAAAAACTGCAGTGTCCTATGGAATATTTAGATAAATTTAAAATAATTGAAGTAGATTCAAAAAAATGGATTGATGTAGCTCTTGCGTCGACAGGCCAATCAGAATCTTCGTCATGGTTCGCAGAACGATTTAAGAGGATAACTTGTAGTTCAAAAGCTCATAGGATTAAGACGAGATTAGAGAATTTTGAAAAGTTGGCAGATAGCTTTGTTAATGAAAAATCCGAATCTAAAAAATCTAAGAAAGAAGAACTTATGTATGGCTTAAAAATGGAATCCGTTGCTCGACTATGCTTTGAGAAAAAAAATAATTTAAAAGTAATAGAAGTTGGTCTGATAGTATGTATGAAACAGCCATTTTTAGCTTGCAGTCCCGACGGAATAATTAGAATTAATGATGAGCTACAATTGTTAGAAATAAAATGTCCAAGTTCTTGTAAAGACGCTATTATTGTAGATTTGAATAGTAATATTATTAATGTTCCTTATTTACAATTTACAAACAACGATGAAATAATTTAAAAAAAAAGCCACCAATACTATACTCAAATACAAGTATCTATGTACATTTTAAATTTAAAGATATGTCATTTTTTTGTTTACTCTAGTAAAGACAATGTGCATATACTAGTTAAAAGAGATGAGATATTTTTATCAGAGGTAATTCCTAAATTAGAATTTTTTTATTATAAATATTTCATCACACGTTTTTAATGAACAATTTTTATATAATAAATTGAAATATATAAAAAAAATAGAAATTCAAGGATAATATTAATTTACAACGTTTATGTATTAAAACATTTAAAATGTATTTATTTAAAATGTATATTATTAATGTACAAATATTGTAATGTCAACCTTATAAATTTAATTTTTATAACTAATTAATCTTTCTTTATTAAAGGATTATTATGATTTGCAAACACACAGAGTACATACATAATTTCATCGATATACGGAAATAGTTCAACATTAATATGGCTTAAAATTTTAAATATTTTCACTCTTTGTATAGCTCTTTCGACATGTATACGAACAGACGCTATTGAGTAATTTTTAATCACTTGTTCTTTAGTGAATTGGGGGTCAAATGCAAATGGTGGCATCACTAGAGTGCATTTGCGTTGCATCACGTCAGGCTTAATCTGGGGAAACCCCTTATCTGCAAGTACTTCATCTCCTGGTTCCAAAAAATTCAAAAATCCAGAGTCGTTAACTATAAAACCATCTGTTGCTCTTCCTCCATAGGCTTTTGAAAGAAAAATTATACACCCTGATGGACTTATTCCAATTAAAAATTTTGACGTGAAACCACCTTTATAATTGGAGTACATTAAAATTCTTTGCTCTACTGTTGGCGGAGTATCACAATAAAGTTCTGTGCAGTCAATAATTACCCTGCAGTTAGGATAATTCTTAAAACTGTCTGGCATGTTTTCTTGTATAGCTTCCCTTGAAGGCCAATAGATCCAACCATTCAACTTGATAGTTAAAGTTTTTAAAATGCTAAAATAAATTTCTGACACCGACTGCCTACTAATATTAAAAATCCATCCTAGAGCAGAAAAGCTTAAACCAAGTTTCATCTTCATTAGAAATAACAGTAATCTGTTTTGTTTGGATAATTTTTTGTAAAAACT
Source organism: Ophraella communa (assembly GCA_035357415.1). Taxonomy (NCBI): domain Eukaryota; kingdom Metazoa; phylum Arthropoda; class Insecta; order Coleoptera; family Chrysomelidae; genus Ophraella; species Ophraella communa. The sequence continues at coordinate 23,982,147 of CM068990.1, read as the reverse complement.
TGGCTGTCCATCCTTTCCACATTCTATTAAATCTAATAAAATTTGAAAAAATAGAAACGATACTCCTCCTAAACTTCGCATGGCTTTATCGCATGTAATACTTGTAAATCCAGTGTAATAAAAATTCTCACTAGTTGTATTCGTACCCATATTCTTATAGATTTTTTCTTCGTTAAGTGGAATGTTTTCTTTTATATTAAGATTCTTCGTAGCACTAATTATGCATGTCTGTACTGAAATATCTGTTTTTGAAGAAATATCATTTGGAGTCGAAGAACAAAATAATAAATTAACATTTTCATTAACATTTTCTTCATTACATAAGTAAAAATCTGTTTGTACAGCTATTTCTGATGTTGGAGAAGCAAAACTATCATTGTTGAATATTTCTAAAAAAAATGTATAAGAAAACTTTATTGTCTTGAATAAAACATGTAATTAAATATTAATACAACAAATTACCTGCAGCCATTTCATAATTTTCAAAAGGCAATAGTTCAGGTATTGCATTATTAGAAGCAACAGAAGCTTCAGCAGAAGCTTTTTGATTACGCATTTTCAAACGCTCAGCTCTGTCTGTTTTTGTTTTTATTATTTTCTTATAAATTTTTGGGAATATTGTTGGATTATAGGCAGTTTTTGTTGGGTCATTTGATTTTTTGCCTCCTTCAAAATGAGCACTGCAAATCCTTGAATTTTTGTTTGGCAACCAAGTGTTTTTATCATCACTACAATAGAAATTATAAATAAAAACATTTAATATTTTTCAGTAGTATTTATATATCTTGATATATAAATTAATATATTTCAAATAACTAATTTAAATAATTATAATCTACAATTATGCATGTACACACTACAATAAAAACAATGACTTACGTCTCACGCCGTACTGCAGCTATCCACTTTTTTCGACGTTGAGTATCATAATTTCTGCCAGGAAAACAGTAAAAATTCAATTCAGGATGTTCTTTTTCACTATTAGAACAACCAACAACACAACATATGCGCCTTGAACGATTCATTTTGTTATAATTAATTAATAAATTACCTATAGTTGTCACGTAAACGTACGTAAATAAATGCCGCGAACAGCTGTTAACACCCTTCTTTTACAAAAAGTGACCGACAGGCGGCGCGACCACCGATACTTACCTAGCGTATATGATTTAACAGCTCCGGTATGTAGCAAAGCTTTGAACTTGTAATTTTCAATCTCGACATCCAGATGCGGTCAGGGGTCGTTCATTTCTTCTGGTGGTTCGGTATGAGAGGCAAAGATGGGCGGAAACTGTGTCGGCCTCTCCTCGGTACAGCTTCGGATTAGTTTTCCTGCCTCCTGACGGAACAATCTCTTGAAATTCTTCCTTCTTTTTGGCAACGAGAGCAGAAAATCTTCGGCGGATTATGGCAGTTATTCCGGTAGTGTCCAGACTCACCACAACGGAAACAGGTGATTTGACGGGAAGTTGATACAGACGGTCGAAGAATATTATCAGTCGGCGGACGGAGAGGAGTATCGTTTGGCGATGGTTGACTGGGTCCAACGACGGTGTGTTGAGGCAGGATCGCCATGTGTTGAGGGTTGATCAGGAACAGTTTTATATTAAACACCACATTTAATTTAAGTCACTTTTAATTACTTATTTAGATGATACATAAAATTACACTAATAACGAGTCATCAGTTTTACTATATAGAATCAACAATGAATGATTTGTTTAAATTGTACAACATTTATATTCCTATGTATTCATAACATTAAACAATAACTCTTACTTTCGTTACACTGACCTCATACCAGTCAATGTACGTCCGCTCGTGACCCTATATGTGATACTGAAATGTCGAGGTCAGGTCGTGTTACTACAAGGTAAGAAACGTGCATAATAAACATTCTTAATTTTCTTAGAGTATTTTAATAATAGAAAAGGCGTTATACCGGTTGTCTCATCACACCTTTCCCCTTTGAAAAAATTCCTACTTAAGGTAGGGATTTCAAAATTACAGGTATTAAAACCTTACTATTTAAACGTGCGATATTTATGAATACATTTACAAAAAATCTTAGATTAATCTTAATCTACATTAATATGATTTACTGAAAAATAAAAATAACCTACACCTTCCGCTTTTCAAAAAAAATTTTAATATAAAATTTTTCGTCGATCAATTTAATTGTTGATATATGAACGCGTGCTACTGTTTACTTGTAACATTATATATACATAAATATTGATTGTAATGTTGTAAATTAACATTGTTTGTTTTTATCTCTCTGTTTACAAAACAGCTGTTAGAATATAAACTTGTTGCTGTTGTTTTGAAAACATTATGAAAACATTTTGAAAATATTTTAAAACATACTTAACGCTATTTTACATAAGATTATTGACTATAATGAAAGTCGTTTTTACAAGATAACGTCTTTTTCTTTCTCACTGGAGTCATTATTTTAAAATTGTTACATTGTTCTTATTTGCACTGCCCATTTACAGTGTCTCTTTGTTCGCACTTTAACACTATTCACTAACCGTTTTGACTGTCTGTAAATGCATGTAATCGGTTTTTATGAATTTCTTTATGTTTGTTTTTTACTAATACCTTACAATTTACCTTTCCCACTTCGATGATGCGAAATGGACCAGTGTATAATGGATCAAATTTCGTTCTTTCCTCATTTTCAACTAAGACTAGATCGCCTATTTTAAAGGTTTGTGCCGAAGCCGTCTGACTATTATTATTTTGTCTGATTACTTTATGCTTTAGTAGAAAGTTTCTAGCTCTCTCATGTGCGACTTGTAATTTAAATTTCAAGCTTTGACAATAATCATCTATATTATAACAAGGTTGTATCTCATTTCTAAGGTTTTCTGGTACGATACTTGATCTTCCAAACATTAATTCAAAAGGTATGTATCCGTGATATGTGTATGGCGTAGTAATAATGCTCTTTACGTTGCTTTTAGTTTGGGTTAAGGATAATAAAAAACTCTTCGTTTTAACAAAACTTCCAATATTTATTAAAAAATTGCTTTTTTAAAGGCTCAATGACAGCTGTTTCGCTATGAAGCATCGTCAGATTGACATTCAAGTTACATTTTGTTTGTTTGTAGCTAGGTACCTGATGTTTAGGTAGTATTAAGGCTAGACCAAGTATGGAAGTAATAAGACATAACAATATTAAAGCCTAGATGTTATTAGCCCTAAGGGATTATCCTGGATGTATTTCCCTCTAAGATCAGTATAACTGTGCAATGATATAGAAAAACCAGGAAAAAACTATATCATGCTGATCTTTACAATAACTTAATATATTTGTGTTACAATTACGTCTTATTTATGTATAAAATGAAGACTCAATCAAAGCAAACACTTTAAAAGTGGAGAACTTCCCAGATTTATTTGTTCATTAACAACTTTAAATTGTGGATCTGCTAGATGTCTTTTTATTTCAAGTTCTTCAAGGAAATCTAAATTTTGTTTTTTATTACAAATGTGTAGTATTTGGATGTCATTGGTGTGAAAGAGTGAGGTTGGATGTTCAAGTAGGTGTTTTGCATAATTTGACTTATCTGGTTGTTTTAATCTATATGCTCTTAAATGTTCGTTAAATCTTACTTCAAAATTTCTTTGTGTTTGACCTATATATACAGCATTACACTTTGGACAATTAATTTTGTAAACACCAGATTTTTTTAATTTAGGTAATTTTGTTTTTACATTTAACAATTTTGTACCAACATTATTTTGTGTTTTAAATGATATTATTGCTGATGTTGCCGAAGATATTATTTTTGATATTTTATTGGAAATACTTCCACAATATGTAATATTTTTATAACTTTTAATTTCTTTAGTTTGTTTAGGAAATATTAGTTGTAGTGCCACTTTCTGTTCTTTTTTATTAATTAATGTATTTATCAAATGAATTGGGTAGCCATTAGATGTAGCTATTTATTTTATGATATAAATTTTTTTATCAAAGTTAATTTTGTCCATTGGAATTGAAAATGCCCTATGTATCATAGAATTATAAGCTGCTAATTTATGTGTTATAGGATGATTTGAATTATATGGTATGGTTACATCTGTTTGTGTTGGTTTTCTGTATATTGAATAATTTAGTAAATTATTAACTTTTTCAATTTTTAAATCTAGAAAATTAATTGAATTATTTTCTTCAACTTCTAAAGTAAAATTAATTTTAGGATGCAAGGTATTAATATAATTAAAAAATATATCTAATTGTCGTTCGCTACCTACAAATCCTGCTAACACATCATCAACATATCTATACCAAAATACAATATTGTTTTTATAACTAGAATTAAAGATTTTGTTTTCTAAATTATCCATAAAAGTATTTGCTAAAATTGGAGAAATGGGACTTCACATTGGAAGACCCTCATTTTGAATATATACTTTGTTATCAAAAGTAAAATAATTTTGACTAATGCATACATTAAATAAGTCAATTATATCTGATATTATTCCTAGATGGATATTTCTTTCATCTAATATCTTTTTAACTAGAACTATACATTCTTTAGGAGGAATTTTAGAGAACATATTAGTTACATCAAATGATACTAATTTAGTATTATTTTGTAATTTACATTTATTTAATTTATTTATCAAATCTAATGAATTTTGTACTGAATATTTAGATGTGTAACCATAATTATTTAGAATAGTATTTAATTTTTTAGCTACCTTAGTATTAGGAGTGTTGACATACGAAACTACTGGTCTAATTGGTTTTGACTCTTTATGTAATTTAATATTTAATAATTCTGGACATTGAGGATTTTTATTTACTAGATATTTTTTATCATAGTCATTTAATAGATAATTTGAATCATTTACATGTTCTCTTATTTGGTTAGAAAATTTTTGAGTGGGATCGTTCTTTAGAATTTTGACATTACTTGACATTATGAAATCATTCACTTTAGATTTATAATCTTCTTTTTTTAAAATTACTGTTGAGTTACCTTTATCTGATTTTGTAATGACTAGGTTATTTTGATCTACTTTATTTTTGATTGATTTTAAAGCTAAAATGTCATTTTTAATAATTTGACTTTGACTTTTAAATTTATTTGGTTTTATGTCACTTATAAGATTTGCTATTTGCATTTTTTCATAAATAAAATTATTTGAATTTGTTCTCAAAGCTATTTCAGAATCAGTGGCTAAAATTTCTTTTATATTATTGCATACCACCTAAATTTACTAATAATATAAAATCAAAATAACCTAGTCATTACAAAATCAGATAAAGGTAACTCAACAGTAATTTTAAAAAAAGAAGATTATAAATCTACAGTGAATGATTTCATAATGTCAAGTAATGTCAAAATTCTAAAGAACGATCCCACTCAAAAATTTTCTAACCAAATAAGTGAACATGTAAATGATTCAAATTATCTATTAAATGACTATGATAAAAAATATCTAGTAAATAAAAATCCTCAATGTCCAGAATTATATGGAACTATTAAATTACATAAAGAGTCAAAACCAATTAGACCAGTAGTTTCGTATGTTAACACTCCTAATACTAAGGTAGCTAAAAAATTAAATACTATTCTAAATAATTATGGTTACACATCTAAATATTCAGTACAAAATTCATTAGATTTGATAAATAAATTAAATAAATGTAAATTACAAAATAATACTAGATTAGTATTGTAATATTTCCAATACAAAAATGCAATTACTTTATAATATTACTTTTATTTTAGATTTTTGACATTGATTAATTCGCCAACGTCAACACATAACAACAAAACAAAACTACATCAATTGAATACATTACACACTTCCCCCCTAAAACAAAATTTGTTTAATATCCCCAACGATCTGGTGGTCGGCGATTTCTTTGAGGTCTACTGGCGGTTGGGGTTCTTAGATGCTCAGTAGATGATATTGAAGCCTTTTCCGTTGGCTCTTCATTTACAAATGTAGATGTTTTCATTGGAATATTAAAGTAACCATTATCTAAATCAAATCCATTGTCACTGCACAATCGAATCTGATTCAAATGTCTCTTCCATACATGATTCGCGTCAAGAACAGAAACCAAACAAACATTTTTACCTATAATTTTTTTTATTTTTGCCTTACACCAACCAGGTTTCGTTCCTCGATAATCTCTCACATAAACAATTTCGCCAATATTAAAATTTATATATCGTTTCCCCTTATAATTTCTTTGATTTTTGATATTTGAACAAGTAATGTTTTCTTTGATTTCCTCTTTACTTTTAATTGTTTCAACGTATTTAGCTTGAGGCCGAATTAAATCTAACCTTGTACGAAGGGATCTTCCCAAAAAAACTCTAGCTGGTGTTTCTCCAGAAGAGCAATGAACCGTATTTCTATAATTGATTAAAAACTTACATAAAGAAAAATGAACATTATTTAATTGATTTTCCGAAATTTCTTTTAACAAAAACTGCTTGACTGTTTTTACTGAATTTTCCGCTGCTCCATTGGAGGCAGGATTATAAGGTGGAATGGTTATGTGTTTGATGCCATTTACCCTTAGAAACGTTTCAAACTCTTCGGATACTAATTGAGGCCCATTGTCTGACACAAGTAGATTAGGTAAGCCAAAACGGCAAAAAATTTCTCGGAGAATTTCAATCGTTCGTCTAGATGTTATCGAATTCATCGTAAAAATTTCTAACCATTTTGAAAAAGAATCTGTAATAATTAGGAAATACATATTTTTTAATGGACCCAGGAAATCAATATGAATTCTTTGCCAAACCTCTGATGGAACTGGCCAGGGCTGTAAAGGGGTTTTTTCTGGTGTACGACAAAAAAATTGACATTGTTCACAAGTTTTAACCATCTTTTCAATATCCCTATTCATCGAAGGCCACCACATATATGATCGGGCTAAAGATTTCATTTTCACAATTCCTAAGTGACTGCTATGTAATTCCTCTAGCATATTTTTTTGAAGCTGTAAGGGAACAACGACCTTATGCCCCCACAGCAGAAAATTGTCATGAACATCCAATTCCCATCTTCGTCTAAAATACGGTTTAACGTCTTCGTTACACTTATTTGGCCAACCATTTAACACCCAATCTACAATTCCTGACAATATTGGATCCTTTGTAGTTTCTTTTTTTATTTTACTCACATCAATTAAACATTCTTTTGCGGTCGATATATAGTTTAAATTTATATTTACATCACCCTCCGTTAAAAAATCTTCATCCATTTTTGATTCTTTATAGTCCTGAATCTCCTTTAATGGTAAACGAGAAAAACAGTCAGCAACATTATCTGTGCTATTAACATGCTTGATTGAAAAATTAAATCCGCTGAGAAAATATGCATACCTTTGTAACCTATTTGCAGCCATAAGAGGTATGCCCTTTTTGGGACCGAAAATGTTAACCAATGGCTGATTGTCGCAAATCAAAAGAAAATGTCTACCATACAAATATTGGTAAAACCGTTTCACGTCAAAGACAATAGCCAAAGCTTCCTTATCCAACTGCGAATACTTTTTTTCACAGTCTGATAAAGTCCTTGATGCAAAACATACCGGTCTTTCTACACCATCCTTATCTAATTGAGACAGTACTGCCCCCAATCCATATCCACTACTATCCACTGCTAAGATAGTTTTCTGATCCGGATCAAAATAAGCTAAAAAAATTGTCAGATGATAAAATTTTTTTTATTTTCATAAAAGCACTCTTACAACTAACATCCCAGTTCCAAACAACTCCCTTTTTAAGCAATTCATAAAGAGGATTGATAATATTCGGCATACTAGGTATGAACCTGTGATAAAACGACACCATTCCTAAAAAAGACTTTAACTGAGTCACATTAACCGGGTCAGGAATCTCTTCGATTGCTTTAAGTTTCTCGGGAGACTTATGTATTCCCTTTTTGTCTAAAATCACCCCCAGGTATGACACACTATCGGCAAAAAATACGCACTTCTCCTTTTTTACAGTTAACCCACAGTCTTGGAGAATCTCAAAAACTTTTTTTAAATTTTTAAAATGTTTTTCTTTATTACTGCCTGTAACAATAATATCGTCTAAAAACACAGCAATTCCTGGTACCTTGGAGAAAAGTTGCTCTATAATCCTTTGAAATTGAGCCGGAGCACTGGCAATACCAAACGGCAATCGGTTATACGCAAATAAACCCCTGTGGGTAGATATAGTTGTTATTTCCCTGGAATCCAAATGTAAGGGAATTTGTTGGTAAGCGTGAGCTAAGTCAATTTTACTGAATTGCTCTCCGCCTCCTAATTTCGATAGTAGTTCCTCTATTCGCAGTAGGGGATACTTATCAATAGCCAAACAAGGGTTTACTGTTATTTTATAATCTCCACATAATCTCACCGAGTTGTCTTTTTTTAAAATTGGTACCACAGGTGTTCCCCAAGGACTATAATCTACAGGCGAAATAATTCCCTCCTTCAGCAAGCGATCAATTTCTTCTTCTACTTTCTGTTTCAAAGCAAATGCAAGTGGTCGAGCCTTAAAAAATTTCGGGCTACTATCTGGTTTTACATTTAATTTTAGTTCAAATTTATTAAACCTACCGATAGTCTCAGAAAACACCTTGTCATATTTCTTTTGAAAAAATTCTACCTCAGAGCCCTCATTAATGTAATTTATTTGTTGAAACGTCAAATTAAAAGTACGTATGAAATTCCTACCCAACAAAATTGCACAATTTGTCTTAACGACGCAAAACTGTAAACTTTTGGTTTTGCCCTTATAGTATACATCCACTGATAAAATTCCATTAGGAGTAATTTTATCACCCGAAAAATCTATCAGTGTAATATTGGTAAGGGACAGAGGAATTTTACTAAAATATTGTTCATAGACAGTAACCGGTAAAATAGACATTGCTGCTCCGGAATCTAATTCGGCCTTTAAGCAAATACGATTTATCATAAATTCAACAATAATAGGACAGTCTGCCTTGCGAGACAAAGAAAAGACAAGAACATTTTCCTTTACATTTGATTCAACGTCACTCTCAACACCCGTAAAATTTATACAATTTACCTTTTTATTTCTACATACTGAAGCTAAATGACCTTTCATTGAGCAAACTTTACAAGTATAATCACGGTATGGACAAACATTTGCATAATGGTTATTACCACATCGAAAACATCTAACATTTGCCGATTTCTTTGTAGACCACTTACTTGATGTAGAAGGACTAGCGGAAGACAATGATGTTGAAAGATTAGATTTCTTATTCTCTATTTGCGAAACCAGATTGATACTCTCACTAGGTTGTTCTTCCTTCACCTCTGAGCATTCCAAAATTCCCGCTTGAGGCGCTTCTTCCATCAGAGCAACATTGAAAATTTCTTTAAAGGTGACATTACTATTTGCCGCAAATAACTTATTTCTCACTCTTCCCGGGTTGTATCCCGTAATAAATTTATCGCATAACTTCGTTTCCAATGAAATACCAAAATCACAATTCATGGAAAGTTTTTGCAAACGGGCAAACCATTCTTGTACCGTCTCCTGATGCCTTTTACTCGCTCCATAGAAATTAAAACGTTCTACAAAAACCAATTTTTTTTTTACAAAATATTCATTCAATACCTTAACTAAATAATCCAATTGGCAATCTTCCGGATTGTCAGGTACACATAATGTCTCTAGTAATTTGTAGGCGTCTTGATGTAAACTATTTAGTAATATTGCTTTTTTTCTATCTTCTTTATCATCAGTTATACTATTAGCCAAGAAAAATTGCTTTAACTGTTTCCAATGGATGGACCAATCATTAGTTTTAGGATCAAATTCATGAAGGATTCCAATTATATTCGCCATTAGTTCTTTCCACAATCTCGTCGCCAAATTATGTAATATTTCCAATACAAAAATGCAATTACTTTATAATATTACTTTAATTTTAGATTTTTGACATTGATTAATTCGCCAACGTCAACACATAACAACAAAACAAAACTACATCAATTGAATACATTACAAGTATCATTTGATGTAACTAATATGTTCTCTAAAATTCCTCCTAAAGAATGTATAGTTCTAGTTAAAAAGATATTAGATGAAAGAAATATCCATCCAGGAATAATATCAGTACAGTTGGTACAAAATTGTTAAATGTAAAAACAAAATTACCTAAATTAAAAAAATCTGGTGTTTACAAAATTAATTGTCCAAAGTGTAATGCTGTATATATAGGTCAAACACAAAGAAATTTTGAAGTAAGATTTAACGAACATTTAAGAGCATATAGATTAAAACAACCAGATAAGTCAAATTATGCAAAACACCTACTTGAACATCCAACCTCACTCTTTCACACCAATGACATCCAAATACTACACATTTGTAATAAAAAACAAAATTTAGATTTCCTTGAAGAACTTGAAATAAAAAGACATCTAGCAGATCCACAATTTAAAGTTGTTAATGAACAAATAAATCTGGGAAGTTCTCCACTTTTAAAGTGTTTGCTTTGATTGAGTCTTCATTTTATACATAGATAAGACGTAATTGTAACACAAATATATTAAGTTATTGTAAAGATCAGCATGATATAGTTTTTTCCTGGTTTTTCTATATCATTGCACAGTTATACTGATCTTAGAGGGAAATACATCCAGGATAATCCCTTAGGGCTAATAACATCTAGGCTTTAATATTGTTATGTCTTATTACTTCCATACTTGGTCTAGCCTTAATACTACCTAAACATCAGGTACCTAGCTACAAACAAACAAAATGTAACTTGAATGTCAATCTGACGATGCTTCATAGCGAAACAGCTGTCATTGAGCCTTTAAAAAAGCAATTTTTTAATAAATATTGGAAGTTTTGTTAAAACGAAGAGTTTTTTATTATCCTTAATAAGATGGACTTTCAAAAAGTAAGGGTTAGTACAATCAATTTAATTTAGTTTGGGTGCTTACTATCATATAGCAGAATGTCAATTCATCGAAGTCCAGGGATGTTGCCTGTTAGTATCCACAGTAACCATAGGGCATCGCGCAGGTACGTTGAGTTAGCACCCTTACTTCATATTGTCAGTACCCTTTACAAACAATAAGCGAACATTTTACATTCATCCCAATCACTCTTATATTCATACATTAATAAAATAAATAAAAATAAAACTTGTATGCAATATTTAAGATTTTGTTAAATGGTTAATTATTTCGTTCTTATATCCTGTCCCTAAAGCCTTTATCTCTTATTACATCCACCTCCTGTTTGCTGTAGCCTGAGTATCTAGTTTCTTATTCCATTTCCATGTTTACTTTCCTAAACGAAAATTATTTTCACAACTTTCACACTGACACATAGTGTTTTGTCGTCTGTTTCTTTTACGGTTTTTATATTTTACTGTTGTAAATCCATCATTTTCATTCATTTTGCTTTCATTAATATTATCTTCTTGAGCATAAATCGATGTTTTCACTATTCCTACTTGAGCCCGTATCTCGGTGTCAGTATTTATATCACTTTCTTGTTGAATTACCTCTTTATTATTATTCCACACATTCATCGCTGTATCCTTTAAGGTATCCGTTTTATATGATTTATTGTTTCTATCCTGATTTACTACCGTTTCTTTATTGCCAAAAAGATGTCTACTGTTTCTATTACTTTCAACGATATTTCTATCTACTGCAACAGGTTTTATGGTATAAATTTGTTTATTTCTTTTCGCTATTCCATTATTTTCAGTTTTTATTGGTCCACTTTTTTCTTCTAGCAATGACTTATTTTGTTTTAATAAAATAATATTCTCTGACAATAGCTTACATTTCTTATCTTTTTCAGTTAATAATTCTTTTAATAAGCTAATCTCTCTGTTCAGTCTCTGGATTTGTATATCTTTTTCTCCTGAGCTCTCATACGCTCTCACATTTCTATAACCATTTTGCCCGTTTTCATAGTTCCTTTGTGGTGCTCTGTAATTATTCGGATTCGATGATGGACATGAAAAATTATCCCTGTTCCGTTGCCACTGATTAACTTTCCGAGCTGGGTTATATTTACCCCTGGTTGGGTATTGGTTTGTCCTAAAATTTAGAATTCTTTCTTGCCTTTCTGTCCCGTCATCCACCGAAACTAATTTGGTGATAACATCTTGCGGAGTGCTAAAATTACCCGCTGCGATAATAGTTCGCAGGCTTTCGCTTGCTGCGTTTTGTATTATTGATTGTGTATTTTGAGACTAAATTAGCTGGCATTTCTTCAGCTCTGTAGGCAGCTTGCATTTGTTCCATGAGTTCCTGGCAGGATCGCCATGTGTTGAGGTAGGATCGCCATGTGTTGAGGGTTGATCAGGAACAGTTTTATGTTAAACACCACATTTAATTTAAGTCACTTTTAATTACTTATTTAGATGATACATAAAATTACACTAATAACGAGTCATCAGAACCCTTGCAAGTTGATCTAGAGTAGCGGGAGGGTTTGGAAGTTGCTCCAAATGACGTAAAAGCAAGTCTCAAACATTCTCAACTGGATTAAGATCCGGACTGTTTGTAGGCCACTCCATAGTTGCTATTCCAACCTCATTAAAATAATCTTTCACAATCCTGGGAACGTGCGGTGGGGTATCCTCATCAAACCATTAAATATGCTCTCTGGCAAAATTCAATCTCGCTCTACGATGCGCAGGGGTTGAAGCAGGTCCTCGAGCAGGTATTCTTAGTCTTAGATCGCCTACGGCAAGGCGTCGGCGCACGGTATCTGTTGAAATCCGGATCCTATCTGCTTCCTGCCTTGACCAGGTCTTCTTGAGTGCTGACCCGTATCCCTATACCGTTGAATCATACGGGAAACCGATGTGTGCGATACCCCAAACCTCTGACCAATTCTACGAAATAATAATAATAAACACTGTATCAGTACAAAAGCAAAGAATTATTGCAACTGAGAAAGTGTAACAAATCAAATCAAACAACCTTTAGAATGTTATTCTAAGTTTTATCGCAGTTTCAAAAAAAAATTTAGATAAAATGAACGAACTACTAATATATTTACGATGTGAGCTACATTTTAAAAAATAATCCAATATATATAGGTGGTGCGTTAATTTTGCTGGCCAGTGTATTATTATAAAGCAATTTTTAAATAAGAACAATCAATTGTTCTGAAAAGGTATGTATGTGTGGTAGGTATAGTTCTGTTTTATATTATAATAAAAATACACTATTTAGAAACACTCTTTTTATTAAAGTAAATACATTCATAAATTTAATTTAAATACTTTTGACTACCTTCGTATGCCACTTGTAGCAATTTAATTTCCAGTTAGGTTATTGCATTTTGAGGCAAATATTTGAAAATCTCTGAAATCCTCTTGCAAATAGGATTTATATTTTCTTCAGGAATATGAGGTTAAAAAGTGATTTTGAGTTACGCAGTTTGTTTTTCACACTTAATCGCAATAAAGTTTCGAATATAAAAATAAAAAGAGAGAATTTGAAAAATCTGCGGGGAAACCACCGGAATTCCCAGGGTCAGCTCGTAATTATAATTAAAAAAAAGTCATCGGCGGGATTCGAACCCGTTATCTACGGATTGCCAGTTCGATGCCTAGACCACTAGACCAACGAGGATACGTATGGACTTTATAATGAAAGTTGATGACTTGAAACAGCAATAGCGTTGGATACAAGAAGTAGTAGAGGGCCTGTCAATATACGACAAAAATACGTTGACAAAATATAACGAAAAAGTGGTGTATGACGATGACAACGACACTGAGAGGTTTTGCTGGGTTGTGAATTTTAACTGTCAAGATCATTCAATTCTTAGCACTTAGAGAGAGGTTTATATTACCGATTAATGTCCAAGTTACCTTATTTTTTACAATTTTAAATTCAAACAAAAAGTTTTTAATATTAATAAATAATATTATCAAAAAGCCACATCCTGTAACATAAACTGTTATCAAAATTCGGCGCGCGCTATAAATAAAAATATTTTGTTAATCATTTTATAACTAGATTTCTTGAAAATAGGTTATTAAATGTAATTAACAAAATCATTAAATAAATGTACAAAAGTTTAAATTTGCCAGACAATAAAGTAATCAATTTAATATTGTTTATTGAAAATCTTCAAAGGATATAACGTGATCAAAATCATTTATATCATTATATTTTAGGAAAACCCAGTAAGTTAGAAAATATTTTCACAACAAATATAAAAGGCAGGATCAAAGACCCCTGAGTAAAAAGTAAGTTATTTTCTTATATATTTTTTAAATTTTAATTTATGATAAACGTTGCAGAAATCCTTCTTTGGAAGGAAAGGTTTTAAACATCTATCAAATAACCTCATAAAGCAGCTGAACATAGAATAAAATTCACACTAAAACAGTTCTAACCTAGCGGTAAGTATAAAAATTTAATACTAAAACTTAGTAAATCTTCAATCAGTAAATATACTAGTAGTTATCTATTTTAAGTTAAGAAAAAGACAGCTAAAAATTTAAAAACAAATGGTAAGAAGATAATTTAGCAACAAGAAACTGGTAAGTTTTTGTTAATAGAGTTTAGGGCAATTATTTATGCTAAAAATATAGCTATACATTTTTTAGTTAAAACAAATAACTACTACCACTATATCATTGAAATGCGATGATGATATTTTAAAGAGAAATTCTCTATCAAAGAAGAGTTCAATTTAATCACTACATTACGTTTAGAAAAGATTACTGGTAGGTTAAATTTTATTTATTATTATTACGGAAGTATTGTATAAAGTAGACTTAAGTAGGGATTAGGGATTTTGCTTCCGTAAAGCTGTTGGTTCGTTTCCACACGACCCTTGAGGTAGAACCACCGTGCGTTAGTTTTGCTGTAAAGTGGTAAACTTCACCAAGAGTTTTATTCAACCCACCTTGGCCATATAGCATATCTTTTTTAATCATTTTGGTGCATTAGGCATCTTTTTGGCAACACGACTAGCAATCCTTAAATTAATGAGAATGAGTCTTTTAATTCGTCGATATGAATCAAGGCTCTTATGTTTCCATAAGCTACCTCGGAACACTTAAAAACTAAAAATTATCAAGGCACAGGCATCCTTTTGGCATCACGACTAGCAATTCTCAAATTAATGAGAATGAGTGTTTTAATTCGTCGATATGAATCAAGGCTCTTATGTTTCCATAAGCTACCTCAAAACACTTAAAAACTAAAAATTATGAAGGCACAGACATCCTTTTGGCATCACGAATAGCAATTCTCAAATTAATGAGAATGAGTCTTTTAATTCGCCGATATGAATCAAGGCTCTTGTGTTTCCATAAGCTACCTCAAAACACTTAAAAACTAAAAATTATCAAGGCACAAGCATCCTTTTGGCAACACGACTAGCAATCCTCAAATTAATGAGAATGAGTCTTTAATTCGTAGATATGAATCAAGGCTCTTATGTTTCCATAAGCTACCTCGAAATCTTTAAAATTAAAATCATTATTCGGCCAAAATTTTGAAAAAAATTATAAACCAAACTCAACAAAAAGAAAGTTTTTTGATGACAGTCCCTCTGTTCCTTACGGTTATCAGAAAATGCAGTTTACAGGGCGAACCTTGAATTTTATTTTAAGCTTCAAAAAAGGATATTTTTAGTGTTTCTAATTAATTCCCTTAAGTATTAAAGGCGCGGAACCTAACCAAAACTAACCTAACCTAACCTAACCAAAACTAACCTAATCAAATCTAACCTAACCTAACCAAATCTAGCCTAACCTGACCAAAACTAACCTAACCTAATCTAACCTAATTTAATTAAATAATAATAAGTGAGTTAACCTTTGAAAATTTATTTATTTATTATTCAAGCATTACATTATTTGGGTCATAAAGCTCTCCAGCCAGTTTACAGAATTCGGTGAAAGCACATAGATCAGAAATTTTACAGTGCTTTATGAATACATATTTTGCCAAGTAACCTTCGAAGTGATCCTTCTTCCTATTCGGAAAGTAGATTGTAGATTTTGCAGCTCTCCATGATGCCTCGATGTTATTAGTATGAGCTCCTGTATCTGGATCAACAAAATTCAAAGAATGGTTCACCTGTAAATAACTAAAAATTAATTCATGCTCTTTCGCTGAGTAATCGACGACTTACTTGTAAATGCAGGTATCCTTCTTCTGACAGGCAATCGTATGCTTTCCATAGATTCGAGACAATAGTAGTACCATCCAAGACATATTTTTTAATGATCGGAAGCAAAGTAGCTTTATCTCTTTTTTTAACAGGAACCATGAACATTTCTTTGGTTTCAATATATATTCCTCCAAAAACCCATTGGCCCTCGACTGAATGTCCTTTATGATAATTTCTTTTACCAAATTAAATTCGTCGATTTGTACTCTAAAAAATATACAATGTACATTAAAATATCAACTTGCCGTAACGAAAGAGTTAAAAACATACGTTTTTCCATGTCCTCCAAGAGGCTTAGAATTTTCGATAATATCATAAATCACAACTTCCTGACAAAAGCTGTTCCAGTCACCTGCTGTGTGATTTGCAATTTTTAACTGATTCATTATTAATAGTAGTGATGCTTGGTCAAGCCATAAATTAACGAATCCAAGTATCTTCCACATATCCAAGTGCGAACCATGAAAGAAAGTGTCAGAGCGTAAAGATAAACTGAAAAATAAAGAAAAAATTGTTAGAGTCCTGCTTTTCCGCTAAGGTATCGACGACTTACCCATTATTACATTCTTTATGCTTTTGTTTGTTAACTGAAACCATATTTCTGCATCTCCATCGCAAACCATCAAGACTAGCAGAATCTTTGGTTAGCTTCATCTCACCCTCACACTTTTTGCATTTTACACTAATAGGAATTAATTTTAGCTTTTGGCACATTTCTAACATTTTATTGTCGTTATTCCATTAAAAAATATCGATTAAAGTAACCTTTGAAAGTGCCATTTTTGTAAGAGGATTAATTCATATTGAGAGAAAACACGCGAGTTAAAAACAACTAAAATGGCGACTGCGGATGCTTTTACATGCTGTTTGAGTGAATTTTAAGGTTAAGTTTGGTTAGGTTCCGCGCCTTTAATCCTTAAGGGAATTAATTAGAAACACTAAAAATATCCTTTTTTGAAGCTTAAAATAAAATTCAAGGTCCGCCCTGCAAAGTGCATTTTAACTCATTATTCTAATTTTGATTTCTGATAACCGTAAGGAACAGAGGAACTGTCATCAAAAAACTTTCTTTTTGTTGAGTTTGGTTTATAATTTTTTTCAAAATTTCTTGTAACAACCTCATGTTCCTTTGTTCGCGCAATTTGTTTACATGTAATACTAAACAAACAACTCTTTCCATATTGTCTTTGGTAGACCATAACTTGAACGCATAATTTTTGGGTCCGCCAAAAACGAACTCTGTAATGTAGTTCATCGGTTACATTTTCGATACAATCACCTGTAGGAAGGTCAGGGAAACCGGGTCGAGAAATATAAATAACTGAATCGGTGTCATAAAACAACACCCTATTTTCCATTTGCTAGCGGTAGGAATACAGTTTTAACCTGGCCAGAGCTGTAACGTAGGATGCTAATACCACATTAACCGTAAGAGAAAGATTGTATGCTTCCTTCTTGTGTTCCCACGTCACAATTAACGTTTCATCGTTTACGTTTATTGATGGATTTACCATCATCGCAAAGAATTCTTCTGTGTTTCGTACAATAAAAGTATTTGATAAGTTTTCACGCTGTGCAAAATTTCCAAAATTTCCAGAATTTTATATCCGTTTTCAACAGCTTTAACGACTTCTTCTATAACCCAAGTCCCTGTTAAAGCCCTTTCTTCCTCAGAATGGTGACATTCTTCTTTAATACAGCCTTCACCACACTCTCGACAGTTTACAAGCATACATTTTTTATTCATTTTGGTAGGTAAATCCGGATGGTAGAGCGTTGAATTAGGAAGTATCTTACATTTTATCACACCGGATAGTTTGTTTAAATGTAAATTTTTACACTCTTCACCAACATATACCTTAAAATAAATTCTTTGGAAGGGCCGAATTATTTCCCCTCCTGATGACAACTTAATTTTCGCCACTAATTACGTTTTTGATTCACGAAAACAACTTTTTTAAAAATACAATTATTACTTTTAAGTTTATTTGGAACAAAAACGGATTCAAATATTTTTACAACTTTATTTAACAAAGTCTGAATAATGAATGAATTAAAATTGTATTACAATATAAAAAGTAAAGATTTTACAATATTTATAAATTTGCAGTTTTTAAGTAAAATCAGCATAAGCATTTTCGTCTGGGAACGGATGTGGTATTTCCTAAAGAATTGTATTGCATTGTCTATGTTGTGATTACGTAACTCCTCCCCTCTTAGATGGAAAACACGGCGGGCGTCACGGCGGCGGTGTTTTCTTTTTCTTCTTTTCTTGAATTTTTGGGTTTACTTTTTATTTCATTTTTCCTCTTTGCCTCCTCTTTATTGTTACATTTTTTATATCTTCTAATAACGAACCATATAATACATATAAATATACAAAGTGAAATAATCATTATGGTGGATATTCCTGAATACTGAATAACTGGGTGAACTGTATTATTTAGCTGCTGTTTAAGTATTTCCATAGCTACTGTTTCTTCGTGTAGAGAACTAATATTTACTTTTTGTAGATTTATCTTAAAGTTTTGTAAGTTTATATTTTCGATTTTTGGTAATATAGGTATGTCCAGCTTTTTTGGTATCATATATTGTTGATTTGTAAACGGTTTTTTTTCTATTTTTAAATGACAATGTAGGTCGTTCTTGATCACTGATGTTTCTGGAATTTCTATAATTTCGGGCATTCCATTACAATTACTCTCTAAAGGTAAATTTTTCGGATTAATAACAATGTAAAGATTGTCTCCAATGTCTTCAGTTTTTGTGGATTGTAATTCTACGCTGACTGGTTGGCATGCATCTAAATTTTTCGTTTTCGTTAACAATTGAACTTCACAAGGTGCTTCTTCTTCGATCGTTCTTGTTTTTAATATAGGGCAAATAAAATTTTCGGTTGAAACTTCTTGACATCTGTGGTCCATTTGAGCATACTGTTTTTCTTGCAGCAAAAGGAAAGGTTTTTGTGGTATAATGATTTGGAAGGAGTTTTTTATTTTGCTAGGAAATGGGATTAATTTATAATATGCATATTCTTGTACTGAAGTTATAGGAATTTTTATGACAAAATAAATTGAATTTTCTTTAATATAACTATAAGTTAAAGCTATTTTTTCAAACTCCTGACTATTCTCATTAGTAATTGAATAAGGAAAATGTATTGAATTTGGAACAGTTAATAAGTTTTCAATTAATTCGTGTGATCCTAAAATGCTTGGATGTAACACACTAAGTTTTGTAAAAGTTACAGCTATTATTAGGTTTGTCAATAAATCTTTCAAATATTGACTTTGTTGATTTGATTCGATTAAAGCTACAATAAAGTCTTGTGTTTTAACTAGTCTATTATTTAATTGTTCTAATCTATAAACTAATTTATTTTGGTTACGTTCTACTAACTTAATAATATTTTCAAATTTCTTCACAGAGTTTTCGGTAACTGAAATTTGTTTTTGCAATAACATTTTCAAAGAATTTTGATCCGTTGCTAAATTATCTATAGCCTGATAAATTCTTTCCCCGTCATCGTTATCTAAATTTCCTGTTATTGATTTGACTATACTACCTAATCCATTAACTAATCCTCTTTTACTACGTTTATATACTAAATGATCTAAACTATCCTTAATTTCCCTAACATTATACATAAAGATTTGTTTTAAATTATTTATCTCAGATCGGGTATCTAATTGTTCCGCTGAGATATTAAGTGTTGATAATATTTGATAATTTCTAAAAAGTACTTCGTATTGATCTATGATAAGACTTATATTAATTGGTTTAATAAATTTCCAATATGATTCCGTAATTTGGACTCTCCCTAACTTAATCGGTATCAATCCAGGTTGTCCTGTTCTATCTAAGATGTGGACGTTGTTGGACCAGATCCTAGATGTGAATCTGTAACAATAGGATGTCTTAATTGACGCAAATGAACCTTTTTACCGGTAGAGGTAGTGGCTATATTTTTGTCATTTACATCCGTTATAATTTCGGGGCCTTCATTTTGTGGCTTTAATTTCCCGACTCTCCTGGTAGTTTTAATAAATGCCTTGGATGGCTTTTTAGGTTGCTTACGATTTTTATTAATTTTTTCATTTCGTTTTACCTTGTTATCATGTAATTTTTCTTTAACTGTATTATAAATAATTTTCATTTTTTCTAAATATTTGTTCGTATATTGTTCATACCATTGTTTTTCGAAATTTATGTCAAAATTATCTCTAGAAATAGTATGTCCGAATAGTAATTCAAAAGGTGTTTTCCCTGTCTGGGAGTGAATTGTATTATTGTATGCTATGATTGCTAAATCAATTAAACTTGTTACGTTATCGTCAGGGTATTTTGTTTTTAAAATTCGCATATGTTCTACTAAAGTGGAATGTACTCTTTCGCTTACCCCGTTACTTTCATGATTCCCTACCGTAGTATAATGTATTTGTATTTTGTGTAAGTCTAAAAATTCTTGTAAAGCTTTACTAGTAAATTCACGACCTTTATCCATTATTATTAGTCTGGGTGTACCGTAATGTCTAAAATATTGATTAAGAGCGTTTATTGCTACTATACCATGTTGAGAATTGGCCGGATAGGCCTGAATTAATTTTGAAAAAGCGTCTACAATCGTTATAAAAGAATTATTACCTATATAAAAAGTGTCTACATGAATTGTATCGAATGGAGCGGGTGCGGTTTCAGTTAGCATTATGGGTACTTTAAGAGGTTGTCTATCATATTTATTTTGGTCACAAATTTCACAAGCATTAATATAATCTGTTATCCGTTTTTTCATATTTTCAAAATAATAAGTTTTTTGTAAGTGCATTAGAGTTGCATTGATACCCCTATGGTTGGTTTTCCCTTCGTGATGCATTTTAATCGTTTCTGCAATTTCTTCTTCATCCAATAGTTCTATTCTTCTTTGTGAACATGAGAATAACTTCGGTCCCTTTTTCCTAAATAATTCTTCATATGCTTGATAAAATAATTTATACGTACTTGATTTGTCAAAATGTAAATAGTGGGTTCTTTTTCCAGAAAAGTATTCTTTCAAAATTTTTTTTGCGTGTTCCAAATTTCCATTCAACACTTGTATGTAATAATTAACCTTACCTTTAGTTATTTCTTTCACTTTGGTTTCTGGGTTCATAAATACTGTTATAATATAATATCGATTCTTTTTTGTTTCGATCGGATCTTCGATTATTGGTATTAAATCTGACGAATTTTCTAGTCCGGGTTCGGACGGTAGTTCTTCTAAATTTTCTCCTAAAATATTTTCCACTTGGTCTGCGCTTATTTCTGGTAATTCTTTGTTTTCATCCATATCAGCGACTATTGACATTAAGTCTGTCTTGTCGGTTACATTTATTTCCCTTTTTGTAGACGATATTGTAATCATATTCATCCAGTTCAATCTTCCATCTCATTAGTTTCGAATTGCCCTGTTTTAAATTTTTAAGCCAAATAAGAGGTTTATGATCGGTTACAAGTGTAAACGATCTACCAAAAATATAATGTCTAAATTGTTTAGTTACCGCCCATATTATTGCTAAAAGTTCGCGTTCTACAGTGGAATATTTTTGTTCGGTTTCACTAAAGCCGGGTTCTCATGGGGAGTGAATACGAAAGCATACCATGCTTTCGTGGCTCACGCCTGGTGTGAACGCGAATACGAATGAGTAGTGAGTTTGTCCAGTGACCGGGTGGGGGTTCACGCTTTCGATTAAACATGTTTGATTTTCAAACGTGAATTTGCCTGTCGTCAAGATGGACAGCAGTGTAAAGGGTCGTATAATAAAATTACAAGACAAAGAAACTGAGAGATTTCTTGAATTGTATGCGAGTGAACCCGTATTGTATGACGCTAGTAACGAAAACTATAGAGATCGAGATCTACGAATGGCTGCTGCGAAGAGAATCTCGGATGCCATTAACATTTGTGGCTTTGGACCAAAGGAGGTTATCTCAAAATTTAAAAACTTGAGGAGTTCTTATTGCCAAGAACTCAAGAAAATAGCAGATAGCGAGAGATCAGGAGCTGGAAGCGATAATATTTATAAGCCAAAAGTGTTTTGGTTTCACCAAATGAACTCTTTCATTCGGCCATTCGTTGTACAACGACCGACAAAATCAAACATGGTAAGTGAAATAAAAATTGCAGTTTCTGGTTTATTAAAATGAAAGTAAGCACTCATAACAATTGTTTTAAATGGCTATATACAATATCAATTTTGAACCTAATGTATCCTACAGCTCCACATTTGCCACATCACTTTGCCAAGGTAAAGCTCCTTCGTTATTAAAATAATCGCGATACTTATCTCGAATTTGTTGTGCTTGTCGTTGTGGATTTCTGTTGACATTTGGCGGGAGGTTACGCGAACCAGTTATGTTATTTTGACGCCATGATCCTGGGAAAACATGATGGTTTTCATCCTCGTAGTCAATTAGACCTCCAGAAATATAAGTAGGATTAGTTTTTTCAGCCAGTTGTGCAAAGTGCAGCAAGCGAGAATTACTTTGTCCACCGTTGCTAGTTTTAAAGATATTGGCTTTTCAAATACCCTGAATTTACTCACAAGTATGCCAAAAGTATTTTCTACTACTCGACGAGCTCTTGAAAGTCTGTAGTTGTAAATTCTTTCTTCTCGGAACATGTTACGTCGACTGTAGGGTTTCATTAGATACGTTTTTAATGGAAACGCATCATCTCCTACGATTACGAAATCGTTTGGCATTGCAAAGTAGCCTGTCTCCAGCGCATTGTATAATGAGCTGTTTTGAAAAATGCCTCCATCAGAACCTCTTCCTTTGGCGCCAATGTCAACATACAGAAAACAATAATCAGAATCAGCCAAAGCCATTAGTACAACACTAAAACTATTTTTGTAATTATAATAATCAGATCCAGTAGCAGGAGGAGCACGTATAAGTATATGTTTTCCGTCCAGTGCTCCCACGCAACCTGGAAAATTCCATCGATTTCTAAAGCCATATTCTATGCTTTTCCATTCATCTGACGTTTTCGGCACCTAAAACAAATTAATAACAATTTTAATGCAGGTGTTACCAACAAGTCCAACTAAAGAGTCACAACTGGAGCAGCTAGAACTGGACGAGTTGCAGTCCCCATTTCAAGATGAAAATGCCGTTGACAGTCTCAATGAGACAGTATCAACGCCGCAGACTGTTACAACAGAAACAGAGACACCCAGAGCTGTTATACGAAGATTCCAAATTAACCAACCTCAGACTTCATCTTCAAAAAATAAAAAAACTTTGGATGATTCCGAAGTAAAGTTCATGTCAAGTGCTATTGACAAATTGCAAGAAATTTCAAACCGTTCTGCAAAAATTAGCAAAGAAGACAGCTATGACTATTTTGGAAAATATGTTGGGTCAATGTTACGAACTATTGGACCTCCAACCGCCGTGAGACTGCAAGAAACAATAACTTCTCTCATAGTTAATGCCATGTGCTCGCCACCAACTCCTTTCAGCTACTCAACGCAACCACAAAGTGAAGCTGAGTTAAGTATGAGTGCTTTTTCAGACGAATATATTTATACAAATTTATAAGTATAATTAGGTACTGTTGATATTATTTCGTTATGTTATCTATACTAATAAAAGACGTTCTTACCTGTATGAATTCTTTAAGTGCCTTTTGGATAGCTTCGCAGGTCTCTGGTATAAAATTACTAATTGTATTTTTTGGAACACGGAATAAAAATTCTAGGCTTTTCAAAGAATCTCCTGTAGCCAAATAGCGTAAAGTCACTTGAAGTTTTATTTTTGCCTTCACTGCTTGTCTCATATTGGTATCTGATTTTGAAATGAGTGGTGAAACACGTTTCAGAAGATAATCAAACTGTCCCTCAGACATTCTTAAGAGATTTTTATAATCGTCAGGATAACTATTTCTAAGTTCCATGTCAGCCAAATTTTGACTCCGTTCTAGTATCCACTTTCTAACCCACCATCGTTTTCTCTTTCGTTTTTCTGTTGGTTAAAGCAACCTATTCATTCTTCGTGTCAAAATTTCACTAAAAAGTGAAACCACCACAGCACAACTCTCAACAAGGACCTCTTCCATAGTCGGCTTTAGGCGATCAACAGAATCAAGCCTTTCGTGGAGACTGAAATACATGTGAACAGTTCACGACCCACGCTGGTGAGATCGCTCCAGCAAATTCACGAATATACATACGAAAGTGTGCCACGTTTTCGTGTTCACTCCCCATGAGAACCCGGCTTAAAAGTTCGGCTAGCATAACATATTGGTAAATCTTTCCCTATTGGACCTTGTGATAATACCGCCCCTATAGCTACTGCACTTGCATCGGTAGTTATATTAAAAGATTTTGAGAAATCTGGATACTGTAAAATTGGATCGCTCATTAATATTAATTTTGAAGTTTCAAAACTATCTAAATATTCTTTAAATTGATAATTTACTTCTGAGTTCTTTCGTAAACATTTTGTTAAGGGTTTTGTTAAATGTGCAAAATTTGGAATACATTTCCTGTAATAGCCTAACAATCCTAAATATGCTTTTATTTCCTTTTTTGTTTTAGGTAATGGGTATTTCTAAATTGCCTCTACTTTTTTTGGATCTGGTTTAACACCAGATGGAGTAATTAAATGTCCTAAATAACCTACTTCAGTTCTACAGAATTCGCTTTTATCAAGCTGTATTTTTAAATTTGCTTTTCTAATACGTCTAAAAACATTTTTTAACCTTTCTATATGTTCCTGTAGGCTACTTGAAAAAATAATAATATCGTCAAGATATACAAAGCATTGTTCATTTTGTAGACCTGTTAGAATTTCATTCATTAACCTTTGAAAAGAACTTGGCGCGTTTTTTAACCCAAACGGCATTGGGTTAAATTCATAATGACCTGTAGGAGTTGAAAAAGCGGTTTTAAATTTATCTTTTTCCCCAATTTCAATTTGGTGATACCCCGTTGCTAAATCTAATGTTGTGAAATATTTACTTCGGCCTAGTTTGTCTAATATTTCTGATATATTTGGAATAGGAAATTTATCTTCAACAGTTGTCATTTAATTTACGATAGTCTATAACCATCCTATATTTCTGAATGCCACTGTTATCTAATTTTTTACTAACTATTAAAACTGGAAAATTATATGGACTTTCTGATTTCCTAATTATTTTATTCTCTAACAGATTGGAAACTTGTTTATTTACTTCTTGCATTTGACTATAAGGAATTCGATATTGTTTTTGAAAAATAGGTTCGTTTGACGTTAAGTTAATTTTATGTTTAAAATTGCTAGTACAAGTTAAAGTAGTTCCTTCAATAT
The DNA here is from genome assembly GCA_035357415.1 of Ophraella communa. NCBI lineage: Eukaryota > Metazoa > Arthropoda > Insecta > Coleoptera > Chrysomelidae > Ophraella > Ophraella communa. The sequence goes on along the minus strand of CM068990.1, from coordinate 23,956,621 downwards.
AAAAAATATCTGAGAATTCGGTTAAAACCTTTGTTAAGTAAAACTTTTCTTCTGAATTCAAATGATTTAAATTTAATCTGTTTAGAATATCATTTATATTTTCATTCCTAGAAAAATTGTTGGAAATGTTATTTTCTAAATTATAATTATTAATTTGACACTCGTTAAACGGTTCTAATTCTAATGGAAATATTTCAATTTCTTGTTTTTCCTCCGATTCATTTCTAACTAGTATAGTTGTCCGACAATTATTAACATTTACTACACACGGTGGTATTTTAACATACTCATTTATTTTTTTACCTTCAAAAATTCCACTTGTAAAATTATTATATGTAGGAAATATGCATTTTGTTTCAGTGCGTGGCTCTAAAGATACAACTTTTCTATGATCATAGAAATATAAAGGAATATTTGCATTAGTCGTGTTTAGCATTTTATTTTTAAAATCTATATTTGCATTTAACTCTAATAATAAATCCCTGCCTATTATTCCATCATAATTTTTGTTTACTTCAAAAACATAAAACTTGTGATATTTAGAGACATTAAATATTTTCATTAAAGGCACAACTACAACCTCGTCGTGGGTAGTAGATTGGTGCGCAGTAGTAATCATAAATTGTTCTTTTTGTATAAATTTTTTATAGTATTTTTCTACTAAACTTGGTGACACTATAGACATCTCACACCCTGTATCTATCATTAATTTTATATTAAACGGACTTGGTATGACAATATGTGGTAATCTACATTCTAAGTTATTAACATTTAAAACTAGGGGACACTGTTGTTTTCTGTTTCCGAACGAAAATTTTGGTTATTATTTCCTATTTCTACATTATTCAACTCTTCAGATACAAAATTTCGAGGACCTGTAGACCGAAAGGCGTTATGTGGTCTTTGGTCCACAGTTCTCATTGAAACATCATCTGAACGAACTCTAGACATAGCAGGTCTTGTATTTTGAAAATTTCTATTATTGTTTCCATTATTATAATTATAGTTTTGTGGGAGAAAATTTTGAGAATTAGAATTTTGATTCGTATTTCTAAAGTTACTTTGATTATTATATTGACGTGGAGGGAAGAAATTATTAGGTGTTTGTGAATTATTTCGTCCAAAATTATTACGGTTAAATTGATTGTTGTGATTAAAGTTATTTCGATTAAATTGATTGTGATGATTAAAATTATTATTATTATTATTGTGATTAAAATTCCTTGAAATGTTTTTGTTTGAATATCTTTGATTTCTATGAACTGATTGATTCCCGACTACATTTCTTTCCCAAATTAATTCGTTTTCTTTTGTTTGTGTAATTGCTAATGCATCTTTCAAAGTTTTTGGTTCCCTTAATTTAACTGGGGTTGCTATGGGTTCTCTTAAATTAGCTAAATAGGTTGTTACTGCATTATTCTTTAAAATATTCAAATGTACTACCTTTTCCGTTTCATTGAAATTAGATAATTGAATTTTAGTTGCAATTTTATGAACTAATTGATTGATTCGTTCCCCAAAATCATGATATGTTTCATTATGATTTATTCTTAACCTAATTAATTCCTGCATTAAAATATTTTCATTTCGCCTATCTGAAAACTCCTGAGTTAAAATTTCTTTTAGCTCTGCCCATGTAGTTATAGATTCCCTAACTGAAAGTATTTCTAAAGCTCTACCTTCTAACCTTGACAAAACTAAATTCAATATTTGACGATTTACTGGATTAGTTGGCTGTTCTGAGTTTACATAAGTTAACAAAAAGTTTTCGCCAGCTTTTAGAAAAGAAGGAAGTTTTGCTTTTTCCCCACAAAATCCTGGGATAATTTCTAATGCGAGCCTTGGTATATCATTCAAAGATGTAGTCATTTTAATTGTATTTATTATCTATATATTTTACATATACTTAAAATTTGAATTATTGTATTTGAGAAAATCAGCTTTAACGAATATTGACGAATAGTATCTACAGTATATACTTAAAAATAAAATTCAAAAATGTTCAAAAATATGCACAAATTTGAAAAACAGGAAAGGAAAACTTACAGGATCAGAAGACAGATGATTCGCTGCATGCTCCTTTGAATTTGGCCTAATTGGGAACTTGTTGGTTGAAACCAAAATTGTAGCAGTATCCTCGGTGGTTTTCTTGAATTTTTCCACGGGTTTTCTGACGTAAAACTTCCCCAAATCCTGGTCACGGCACCAATTACGTTTTTGATTCACGAAAACAACTTTTTTAAAAATACAATTATTACTTTTAAGTTTATTTGGAACAAAAACGGATTCAAATATTTTTACAACTTTATTTAACAAAGTCTGAATAATGAATGAATTAAAATTGTATTACAATATAAAAAGTAAAGATTTTACAATACTTATAAATTTGCAGTTTTTAAGTAAAATCAGCATAAGCATTTTCGTCTGGGAACGGATGTGGTATTTCCTGAAGAATTGTATTGCATTGTCTATGTTGTGATTACGTAACTCCACTCTAGAAATACCGTCTCTGCCTGGGTATGTTTTCATTATTCGTCCTATCGGCCAACTTATCCTTTTCATGTTATCGGAACCAACAAGTACTATAGAACCAATTTTCAATTTATGGTGCTTTCTTTGGCCTGTCTGAACTAGATTCGCCAAATATTCTGTTCTGAATCGATGCCTGAGTGAATTTCTCAATTTTTGAAGATATCGATATCTTTTTTCTATACCTGTTCTATCTATAGCATCTAAGACCTGAGTTTCACTGATTCTAATGTCCTGAATGAATACTTAGGGTGTGATAGGAACCAATTCATCGGGCGAATCATAAACATAGGTAAGAGGTCGAGAATTGATGATGGATTCACAATCGCACATGATAGTTATCAGCTCATCATAAGTAACACATGACTTTCCTAAATTACGACTCAACAATTCTTTAACCATACGTACAACCCTCTCCCACCAATATTTCAAAATTTCGTCCCAGTTCAAACTCTTGAACATATTATTCGCTCCCACAAAATTACTTCCGTTGTCAGAATAAATTATTGAAACTCTACCCCTTCTCGCGATAAATCTTCTCAAAGCAAATAAAAAATCCTGAGTTGAAAGTGACCTGACAACTTCGAAATGACACACCCTGTACAAATTGAAAATTGGCTCTATAGTACTTGTTGGTTCCGATAACATGAAACGGATAAGTTGGCGAAGGGACGATTTATGGAAACCTACCCAGACAGAGACGGTATTTCTAGAGTGGGGAAAATTAAGTTGTCATCAGGAGGGGAAATAATTCGGCCCTTCCAAAGAATTTATCCTCTAGAGATCTCCAGTCCAGATGAAGATCCAGTTACATTATGGCTCCGAAAAGAATCTACAGAAATCGAAGTTTGGAAAGAAGATTCTACAGCTATATCTCGACCTTCGGTAGCTAAATCAATTCCTGAGCAGAGCGAAGAAGTTTTTACCAGATATGGTCGTAAAATAAAAGCTCCCAAGAGATATGAAATTTAATTTGGTTTTGCGTTGCAAAAAGGCGGGAGTATGTTGCGGATAGAATATTATATTTTATTTATTTATTTTTTTAAAACAAAATTTTGTATGAGTTACGGATTTTTTGTTGTGACAACTGTCAGATGAAGAAATTTTGTACTTGTCAAATATATAGTTTTGCTGAGTTCGTGCGTTCGTTCTTTCTTGAAATTACTCTATAACACCGTATTTACAAATAAAAGGATACAGAGAGCAAACATCCACGTATTTGATTTTCTCATCTCCTTTTGCTTCAAGACATTCAACACAGTTTCCTGTCCGACCACCGTATAGAGCGTCTTGAGGATTTAGTGGAAAGTTTTGGAGCCACGGGTGATTATGTGTGTAATCTTTTATCTCTTTATTCAATTTAAAATCACACTTTCACATCAGCAAGCAATCTGTTGGATCATCATGTAGGGGGTTATCTCTGTTTTGTTTGAAGCACTTAGGGCACCCATGGTAGTAGCATCCTTGAAACTCGAAAACCTCGTTAGTTTCCTCACAATACCCATCCACTTTAACTCCTGCAACTAAATCCTCCGAACCTTTACCAGCGTGCTGAATTTCAATACCTCTTTGGCATTCTTCCCAAATTAACCACTGTAGGGCAATTTTAGATTGGTTGTCTTTGAATTTGTATCCTCCCTTGGGTATAATTACAATAGTGTTAGGTTTAAGAAAGTTTCTTCTAAACACTTTGTTACAAGCAGAAGCTATAGTTGTTGCTTCGCTGAACGGGCAAACATTTGATGTTTCCAATAGTTGTTGACGAAATTTGAGACAAGATTTTGATAAAATATCAACATCAGAGATACAGTATTCCACTTTCTCTTTTTGAAAATCAAAGAGATAATTTTTTGGTTCGGAGTACCACTGCATTAATTTTTCACGGTTTTCTTTTCTAATGTAGTCAGGGTCGTAATATTTCAGATCAGGTATAGTCCCTACATAATTTTGGTTTTCCGCCTTATATAAGAGATGTGGAAAATACCCTTTTTTCAGCTCAGTAAAACCAAAGGTCTTTGGAAGGTTGGAGAGAGCCATAGGAAAATAGTTAAGGGAATCAAGAAATTTAACGTTACAAACAGTCATGGAAACCAGTTTTGTACCCCGCATTATGAGATCAGGGGTAAGGTCTGTCCTCGTGAGAATATGGTTGAGAACAAATTGATGGTCGAATCCGCCACCATTGTGGGCTAGAACAATCACCTTCTTAAACTTCTTTCTGATTGTGAGGATGACGTTCAAAAATTTAGAAATAACATCGTCGTCTTTCAGGATTTTTGTCTAAACCCACAATTCCTACAAAACATCAGTCTGCTCTCATCAATACATTTATCGCAACTTGCCTAAATACACACAAATTTGGTTCTTGGAGGAGAGAACCATCAGCGTTAAGTTTTTCCTGTCTCGTTTCCAAATCGTAAAAAACATACAGAAAGTCTTTATTGGATGGGGCCCGGTGTCTGGTTGCATATAACAGAGATGACCCTCAGACTGTTTGGATTTACAAATCTTACAGTGAACCTCACCGCATACGTGTTTCTCTGTACATATCTTAAAACAGTCAGGACAGTAGTATAACAATGTATGTTCTACGTTAAATGACCTTCAGTATCGATTCCCCTCCCGATCGCCCGACCGGTAGAAAGTAACTTAGTAACATTGGATTAAATTATGAATTAATACTATATTATCGCATACGTAATTAATAAAAAATACGCATAATTTAAGAGTAAAATAATTATAGCAGGACCGTTAGTGTAGAAGAGGATAGTTTAAATAATGGGTTTTTCAAAAGTGAATTTTATTATTTTGGTAATATGCTGTACACAAATGTACCAGAGAATGCAAAACATGTTGCAATATGTTTCGATTTAAAAAATGAAAATTAAAGAATGAATGAAAATGAAAGAAGACTGTAATAGAACGACATGGACTATTCTAAGTTTAACAAAAGAAAATAATGATCATCTCTCTGCATATCATATTCAGATTCCAGAAACGAATTTAAAGTATTTTAGTTACAAATTAAAAATAATATTTAATGACAATTTACTACGAGAGCCGGTATATAGGTCGACCTTCACCGATAAGGCAACCACATGAGTATGCTTTTTTATCAATTTTTATTTGTATTAGAAGGTATTCCAAAGGGGTTGCCATTCCAAATTCGTTCAAGGATATTTTTAAGTAAAAATATAATTATGACCATTTTTTTGTTATCGACACCTACTTGGCAACTCATAAAATGCTATAGCATTGGATAGTACACATATTGAACAACATGAAAACGTAGGGTTGCTTCCTATTATATGGTCAAGAGTCTTTGGTTGCCAGGTTTGAACAGGTACCTCAAATTAGTAAATTGCAATTATCGAGCAACCAATTAGTATATATATATATAATAATAAAGATAATTTTATTGTGAACACAATGGTATAAGGTTGCCACCAAAAAACCAGTCACAAAACACGGTTGCTGGCCCTTAAAGTTGTGTAAAATCGTAAGAACCAAACCCATGTGTGTGACAAAGAAATACGTTAAGTGTGTACTGTTCTGTGGGCTAGAGTGAAACAGAACTATACGAACTGCATAGTAGTAAATGCTAGTAAACAAAAAGCACGCGTTGTGCGCATTAATGACTGAACAAAAAAATTCCTTTAAAAAGTGTGTATGCTTATGTTTCAGTATAAAAAATCGATATATTTGTGGGTATAAGGGCTGTAAGAAAATATGCCAGCTCAAAATAAATTTAATTATAATGATTTGTTGATATATAACAAAATCAAAAAAATCGGTTTAAGAGAAATAAAATAAAAGATTAATATTCCACATCGAATTCATGAAAAGAAATATCTTCTGTTTCTGATAATACTTCTTCTTTATTTTCTAATTCATTTTCTTCCTCGTAATTCATTTGAACTATGTCTTCTACACTTAGTGGTGTTTGATCTCCAATATATCCAACAGGCTTTAAGTAATCCTCGAGAATCCAACCACAATTTTCAGTACTAAGTTTTATGCAATTAGATTCTGTTGCATTGAGCCACATTGGATTTATATAAATTGTTCTTAGAATCTGTTGTTGTAATGAGATCCAACAAGGTGGAATTGTGTTTGAATCGAACGATTTAATTTTCTTCAAAAATTTTTCACTATCTTCTTTTGCTGCATATGTTTTCATAAAAATACGAAACCTTGCTTCATTTACACTAGTGCAGTGTTTAATTCCATACATAGCAGCAGTAAATTCTTGTACTATGTCCATTTTTTTCATTTATAAAAATGTCGGCTTCATCTTTTAAGGACATAAAAGTGCTTTGGTAAATTTCGTTTTTGGAAAATAATTTAAATGGCTTCACCTTTCCTTTATTATAAAAAGCTGATGTGTAATCACACCCAGTATATGCATGAAACGCTGGTAGACTTTGGCATAATTTGGGACCCAGCTTCAATGCCAAATCAGTGCAGTTTATACAGTCCAGGTGCTTATCTTTCGATTTTTTTGTTGCTGATTTTTCTATAAAAATTACTGAATCTAGAATTTTGTGAATATTACCAAGTAAAATAATTAAAACGTCTATATCAGATGCTTTTATTAAAATTCTGGATCCTGATGCTACTTTGTGGGCGTGATATATTATTCTTGTGTCAGCCTCTTCATGATAACATTGATAATTAATTTATAATGTTTTAACAATTTTATCCTGGTGTACTTTGTAAGAATAGCATAGATCTTGTACGGTAATAAATATTTTTTTATTCTTGATTATTCCCACCAAGTTATTATTTTCCCAATAATTTGTCAAAAATTCTACAAAAGCATCCTTAAATCTGTAATTTTTTAGACTTTGCAAAAAATCATTAGGTCTTTTTTGTTGCGGTCCTGAAATATTATAAGGTACGTGGAATTCTTGTCGACCTTTACGTTCAGCATCTTTTACTGATGGTGAAAAATAACGATCAAATATGACATGTATTTCTTTTGCATTGAGCACAATTTTATAATGATAGATTCGGCAATTTTTTCAAAAGTTTGTGGAAGGGATGATGCTATTAGGTGTAAAAAATAAAAACCATCCATTATTTCTACGTCGATGTTAGTTGGCTCTACCATTTCAGTTAGCGATTTTAAAGTTTTTGCTAAATTCGCTTTTGGAGTTTTCAACATTTCACCACAACTTGAAAATAAAGCAGGTGGCATTGGTGCAAGAGGAAAGGTAAGACAATACTCTATTTTCATTTTTTTATTTATACTAACAGCAAGAAATCTTCCGAAAATATCACGTTCCATTTTTAATAAAACTTTTTTGCTCTTGTTTTTACTCACTGTTTTGATACACACTGAGAGCCAAAATTTAAAATTTTATTACGTCGAATAGGTTTGTCAAATCTTTCAGGAACGGAGTTGCAATCTGAGATAAATTGTAATTTTTGCATATTGCCTGTTGTTTTAACATTTAAAAGGAAATCATCAACATTTTCAGAAGCAGATTTACCTGTTGAAATATTAAATAAAGTATATTTGTCTATATTTTCATCAAAAGGATTCATTGTTTCTTTTATATTATCAATAATGCTTTCTAAATGTTTGCGGTCCTTCAGAATTCTATTTTTTTAATGAATAGGTAAGACGTATTATCTTTTGATGTTAATCCTAAATATTCTTTTGTTATGGTTAGTAATTTAGTTCTCATACTATGACTGAGCGCCCATCTTTGTCGCGCTGATATAGAATCTGCTGCAAGATTATCAGTTAATTCATTACTAGCATCAGCATTTATAGTCTGCTCAAGAGTTAAGTCTACTGGTGAACGAGCGAAGGTAGCCGAGGTCCGTCGAATTCCAAATGCACCACGTTGAAATTCTGCTATTAAAGACGAATAATCCATATATAGATTAATTAAATTACTCAAATAATAAATAGCCCATCTGGCATAATTAGGCTGGTTGAGAGCAAAAAATATTCAGAAATGTTGTAGATTGAATTCATGTACAATTCGATGTTACTGGTGCGAATGCTTCTGGAAAAGCGAAGAAATAAATTAATAGACTCACAGTATTGATAAAAGAATTGAGCTGTTTTTCCTCTTTCACCAGCCAAAGTCTGCCTGCAGAACTCTTTATACCTATTTACAATTTCATTCAATAGCGTTGGCAATTCAATTCTCTCGTTAACATCTAACACATTTCCTGCACTATTCCTTTGAGTCTCCAGTAATTCAGCAATAGTCTCAGGAGCTGTATTTGTTGTCGATAAATATTCTTCAAAATGTAAAATTTGTAAGGCAGCAGCAGTTAGCGGATGGATACGTTTACAACGGTTGAAGTGCTTGCTGTCTAAAAAGCTATTCATGAATCCACTCGCTAACACTTCAGCTTGAACTGATATTTCTACCAAGCCACTAGAGTCTATATATTTCCCGATCGCTTTAAAGAATGTCATCTCCATATGGAAAGCTCCTAAATTTATAAAAATATTGTCGAATTTGGGTTGTTCTTTCTGCTGAATCTGCATTGCCATTTTTGCTATAGCAAGATCATATGTTTGACTGATTGATAATAATGTTTGATTGCCCACATATTCAGCTATTTCTTTTGACATAATGAGTGTTTCATGGACTATTGCATAGGACGGAGAAAAATTAAGTGGAGGTAAATATTCGATATATTGTATTTCACTGTGATCACTTAATGTCATACAATTGTAACCCAGCCACATTGGAATGTTATTGAAACGTGATAATGACAATATCCAAATTAAATCTTTATCTATCGCTACTTCGGTAGTATATCTGCAAGCTTCCATTATATTTTTAAAGTTGTCAACCTAACCTAACCTAACCTAACCTAACCTAACCATTATATTTTTAAAGTTGTCAACGGCTAGTAAATTTAAAGTTGTTGTTGGTTTGGAATAATATGGTCGAACCTCGCGAACAATTTCTTCGAAACGTCTTCGTTTACGTTTAGGTGCACATTCGGCGTCATTATCAATTCTTGAACATGCTGCTGAAGTTAAAGTTTTAATATCTTCGATGTTGCCATTATTTGTAGATGAAAATTGATAAATAATCCCAACGGTATCATGCATTGTAATGATACGAACCCCTCCTCATATAGATAAATATATAAGAAAAGGCGAGATCACTTGACCAGGTTCTAAGGCAGGTAGATCGGCTGCAAAAAAGAAAATGAGAAGAGTTAATTTATATCTTATGTTTATTCATTAAATATATGAATATATGATTGCTTAAATTACTACAAATAGTAAACATTCTATCTGCATCGGTTATAGATATATATATGTGTGTGTGTATGAACATTATCGTAATGATGAACAATAAGGGTGAATACTCTGCACTCACATGGCGCATTCATGAGTTATTTAATATAATATGAGTGGCCCGATACCATGACAGACTGTTACTATAATCTACATTAGGTCGTGAATCTAATGTAGCAGACCATCGTCTGATTTAATGCAATATTTTCAATATTTTACGCAATCACATAGTCTATGATATTAATATTTATGATAGTATAAATACTATTCTATCAAGAAAACACGTGCTTGCTTGAATTATTAAATAAATGAATTCAAGAATAATAATAATACAAAAGTATAAATTAAGTGAGAAAAACTCACCAATATATTTGTTGATAATCCAATTCAATTCCACTTGCACACTTTCAATATAAAACAATAAAGCACACGCTGCTTCGAGGTTGTATCTCGACTGACTAATGATGAGTGTGTGAGTAATTAGGATAGGCAGAAAACAATATTTGGTAGAAATGAATTGATTAAAACTTAGGATAGCATAGTGGTCCCTTACATTCTCCCCCGATATTTTCAGTCCCAAAACGCAGATTTGAGCTGAAAATATGCAAAGGAAACACGCCGATGACTCTTCCTGTATATGTACGTAAAACTCATCATAAGTTTACATATGATTTGAAGACCCGTTAAAATGTTTAAATTGAGATGTAGATAGATACGTATGTATGTATATAAGTCAAATGTGTAATGTAATTTTTTAACATTTTATTTAGCAAAATAAACATTTATTAATTTGTATTACAAAAATAAAGATCATAACACATTGTAAATTCATACATGTTTAGGATGAGGATTTTGAACTTAAACTATATTTAATAAGTTTTTATGACTAACAGAGTAAAAGAGAAAATTTATATGTATTATTTTGGAGGGTGGAAATAGAATTTAAGATTGGTGATATTGTAGTTTCCTTTAATTTGTTTTGTTTGGACATTTTCCAAAGTGTATACATTTGGATATGGTTTTTGCACAATTTTATACGGCCCATCAAAGAGGTTTTGGAACTTTGCACAAACTTTGTCAGCAGCCACAGATTTCGCAGGTACTCGTAATAATACCCAATCACCGATGTTCAAAATATCATGTTTTTTGTTGGATTTGTTTCTTTGAGAAGCATATTTTTGCAAATTTTTTGTGACTGACGTATATAATTCATTTCGGTCTAACGAGGAAACGTGAGATGGTGTAGGTAAATATTTCTGGAGGAGATGGTCAAGAGGAAAAGTAGGTTTCTTTAAAAAGATGATTTCATGTGGTGTCACTCTTGTACTTAAATGAGGTAAGCTGTTAAAAAGAGTTTCTATATTCGGTAAATGTATGGCCCATGAACTATTTTTTGTATTGCAGTACGTTCGGAAAATACGTCCCAATTCTCGCATAACTCTTTCGGCTGGATTGGAAGCTGGATGGCGTATTGAGGAAAAGGTGAACTTTATTTTGGCTTCAGTTAGTGTTTTTGCCCATAGGGCGGACGTGAACTGAGACCCATGATCGCTCAAAACAGTTTCTATAGGGATGAGCCTATGAAAATCATTTATAAGTTTGAAACAGCTGACATAGAAGTTGCTTTTCGAAGCACATAGAGTTTCACATATTTGGAGAAAGCGTCTAGAACCACAAAGATATACGTTGCTCGACCACGGCTGACAGGTAGAGGACCGTAGAAATCTACGCATACTATTTCACCTGGGCGAGTTGGAAGGATATTATGAAAAGTTCCTTGAAGGTTTCGGTTCGAAAACTTTTTGACATAAGTCACAAGTTTTAAGTGTAGTATGGATTGTACGAGACATGTTATTCCAGTAAAATAGTTGTTTTAGGGCGAGATAGACCTTTGCACCACTAAAATGACCAAATTCATGATGATAGAACCAAATTATATCTGATACACAATGTTGGGGAATAATAATTTTAGCTACACTTTTATTTTTTCCGTCTAGAAAAAGTAATACATCCTGATAAAGTTGATATCTATCGAGGTTCGGAATTGGTGGATTTGGACTAATATCTGTGTTTAATTTTAAATGTTTAATAATATGAGTAAGTTTTACATCTTTTTGTTGTTCAGAATTCAAATGGGTGAAAGAAAACTTCATTTTATCGGTTAGTTCAATAGATGATTTAAAAGTTATAATTGCGTGTAAAGAAGGTATCTGAAGTAGAGCAACAATGGGCTCAGTACTAGAATGTGGAGGTCCGTCAGGAGGGTAACAAGAGAGGGTGTCCGCTACAATGTTTTGTTTACCCGGAATATGTTCGATAGTATAATCAAAATCATTTAAAAAAATAATCCGTCGTGCGATCCTTTCATTTTGAAGTTTGCATCTATGCAGGAATTCAAGAGCTCTATGGTCCGTTTTAATGATTATTTTTCGTCCAAGGACTATAGTACGAAATTTTTGAAGGGCATAAATTATGGCTAATAATTCTTTTTCTGTCACCGTATAGTTAATTTCTGGTCCATGTAGCGATCGGCTAGTAAAAGCTATAGGTAAATGATCATTATCATCTGCTAATTGATATAACTCTGCTCCTATAGCGTATCCAGAACTATCTGTTTGTACATAATAGGTTTTTGAATTATCCGGATGATGTAAAATTAAATTTTTAATGAAAAGATCTTTTGTATTTATAAAAGCAGTATGTTCTGTGGATGTCCATTTCCATGGAGTGTTTTTCTTTAATCAACGATTTAGAGGGGTTGTTGTGTGACTATACAATTTTGCAAATTTTCTATAAAAATTACATAAACCGAGGAAAGCCTGTAGATGTTTGACTGTCTGTGGGACTGGAAAATTTCTGATTAAACCAATTTTTTCTGGATCTGGAAAAATGCCTAAGCTTGAAACTATATGTCCTAGAAATCTAATTTCTGTAGTGCAGAATCGAGTTTTACTGAGGTTTACCGTAACTTTTCCATCTTTAAGTTTTTGCAGAAGGTTATTTATATGTGTTAAAAGAGACACTATATCGGGCAAGGCAATGACCAAGTCGTCTACATAATCTTTCGTATATTCGCGTACTTCTGGACCAAGGATTTTATTCATTCCTTTTAAAAAACCCGCTAGTGAAGTTTTTGTTCCAAAAGGTAACACTTTAAATGCATAACAACGACCTTTATAGAGAAATGAGACGTACTTCCAAGAATTAGGATGTAGAGGTATTTGCCAAAATGAAGAATTGAGGTCGATTATAGAGAAAATTGAACAGTTAGCGAATTCTTGTAAAATTTCATGAATGCTACGGGGTGATTCAGTGTCATTTTCAATGAGGTTATTTATATATCGTGCATCTAAACAAAGTCTTAAGCTTCCATCTTTTTTATTAACAATTGTAATTGGACTAGCATAATCAGATGCCATTTGTGTAATAATACCGTCTTTTTCGTATTGCGCGATTAAACTATCAACTTTACTTCGTAAAGAAAAAGGGATCGGGTATGACTTTTTGATAAAAGGCTTTTCGTGATCTATTTTGAATTCATGCACGTATTTATCTGTTAAACCCGGTTTACTGTTAAAAACTTCGCGATGTTGCACTAAAATGTTAGAAAGAATTTCTTTGTGTTCACTCTGTATATTCAAAGAGTTTATTACAGCATTGAGAGACTCGACTGACGCAACTGTATCAGATGTTTGGTTATTTACAACGGTTGTAATGAGTGAGGATATAGGAACTTCGGAGGACTGAAATTTTGAGATTGTAGCAGATTCGAAAGGAATAGTGCATGTATTTGACCCATTTGATATCTGTAACGAATGTGTTGGAAAACTAATTGTTGCTAGGTACTCTTCAAGCCAATCACATCCAAGTATTAGAGGTTTTACTAATTTTTTAACAATTAACGCTACTGTACTGAAATTTAAATCACCAATCTTAAAACCTAACATGATTTGCGATGTAATTTTAATTGATTTTTGACCCATAGCTCCCTTTATAGGTACACCATTTATTGGTAAAGTGGGAAATTTAAAATCAGTTTGTATTTGACTACAGATATCATTATTTATACAAGATACTTGAGCCCCAGAGTCAATAAGAGCAAGATATTTTTTAGAATTTATACTTATTTTAATTTCTGGAAGTTGATGAGAATAAGATTCCGGTGTATTTTTTTGAATTGTTAAAACAACATGTATTATCTTTATTTATAAAATTTGGAGTGTTTATTAAAAAGTGTCTTTTGAGATTTGCAACAACAGGTTCTAGCCGACCTTGTTGGTGTTTACCTAAACCTAGTTGAGGGTTCCATCCCATATTTACAAGTAATTTATAGCTGTAAGGGTATGAAGTGGCTAAGTTGGAGATACAGTTTATTGTTGGACCTTTAGGTTGGACTTGACGAAGGCGGTCCTTTTCTTCGCCGTTTGAGCGTTTCCCTGGTTTCTCAGTTTTGAAACTGGGTATTTTTGCGATGAAGACGAATCGGTGTTTGTTTGTGTTAAGTCAGAGGTTGAGTCTTTTGGGGGTGTATTCATTTGCGGTGATTTTGAGTCTTGTTTCGATTTATTTGTATAATTTGTTATTGTACTCGTAGGATACTTATTTCTTAGTGTATATGGGCGAGATGAATTCTTTGATTGTGTTTGTTGTGTATAAGTCTGCCGAGGGTTCTTTTCTTGTTTACAACAACCCTGATTTTGTACAATATTTTGATTTTCAATTAGTAGCTGTGCAAATTGTCTCATATCTTTAGTAGGTTTTAAAAGCCATTGTTTTTGTATGTCCGGTTCAAAACGATGGATAAGTTCATGTAATAGGTCTCTTTCATTCATAGGAGGATTTAAAGATTTGGCAATACTGACATAATGTGAAAAATGTGCAAGCATAGAACGTCCAGGTGTGGGAATATATTTATCGTTGGAAATTTTGAAACGTACTTCGCGTTGTCGATCATTTGTCCAGAATGATACGAGGAAATCTTTCTTAAAATTAGTGTATGTTTTCCAAATGTCTTTATAAATTTCGGTCCATGAAAATGCAGAGGTTTGGAGACATTGTTTGGCTAAATGCAACATACGAGTTTCGTCGGTGATAAATAGAGCCTTTCCGTAATCTTCAAGTTTTTTAAGGAAAAGAACTGGATTTTCAGAAAGTTCTCCACGAAATATTGGTTTTTTAGGTTCGACTGGTGCTTGTTGCGTTAAACTCCATAGCATGTGTCTTAAATCTTGACTAGTGGATGGCATATTCACGTCAGACTGAGGATTTGATGTATCTCCCGTAATATCAGAATTGTTTGATTGGTTTGTATTGCTGTTTAAAGATGGAACGTCTTCTGCAGAAACGGGTATTATAGAAAGGAGTTGAGGGTTGTCAGTTTGCAGGGGCAAATTTGTCGAGAGTTGCGGCTGAGGATTTACTAGAGTGTTAATGGTAGCTTGTAGTTCGTCTATTTTAGCTTGTGTTTGGGCTTTTTCTTTTTTTTTCATTTTCCAAATATATACGGAACCAAGATGGCATTTCAGATTCAGGAGGTGCTTTTTCACTCTCCGATGCGACTGGTGATAAATGTTTACGGGAAGCAAGCTGCTCCCCAATATAAATCACACAAACGGAGTCAACACAAGGGCCAACCGCACATTTGTGGCTTTAATTGGAATTACCGATTAATTGTCGGCGAAATTCCAACATCGCTACGGAGGCAGATATAACCACCTGCGTGACAAACCGTTACCCAGGAATAAATACAAATGGTAGTAGTATTTTTGCGGGAATGAATTAAATAAAAAAATGAAGATATTGGGTTAAGCCCGCTAATGCAGCCGTAGACACGTGTTTCTGTCTCCTTAGACTTCATCAGTACGGCATAGCTAAGGAGAATATTACCAAAAAAACACGGAATGATGGAAAACAATATAAATCACTGAACAACAAGTTTGAACAACAGTTTTGTACAATAATTTTTAGCAGTTTATTCCTCTTGTTGTTCATTAACCGTCCCCTCTGAAGCTAATCTTATCCTACGTAATTCTTCTATCCTGTCTCTTTCTATGTCTAATTGCTGCTTCCTGAAATCATATAAGTGGGTGTCCCTTTTCTTTCTCTTTTTTGGTGCTTGCTGATGCTTAGGTACAATTTCTTACTCTTACTTTTGCTGGCCTTATTCCAAGATCTGTGTTACCAGTCACAGTTTTTTATGAAGGTCCTGGCATATCCTCAACCCTGGATGGTACAGGCAGCTCTACCTGTCTGTTTAATAAGCTGACAGTTTTAGGTAAAGTTAAGGTCACATCACTGTACATAATATTGTTCATATCTTCAAAATATTTCCATGTCATGCGACCTTCTCCCGACTTGTTTGACTTGTCCTTAATGGTTATAAAGTTTTTTTTAAGCTTCTAAATTTCCTATTTAAACTTTCTGTGCTAAGTTTATAGCCTAAGTACATAAATTTAGTTTGAATTTCACGCCAAACATTTTTATTTTTAATTTTAGGGTCCCATACTCCTTTATTAGAAGTCATGTCATTTTTCTAGTCCATACCACTCTGCCAGCTACAAACAAATCAAAAGTGGATTAAGCAAAGGAATGAAATTTATTATACTAACCCTTACTATTTGTAAATTCATATTAATAAGAACATGGAATAAAAGTTTTTATTGAAAAGTTAATTTTACTTTTATTATAAAGTTAAAATTAAAGTACTTATTTATTACATAAAACGTTACTTTATATTAAGTAAAAGCTTTGTAGGTAAAAATACATATTAAGAAGGAATTTACAAGTTTTTAAAGAACTATAGGCATTACAGTAATTGTAAATGAAACATAACTTACTGTCCTCTGTGGGTGAAACACAGCTCTCACTAGATTTATGATTAAGGAATTCGAAGATGCTTTTTTAAAAATTTATTTATTTACTACTTTACAAAATGTTATACTTTTAACAATACTATTAAATATTTTATATTAAATATCAAACTAAAGATGAATGATGAATGAATGAATTTTGAATAATTATAATAATAATTTTACAACGCAAATTCTGATTATTTATAATATTCCTAATCTTTTTAACTACATTAAAATTAATAAAAACAATGAAAAAACAATAAGAAATCTTGTAAACAAAATCATTAAGTTTAAATTAAAAAAGGTTTTTTAAATTAAACAAAACAAACAAAAAACGTTATTGCGTTTTAACTTAAATATTTCTTGTTCTTCTAAGACTGTAACTCCTCCCTTCTTAGAAAGAAGCGAATTCTTGAGCTTCTTCAATCTTCTTATCTTCTTAAACTATCCATCTTCCTTCTTCCATGTTACTTTTTAAAAGTTCTTAATTTTTCACTTACAAAAGTTCATAAATTTAATAAAATTAAATGTTCAAACTAAATTGTCTTTACTTAGAAATTGTCTTTAGCACTATTGAAAATGTTTTGAAATTTATTAAAAATTACATAGTCCGTCATATCTTCTGTGAGTAAAGGAAGGGTTAAATAATTGGATTGGATTAAAGGAATAAAGGATTGATACATTTTTTAAATATTGGCATTTTAAAATTAAATATTATTTCATAATGAATTCTTTTTCTAACTCAAATTTTATTTTAGAATGATAATTCAAAATTACATTTCTAATTGCTTCCTACAAATAAATTAAAAATAAAATTTATGCAAAGTATTTATTTTTATAAAATATAGTAACTTAAATTTTCTTGAAGATAACATAAACTGTTTAATATAATAATTGTTTATAAATTTAAAAATATAAATATGTTTGAAATTAATTAAATATATTTATTCATATAAAGATTGAGCTTTCAAATTTATTATAATGTAATTGAATTTATTTAATTAAATAATTTATTCTATGTTTGATTCGTTAGATTCCGAATCAACCAAACAAGTACCTGTAATTAGAGGAATTATTTTAGTTTCATTCAAATGCGTGATATATTTGTTTTTTGTTTGAGGATTTTCAATTTCGATTTTACCGTTTTCTAATATTTTCGTTAAAATATATGGACCATCAAATTTAGTCTTTTGTTTTCCTTTTCTATTTTCTAATTTTCTATATACTGTTGAACCAATTGGAGGGTTTCTATTTATTCTATTCTGATTAATTTTATCAATTACTTTTTGTTTTTGTTTTAATGATTTTTCTTTAACTGCTGAATACAATGCTTGGGTATTTTCTTTATGAGAATTAACAAATTGTGTGTAAGCCGCTGATGGCAATATTGACAAGGGATCTTTACTAACAGTATGTCCTGACATTAACTCAAAAGGGGTAAATCCGGTTGTCGAATGAATTGTACTGTTATAAGCAATAATTGCGTATGGCATTAAAGAATTTATATCACTATTATTATCTTTTTCTTTTAAAATTCTAATATGTTCCGTAATTGTTAAATGAAATCGTTCTACAGGTGAATTTGACTCATGATGATACGGTGTAGTAAAATGTATTTTAATATTATGAGCTTTTAATAATTCTTTTAATATATCATTTTTAAACTCTCCGCCGTTATCTGCTACTATTTGTTCTGGTATACCGAAATATGTAAAAAAGTGTACCAATTGTTGGCAAGCTGACACAGCAGTGCCAAAATAAGGTAATGCTTGACCGTACTTTGAAAATTTATCTAATATAGTTAAAAATTTATGATTTCTATTTTTATAAGTGTCAATATGTATTATTTCAAACGGTTTAGAGGGTGTATTAATTAAAATTAATGGTTCAGCAATTGGTTTTCTATTATATTTAGTTTTTTGACAAATTTCGCAATCATTAATATATTTAGTTACATCTTTTTTCATTGATTTCCAATAATAATTATTTTTTAAAAATTGAATAGTTTCATTAATTCCTCTATGATTTGTTTTACCTTCATGTTTATATTTTATTTATTCAATTCTTTCATCTGGCATAACATTATTAATTAACTTAGTACATTCTATTAATTTTAATTTAGTAAAATATTTTTTCCATACTTCTTGAAATGTACTTCTTAATTCGGGGGATAAAAAATAAATATATAATGTATTTTTACATGCATTTTCCTTTATAAATTTAATTATTATTTTCGGTTCGTCTGGTAAAGTAACACTAATAATTTTATTTCCATCAAAGGTTTCTAAATTTCTCTTAAAATATGGGGAATACGGAGATTTCTTTACTATAATTTGATAAGGTTTGTTATTTATAATTTCATCTAAAATATTAAAGCATTGGTCTGGTGATGATTCGTTACTATGTGCTGTTTCAGTATCAGAATTTTCTAAAGATATATCATTGATCTGAATATTTTCATCATTATTATTATTATTTAATTCTTGCAATTCATCAAACTCTCTTAAAAATTCATTTATGTCAAAATCAATATCACCTACATTATTAATTCGCGATGCCGTCTCAAACGTATTTAATTCAATTCTACTTAATGTTGCAGATCCACTATTATTTTTTTCAGGTTTATAAATACTTGAGTACTCAAATTCTTCTAATTTAAAATGATCAATGGGCTTATTTTTAATAATATTGCATTTTATATTATTATTTAACATTTCTTCATCATCTTGGGTTTCATTTTGTTTGCCTTTGGAATTGACTTGATGAGAGAATAATTCTTTTTGTTTGAAATTTGGGGGAGAATAGTGTTGATTTTTGAAATAATTATTGAAACTACAATTATTGTTATTACTGTTAGTTCTACGAGAATTACTGGAAGCTGTCATGGACGTATCCGTGGGTTCTGGTCTTTGAATATTACTTGGACGAAACGATTGAAATTGGGGTCTGAAATTATTATTTTTCGGATTGAAATTTGTTCTGGAGTTCTGATTAAAATTAGGATTAGAATTAGACCTGAAATTAGGATTGTTCGATTGCGGATTAAAGAAGGGTCGGGAATTGAAATTCGGTATATTATTAAAATTATTTGTATGTCTATTATAATATTGAATTATTTAAATTATTATTATAATTAGAAAATCTTTGCATCTGTTCATTTCTATTATAAATATTATAATTACTATTATTGTCATGATAATTATTAATAGTTCTATTAGAATTATTACTTCTATGATAATTATTATTTTTATTAAAATTGTTATTATAATTATTATTATTTCTATTTAAATTATTGATTGCGAGAATTATTTCTGTTATTACTATTATTATTATTGTTTGAATTATTTTTAAAATATAAAAAGTTTTCTTCCTCTTTAACAAACGCCATTGCCTGTTCTATTAAATCAGGATTTTTAATTCTTACAACTAACTGCATATGATAGTTCAATCCATTTATGAATGTTTTCAGACACAAATCATCGTATTGTTGAATTTTTAATAGTTTTAATTCTCTACTATCATCACTTAAATTATTTGTTGAGAATAACAGACTACGCGAATCTTGAATTCGTAATCCAAAATCTAGTGGACTTTCATTACGATTCGGTTTCAATGATATTATGTCTTGTACTAAACAATCTATGGATCTTTGATCAGAAAATGTTACTAATAATGCATCTTTAACTTTTAACCAAGTATCTAATTCTGTGCGAGAAGCAATCAAATCTGCAGCCCTATCAGTTAATTTACTTAATATTGTATCAAATAAACATATATTTATTGGTGTATTAACATTGGTTCTATCTTTATGGTTATTTAAAAAATTTTCACATCTAATAAATCTATTAATTTGTTTGGGGTTACCATCAAATGGAGGAATATTATCTGCTTGGTATCTTATTAATTGATAATTTGGTTGAGCCATTTCGTTATTTATATCTAAATTACTAATTTGTTCAATTAAATTATTAACAATTTCTGTCATTAAATAAAATGTATCAAGGTAAAATATAAGGTAAAAAAAATATGGATGGTATAATAGGATGTACTCACATAAACTTTACAAAATGTTATACTTTTAACAATACTGTTAAATATTTTATATTAAATATCAAACTAAAGATGAATGATGAATGATAAATGAATTTTGAATAATTATAATAATAATTTTACAACGCAAATTCTGATTATTTATAATATTCCTAATCTTTTTTACTACATTAAAATTAATAAAAACAATGAAAAAACAATAAGAAATCTTGTAAACAAAATCATTAAGTTTAAATTAAAAAAGGTTTTTTAAATTAAACAAAACAAACAAAAAACGTTATTGCGTTTTAACTTAAATATTTCTTGTTCTTCTAAGACTGTTACTCTAGGATATGTTTCTGTTGTAACGATTTTTATTTTTAAAATATTATGCTTAGTATGAGACTAATAAATTTTGAAAAGTGAATTTTATCGCCCTCTACTCGTCGGTAACTGTATTAAACTTAACAGGAAATTTTGACGATAAACAAATTAATGTTTCTATTTTTATTTTATGAATAGTTGTTTTTTCGGTTTCTGGTTTTTGAATCGGTAAAAAAAAGGAAAGGTGAACTTGATTTTAACTGGGTTCGATTTTTGTTGAAAGACAATTTTGCTCGACTTTGGTTTAACGATCAGGAAGTATTAATATAATTTTTAAAATTATTACCCAATTGGGGATCTCAACTTTCTGTTTCGTTTGTGATATTTGTGTGCTAGTAGATTTCCAATCTTGTTGGTGTTATTTTTGGAGAAAAAGCCAATCACAGCCCATTACGGGGATTTTATAAACCTTATCGACAAAAAATTTAAGGACAACATCTTAAAAATTCCAGAAGTTCCACTGATTTATTAAACCTGAGAAATAAAACCCTTAGTAGAAGGTTAGTAATTTTAATTATTTATTTATTGTATTAGGATTATAATTCAAATTTTAAATAAATTTATTATGGGCAATCGCTAACAAGTCATGTTAAAAAACCTTACTATAAGGACATTTTCATTGAAATTGATGAACCAGACAATAAAGGGTACAAGTTTCTTTTCATAGAATTAACTCCGTTTTTGTAATATACATTATTTTTGTTTGTAATTTGGTTAAAATGTTATTGGGATTATAAAACCAGGACTAAATTTTTTCATTATGGTTAGGGATAAATGGAAGGTAATTTCTTTTCTTTTAATTTCAAGGTTTTTTTTATGCCTGGAATTTTGCATTGAAGCAATCTCATATACCGGAGGGACAGATAACTTATAGTTTTCGGCCGAAATCCCATTTGAAGTAGTCTAATATACAGAAGAAGTAGTAATTGTCGAACATTGAGGGACAACGAAGTCATCGTTTCACGCAAGTACACCAAAAAATTTGTAAACTTGCGGAGAAATAAACATATACTTAAGTGGTTTTTTTGGTCTTCTTTTTTTTAATTTAAATATTTTATATGTAGTTAAATATTATTGATCATGTTTTAATCATTTTTTATATACAGAAAAAATGGAGATGTAGTTCATTGGTGGATTTTCTTTTGATTTTAAATATTTTTTTGTACATATCCTACGCCACTCTTGAGCTCAAGTTTAGGTTCGGGTACTTTATATTACCGTAAAAGAAATTTATATAAACAATTTATATTTTTATCTTAATCTTTACTCTCTAAACAATAAATTAAGGGTATTATTTTCTAGAGTGTTTTTTGTTATTCTATTTAGGTAAATATTGCAAAAAAGCAAGAAATTAAGGTATAATACTTTATTTTTTTACATTAATCATTTTTTTTTTGGTCAATATAAATTTTATTTTTTTGAGCGTTTACTTGACTACCATATTATACCTTCTTTGCTCACTAACATATATTTCATCAAAAAAATATAACTTTTCATGATTATATTATGTTTTTTCCTTACAACAGTTACGGATAATGAAAAAAATCATGTGGCGCCCATTAAAGTGAAAGATCTTGTTTGAACCACCCCATCTCCACTGTAAAAGTTGGCTATAATTATCCATGGCAGAGAGGTATAGGGTAATTAATAATTTATTGTATCTGCTTCGTAAGATATTTTTATTATCTTATATACATTTTTTTTATTATTTTTTTGGGGAAATTTGGTGTACACTGTATTCAACGTGAACCCAAAAAATGATGCCACATCTGGTGATTTAGGTAGGGAAAACATTTCTTGTGTTATAACAAAATACATGTAGGTAATAATTAGAAACCATAGGTACAGAAATGATTGTATAATTAGAATTACTTACTTTCAGTGTCAATGAATGGACAGTTCCCTGATTCATCCATTTTCATGTATCCTGCTTCATCAACACACAACTGATGCACTCCTCTAACTAGTTGTATGTAAGATTATAATTATAATAATAATATATAATACTAGAAATATATATATAATACTCAATTCTACTTTGAACTACAACAAAACATTAAATAAATCAAAAATCTTCTACAATTCAAAACTTGCGAACATAACAAACAAGTGAGGTGAGCGCTATGATCAGTAACGGATCGTAAAATAAATGTGATCTTTTAAATGGCCACCGATCGATCAGGGCTGCTATTTTGGTAGCTATGCGAAACCGTTTCGCATGCGGAAAATCACAGCTTTCGATTGAAATACCATAAACTGGATTTTGGAACAATCGAAAGTCGATCTTCCACGAATATTGTTAAACGAATTACATCGCATGAGTTAAGTCAAACGAATTGTTGAATTCGCATTCGAATTGATAATTTGTTGACATTATAATAGTTTAATAGTGTGTGTTTTGTGACATTTTTTCGATTCCTTTGTATTTTTTGTGCTTTAGAGGAAGCTGTAATAGTAGCAAACAGGCCACTTAGAAGGAGGCTTCTTCAAACTCAAAATCCTTTAGATGATTTAAGCGATATTAATTTTGTAAAGCAATAGCGCCTTACTAAAGAATTAACGGAAAATCTAATAGATATTGTAGAACCGCTCAGAAGGTATGGAATGAGTATTGCAAGAAAGGTTTATTTATGAATACTAATACTTATACATTAGAATTTATTATTATTTTGACATTGCAGGTTATAGTCACATTGCGTTTTTTGCAAGTGGTAGCTACCAGCTGGATATTACACCATTGTGTAAGCCAATATTCTGTGAGCAAAGCAATCCAAGAAGTAACTGATGCTCTTAATTAACCTAACATCCTAAACCAATATATAAAGTTGCCAAGAAATATTGATGATCTTCGGCATACTCGTACTAAGTAAATAATATAGCTAATAAATTACCATATTAAAGCCTCGGTTACACAATACGAGTTGCTGACCTGACAGTGAACAGCTACTGTGCTAGTGTACTTGCATGACAGTAGCTCAACTCGCCTCATCCGGTCACACAAGTGCGAGTTGATGGCGAGATTGAATACGAGAGCTACTGTAGTGCATGTCGCAGCAGTGTCGCAGTAATGTCTCGTGCAATGTTGTCACAAAATACAAAACTGATTATTGGTAATACCGTAATAAAAGCGGTTACAAAAATACTTTGCGCTGAACTACCTCAAACTGTAGGAAAAAAAAAGAAAAAAAGAACGATTTGGGTCAGGAATTGGATGGAAAGGAAAGGGGCAACGCATACAATATTTAAAGAGCTATATAATGAAGATCCCCTAGAGTATAAAGCAGTTATGAGAATGACACCAACACAAGTGGAAATACTTTTAAATTTAATAGCTCCAAAAATTCAACGTGAAGATACGCACATGAGGGCTGCTATACCTGCAAGAGTGAAGTTGGAAATAACTCTCGTATTTCTTTTATCTGGAATATCTTATACACTGAAGGTTCAACAGGCTGATAATAAGATGTTGTTATTGTAGAGGGCTGTGGAGATGGAGTAGAACTGTAACTGTAACTAGAAGGTGTATACACGTTTCTATTTTCCAATTGTTTAAGGGCTTTTTTACGGTATCTAGAAAGTATTGCCTGTATTTCATCCGTTGCATCAATTATATCAACTGGCTGTAACTGTTTGAGTTGCAGTGCTACATGTCTTCCAACTATTTCACATTCATCTTCAGATGCTATTGGACTCGGGACAGACATTGTTAATGTGCTATTTAATTCCTTGAGTTCATTCACTGCAGCTTGAATTTCAGACGGTTCTGATGGTCTCATATTTATTGATATAGGTCTTTTTGGTGGCTTCATTGGTTGTTTTTCGATGGTGTTGTAGCTATTGCTACTAACATAAACAGCTTTGTGATTAGTTTCTGAAGATTCTTTAGACAACTCGTTCTCTGACGTTGATACATGCTGTGGACAAATCATTAGTCACAATTAATAGTTATACTAAATACACAATTTTAAATATTTTAAAACTAAATATAAAATAAAATAATTTGTTTTTTTGAAAAAATGTAATCCATTAAAATAAATTATGTAACTCATTGATAACTAAAATTTTATTTATATGAATATTTTAATATGGTGATATAATACTATTTTATTTTTCAGGTACCGAATTTGGAGGAATGTAAAGATAGTAGGATTCTATATTACAATTCCAGCACCGCCAAATTGTGGTAGTGAATACTACAACTACAAGGGAACAAATAGTATAGTGCTTATGGCAGTCGTGGATCATAATTATTGTTTTAGATATGTAGATATAGGCTCTTATGGTCGTAATCCAGATGGTGGGGTGTTCCAAAACTGCTCTTTGTATCCTTATATAGAAAATAACTTATTGTTGCCTGAAAATGGTATTCTAGTTGGAGATGATGCTTTTCCTCTAAAGACTTACTTACTAAAGCCCTACAAATGAACACCAACTATAAGAGAGAAGATATATAACTATCGATTGAGCAGAGCTAGACGAATTGTTGAGAATGGGTTTGGCATTATAGCATCTCGTTTTCGTGTTTTGGGAAAACCAATTCAAGTTAAAGAGGAGACGGTGATAAAGATCGTCTTAAGTGCGTGTACCTTACACAACTGGTTACGTATCACTGCATCAAGAACCTACACACCAATAGGATCAACAGATTATGAAGACATCATGAACTTTCAAATCAATGTGGGGCAGTGGAGGTCAGAAATTTACAAAGCATCCATCGCTCACGGATGAATAATAGATCAAAAGAAATAGCAGAAAAAGTTCGAGATAAATATAAAAGTTACTTTAATGACGAGGGAGCTGTTACTTGGCAAAATAATATGATTGTGTGATTAATCATTAAAATACTGTATAATAATTAAATACTTGCCAGATTACTTGTGGTTTGTTTTTCTTTTAGATTCATTATTTTCATAATGTAATCCATGGAATCGAACCATTTGATGGATGGTTTATATACCTCATCAGTGCCACTTCCACTTTTTTTTGACTATTCTCAATTTTCAACACTTCCTGGTTATACGTTGAATGTAAATTTTTGATTTTTTTTGGTTACTTCATTTGTGTCAGTTAAACCCAATTCATTGCGAATGTGTTCAAGCGAGGCTTTACGTAAATCTCTGTTTTTATAACTAGGATCTTAACAATTCCATAAATTTGTTTGATCTTTGTATAACTCCACAAATTTTAAATTTTGTTCGGAAGTCCATCTATCCGTCATTTTTTTGTTTTAAAAATGTCACTTAAAATGTAAACACAAAAATACGTAAAAAGCAATAAGCACGTGGTCACTGGCTTACAAGCTACTGTCAATACCGGGTACACAGTACGAGTCACAAGCGAGCTGCTGCTTGTGGTGTGGTGGGGGAATGCGAGCAGGCGAGTAAAAACAAAAAATTTTGTAGTAACTGGTATGCGAGTCACTGGCCGTATTTCAGATAACAGTAACTCGTATAATGTGGTCACATGATGCGAGTGGCTGCACTGCAGTAACTGACATGGGAACTCGGTCGTCTAGCTCGCACTGTGTAACCGAAGCTTAAGTTCCTTTTCCAAATCTCCCACCAATTGAAGTGTGCTCTGCTTTTGTGTGTACTTAAATGGGGATTTTTTTATTTCCCACTACTGCCTTTTGTAACAAGAAAGGAACTAGTGATTAAGTATACTACCTATATGTAAAATGGAAATTTAAATAAGCATACATAATATACCTGTAAAAAATATTTTTATTGTTAGGTTTTTTGTTGAGAAACAATTTCCTGGTGTTGTCGGTTGTGTAGCCATTTTTCATTCACGGATATCATTATATTAATGTGCAGTTGGTAAGTGCTATATACATGATTTTAAACCTTTTTATTTTATACTATTAAATTATTTGTAGATATGTGATTCACATTTAAAAAAAAATGAATGTGTTTGCCAGATTTCCCGGTAGCATACACGATTTATAGTTTTGGAACAACAGTGGTGCTTTAAACTATATTCAAAACCTACATCAAAATGGGCAAACATCATTTTATTTCTTGGGTATAGTATATATACTTAATGACCTTAAAATTTTTAAAAATTAAATTTTTAGGAGATTCGGGAGACCCATTAAGACCATGGCTCTTGACACCCATACCTAATGCTCAACCAAACACTCCTGAGGCTAGGTTTAATGAAAGACAGATGAGCACAAGGTCTCTAATTGAACAATGCAATGATGTTTTGAAACTTCGTTTTCGATGCTTATTAAAGTATCGTGTCTTGCACTATTCTCCAGAACGCTGTGCTAAAATAATAAACAGTTGCTGTGTTTTACACAACATGTGTGTAGAGCATAATATTCCAAACGTTCAGTTTGGCGATGATGAAGAGGATGAATATATTGACATTGATTTCAGAATGTATGATAATCATGATATACCTGAAGAAACCATACCAAATAATCGCATTAACCATTATTTAATAGAGGCAAGAAGAATGCAATAAAACATTGCTCACAATTTTTGTTGTAATTTTTTAATATCTTGTTTTTAAAGAAAATATTTTTTTTATTTTATTGTTATAGTGATTTGTTAAATTTACTTATAAGTAACTACATAACTATATTTATGGACAGGGGTGATCAATTAAGCGAGGTAAGCGGCTGTATGTATGAGAAAGTGATAATCGTACAGATTTGGATTTTTGTTTAACACGTTCAGTGACAGTTCTCATATCGAAATTCCACTTCATGTGACACTACCGTTTTATTGTGGGAATAGATTTGTTATTGCTTTAGGTAAGTGATTTATCTGAAATTTGATGTGATATAAAATATTATGTAGGTTTTTTTATTATTTCTGATGACGCAGACCAGCGCCCTGTCACGCTGTCAAAGTATATTAGCATTTGTCTTCGCAGGACGCTGAACAGCGTTATAAATAAAAACAAATAAAAATTGTAATAAAAAAAATGTATTCAAAACCAATAGCGCTTCTAATCAAAATAAAAAAAAACTCTTATTGTTACAACTGCATTCTACCAAAAGTGCTACATCTATTTGTTATGCCACTCCTCAAAACAGGAAGGGCACAAAGGTGGCTTTCTAACACATCCCTTGCATCGGAAACTGGTTTCGCGGCGTGTGTTTTGCATAGTACACAGTTTACACTTTAGAAAAAACAGACTTCTTTCCAGACTTAGGGATACCTGGTACACCAGGAATTTTCTCGGGCCAATGACCTAAGTTTTTTTCTGGTACAGAATTTTGAAATCTTCTATTTCTGTGTCTGCTTGTTCTTACTTAGCTCTTTGTCTCGATGTTTTCGGGCAGGATTATGAGGTATTTGATCAAATCATCCCTAAATTGAAGAAAAGAGTATTTTCTATTACCGCCTTTGAAATACTTTCTGTAAAGATAGAAGGCATTTCAAACTGACACGTCCAATAGATGTAACAGAACTTTTTTGTACCATTTAAGCGTTTTGCGTGGAGAAGAGTAAGTGGAAGTCATTTGATCGCATCTATCGATCCCGGACATGTGATCATTATATGTAACAACTTCTTCAGGCTTCACATATTCTTTTCCAAACTTGTTTGCCGTTGTTACCAAGCGTGGACGGTTCCGAGTTGTAATCACGAGACCATCTCTTTTGTCAAATTAATTGTAGTAACCCTTACTTTTTGGAAGTCCATCTTATTAAGAATAATAAAAAACTCTTCGTTTTAACAAAACTTCCAATATTTATTTAAAAAATATGTCAATCTGACGATGCTAAGTCTAGCGAAACGGCTGTCATTAAGGTTAAAAAAGCATATTTTTAAATAAATATTGGAAGTTTTGTTAAAACGAAGAGTTTTTTATTATTCTTAATCTCTCTTGTCCCTCCATTTAGAGACATATACGTTTCCTCTGCGTTGCCAGATATGTTCCCCCTTTTTAAGTTTAGATGCCACAACTTTCTGGGGATTGTTCTTTCGATCAGCCCTTAGAGTTCCGTTTTTGTATGTTCTCAACTTCAAAAGCTTCTTTGATAGCTCGTAGTTGTAGTAGTTGTCCATGAACATGTGGTGTCCTTTCATAATATAGAGCTTTAGCAGTCTTAGTACGAGAGCGGTGGGTTTACTGACACTATTATCAAGTGCTGCAGCCTGAGCACCACTATACATTTCCATGTTGAGAAAATACCCATCTAAAGTGGTTAACCTCGAAGAACTTGATGCCATATCTATTTTTCTTGTTTTTTATATACACGAAAATGTAAGACGCTTTGGAATTGGGCGATCAACATATCGAGAAGGGGTTGCAATTTATCTTTGGATCTTGAACCAGGAGGGGACCAGCAGATAACTCTGAGTATTTGTTGGTAGCGTCTTCTAGACATGTTGAAACTGAAGACTAGATGATAATACAACGGATCAGAATAAGAAAAGTAACGTTTTATATTTTTTGTAGATATCTGGCCTTGGAGCAAGCATAAGCCAAGTAATTGCTTCATTTCATCAATCGGTGATGAACTTTGAAAAAGGTCGCGATCACTATTAGGGTCATTGTCAGCCTACGAATTAGCGTTCAAATTTGCTTTATCATTCTCCACATCTGACTCTGAAGAATTTTCACTTGATACATAGTCCTGATTAGATCCATACTCTCCATCATCCTCATATGGATCTCATTCTTCATGTTTAGTTCCTCTTCAAACAAACGTTTCATTATACGTTAGAGGATCGTTTTTATGGCCATCTCCATCCATCTGGAATTCCAATAAGTATTAAGCTATTTATTTCATAACCTCAAAAAAATATTTATTATAAATTGTGCAAATATTCAACTGAAGAAATGAATTGAAGAACATCGAATCGATTATAAAGTCATAATATATTAAGAATAATATTATGTAGGTACTTACTTCTTCTGTTGCTCCGACAAAAAAAACTATTTGTAAACAGACACTCTGATTAGCAATGGTTTTCGAATGGCACTGAGACGCCGCACGGCGTAATGCGCGACAATAGGTTTGTTAGAAAAAATCTATTTTACAGGGCGAGTCATCACTGACGCCACCCTGTATAAAAACCAAAACTAACCTTGGAATAAAATAAAACCAATTCCTAATAAAAATAATTAAAATAAACTTAAAATTGGTATAAAAATGAAATCAGTCTTTTTTATCCCAATAGGCTTGTTAGGAAAAATATATATTATACAGGGTGAATTACACCACTGGTGCCACCTTTTGTGTAAAAACAATAACTAAAGAAACCAAATAAAATTAAAAATATTACGGGGAACGGAGGACCCTATTCTTGAAAAAACAGTTTGGGTAAGATACAATAAGAGTGTAGCCAGCGGACTGTAGGATATTAAAGACAAATGCCAACATTAACGTCGATCTATTCATTTAAAATACATTGGTTTACCTTACCCGCACTGAATTTTCCATGTGAATTTTACTATAGTTGTATAACTTTTTTTTATTTAATTTTATGTCAGATATATGAGCCACCCTGTATATATTGTCAGATAAAGTTGAAATTTGAAAAGAGACTCTTTTTGACTATAGTGTGCTATTTATCCTATTTCAAGCTTTGCCTCATTTTTTAGAATAGGGTAATAGTGCCAAGTTCCTGTTAATAAAAAAATAAATAAACTGTGGAAAAAAATCTTAAGTCTTATTTCTATCACAAAGGAGATAGCGTATTTGCTATTTTTTTAAGTGCATCAGCAATTCTCATTTTAGCCCTGACTTCTTTTTCATACAATTCTAGTTGTTTGTTCTCAAAGTGCTCTTTTTGTTTAATCCTCCTTTCATTTTGATCTGACAATTTTTCTGTAGCAGCAATTGTACTATTCAGTCTTCTTACATTAGATGATTTTACTGTTTTTTTCTTTAAAGGTTTGTCTTCTGTTTTGGTATTTTCTTTATTGTGCTCAGTATTCAATGAAGTTGAAATTTTTGGGTTACCTCCTAAATAGTCATGATCTAACATTATTTCAGCTTCATTAAGACAACTTGGTCCTGCTTCCTCTATATGAAACTCTATGGAGGGTTCTGCTACCTCATGCTAATAATTTTTTTTTCATTTGTCAAATTTTTTTTGTCTGCAATGCTGGGTCCTTCTCCAGTTTCAGCTCAATGCTTTTTTAATTCACGATTTTTTCTTTTTGCCGACACTTTTATATCTTCTCTAAAACGCCAAAATAATTAATAGGAACCTATTAAGAAATATATATAATTTCAAAGATTTCACTTTCCTCCAATGTTTCCAGGTTTTTTTGCCCCAGGAAGGCTGTTTAAAATTTCACTAATTTGCATCTGACTATTTTTAAACGATTTTTCCATATCGAAGTTGTGGATGTGCTTCCATATAGTCAATTAGTTCCTTCTTTTATTATTCATCTTTAAAAAATTAATCATTTAGTAAATACAGATATAGGCTTTATACGAGGGTGGTGGCACCCATCATAACCTACTGTTCTGTTGTGTGGTGGCATAAAGCGAGGTGCTCAGTAGCATCTAGACAGCTAGGCAGGGTACAAAGAGTAGCCTGTCTAGCTATAACCGGGGCGATGCGAACAACGCCCACGGCGGCCCTGGAAGCTATGCTGGGACTACCTCCACTACATCTTATTGTGGAAAGGGAAGCACTGGCAGCTGCTTACAGGCTGAAAATAAACAACGAATGGGGCAGGGCGATCCCTAGGTACCATTCCACAATCTCGAAAGAGATTGAACATAATCAATTACTGAGCATGCCCTCAGATAGAATACCTATCTGCTACGACCTTTCCAAACCATATACGGTTCATATTCCGGATAGGGACGAAGCTCGTACCAAGACTAGGAAACAACATGAATCCGTTTGGTACACAGACGGATCCAAAACAAGCACCAGCACTGGGATTGGAATCTACAATGAAAATACAGGGAAGACGTATAGTCTCAACCTGGGTTCAGTAGAGACTATCCTGCAAGCTGAAGTGGTTGCCATCAATACATGCTCGGAAATCATCCTGAGCGAGACAGTCCCTAACAGGACTGTCAGGATCAGAAGTGATAGCCAAGCAGCTCTCAAAGCAATAGAGAGCGTGCACACTGCGTCACGAACAGTGAAGCACTGCCAAGGAACTGTAGCTGAACTGGCAAAACGCCACAAGGTTATCCTTGAATGGGTACCAGGACACACAGGGATTCTTGGAAATGAAAAAGCTGACCTCCTAGCCAGGGAGGCTTCAGAAGGAACCCTGATCGGACCTCTTCCCACATGTGGGGTCTCATACCAACATGTAAGGGAAACAATAGAGGAACGACTAAGGGAACAACATAAGAAACTCTGGATGGAACTGCCTGGACTCAGGCAATCCAGATTATTCATAACAGGTCCATCCAGGGAGAAAACTACAGAACTACTCAGCCTAAGTAGAACCCAATTGAGAAAGGCAGTGGGACTGCTTACAGGACACTGCCATCTCCGAAAACACATGAACATAATAGGACTCGCTGAGGACCCATTATGCAGAAAATGTGGTGAGGAAGACGAAACTCCTCTTCACGTAATATGTCACTGTCCGAGCCTTAAGTGGCTTAGACAGAGACACTTTGGCATTCAGTTTCCTGAGCCAGAGGAAATCGTGAAAGCGAATATCAGGGACATTCTAGAATACATGAAGGAAACGAACCTGGTATGATTACTTCAGGGGGGTACAATGAGCCTAGAGCTCCAGTACATGCATGAAACGCACCCCAGAAGAATAGAATAGAATAGAATACATATCTAGGTGAGATTATAGGTAAAATTTTGTAAAAAACTGTAATAAATGTGACATGTTATTATAAAAAACTCAAAAAACAATATGATTTAAAAATTTTGATTGATTTATTTAATATATAAATTCAATTGTTTTAAATTCTACATACTAATTAGTTTTTTTTAATTTTTTAAATTTTGTTTCTCCAAATCCAAAAGATATGCATATATTACACTTAAATTATTTAAATCAGTTTTTTTATTAATACATCGATCCTCTTGTGCTATATAAGCTGTTTCTAAAAATATCCGCTTTTTATAATTGATTTCTGTGGTTAAAATTTTGGCATGTTCATAATTCATTATATGGCCTTCAGAGAATACGTGTTCAGCAAGTGCACATTTCTCTGGATGAAGTTTACTGTCACTTTTATGGGATGTTATTCTATTAGCAAGAGACCTTTTTGACTGACCAATGTATTTCTTATCACAATTTTTACAAGGAATTTCATAAACTATGTTAGGTAATTTATTATTTGGTGTTTTATCTTTGATTTTACTAAAAAGCGAATGGATTGTAAGATGTTGTTTATTTGCAATTTTTATATTATGTTGTTTTAAAATTCCGGAAAGTTTAGGTGTGACTGTTTTGATATAGGGTAGAGATACATAAATTGGAATGGTATTATTTCTAGAACTGATGTCATGATATTCTGTGTTCCTTGTCATGTTATGAATAATGGCATTTGTATTGTCAGAAGTATTATATAAAATTTGTTTTAAAAGATATGGTGGATAACAGTTCTCAAGAAATAGTTTATAAAGAATTTTTAAATTTTTTTGGTGAAAAATTGGATCTGAAATATTTAAAACTCGATTTTTCATTTGTTTGATCAAATTTAATTTAGTATTACGTGGATGATATGAATGATAGTTAATATATCTCCCAGAGCTTATCGGTTTTCTATACCAGTCGACTGGTTCACTCAGCTCAGCACGCTGGAAGCTACTAACCTGGTTGAAGATCCAGTTGAAGATTCTGTCTTTTTTGTGCTAGCGGACGTGAATTTATACGGCTCTCGGAGGGATGATCACGCTTACTGGGGATAGGTATGGGGGAAACAAATGCATGGGTGCGCCGACGAGGCAGCGCGTACGGTTCGTTATATCCCCCCCTACATAGCAAAAGAAAAATTTATTTTTATTAATAATCTGGTTTATTAAAAAACAAAAAAAAATTTATAAGAAAAACATTCTATTTCTTCTTCGGTAGTGGCGTTATTCCATTTACCCACACTCGGGTAGTTGACCCATCCTTGTTTCTGGTCCGGAACTTCCTCTTTGTGCTGGCCGGAATGGACTTCGGGATTACTTCTTCGGAGACTCCGGCAAGAAAAAACGGTATATTTTTACCCGGTGTAGGTGGTTTCCCTACTGAAGAGTCGCCGAACAGCCTCCACAGTAGTTCGTCGGTTTTCCTCTTCTTCGCTTGGGGCGATAGTGGGGACGTCTCCAAGTCTAGAACATCTACTCTAGGTTCCGGAGTGTGGCACCTAGTCGGTGTTGATGGTAGTGGTGACGGCATCTTGTAGTATCTACTTGTTCTTCTGCTAATCTTGATGTTACAGTACTCAGACCGTGAATCGACCGCTTTATATATCCATTTTGTGGTATAAGGTAGGTGGGAGTAAATTGGTAGAGTGGTGGAAATTTATCGGTAGTGGTAACTTAGGTATTAGTTAGTAAGCTATTTTTAAATCTTTAACATGGGCGCGGATTAATTTTTTTCCTTTAGGGTGTTTTAAATTTACAATTACTGGCGACACGATTTGGTCAACAATGTACAGTTCGGAGTATTTCGGTGCGAGTTTTGCATTAAATCCTCTTGCAGCTGAGGATAACGGGTGTTCCTTTCTCA
This sequence comes from Ophraella communa, assembly GCA_035357415.1. NCBI lineage: Eukaryota > Metazoa > Arthropoda > Insecta > Coleoptera > Chrysomelidae > Ophraella > Ophraella communa. The sequence continues at coordinate 23,921,916 of CM068990.1, read as the reverse complement.
TTACTTTGTCGCCCACGTTTGGGGTCCACTGGCGTCGTCTTAGGTTGTAATGATGACTTTGTGACTCAAAAGCTTTAGCCAAGTTTATCCTTACGAGGCTATAAATATCGGAAAGCTTTTGTAGTTTTGTCACTTGTTCATCCGGAGTAATGTTTTCCCCATCTTCTGGGTATCGAACCTGGTTTAGTGTACTGGGCAGTGTCAATTCTCTTCCGAAGTTTAACATTGCTGGAGAGAACCCTGTTGAATCGTGTTTGGACGAGTTTAAGGCAAGAGTGAACTCTGGCAAGTACTGATCCCATTTTCTGTGGTCGGCGTCGGTATACTGGGCAATTATTGTTTTTATGACCCGGTTTGGTCATTCAACTGGATTGCACTGGGGAGAATACGGCGGAGTACAACGGTGGGTTATTCCATACTGTGACAGCAGGTCTTCGAATTCTTTGCTTTCGAACTGTCTTCCGTTATCTGTAATGACCGTTTTGGGACATCCAATCCGTGATATAATTTTTTTGGTAAATGCTGTGCATACGTTTTTAGATGTTGCTTTTCTTATAAGTTGACATTCTATCTATCCATTTCGAAAATCTATCTTGGAAAATAATCAGGTTGGTGTTTCCTTTACTAGACCGCGGTAATGGGCCGACTATGTCTATACTAACGGTATCCCAGCAGTTTTTAACTTCAGACCGTTCCATCTTTCCTGCCGGTTGTTGCTGTGACGGTTTGTATTTCTAGCAATTCTTACATTGTCGGACGTAGTTGCTTATATCTCGGTACATTCGCGGCCAGTAGTATTTGCTGGCGATTCTGGATATCGTTTTTGCAATGCCTAAATGACCAGCCGTAGGTGCGTCATAATTTTCCTCTAAAACTTCTTTACGGTGCGGTTGTGGGATGCAGAGTTTCCATGGATTGCAAAATTCTGGGTCCGTGTAATTTTTGTTTTCCCACAAATGTCTGTATAGTTTTCCGTCTATGATACAGTAGTCTGGTTTTTTATCGGGATTTTGTTGAACAGCTTCCGTGGTTTGTTTATACCACTGACAATTTTGGCTTTTTCTAGAGCGAATAAATCTTCGTTTGCGCTTGGTTCTTCCTGGTCAGGGTCTCTGGATAAAGCGTCGGCGATTTTGTTTAGAACGCCTTTGCGGTATTTGATTTCAAAGTCGTACTGTTGTAGTTCCAGAGCCCATCGGGCAAGACGTCCGCTTGGATTTTTCAAGGAGTTCAGCCATTTAAGGCTTTGGTGATCGGATATTACTACAAAGTGATAACCCTCAAGGTATTCTCTCATTTTACGGATACCAAAAACTATTGCTGCACATCCTAGACCTTCGTCTGAAGCATCGGTTTGTAAATAGAAAGTTTTTGAGAAGTCTGGACAAACAAGAACTGGAGTTTCGGTTAGTGCTTTCTTTAACGCTAGGAATGCCTTCTCTTCTGTATCAGTCCATCTCCATTTTATATCTTTTTTCAGGAGTCGATGGAGTGGAGCTGCTATATCCGAGTACGATTCTATAAACCGTCTATACCAAGATGACATTCCCAAAAATCTTCGTAACTGTTTGACTTTTCTTGGGCTCGGAATAGATACAATAGCTTTAACTTTATCTGGGTCGGTTTTTATACCGTGTTCACTAACGAAGTGTCCCAGATATTTCAATTCTTTTCTGCAAAACTTGCATTTTTCTGTCTGTATCTGGAGATTTGCTTCTCGGAGTTGTTTGAAAATGGTCTGTATGTGCTGTAAATGTTCGTTAAAAGTTTTGCTTATTATAACGATATCATCGAGTACGCAAAAGCAAAATTAATGCTTGGACCAATAACATTGTCTAGCAACCTCTGGAAAGTACTAGGTGCTGAATGAAGGCCAAACAGTAATACTTTAAATTGAAATAATCCTCTACCCAGAACGGTAAATGCAGTAATAGGACGGCTGTCTATACTTAACGGGATTTGCCAATAGCTGGAGCTTAAATCTATGGTGGAAATGTACCTAGCTTCTCTCAATCGTTCTAAGATTGAATTTATAAACGGCAGCGGGTATGCGTCTCTTTCTGACACTTCATTGACTTTTCTAAAATCGATGCAAAATCGAAATTTATTGTCCTTTTTCTTGACCATAACAATGGGGGAGCTCCATGGACTATTAGATGGTTCTACATCATCTTCTTCTAGCATTCTGTCTAATTCGTCGTTTACTATTGTCTGTATTGCTGGATTTAAAGGTCTATGTCTTTGTTTAATAGGAGTAGGATTTGTCAATTTTATTTCGTGTTCTACTAGATGGGTTATTCCTTTTTGATGTGGAAAATTTCGTTAATTCTGTCGCAAGAAAATTTTCCAAGGTTTCTTTTTCCAGTTGTCCCAGCTCACAAAGTCCTTCGGTTATAAAATTATCTACATTGTCGCCTTCCTGGTTGACATGTTTTCCCATTATTTTTAAACTATTTTTGGAAAAATCTATAGTGGCATTCCATTTCTTTAAAAGGTCCATACCTATTATCATGTCGGACGCTAAATCTGGTAAATATAGAAATAATTCTTCGAAATATTCCTGTACTACTTGTCCCCTGATTATATAACCGCGGTTTATCAGAACTTTTGACTTATTCGCTAGCCGAACGGTATACGGCGGGCAGTGTATTTCCTTTGCTTGTTTTAAATTTGCGATTTTACTTCCAATGTATGACCTTGAAGATCCGGTATCAATTAATGCTTCGACAGTGTTTTTAGTTAATAATGTTAGGAACACTGTAGCGCCTTATCACAGAAATACTAAATACTCGTTTGATGAGTCAAGGCTTGTATAGGAGGTCCGAATTGGGATTGATTCATTCTTTTGTTAAAACTAGTAGGGTGAAAACGTCGGCTAATAGTTGTGAATTAAGATATTATTTATTAAATATAGTTGGTGTTAAATATCTAGTGGTATATATAAACCTAACCCTAACAATAATATTATTTTTAATTTTAATCTATTTTCTAAACAATTCAACGATGTAACCGGTTCTAATACTCGTCTGGATTTTTTCCTCTGCGAGAGTTTATTATGACTCGACTGGTCGTCTCTCGCCTTAGTCCAGTCGACAATTCGTTTCCCTGACATCGACAATTATTTGTTAAAATGTCTAGTTTGCCGCAGTGGGAGCAAACAATGTTGGTTTATTTCGGCATTGGAAACGGGAATGATTTCTGCCACCACACTTCCAACAGTCTTTTCTTCTATCGAAGCCTTTTATGTATTGTGGGTTTTTCGGCGTAAACTGTATATTGTTTTGTTTGTTATAACTGGACGATACTGGACTTATTTTTCTGTGATCGTTTCGGTGGTATTTGTTTTTCTGGATTTCGAAGACTGGTGTATCTTTTATCTTTTCGGATTCATGTTTTTGTGTTCGACTACTTGTTTCTTCTTCGCATAAATTCTCATATTCGTAAGCTTGTTCCATAAGCTCTGAGATTGTAGAAAAATCTTTTCTTCTTATGTACTTCTTGTAATCTGTTTTGAGGTTGGAATATATGCGTTCTAGTTGGCTTTCCGGTGTGATGTTATCTAGGCGTCGAAGTAAAGTTTGTATAGCGGTCACATAGTCTTTTACACTTTCTCCTGGTGTTTGTTTACGTTTTTTAATTTGTTTTTCTAGTTCTCTCTGGTATTGTTCTGGTCGTACATAAAAACTTTTAAAGGCTATGAGGAAGTCCTCCCATGTATCCCATGTATGTTTGTTGTTTCGGTACCACAGAAGTGATTTGTCCTGTAAGATTTCTGGTATTGCTTTCTGCATTTGAGTTGCAGTGAAACCATATGCTTCTCTCAACTCCTCGATTCGTTCCAGAAATGAAATCGGATCTTTTTTCTCGTCGAAACGTGTATTCCATTTTCGTACCTGGTCTAATATGTTCGTAGTTGGTTCTGGTTTTGTTACCGGTTCTTTATTTTTGGAAACGTTTTTAACAAACTTTCGTAATCTTTGTCGCAGTTCATCTGTCGTCCCGGAAGTTGTGAAACCATACCTGCTTAGTTCAACTTGCAGTTCTTCCTTTTTTAGTTTGTAAATCCAACCAACAGAGGCATCTGCGATTTCCAAACCCACTGTTTCTTCGCATTCTGACTGCATTTTTTTTCCTGTTATATCGGTTTATGTAAAACTCGGGCGTTTTCTTTTCTAGTAAATATACGCGGGCGTCAAGTTATGGCGTTTATTGTCTGTTCCAGTAGAAATACACGGGTGTGTCCTATCAGTTCAAAAAAATACTCAAGCGCCAAATTATGGCGTTCCCTTTTGGTTAAAAAAAAATTACTCGGGCGTTTCCTTTCGGTTCAAAAAAAATACTCGGGCGTTTCCTTTCGGTTCAAAAATTATGTGACGTGTTTTCCGGACGTCACCGGTTTTCTGTTCTGGATCTGTATCGGACTTTATTTATTTATCCAAGAAAGGTCTGAATTAAGGAAACGCAAACGGTCGGCAAAAATAAATATTTATTCCTGGACTATATACATCGCTAAAACTTACCTAATGAAAAAAACTATTTACAATATGTACAAATACTTTACAGTGACAGAAAAGAACGTAACGAACCTTCTACGCAGTGTTGCCACAAGCTTGCTTTATTTAGAGGCGGAACTGCTGACGGAAACGAGTCATTTCTATCAAAAACGAGTCATTTCTATCAAAAACGAGTCAGTCGGTTCACAGAATAATGTGACACATAACACAAAAGTAATATCGAAGAGTATAGAACTACTTATTGTCTATGGTTTGTGTATACTATTCAACCATAAGTAAATTATTGTATATCGGAAGACAAGAACAAAAAAGTTAACTTGCAATCACAGAAAATGCAGTGTATTTCCTCTTGACAAGATATTGTCTGTGATTGACTACTCGATGCGCCACCAGGTGGATGTTGCCAAATTTATTCTGTTATATATAAGTCATAAATTGATGTGCGTTTCTCATAAACTGGTTATGAAATTCAAAGGAAGATATAGAATAGAAAACAAATATCAGAATGAAACTCTTAGGTGCTTATAAACTTCAAAGTAATAATAAAATAGATCTCTCAGAATCACTTACAACTAAGTACAAATGGAAAGAAAAAAGAACATAACTCAAAAAAAAACACAAAATATTGTTTATCACTATTAAGCTATATATCTATAAAATAAAAACGAAAGCTTCATAGCATTACCTGTCTTGTTCTTTTACATAGAACTTGAGGAATTCAAAAAACTACTTTTCTCTAAAATTTCTTTTTAATAAAGAAGCACTTGGAGTCCACGAGTAGCAAGTGTCGTTTTTGATCAGTTGTTTTACATGTAAGATGTTAGAACAAGTGTCAATACGTAGACGATTACGTACTTTCGTTTTTAATAAAAATAATTGAGAGAATACTCTTTCTGCAGCTGCAGACGAATGAGGTAACGCTAGAATACCTTTCACGAGATAACTTAAATTAGGGAACATTGGTTCATCTAATGCATTTTTCATTTTGAAAATATTGCCCCAAAATATTTCCATATCAAGATCATTATTTTCGGAATAATTACACTAACAAAATCTAACAATTTAACTTCTTGAATCAAATCCTCCAAAAATAATGGTGATATTACTTTTACAATGATAGCTTCGGTTTTAGTGCGGGCACTGCAGTATTTCGGATCATATAAATTGTTTATTAATTTGGAAGAGCAATCTGAAGATTTAAAACTAAAATCGTGTATTACATTATGGTAAGCAAAAGTTATTTCTTTTGCTGCACACTGTAAATCATCTCGACTTGGTTCCTTCTTCTTAAAAAAAGTTGAAACTACTTTACTAATAGCTGCAGCCTTACCATGTTTTTTATGTTTTTCTGTGCTTATATGATGATTAATATCTCTTCGGCCCCCTTGGGCTACAGAAAAATTGGCATTACAAATTGAACAAATGACTTCTTCATTTAGTTTACCTTTTTTTAAAAAAGGAAATTCCTGTTGCAAGTCACTGCTAAACTTACACTTCCTCTTGCCCATTGTTATTTTATTGTTTATCTTGTCACTTTTATTCTCTTTCTGCACACAATACACAATAGTTTCATCATCATCATCAATGCCATTAAATCCCGAGGGATTATGGCTAACACAATAGTTTAAAACATTAAAATAAAATTAATCAACAAAGAACAAAGCACACTATTCATTCTAGACTACACAAAAGTGAGGTTACATGTTACTTTACAGTTTAGTTTAGAAATTCGGGCGGGGGTCGCCACTAGTTCAGTGTGTTTCATAATCACTGACGGCTGATTGGTTGTGCTTAAGTACCCGTCGCCGTATTTCTAATAGTTTACTGCTTAATTATTGTTTTCTGGACAAAATACGGACACTTTAAAAATACGGACACTAATACGGACGGTCGCTTCAAATACGTACTGTCCGTACTAAATACGGACGTATGGTAGGCCTATATTTTCCTGATCTTGAAATTCTTGTAAGTCAGACAGCATTCGCCATTCAGTGTTCAATTTTTCATCATCTAATACTAAATTGGGAAAACATTTTTTGCTTCGGACAACAATGCTACTGACTTCACCGGATAAAGTGACTTATAAGAATTTCGACTTTAGCCCCAAGATAAATATTTTCTATGGATGCAAAATTGTTCGGATTTTGAGGTTGTATGCTTTTAAGATCCATTCTGTTCTTAGACATATATAATTTTTTAAAACAGTGCGATATAAAGTCGACATTCTGTTAAGCAGCAAGTGAATTTTAATTTTCTCTGATTGAAATTCTAAATTCATGGAATTGACAACATCTAAAATGTAGCTAAGAAAACTAAAATAGAGCTTATAAATTGGATTTTTTAGGGACTCTAAAATGTTGTTACAAACATGTAAGTTTTGGCTGTAAGATTCATTAGTAAAAAATAGGATTAATGCTTCCCAGTTTTCCAAAACCCTGTCTACTGCTGCTTGCAGAGACAGCCATCGAGTTTGTGCTGGATGGAGGAGTTTATGGGGTTTAAGTTGGCAAAACACTTGACACTCTTTTAGGTGATCTATTCTCTTGGCACTATTAGAAAATAGTTATATATATCCCTAATAAAATCTTCAATGCTATTGGGTAGTTTTTTGGCGGCTGATGAGGCACACAAATGAATTGAGTGACAAGTACAACCCAAAAAGAAAATATTTGGCAATATATCTTTAAAACGAGCTTGCACTCCAGTTTTATTTTCTTTCATAACTGCAGCGTTATCAGCAGCCAACCCAATCAAATTTTCGATTGGAATTTTATATTTATTTAGGTACTCTCGAATTGCTAAAAATATAGATTCTGCAGATGAATCTTCAATTTTTATCAAACCAAAAAAAGTATCACATACTTTTGCAGTAATCTCATTCACGTATCTCACTACTAAAACAAGAGACTTTTCAGTGCTAATATCTGTTATTTCATCAATAATTAAGGAAAACTTATTTGACTGTAACGTACTTGCAATATTCTGAAGTTGTTCCAAATTGATACATTCATTTGTCAAATAAGTTGCTTTAGTCCGGGAACAATTAATATTTTTAGCAATTTCAGAGTCTGGGCATATACTTTTAACAAAACTGGATAAATGGTCACTTAACATGAATGGTAAATTATGCTCATGTAAAAACGCGCACAGTTTGAGTTCTGCTTGCCTAACAAGTTGCTTTTTTCGTGTAGATTCGTCTTTGTTTAAAACATCACTAATTTTAGGTGTATTTTTTGATTTTTTCAAATTTCTCTTATGAATTTCTGTATTCGCATGTCTCTTAATATCAAATAAACTGCAACTTAAATACTTTACACATACCGTACAACATATTTTATTATTTTCCTTACGTAACCAAGGAAAAGTGGTAATCCATTGGTCGTTGAATTTATGAGGATAAGATTTCTTCTTCGGTTTTGAAGATTCTGTTGACCCATCATTTTGCGGTTCGACATCAGCAGATACAGGCTCTCCGATTGTCTCGATGGTGTATTCATCGGAAGCACTTTGTATATTGCCATGTATCAGTTCCTGGGTATTTCTTACAGGTTCAAGTCGACTAGAACTACTAGAAGCTGCCTCTTGTTGCTGCAACTGAGTGTCAATCTTTGGACGTTTAGGACTTTTAGGAGCTCTCGTGATAAACCTGTTAGAAGCCAAACAAGCAGGAATATTACATTTACAGTTTTGTAATAACATGAAATTCAAAACTTACTTATCCATTGTCAAATCACTATCTTGCAGAAATTATCGTTGTCCCTAGGTTGAAAGTTATCGCACTAGATGGTATTGTTAATTAAACAGTCTAAAGTAATGGGTACCAGATAGATAAAATTCAAAACTCACAATCACTTTCACTCACGTGGTCCTCGGAAGCCGTTAGCAGTAAATAATGAAGATAATAAACTAATAAATATAAAAATACCATAACCAAAGATTAACTGGAAACACAGATAAATGTTTATCTATGAATGAAACCAAAGAATAAATGTAACCACAGAGCAATAGACAGCATTCAGTAGCGTGTCTGTGTAACCGCAGAAATCAAAAATGTTCTGTGGTTTAACGTACAGTAGGTTTATTTTAGTAGGTCACAGCACACAATAGTGACTCAAATAATAATAAATTTACGTTTATTATTTTTGTTCTATAACGATACAAAAGAATGGATCAAAACTGACAACGGAAAAGAGTTTCTATCAAAAAGAGCCAGATTTCATAAAGAGGAGCCAGCGAGTAGGTTTTGTCCAAAACGAGCCAGAAATGACGCGTTCGAGCCACCTGTGGCAACACTGCTTCTACGGTATACTAATTAACACGCTCCGCGGTTAACGCGATTATAACGGATCCCGGACTCTGTGGACTACGGTCCTAGTCGGGGATAAAAACAGGACAGAAAGGGACGGGTCGGTATCGGAGGGCGGCGGTCAGTTAATCCTCGATCTAGAACACCGTCGTTTCGTTTAGCTCAACACGCTAGAAACGAAAATTTTTTTATCAATTTCAAAATGGAAAACATATCATTATTTCCCCAATTCATGTCAACTGTTAAAAAAAACATTAAATAAACTGCTCCATTATTAATTAACCGAACTGTATCCGTATTACTCAAAATTTGCACAAAGTAACATGTAAGAAATTTTTTAACGTCAGGTGACAGTTGCCAGTTGCCCCACCCCCCTTGTTATGTTTGTAAAAATTGTTATAGGGAAGTATTTGTCGGGTCCGGAGGAAACCAATTGCCACCTTAGCATCCCCAAAAACCAAAAGATAACTTGACATATTGTACAGTGATGGCAAACGGAAAATTCAGTCAATTCAAGTCATTAGATAAAAAAAATTAATTACATTTAAAACTTCTGTTTCCACCTGAAGGGTAGAATTATTAAAAAAAAGTAAAAAACTAGTAAAAAACCACGACTACATCACTATTATAATCTCAACAACAGCAATCAAATAATGAATCAAACAACAAAATTGCATTATTTATAGGTAGATGAAACAGTCAGGTGACAGTTGCCAGTTGTCTCCTCCCTTATTGTAATTGCACTAAATTAACTGTAAAGGGAAGTATCCATTGGGTCTGCCACCTTGGTACCTCCAGAACCAAAAGATGACTTGACTGATTATACAATTCGAACCGTCCGAAACATTCAACAACTATACTGTGTTAACAAGGCAAAACAATTCAAGTATCAATTGTTGTATCATTAAAAGCATTGGACAAGGAACCGTTATTTATTGTTAAAAGATAACTATAAATTTGGCTAATATTATCTGTGTCAGATTTTTTATTCATATTGGGTTGATTATTGTAAATATGAAAAGACTCTAATGTCTAAAACTTTAGTATCTCTAAAATTGATTATGTGATCTGTATCAATATTATGCTCTTTTTTTCACAGTTCATGCAAGGAATGCTATAAATACAGTTAGTCAGCATCTGTGGTTCTTCTCTTTGTTTCAGTTTAGAATATATTTTGTTGATGGTTAAGATGTTTCTGTTAACAATCTTTATATTTTCACCCTTGAACATTTTTTGTATTTGTGTGGATAAATTCCCTAGGTAAGGGATGGAACCAAATTTAATGTTAGAAGTAGGCTCAGTAATATCAACCAAAGCTCTTCCGTCAGCAATGACCTCTGTTCTAGTGTTGAAAATGAGTTTTTTTAGGAATTGTAGGGGTTAATTGTTCTCCAACAAAGTATTATATAATATTTTAAGGTTTTTATCTTTTAGCGTTGAATGACACAATTTGGTTATTCTATTTTTTAATGCTAACACTAAATTTATCTTCATTTTTATAGGATGAAAGAAAAGGTAATTAATGTATCTGCCCGAACTAGAAGGTTTTACATACCAATCAGTTATTAAGGAGTTATTGTCTCTTCTAATTAGTTTGGTGTCCAAAAAGCAATGTAATGCATTGATCTCTTAGTAACTCCACCTATTAAAGGTTTGGATGCAGGAGCTACTGAACAGCTTATTAAATCTTGCTTTTTATGACAGGAGCATCTGTTAATTTGAGACAAATCTTGATGTCTTCGAAAGTATCCAAATTGTAAAAATGTTCAATATCTGCCCATGTTGCAACTTTAGCTACCCCATCCATCTTAAAATGAAGGTCCTTTGTCAACATATTGTTGCGAAATCCTTTTAGTAAATGAGAAGGATCGAACAATGGTATTATTTCCTGCCCGTCTACCTCAAATCCAAAAGGTACTTTATCGTTTCCTTCTCTTAAGTTCGACTCCGATGTTTCCTTGAGAAGAAGGTTAACTGCAGGGATACAATATTGGTCACAGACAGTGGCTACAATTTTGAAACCAATCTTCAGGCATTCTGTTACAATTTCTATTATAAGATTTTGCAAAATCAAGGATTTTGAAGGCCCACTAAAATGGTAGCATAATGGTTGCTTCCACTGTTTGGTTAGGTAGAATTTAGTCAACCTTGACTTTATCAGCAAAAAATTATTTAACTAGTTGTTTAATAAATTACACCAACTATTTAAAAATTATAGATTAACAATTGGCAGATATATCAAAATTTTTAATAGTTTACCTGCAGTTGATAATCCTTCAATAACATCTGTTTTGCAATTATGTTGAAAATTTGTTTGTAGTGACATTTCATCGAACATTAATAGGGTGACTTCGCCAGTTGTCGGTGAAATATGATTTGGGTTCGTCTTTGATTAGAAGAAAAATGAAACTGTTTAACCAAAAAAAAAGTAAATTGTTCTTATTTGTATCTTTGAACATTTAGGTTTTCGTTTTTTGGCATATTTTTAAGAATTTTTATATGGATTTTAATTAAATTAGTTTTATTGACCGAAAATCACAAACTGCCAGTAGTCGGCCTTTTAAAACCAATTGTCGTTAGACATTTTGTAGAATGGTACTGGAAATATTTAGTACCTATTAATTACTGTATATTTGATAACTTTTTAATATAGCTACGAAAAAAAAACATAGTTTTAAATGAAAAACGAAACAAAAATTCTTTAATAAAAAGTGAATAAAAAAATAAATAAATAAAATAAAAATTCGGTATAAAATAACACAATAGTTATAATTAATTATCATTAGAAGAAGATAAACAAAAAAATTCCCAGCATAGATAGCTAAAAAATAAAATAAAATAAAAAAAGCGCCTATATTTTAATCACTTAGGCGGCTGTTTTCTTTATTGTCAAGCAAAACAAATAAAGTCTTTGTTAATAATATCTGAATATCTTTGTCCAGCAAATTTGGTACATTTTAAATGAAACCATTTTGGACATGTATCACAGCCAACGTTTTTATCTACATCGTTTCTGTTTCCAGCTCTTCCCTGCATATCTCACAATTTTCTTTTACCTTTTTCTTAATGGAACTTTTTTTCTAGGTTTTGTTACAAATTTTCTTTCTATTCGATCTCTTTAAAATTATCGTTAATAACATTTAACTTCATTCATAAAGTTAATTAGTTTAAGATTTTCATCTCAGGTTCTCACTTTGATTTTAATCTGGGTTCGGTAAATAATACCAGGTTAGTTTTGTGTCCTTATTAGTAATTCTTTTATTTTTGATCTTAAGAAGAGGTTATTTAGTTTTGATGTTTACTCAAAAGTAAAATAAAATAATTATGAAATAAATGGACCTTTTGCATATGCAGAAGACTTACAATATTCTATATTTATGTGAAATGTACTATGTAATATGTAATATCTTATTTAAGATTGGTTGAAGTTGTGAAATGTTCAATTTGTCTAATTACTCTCTGGGAAGTGCCACAATAATAACTAAAATATTTTATCTGCAACCCTTGGAAATCTGAATACAGGGCAGTCCTCCTTGGAATTATCACACCAGTCAGCACAACACGTCTTGATACAATCTCCAGAAGTGGTGTAGGAGTAAAGATGTTAAAACAATTCACAAGGGAAAAAATAAACGTCAAGAAAAAAAATTAAAGGCCTAAAAATTTAACATCCAGGTAAGTACTTGTGTTCTTTTTACTTATTCACTTATATAGTATTGTTTTCTGTTAGAGAACTCATCTTTGGTGGCGTGGGGCCTAAAAAGTAACCTCAATAAAGAGGAGTTATTGTAGACGAAATTCTTTGGTAAATTCTATAGATTACATTCAACAATAGTGATTATTTCTCCACAAAATAATTGTCTTCAAAGAATTTGCTTAAGAATTTCTTTGTAAAATCCGCAAAATTGCGATGCACCTTCCACAAGGAACCATGTGCTCTTTTCGAAAGAAAACCAAAACCAGTCAACAAAAAATGATCTTTTTGCTTTTTCTGATAAATACCTTAACGACCGGTGACAACCTTGAAGTCTCTAACTACATGTTAAGTAGTTCTTTTTGAATAAATTTAAAAATTTAAAAACAAGAAGATAATTTTTGACACTGACATGATTAATTATGCTTAGGTTATATTACTATTTTAATAATAAATCAAATATAATATTGTACACTGGTAATTGTAATTATAAAGGTACGTTTATATTTTACTTTTAATAATATTATCATTATTATTTCTTTTTTTTTTGTTTTAGATAGGCGTGTGATAATTCCTGTGATGGATTTGCGAAGAGAGACCGGGTCCTGAGATTGAAGCAACCAAGTTAAAAGTGCCATAATTATTACTTTTACTGTACTTGAAAAATTTAATTACTTAATATATTTTGCTATATTACTGTATCCTTTTATTTTATGGAATATTTGTGCGCTTAAAATTATTGGAACACTTTATTACACGTAACAGTTTCTTTACTAATTTTTGTTGCTTTTTCATTTTATTTTCTTCCCTTTTCCTTTTCTTTTTATTTTCTTGTTCTTCCTTTTCGTTTTCTTTTTGAGATGAAATAGCGCTTGGTAATTTTGTACGGTTTTTGGTACTAATCTTTTTAATAGGTTCTGGAAAATTGAAGTGTTTGGCAAATATTTCCTCTTGCATCAGAATTTCTGTCGGCGGTGTTATTATTTCTTCTCCCATATTTTCAGTTGGTAATGAATTGATCTGAATTGGTGTCATATTTAATACTTTGTTTATTAAGCTTTCATCCATGCTTAAGGTACAATCAAATAATGATAAACTTTCTTTGTTTTCCGTTGTATGTGAGGAGTTCACTCATTGCAGTTTGCTACATTATTAATTTCGATAGGCTCTGTTTCCAAACTGTTAGTACACGTTTTAATTAGAGCATGATTACTTGGTTGGATTATTATATTCTCAATTACGTGAATACCCTTAGAATCAGTGGAGTTTTTTCTCATATGCGAAAAAGTTAATTCATTACAGTTTGTCACAATATTAACTTCGACAGGCTCTGTTTCCATACCGTTAATACAAGTTTCCACTACTTCATGATTATTTTGTTGAATTATATTATCTATTTCGTGAATGCCCTTAGAAGTGGGCTTTTCTGTAGAATGTTCTGTTGTTTTACAGTTTGTTACACTATTAAGTTGACCAGGCTCTGTTTCCTCTTTTATATCTTTAGAAAGAAAAACAAGAAATCCATGTTCAGCAACTTCATATTTTTTAACATTTCCGACTTCTAACCTATCAGCTTCCTCAATAATCATGTCGACATCAATTCCTTTACTAGATAGAGTTTTTTTCATTACGTTTAGAACTTTTTTAAAAATTACTACTTCTTCTGATGATATGTCTTCATCACCAGTTGTGTTTAGAATTTTTAAGTGATTTTGTACGCATTTCGAATAGTCCACTGCGTCTGGATCAAATGGGTATATTCCACATTTTCTAAAGCCTTTTTTTTTAGGATGTCAGGTATGGTATCTCGTGAAAGAGCATTTTTAAATATTGGACAAAATTCCTTTTTTGTTACAGATTTGTTGAAATTTTCTGGTTGGTTCTGCCACTGTCTTACTTCCTGTTTTCAATAAGCCTTCAATGGCTTAAACAAAGCAACATAAGCTAGTTGCATTATGTGGGTAGAATTAGAAGGTAACTCATTATGTTGTTTTTATCACAAAAATCACTCAAATTCAGTGACATATGTGATCTGTGACCATCCACCAACAATAATATTGGTTTTTCTATTCCCTCTTGCATTATAAAATCATTGAAACCATTCGCCACGTATTCAAAAAATATATCTGACTTCATATACTTCAGATTTACCTACTATCCAATTTTCTGGAACACTTTGCACCAATTTCTTTGGGGGTTTTATGTAAGGGAATATGACTAAGGGCGGACACAACTTTCCTATCGCGTTAAATGTTATTAATACACTTAAATTTTCTTTTTCGTTTCCTTTCTTAATCTCGTACAGATTTCTAAAACCTTTGAGTGATAGTACTTTATCCGTTTTCGGACAGAGACTAAAGCCTGATTCGTCTCCATTAAAAACCCTCTGCGGGTTGCTTAAAATATCTTGACAATTTAATTCTGTATTCTGTATATATTGCTTTAAATTTCTAAACCAATTTCTTAAATATTCCTCTGTTACAATTGCTCTTGCTTTATTAATACTTTCGGGTAGCCTTAAAGAAATTTCGGGATGCCTTTTAAGGAAGCTTTGGTACCATTTTTGACCAGGTCTTCCATTTTTAAAAGGTGTTTTCTTATTTAAATATTTTAATAGATTTGTAACTGTATCTAATAACTCTTCTTTTTGTACGGGAAATCCACATTTACTCAAACTGGTAATCCAATGTACAATTCTCTTTTCTTTTTCCTTTGATAAATAAGGATCTGGACCAATTTTACGCCTTTCAACATTTACTCTACCCTTAATACGGTCCTGTAGTGTAGACTTCGGTACACCATAGGTTTTACATGCCTCCATGAGTTTCATACCATTTTTATAATTTAAAAGAGCTTTTTTCAAATTTTCCTCATTATATTTAAAAAGTTTTCTTCGAAAAAGACGGCCGACAATTGGAAAATTCGCTTATTTTCGTTAGTTATCCAGTAGTTGGCCTTATTTTTAATTTATTATAAAAACAAAGCAAAAAACATATTATAGGCCGTCTACTGGCTGAACACTTTAAGGTACTACTAGGAATGTCTAAAAAATAGAAATAGACTTATACAAAGTGTCTGCAGTGAATAAAGGATAAAATTAAATTAACGGTCTTTTTCCAATGAATTTATTTCACCAGTACACCGGCCTCTCTATTTTTAATTGAAAAAACTATTAAATGGCAGTTTTTTTACTAATATTATAAATATAAAACTATATTCTCTTCCATTAATACAAAAAAAATGTGTCCAAGCCTACTACAAAACGTGTTTTACTTACTTTAAATGTACGGACTTCTTTCCTTACCACTAAAACTTTATGTTTAAAACAGACGATTCTGTGCCGCGTTTACTTTAGTAGCCAAAAACACAATTTTGCCGCGAGAATTGACAGTCAGTAATGCCAAACATAAAATGAAATAGGTTAATAGAAAGAGGGAAAATTTAAAAACAGTACATTATATTACAATTTTTGATCTTATCTTAAATTAAAATATTTTAAGCTGACAATTGGCACAGACCGGCGAACTGGCGAAGTCACCCTATGCAAAATTTGTCTATATCTGCAAGTTTTTCTGCAGATGCTTGTAATGCTTCAAACATTCTTTTATTAACTCCATTTTTAAAAGGCATTTGTGCTAACAGATTTGTTAAGCTCATCCTTGAAGGCAATGCAAAGACCTGAAAAGTAGGTAAATTATGAACTTCAATAAAAATTTCTTTTGGTTTCCTTCTTCATATGTGGGTAGGATATTATTTTGATTTAAAATTTGGAATTTAAATGCATTTCATGAATCTAAGAGATGGATGGAATTTTCAAGCTTGTCAATTATTTGGTATTTGTATATATTTTAAATATTTTTCAAAGCATAATCTTACTTATTCTTTATTATAAGCATATTGTATTTTATATTTCTTAGATTGAAGTCAATTTTCAGAATTTAGTAGTTATAAGCTTTTTATCACAGCCATTAATTGGTTGCATATCTTAGTATATTTTCAGGAAGGTCTTAATTACCAATTTTACCTGTTCCGTAACAGGCCTGCAAATTTTAAGAAAATGTATTTACTTAGAATTATGAATCACCTTTGAAAATAGCTTGTATCCTCTTCCACTTGCTTTAAATAAGAAAAGAGCCAAACTTTGGCTCTATTTTTTTCTAAATCTACAGATGTAGATGGAGCTTCTATAGCTGTAGATGAAGATTCTATAGGTGTAGATAGAGCTTCCAAAGACACCGTTGTGGATGATGGTGGAATAACTGAAATCAAATAATTTTACTCACTTACAACTTGAAGTTGTATCTACTTACCAGATAAAAGTAGAGTTGGGTATGCACCTGGTTTCAACTCTTTATGAAATCCTGCGTTATGGGACTGCTGGTCAAAATGTTGATGGCACACTCTATAATTGTCATAAAGTTGTTTTGGAATTTTCTCCTTTAACACAGGATTGTTTATATTCTCCATCCAAATATTAATTAAGTTGGGATCCTTGGTGAAACTTGTTCGGTACAACTATGAACACCACACTTTCTTTGACGAGATGCCATGCTTATATTATACTAAAAAAGTAAAAAATATTATAGTATGATATTGTATGCTACACTATATAATAATTAAATTATTGTTAACATTTAAATATTTACACACAATACACAATACTTACACTGCTCTAATTAAAAAGTTCATAAACTAAAATATAAAATTCAATACACTGGAAGAAACTTACAAATAATAACTGATTAATCAATTTAACGATACCTAAAAACAAAAGTATCTCCAATTAAAGAAAGGTTAATACATCTTTCCAACAAAACACGGAAAAAAAATCCAAGACAATGAGCTAGAATTTATCATACAAGCTAGACCAGAAGATTTCAAGAGAAGAAAAAAGTTCCCTATAAATACTGTTTATGAGTGTTTAATGAACATTATATGAACTATGTCACATATTCATTATGTATAAGTATTTTTTTTATATTTTTCTCTTCTTTTTTTTTCACATTTAATTTTAAAATGTAAGTCAAATATCCAATATGTATGTGTATTTTTTTTTTCACTTTTTTTTATTATGTTTAATTTTAGAATGTAATAATTACTAGTAACATTTTTTATTGTAATCATAGGCAGAAAGACTACGGTCGATAGCCTTTTGGGTAACCAATAAAGATATCTCTCTCTCTTAATTTAACGATAATCACCGGAAAAAGCACAGGCGAAACACAATTCAAAATTCAAACGTTAACGTTTAACAAATAAAAATGAAATGAAAAATCATGATTAGTTTATAAATATGTGATGACAGTTCATGTTTCCTCCGATTGGGCGATACTGTAACGTCACGTTACAGAATAATATACCTTGGATACAAATTTTAGATAAGAAATAAACTGCTAGGAGGGTGTGCTGTGGACAATAGTTATTTTTGAGTAGTCTTAATATATTATTTAATCCCATACTGAGTTCATTGATGAACTATAATTTTTGATGGAAGCAATTATAGCAATTGGAAATTTCGAATTGGAGTTTTCCTTGAAGAACTTGATTTAGAAGAATGTATTAAATCGAACTATAAAACATCTGTTGTATTTGTTAAAGGTGAATGCGACGAAGAAAGACAAAGTAATGAATAGCAGAGAAAAATGGACCGTAAGCGTAAAACAAATTATACAACGAATATCTGATGATTATCTTGAATGTGTAAAAGGTTATGAAACTGCATTTGAAGTTTGGAAGGTGTTAGAAGACATTCTAAAAAAAGGGAATTGCAAATCAACTACTGCTGAGAAAAACATTACTGGCATTAAAACTTGATCTCAGTTCAAGTAACTTAGAAAATCATTTTATACATTTCGATAAACTTATTCGCGAACTTCGGTCTACCGGAGCTACTCTGGAAGAAGTGGATGTTGTGTGCCATTTGTTATTAACTATGCCGTCACAGTACGAAGTTGTTGTGACCGCTCTAGAAACATTAAACACAGAAAAGCTAGAATTTTGTTAAAAATCGACTGCTTGACGAACAACGTAAGCGACAAGCGGATGATCCGATTGAGGTTGCTCAAACTTTCACGTTTAAAGTTTCTTCCGGTTGCAAATACTCTGGTTCTCAATCGAGTTCAAAAGACATAAAAATTATTCCAGACAACGTATTATTTGCAAGTATTGTAATAAATTTGGACACCGTCGTTCCGAGTGCATAAAGTTAAAAGGAAAAGAATACAATAAAAACGTGAATGTAGCGAAACTAGCTTCTGAAAGTGAAGAAGAAATTAGTTTCATGGTATCTACTACTAACACTCCTACGGAAGTAGGAAATTGAATTTCTGTACTACTTTCAGATTTCAAATCTATCATTACTGAAAAACCCTATAGAGAACTAGTAGGTAGTTTAATGTATCTGATGCTTACCACTAGACCTGATATTATTTTCTCTGTAAACTATTACAGCCGATTTAAAAGTAATGCAACCAATAAGCATTGGAATGGTTTAAAACGAATCCTCAGATATATTCACAAAACTCAAAAACTTTGTCTTGTGTACGTTTTTACACGCATTTGCAGATGCTGATTGGGCAAATGAAGCAGATCGGAAATCGATATCAGGATGTACAATAGCATGGACTACACGATTACAACCTACCATAGCTCTTTCCACTACAGAAGCAGAACTAGTTGCGTTAA
Source organism: Ophraella communa (assembly GCA_035357415.1). NCBI lineage: Eukaryota > Metazoa > Arthropoda > Insecta > Coleoptera > Chrysomelidae > Ophraella > Ophraella communa. Next base: position 23,902,718 of record CM068990.1, on the reverse strand, counting down.
CACTCGCAACAACTTATATAATATGGGTGTACAACTTACTAAAAAATTACATTATGATATAAATTGTACTCCAATAATATTTGAAGACAATCAATCTTGTATACACTCTCTACAAAACTGGGAACGAAAATGACTTAAACACATGGATGTAAAATATAATTTTGTACGAGATTTATACATTGAGGGACGAATTGATGTTCAATATCTTTCGACTGCAGTACAACTGGCAGATCTGTTCACAAAGAGCTTGCCACGTGTTAAATTTGAATATTTTACAGACTGCTTGGGTCTAACTTAGGTTCTTGTGTTTTTCAAAATGCACAAATTGAGGCGGAGTATTAAGATATACCTACCCTGTTCTATCTTAGTAACTAGAATTTGTTATTTTGTTTTTGTCCAGTGAACTTATGTTATATATGTATGTTACATTATAACTGTTACATTAATTGTAACCGTTACGTCCTTAAGTTTACTTCCCGCCTCTAGTCGGGGCGCTGTCAATTATGAAAGAGAAATGACATACTTCATGTGAAAGCACACAGACTAATTAACCTAGCTATTTTAAATACATTAAAACTTTTGAATTGTTTAGTTATAATTATTGAAATACATACTAAAAGTACTAAATACATTTTCTACACTGTTTACCGATTACTACCACATACAATTACAACAGATTGGCGACGAGGATAAAAGAAACAGACAGGATGCCAGTAGATCCAGAGGCAAAATTCTAGAATATTACCCCTTTATGAACCTAACCTAACCTATCCTAACCTAACCTAACCTAACCTAACCTAACCTAACCTAACCTAACCTAACCTAACCTAACCTAACCTAACCTAACCTAACCTAACCTAACATAAGAATTAACAATCTGTTTGAGTAAGATTAATAAAAACTCTTCGTTTTAAACAAGAGCAATCAGTTTGCGCATGCGCAGAAGTAGTAGTGAACATGAATGTCATCTACTAAAAATAATTATTTAAAAAGAAAAATTATGTAGTGAAAAATGTTTCCGCGGAAAAATTAGCGGGTTTTCCATCATTTCCCCACCCATATATACGCTGTGCAAAAATATTATCGAAATCCGTTAAGGGGAAATAATCTAGAATTTACCCACAAAAGGGAAAATTACAAAATTTGACCGATGGGAGAAACGTCTGGAAAGCGCTTTTGGAGTATTTACCATTTCGGAAGACCAAAAGAAGTCTTACCTCTTACATTACATGGGGGCTGAAACATACGATTTATTGTGCAATAAAGTTTCCCCACAAGAACCTGAAAATTTAACCTACAAGGAAATAGTCGACCTGATGAAAACACATTTCAATCCACAACCGCTAGAGATTGCAGAAATTTTTCGTTTTTTACAAAGAAGGCAACAAGAAGGTGAAACTGTTACTAAATTTAATACCGCACTTCAAACCATGGCCATAAATTGCAAATTTGGAGACTATCTAAGTAAGTCAATACGAAACCAGTTTGTTTTTGGTTTACACTCGGAAAGAATCCAGAGTAGACTGCTGGAGGTTAAAGAGCTCACTTTACACCAAGCCATAGATATAGCCGTAAGTATGGAAGCTTCTGAAAGAGATGCTGCCCAGTTACATAAAAATTCTACCTACAATATGAATAACGTTCTACAAAAAAATAAAGGACATTCTAAAAATATGTTTAATAAACAATTCGCGAATACACCTACTAGTGCGAGTACCAGTTATAACAATAATAATCATAAAATTTTATGTTTTAGATGTGGTGGTAACCACAAAGAAAATGTTTGCAAACTAAATAAAAATACTGTCTGTACAAACTGTGGCCTAAAGGGGCATTTACAAAAAGTTTGCATGAAAAATAAAAATAAACAGGCTACAAATTTGGTGGAGGAGGACCAGAGATTCAAGGTAGATTAAATCCTATTAGTAGATACCAAGGAACCTGAAAATTCGGAACACATTGAATTTAGACAAAAGTACCTTTTGGAAGTTGAGGTAGAAGGTAAGAGTATAGGTTTCGAGGTAGATGGTGGTTCACCTGTCACTTTAATATCAAAATCTTTTTATGATACTCATTTTTATAAATTTGAAATATTCAATACATCTTTACAACTAATTTCATATTGCCAAGCTCCCATGGATTTAATGAAATTGATTGTGTTAACCTCTACTTTTTGGAAGTTCATCTTACTAAGAACAATAAATAACTGCACAGTTGAACTAAACTTCCACTATTTATTCGAAAAATTCGTTTTAAAATTCAATTACAGCTGTTTCGCTATAACTAGCATCGTCAGATTGACATATTGAAATTACATGTTGTTTGTTTGTAACTAGGTACTTGATGTTGATAAGGAGTTAAGGCTAGACCAAGTAAGGAAGTAATAAGACATAACAATATTAAAGCCTAGATGTTATTAGCCCTAAGGGATTCTCCCGGATGTATTTCCCTCTAAGATCAGTATAACTGTGCAATGATATAGAAAAACCAGGAAAAAACTATATCATGCTGATCTTTACAATAACTTAATATATTTATATAAAATGAAGACTTCTATCAAAGTAAACAGTTTAATAGTGGAGAACTTCCAAGATTTATTTGTTCATTAACTACTTTAAACTGTTGATCTGCTAGATGTCTTTTAATTTCAAGTTCTAGAAAATCTAAATTTTGTTTTTTATCACAAATGTGTAGTATATAAATGTCATTAAATCTTACTTCAAAATTTCTTTGTGTTTGACCTATATATACTGCAATTCCTGGCATTACAGTTTTCTTAGACGATATAAAAATTACAGGTAACACTGATGTCATACATTTAGAACGTTTAGTTCAAGTTTTTGACAGATTACGTAAATTTGGTTTAAGAGTTAATATAGACAAGAGCAAATTTTTAAATAAAGAAATTAAGTATTGTGGATACATCATAAATAAAGATGGTATCCATAAATGCCAAGAAAAAATAGAGGCTATAAACAGTATGCCTCGACCAGTAAATGAAACACAGTTACGTGCATTTATAGGCTTCATTAACTACTATGGTAGGTTCAAACCTAACCTAAGTACAGTATTATTTCCTTTAAATTAATTAATTTGCAAACATAAAAAATTTGAATGATCTGAGTGCTGTGAAAGAGCTTTTCAACAGGCGAAAATGCTGTTCCAAAGTCCCAATTTTTTAGTACACTATAATACCAAGCTACCATTGGTAGCTACAGATAGTAGTCCTTACGGAGTAGGGGCAGTTCTGTCTCATATTTACCCAGATGGAACAGAAAGAGTAATTTAATACGTTTCTCAAACACTTACACCTACCCAAAGAAAATACTCACAAATTGATAAGAATTATGCAATAATATTTTCAGTAAAAAATTTTATCAGTATTTATATCTAAATTGTATTATGATCATAGACCATTAATACACATTATTACAAATTTTTTCACCCTCAAAAGGTTTACCTATTTTCTCTGCAATGAGAATGCAGCATTACGCTATGTTTTTACAAGGTTTTAACTACGAAATTAAATACAGAAATACTAAATTGCATGGAAATCCAGACTGATTGTTAAGATTACCAATAACAATTCCTTATCTAATTTAGATGTAGTAGATATTTTTGAAATCAACATAATCGAGACTTTACCGGTCACAGTCCTAAATAAAATTTTACATGCTCTAGAAACTGGTGCAAAAGTAGAACCATATTTAAATTTACAAATAAACTTTTACATTTAGGCTATTTTGGCAATTCAAAAATGAAATTACTTGCACTTGTTTGACCAACATATTTGGGAACCATCTACACAACCCTTTGAACCTGTACATTCAGACTATGCTGGACGAATTTGCGGTTATTACTTTCTTCTTGTTGATGCATATACAAAATGGCCAGAAGCCAGATTAGTTAAATATATAACTGCAGAAACAACTATTAAGATCTGCAGGCAAATTTTTTGCCAATTCGGATTACCAAGATTTTTTGTTACCGACAATGGTACAAATTTTAAGTCACACATATTGCAAAACTTTTTACAAGAAAACGGTATTATAAGTAAATTCACAGCACCTTATCACCCTGCTACAAATAGGCAGGCAGAAAGATATTAGTCGGGGAGGTGGCGTCAAATTTGACCGGAGCATTTCAGTAAGGCTGATTTTTTTATCATAATTAGTTCTATAATAACTAATTAAGAATTGCAGTGTTAGCTGATAAAAAAATGTGGCACAAGATTTTGAGAGGTTGCGGAGCTTGCAAAAAAAAAGATCTTCAAGTGAAACCAGTAAAGCTGTAATTTTGTAGAATGATAATTTATCAATTATATTTCTCAAAAAAAATGTTAGCTGGGCAGGACAGGTGGATAACCTTGTTAGCTGTCCAGTTGCACAGGTGTGATGGATGCAAAAAATTTAGTGAATTCAGTAAAGCTGAAAATTGTTTGTATGCTCTCTTTTGATATATAAAGTTCGAAAATAACTGTTAGCTGATAGTTTATCGTGGCTAAATCTGTTAGCTGGTCGTATAAAGTATAGCGTACATTCATCGGGTTCGTAACGCGCTCGGTGCTGTTCATCGTCTAGCTAACATATTTCGCCACATTTTCTTCTTAGCTAACATATATTTTCTCAATCTCATTAATCTTCGCCATTCAGGTATTAATTTCCATACCTACTGAAATTATTTTACTGCGCTAAAATCAATAAACTCTCGATAAAGAGCGTGACAAGGAGAAAGAAGTATATGATGTAAAAGATTTTTTATTTACATGACTTTATTTAATAAATTCTCTTATTTTCCTGTATAAGAAATAGAGTGATTTATAGATATATAGATATATACACATTCATTCAGAATCATCATTAAAATCATTGTCAGATTCTTCAGACGAACTGACATCTGAATTTTCCTCAATAATTGGTTCATTCTCGATCTCTAGGCCATTATCCTGATCAAGTCCTTGCTCAAAAATGTAACAAATATTAAGTTCGTGAATGATAGATTACAAAAAATAGTGATAATGTAAATAGTATGAAGTACCTGTGATTTCCACCTGTGATAGAAGATAAGTGAGGCAATTGCTGTCCCTCAAACCATTTGAAAACATACGCACCATCTCTCTCTTCCCACCCAAAGTCAGTTGGTGAAGATGTAGTAGGCGTACGAAGATGAGCATTTCTCCAAATTTGAGATATGTATGATGACCTTAACGGATGCTGTTTCAATTCAGATTTACAGGGAGGTAAATTAGATCCTTCAAAGTTATCGTCTATCTTCAATATCTCTTCACTCCCACTCGCTTTATAAGCTTTAAGCTTTTAAGTTATTTATTCTTTTATGTCCATACATTCTGCATATAAACTCTTCCAAGATCTTAAAATTTTCCTCCATACTGTGAAATTCAACGTTTGATAAATCTATGAAAACCTGTACATACTTCTCACACGATCTGAATATTTTGAATGGTATTTTCTTGCCTTTCCTGTAGAAAGAAGGGTTGTAATCACACACAGTAACTGCGTTAAATGCTGGCAGTGCTGAGCAAATGTTTTCACCCAGCTTAGAGTGCAATTTGTTCACATCTACATATCTTTGATTATTTCCGTTTCCAGCCAAGATTTTTAATTGCAGATTGGCTTTGAGTGATAACATGTTTCCCAACATTATTATCAAGATATCGGTGTCTGTGCATCTAATCGTAACGCGTGCATCATAAATTATCTGGCAAACATGGTAAACAATTTTGGTATCAGCTTCTTCGTGTGCTGGACACGATAAATCGTTATCAACGGTTTTCCTAACCCCTCCCTCTACAACTTCAAATTTGTAGCAGAAATCATAATTAAAAAAAAAGGTGCCATATGACCTTGAACCCAATCTTCACAAAGAAATTTGACCAAAGCTTCTTTGAAGAAAATATTTTTCAATTCGTTTCCGAAATTAGCAGGACGTTTTTGATCTGTCCCACTGATGGTAAATTTGTTGCCTCTGATTCTTCCTCTCAATAGATGCTCATTGTCTTTGATGGATGGACAAAAATATCTGTCAAAAACGATAATAATTGTGCGCGCGTCAGTCATTGTAAAATGTAACCAAATGTAACGGGAGCATCTTTCATTTGATGCAAAATAAAAAAGCCATCATAAACAATAATGTCGCAGCTATCTGGAGAATAATCAACCTTTTTTTCATCGACAATTCATCTTCCAACATTCGGAAAAGAACTGACTTATCTGTTTTGCAAATAACACCTTCCACGTGACACAGTGATAACGGAAAAGGAGTTAAAGGGTATTCTAGTACGGAATCAATGTTTATGCTATTCTCCAGCGATAGTCGTTATAATTTTCCAAAGAGATCTCTTTGCATATTGATTTCAATGACCTTACCATTGCTAATAAGTTTTCATGAAACTTATGCCCGGTTTCACAAACGTTGATTAAGGTCTTAATCAGCTGTTAACAACTTAACTACTGATTAAAATTTAAAAAGTGTTTCTTAATCAGTGATTAGTAAATTTAACAGTTGATTACCTTAACAGATGATTAAACTGTCTAATCAATGATTAACTGTTTCATAAAACTGAATTACTAAAAAATCACTTGTTAAAGGTCCCTTAATCATTGATTAGCTTAATCAAGTGGTTATCCCTGTAATGCTTACACCATTATTACATACCAGCAATCCAGCTGAAGAAGCTTATAATGCTGCTTATATAAAAACAAGGAATACAATTGAAAGATGTTTTGGTGTCCTGAAAAGAAGATTCCCTTGCCTTCATATTGGTATGGCACTTAAAATTAATAATATTTTACCATTAATAGTTGCCTGTAGTGTTTTACATAATTTATCTATAGAATTATACCTATTAATGAGTTAACCAGTTCCAAATAATGATGCTGTAACACCCAATGATAAAGTACAAGCAGCTACTGGAATAGTACAAAATACTGCAGTTAGGACAGCTCTTATTAATACTGTTTTTGTTACATAAAAAGTGTGTAAATTAAGTACATATTATAGGTTTGTTCATACAGTGTTCATCAGCAACATGTCTGTGCAGTATTTGGCTATCTGTATTTTGAAGACTATTTCTCATTTTAAGTTAAAGGCAATTTTATTAATTTTGCATTTTCATATTGTCATTTGAAATGAATTTGAATTAATTATACTGTCAATATCTCATTACTAATTACTGGCAAACTTGTAAATAAAACCTAACACTAAACCAAAGAAAAATATAATAGCACTTGTATTGGTTAGTTATAAAGAAAAAAATTTCTGATAATGTTCATAAAAGATACATACAAATTACTTACATGTCAGCATCATTTCATGAATTTTGTCAGTAACGTGTGATATTGACAAACTTATAATTTTCTATATGAACAATATACAAAATAAATGAAACCAAATGATTGGACCAACTTTTATATAAAAATAAAATAGGTTAACAGTTTAAGCTACAGTTGTGTACTTATTAAGTTTTTCCTTTAAAACGGCCATTTTTAAAATATGTTCTTTCAACATTAGTTGCCTTTCTAACTTGGCATTTGCTATTTTATTTTTAAAATGTATAATTTTCAGTCTTTCAGACAGTGGTCTGTTTTTTATATGCACACACGCTTCGCTTCGCTTCGCGAATCAGCACTTCGCTCGGCGAGTGTTCTCAGGATCCGGCCACGGGGAAGTCGTCGAAGTCAACACCTTCGATGGCGAGAGGTTACCACCAAGATCAACACTCTTGGTCGCGGGAAACGGGGACGTCGTCGAAGTCAACACCTTCGACGGCGAGAGGTTGCCACCAAGATCAACACTCTTGGTCGCGGGAGACAGGGACGTCGTCGAAGTCAACACCTTCGACGGGGCAGGGGTTGCCACCAGGATCAACACTCTTGGTCGCGGGAAACGGGGACGTCGTCGAAGTCAACACCTTCGACGGGGTAAAGGGCACAACCAAGATCAGCACTCTCGGTCGCAGGAAGGCAACACCCGAGCTTCTAGGAGAGTTGGTTCCAGGTCAGCTCCCCAGACAACTCTCTTCGATTTTGTGTCGGTTCGTCGCTTTTAAGCCAGAGAGCCCCACCGCTCCCACCAGTCGTACCATCTCTACCGGTCTTCGGCTAGGTGGGATTGAGTGGTAGGACGACGTCGCTTGATCGATCTGCGCGGATCGTTACACCCCCCTCACGTCGCAAAAAAAAATGATAGCGTGCATTTTTTTTTGTATATCTTACCACTATAGGCGAGTAATTCCTTCTACGGCCGCCACCTTGATCTTAATCACCCTGCCGTTGTTGCATCTCAGCCGGTACTTTCGTGTCCCTTTCTCCACCAGGTTGCGGGGGACGAGGCACTGGAGGTCGGACTCTCTGCATGGCTCCCCGGGTCGTTCGGGGGTGGACATCGTCTGGCTTGCTGGTCCTTTTGGTGTGTTGTCCGCCGGGCTCTCTGGCGATGATCCGAACAGCTCCTTGAACCTCCGGATGATTCTTTCTGCTTCCTTCCCTGGGGTGATGGGTAACGGTCAGCGGATGCCGTAGCTCGCGGCGGCGACGGTGTTCCCAACAGGCTCATCACCACTGGAATGTCCAGTACTTCCTCCATGATTTGTTCGATGTCGGACATCTCGATAGACTAATTTTGGCTTCGTAAAATCCTCGAATTTATATCCATTTCGAAGAGTGAGGCGTTAGGATATATCCCGTCCTACCTACTACTGATCGTTGGTTTCCCTCTCTCCGGTGCAAGGCTTTAGGTCTTTGACATGCGCCGTTTCGGTTTTTCTGCTACCTTCTTTCTTTACTTTCACAATTACCGGTGATAGTATCGATGTCACCTCGTATGGTCCTGTGTATTTCGGAGCTAGTTTGCCTGCAAAAGCGTTCGCCGCGAAAGATAGTTGGTGATTTCTTTTCATTACTTTGTTGCCGACGCGACGTGTGGAGCCCAGTCTCTCCTTCTGAGATCGTAGAACTTTCTTTGGTTGTCAGAGGCATGTTCCAGGTGAGTCCTAGCCAAATCCCTTGGTGAATCAATTTCTTTTATTTTGTCGGCGAAACTGTTTGTGGAAGCGACCTGCGGGACGTCCTCGCTGACTAGTTCGCGTCCGAAATTCAGTAAAGCCAGTGAAAATCCTGTCGAATCGTGTTTGGCTGAGTTGATGGCGTAACAGAACTCCTGGATGTATACGTCCCAGTTTCTGTGGTCGTTTTCAACGTACGATTTCAGGACTTTATTTGCACGATCCACTGGGTTGCATTGTGGTGTGTAAGGCGGGGTTAGGAAATGTTCGACGTTGTACGATTCCAGGAACTTTTTGAAAGTGGTGCTCGTGAATTGCGTGCCATTGTCCGACATTATCTTCTTCGGGATGCCAAATTGTAGAAATACTTTCGTGCGTAGAGTTTCGATGATCGGGGTTACGGTGGATTTCTTTATCGGATTAGCGATTACCCATTTCGTGAATCGGTCTTGCACGACAACCAGGTAGATGTTTCCCGCTGTAGATCTTGGGAATGGTCCCATTAAATCTATTGAGATAGTGTGCCAAGGTCTTTCTATAGGGGGGGTTTCATCTTTCCAGCTGGTTGAAGTTGGGAAGGCTTAAACTGAAGACATTTGTCTCAATTCCGGACGTAATCGGCGATTTGTTTGAACATCTTTGGCCAGTAGTATCTTTGGGCTATCCGGCATATTGTTTTAGCGATGCCTAGGTGACCGGATGTATGGGAGTCGTGATTGTCTTGAAGCACCTGACTACGCATTGGTTCAGGGACGCATCGCTTCCACGGATTATTGAACTCTGGGTCTGCTAGATTACGGCTGCTCCAAATATGTTTGAAGAGTTTTCCGTCCGTTATCTGGAAGTCTGGAAATTTATCGGGGTTTCGAGAGACTTCTGAGAAGAGCTTGTCGTACCATCCACAAGTACCTTCTACCGCAGCTAACAGTTTCTCTTCATGTCCGGTGTATTCCTGCGGTTGACGGGATAATGCGTCTGCTACCTTATTTAGGACGCCTTTTCTATATATTATTTCAAAGTCGTATTGTTGCAGTTCTAGACTCCATCTTGCTAGCCTTCCGGATGGGTTTTTGATATTTCGCAACCATTTTAGCAATTGATGGTCTGTAATTACTTTGAAACTGTAACCTTCCAAATACGGTCTCATCTGTTGGATTCCGTATACGATTGATAGGCATTCCTTCTCTGTTGTTGAATATTTGACCTCCGCCTGTGATAGGCTTCTGCTTGCGTAAGCGATCACTCTGTCTTTTCCGTCGTGTTTCTGAGTTAGTGCTACTCCTAGTCCGCAGTTTGATGCATCGGTTTGCAGGTAGAATGGCTGTGAGAAATCAGGACAGGATAATACTGGTGCTGACGTGAGTGCTTCTTTCAGGTGTCTAAATGCATTTTCCTGCTTTTCGGTCCATTTCCATCTTATTCGTTTTTTCAGGAGTGTATTCAGTGGAGCTGCGATGGTGGAGTAATTTTCGATGAATCGTCTATACCAAGACGTTATTCCAAGGAAGCGGCGAAGCTGGCGTACGGTTTTGGGTGCTGGGAGCTCTGTTATTGCACTCGTTTTGTCTGGATCTGTTTTGATGCCTTCTTTACCTACTACATGTCCTAAGTATTTGAGTTCAGGTTGGCAGAAATTGCATTTCTCGTTGTTTAGGAGGAGGTTGGCGTTTCTAAGGCGTCTAAAGACATCTCGGAGGTGACGAAAATGTTCGTTCCTTGTTTTTGATATCACCACAATGTCGTCTAAATAGGCGAACGCGAAGTCTAGTTCGGGGGGGATTACTTTATCTAGTAGTCTCTGGAAAGTTGCACCTGCTGAGTGTAGGCCGAACGACGTTGTTTTAAAGTGGTAATGTCCTTTCCCTGGTACGCTAAAAGCTGTTATATTTCTACTGGATTCTTTCAAAGGGACTTGAAGATAACCTTGTTTTAGATCCAGCGTTGAAATGTAGTTTGCTTCTTTTAATCTGTCCAAGATTTCGGACATCCTGGGTAAAGGATATGCGTCTTTTTCGGTCAGATCATTAACTTTCCTGAAATCGATGCAGAACCTGTAAGTACCGTCTTTTTTCTTTACCAGGACGATCGGTGAACTCCAGCCGCTTTTTGACGGTTCGATGGTTCCTTCTTCTAGCATTTTGTCGACTTCTTTGTTAATGATGTCCAACATAACGGGGTTGTGACGTCTATACGGTTGTTTCACCGGGTTGCAGGTTTTTTTTTAACTTTATTTCGTGTTCTATTAGGTGTGTAGGGCCTTTTACGTAATTGAATTTTTCTAGTTCTGTCTGCAGGAATTTATTTAAGTCGTTCTCTTCGCGTGTAGGTGATGCTACAATACCGTCGTCGACCGTCTAGGATGGTCGATGTTATTCCAAACTGTAATGTTATCTTATTTCTTCTTAAGAAATTGACTCCTAGGATTACATCTTCTGATAAGCCTGGCGTTACTATAAATGTTTCTGTATGGCGTGAATTTCCGATTTCGCAGTCGGTTGTGAATTTATGAGAGATTTCGACGATGGAACCATTTGCAACTCGAATTGCGCCGGAATGGGGTTGCAGTGATTTTTCGAAGATGTCTGCTATTTTTGTCCCAACGTAGCTCGCGTTAGTCCCGGTGTCTATCAACGCTCGGAATTGTAATTGTCCTATTTTCAGCGTGAGAAAAATTCGGTTATCTTTGAATGTTTCGTCCGCGGAGTTTGCTAGGTTCTGGTACGGGGTTACGGTTACTGGCTGGGGAGACCTGGCCCCAGCCGGTCTGGCGTTTCCCTGTTTTACTGTGCTCCAAACTCCGTCTTTTCCGCATCTGGAGCAAAACTTCTTGGCGGGGTTTCTGCAGTCTTTCCGGAAGTGTCCAGGAGTTTTGCATCTGAAGCATGTGTTTCTGGAGTCGAACGGCATGCTGTAGTTGGTTCTTAGTGTGTCGGTGGTTGATTGGCGCTTTTCCTCTTCTTTTATCTCGAATTCTTGGGCTAAATCTTGTAACTCTGCTAATGTGTTGAAATCTTGACGGCGCACGTACATTTTATATTCAGCCCGCATATTTCGGTATATTCTTTCTAATTCCTGTTGTTCCGACATTGTTCCTTCTCGCCGAATCAACGTCTGTATATCGGTGATGTACGCGCTGGCGGATTCGTTGATTTTCTGTTTTCTGTTTCGAATTTGCTCTTCCAATTGTAGGATGTACTGTCTGGGGAAAAAGCTTTTCTTAAAACTTCCTGCGAAGTCGTTCCAATTGCGCCATTTATTGTGATTGTTTCTGTACCACAGTAGAGCCGTATCGCCGAGCATTTCTGGAAGTGCCTTCAGCAAGTTGTCGGTTGAGATTCCATGAATGAGACAGCGTCATTATGTTTGTCGTTGAAGTGGGTGTTTCATTTCCTGACCTGGTTGAGGATGTCTGCCCGAGACTGATGGGCGACACCCAATGACTCCGTCGATTGTCTTAATGTAGTCCCCTCGTTGAGCTCCATTTCTCTGAGTGCCGTCTTATTTCCTGAATCGGTGTTGGTAGCACGATCGTTCTCCGGCATGATAGGGTTATTTTTACTCGGGCGCCAATTTGTAACCTTGTTTCTTTTGTGCTACCAGATTCAGGGAAATAATAACCACGTAATTAAAAAAATAAAAACGTTTATTCCTAAAAAAAATATATATACAAAGAAAACCAAAATAAAATATAAATTTCCATGTCCCATCGGCGTCCGTCGCCCGGTCGCGATCCTCCCCAGGAACGCTTGCTTCGATCGCCTGGCCCTGTATAAACAAAATAAGAAACGTAAATCACAAAAATAAATACTTCGGCGAAACAATAAAAATGAAATTGAGTGGAATTCGATCGAGGTCAACTCCCCCGATCGACGGTGTTCTCAGGATCCGGCCACGGGGAAGTCGTCGAGGTCAACACCTTCGACGGCGAGAGGTTACCACCAAGATCAACACTCTTGGTCGCGGGAAACGGGGACGTCGTCGAAGTCAACACCTTCGACGGCGAGAGGTTGCCACCAAGATCAACACTCTTGGTTGTGGGAGACGGGGACGTCGTCGAAGTCAACACCTTCGACGGGGCAGGGATTGCCACCAAGATCAACACTCTTGGTCGCGGGAAACGGGGACGTCGTCGAAGTCAACACCTTCGACGGGGTAAAGGGCACAACCGAGATCAACACTCTCGGTCGCAGGAAGGCAGAAGGTCGGTCAACACCCGAGCTTCTAGGAAAGTTGGTTCCAGGTCAGCTCCCCAGACAACTCTCTCCGATTTTGTGTCGGTTCGTCGCTTTTAAGCCGGAGAGCCCCACCGCTCCCACCAGTCGTACCATCTCTACCGGTCTTCGGCTAGGTGGGATTGAGTGGTAGGGCGACGTCGCTTGATCAATCTGCGCGGATCGTTACACTATGGAGTCCTGAAATATAACATTTAAATTGGTTGTAAATAAATTACATAATTGGTTTACACCACTAATCCTTACATACTCTATAGTTAAAATTGTTACCACTTATCTAGATTAAGCTGTTAGTATTCTTCTAGGTTAATGTTACAGTCATGTTTTTTTTTAATCTACCAAAACGACTAGTTTTAATTTCTTTCGATAAATTTTGAGCTTTTGAGGAAAGCTCAAAATTGCCGTCTGTTTTTTGCGGAGTTTTATTGAAAAAAGAAGCAGAAGGTTGATCGACATTGAAAGTTGTCTCGTCAAAAACTTGGGTTTGACAATTTGTCTCTAAATCTACACGATTGTTGGTCAATTTTAAAGTTTTTTCAGGAGTATTTTCCTGATAGTCAATTTTTGGTGAACTGGGAGCTAAATTGTCAAACCTGTCTGAAATGCTGTCGGAAACATCCAAGGAAGCTTTAGAAAATTCCTCCAATTGCTGGTTTTCACAAATTTTTATGTAGCGGTATTCTGAAGAGCTTTCAGTGCTTTTTGGTGGAATTTTCCTTTCTTTTCCTGGTGAAGAGGGAGTAAAATCTAAAAAGGAGCAGTCTTTTAAAAATCTCCTATTTCTAATTATCACAGAGCCGTTGTTAAGCCTAACTAATGCCAACTTTTTTTATTATTTCACCGTCTAACCAATTTCCACCTGGTTTTACTTGGACTTTAACTTTAGAGTTACTTTTAAGAGGTAACAAAGGCTTTGCTTTTTTGTCATATAACTTTTTCTGTTTTTTCTGATTACTGTCAAGATAACGGTCATATTGCTGCCTATTAAAGTTATTATTGCTGAAAAATTTTGAGTTTACATTAGGTAACAAATCTCTTAAATTTCTATTATACAAAATTACGGCTGGTGAATGTTTTTCGTCCACCGGGGTGTTACGCAAATTAAGACGGGCTAAAAAGGGATCTTGATTTTCTAATAGAGACTTTTTTATAGTATTTTTAATTGTTTGAATGAATCTTTCAACTTGCCCGTTACTTTGCGGATATCGTGGTGATGAAAAAACTTGATTAAACTCCCACTGGACGAAAAATTCTTTAAATCTTGCATTTTGAAATTCTGGACCATTATCTGAAATTACAATTTTAGGAATGCCCTGCCCTGAAAATATTGATTTAAGTGAATTAATGATGTTGGAAGCTGTCAGGTCTTTTTTTAAGTTGACTATTTCAAAAAATTTACTATAATAATCTACTACCATTAAATAAACTTGACCTGACAAATGATATAGGTCACACCCAACTTTTGTTCACGGCAGCTTCTCAATGTTGTGGGGAATCATGGGCTCAGGCTGCAGGGATCTGGAGTGAGTGAGACAGGTGCTACAGGCAAGAATCCTATCCTGGATCTCTTTATTCATTCCAGGCCAATAAAAAGAAAGATTTGCCCTTTCTTATTGTTTTTTTAATCCCCTGATGACTATTGCAGTGCAATTTTGATAAAATTTTGATTTCTTAAGCTTTTAGGAACAATTAATCTAACATCTCGATATAAAAATCCGTTTATCTGCGTTATTTCATTTTTAAATTTATAGTAGATTTTAATACAGTCCGGTACTTTGCTAATCTTGGCCGGCCAACCCTTCTGAATTTGATTTTTTAAAGTTTGAAGAGTGATATCTTTTTCAGTTTCTTTTAAAATTCGTTCTCTTTTTTCCGGTGTTATATTTAGATTCATTTGAATTAAGCAAACCTGTGAATCGATTAGAAGGCTTAAGGCTTTCTGAAGAGATTTTATAACCCATATATTTGACTTCTTTTAGTCTAAATTTACATTTTTCTTTGTTAAATCTTAGATTAAATTTTTCTGCTCTTTTTAAAACTTCTGTTAAGATATTGTCATGCTCTATTTCATCTTTCGCGGATATAATGAGATCATCAATAAATATTCTAACGCCTTTAATATCTTTAAAAATTTCCTGCATTCGTTCTTGAAAAACTTCTGGAGCACTAGTGAGTCCATAAGGAAGCCTGAGGAAACGGTAGCGGCCAAAGATAGTTGAAAAAGTACATATCTTGGTGCTTTCCTTATCCAAAGGTACCTGCAGGAAACCCTGAGTGCAATCCAGTGTACTAAAATATTTGGCACCAGCAAATTCTTCTGATAAGGTGTTAAAATCTGGCAAAATTAAAAAATGTCTTTTAACATGACAGTTTAGGTCCCTAGGGCCTATACATAACCTTAATTGTCCTGTTTTTTTCCTAACAATTACCAAGGGATGCACCCATTCTGCCCCATCTAATGCCTTTTCTATGATGCCATCCTTTTCCAATTTGTCCAAAGCTTTCTTGAGATCATCTCTTATTGCAAATGGTACATTTATAGTGACATGGACAACTGGTACTGCATCCTCTTTCAGCTCGATGGTATATGGCCTCCCAAGACATCCAATACCCTTAAAAAGATGTTCAAATTTACTCAAGATTGCAGGCGTATTATCAGTTTTAATTTCATTTACTCTTTTAATTAAATTAAGCTCCAAACATGAATTTAAACCGAGTATAGGGCAACTATTTGTCTCAACAACATAAAATTTAAGCTTTCTTTTAATCTTACCACAATAACTACACTGCAATGAGACTTCACCAAGTACATTGAGCTGATTATTAGTATAAGAATTAAGTTTCATATGTGTTTTTCTTACCCTTTTTAAGTCAAAATTAATGTTTTTTAAGATTTTAACTGGTATTACATTAACCATAGCACCTGTATCAATTTTAAAGTTGGTGGGATGTTGTTCTACCTGCAGTTCTACAGTCCATGATTCTCCACCTGAGACTCCTCTGCCGTCGACCATATGAATGCTATCTAAAAAGACGTAATTATCATTATCTGACATTGACTCATCATCAATTGCATGCACTTTTTTTTTAAAAGTTGACTGATTTTTACAGCAAGAAGCAAAATGATTGTTTACCACATTTGCTACATACTTTCCCATAGGCAGGACATATTCCCCTTTCATGACGGTAAGAACATTTTTGACAGTTATTTTTAAAATCATTCTTATTACTAAAATTTTTAACTCTACCCTTGTTATTATTAAAGTTTTGATGTTGCACTACCCTTTTAGAATTTTTATTTCCAAAATTTTGCCGTTTTACCTGATCTACTGAAGACGAAGAAGCTGAAGATGCCCCATTTGTAATAATTTTTTTTTCTCTAACACTTTCTGAGGTTAGGCAGATTTTAATTGCCTCATCTAACGTTTGACAGTCTTCCTGAAGTAGTTTCTCTCTTGAAAGTTCATTTTTAAGCTCACAAATAAGCACATCTCTTACTAGACCTTCTCTAAGATCACCCAACTCGCAGGAGAGTGAAAAGTTTTTCAATTCTGTGATGTATTGATCCAGACTTTGGTACTGAGACTGCTTACAGGTTAAAAACTTATGGCGTTCGTAAGTTAGATTCCTTTTTGATATGAAATGTTTGTCAAATTTTTCAAAAAGAGGTTTAATTTTATTTTGTTCGTTTTCAGGAAACTCAAATGTGTTAAATATTAACAAACCTTCTTGTCCTATCAGTGTTAAAGCTGTGCACACTGAGTAGCTTCTTCTTTTTTGTTAGTTTCAGTCGCAATCAGATACATCTGGAACCTTTGTTTCCAAATTTTCCAGTTTTCGCTCAGGTTGCCTTCCATACACATCGGGGGCATGCCTCTAAAGTCCATGGTGGTGACTTCAATTGGAGAAAAACGGTGGAAGTCGTCTGGGTGGTGAAAATGCGTGGCGTCAAAGTGAGGTTAGGTCCTACCTAAAATGTCCCAAATCGGCCCATCCGGTTTTACTTTTTAGCGTTTTTGGATGTCGATGGATTTAACTTTATGTATTTAAAACAGTTTCACTGACTGCGCCATGTTATATCGTTAATTTTTATATCTTTATAATTAATTGTAAGGAGACGAAAATGACAAGACAGAAGTTCAGATGACAAGTGACGTTTATTGATCACTGACAATAACCATAGATATGAAAGTTTTATTTTTTAATATAACAATCATAAGGGTTATTCATTGGTGCAATTTGCTCTTGAATAACAGCAATGGCTTGTGCACCTAAATCTGACAAAGGAGTGCTACATGTACCACCCCCTGTCCTAAACCTTTCTTCCTGCAATTTTGTGTAAATTTGTACTTTATACTAAATTGAATGTCTTACGAAAGAACTACAGAACCAAACCTTGTTTGTAATATTCTAAGAATAAAAATTACATTATAAATTATATTGACACCTGTTCATTAAATCCCTATATATGGCTTGATTCATATGCTTTAATTCCTTAATTAATATATCTTTTCAATTGCAGCAATTTGCATATACTCTGTTCTTCCGTAACATTAATATATAATAATTTTTGTCTGTACTTTTCTTTCTGCAATAATTCAAAATAAACGTTTGTAAGTTATTGACTACAATACTTTGGGCATTGAAAATGTCGCTGATAATTTTCCAGGTTTCATTTTCTTTCTTTAAAGTGGCTCCGTCTGTTGCTTTTGATGTAATGCAACTATATCTTAATAAAAAAATGATATAACAAAAATGCATAAAAAATACAGTTAGCTTTTATTTAAATTTTCTGTTCTAACTATATTAATTTATAGGTACTTACTGGTTAACTAAACCTAAAAGGGGTTGTTTATCTGCTTTGGAAAAATTGCATGTTCTTTTTCTTTTATTTTCCATTGTGACATTAATAGGTAGTTATTTTTCTAATCCAATAATTAAATTATTATTTCGCTATTTTTGGTTTTTGATTAAACCTAACCTCTAAACGTATAAAAAACGACGTTTTTTCAATGTTGCCAAATCTAATTCGTTGTTAGTTAATCATTGATTAAGAAAAACACATTTTGTTTTATAAAACCTGATTAAGATATAACAGACTGTTAACTTTAACAGTTGATTAACTAATCACTTGCTTAATCAGCTTTTGTGAAACCGGGCATTAGGTCTCTTAGTATACGGTATCATATCACAGGATATGTAATCCATCGATCTGCGTCTTTTCCTAGGTACATCTCAAGAAATTTCTTCTGATGTTGTGCTTAGAATTTTGTCAGAACGATCAGTGTTAGAGCATTTCTCTGTTGTCGAAATATTAATTACGTCTTGAAATATGATACCGACCGTATCATGAAGCGTATCTTTACCGCTTGTAGTATCGACAAATCTATCAAAATTATTGAAAGCTAATCCAGTTTTTAGATTTGGCGCGAGTCTAATGTCTTCTGGACAGATCATAGATTGATTCATAGACGAGTATGTTGATTTCGTCTCTAACTCCTCAAGAACAGTATATCTGCAGCAGTGACCTAATCTATTAATTGTATTATTAATTTGTTTGCTGTTCGTAAGACTTTTCAAAGTCATTCCCAAGGTTATATGTATGGAAGTTTTTATGTGACCATTCGATACAGCGTATATCAAATCTTCTGCGAATGAAGTAGCCAATCTCTGTTTTATTTCTCCCTGACGACGCGACGTCTAGAATTTGTAGAAATCACAGAAGCCAATCTCTGTTTTATTTCTCCCTGACGACGCGACGTCTAGAATTTGTAGAAATCACAGAAGCCAATCTCTGTTTTATTTCTCCCTGACGACGTCTAGAATTTGTAGAAATCACAGAAGTAAAAAAATTCTTAAGTAGTTCAGGAACTTCACATTCACCAGCTATCATACTTGTTGCTGTTATTTTTTCAGGGGGGGTTTTTTTCAATCCTTGAAATTTCTGAACGCAGAATCAATGCAGCTTTATTCATGATTTCTGTTTTTTCCATGTTATCGATAGTCGTTTGAAGTAGAACACCACCGAACGGCTTTATAACCCTCTTCTTATTCATGCTTACAAAAGCTATCTTTCTGGGAAATAGAGTTTACAACCTATTTTCTAAATCTCGAAGTTCTATGTTGCCATCGTAGTTACTAAACTTTGACTTCACTA
The DNA here is from genome assembly GCA_035357415.1 of Ophraella communa. Taxonomy (NCBI): domain Eukaryota; kingdom Metazoa; phylum Arthropoda; class Insecta; order Coleoptera; family Chrysomelidae; genus Ophraella; species Ophraella communa. Next base: position 23,883,307 of record CM068990.1, on the reverse strand, counting down.
TCTCTTTATAAATATCTTTCAGATGTGACAAAAGAAGCACTGACCCAAACCAATAATATTTTCAGACACAAAATCGGCTACAACTTCAAACGCACTCTTGTGTAAATCTCTTTTCTCATGCCAAACTGATTTTTATTTTTTATTTCTATCTTGCGTTTGGATTCTATTGTATAAATCCGTTTTACAAATTTTGTGATATCGTACCTCTTTTTTATCACGCATGTATGTATTCAGTCGATCGAGTAAATTCCTGTTATCCAGATCAACTGCGTATGATTTTAATGTGCTCAGAGTTTGCGGTTGGCAAAAATGTAAATCCTGTTTTCTTCGTTTCACACGCTTCCTACTTTGCAAGCAAATGATGCACACATCTATCTCTGATGAAGTACTTCGGTCGTCCGAAAGAGACTCATCAACATCAGCTGTTGGATCATGATATTCGTGAGTGGTATTGACAACATCATCGTTGTTTGCCTCCTGCTCAGCGAGATCAGAATCGGAGTTTTCATTTGGCCTGAAACTATTAATTCAAATCGTAAGAAACAATGAGTGACTGTGAGAGTATGTACAGGACCGAAATAATAAATATGAAATGATATAGATATATCCCACAAAACAAAAGGGTGTGTATGTATATCACGAATAAATGTACCTTGTTTCTGTTGAGGTGGACGCTTTACTATTCTCAATAGCCATTGACGGTGCTTCTATTCCTCTCTAAGGTCTGTGTTTTGGCGGCAAAGCCATAAACCGTTGGTAGCAACTTCTATAATACATATGCTGATCGCTTAGAACTTCTGGTAAAACTACATCCTTCAATACAAGATTATTCTTCACACGTATTAGTAAAACACTTTTTGATTTTTGCAAAGAATTTTCTGTCAGAGAAGTTAATGATTGCGTAGACTTACGACAAAAAATGCAGAAAGGTCTCGACATTTTCGGAGCACACGACCGCTGTTGTACACAGTGTCACAGAAACTAGCATGAGATGGCTCGAAACGCTACAGCTCAAGGCCGAATACATGTTTTGGTGTAGCAGATGTTCTTCGAAATATAGTGGAGAGGGGTAGGTATAAAATCTAACAAAAGAGACCTTTTCGACGACTGCTCATGTTCTGAACTGGTACACTACGTATGGCTACTATAATTTTCGAAAACATAGTCTTTCAAAATAATATTCTACTATTTTGTACATAGCAAATTAAGAGAATTTATTAAATAAAGTCATGTAAATAAAAAATCTTTCATATCATATACTTCTTTCTCCTTGTCACGCTCTTTATCGAGAGTTTATTGATTTTAGCGCAGTAAAATAATTTCAGTAGGTATGGAAATTAATACCTGAATGGCGAAAATTAATGAGATTAAGAAAATATATGTTAGCTGAGAAGAAAATGTGGCGAAATATATTAGCTGGACGATGAACCGCACCGCGCGCGTTACGAACCCGATGAATGTACGCTATACTTAGGACGACCAGCTAACAGATTTAGCCACGATAAACTATCAGCTAACAGTTATTTTCGTACTTTATATATCAAAAGAGAGCATACAAACAATTTTCAGCTTTACTGAATTCACTAAATTTTTTGCATCCATCACACCTGTTCAACTGCACAGCTAACAAGGTTATCCACCTGTCCTGCCCAGCTACCATTTTTTTTTGAGAAATATAATTGATAAATTATCATTCTACAAAATTAAAGCTTTACTGGTTTCACTTAAAGATCTTTTTTTTTGCAAGCTCCACAACCTCTCAAAATCTTGTGCCACACGGTCGTGCCAGCTAACACATGTTCAAGTGGTTGAACCAACATAATGTACCCCTTATGATAAAGAAAAGTTTTACTGCAATCACCCATGAAAATTTGACGCTACCTCCCGGACTATATGTCCAAAAAATCAAAAATTCTTTAAATAAAATGAAATGTAATAAGAATGACATTGATAAAAATTTGCAACTTATGCTTATCCAATATAGACTCATGCCACATACCACTACCAATATATCACCCTCTCAGATGCTGTTTGGTAAACAAATTCGGTCAAGGTTAGATTTATTTATACCCACAAACATTAATTACAAAAGTAGTACAGTAAATAATGACAAAAAAATTCATGATTTTGATACAGGAACTAGGGTTGAATGTAGGAATTATATAGGACCTTCAAAATGGTTGTTTAGGTAAACTGGTACCTAATGTTAGTGAGGAAGGGAACTTAGGAAATCTGGCAGGAAAACCAAAACCCCTCAGTATTTATCTGATTATGTATTACCAAAGCGTTTAGCTTAAGACTCCTACAATTATTAAAATTTTATTGATCATCTACATATCATACTAAATATTTTTTTGTTTTGTTCTGTTTCATTTTCTTCAATATTATACTGTATTAACTGTTAAGAAAGGGAGGTGTTACATTATAACTGTTACATTAATTGTAACCGTTACGTCCTTAAGTTGACTTCCCGCCTCTCGCCAGGGCGCTGTCAATTATGAAAGAGAAATGACATACTTCATGTGACGGCAAACAGAAGAATTAAATTAACCTAGCTATTTTACATACATTACAACTTGTGAATTTTTTTTATTATTGCTCGGCAACTAAGGCCACTCGCACCGGTACAGTTATATTACAAAACTAAACCATTTACATTTTTTTAAACAACAGTATGTCCTTCAGAAATTTCAGAACTTGAATCACTAGGCTAGGGTTGTTAAGAAGATCTCGTAGCTGTAGAATAGGTTGAAGTTGAAGTCTCTTGGCACTATAAAGGGAACACTCCATCAGGACATGCTTGACCGTAACTGGGCTGTTACAAGTGGAGCAAAGGGGCCCACTGTCAGAGGTCATGAGGTAGCTATGTGTGAGCTTGGTGTGCCTTATACGAATCCTACGGATAACTGACAGTTCTAGCCTGGAAAGGTCAGTAAGGTCACTAATTTTAGAATGGGTGACACATGGCTAAATGCTTCTCAACTGAGAGCATGATTTGTTCCATTGAGATTGCCATAGAGAGAGACAGATCTTTCGAGCTTCCGCTTTGACATCTTTAGCGATTTGAATTTGTACTGATGTAGCGGTTTCCTTGGAAGATGCTTTAGCCTGTTGATCCGCAAATTCATTGCCAGGAATACCGATGTGTGAAGGAATCCATATGATAGTAATATTGCTGTTTACTGTAGACAGGTGATGGCAAGAGTGATGAATATTTTGGACAAGGGGGTGATCGGAAAATAATTCTTGTATAGAGAAAATGGAAGCAAGAGAGTCTGTACATATAGCAATTTTTGGGTTGGGCTGGTTGATTGATTTAGTGGCCTGTAGAATACTAAAAAGTTCACCAGTATGAACACTACAAAACTGAGGTATTTTGGCGGTGTAAACAGGGGTGTTTTTTGAGTGACAGAGCAGCTGACACTTATTTCACCTTTGCATCAGTATAAAGCACAAAATCAGGGGCCTTAGGGCTAATAACATCTAGGCTTTAATATTGTTATGTCTTATTACTTCCTTACTTGGTTAGGTTAGGTTAGGTTAGGCCCATAATGTATTATGGGCGTTGAAGTCACCGACAAGAATATAAGGGGAGGGTAGCTCGTATATGAGATTTAGTAATTCTTCTTCTTTTAGATGATAATTTGGAGGGATATAAATATTACAAATGGTTAATTTATTGGGACACCAGCAAGTTACAGCAATGGCTTCTAATTCAGTAGATAGTGTAAGGTGGGTGGAAAAGATATCAGAGGAGACAAATATTGAGGCACCACCACTAGCTCTTATACAGTTAGTTCTGATAAAATGATACCCCTCAAAGTTTTTTAGCTGGGGAAGTTTTTGCATTTTTATATTAGTCTCTTGAAGACAAAGAATGTTAGGTTTGGAAGTTGAAATAAGATGTTGGATTCTGTCCAGCCTTGGAAAGAGTCCATCGCACTTCCATTTAATTAAATTGAATGTGAAAGGCAGAAGAAAATTATTTAAAACAAGGATAGTAAGATAGATGAAGGAAATTATTCAAATTGAGCGCTGTGGCTGGAATCACTATCGGAGAGGTTGTTATCTGATGAGGCATTAAGACAATCGGGTAAGTCAGTCGAATTAGAGAGTTTTTTAAGGATTCTAGTAATTCGGTTTTTAATAGATCTTGTGAATTGTTTAGTTATAATTATTGAAATACATACTAAAAGTACTAAATACATTTTCTATACTGTTTACCGATTACTACCACATACAATTACAACAATGTATATTGACAATAGTTATTTTTGAGTTGTCTTAATATATTATTTAATCCCATACTGATTTCATTGATGCTGCCCTGCTAACAGTGTTTCTATATTATTAAAGAGAATGGTAAGGTATATTTTATTAACTTATTTCTAAAATTATTAATTAGATGGACAATCAAAAGATTTAGATGGATAAAAATTAAGTTTATAATTAACTTTAGTATAGAGAAAACCTAACCAAATAAATTAAATTAAGATCAAATTTATTTTTAAATACGAACTGTAACAAGTTTACGAATGAAATCTATACGTTCGTATTTTCAAACAAGATATATACTATTATTTTCATATACGTTACAACTAGTGGGTCTTAACCACTCGTAATCTCACTCGTATGCTTTTGATGGAATAAGCGCAGACGCGTTATTATTATATTCGTGACAAAATATGACTGCTTTAAATGATATTATAAATATAATGGCTTTAAATGCTTAAGAAGAAGCAGAACTATTAGAGGAAAGATTAGAAAGGCGTATAAATACGCCAAGAGGTCCTTTTACTCTTTCTGAAAATGTATTCATGTAAATGTATCGTTTAACCAAATATGTTACCAGGGAGTTAATAGAGACACTACGTCCCTATATTGAAAAAGGTCCTACACTGCAGCATTAACTGTTTCCAAAAAAAGTAAGAAACTATAATTGACATTCCTGTATATGAAAATGATTTTATTACATATTATTGATTATTCTATTAGGTGTCTCTTTTTCGCAGGGGTTTTTCTTTTCGTCTATAGTTATTTATTTCCATTGATAATACCTAATACTTAGGACCACATGCACGGGTGGGGTTTAAGCAAAATTAAGTGGAGCTTGGATGTAAGTGGAACTTATGCCCGGTTTCTCCACCGCATCTTAAGTCCCACCTTGTTCAACCTGAGCTTAAAGTAAGATGCATCTTAAGTTGAGATGGTGTTGCACCACGAAATATAAGCTGCACCTTACACAAGTTGATTTTACACTTGGCAACGTTATGAGCATCTCAATAGGCTGCATTTTCATTGGTTAATTTAAATGTTGCGTGGCCATATTGTTTAAATCATTTGATATTTTATGCGCATGATTCACCTGAGTTTTGAAATCCAGGTTCAAAGTAAGTTAATTTGTTCAATTTGGCGTGACGAACAGCAGATATCCATTTATTTTGAATATTTTGTTCATAAGTAAGGTAAGTCAATTTATTTACTACCATGCTACAGTATTTATAATAAAATCTAACCACAGAAATAACATAATAAATGATAGTTTGCTTCTTATATTTTGCCACAACTACAGCTATCACTGTTTTGTTATAGATGGCAGAGGTTTCAAAGAAACGAACAAATTACACGGGAGATGAAAAAAAGCTTCTCTGTAGTCTTGTTGCAGAGTATAAGCGCGTTATTGTAAATAAGAAAACAAATGCTGTGAGCAACATGGAGAAGGACTCTGCTTAGTCGGTAGTTGCTTACAAATTTAATTCAAAATGTTACAACAATCGTAAAAATGCTGAGTCTCTGCGGAAGCAGTGGAGCAATATGAAGCAGGTAGCCAAAAAAGAAAAGGCACAAGAGCGTATTTCGCGTTATTAGACTGGGGGAGGGTCTGCTAGTGGCTCTGCAACTGTTATATCGGAAGCTGTATCCTCTGTTATCGATAGACGAATCGTGGCTGGATTTGACAACGAAGTTAACTGTGTCCAAATTGAAGATTATGAAAGTGAAGGTAAATGCTATTTAACTAATGTAAAAAAATCAGGCTATTAATTTGATCTCTTTCAGCCGATAGACTCTCACTTCACCTACAAAATAACAACCGCTGTCCAAACAGAGACAATATAGAAATTGTAGAGCAAGAAGACGAAGAAGTAACAAAAGACCAAGAAGAGCAGACAGACAATCCGGTAAGGGAACAAACTTTTGTTAAGGGAACAAACGTTGTCAAATAAAAACTGGAGTGCTCGCCGTCGACCATCTATGAAAGTGAATACTGTTGATGAAGTGAAAATATCAGTTTTACAACAACAAGCCCTGATGATTGAGGAAGAAAGACAACACAAACAAAATCTGTTTAGTCTTGAACTGGAACATGAAAAAGCCATGTACAGACTAGAACTTGAGGCAAAAAGAACAGAATTTTCTTAACAGTAGGCTTGTTCCAGGCTATTACTTGTTTATACATATTAGCATACTTAGGTACATTGTTCATTTTATGGTATAAGTTTATCACTTGCTGTTTAAATAATATTTATCTTAATTAATTAATAGGTACTTACATTGTTACATATTACCATACCTGCATTGTTCATGTTGTAAGTTTTGTGAAATAATAAGCTTATCACGTGCTGTTTAAATAATATTTATCTTACTATTCTGTATTAAAAATGCTTTTAGCAGAAACAATAAATTAATAAGATTAATAAGACTACATTCTATTGAAAAAGTTATCTACAATATTTCTTCTATTATCAAAGAAAGCATCTTCATTTATAGGTGGATCAGGAACCTGTCCATTTTGAATCATTCGCTGTAAATCGTGTTGGAATATATTTTCTTGCGAGGGTTCAGGATCACCTCTTAGAATACAAATATTATGCAGCAGTTGTCACGATTGCCTCTAAAACTGTCTGTAATTTTAAGCGGCAACCATATGCCATTATTGGAAACCTTCGCTTCCAGATACCAAACAAATTCTCCACCTTTACTCTTGTTCGAGTATGACAATAATTATACCGTATTTAACCTTCATTTTGGGGATTTATTAAAGGTGTTAGAAAGTATGGATTGTTCATATAATCGCTGTCACCTGAAACGGGTACGAATTGAGTTAATTTTTTATTATGCTTACTAGGCGTCTTATATAGTATTCCAAAAATATATGTATATGTACAAGGTATTGGTAGGTACCTAGTAATATAGAGTTACCAAAAACCCCATTATCAAATCTATACTTTAATCTGCTATTGTTGAATATTGTAGCATCCTGAGTTGACCCTGGCCAACGAGCTACAATATCCTCAAACAAAAAATTTGCCGAGGACACAGCTTGAATATTTAAAGAAAAGTATCCCTTTCTATTCCTGAATATTTCGTCGTTTCGATTTCCTGAAACAATGTTTGAACAATTAAACAAGTAAGCTTAAAGTTTTCATTTTTTTTGTGGGTAAGTTTTCGCTAACCTGGTGAACTGATTTTTATGTGGGACCCATCGATAGCTCCTATAACTTTTAGGAAGCCCTCGACTTCAAAAAACTCATTCTGTCGTTGCGCAATTTCTTCATTATTTCGGGGCATAAAAATATACTCTCTGTTCAAAGGTGCGATTGCTCTAGTAGTTTTTCTCATAATTCTTGATACCGTAGATTTATCACAATTTACAAAGTCTTTATCTTAGACAGAGATGAAAATATGAATTTTGCTTCGTAAATCTTTGAATGTTTCCACGACATACACATATATTTGACCTTGAGACCATAAACAGATGAAAAATACCTGTATATTTTTTATTAAATATAAATATCCTATTCGGATACACTTTGGAAGTTTGTTGTGTTATTGTTGTGTCATAGGGTAACAAATTAATTGTTTTTAGGATTTAAAATATCGATATATAAAAAAAATAAAATAAAATAAGATTTCGGCATACCTAACAAATAATTAATTAACGAAATTTATTATACTAACCAGATTTGGGTCGGATACTGAAAAAAAGTATATGGATACTTAAAATGTATCCGGATACTTTTTAAAAAAGTTCGAATATTTTCATTTAAAAATATATTCGGATACAAGTATCCGGATATATTTTTCGGATATTTCCTAGGATACTTTAAAGGATATTTTTTTAAAAAGGACATAAATTAGTATTAAAACTATGTAATGTGCATGTAGTTTTAATGTAATATATTGCTACGTTCTTTTCTTGAGGACCAATTAATTGAAAATGATTTACAACCAGCAGGGGTTACTGTTGCTTTCAGCACGACAGCAGAACACCGCTAGCTCCGCCGAAGGGTTCTGGTAGATTTATACCGCGCCAGGAATTTGGAAAAGCTGACCCAAATCCCAAAGTCCCTCGATGTTACGAGAACAGTACCCACTGAATAGAATGAAATATGGTACTCACCTTCTAGGGTCCAATTAGCTTGGACGCTGATTCTTTTTTATAAAAGGAAAGAAAACAATATATAAGGTTGCAGATTTATTTAGGCTTCCACAGTATTCCTTATCCAATCCGCTCCATTTGATCGATCAAAGGGAAAGGGACGGTTCACAAAACTTTCTCTAAAAAGTACATAAGTTATGATTAATACGTTATTAATACATTGTGATATATCACTGCTTGGTTCCTGAAGGGAAACCAAGTAAAGAAAATGATCCAACAATTTACTGCTTGGCTCCTGAAGGGAGACCGAGTAAAGAAGGTGATTACCCTATTTGAATAACACAATCTGTGATTAAAAAAAGAAATCCCACCCCAGTTCCAAGTTATAAACCATAAAAGAATAATTTACATGTAAAATCTTATTTAACCCCTACCCCAGTGACAAGTTATAAGCCATAAAAAAAAGAATAATTTACATGTACAATCTTATTTAAATCCTACCCCAGTTACAAGTTATAAGCCATAAAAAAAAGAATAATTTACATGTACAATCTTATTTAAATCCTACCTACCCCAGTTACAAGTTATAAGCCATAAAAAAAAAGAATAATTTACATGTACAATCTTATTTAACCCCTACCCCAGTCCTGTAGATTTACACTAATATCCCTATTACAATGCTGAAATACAATACTTTAATTAATTAATTATTGGTCCTAGAATATTATCTCTAGTAAGGTTGGTCTAACCTTGTAGGAAATTAATAAAGAATAAAATAACATAACTTGAGAAATTCAAGGTGAAGTCTTCCATCTTGTTGTACAAACCATCTCTCCATAAAAACTAGTGATTACCAAAAAAAAAACTGGATTGTGCCAACGCCAAAGTATAACTCCTAGTATTCGGAACCAGCAAATTATCCCACCTGAGAGATCCAGCTCTCCCCAAAACGGTACAGCCCTGAGATGTTAGATGGGCTGACTCTGTATTCGGTCTCTTACCAAATATCCTTCTTACGAAGATAGAACTAAATTTTACTACCAAACAGGACTTCCTTGTCCCAACTACTAAATCCAACACATTTAGTTCCTTAAAAGTGCTATGCCACTAGAAAATCCGTTAACCATTTTTACGATGAAATATTTTACCTAGCGGTAAGCACGAGGTAAGGCCGGAAAGAGAACGAGAACCGTTGATGACAGACAACCAAACTTCCTTTTCCCGGAACCGTTCGGAGGTTTAACACCGTTACTCCGCCTCTGACCGATCGAACAATCAGTCACCCAAACATAGAACCATAGAACATGTGGTCACAACAAAACAACAACTTACCCAGTAATTCAAATTTTAACCTATGGTCTCGTACGACATTAACTAAAAGTAGAAGAAGAAGAAGAAACTATGCACCTGTTTTTAAGTTACTAATATTGTGAATACAAATTAAATAAACAGTGATTTTAATTATTAGAATAGCGGGTATTGTATTGTCAGCTTGAATTGAAAATAATCACACGCTTGACCAAGTTTATAACCAATAAAACTACTATCCTCAAACAGCTGACAATATTATATTTCAGATGGAAACTATTGCAAACCTCATACAAAATAGAGACTAATTTAAATGACTAAATTGTTGACAGAGATAATTTCAAAAACAAGGTAAGTTAATAAAAATCAGAACGAAGTGTAACAATATAATAATTAAAATACATTAAATGATGAGCTAACGAAAAACTTTTTCGTGTCACTGCCTGAGCTTTTGATATTGAATTTGGCCAGCGTCGGACCAGCCGATTTTTCAAATTTTAAACTTTTTAGAGGGTGTACTTATTTGTAATTGTAGGTACCTACACTAAAATAAAAATATAAATATTAGGATGTCCTTTATTGTAATTATAATATATATAATTATAATAATTTCTTCTAATTATAAAATACAGGGTACAAAGGGAATCTTTGAAAAGAGAGATAAAGAAAATATGTAAGTAATTAATTAAACAACGTACTTATGAAGATTTATAACTGATTAGGTAAAAACAAAGCTCCATTAGCTATATAATAATATATTATAACGGTGACCATAACGAAAAATGGAATTTAACATATTAGGCACATCTGAATAGAAGGAAGGGCAGTGTTGTGCCTACGTTAGGTGCATTATCGGAGGGCGATAAATATTTAAAAGTATCCGAATATCAAAAACAGTATCCGGATACCGGATACTTTAAAATTTGGTCACGGATACGGATACCGGGTACAAAATTTAAAAAGTATCCGGATACAGCTTTCGGATACATAAAAAGTATCCGGATATTGTATCCGTATATTGTATCCGTATACAGAAGTATCCGGATACTACCCAGCTCTGGTACTAACCCTTACTAATTAATGTATTTATTAGAATAAATATATTAATTACAATAAAAACATATTACGGTTTCTGAATATACACACATCAACATGGTCATGATCTAAAGAAAAATTGGACTAAAGTGGAAAGTATGTAATTATACCTTTCTTAAAAATGAGATTGAAATCTATTGGCAACAATGCAAAATTAAACGAGGATAGTTTTATCAGAGATTTTTTTATTTACTTTCTGATGGATGTATTATTTGAAGGTGTTGAAGTAGATGTAAATTTTTAGAATATATTTTGTGGAGAAAAATTTAAATACTTTTCCAAAACGTTTGATGATTATTGCAAAAGTGTAACTATAATGTTTGTAAACATTAACAGGTTTAGTCTGTCTTCAAGTAAGTACCTTGCTAATTATTTGCTACCTAAATAAATATCATTTCTTTTTTAGAGAGTAGTGGACATTCCTAAATTACCACCCAGATCCATGATTTAATGAAAAATGGAGTACAAATTAAAGCACACCATAAAGCTTACCTATTGTTTATTTTTATTTTGAGAATGTGGCGCAAGAAAAAAATATTTCCATGTTTTCAATAACCTACGATAATAATTAAGAGTGAGAGGCCCGGTTTTGCCAGGTATGTCTGCAGACACGTACGCTTTATCAAAATGTGTAATTACAGATATGTTTAAAGGATTTCTGCTCATTTTATAATATTCAGAAAAGGGCATGAAAGGTTTGGACGAAGAGATTTTTTAAAAATATAAAATACTTTTCCAAATATTATTGTGTGAAATGTCTTGTTTGAAAGAGTTTTATTGAACTTCTGCACATGACAATGCCGAATAAAAATTAAAATATGTCTTCGTCCGAACCTTACAATGCATGTGTAGCTTACAATAAAACACTCAGGATCCAAAAATAAATAATTATAAAGTCATATTTTGCAAAATTAAATTTATGCAAACGCCACTAGGTAGGCAAATTATTTACCTCAGATAATCCATAGTTGACTAAATTCAGGCCGGAGAGAATGATCAGAGAAAGTTTTTGATAATTGTCACGCCTACAGAACAGCAGCGGCGCCAAATCAGATTTTAATATTTCTTCAAAAGAATATAAACGGAATATTCGGAAATGATATGGAATAAATAATTAGGACTGGATATTTATCAGATAATGGTAAACATTATAATTACGGGCTAGCGTGCAAGTGTATTTTTAAAAACTTTTATTTATCATTAAGACGCTTATATTCGGTTCGCTTCTAACAAACATACAAACCAAAAAATAATTGTTGTGAAATAAAAAAATGACATCTCCACTATGGTGAACGAGTTTGGGATTATAGTCCGATTCGATTCTAAATTGGTATCTGGGGATTTTTGGGGTGGGATATTATGATTTTAATGTCAAAATTGAAAAATGTAACATAAAGCGCTCCAAAATGATGGACGAGTTTTGTGATTATTCGGTCCGATTTATTCTAAATTGGTATCTGGTTTTTGGAATCGGAGATGATTTTTTTGTTTGTATTCAATAACTCAGGAAAGCGGCTCCAAAATAGCGACAGGGTTACTTATTATAGCCTGATCATATTCAATAGTTGTATAATTTCTGGGGTGGAAGTTTCATGTTTTTAAACTGTCACGGAAAGATTTTGAATCAAATACTTACAGAATAACCTAGGTCATAGTATTGACACAACTTGGAGAGTTTAAAACAGTCTCAATAAAAAGAAAGTTACAAAATCAAAATCATTTTATTCGCAATCAAACAATCAATTAAGGAATTATAAAACTTCTAATCTCTGATTGGCATATTTCTTATTTTTCTAGGATCAACTAGTTCCCTTATCAGATGGTCGTCAAAGAAATTTTGTAAAGGACTCTGAATTTTACTTTTCCAAAAATGTTCGTCCCTTTCAATTTCCGTAATTTTGATTCCCTTGAAAGTCCAAACTCCGAAGATACACTTTTTATATCCAGTTACATGCAACTGGCCTTGTATTTGATAATACCATTTGTGACTCGTATTGACAGTTTTTTTTCTCCAAAACGTTATTTTACCATTATCGATTCCTTCTTGAGGAGTCATCATTTTTGCCGAATATGGACATTTCATTTCTATAATGGCAGTACCATCTTGCAAAACTCCATCTGGTGAAGCACCAAGAAATTGTTGATCTCTATCGATGTAAAGTCCACATTTTAGTATTTTTTGCTTTACTTCTATTTCCATTGCCTCAAGGGCCTTTTCTTCGTATTGCTTTCCATGCATTATTGCTGGCGTAGATAGGTACTTGGGGTAGATTATTTGTTCTACTAATCGTTTCCTGGATGTTTTTGGCAGCATTTTGCAGACATTTCCAAAATTTGATGCCGTTATTCTTTTTCCCCTTTCGTCATGCCATAATTTGCATCCACTTTGGGTTTTAGAAAGGATTTCTATTTTTTCCAGCTCTTCGACGTTTTTTTTTAAATTTTCAGCGATGTAATCCTCTTTACATGCTTTAAATTCTTCGTCATCTAAATCAGGTTTTTTGCTACTTTCACCGTAATCCTCGTTATTACTTTTTTGCCAGACCCTCTTTTTAGCGCAAACTTTGCGATGACGTGTGTATCTCTCCTCAATTTTTTTTGTTAGTTCAGGCATTCTACCTGTTAGCGACTGCGATAAGCTTCATATCAGTTATTATTGAGTTTTCATTACACTTTTCTTTGCAGAAGTATAGTGAACAATTTCTGTGTTCCCCTAAAATATGGCTGGGTCCATTCAATATATCTTTTTTCAAATTTTCAATTTTTTCATATAAAAAGGCATTTTCTTTTGACCTATATTCGATAGCCTTTGTTACTGAGGACCTAAATCGCAGAAGATTCTCCTGAAATTAATTAAAAAAGTATTAATACCCGAGTATATAGTAATGATTATAATTTATGGGGTATAGTTCATATAGATTCTTTTAATTGGTCTGATAAAATAATAGTTAACTGACCTTGATTTTTTTCCTCAAAACTGCAGGACCAGCATGTTTGTTCTTGCAAATATCTGCTAACTTATTAATATAATTCCTTAGGAGATGGATTCTACATTCAATTTTTTCTACTGTTATGTTGTGTTCTGCATAAGGGTCGCTTTCCAATAACTTTTGATAACAGGAGCTGTCTCCATCCGCAATCATCGTTTTGAAAATTACTCCGTGCTTTTCTAAACTTTGTTGAAATGCCGTTACAATTATATTTGACTCCATGGCAATTGAAGACAATATCCAGTTTTTGAAACAGCGATGGGGCTTTGGCTGACTTCCTTAATTTTCATATTTTTTACACACAATGCAATATTTATTTCTAACACCCATGCTAATGACTTTATTAGTTTTTGCACCAATCACCACACCACAACCAGACAATGATGTATAGTTCCTTTTATAAGACCTTTTGGCCCAAAATCCATCGCATTTTACGGTAATAAATGGAATTCCGTTAATTATATTTCCAGACTCAGCAGCAATTTTTTTTTCTTCTTCTATTGCTTCATCTATTACTTCTTGGGTTTTCTCCTCTATTTTATCACAAACTTTATTGTGAAATTTATCGTATGTTCGATGGGATCCATAAGGAATTTCTAATGTTGCTGCGATCTTTTCAAGATGTTTATATCCCAATCCTATTGACATGATCCCCAAAACCGCTTGTTCATTCACTCCTTCGGCATCATAGTTAGTTTTTATGCTGTAATATCTGTTACACATGTTACATTTCAATTTTATAGTCGATGCGAATCCAGAACGACTTTCACCAATAACAATGATATTTTGCAGAGTACATTCCGTACCGGGATCATGATTTTCTGGAAGTAAAATTATTTTCAATGTATTTAAGAAATGGTCGATATCTATGATTCTTTTCCCACCCAAACTAATTTCTTTTTCAACAGTGTCTTTGAAATTTCTTTTTTTATATTCATTGTCATCATTATCATCCATTTGGGTTTTTGTATCTTCATCAGAATTAGTACCTGATACTAATATCTCTTTATTATCGCTTTTTAATTGATCTGCGGATATATTTTCTATATTTGGATCGTTATTCTCATTATGTTCCAAAATTAAGGGAAACTTATTCGTTACATTGTTTGTTTTGGACCTGAAACAGTAAACAATAAGTTAAAAAATTATTCACTTTTCCAATAAAAATCTAGTTTCAGTTCACAAAAGTAATAAGAACAGTAAACAACTAAACGGTTGAACTAAACTTCTACTATTTAGGTATTCGCAAAATACGTTTTTTTACTGTTATTAATAAGATGAACTTTCACATAGTTAGGGTTTGTACAACAAATTTCACAAAAGTATTTCTTTGAATATAAAAAATTTTTACTTACTTGTATTTTGATTACCTAGCAGTTCTTGTTTTTGCACTAATACGCCTTATACTTAAACTTATTCTCTTTTTAGGACCAACGTCCCTCCAACAACGTTTGCTTTTCTTATTCATATTGCCCAAGAACCTTAAATAACTATTTGTCTTTTTAAAATGTATACTAAACACCACTTATATTACGAAACAATAATCCAACCGCAAACCTAGAAACACACGATTACAACGTTTTTAAGCACCACCACTGTCGAGTTACTACGTGCCGATATAGATTTTAAAAGCTACCGGCAAGCTCCACCTTTTCCTTTCCTCACGTCTGACCCTTGCACCCCTGAGAAACTGTTCGTTGAGGGCCTTACAGTGTTAACCAATCTAGTATCTATAGAAATACACTTTGTGCACCTGTTTTCAAGATACCTGAAGAAGTGGGATAAGCTGACTATCAGCGATTGGCTAACAATACTCTTGCAAGTAATAAACATAATTGTTAATGTTATGGGTATATCTTAATAAAACTAATTGTATCATTAAATTATGGCTATTAATTATATTCCAAAAATGTTAACCCCATACTTTGTGGAATCAATTGAAATTTAAATGCATCCAATAGGATTGTAACTTTAATTTTTTAACTGGTATCTTTCACACAAATGAAAACATCTTTTTTATTTTATAAAGATCCATATTTTATTTACCTTTGAAAGCACTTTCCATCTAGTAATCAGAAGTGATAAGAGGTAAGTTTTAATTTGTTTATTTACTGGTTTAGTTTTTTTAGGTATTATTTATTTTATTGTATTTGATTCAGATCTAAATATCAAATTTAGTTTTAAAAGATGTATTGATATATGCATTTTAGATATATGAATTTTCTTCCTTTTGAGTACCTACCAATAGAATTAGTCCATGTTTCTTTGGAAAATTGAAATCAGTGGTATTTTGTGTACTACTGCTACTGTGTGCTTATTCCCCTGTGAATTTGTCTCTTGATACTAAATAATCAGCATTACCTGGATAGCATATTTCTTTAGTTTCATATAAGAGGCTTTACTAGGGCATCTCAGAGAAGTGTTAATGCTACTCGTCCTTTGAGCCATCCTTTTTGTACTTTAAATACTAGGATAGACCAGGAAGAATATTAGTACCATTTTTTAAATCAAAACTATTTTATTAATTGGTTTGATAGTAAGAAGACTGACAAAATTTGTAACTGAGATAGTAATGTTATGAATTATTTTATTTCTAATCTTCAATTTTTTAGAACTGTTTCCTCAAAAACTTTGGACCTGAAGTAACTGCCTACACAGGTTTTATTCTATATATAGTAAATAATTAATAATTTTTACTGTTAATTCTAATCTTTTATTTTTTAGAACTCTTTCTTCAAAACCATTGAATCTGGACCCTTATAGAACCCATGGCTACATCAATAACCTATTGTGGGCTACTATGTTTTAAAATACAAATGTTTATTTTAGGGTTCAATTACATTTTTAACATTACCAAATAACATCTGCATATTATTAGTAAATAACAAGTACATGTTTTATGTTTTTCCTTTTTAGGACTCATTTTCTCATTTATATGTACCCAATTCACCATATTATGGATAGATATGAACTTCATTCTGACATAAATATGGAACCCTTTGGTCTGTTTTATAATTTACCAACAAACTTTCAATGGTGAAGGGGATATGTACCCTTTGTGAGTATAAGTTTAAAAAATTCTTCACATTATCTAAAGAGAAAGCTATTATATTTATGCATATTGAACATGTAAATAAATATTGTAGAAACCCTTACTTTGTGGACATTATTATCATACCTAGTTAGAAAAACAGTTTAACACTTAGCTGTTAATATTTACATATGTGGTTTTAATTTATAAATGTAAATCCCTTAGGTTGGGTTTATGTTATTTAACAAATAAAGATATAAGATAATGATTAGGTAACTTAAAATATTAAAAAAAAGTATAAACAAAAATCGGGTCTCTCAAAACTCACATTTTTACTAATTAGACTAAAATAAGACAACTGTGTTTAAGTAAAAAGTAATTTAGGAAATAACAACGGTTCATAACACTAAATTTCTTGCACATATCACAGTTGGATAATACTATAAACGATGTAAAAACCAACGCAAATTGTGAAAATATACTTTAAAATCAATTTTATTTAACTTCTGGTAAATTATAAACGAATATTAATATAGACAATTATATATTTAAAAGCAAAACACCGAAATTAATATATTTTGACGTTATAAACGAGAAATAAGGTTAGGTTGGTTATGTTAAGTGAAGTTTGGATTTGGAGAATTAGAATAGACCTACGTCTCTGAAAAAAGCGCCACCAAAACTGTTGAAATAAATTGACAGATTAGTGCAATGTTCAAATTTTGCGTGCAACAAATCTCAAAAATTATACCTTATTTTAACTCCATATTTTGCTAGTCGCATTCTCTATGCTTTCTTTAGGAGTTAAGCTTCTGGCGTTAAAATTCGTGATCACAAATTGTCAAACTTTTTAAAAACATACCATCACTTAAAGACCTTATCTCCTAGAGAAAGGTCTAAACTATATCCTGTTAAAATTTGAATACGTAATTTAAAGACGTTCTTTAGATTTGTTGTTTACAAAATGATTGAAATTTTGGGTACAATTCAGGCTTGCCACCCGTTTTCAGCTGTCACATTTTTGACGCCCCTCTTAAGGAATTTTTTCTAGAAACATATTCATACTATAGGTAGGTACTCAAATATTAATTGAATCGAATCGTGTCAATAAAACTGCTTACTTTTTCTCTAAATCAGTGTTTCCCAAAGTGTGGGTCGCGACACCCTGGGGGGCTGCAATGAGGTACTAGGGGTTCGCCGGAAATTTCCAAAATAAGACAAAAACACTACTTTGTTAAATCATGTATTTTTATTTTAATAAAGCCGTTAATAAAAATTTGCCACGTTTCTTTGAGTTTAGTTTAGGATAAGGTAGTTGAATAAGTCAACTTGGCAATACTCAGCTAGCGGTAACTCTACTGGCAAATTATGCCCGAGCTCAGCCGTAGAGGTAAAAAGTAGAAAAAAAGAGAGTCCGCGCCACTGGCTTTACGGTTAAAGCCAGAAACCCCCGAGTCTTAAGGCACTAACAGAGAACTACCAAGATAAACAAATAATAATTTATCAATATGGTGAACCAGATAAATAAAACTAGGAGATAAAATAAATATAAATTACTTAACAATTTAGGCCTTCAATATCACAATATGTAAAAAAAATAAATAGTAATAATTGTCAGCTTTGCTCATACAGTAGGGTTCGAATAATGAAATTGACACAATGGTCAAATAAATATAATTCAGTACTGGTGCTGAAGGTACCGAGCAATGAAATCAACGCTACAAGTAAATAATTATAATTCAGTACTGGTACTGAAGGTACCGAGTAATGAAGTCAACGCTACAAATAGATAAATATAATTCAGTACTGGTACTGAAGGTACCGAGTAATGAAATCAACGCTACAAATAGATAAATATAATTCAGTACTGGTACTGAAGGTACCGAGTAATGAAATCAACGCTACAAGTAAATATAATTCAGTACTGGTACTGAAGGTACCGAGTAATGAAATCAACGCTACAAATAAATAAATATAATTTAGTACTGGTTCAGAACAATAAACAACTAAAAGGTTGAATTAACTTCCACTATTTATTCTTTAAATACTTTAAATGTAATAACAGCCGTTTTGCTATCGAAATAGCATCGTCAGATTGACATATTGAAGTTACATTTTGTTTGTTTGTAACTAGGTACTTGATGTTGATAAGTAGTTAAGGCTAGACCAAGTAAGGAAGTAATAAGACATAACAATATTAAAGCCTAGATGTTATTAGCCCTAAGGGATTATCCTGGATGTATTTCCCTCTAAGATCAGTATAACTGTGCAATGATATAGAAAAACCCCTTAGGGCTAATAACATCTAGGCTTTAATATTGTTATGTCTTATTACTTCCTTACTTGGTCTAGCCTTAACTACTTATCAACATCAAGTACCTAGTTACAAACAAACAAAATGTAACTTTAATATGTCAATCTGACGATGCTATTTCGATAGCGAAACGGCTGTCATTACATTTAAAGTATTTAAAGAATAAATAGTGGAAGTTAATTCAACCTTTTAGTTGTTTATTGTTCTGAATAAGATGAACTTTCACATAGTAAGGGTTAGTACCATAAATTTCAGTACTGGTACTGAAGGTACCGAGCAATGAAATCAACGCTACAAGTAAATAATTATTATTATTCAGTACTGGTACTGAAGGTACCGAGTAATGAAATCAACGCAACAAGTAGATAAATATAAATTCAAGAGATAGGTAAAAAAAGTTCTGTGTATGTAGATCTATAAGAGCTTAACTGTAATCCTGAGGTGTTCCAATCGCTGTTCAGACAGCTCTTCGGGTCACTAGTGTCCCTTCGAAGGAGGTGGAGACTTAGATCTCAAGCCATGGTAATCCTTCCAATATCAGGACGTAGGGGGTACCAAAACCCGTAATAAAAAAACCCTAGAATATACAATTCAATTAGAAAAGAGACTTAACAGCTGTTTGTGCATTTTTTGTTCTCGAGCCGCCCCTGTCATGTAAAATAAAGTCGGTTAGCAATATATCACGTATTTTTATTATTAATATTATTATTTACACATTCAAATTAATGGAACTAACCACCCAAGTTTAAGAGGGTTTAGTACATTCTAATTTATGGTCCTTCGATCCAAATTCAACAATCAGCAGTTTGCAAATAATTAGTTATCGAATACATCTAAATCTAAATACAGTGGAGAGCTGTCCAGACAAATCTAAGTTCTGCGAGTGGGAAGGTGCGAAGAGCTATCGAGTGTCGAGAAGGGCGATTGGAGTTTCGTCTACGTTACAACTGAAAACAGATCGATAACGGCAAAACAGGTGAGCATTTCTTTTTATTTATCCTAAATACTTGTTTTTGCTCGCATTTTTAATGTGTAAAATTGCTCTAAATAAGAAATAGTTAATTTCTTTTCGAAACAAAATAAGAAATAATATATTTCTTTTCTAAATAACCATTTGGGGTCCAAATTAAATTTGCAATTGTATTTTCATACTGTTTAGGATTTAGTTTTATTTATCAAAAATATTTGAAGCATTTATTTATCAATACGTAAGAGTTTGGTATTATTTGTCGTAATATTAAGTAACGTAAAAGAGTTTGTTTATCGAAAAATAAATCTCTGTGTTATTTATCTAAAAACTAAATTCTGTGAAATCATTTATCTTTCAATATACAAAATAATAGGCTTATTTGGTGCAAACAGACAATGTCGGACGAAAGAAAACGTATTCTAATCAGACAAAGATGTTCTATAAAACACAAATTGACTTGTTTCGCAAAATATGTTAACGATCACGAAAATGTTACATTGAACGAAAAATCGGTTTTAAATTTGCAAGAAAGAATTAATAGGGCCGAGCAATTTTTTAACGAATTTACAGAGTGTCAATGCGAAATTGATACTCTAACGAATGATAGCGACATCGAACGAGAGTACGAGGTTAGAGAGGAGTTCGAAGACGAATTATACAATGCATTGGCGTCGGCAAAACATTTGGTTTCCGAATTTCAAAAGCTTAGGGTGAATTTAGAAGCGGATGCCGAATCGCGGCAAAGCTCGGGGAAAAGCAAAAATGATCACAGCGGATCACTATCAGGGGTAAAATTTCCAGTTATAAATTTACCCACCTTTTCGGGACAAATTGATCAGTGGCTTGTTTTAAGACGAATTGTCTCAAAACAAGGGATGCACGTGTGGTTGGCCCTTTGACGCAAGCGGAGATTCAATCCGCTTTTTTCTCATTAATTAGAGCCTCGCAAATAAGCTCTTTCAATAAAGAGTATGCCTGTTTACAACAAAATAAACCTATAAATCGTAAGAGTAAAATTTTAAGTTTATCACCTATATTTGATAAGACAAATTCATTAATTCGTGTTGGAGGAAGACTGAGCAACTCCGATTTCAAATACGACAAAAAACATCCAATTCTTCTCGATCCAAAGCATTATCTAACGAAATTGATTTTCAAGGCAGAACATTTGCGCTTGCATCATGCAGGTGCGCAGTTGCTATTGTTCACTATCAGAGAGTCACTTTGGCCCATTTCAGGGAGAAATTTGGCCAAACAAACAGTACGTAATTACATTACTTTGCTTCAAGCACAATCCAAGTCAAATTCAAATTAAAATGGCTGATTTGCCTTCATCTCGTTTTGTCTCTTACTTTCCATTCTATATAACTGGAACAGACTACGGTGGTCCATTTCTAATAAAAAACCACAAAGGCCGAAATTTCAAATTATCCAAATGCTACATTTGTCTTTTTGTCTGCTTTGCCACAAAGACAGTTCACTTAGAACTTGTTACTGACTTGTCTACAGGCACTTAGGCGTTTTGCAGCATTTTTATAACAATGCAAATTAGCAATACAGCATAAGTTACATGAAAATTTAAGTTGCTAATGTTTTATTAAGATAAAAAAAACAATATTTAAACTAAAATATGAGTACAAAATTACTAAGAAATGAACTAGTTACTCATAAAGTCAATGGTAAGTACAAAATTATTAACAATAAAATGGTTACTAATATAGACGAAAATAACCAATATTTAAATTAACATGTGAGTACAGAATGGCTAATAAATGAGATAGTTGCTAATAGAGTTATTTTTCACATAGTAAATGATTACAGTAAAGTAATTTTAAAATAAAATGCATATACTTTAATAAAGATTTATACTACAAAATAGCTAGCGTTTCATTTATTCAAATAGTTCTCAAATAGTTTTTTTGTTTTTTTAATGTGCTAGTGACACAAAAAATAGGAAGTAAAAGTTGGTGATTAAAAAAAAATTAAAATTAAGATAGATCACATTTACATTTTTAGTAGGCACCAAAGCAATATGATATCAATTATGCAAAGTCATTAACTCACCTTTGCATAATTGATATCATATTGCTTTGGTTAGGTTAGTCATTAACTCACCTTTAGATGTTAAGGGTTATTTCGAACACGTGGTGTGTGTGAGAAAATATATCTTCTTAACAAATGCCAAAAATGGTTAGTCAGCTGACAGAATCCAAAAATGCATAAGGCAAATCACGTACGATAGTCAGACTAACTATAAAAATGGTTTTTCTTTTTAAATCCAATTATGGCCCCAAATTGCCAAAGATAAAAATCCAAACCAAAAGAAGAATATTTCTGAGCACCTACATTTACCAGAATGCGTTAAAAAATGACCCACTTACTGATTGACAAGAATTCTCCTGTTAAATGAGGCCAACATAAACATTGATAGAACTAATCGTCGATACCAACCGCAAGGCACCTATTGGCGACTACACATACGCAAATTTAAAGAGAGATACAATTAAAAGACACACATGTATTAGTTTAACTAAAACAACTCACGTACATAATACCTGGACTTAACCTAAGCAAAATTTAATAACGAAAGTACCTTTTCCCTAAACCACGGAACAAACCCAGATAGGCAACATGCTTTGCGCATTAGTACTACTGGGTATGCAACACCCTTTCCATATTACTTGTTGATGGGGTTGCGTAAACATTGCTAGTAGCTGATGCTAGAGAATAGTAAATGAAGGAAAAACACGTGACAAATTAACAATTAATTATGAAACGAAACATAAAACTAAATATTTAAAGTCCTTAAAAGTAAAAGAAAAAAATAAAGTCAAATATTATAATGTTAATAAGACCCATGCGCCTGTTTTTTTGAAAGTAGTCTTTCAAATCTAGGCTGTGTATTTGAGACACACACAATTGTATCAATTGTATCGTTTTCAAGTATGAGATGATTTCTCACTTTTGTTTTGATGGCAGTCATAGACGACAAACTTAATGCTTTTTCATTAGTAGTGGTTGCCAATTGAAAAGTATCTTGCTGTTTGTGAAGGGCGTTCAGCTTTCTTTTAAAGAATTCTATGGTTTTGTCTTTTTTATCTCGATGTTTGCTATTTAAATGTTGAAGGCTTCATGCTTTCGTTTGACAATACTTCTTCACAAATAACACATTGTGGTTTATTGGAAATAATGGTAAAACCATATTTAAGATATTCATCACTGTAAAGTCTGTTTTTCTTTTTATTACTGCCACTTTTAGACGTAGATGGTTCTCCACTTCTTTTTAAAAGCTTATCCATAATTTGTAATTTATGGTAGGCGTAAATATATAAACTGGAATACGTGAGTCGCAAAATACTTACTTATTACTTAATACCGCTGCATTCACCACAACGTGCTGTTTCATTGCACATCGCCGCTTATATAAAGCCAAAACGAGGCTACGAGAACGTTCCAGAGTGCCATCTATAGCGAAGTAAGGAGTAGAGCCTTCGCGAATATTATGGAAAAGTATTGCGATGTAGACACAAAGATGTCGCGGTGTACAATGTGCAGTCGACTTTTTATTATTTATTTTTATTGTAAATACTAGTCTGGCAGAAGTACTACTAGTGTACTAGTGGGACAGATCGCAATTATTAAAATAATTGTTGAATTTTTTAAATGTATTTAGTTTGAATTTAAACAGTCAAGTAAAATAAAATTTTAGAAAGCATCAGTTGTAAATTAGACACTAGATTTTTGTCGCCATTTTGGTTTGGGTGATGAGTAGGGGGTCGGGAACAATTTTTTTAACAAAAAGGGGTCGCGCTTTAGATAAGTTTGGGAAACACTGCTCTAAATATTCAAGTTTGTGTTCTATTTGCTGCAGAACATATAACGCAGTTTCTTTTAATAAACGAAACCGTACTCTAAACAGTTCATCAGAAAAAAAGTGAAAGTAATCAGTTCTCACATAGACTTGCCTGTTGAATCTAAAATCATTGACGTCATCGACAATGTCGGCCATATCAACAGCTTGAACATCCATTTAAAAACAAAGCTTTCATAATTCTCAAAAATTTTTAATAAATCATAAAGCAATACAAAAATGCGCTTATTGCAATAAACGGGACACAGAAATGTCATATTTGAAGGTTCAGGTTAGGTATTGGAACTTAAGATCTGAAAATCGGGATCTTATATTTAAGTCGGACTTAAGATGTATTATTGTGAACTATAAGGTGGTGCAACAGTGTAAGACGCGTGTACATCTTAAGGCTCAGCTTAAGTTCTTGTCAGATCTTAAGATGCGGTGGAGAAACCGGACATAAGCCGAAGAATTCTTCGGCTTGAGGTCTACCTTAAGAATAATCGAGGAGAAGAAAAAGATATTTGACAGTTTGTTTGCATAGACAAACAGACGTCCGTCAGCATGTTATCAGTATATAACTCTTGTCTATGCAGACAATTTTACATTTTACTTGTGCTACAAAATTAATAACTTCCTGATATTGTAAAATGGAGTTATTTTGGGACAACAATGTAGACATGGACGAAGACAATGATTTGGATGAACTGAATTTAGTTATGCATGGTATTCCAAGACGTATATACAATAAAGCAGAATGCTTCAACACTCATGATGACCTTACCTTCTATAAACGATTTCGCTTAACGAAACATACAGCTTTATTTGTTTTGAACCTGATAGAAGCTGAAATTGAGCATCCCTTTGACTTGTGAGTATCTAATTACAACATGGTTAACAACAACACATCTTTGGTTTTTGATGGATTATCTTTTTCAGTAACAACAGTGTAGCTTCTATTAATCAACTGCTAATATTTTTGCGATTATGTGTTACGGGCAGTCATCTATTGTGTGTTGCTGATTTTGGTGGAGTTCATGAATCTAATGCATCAAGAATAACAAAACGAGTTGGAAGAGCCTTAGCCAATAAAAGTAGGCAATTTATTAAAATGCCTGAAACAGAAGAGGATAGATAGGTCACATTTTGACTTTTATCAAATAGCTAGATTTCCCCGAGTCATTGGTGCTGTAGACGGAACTCATATAAGAATTCAATCGCCAGGTAACTTAAAATATTTACTCAAATGCATTGTTTCTCCAATTAATTGGATGATAGTGTTTCACAATTTATAATTATTTTAGGAGGAGATGGTGAAATTTTCAAAAATCAAAAAGGCTATTTTTCTTTAAATGCCCAAGTTGTTGCCAGTCCATCACTAAGAATAAATGATTCCTCACATGATGTGACCATATTTAACAATAGCCGATTAATGGGGAGGTTTAAAACCAATTCATTTTCGAATAAGTAGGCTACTGGGTGAGTTCAAATAGAATGTATTTCTAGACATCGCACCTCATAATAATTACTCAGATTATTTGATATAGCGTATATTTCCAGGTGATAGTGGATATTACTTACTACCCTACCTTTTCACTTCTCTTCTGAATCCTACAACACAAGCAGAACAGCTGTACAATGAATCACACATAAGGACAAGAAATCCTCTTGAACGGTTGATAGGTGTCACGAAAAAGAAGATTTCCCATACTAGCTTATGAATAACGATTGAAAACAGACACAACAATGAAAGTATTCGTTGTCAAAATAATGATCAAGAACCTGCTGATCCAGATAATTTATATTTATTTTTGGGAATCACGCAAGAAGATGAAGTTCCAAATATCCCTCCAATCGAAAATGCAAGACCCAATAATGCAGAAGTAGGGCTTCAGATACAGAGAAACATAATTGACGATTATTTTGCTCATTTACGGTACGGTCAGAGTCCGAAAATCGGCGAGTTTTTAATCGGAGTCAGAGACGCAGGTAGTGGTTAGAGTGGAGGCAAGAAGAAGAGGCCGACAGTTGGACAGTTGCAGTCATGGCGTTGTAAAATGCAGACGTGGCGCGCATTCTTATTGCCACGGAAAGTATTGCCACAAAATTAAAACCGAAAAGACTCTGTGCGCACGAAATTAATAGATTAAGATCTGTTGTGACCCTAAGGTGGGTGTTGATTATGAAATGAAACTACACATGGTATGGATGGATAATTATTTATTTGGAATTTGAAACTATGTTTATTTTAAAACACTTAACAGTAGTTTCAAAAAGCATATTTAATTTAAACAGTTTGCCAAGTTTTAATAATAGCTTGTACTATCACTTGGTAGGACCAAATTAGAGAGTCCTTCAGTGGTATGTGGAGATGGGGTTGGTGAGTCGTAAAATGTACTTCTGCTGTTGTTGGTTGATGCCGTGGGTGATGGTTGTGTAATGTAATGAATTGATTGAAATGTAGATGACGGGTACGCAAACTCTTCCAGCACTTGCTGAATGCGGTTTCTGAATCGTAATTTCATGTTTTCAGGAATACTGCTAACATGAGAAAGCAAACTGCGAAAAAAAAGCATAACTTCACCTTGTTCCTGGCGGTTAGTCAATGATTTTTAAGAAATTGAACCTTTTTCTTTTCTATCTCTATAATGGTTTCATTATACTTTGAGTTTCCTTCATTTCGTTTTCTTTTACGTCCAAGTGTTTCTGCACTGAACTACATCTCGCCACTGCCAACATTTTGACCAGGACCAGCCACGACGGAACTTTCACACATGTCTTCATAACTTGCACACATGTCTTCATAACTTTCATGTTCTTTTTCATTACTTCCATCAAACATTCCACTTACATCATCCAACCCATCTTCTTCGCCTTCTTTTGTTTGCGCTATGTCATCATTGGATGTTGGAGGTATGACTTTTCTAGCACATGTTAAGTTGCCCGTTGATTGTCGGGGCTTAACCACATCCTTTAAAAATAAAAGAGACTTAAAGTGTGTCTATTTAGGTTCATAAGTAGCTCCCGCAGGATCCCCCGAACGACTATTTTTCCCAATTCTACGGTGAACTGATCCTAAGGTACTTCCACTTCTTGCGAAGGACTCCATCTGAAAAAAATCCGTTTGTGAAATCATTTTTTGCTTAATGGACATAAATAACCAAATTATGACGTTTGGTGACGTTCGTAGTGTATACGGACTATAGTGTAGTATCGTACTTTGCTTTTTTTTCAGGTTTTCTTGCAACTGGACTGTCCTTCCGGGGTTTGGCATTCAGTTTCCGCATGGGAAAAACTACAGTCGGAGAAATTGTAGAAGAAACATTATTTCTTTGGGAGGAATAACACCCACTTCACATGCCTTTACCAACTACAGAATCATTGAAAAAAAGTGCAGACGACTTTGAAGAGATATGGAATTTGTCCACCCAAGGACTAGTTTATGCGCACTACAAGTTTTTGGTTGTTGATATAGGAGGTTACGGTAAGCAAAGTGATGGGGGCACGTACATGGCTTCAGATTTAATACATTTCATTGAGATCAAACAATAAAATTTCCACAATCTGATAATCTGCCCAACACCAATGTGAAAGCTCCATACGGCATGTTTAGCTGACGAGGCGTATCCTTTGCTTCCCTACTTGCTAACACCTTACGAACGGCAATACTTAACTGAAAAAAAGCGAAACTTCAACAAGCGCTTGTCAACAGGTAGAATGGTTGTGGAATGCGCCTTCGGGTTCTGTATTCCAAATGGCGAATTCTTTCGAAATCCATAGAGACGGATGTTGCAGTGGCGGACAGCATTGTTAAGTGTGTTTGTGTCTTACATAATACCATAATAGATAAAGAGGGCATTGAAAGGCACTTAAATGACGTTACCTCAGAGTAATAAGTAAACATAGAGTAGGCATATTCCCTACTACTTGTCGTCGATACAGATTTGTTTACCAGCAGAGCATTGCCAGACGTTGTGTTTTGTAAGTACAAAATAGGAAACAAAAACGTAATAATATAATTTACAACAATTTTATTTTACTTTTAAGAAAAGATTTTTATTCAGAGAAAATATACTTTAATACATTTCAATATTCACTTTCTTACCTTTCTTTAATACTGATAAAAAAGCTCTAGACCAATTGTATCAAATACCCACACCGAAAATTTGGCATCAGTGCCTTTGTTTGTAATTGTCTAGAGGTGATTAGCAATTTGTTCGATTTTTCCTGAATTTTTGTGTATTTAAGTGAACTTTATAAAGCGTGTATAATTTGTGGTACTTCGCAAAATGATAATCTAACTTATCACCGTAAGTTTTTCACTTCATTGGCGTAGAATTAGCAATTTAAATTAACATTTATTACAAATAAGAAAATCTAATTAATAATGAAATACATAATATATCCTTTTAGATTTCTTTCCGATAAAAATATATTAGAAGTATGGTGCCATGCCATAAGTGTAGATATAAATTCCTTACCAAAATATGCGTATTAAATTATTTAACTAACATTTATATAGGTATTACGGTGAACTCTAACCAATTACACGCCACTGTACGGCTGTGTTTACCTACACCTCTAGATTTTCCATCCATCTCAATTATAGGTTCATGGCTATTGACTACAAACTGTATGTTATTGTGTTGTTGTGGCACCTCTATGTTTACTTATTACTCTGAGGACGTTACTGTTAAAAACACATCTGTCACTTGGGAAAGGCGAGGGAGGATCACTCATCAAGCTAAGGACATTAGAGATCTCGTTTGCCAGTACATGGGAAAGTATCCTTTGAAGTATCATTGAATGCAATACAGTGAAATAGGTATAACTTTGGCATACCTAATCCAAATCACAAATATTTTTCTAAAATTATTATCTAAACCTTTTTTAATTGGCACGCATAGTATTGATTTGTTAATTTGTAAAATCAGTTTAAGGTAATAACACCTTGTACGTATTATAAACATTCTGTTTTTATCCCAGACTTAACCAAAAGAATTGTGTTCAGTTACGTTTAAATTTTGTTTTATACCTGTTAAGGTTACAACCTCTATATATTATAAATTTTTGTATTCACATTTAAACAATTGAAGGGTAGGCCATAACAACGTTGTATATAACAAAAGTTGTGAACAGAGTAAATTGCGAAAAACTGTAAGAAATCATTTAGATGATAATAAGACCTCATTGTTGGCGTAGTTTACTAATAGTGTTATAACTACACCAAATGGTAATAATACCAAAAACCTTATTACGAAATTTACACGTGTAAAACGTGTAAAATCCTTGAAAAAGCTCTGGTGCATCCAAACTACTTTAAAGGGATTTTTATTTTTGGCTTTTGCAATAACGTTAGTCCATTCAAACGGTACATAAACCACGGCATTTTTTTTCTCTTTCGATATAAGAAAAGTCCCTAACAGGGAAGAAAACTATGGCCTGTGGTCAAAAATTTTTGGTCTATTTGAGTAAAATATTTTGATTTTATTAGGAAGCGGAACATACTAATCATTCTCCAGTTATTGTTTTGACCAACACACCGATCAGACCAGACAACAAGTTTTCTTTCTTCCCCCAATTGCAAAGGCTCAAATTTCTCCCAAATATAAAACAAAAGTGCGGATGCGATTTCGGTGGATCCTCTATGTGCCAGGGCTTCATGCCAGAGCATCATGGTGGCTTTGTTTTCTGCAGCATCATGTACTGCGTAGTTGTAAGTAGCCAGCTGCCGTTGATAAAATATTGACGAATGGGTTAGTGTTGGACAATATAAAACTTGTTGTAAATTTGTACATAGAACTATCAAATTAGGGTTATTACGGGCCATTTCTGTGTTAGCTTGTAGAGTTTTATAACCTGCGTCTGCTCTCATGTGATGTATCTTACTCTCAGTCACAATGGATTGCTTCTCGTTCTCATTATTAGCAGCACATAGTTTAATATAAAGTTTGTCGCAATATCCGCAGGTATCGGAACGGGGAACTCCAAATCTGAGATTAAATTTGCTTTTAAAAACGTCAATGTATGCTCTTAATGATGTTTTTGAGGTAGGGAATTTTTCCAAAAACAGTTTATGCATTTTCTTCAAATTTAAATCAGGTGGAAGACATTTTTTTGATGATTCGTTCCTGCTATAATGGTTTTCCTGTAAAGGAAACGAAGAAATATGGTTTCGAATTCTGTCCATTTCTGTTGGTTGCATCTTTCTTGGACGATTTTCATGCCTACTTCGAAAATCTCTTAGTTCTTTACCAGTTTTTATTTTCTCCACGAGGTACTGAATTCTCCTGGGGGTCACTGCAAATATTTTGCAAACAGTTTTCTGACACACTTTGATGTTTTCAACTGTTCAAATTTGATTTGAACAATCCTAATTTAACTTTTATTTGCCCTTAAACTTATTCATTTTATGCACACCCCTGTGTATATTAACCATTTTAAAAACATACCTCCCCGGCACCAGTCTAACGGGAGCAACACAACGAGTCGAGACTCGTGATAGTTACCCAGAGCACCGGGTTTTTATTTCTTTCTCTCACAACACGTAATAGGGGAGACATCCTTCCATCCTACTGGTTCGTGTCTCGAACGTTTTTCTTTCTCTTACACCACAAAAAAAACGGTTTAAAATTTTTTTTGTGCTGTAGTGTTATTCAAAGATTCGAAGGTTCAATAATCGAAATCGAATTAAAGTGCATAAAACCTCATTATTGCCGGTTTACATCTAACTAATTATTCAAAGATTCGAAGGTTCAATAATCGAAATCGAATTAAAGTGCATAAAACCTCATTATTGCCGGTTTACATCTAACTAATTATTTAAAAGTGCCAGAAATTCATCGAGAGGGGTAATGTACAAAATTTCTTTTTGACAAAAATTATTCTGCAAGTAGCAGAACAAAAAGGCTTTCACGCGCAGAATAACAACGTGGACATCTCTCAGGGGAGCAGCCAACGGATTTTATGTTATACCATATAGGATGATAGTATAATTGATAAATTTATATTACTTATTTGTTTTATTGTTTATTGTTTTTACAATCGAATATTTGTGTGTGCATCAAAATTATTTTCTTTAGGAACTCCCAAATTGGATGTCCAGGAGGCGGTTTCACGAAGGGATATTCATTTTTTTTGTAATTATTTTTTGTAACTAGTGCGTTATTTTTACATGTTACAATCGTTTCATTTTATGTTGATTGTATTAAACGATTTGAGAACTAGTCTACGGACCTTTCATTTTACCAGTGGCGTGGGAATAAAGTTCACTTAACCACATTCGGGATTTTTAATATAAATCTTGAGCCCCTTATGTTGAGGAAGGGTAATCAAAATTCTTTCTAAAACATCAACATAACACTTTATGGTGCATTGTCTCCTTGAAATGTTTTCATCTACCTTCCTTCTCTCAGGCTCTTGAATCACTAACAGTTTATTTAAATACAAAGTTTGTTCATCATAGTTTAGGCCTCTAAACATTTTAAAAAATTGAATATGTTTTCCGACCAGTTGTTCGGAATTACATCCTCTCCGACATACACATGCACGATTCTAAAAATCAAGAATAAGTTTAATGATTGTGTTTATACATACAACGTTGTTTTACGTACCTCGTTTGGAGGTTGAATGGCTTCCACAGTTTTGTTTCTGACTGACAAATACTGCTTACCAGCATCCCTTGCATGCTTCCTCACATTTTGTTTCCACGTATCTATATGCAATTTTCTTTTTCTGTCCCTATTTAGATGGGAAATACCCGCTGGTGACAGTTGCGTCGCCATCCTACTTAACGATTTAAAAGCACAACGTTACTACATGGAACGCGCAGATCATACTGTATCAAGATACTGTAATCAAAGTTATCTGTCAAATTTTTGTCATCCCCGTGGTGCCAATACGTTTCAATAAGGATATAAAATGTTTTAAGGAGTTCTCGAATTTCGGCAAAATGTTACATACAACGTTGTTACGGCCTACCCTTCAATTAATAATAAATAAAAAAAATGATATTTTTTTATTTTTGTGGTACAATACAATACAATAGCCTATAATAAATATTATTCACTTACCTTCAACACCAAATTCTTCTATCTTCTTCCAGCACTTGTCTACAACGTTGCGGTTTGAATAAGATTTAAATCGTTTTTCCCAAATCGGGGGATTTTTTAGTACACTCGCAATTAAGGAAACAGAGTCCATGGTATCAACAACGATCAATAGAATAATTCAAAAACACCACGTGGGGACCCAAAACACAAAAAACACAGACTGGCGTACATTTTTTTTTCTTTTTTTTTTATTTTCTAAGTTTTACATATTGACCTGGCGCCTAAGAAAATGAAACCAGGTCGGAATTTTTTTTGTTACATGCATTGTTATTCTACTCTAACCTACTTTTACAATTTTTATTAGCCTAATGTTAGTTACTTAACTTGTTAGTCCTAATCTACCAGTGCGGATTAATTGTACATTTTGTTGTTATTTATTTCATGCAATGTGTTATTATTATTCATGCATTTGCACATGCGGTTTCATGCACTATTCTTAAATCTATGTTAATAACGTTATTTCTATCTACTCTTCTCTACTGCTACCTAATTAACTTTCTAACTCCTACTTTCTTATGCAGTGTATTTGTTAAAGCAGCATGCTTCCACTCCTCCGGTCGTTCGGCGAGCCTTTGACCCTTGTCCCGAACTTCTCCAGAAGGCTTGACATGCTGCTAGATTTTTGTTCTTTGTTAATTTGTTATTAGTGTTTGTCGTTATCTCTTACTGTTGTATTTTTCTTTTTGTTCTTTTGAGTATTTGTGGGCTATATTATTCAGTTTATTATATAATTCTTCATTATTTAGGATTTCCTCTACCGTCCTCTGAGAATCTCTCGATCTTCACTCGGTTCCAGTCTTTCACAGTGCAGTATTATGTGTTCAGGTGTTCCTATGCATCCACATTCACATTTGTTGAACCTTCTTAGGTATACTGGATATGGGTCATGTCCCGTTAAGAAATGTACCATTCCTGACGTTGGATTAAGATAATCTGGAATTATCCTTACATCTGGCAGAAATAGAAAGAGTCTGGATGTTTCAAAACTTTTTAAATAAATATTGGAAGTTTTGGTAAAACGAAGAGTTTTTCATTATTCTTAATAAGATGGACTTCCAAAAAGTAAGGGTTAGTACAATCAATTGAATTTGAATTAATTATATTGTCAGTATCTCATTACTAATTAGTGGCAAACTTGTAAATAAAACCTAACACTAAACCAAAGAAAAATATAATTGCACTTGTACTGGTTACTTAATTATAAAGAAAAAAATGTCTAAGAACAATAAATAACTGCACAGTTAAACTAAAATTCCACTATTTATTTGAAAAATTCGCTTTAAAATCAATTACAGCTGTTTCGCTATAACTAGCATCGTCAGATTGACATATTGAAATTACATGTTGTTTGTTTGTAACTAGGTGCTTGATGTTGATAAGGAGTTAAGACTAGACCAAGTAAGGAAGTAATAAGACATAACAATATTAAAGCCTAGATGTTATTAGCTCTAAGGGATTATCCTGGATGTATTTCCCTCTAAGATCAGTATAACTGTGCAATGATATAGAAAAACCAGGAAAAAACTATATCATGCTGATCTTTACAATAACTTAATATATTTATGTTATAATAATGTCTTATCTATGTATAAAATGAAAACTAAATCAAAATAAACAGTTTAATAGTGGAGAACTTCCAAGATTTATTTGTTCATTAACTACTTTAAACTGTTGATCTGCTAGATGTCTTTTAATTTCAAGTTCTTCTAGAAAATCTAAATTTTGTTTTTTATCACAAATATGTAGTATATGAATGTCATTGGTGTGTATAAGTGAGTTTGGATGTTCCAGTAGGTGTTTTGCATAGTTCGACTTATCTGGTTGTTGTAATCTATATGCTCTTAAGTGTTCATTGAATCTTACTTCAAAATTTCTTTGTGTTTGACCTATATATACTGCATTACATTTTGGACAATTAATTTTGTAAACACCAGATTTTTTAAATTTTGGTAGTTTTGTTTTTACATTTAACAATTTTGTTCCAATACTATTTTGTGTTTTAAATGATATTAATGCTGATGTTGCCGAAGATATTATTTTTGAAATTGCATTGAAAATATTTCCACAATATGTAATACTTTTATAGCTTTTAATTTCTTTAGTTTGTTTTGGAGATATTAGTTCTAGTGACACTTTTTGTTCTTTCTTATTAATTAATTTATTTATCAAATGTATTGGATAGCCATTAGATGTAGCTATTTGTTTTATGATCTCAATTTCTTTATTAAAATTACTTTTGTTCATTGGAATTGAAAATGCTCTATGTATCATGGAATTATAAGCTGCTAATTTATGTGATAGTGGATGATTTGAATTATATGGTATGGTTACATCTGTTTGTGTAGGTTTTCTGTATATTGAATAATTTAATGAATTATTAACTTTTTCAATTCTTAAATCTAGAAAATTAATTGAATTATTTTCTTCAACTTCTAAAGTAAAATTAATTTTAGGATGCAAGGTATTAATATAATTAAAAAATATATCTAACTGCCGTTCGCTACCTACAAAACCTGCTAACACATCATCAACATATCTATACCAAAATACAATATTGTTTTTATAACTAGAATTAAAGATTTTGTTTTCTAAATTATCCATAAATATATTTGCCAAAATTGGAGAAATGGGACTTCCCATGGGAAGACCCTCATTTTGAATATAAACTTTGTTATCAAAAGTAAAATAATTTTGACTAATGCATACATCAAATAGATCAATTATGTCTGATGGATATTTCTTTCATCTAATAGCTTTTTAACTAGAACTATACATTCTTTAGGAGGTATTTTTGAGAACATATTAGTTACGTCAAACGATACTAATTTAGTATTATTTTGTAAATTACATTTATTCAATTTTTTGATCAAATCTAATTAATTTTTTACTGAATATTTAGATGTGTAACCATAATTGTTTAGGATACTATTTAATTTTTTAGCTACTTTAGCTATATATATATAATTCCATATAATTCTGGACATTGAGGATTTTTATTTACTAGGTATTAAATAGGTTATTTGAATGATTTACATGTTCTCTTATTTGGTTAGAAAATTTCTGTGTAGGATCGTTTTTTAGAATTTTGACATTACTTGACATTATGAAATCATTCACTTTAGATTTATAATCTTCTCTTTTTAAAATTACTGTTGAGTTACCCTTATCTGATTTTGTTATAATTAGGTTATAACCTAATTCTTCTGTTCACAGAAGATACCTACAAATTACTTACATGTCAGCATCATTTCATGAATTTTGTCAGTAACCTGTAATATTGACAAACTTATAATTTTCTATGTCAACAAACCTTATATTTATTAAATTATACAAAATAAATGAAACCAAATGATTGGACCAACTTTTATATAAAAATAAAATAGGTTAACAGGTTAAGCTACAGTTGTGTATTTATTAAGTTTTTCCTTTAAAACAGCCATTTTTAAATTATGTTCTTTTAACATTAGTTGCCTTTCTAGCTTGGCATTTGCTATTTTATTTTTAAAATATGTAATTTTTAGTCTTTCAGACAGTGGTCTGTTTTTTATATTTCGTTTTACTACACATCTTTGTGTTTTTTTATTAGAGGTAGAGGGAACATTGTCAACTATAGGAAGGGATGTTTCAATTGGGATCATTGGAACTACTTCATTCACTTCTATAGGTTGAGAATCATCTGAAATAAATTAATATATAAATGAAGCAAATCATCCATTTCTCGAATGTGACTCTTCTTAAATGAAGAAAGGAAACACCAATGTCACAAATATTTGTGACATTGACATTGGTGTTTCCTTTCTTCAAATTAATATATGTTTACTTTGTTTGATATAGTCGTAAATGATTAAAGACAATACTTCCTATAAAAATGATATAAAAGCACACCTTCAGAAATAATACAACAAACAAACTTTATAATATAAATTTATAATAAAGTAAGATCCTTACTTATTTATAGTAAAACTTGTATAATTTAAATAGTTATATTTTGTAGTGGTGAAGATAAACAATTTTAGTTGAAAGAGATAGTATTGGACTTCTATGAGTGTTTTAATAGATTTAAAATTTAGTAGTAAAATTCACAAAGATACAAATTTTAGTTGGAATTATTTAGAACTTTGCAACTTTGTAAATCAAAATAATTTTTAAAGTTATGTTCCCACTGTACATAAATTCAAATTTATTAAATTTTAATCTAAAATTTAGTTGTAACACAGAATGTGGTAGGATTAACAATAGGTAAATTACTTGGTAAATTAATACTTTAGATAAATTTATAATTTTACCAAAATATAAGGTCGCATTATCATAAGGGTTATCCATTGGTGCAATTTGCTCTTGAAAAACAGCAATGGCTTGAGCACCTAAATCTGACAAAGAAGTGCTACACGTACCACTCCCTGTCCTAAACCTTTCTTCCTGCAATTTTGTGTAAATTTGTACTGTATACTAAATTGAATGTCTTACGAAAGAACTACAGAACCAAACCTTGTTTGTAATATTCTAAGAATAAAAATTACATTATAAATTATATTGACACCTGTTCATTAAATCCCTATATATGGCTTGGTTCATATGCTTTAATTCCTTAATTAATATATCTTTTCAATTGCAGCAATTTGCATATACTCAGTCATCTGTTCTTCCCTAACATTAATATTTAATAATTTATATCTGTACTTTTCTTTCTGCAATAATTCAAAATAAAAGTTATTGAGAACTTATACAGATATATATTGTATTGTAGCCACCTTCTTTCTTTCCCCTCTTTTAATGTTATTGTAAAGGTTTTTTAACTACTCTATACTTCTCTCTACAATACTTTGAGCATTGAAAATGTCGCTGATAATTTTCCACGTTTCATTTTTTTTCTTTAAAGTGGCTCCGTCTGTTGCTTTTGATGTAATGCAACTATATCTTGATAAAAAAAAATGATATAACAAAAATGCATAAAAAACACAGTTAAGCTTTTATTTAAATTTTCTGTTCTAATTATATTAATTTATAGGTACTTACTGGTTAACTAAACCTAAAAGGGTTTGTTTATCTGCTTCGGAAAAATTGCATGTCCTTTTTCTTTTATTTTTCATTCTGCAATTAATAGGTAGTTAACTATTTTTCTAATCCAATAATTAAATTATTATTTCGCTATTTTTGGTTCTTGATTAAACCTAACCCCTAAACTTATAAAAAACGACGTTTTTTCAATGTTGCCAAATCTTATTCGTTGTTAGTTAATCATTGATTAAGAAAAACACTTTTTGTTTTATGAAACCTGATTAAGATATAACAGACTGTTGATTAACAGTTGATTAACTAATCACGTGCTTAATCAGGTTTCGTGAAACCGGGCATAAGTCTTTTGAATAATGCTGGCCACCAGAGGTTGTCAAACGCTCCACTTATGTCAATAAATATTAACACAGTGTATTTGCGTTGACTGTCGCTTTTTATACTTATACCTGGTTAATAGCATCCTCTGTTTACCTACCTGCCCTATACCCATACTGATCTGGATGTATTCCTTTTTCCTCTCTATGTTCTTGCAATCTTTTGCAAAGGAGTTTTTCATGTAGCTTTCCAAGTGTATTCAGTAAGCAAATGGGTCTGTATGACTGATCCATTGGATCTTTGTCGTCCCCTTTATTAATTATTATCACATTTGCTTGCTTAAACACTGTCGGGAATTTCCCTTGTCTAAGACACTCATTATATAGTGCACACAGTACCGGCAATATTTTATCACTAAGTACTTGAAGTACTTCTACGGGTATGTTGTCTGGTCCCGGTGATTTCCCTTTTTTCATTTTACTCATACATTCCGCTATTTCAGCTTCTGTGTACGGTAATTCTTGGACCTCTGGTGACCCTCGATACTGAAGTAACATTGCTTCTAATTTGCTGTTGCTCTTCGGTTTCTCCGTCTAAACTGTCCAGAGGCAGCAACACATTCGCCCGTATTTCGCCTGTACTTGCAATCTGTGCTGTTAATGGCATGCCTTGAAGTTTTCCCTGTCTGGTATATGGTTCTTGCAAGCAAGCCATATCCAAACATAATTCTTCTGCTTCTTTTCTGACTTCATTACTCACAGCTGCACTTTTCATGCAATTCAGTTGTCTAATTTTAACTTTTATGGAAACCTCACGTGAACGTGATTATTCGGCCATTGTTGTTTTTGGTCAACTAGAATTCTCCCATGAGTCATGACGAAGTCTCTGTACAGTTCATTTAAATCAAGTTTCTATTTTCTTTTTTCAAAAACTTGTTTCAACAGCTCTTGCAACCCATCTGCATTTTTATGAATGTTTATACACTTTAACTTCATTCGATCTATCGCTTCAGGTATAGGAAAGGTTATCCTTTTACCATTTGGATGCTTACTTCTGATAAATTGTCGAAGTGCGGCTATCAGTATGGGCGACTCTTCCAGCCGTGAGAGTCTCATATTTAATTCTAGCAGGTTTTGCTTGTGTTTCATGTAGGTCATTATTTTTGTCTTTCTTTTTTCTTCTAAAACTTAGTGCTATTAGCCTATCTCTCATTGTTTTAGATGGTGTTTTAGATTGTCCCTGTGAGGATTTTGGTTTTGGATCCTGTTCTGTTAGATCACTTGTCCCTTTTTTATCAGACATCGTTATGTCTGTAATCTGTTTTCTGGATCAGTCGATCCATCAGTAATTCAAACGAAGTAAACCATCCATATCTCAAATGTGACTAATGGGACCCCAAATGAAAAACCCAAAGTCTATGTCACAGAATTTTATTGTTGATTGAAAAACAATACTCGCGACTAGTTTCGGCCTAACATTGTGGCCATCATCAGGCTATAAAAAAGGTTATTGTAGTGTCACAAATGAAGAAAGAGAACAATAAGCCTGCCTTAGTGTAAAGATTAATAAATAAAAATAAGTATAAGGACCACAATTAAAACATAAAAATAAAATATAAAATTACAAACATTTACAAGCGAACTAACAGATAAAAATAAACAATAAATATAAGAACATATAAGATAAAATGTATAAAATGTATGGTATATATTTTTATATGTTTAAAAAAGATGGGGGGCGAGTTCAACATAGACATATAGATGGAGAAAGTGTAACTGTAGTCCGACAAAACAGAGGACAAGAAGAATAAGTCACAAGAAGAAGAACAAAAGGTTTGTGAGGTTATGTTGACAATAACAATTAAGATCAATTTAAAATGCTGATAAACAACCTAGTAAAATGTAAGAAGCTAATTAGTCACATTAGAAAGAAAGAAACCAGTTATTGAAGAAAGTGGACAACAGAAAACAAACAAAGGAAATATGGAAGACAGAGTAAAATATGTTACAAGCAAATACCATTAAAAGGGACTAAGAAATATTTAAGGATCTTTTGGTCTCAGCTGCTCATTCAAACATACTACTGTACTGCCTCTTGATGCATTGATCTCTAACATTTCAAGCAAATTCATCCTGGGACCTTTAAAACATTTATGTAACCTCGAAACGTTGAAATTAGAAACAGTGTGATTTTCAGCAATGATATGGTTGGCAAAGGCAGATGGTGAATTGGGTGGGTCAGTCTGTAATTTTTAACATGATTGAGATGTTCTTTTATATATATATGAAACCAGTAATATTGGGGTATGCAGCAATTAATAAAAGTACTTTATACTTTTTTCCAAGCTTTCGGAAAATTTATTTCCATTTTCAAGGAATGTATACGGGGTTATAAAATTTGTTCTTTACAATGGTAAATATAAATATAATTAAAACTATTATTTTGAAAAAAATTTTTTTTTTTTTAGAAAAAGGTGTCAGAATAACATTAGTAAAATTGTTTGTAAAACAATAGCTATTTATTTTTGAAAATGCCAAAGGGTGCTTAATTTTTTAATTAATTTAAATTGAAAGAAGAAAAATGAATTAAAAGAAGAATTTCTTAGGTTGAATTTGAAGTTTACAATATTACTCATACATCTTTTCATAAACACTGTCAAAATAAATGTCAATGTCAGAAAATAATCAAAATAAATTTTCAAACAAAAATTATTAAACAGTAATTTAGTAAGATGATTTATTATGTAAGTTGTTCTTTTATGTTTTTATCCTTAGATAGTAAATAAAAATAAACATCACTGAGATTTTTATGATCACTCTTTTTCAATTTAAATTAAATTAAATTAAATTAAAAATTTAAGCACCCTTTGGCATTTTCAAAAATAAATAGCTATTGTTTTACAAACAATTTTACTAATGTTATTCTGACACCTTTTTCTAAAAAAAAAAAAAAAAATTTTTCAAAATAATAGTTTTAATTATATTTATATTTACCATTGTAAAGAACAAATTTTATGACCTCGTATACATTCCTTGATGAAAATAAATTTTCCGAAAGCTTGGAAAAAAGTATAAAGAGTTTACTTTTATTAATTGCTGCATACCCCAATATTACTGGTTTCATACCTTATTAGTCAGCAAATAAACTACCTTTATATATATATATATATATATATATATATATATATTATATATATATATATATATATATATATGTCAAGGGGTGTTTGTGACAAAAAACAAAACAAAACAAAAAAAACGGTATACATTATTTA
The DNA here is from genome assembly GCA_035357415.1 of Ophraella communa. Lineage (NCBI taxonomy): Eukaryota > Metazoa > Arthropoda > Insecta > Coleoptera > Chrysomelidae > Ophraella > Ophraella communa. The sequence continues at coordinate 23,842,653 of CM068990.1, read as the reverse complement.
TATATTTGATATATAATCATGTATATTGGTATACATCGATATTCAATCAATAATTTTAATTTATGGTGATTTTTATGTATATTGGTGGTTACGAGGACAATTACTTTTTTTAAATTTATCAGTATATACATTTCTAAATTTTTATTTAATTCAAAAAATTTAGGTATAAAATATCAAATTATTTAATGACTTATTATTTTGGGTTGTCATATACTGGACTTGTTTTTATTAACAGCCTAGTTGAGAGACCTGAAGTTTCATTTCACAATTCCACCGAAACTAGACGGTATTCTTGCTGAATTATTAAAAGAAGGGAAAGAAGATTAAAAAATCTCTTTAACCTGTGTCTACATAAGGAAGAAATACCTGAAGATTGGAACAATAGTCTTACAATTCTGTTATTTAAAAAAGGAGACAAACAGAGACAAAATTACAGACCCATCTCAGTACTGTTGCAAAGTTATTCATAAGAATAATTAACACCCAGATTACGAATAAATTTGATTCATATCAACCAGTAAATCTGGCAGGATTTAGGAAGGAATGCATCACAACAGAATATTTCCTAACAAACAACAGAGAAAGTTAACGAGTATCACTTATACCTGCTCTTAGGGTTCGTTGACTAATAGAAAACCTTCGATAGCGTTGAAAGCTATAAAAAACTGTAAATTAGATTCAAGATACAGAAGGCTAGTACATAATATTCACAGGAATGCAACAATACAATTACAAGAATGCAACAATACAATCCAATTACAAGAAGCCACAAAACATATAGTAATTAAGAAGGGAGTGCGGCAGGGAGATGTAATATATTGTTGGCTAAATATTTCCTATAGGGACTCTAATCTATGTTTTTTAAAATTTCTCTATGTTAATGACCCCACTCTACCCCTAAGACGGCTTGCGATTCCAATTCATGGAGTAGGTTTTTAAGAACAAGATGAAGTTATGGTGACAATATTAAGTTGGCTAAATTATTCATAACGACTCTAATATACATTTTTGTACTTTCGTCATTTAACTTTTCTCCGCTTTTCTCACTTCCTCTTATATATTAACACGGATGGTTTTTTGTGAATTTTTAGTTCATAAACCTTTCTTTATTAAAAGTTTTTACACAAAATTATAAGAAGATTTCATTTAATCAATTTTTCTATATTTTTATATATTAAATATATAAATACGACGCCACTGGTCATTTGCCGGCTAGACTAAAAACGGCTGCTAAAAATTGGCCGCTAACTTCACACCAGTGATATTATTAGTCCTAAAGGATTATCCAATATTATTTTGTGTCAAATAAACAAAAATGTCTAAAATAAAACAATTTGGCATAAAAAAATTAAATGTTAAAAACTTAATGCTGTATACGTAGGTAGGTAGGTAGGTAGGTAGGTATCAGTCTCAGTACATGGGTCTTTTATGTAATCGTTTGTCATCAAACAATACCTACATAATATAAACAAATAATGATTTAATTGCTTTTAAGATAAAAATAAAATAGTAAAATTATATAAGTATATAAATTATTATAAAGTTTTAGAGATTAAGTCTTAGTCGCCGAACATAACTATAATTATATTCTTATAACTTATACAGTATGATGCAAATGTATGGAATAAATTCATTATTTCAGAAACAGACGACTTTAAAAAAAATCTTAAAACACGTCAATTTTAATTTTTGAATGGCCATCAACTGTTATAGATGTGTTGGACATTACGTCATTAGTGATGGCGTAATGAAGTTATCGACGATTTTTTTAAATAAAAACCGAGGTCACGTGACAGCTCATTTGAAAGGTTTCAGGTTTCCTTATTGTCTTTGCAACAATGTAATCATTTTAATATTTATTCCTAAAGGGTTAACCAAAATTATGAACTTTGTTGAAAAACATGGAATTACAATAAATTTGCAGTTTAAGCTACCTCGAACTAGGTAACTTGTCTATGCAGGGAACTACAACACTCACGTTAACTTTCCATTTTAGCAACATGCATACTATGTATAATTTAAACAGTAAATATAAAAATAGGTGTATAATAAATAAAATATCTATAATATCTATATGTATATTTATTAATAATCAATTGTACTCACAAAAACACTAAGATATTTTTAAAAAACTTTTTCTGCAATTTTTTAAAAATAATGGTAGTTATGAGGACATTATAGTTATACACCTTTTTTGTGTAATGGTGTCTATGAGGACAAAAAAAAGAATGATTTGTGTATAACTGTTCACCCCAGTTAGTATTGTAAAAACAACTAAAGTCATAAGATGTATGTTCTTGTTGAATTTGAAGATGGGATTTATTCCATTTGTAATAAATCCAAGGTTATAAATAAAAATGGGATTGTTAGTGCCAAATATGGAGGTGGTTATTACTCTGCATCTATTGTAGCTATTAATGGTAAGTATATATATTTTTTAAAATTACCTAAATGTTAATAAAATAGAATAAAATACAGTAGACTAAAAAAATTTGTACCTACTGAAATAAAACACTTTTTGGTTTCTTTATATCTAAAAATTAAACTTTTATGGAGAGTTTTTAAAAAATGGATATTCCAGTCTTAAAATATTATAGCATAGAAAAATATTTTTTGTACAGAAAATCCTACAGGGTGATCAATTTCTTTTACCAGCTCTATAACTGCTATTATAAACAAATTTAAATACAAAAATAGGAGATAGCTACAAGCTTTATATTTTAAATTATTTACAGATATACAGGATTCTGTATGTTACTTTATATTCAAAATTCACTTAACATCCTCGTTACATTGATACAAAGTTGTTTTGTGTAATATAGGTAATTAAAAAGTTATAACCGAATTTCATTGAATTGCAACAATTTCATTGTCGTGCATTGAAAGGGGGTACAAAAGCAACGATCTGTTATGTCCATAGTGTTAAAATGATTGTCAAAAGTCATAAAATTTCTTTTAAATTTTAACACAGGGTGATACAAAAATTTAATAATTACTTAATATTTTTAAATGGATTACTCTGTAGTTTTACATTACCGTCGGACAAGTCCGGTTTAATTTGTTCTAAGTATATCCTATACTTAATAGTTTTGAAGTTATTTTAAATTGTATTGAAAACTAAATGAATTTCTAAATTATTTACAAATACCTTAAAGCAACGGTCAAAAATTAAAAACATATGAATAAAGAAAATTTGATTTTGAAAAATATTTATATATATATATATATAAAGAAGGATTAAATAATTAAATTTTTCCTGGAAGTATATACAGTCAAACCTGGATAAGTGAAAGTTCAAAGGAACACAATCTCATTCCTGCTCATATGAAGTTCCTCACTAACCCGAGTTTCACGAAAGTTAAGAATGAGTCATAAAATAGCAGAAGATGTTAAATTTATAATTTGTTCTGTCATTTGTTCCTCCTAAATAATATAAATAAATATAGCTCGACTGTCGCTTATAGGGGGTATGGATAAGTAGCAGTCTCACTTGTGGAGGTCCATGAGGGAAAAACGACTCTCTTACAGAGGTTTCTCGCAATGGAGATTTTGGGAGCTTACTATGATGGGTCCTGGCTATTACTCTCACTTTTAGAGTTTTCTCACTTATCCAGGTTTAACTGTAGTAAAATTTTCATCCATTTGAAAACGTACATTCAAGTTTTCATTTCATTAATAATAATCCTTATTAGTTTAAAATCAATGGAGATATTCTGTAAAAAATTATAATATAATAAAATTATTTTTAGAAGACAAAATTGCATTAAACGAATTAAAAATTAAATTAGAAAGAGATAAAAAGGTAGAAGTTGAGAAGGAGGAAATATTGAAGACAGATAACCAAGTTAACCAAAATGAAAACAATCTGGAAGCAAGAATTGAATTTGTTTTACCAGATACAATAGAATCTCAAAAAGAAAAAGATACCCTAAATCCCAACCCAATATCTAAAAATACGAAAAATCAAGAAGAAAATAACCCAGAATATGATACAGAAAGAGATGTGATAACCGAGGCAGACAAATATTTTAAACAATTTGAAAGTACAAAAAGAAAGAAATGGCGAGTTTACTATTGAGAATTCTGAAACTGAAAAACAATTACCAACCAAAAGAGAATTTAAGAAAAATGAAAATAAACTAGAAGCCAAGCCGCTTTTTGTACAAATGAGATCAATCAAGAAACGGAACTACAATTCAACAAACATTTAACCATAGTGACAGAGGCTGATAAAACTGAAGGAATAAATGCGGTAATAAGTAATCACATTGAACCAATTATAATTGCAACTCATAATAATCCTATTATCGAAGAATCAGCTTTGAACCTTAATAAGAGCCGTGAAGACTCTTTACTATTTAGTCAAATGTCAAACAACATAACAATATTAAGTAATGAATCAGTAAACATAGATCTTTCAAATTATTCACAGTTAGTTAACAGATCGTCATTATTTGATAAAAATGATTATATCTTAATGGATATTTCAGGAAATCAAATAAATCAAAACGGTAAGTTAATAATTATAATTTTTTCTCATTTGCTTGGAAAAAAATAAACCTTAAGTAAAAGTTTGCAAAACTTAATGTTACGCGTTTCGATTTGCAAAATTGCATTCGGTTTACAATGTCATATTACAACATGTATTTTTCGAACCAGTCAATTATTTCCAGATAATTTAAAAAATAATTGTCAAAAATTATGAACATGAGTATTAGGAAATTTGTTTGAGTTAGTATATGATTTATATGTTATTTTAAAACTTAAATTCTAAATACTGTCAAAAATATGAGATTATTGTTACAAATCTAATAATTTTAAAATTACTAGATTGTTTTCTTTTCGATACGAAAAAGTATAAAAGAAGTTTACTTTGTGGCACTGTTTAACAGGGAATTGGGAAAATGCTTTTAATATTGTCTTTTAAACATAAACTTTCTATTTAAAAAAATAACCCAAGAAGTTATTTTCCGAAAAATTTAATTTGCCTTATAAAATAATTTCAATATGAACTAGTAGAGTATTTTCTTTTAGATTTAAACGAAACCCTTTTGGACGGTACTGAAAACGTGAATGGCATACAATCTGAATTTAATGGTAATGATCAAAATTTAAATGTTACGAATCTTGAGTACAATTTTTCTTTCGGTCATAATGTGGAGGGTTCAGTGGTCAGAGATAATACTGATATGTTTGTATCAAATTCGTCGAAGAGTAAAAAACAATTTTGTATGTTTTGCAATTCATTTCAATCCAAATTCGCTCGCCACCTCGAATTAAGACATAAAACCGAAGACTGTGTCAAAAAATTTCTTTTTCTTCCGAAAGGTGATAAAGAAAGAAAATTAATAATAAATTCTATTAGAAAACAGAGCCAATTTCAATATAATACTGTAAATAGATACAGTGACGGGGAATTGTTAGTCGTTAGACGTTCCCGTAAGACTTCAAATCCCTTTAATTACGTAGCTTGTCAGAACTGCAAAGGGTTTTTTTCAAAATCGAACATTCGACACCACGCAAAAACATGTTTCAGTTATAATGGTAAGAAAAATCGAACATTGATGATAATGAGTCGTGGTGTAACTGGACGTATACATCAGGATGCCAATAATATTCTAAGACAAAAGATATTTCCTGTAATGAGAGACGACGATATTGTAAGATGCATTCGTTATGACAGACTGATAATTATATATGGAAATAAAATGTGCATGAAATACCGCCATCAGCATCAGCACGATATGATAAGAGCTAATTTAAGGCTTTTGGGGCGTTTTTTGATTATTTTAAGGGAAATTAATGCAGATATTACTGATTTTGCAAGTATTTTTCATCCCAAAAATTATGATGATGCTATTTCAGCTATTTATTCCATTGCTGGATTCAACAATAATACCCACATGTTTACAGCTCCTTCTGTAGCTTGTAATATGGGCTCCCTTTTAAAAAAATTGGAAATCTATTTATTGCTGATTGTATTAAAAGAGAAGATGATGCTAAAAAGAATTTAACTGAATCCTTTATTAAATTGCTTGTGGAAGATATAACTATTTCGGTCAATAAAGCAGCTATAGAATCACAATCAGTCCAGAAAAGAAGAAAGCAAATTAACTTACCTTTAATGGAAGACATACAGAAATTAAATATTTTTCTAAAATATAAAAGAGATACCGCTATACAGAAACTAAAAACTAATTTTTCCAAAAACGAATGGATATCGCTTTTGGAAAGTACTTTAATATCGATACAGCTTTTTAATAGAAGAAGAGCTGGAGAGATTGAAAAAGTATATATAGAAGATTTTGAAAATTATCAGTCCATTGATGAACAATATTTAAAACACGAATCTCCCAGTAATCAAGCTAAATTGAAAAATTATTTTAGATTTGTTATTCGTGGCAAACTAAATAGAACCGTTCCTGTTCTTCTTTCATTAAAATTACTTAATTGTGTAAAAATATGCCTAAAGTATAGACTAGACGCTGGGGTACCATCGGAAAATCGATATCTCTTTGGGCTACCAGGATACGATAAAGGTCGTTTTAAATATTTGAGAGCATGTTTTCTTATGAGAAAATTTGCTGCCGAATGTGGAGCCAAAGTACCTGAAAACTTAAGAGGCACTCAACTAAGAAAACACATAGCAACTAGTTGTATTCATTTAGATTTAAGTGAGACTGAGGTAACTGATTTGGCAAATTTTATGGGACATGATACCAAAATCCATAAAGCTCATTACAGACAGCCTATTGTCAGTAGAGAAATAATAAGAATGAGTCGTGTATTAGAAATAGTACAAGGCGAGAATGTTTCTGATGATTCAGAAGAAGAAGAAGACACTCCTTCAAACTGTAAGTAAATTTTATATAAATAAACAAATATATAATTAACACCCAGATTACGAATAAATTTGATTCATATCAACCAGTAAATCTGGCAGGATTTAGGAAGGAATGCATCACAACAGAATATTTCCTAACAAACAACAGAGAAAGTTAACGAGTATCACTTATACCTGCTCTTAGGGTTCGTTGACTAATAGAAAACCTTCGATAGCGTTGAAAGCTATAAAAAACTGTAAATTAGATTCAAGATACAGAAGGCTAGTACATAATATTCACAGGAATGCAACAATACAATTACAAGAATGCAACAATACAATCCAATTACAAGAAGCCACAAAACATATAGTAATTAAGAAGGGAGTGCGGCAGGGAGATGTAATATATTGTTGGCTAAATATTTCCTATAGGGACTCTAATCTATGTTTTTTAAAATTTCTCTATGTTAATGACCCCACTCTACCCCTAAGACGGCTTGCGATTCCAATTCATGGAGTAGGTTTTTAAGAACAAGATGAAGTTATGGTGACAATATTAAGTTGGCTAAATTATTCATAACGACTCTAATATACATTTTTGTACTTTCGTCATTTAACTTTTCTCCGCTTTTCTCACTTCCTCTTATATATTAACACGGATGGTTTTGTGAATTTTTAGTTCATAAACCTTTCTTTATTAAAAGTTTTTACACAAAATTATAAGAAGATTTCATTTAATCAATTTTTCTATATTTTTATATATTAAATATATAAATACGACGCCACTGGTCATTTGCCGGCTAGACTAAAAACGGCTGCTAAAAATTGGCCGCTAACTTCACACCAGTGATATTATTAGTCCTAAAGGATTATCCAATATTATTTTGTGTCAAATAAACAAAAATGTCTAAAATAAAACAATTTGGCATAAAAAAATTAAATGTTAAAAACTTAATGCTGTATACGTAGGTAGGTAGGTAGGTAGGTAGGTATCAGTCTCAGTACATGGGTCTTTTATGTAATCGTTTGTCATCAAACAATACCTACATAATATAAACAAATAATGATTTAATTGCTTTTAAGATAAAAAATAAAATAGTAAAATTATATAAGTATATAAATTATTATAAAGTTTTAGAGATTAAGTCTTAGTCGCCGAACATAACTATAATTATATTCTTATAACTTATACAGTATGATGCAAATGTATGGAATACATTCATTATTTCAGAAACAGACGACTTTAAAAAAATCTTAAAACACGTCAATTTTAATTTTTGAATGGCCATCAACTGTTATAGATGTGTTGGACATTACGTCATTAGTGATGGCGTAATGACGTCATCGACGATTTTTTAAATACAAACCGAGGTCACGTGACAGCTCATTTGAAAGGTTTCAGGTTTCCTTATTGTCTTTGCAACAATGTAATCATTTTAATATTTATTCCTAAAGGGTTAACCAAAATTATGAACTTTGTTGAAAAACATGGAATTACAATAAATTTGCAGTTTAAGCTACCTCGAACTAGGTAACTTGTCTATGCAGGGAACTACAACACTCACGTTAACTTTCCATTTTAGCAACATGCATACTATGTATAATTTAAACAGTAAATATAAAAATAGGTGTATAATAAATAAAATATCTATAATATCTATATGTATATTTATTAATAATCAATTGTACTCACAAAAACACTAAGATATTTTTAAAAAACTTTTTCTGCAATTTTTTAAAAATAATGGTAGTTATGAGGACATTATAGTTATACACCTTTTTTGTGTAATGGTGTCTATGAGGACAAAAAAAGAATGATTTGTGTATAACTGTTCACCCCAGTTAGTATTGTAAAAACAACTAAAGTCATAAGATGTATGTTCTTGTTGAATTTGAAGATGGGATTTATTCCATTTGTAATAAATCCAAGGTTATAAATAAAAATGGGATTGTTAGTGCCAAATATGGAGGTGGTTATTACTCTGCATCTATTGTAGCTATTAATGGTAAGTATATATATTTTTTAAAATTACCTAAATGTTAATAAAATAGAATAAAATACAGTAGACTAAAAAATTTGTACCTACTGAAATAAAACACTTTTTGGTTTCTTTATATCTAAAAATTAAACTTTTATGGAGAGTTTTTAAAAAATGGATATTCCAGTCTTAAAATATTATAGCATAGAAAAATATTTTTTGTACAGAAAATCCTACAGGGTGATCAATTTCTTTTACCAGCTCTATAACTGCTATTATAAACAAATTTAAATACAAAAATAGGAGATAGCTACAAGCTTTATATTTTAAATTATTTACAGATATACAGGATTCTGTATGTTACTTTATATTCAAAATTCACTTAACATCCTCGTTACATTGATACAAAGTTGTTTTGTGTAATATAGGTAATTAAAAAGTTATAACCGAATTTCATTGAATTGCAACAATTTCATTGTCGTGCATTGAAAGGGGGTACAAAAGCAACGATCTGTTATGTCCATAGTGTTAAAATGATTGTCAAAAGTCATAAAATTTCTTTTAAATTTTAACACAGGGTGATACAAAAATTTAATAATTACTTAATATTTTTAAATGGATTACTCTGTAGTTTTACATTACCGTCGGACAAGTCCGGTTTAATTTGTTCTAAGTATATCCTATACTTAATAGTTTTGAAGTTATTTTAAATTGTATTGAAAACTAAATGAATTTCTAAATTATTTACAAATACCTTAAAGCAACGGTCAAAAATTAAAAACATATGAATAAAGAAAATTTGATTTTGAAAAATATTTATATATATATATATATATAAAGAAGGATTAAATAATTAAATTTTTCCTGGAAGTATATACAGTCAAACCTGGATAAGTGAAAGTTCAAAGGAACACAATCTCATTCCTGCTCATATGAAGTTCCTCACTAACCCGAGTTTCACGAAAGTTAAGAATGAGTCATAAAATAGCAGAAGATGTTAAATTTATAATTTGTTCTGTCATTTGTTCCTCCTAAATAATATAAATAAATATAGCTCGACTGTCGCTTATAGGGGGTATGGATAAGTAGCAGTCTCACTTGTGGAGGTCCATGAGGGAAAAACGACTCTCTTACAGAGGTTTCTCGCAATGGAGATTTTGGGAGCTTACTATGATGGGTCCTGGCTATTACTCTCACTTTTAGAGTTTTCTCACTTATCCAGGTTTAACTGTAGTAAAATTTTCATCCATTTGAAAACGTACATTCAAGTTTTCATTTCATTAATAATAATCCTTATTAGTTTAAAATCAATGGAGATATTCTGTAAAAAATTATAATATAATAAAATTATTTTTAGAAGACAAAATTGCATTAAACGAATTAAAAATTAAATTAGAAAGAGATAAAAAGGTAGAAGTTGAGAAGGAGGAAATATTGAAGACAGATAACCAAGTTAACCAAAATGAAAACAATCTGGAAGCAAGAATTGAATTTGTTTTACCAGATACAATAGAATCTCAAAAAGAAAAAGATACCCTAAATCCCAACCCAATATCTAAAAATACGAAAAATCAAGAAGAAAATAACCCAGAATATGATACAGAAAGAGATGTGATAACCGAGGCAGACAAATATTTTAAACAATTTGAAAGTACAAAAGAAAGAAATGGCGAGTTTACTATTGAGAATTCTGAAACTGAAAAACAATTACCAACCAAAAGAGAATTTAAGAAAAATGAAAATAAACTAGAAGCCAAGCCGCTTTTTTGTACAAATGAGATCAATCAAGAAACGGAACTACAATTCAACAAACATTTAACCATAGTGACAGAGGCTGATAAAACTGAAGGAATAAATGCGGTAATAAGTAATCACATTGAACCAATTATAATTGCAACTCATAATAATCCTATTATCGAAGAATCAGCTTTGAACCTTAATAAGAGCCGTGAAGACTCTTTACTATTTAGTCAAATGTCAAACAACATAACAATATTAAGTAATGAATCAGTAAACATAGATCTTTCAAATTATTCACAGTTAGTTAACAGATCGTCATTATTTGATAAAAATGATTATATCTTAATGGATATTTCAGGAAATCAAATAAATCAAAACGGTAAGTTAATAATTATAATTTTTTCTCATTTGCTTGGAAAAAAATAAACCTTAAGTAAAAGTTTGCAAAACTTAATGTTACGCGTTTCGATTTGCAAAATTGCATTCGGTTTACAATGTCATATTACAACATGTATTTTTCGAACCAGTCAATTATTTCCAGATAATTTAAAAAATAATTGTCAAAAATTATGAACATGAGTATTAGGAAATTTGTTTGAGTTAGTATATGATTTATATGTTATTTTAAAACTTAAATTCTAAATACTGTCAAAAATATGAGATTATTGTTACAAATCTAATAATTTTAAAATTACTAGATTGTTTTCTTTTCGATACGAAAAAGTATAAAAGAAGTTTACTTTGTGGCACTGTTTAACAGGGAATTGGGAAAATGCTTTTAATATTGTCTTTTTAAACATAAACTTTCTATTTAAAAAAAATAACCCAAGAAGTTATTTTCCGAAAAATTTAATTTGCCTTATAAAATAATTTCAATATGAACTAGTAGAGTATTTTCTTTTAGATTTAAACGAAACCCTTTTGGACGGTACTGAAAACGTGAATGGCATACAATCTGAATTTAATGGTAATGATCAAAATTTAAATGTTACGAATCTTGAGTACAATTTTTCTTTCGGTCATAATGTGGAGGGTTCAGTGGTCAGAGATAATACTGATATGTTTGTATCAAATTCGTCGAAGAGTAAAAAACAATTTTGTATGTTTTGCAATTCATTTCAATCCAAATTCGCTCGCCACCTCGAATTAAGACATAAAACCGAAGACTGTGTCAAAAAATTTCTTTTTCTTCCGAAAGGTGATAAAGAAAGAAAATTAATAATAAATTCTATTAGAAAACAGAGCCAATTTCAATATAATACTGTAAATAGATACAGTGACGGGGAATTGTTAGTCGTTAGACGTTCCCGTAAGACTTCAAATCCCTTTAATTACGTAGCTTGTCAGAACTGCAAAGGGTTTTTTTCAAAATCGAACATTCGACACCACGCAAAAACATGTTTCAGTTATAATGGTAAGAAAAATCGAACATTGATGATAATGAGTCGTGGTGTAACTGGACGTATACATCAGGATGCCAATAATATTCTAAGACAAAAGATATTTCCTGTAATGAGAGACGACGATATTGTAAGATGCATTCGTTATGACAGACTGATAATTATATATGGAAATAAAATGTGCATGAAATACCGCCATCAGCATCAGCACGATATGATAAGAGCTAATTTAAGGCTTTTGGGGCGTTTTTTGATTATTTTAAGGGAAATTAATGCAGATATTACTGATTTTGCAAGTATTTTTCATCCTAAAAATTATGATGATGCTATTTCAGCTATTTATTCCATTGCTGGATTCAACAATAATACCCACATGTTTACAGCTCCTTCTGTAGCTTGTAATATGGGCTCCCTTTTAAAAAAAATTGGAAATCTATTTATTGCTGATTGTATTAAAAGAGAAGATGATGCTAAAAAGAATTTAACTGAATCCTTTATTAAATTGCTTGTGGAAGATATAACTATTTCGGTCAATAAAGCAGCTATAGAATCACAATCAGTCCAGAAAAGAAGAAAGCAAATTAACTTACCTTTAATGGAAGACATACAGAAATTAAATATTTTTCTAAAATATAAAAGAGATACCGCTATACAGAAACTAAAAACTAATTTTTCCAAAAACGAATGGATATCGCTTTTGGAAAGTACTTTAATATCGATACAGCTTTTTAATAGAAGAAGAGCTGGAGAGATTGAAAAAGTATATATAGAAGATTTTGAAAATTATCAGTCCATTGATGAACAATATTTAAAACACGAATCTCCCAGTAATCAAGCTAAATTGAAAAATTATTTTAGATTTGTTATTCGTGGCAAACTAAATAGAACCGTTCCTGTTCTTCTTTCATTAAAATTACTTAATTGTGTAAAAATATGCCTAAAGTATAGACTAGACGCTGGGGTACCATCGGAAAATCGATATCTCTTTGGGCTACCAGGATACGATAAAGGTCGTTTTAAATATTTGAGAGCATGTTTTCTTATGAGAAAATTTGCTGCCGAATGTGGAGCCAAAGTACCTGAAAACTTAAGAGGCACTCAACTAAGAAAACACATAGCAACTAGTTGTATTCATTTAGATTTAAGTGAGACTGAGGTAACTGATTTGGCAAATTTTATGGGACATGATACCAAAATCCATAAAGCTCATTACAGACAGCCTATTGTCAGTAGAGAAATAATAAGAATGAGTCGTGTATTAGAAATAGTACAAGGCGAGAATGTTTCTGATGATTCAGAAGAAGAAGAAGACACTCCTTCAAACTGTAAGTAAATTTTATATAAATAAACAAAGGTTTTTTAACCTCTTTTCAGATTCTCTTGTTTAAAAATATTATTAGTTATCAGTTATATCGATACCTACCTGTTTAACATATTATTTCATTACCTTTTTTAATGTTAACGCTTTTTAAAATATATTGGCCGCCGGCCCTGTCGTATTGCATGCGACGACCGTTACAAAATCTCGATGTGTTTTTCGGTCAGTCGGCATACACACACAGACCGTTGATGTTCTTGTACTTGTACAGTTGTATGAATTTCGTCTGGCTGTGCGATGTTTGGCAGGCCGTTAAAATAAATAAATAACGTTTATTATCATGTATATTTCATACACAAATGTAACAAATATATTCAACAAATTCAGTTAAATAAATCCGGAGGAACAACTAGCCCTATTTTAGTTTCAATACAGTCCACTACCTCATCCACAGGGCTAAGAAGAATTACCATTTAAGAATACCAAAAAAATGCAGAATCCACAAGCATGTACAAACTGCATGTTGTAACAGTACCTGTTAACATTTTAAGCACCTGGTATCCTAAATAATTAGTACCGCTAGCTCCATCTATCATAAAACATTTTTAATAATAAAATAATGAATACGGTCTCTATAATTATAATTGAAAGTTCAAAGTAGCTACACTACGAGGTGTACTAATGAGTTGGCATTATCGAATTCAATAGGTTTTAATAATTATTCCGTCTCATTTCTTCTATTGATTTACTGTCATATACAGGTATGTTTTTTTCCAATTTTATAATTCCTTTTTGTTAAGATATTTATAAAATATCGAAAGTTATATTATATTTTATTATATCAGATGAGAATTTCAACATATTTTATTATTATTCAAAGAATCTTTTTATGGTAATTAAAAGTATTAATGATAATTTTTATAGAAGGCTGTAAAAGTACATTTCTGGAATTTTGATTAGTGTGTAAGATTATTAAAAAGTAAATTTAATGTAAAAATGTATCTCTTGTAATCTTTTAAATTACGTTAGCATCTAACTGTAGATTTCGGACTATGCTGATTTGTACTTTTTGTGCCAGAAAAGTAAATGTAACACGTGTTTGACACTGGTAATTTTCAGAAAGTTGGAATATAAAACAGTAAACTAGAGGCCACTCTTTAGTAAACTAGAGGCAACTCTTTAATTGAAGAACCAGAAAAACCAGAAGCATCTCTTGAATTTGGAGATTACATAAACTTAATTAACTTGTAAACTGTAAGCTTCGTAACTGGATTATCTCTACAACTGGGGCAGATCATCCCTCCACTAGTGATATTCTATAATCATTTGGAACCACCTAGACAGTGCCGTAGCGACCCCAAGGTGCGGCGAAGGATCGTCCACTATCGTAACAGATAAGTTTATTGAGATCTATCAAGTTTACTGTTCCCATATTTTTTCTCTTTTATTTCCGTGTATATCTATCTATATCGTCAACTGTAGTAGCATAAGTATTTTTAAAGAATTGTTTGCGGATTATTTTGTTGTAACGTATTCTCTACCTCATTAATTTCAGCACCAAGGAAATCTTATTATCTTTTACATGTTTGTACCTTTTCAATTCATTTTTTATCTTCATAGACAGTTTTTTCTGACATCTTTCTGTCATCTCATGATACTTATTTAAATAACTCAGCTTAAAACAACTTTCTTCAGTAGTATCATAAAAAATAAAAAGATTTCAGTGGCGCCCTTATAATTTCTTAGAGAAACAAATATTGTACAATAGTCAGAGCTAATGAACTTACTCACCCCTAGTCGAGGTATTTAACTATCATAATTTTTGTGTGATAAACATTTATAAATTCTGTTAATTATTGAAGTATCTTTTACAACTAATTAAAGACGAAATTAAGCTTAATGTTTGTTTTATTGTAAATTACATTTTTTCTTTTGGTATATTGTTATTTTTTCAAAAAAGTTAACTAAATATTTTTATAAATTCACTATCAACAGGTAACTCATATTACAAATTGTCGCCAACGAACAAATAATATGACAAATTGGCGCCCAAACGCTGGTTTCATTTTTTCTCTGACTGTACAATAATTTTTTTTTCTTTGGGAAATAGTTTTTCTATTCGAGAAAAGTACTTGGTGAAAATATCTACAAATTATTTTTTCTTAAATCATTTTTTTAATATCCTCAATATTAATCTTTCGTAATTAACTTTTTAACTATCTTAAATATTTTTATAAACAGTTCAATTTCCTTTGATTTTTCCTATTGTGTTTTTAATACCTATATTATCCCTTATGTACAACACTGATAGTTATATTTATTTATTTATTTGCTTAACTATATTGATTGTTCAAATTTGTAGCAAACAGTTTATTTCGACGATAATAACTTGTACTTTTTATTGCTTATTTAAATAGGTACCAGTTTTTTTGTTTTTTTGGTTAATGACTTCAAAATAGAAATTTTAATATTAGCGTTGTTTTAAAAATAACCTTGGTAATTTATATGGAAGCAGTTTGATTTTTATTCGTTTGGGACTGGTTTTTTTTTTGTCTTGTCTTTATTTTCTTCTTGACAATTAGGAAAGTTTTGCATTTTTAAAATATTTAATATTTTTACAATTTTCTTTTGAATTAAAATGAAAGCAGAATATTTGAAAGCACATGAACTTGTTTATGAAGTTTCATTGTTTGATGTAGAGGTTCCTTCAAAGGTAGAGGAGTTACGTAAGCTTTTTAGAGGTTTAAGGGCACAACAATCCGCTGATCGATCGTTTAAGGAGGGTGTAAATTCATATCCTTTCGAGGATGATTTAAACGAAATTAATATAACATTAAAGGAACTTAAATCGGAAATAGATTCTTTTAGTGGTAATAAATTAGATTCAGCTTATAAAAGAATTTCAACAAGGTTAACTCATGTAAATGGTAGGATACATAGGATGAATGTGTCAGATAGTGAGCAAAAGAAAAAGCAGGGTATTTTAAAAAGTAAGGTTTTAATGTTAGAAGCAGATTTAGATATAAAAATTCCGGATCCAATTGTTACTAGCAATCCATCCACTTTGGGAAGTGATGCGCAAAGTAATGTTATCAAATACAATGACATACATAAATGGGACATTTCGTTTAATGGTACAGGTTCACTTCATGATTTTTTGTCGAAAATAGAGTTGCTGAAAAATTCTCGAGGTGTGTCAGATGATGAATTGTTTATAAAATGTTTTGAATTTTTTAAAGGGTCAGCATTAGTTTGGTTTTTATCTATTAAAAATAAAGTAACTTCTTGGTCACACATTGTATCTAAACTTAAAGACGATTTTTTGCCTTGCAATTACCAGTTTAATTTAGAGTTAGAAATTAACAACAGAATGCAAACAGTTAATGAGCCAGCACATTTATTTATTGCACAAATGGAAAACATGTTTAGTAGATTAGATATAATACCGGACGAAGAAAGTAGGGTTACGAGAATTAGGCGAAATTTGTTACCATTCCATGTCTCTCAGTTAGCTTTGCACTCACCTAAAACTATTGATGAGTTAAGTAATCTTTGTAAACGGATTGAAGAATCACAGCTCTGGGCTGATAGAGGTAGAAATTCAGCTATAGTAAATAATAATTGTTATCTTAATAATAATAATAGTTTTTTTGAACCGGAATCAAATTTTAGAAATCGGCAAAACACTGTTAGGTACTCTAGTAACTTTGTAGCAAATAATAATGCACATAGATCCCGTGGTAGCAATACAAATAATAACAATGTTTCGAATAATTCAACTAGAATTTGTTGGAATTGTGATAAGAGAGGTCATATATATAATAATTGCAGATTACCTAGAACTATTTTTTGTTATGGTTGTGGTAGGAAAAATGTGGTTAAGTCAAAATGTTTTCGTTGCTCAAAAAACTTAATACAGACTGGACAGGAAAGTCTGGGCGCTGTTTCCAGTCAACCAAGGGAAAATATACCGGACAATCAATCACAAAAAACCAAAAATTCAAATGCTCACCGAAACAAAAAATAAATGTCTTTACTTCTCCCAGTGAGTGGAACAATTACCTTAAGTTTGTACATAATTTTTTAAATAACATTTCTTTTACTACTTCTGATTGTGCAGGTGATTCTGATCATATTAATATTTTACGTAATTCATCTAAATCAAATTTACAGACAACTAGTTTAAGGGAGGTATCTAATTCTAATGTTAGTCCTTTGTTTGTGAAAAAGAGTAACGATAATAGACCATATCTCAATATTAAGATAAATAATATTGAAATTTTAGCTTTGATTGATAGTGGAAGCAATTCTTGTGTTTTGGGTAATCAAGGTTTTAATATTTTGCATTGTCTTAACTTACCGATTCAATATGAACTTTTGCCTAGTATCACTACAGCTGATGGTACGGTACAGAATGTTATGGGTTGTATTTATGCTCCGGTTTCTCTCAATGATGTAACACATGAAATTAAGATTTGGATTATTCCTTCTATTGCTCACTCTTTGATTTTGGGGATGGATTTTTTAAAAATATTTAAAATTGATGTTGATTTTCACTCTTTATCTTACTCGATGTTATCTTCTCTTTGTGTCATTAATGCAATTCAACCAATTTCTGCATTGTCTTCAGTACAAAAGGATAAATTAAACAGGGTTGTCAAGCTTTTCGACGAAATTTCTCCTCCAAATTTTTTAGGTAAAACACATTTGATTGAGCATGATATCGATACTGGGGATGCAAAACCCATCTGTCAACGGCAATATCCATTAAGTCCAGCAATGATATTTCATTTGAGAAAAGAGATTGATGAGTTATTGAGGCTAAAAGTTATTCAAAGAAAATCATCACCTTGGAACAGTCCGTTATGGCTCGTTCCCAAGAAAAATGGGGAGTATAGAGTTTGTTTTGATGGTAGAAAGCTCAATTCTGTAACTATTTCTGATTCTTATCCTATGCATTTAGTAGATTCCGTTTTGAATAAGCTCAGGGATGCAAAGTATCTTACTTCTATTGATTTACATAAAGCTTTTCTTCAGGTACCTTTAACTGAGTCTTCTAAACCTAAAACAGCTTTTTCAGTGTATGGTATTGGTTCTTTTGAATTCACCCGGATGTGTTTTGGATTAAAAAATGCTCCAAGGACAATGGCTCGGTTAATGGACAGAATTATTGATCCTTCCATATTACCATATTGTTTTTGTTATCTGGATGATATCATTGTCGCTACTCCCACTTTCGAATTACATTTAGAGATTTTGGAGAAATTGTATAAAAGGTTGAAAGAAGCTGGACTAACTATTAATTTAGAAAAATGCGAATTTTGTCGAGAATCACTTAACTATCTAGGTTTTACTTTGGATAAAAATGGATTACGTACATCACCGGAAAAAATCGAAGCTATTCTTAATTATCCTGTACCTAAGAACACCACAGAAATAAAAAGATTAATAGGCTTGATTGGATGGTATCGTAGGTTTCTTAAAAATTTTTCTTCAATTTGTTCTCCTATTACAGACTTACTGCAGGGTAGAAAGAAATGCCAGCCTATCGTGTGGACTCCTGAAGCTGACAAAGCTTTTTCAGAAATTAAATTACTTCTTACTTCCGCTCCAATACTTTCGAGTCCTGATTATTCTAAGCCATTTATTATTCAAACAGATGCTAGCGACACAGGTCTTGGCGCTATCTTATATCAAGAAAGTGATGGTATTGACCATCCAATTGCATATGCTAGTCGTTCCCTTACAAAATCGGAAAGAAAGATTTCTACAACAGAAAAAGAACTTCTCGGGGTGATATTTGGTATTGAAAAATTCAGATGTTATGTAGAAGGAACAGTCTTCACTTTAGAAACCGATCATTCATCATTACAATATCTTCATAAGTTGTCTAATCCAAGCGGAAAGTTAGCTCGTTTAGCTTTACGACTAGCACAGTTCGATTTTGTTATCAAACATCGCAAAGGTTCCACAATGTTGGTTAGTGATGCTCTTTCTCGTTCAGTAAATGAAATTTCAGTTTTGGATGTCTCTACTTTTAAACCTGATAAATGGTATCTCTCTATGATCAATAAGGTCCAAAGTAATCCGGAAAAGTATCCCTCATTTAAAGTCGAAAACAAGTTACTTTACAAACATGTTTTTTCTCACAATCCTATCGAAAGTAATTTATCGGACTGGAAAATTGTTGTTCCTTCGAATAATCGTAAAGATGTTCTTAAAATGTTTCATGATGATGTCTCAGGTAGTCACTTAGGTATTTCAAAAACTATCTCTCGGATATCTGAATTGTATTATTGGCCCAAACTTCGTAAAGATATTTATCGTTATGTTCAGAAATGTAAAATATGTTCTTCATGTAAAAGTACAAATTTGCCGAAAGCTGGTGTGATGGGTTCCTATAAGAATATAAATTTTCCTTTTCAATGGTTAAGTGCAGATATAATTGGATGTTATCCTAGATCCAAACAAGGTAATCGATATGCACTAGTAGTTACAGATTGGTTCACAAAATTTTGTTTTGTTCACCCTATGCCTAAAGCAACCGCATCTAGTATAGTAAATTTTTTGGAAAATCATGTTTTCTTAATTTTTGGGGTTCCTCAGGTCATGTCTTGCGATAATGGTTCTCAGTTTGTAAGTAAAGAGTTCAAAAAGTTAATGGAAAAATATAAAGTTCAAAAGATATTATATAATGCTAATTATCATCCACAAAGTAATCATACTGAAAGAACAAATAAAGTTATAGTAACCGCTCTTCGTTGTTATGTCCATGAAAATCACAAAAACTGGGATGTATATATTCATCAGGTAGCTCAAGCTATTCGAACTGCTACTCATGAAGTAACGGGATACTCCCCTGCGTTTCTGAATTTTGCTAGAAATGTACCACTTTCTGGTGATTATTACGGTAAAGTTGCAGACAATGCCAATAATATTGTATCTATAGAGGAGAAATCACAACGGTTACAGGATGTACAAACTTTGCCTAAATTATTTGTAGACGTTCGTAAAAAACTGAAGGATGCTTATCTTAGAAATGCAGAATATTATAATATGCGGAAACGTGATGTTGAGTTTCATGTAGGTGATAGGTTGTGGAAGAAAAATTTTGTACTATCTTCTAAAGTAAATAATTTTGCTGCAAAATTTGCGCCTAAGTATATTCCTTGTGTGGTTAATAAGGTGATTTCTAAGCTTGTGTATAACTTAAAAGATCTCGAAGGAAATAATTTGGGTAATTTTCACATTTCCGATCTTAAACAAAATTTTTCAGACTTTGATAAAAATTTACCGGGAGACAACGATAATAACGACAATGTAGAAGACAAATCAGACAATAATGAAGACGCAAACTCAAACGACACTGAGTAAACATATACTTAAACATATAATTTTTTTGGTTTTCGGATGTAGTGAATGTGTGGAAGGTTTAGAGATGATGGATGTTGTTCTTAGGATATGTCATAGCTACTGTGGATGCTAACGGCCCCTTTCCAAGTTCAAAGGTTCTCATTACCTAGACTTCCTCGTCATTTTATTATGTTTGAATTATCAAAAATTTATTCATTTAATGTTATGTCTTCAATGGTTGTTGTTAGTTCGCTGTGTTTACCTAGTCATTATTTTTTTTTCTACTTTGTCAGCATATGATGTACCTATTTACTTTAATAACAGTTAACTTATTATATCTTATTACCTAATTTATCTTATTTTTATGTTATCTTATTCTATCTTACCATATTATCTTTCTTATCTTATGGAGCGTTTTTTATTCTCGTGCTATGTTTCTCATAGAATATATTTTGGACAAATTTATATTAACTCTGTCGCGCTTATGTTTTTAAAATTATCTTATCTTAGCTTATCTTATCTTATTTAGCTTGTTCTAAGAGCAAGTTAATGAACTTTTGGATGGAATATTTTTAATGTATCAAGCCGATTTGGCATATCAAGATATATTAATTTTTTTCTTCCTTTAAAAGGTTTATATACCGTGTTTTGTATCTTATACGCTAATGTGTATTAGATTTATCGTACCTAGAGTCATTTTTATCGTGCATACTGTATGTATTCTGTCGCGTACGGGTTTAAGTACCTTTGGCAGTATACAGTGTGAATGTCTACTGGATTATCTTATCGTATCTGTATGTGTATACAGATTATCTTTAGCTAGGAAATGTTAAAACATAATGTGGGTTTTGTTTTCATGGTTCATGTATTTAATATGAGAAAGTACAATTTATATAGCTCTAAAGTATAATTTTTGGTAACTTTTTGGTAATTTTTAAATGGGTATATCTTTCAGTGACTGTATTATAGACCATTTGATGATGTAAAAACTATATAGAACTTTTCTTATCTATTGTGAATTTATCTAATACAGATTTTCACCTTATCTATTACCGTTTGCGACTTTATTTAGTACAGATTTTGACTTTTACGGTTTTTTTGTTCCTTTCCGATAGAAAAAAGGTACTACCGATTATGTCATCCATATCTTGCAATAGTTAACCTCATGACGGGTTTTTGGAAGTTTTATTCCTTTCTTGCTAAAAAAGGTCTTATTTGTTTTTTTAAATAATCATTTTTGTATTTTTTTTTAAGGCCTGGGTGGTGTGGAAACACATCACACAGTACCATTCTTTAACTTTTTTGTAACGTAGAGTCCAATTTCAGTTGGCAACTTAATTGCTGGGTGTAGGTGGCTCGCCCGGGACTTGTCCCACTTTTTATAGGCCACTTGTGTCTAAAGTTCGTTTGTGTTATCTTTCCTAATTTTCTAATTTCTTTTTTTTTCTCTTTCCTTCTCTATCTGATGATTATTATCTAACACATTTCTGCTTTCTTTTCTTTCTAACTTTTTTTTAACTTTTCCTTTCCGTTTCCTTTACTAGTTTTGTTTTTTTCTATCTGTGTTTTTTTTTCTCTTTTCTGTTTTCTTTGTCGTTTTTGCATTGCATTGCAGTGCTGCCTTGAAACAAATCGCCAGAGCACGAGGCCATCTCTCTGATATGTTTGGCGCAACTCTGGAATGGTTACTTTTACATACAAGTAACGAATGTGACAACAAGGACATACTGACTAATTCTTATTTCTTTAAATAACTTTAACCTTTTCCTATGTTATTTTTGTAATTCCTTACAATCCTTACTTGTTCTATATAACTGTTTTGCTTAAACTCACGTTGGAGATCTTCTCTGATATTAAACAACAAAAAATTTTGCCTTCTGCAAAATTTTTTATATCGAGTAGAGGGGGTGTAACAGTACCTGTTAACATTTTAAGCACCTGGTATCCTAAATAATTAGTACCGCTAGCTCCATCTATCATAAAACATTTTTAATAATAAAATAATGAATACGGTCTCTATAATTATAATTGAAAGTTCAAAGTAGCTACACTACGAGGTGTACTAATGAGTTGGCATTATCGAATTCAATAGGTTTTAATAATTATTCCGTCTCATTTCTTCTATTGATTTACTGTCATATACAGGTATGTTTTTTTCCAATTTTATAATTCCTTTTTGTTAAGATATTTATAAAATATCGAAAGTTATATTATATTTTATTATATCAGATGAGAATTTCAACATATTTTATTATTATTCAAAGAATCTTTTTATGGTAATTAAAAGTATTAATGATAATTTTTATAGAAGGCTGTAAAAGTACATTTCTGGAATTTTGATTAGTGTGTAAGATTATTAAAAAGTAAATTTAATGTAAAAATGTATCTCTTGTAATCTTTTAAATTACGTTAGCATCTAACTGTAGATTTCGGACTATGCTGATTTGTACTTTTTGTGCCAGAAAAGTAAATGTAACACGTGTTTGACACTGGTAATTTTCAGAAAGTTGGAATATAAAACAGTAAACTAGAGGCCACTCTTTAGTAAACTAGAGGCAACTCTTTAATTGAAGAACCAGAAAAACCAGAAGCATCTCTTGAATTTGGAGATTACATAAACTTAATTAACTTGTAAACTGTAAGCTTCGTAACTGGATTATCTCTACAACTGGGGCAGATCATCCCTCCACTAGTGATATTCTATAATCATTTGGAACCACCTAGACAGTGCCGTAGCGACCCCAAGGTGCGGCGAAGGATCGTCCACTATCGTAACAGATAAGTTTATTGAGATCTATCAAGTTTACTGTTCCCATATTTTTTCTCTTTTATTTCCGTGTATATCTATCTATATCGTCAACTGTAGTAGCATAAGTATTTTTAAAGAATTGTTTGCGGATTATTTTGTTGTAACGTATTCTCTACCTCATTAATTTCAGCACCAAGGAAATCTTATTATCTTTTACATGTTTGTACCTTTTCAATTCATTTTTTTATCTTCATAGACAGTTTTTTCTGACATCTTTCTGTCATCTCATGATACTTATTTAAATAACTCAGCTTAAAACAACTTTCTTCAGTAGTATCATAAAAAATAAAAAGATTTCAGTGGCGCCCTTATAATTTCTTAGAGAAACAAATATTGTACAATAGTCAGAGCTAATGAACTTACTCACCCCTAGCCGAGGTATTTAACTATCATAATTTTTGTGTGATAAACATTTATAAATTCTGTTAATTATTGAAGTATCTTTTACAACTAATTAAAGACGAAATTAAGCTTAATGTTTGTTTTATTGTAAATTACATTTTTTCTTTTGGTATATTGTTATTTTTTCAAAAAAGTTAACTAAATATTTTTATAAATTCACTATCAACAGGTAACTCATATTACAAATTGACGTCCAACGTAATAATAATATTACAATGTTTAATTGAAATCGGGGCTTGGAATATTTATGTTTGTTTTTTCAATATTCACCGATTTGCACTAGTCATCATAACCGAAACTTAATTCATATTGATGATGGTGATAGTTGACAAACACAAATTTACAAAAACATTGAAATTACTTTCAACTTAAAAGCTCTTACTGAATTTATATTACAGTTTTTTAAAAAAGTGTATCAAGTGAATTGTTTCATTTTTATATTTTTTTTTTATAAATTAGTTCACCTCTTTCCTCACCATAAACAAAAAACTAAAAAATAAGAAAACAATCAAATGTAATGCATTATTAACTATTATCAAAGATTATCCACAATTTACATTTTAGATGAATATAACATTGAAAAAGAGACACATTCGCAAAATATGGATGTGTTTGAGAACTCAAATGTTCTTGAGACACCTTCTACTTCACAGTTTGCACCTGTTGTACCTGTACCGAAAAGATCTAGTAAGATTATTTTAACATTGTGAAAATTTATAAGTTCAACATTTTTTTAAATATTTTTAGCGTCACCGTATGGAAAAGTTGGTACAAAACGTCGATGGACTATTGAGGAGAAATCCGATGCAACTGATATCTTTGGACATTATATAAACACAGGTACATATCCAAGTTTAAAAGAAATTCAGGCAATACAACTGAAACATAGTTCACTGCAAAATCGTTCAGCTCCCGTTATTAAAACATGGATATCCAACGAAATAAAAAGAAAAAGGAAATAATAAGTTTTTGATACATTTTCATTTTTTCACGTTAATAATTAGATAAATTTTGCTAGAATACATATTTCTTTTTTTATGATGATCTCCACCTTTAATTTTGTTATAGCTTTATTTGACTTACAATAAATCAAAGAAAAAATAATTAAATGTGTTTATTTTATAACCACTCAATTAATAGATTTTGTTTTACGTTAACAGTGTTAAAATAAACACAACCTACAATAAATAGTTGTGTCTTGCTAAACACCAATTGGTAGTTTGATAAAAATGTTCTTACTTGCACCACTCGATATAAAACTATTACGGGGACAGTCCTCTTAACTACCATTTGATATAAAGGGCTTATGAAGACAGTCCTCATATCCACCAACTGTCCTGGTATAAGCCATTACAGCCCAAATATTGTCCCTACAAACACCACTTGACATATATATATATATATATATATATATATATATATATACATTTATATATATATATATATATATATATATTTAACCAGAAATATGGGGGAGTACAGCAATTAGAAAAAGTAAACTCTTTATACTTTTTACCGAGCTGTACTCCCCAATATTTCTGGTTTAATACCTAATTATTCAGCAAATAAACTACCTTTACATATATATATATATATATATAAATAGTAGTAGTATTTTTGCGGGAATGAATTAGATAAAAAAATGGAGATATTGGGTTAAGCCCGCTAATGCAGCCGTAGACACGTGTTTCTGTCTCCTTAGACTTCATCAGTACGGCATAGCTAAGAAGAATATTACCAAAAAAACACATTCAGTGTTTTTTTGGTAATATTCTTCTTAGCTATGCCGTACTGATGAAGTCTAAGGAGACAGAAACACGTGTCTACGGCTGCATTAGCGGGCTTAACCCAATATCTCCATTTTTTTATATATATATATATATATATATATATATATATACATACACCACATCGGCGGTCAAATATCGAAACGAATTGTTTAACGATTGCCAGGACCATTTTGAAGTGGTAATAGATTACTTAATTAAAATAAAAATTTTCCTTTTCATGAAATGGTTGTCCGAAGCCACGAGCACACCCACACCAAGGAAAAGTACCAAAAAACCATTATACAAAACTTCAGTAAAACCACACAGAAAAATCAGAATTTTGTGTACTTAATTCATATTAGTATATAAAAAAACTGTCGATTGATTAATTTTAAAAATCTTAATGTATTTTTTACTCATAACTAAACTTTCCTTTTTAAACTCATATCCTGAACATCTTTCGAAATTATTTGAAAAAACCTTTAATAAGCCATCCTATTATTTTAAGTATACAGTAAACGGCTAAATTATGAAATTAATATAAACATTTTCCGTTTTATGAAATAGTTTTCCAAAGCCACGAGCAAACCACACCAAGGAAAAATCCCGCATATTGTCAGGAAACCTATGGAAGGGTATTCGAATATTTAATTTAAAATAATTGTTATGCATAACTTGGTTATTTAAAAGTAAAGTAAATTATTAATTGTAATTTGGTTGAATTTAATTTAAAAAAATTGTTTTCGTATCCTTAAAAATATATTTTATTTAAAAATGTAATGCCGTTAAATAGAGAATTAAATTCTCGTTCAAATGAGGTATCACATTATATCGATTTCTATTTAAAAAATTTACGATTACGTCACTATACAGCTACACCGGTAATCATCCCTACTCAATGTACGTTATAATATAGGTATTTAAAAAAAAATCGACCTGTTTCGGGATTTCCCTTAAAACTTTACGGTTCTCCAAATAATGATAATATTCCATAATTTAGTCGTTCACTTTATGTTACTCCAGTTAACCCTATATAGCTTAGAATAAAATATACTATACAAATCCCCGTATCTTAATTTTTTTTGTAATCTTTGATTCTACTCTTTTTGATGTTGTTATGTCCCGATTATACATAATTTAATTATCCTTAATTTAATAATCCTTTTTTCGTAATTTCAAAAATAATAATGAACATTGTGACAAAAAAGCGTTGTGCTAATTGATTAACATTGACTCATACCATACATACATACAGAAAATTGCTTTGGTTCTCCGTAAGTTGTGTAAAAACTCAATAGAAAGCAGCATTTTCTGGCCAACTTACGAATTTAAACAAGCACGAATCTGAAGGAAACGCTGACCATCTTATTATTGTTATATGAATAATCATATAAATATAATATGTTACCTAACATAAATTGTATCCGACTATTTTAGCTGTTAAGATGAAATAAGTATTAATCGTCTAAAGGCATTGGACTACCGCGATAAAATTACTTTTAGTAAATGTTACATTGCGATTGATGTTTTCACCTAAATAAATAAATTTTTATTTTACATTAAATTACATTACATATGGTCTTGCTTTTCTATATGGTTCGAGTTTTGAATAAAAGGTAATCTAAGCAAAATTTAAGGTATATTCTAATAATTGAAAAATGTAAAAAAACTAATAAGTAAGCTGGCAACACTGCATATTTGTGTCCAGGCGATACCCTAAATATACATTTTGAATGTCCAGGTATTTCCGCTGAGTTATATTTATTTAAAAAAATATTATGTCCAGGAATAACCGTATGCGCATATAACTTTGCTTGTTTAAGAATATATTTAATGTTCAGCTATTTCCGCCCCCACATATATATATATATATATATATATATATATATATATATATATAATTTTTAATGTTAATTTAAGCAGTTTTAACTATTTAGTAGATCTACAAAAACAATTTTAATATTTAACATGTATAATTTTAATAATGTGATGTGCCATGAATCACATGTCTTTTATTTCCCGTTCACTTGTTTGTTAAGAGATTGATTGCTGATTCTGGTGAGTTTCAGTTTATATTTTTAGTACTCAAATTTGATTGTAATAGAATGTTTCTCATATTGTAGTTTTTCCTGATGAAGTTTGTAAACACAAACGAAAGCTTGAACTTAGAATAAAGGCAATAACGTTAGAAGCAACCTTAGAACTTTTATTGCTTCCTCTTCATTCCTTTAGGGGTCTCCCATCGTTATTTGAAATACAATTTGATTGTTACCAGTACCCCGTTACTGTCCTCCGGTTAAAAATATATATATATATATATATATAATATTAAAGGTTTTTTTGAGGTAAGCAGTCAAATAAAAAAGGGCAATTAATGTAAACTCTTTATATTTGCGAAGCTTTCGAAAATGTTTATTTTCTTCTTCAGCACAAACTAAAATTATAATGAACTTTTAACATTATATTATAATAGATAAATTAAAAACTTACTATCGTGAGGTTAAATAATTTTTGGCCTCATAAATGCGCACATTATAAAAATTTTTACCAAAATACAAAAATAAATTAAATTAAAAGAAATGTTAATTTAGAATAAATGTTCAAAATCAAAATTTGACGATTATGTCATGATGACATAAACTATCAGAATTTAAAATCATTAATCAAAAGAAGAAGAAATGAAAGAAAATTAAATTTTTAATTTATATGTTACACATCCCGTGATAGTATATAACTGTAGATATTATTTAAATTATCAATATCTGATCTTTTATTAATACAGTTATTTTTATTTATATATACCATCTCAAGAAATTCTCTTTTTTGTAAATTTTTTTCTCGAATTAAAATTTTTGCTTGATTAAAATTAAAAGAATGATTGTCACTAAGAACATGTTCGGCCAATGCACATGAGTTAACACCTCTTTTTATGTCACTTCTATGAGAAGTCAGTCTTCCAGACAAATTTCTAGAGGTGTGACCTATATACATTTTGTCACAGTTACTACATGGAATGGAATATACAATGTTAGAACTTTCAGATGTAGTTAAAGGTGTTTTAGTTTTAGTAAATAAATTACCTACCGTTTTAATATTCTTTATAGCTATTTTAAAATTTTCAAATTCTTTAAAAATTTTTAAAAGTTTAGGAGTTAATATTGGTATAAAAGGAAGAGAAACGTAGGTAATAAAATTTTGTGTGTCAGTATCAGTTTTAGTTTTAGTAAATAAATTACCTACCGTTTTAATATTCTTTATAGCTATTTTAAAATTTTCAAATTCTTTAAAAATTTTTAAAAGTTTAGGAGTTAATATTGGTATAAAAGGAAGAGAAACGTAGGTAATAAAATTTTGTGTGTCAGTATCAGTTTGTACTTGAAAACTTAAATTTCTTTGTGTTGTGACAATTTCATTTGAAAAAAAGGGATTAGAAGTATTAAAAAGTAATTTATTTATTAATTTTTTTGGGTAGGAATTTTCAATTAATATATTTTTTAATTTTACTAAATCGTTATTTTTAAATTTAATATGTGATAATTTGATGATTCTATTTTTAAGACCCAAGATAAAATTAAAAAATATATTAATTGAAAATTCCTACCCAAAAAAATTAATAAATAAATTACTTTTTAATACTTCTAATCCCTTTTTTTCAAATGAAATTGTCACAACACAAAGAAATTTAAGTTTTCAAGTACAAACTGATACTGACACACAAAATTTTATTACCTACGTTTCTCTTCCTTTTATACCAATATTAACTCCTAAACTTTTAAAAATTTTTAAAGAATTTGAAAATTTTAAAATAGCTATAAAGAATATTAAAACGGTAGGTAATTTATTTACTAAAACTAAAACACCTTTAACTACATCTGAAAGTTCTAACATTGTATATTCCATTCCATGTAGTAACTGTGACAAAATGTATATAGGTCACACCTCTAGAAATTTGTCTGGAAGACTGACTTCTCATAGAAGTGACATAAAAAGAGGTGTTAACTCATGTGCATTGGCCGAACATGTTCTTAGTGACAATCATTCTTTTAATTTTAATCAAGCAAAAATTTTAATTCGAGAAAAAAATTTACAAAAAGAGAATTTCTTGAGATGGTATATATAAATAAAAATAACTGTATTAATAAAAGATCAGATATTGATAATTTAAATAATATCTACAGTTATATACTATCACGGGATGTGTAACATATAAATTAAAAATTTAATTTTCTTTCATTTCTTCTTCTTTTTGATTAATGATTTTAAATTCTGATAGTTTATGTCATCATGACATAATCGTCAAATTTTGATTTTGAACATTTATTCTAAATTAACATTTCTTTTAATTTAATTTATTTTTGTATTTTGGTAAAAATTTTTATAATGTGCGCATTTATGAGGCCAAAAATTATTTAACCTCACGATAGTAAGTTTTTAATTTATCTATTATAATATAATGTTAAAAGTTCATTATAATTTTAGTTTGTGCTGAAGAAGAAAATAAACATTTTCGAAAGCTTCGCAAATATAAAGAGTTTACATTAATTGCCCTTTTTTATTTGACTGCTTACCTCAAAAAAACCTTTAATTTCATATATATCAGTCAAGACTACCCTCCTTTATATATATATATATATATATATATATATATACATATATAATCAAAACCCTTCTACCATATAGTATGGTGTAGGGAGATGTTCTTTTATTCTAGTATCTAAAAGGCGTCCTGACTGACCAATATACACAGCATTACAGTCATCGCAGTGTAACTTATATATTCCAGAAGTATGTAAAAAAGAAACAGAGTATTTAGTGTTGACTAAGAAGGATCTCAAGTTATTGTTAGTTTTAAAACCAAATTCAATATCATATTTCCTAAGAATGTTCCCCAATTTGTAAGAAATAGGGCCAAAGAAATGCAAGGAACCAGCAAAATTAGATTCAGCATGAGAGGAAGAACCAAGTTGAGAAGAGACATTAGCAAAGTTTAAATCTATTAAAAAACCTGTTGTATAACTTATTGATAAGAGAAATAGGGAAACCATTATTAAAAGCAGAGGAAGATAGGGGAATGTCGAAAGCTCTGTGAAACAAACTATTGAAGGCAGCCATCTTATGGGAGAATGGATGGTTTGAATTATAATTAATAACCATATCAGTAGTGGTAGGTTTTCTGTAAATTTCAAATTTAAGCCTATGTGACACCATATTCCTAATGATCAAAAGATCAAGATATGGGATTCAATTATTAACCTCCACTCCAATGGTAAATTTTATTCTTGGATGAATAGTATTAATATAGTGGAGAAAATTAAGAGCATCCTATTGACTGCCATTAAACAGAACAATACAATCATCCACATAACAGTAATAAAATATAAGATGATTTATATATGCAGGACTATTCAAAAACTGTGATTTTATATTATTCATAAATATTTCAGCAAGTAAGGGGCTCAGATTGGAGCCCATCGCCAAACCAGTTGTTTGTCTATAATACTTATTATTGAATTGGAAAAAGTTTTGCTCATGAGCCAAACTCAACAGAGAAACATCATTAACCATATGTAAGTTCAATCCCTCAAATCAACAGATCCTCAACAATTGAAGTACATTCTGAAGGGGGAATACTTGAAACATCTAAAGAAAATAAAAAGGAATTATCTGGTACTCTAATATTACGAATTTTATTACACAAGTCACATGAATTCTTAATGGAAAATTTGTTGTTGAAATTGGTAAATAAATTATTGAGGAAAGAAGAAAGTTTTGAAGCTGGAGAGTTAAGGAAGGAAACAATTGGCCTTATCGGTACGTTATCTTTGTGTATCTTAGGAAGTCCATAAAGAAGAGGAGTAATTGGGGCCTTTTGAATAAGTTGGTAGACATGAGTATCAATCATTTTTAATGTATCGGAAAATTAAGTTTGGTGTTAATAAAATTTAAAAAAATTGTAATGTTTCTTAATTTCTTGTGTAATCCAAGTCCTCTTCGCCAGCCTAATAACATATCTTGATGTTCTAGAATCAATTCTAGTGTGCAAAGAAATAGAAGGTGGGTAAACATTAAACTTCTTGCACCTCTGTAAAAACCATATAAGTTGCAATGTCTTCTTTTTTTCCCACATAACCTTTTTATAGTTGTGGATGATACAAGCCAGACTGGCATCTTTCAAACGAAGTAAACCATCCATATCTCAAATGTGACTAATGGGAAACCAAATGAAAAACCCAAAGTCTATGTCAGTATTGTTTTTCCATCAACAATAAAATTCTGTGACATAGACTTTGCGTTTTTCATTTGGCTTTCCATCAATAATTTATGCGTGGGACAATCTTTCTCTGTTTTTGCTTGACACTTTTTCCCTCTATTTTGCAAGGTATACATATCCTTGGTAACTTTTTTTTGTTGGAGTTTTTCTTTTTATGCTCATCACCGCAGTGACTGCATGAAAGCTCAGTCGGAGAAACTTTCCCCTTGGACCCGTCCGGAATCGCAACTGGAAGTTCGAATCATATGTTACGGTTTTAAATTTGTTACAGTTTTAAATTAATTCATTTTAACCTTAATATTCAAATTAGATTAGTAGCTAACCTATTTTACTCAAGTGAGGAAAATCTAAATTTAATTTTGGAAAAAACAAGTAAAAATTCTTTCTATTTACCTAGCCACTAAAACACTCCAGCATAAACATTACAGTATCTCCACTAAAAATAATCCACTCAGCCATGTAAATCACTTAACCCTTATCCATGAGTTTATTGTTTGTTTATAAAATTAACCTCTATGACACTATAAAGTCTTCTTCTTGCACTCTTCTCACTGTTGGCCTATCTTGTTGAAGTATACTTAATTAACTAATGGTATTATAACCAAGGTTGACAGGTAAATCAGTTAATCACATCAATCACTGTTCAGTTTGGATGGTATATATCTCTCTTGGTTCATCTCCATTTTGGATTGGTTTTTTTTTTTGCTTTTGACTTTGGACTTGGAGTAGGTGCTTCTTTGAAACTCGAATTTTATTTGGGATTTTTGGGCCAAAATAAAAGTAAATTACCTATACCAGAAAAGGGAATATGCTATCAGAGGTCTGATATCGCATTTTTTGTGGATTTTCCCCTTTCTCGTTTCTTTTCTTTAAAGGCCATCCAACACCACATGGTAAGTTGTAGTTAGTTAGTATTGTACATCCCTGTATGCAACATCATTACTTTTGTAGGCCTTTTTTTTGTTCTAATTCCTAATTTGTAAATACTACTAGTTACACAAGACTGAGCCTGGAGACTACTACACCACCTTAATGACTGCATGTTACTAATAACCACCAAGTAAGACTGTTT
Source organism: Ophraella communa (assembly GCA_035357415.1). Lineage (NCBI taxonomy): Eukaryota > Metazoa > Arthropoda > Insecta > Coleoptera > Chrysomelidae > Ophraella > Ophraella communa. Next base: position 23,809,717 of record CM068990.1, on the reverse strand, counting down.
AATTTTTCTTTTAAAAGTAAGGCGACACCACTTCAACCTCTGCATACTTACAGCGGTTACTACTATTATCTCTACTTATAGCCTATAAGTTGAGCCTATGGGACTTGAATTTCCTCTACTACTTATAATTACTGGATATGGTTTAGAACTATTGCTTTTGGTGCTTTACGCTTGATAACTTCTGCATGCTGTGCTTTGTTATATTAGAAATATCGCTTAATAACTTAAATATTATGTTGTTAATATTTCATCTTAGGTTATGCTACTTTTACTAATTTCTTTCTTTATTTCAAACACTGTGAAAAATTGGTACCAATTGGGAGATAACTCATGTCCTGTATAGAAGATAGTGATATAACTCTATAAATACTTCACTTTGTAAAACCTTATCTTCTTTTCTTTCTTGTGTAGTAAATCATCTATGAATTTAGTAAACTTCTTCCCTGGATTAAAATCTTTATTTCCACGACCCTCTCTCCGACGTTTAGCTATATATTTTATAAGCCACCCTGAGCTAGCACAGATAAAATTCTTAACATATATATAGGATTACCAGATGTAAACAAAGCCTGGTAACACATATTTCTTTTTATCTAGATCTTCTAGATTTTGATTAAAAATGGTATCCTTCAGGTCATTATTCTCATAGGACGTAGGTACGTCATATAAGATGACTAACGGATTTCTTTTCTTTGGTAATTCACATGTGAATTGCTTTCTTATTTGTTCATGTTCCCTACTTTTTTCTAAGTCTCCCTTAGAAGCTGTTTCTATTATTAATGATTTTTTAGTTTCTCTCATCTTTTGTATTTTAATCTTCGATGTCCGTGGATCTAGGATTTTTGTAACTAATTCTTGTACCTTTTTTCCTTGTACCTTTTTGTCACTCGTTATAAATAATGTGTTAGCTTGTCTATTGCTCTGCTTTTGTATGTTTAATTCTGTTGTATTCAGCTTGGGTTTTGACACCACCGCCGAATACGATACTTGCGTTTTTGTTTTGTGAGTTTTCTAATTTGCTGTTTATGTTGTTCTAGTTCTTGTTTTAATATTCTGTTTTTGCCTTCAAGTTTTGCCTGTTCCATTGCCCATTCTGCAATTTTATCAACCAGTCCTTGTCTGCACAACTTTCCCAATCTGCTGCTTGAGTCCATTTCATTATTTATATACTGCATAAGTTCCCTATACTTACGACTAACCTTACTACTATCTACACTATCACTAACTCTACCTGAACTTAAACTACAACTACTTAAGAAAGTTTTTGTGGGTTCCTACACCGAAGTTGAGGCCCCAGTTTTCTCCCCCGGAGGGGGAGGCATAACTTTATTCTTTTGTAACTACTCTGTTATGTTGTGCGCTTAGCCCTATCGCCGATCTTATTGCGGGATAACCCGGCTTATCGCGACGAATTGGTTTACGCCCCTAACCACGTGGAGGTGGCACAATCACTAACTAGCGTTTTTAAAATGTCTTTAAAGAAAATAGGATATTTAGAAAGCTTTAGTCACTAATATCGCTTTGAACCCTTGATGCCCGCAGGCCGCTTTCTAACTATGGTATTTCCGCTATACCATAGGTCCTAGGGGCAGACTGGCGTACACGCCGATATCTGAAACAAGAATGGAGGGTTCATTCCTGTTATTCGTCTGACTCCGACACCTGCGCGCTCTATTTTTTGTCGGCCGCCACTGTGGCCACGGCCGATGAATCTGAATCGGAGTCGGCGTGCACTCTGGCCGTACCATTAGAGCACTAAGTATTTTATATATATGTATAGAAATAATTTTGATAGTACATTTACTCTTACTTTTCAAGTTTTTTATACCAATTTTATTTGTATACGACAAAATAAAACATTTCCTGTAATGTAGCAGATCATTTTATTGAATATAATATTTACAAACATTCTTTAGCTTTGAAGCTGTTTCAGTTCATTTTCTAGTTCTGTACCCCAGAGCCACACTACGCCAAGTACAAAAACCTAATTGTGCAGGAGGCGCATTTGAAGTTTTTAAATGATCCAATAACATTGTTATTCCTTTGTTTATTAGGGAATTTCTATGAATTTGGTGTAATAGTATTCTTTAATAGTATATTGTATAAGGTCGTAAAGGTTTTAAAAATTAGTAGTTCGTTTTTCTCAAAAGCGGACGGCATAATTTAGCATTAAAAAAAAATTTCTATGGGACTTGACATATTCCAAGTACCTCACTCAATCCGGGGGGTTAGGCTGTAACAAATTAGCAACAAGCTGATTTTAGCGGAAATGTCTAGTGAGTGACCTCTTATTCAACCTCCCAAAAGTCCCATTCAGTCCCAGTGGTGGAAAGTTGAAAAAAATGGCCGCCATCTTGGATTTTTTTGATTTTTTTAAATATTTAAGTTTCTCTTGGTTTTTCAAAAAAAAAACTCAAGTGACCTTTTTTTTTGGAGAATTTAATTCTCTATAAAAAGTGTCTATACCTTTTTTTTGTAACATGAAGGATAGAGAAGATACAAAGCTTATTACAGTAAATATTTAAAACATTCTTTTACTTGTATCTCTTTTGAATTAAATATCAATTCTTTATAAGTGAGCAATCGTATAATATAAAAATAATAAAGCTTATAACAATAATGTACATATTACGTGATGGGCACTTTTAAATTAAACTTCAAAAAGTTCCAGTGTGACGTCATCCAAAGCGACATTAACCTCCTCATCTGCCACGCAACAACAGTTTGAACAACGGATTCCGTAACACTGCCCACACTTGGAAGAACACTTAAGTCCGAGTTTTTTACGTGAACAGTTTTTGGAGCAATTACTTTCTTTGCAATTGCAAAAAATCAATTTTAGTAGATCAGGAGGAACTAATAGAAACTGAGATATTTGGAAAAAAAAAACAAAAAATCCTAGATGTCGGCCATTTTTTTACCTTCCACCAATGGGACTGAATGGGACTTTTGGGAGATTAAATAGGACGTCAGTCACTAGACATTTCCGCTGAAATCAGGTTGTTGCTAATTTGTTGCACCTCCACCTATGTTATGCAGCTACGTTTATCGTACTAACGTCCAATAAGCAAATATTAGAAATATAACTGGAAATATTTTAAAATCCTAATACTGTTTTATTTTTTTACCTTGATACTAATCAAATAAGTTACTAAAGCCAAACAGTTTATTTTTCACCTTAAAATAAAAAAAAGTTTTTGGTGAGCATTCTCGATAGGTGAGTATTAACAATAACAATAGAATACTGTGGTGTATTTAAAAACATAGGAATAACGAAATATCTTTTTCTTATTATTGGCAATTACATTAACAGTACATACTTTCAAAATTACTTTAACGACAAGATTATTTGAACTACATAAAATCAGCTTATGTCCTACTACTTAAACCAAAAACTTAATCTTCTGACTCGTTCGATCCATGTTGTAAATTTTTATAAAAATCGTTAAATATTGTAGGTACCCACTGAAGCAGTTTCTGAAGGTGAGTGTATTTTTTTGTCGATATTGGCTGGGGTCCCGCTCTTATTGCTGGAATACCTCCTGCATCTGCAATGGTATTTCCCCGTCTTGTTTTTCTGTTTAAATCAACCTTCAAGAAATTTTCTGTAATTGGACTGAATTTGAAATAAGAAAATGCATTCCATTTTCAGATTTTTTGTTAGCAACATAAGGAACTGCCTTGTCTTCATACAATTCTTTGAAATTCTTAAAATCGACAACTTCCATGTTAACAACATTTAACTTTTTCTTTGAACCGCACAAACGAACCATTTGCTGCCAGTCCCAGGGAGTCATTATTTGAAACTGTGGTATTTTTTTCTTTCTCTTTCAGTCAATGCATGATCTCCATCTGCTTCGAGATAGGTGTGACCTCTTGCAGGATATTTGTGACTAATTATTTTAATATTGGGTTTGAGATGTAGTATCCAAAAATAGATCATAACCACGATTACGATTTTGACTAGGGCAATTGTCAGACCATATTGTGAGTTCTTGGGTCTGATCAGTTTTATTTTCATTAGCCCATTTGATAATAAAAGAAGCAACCTCATTGCCACCTCCTGCGGATATACTTTCGTCCCACATTAGACAAAATGCATTTTCAGCAGTTGAGTTATGGATTGTTAAATTGTACGTCCATAACTTTAACGAGTAAAATTTTTGGCTGTTGTGTAGGTCCGGAGTTGGAAGGCACTTTTGGAGATCGATCATCACGACCTTTTCAGTATTTTTTACCCTAGCTCTTATTTTATCCGTCTTCTTAAAGCCAGCATCTTTTAAATGGCCTTTATAACTGGCTTGAATTATTTGTCTTTGCTCTACACCCGCCTCTTGCAGTTGTAATTTAAATATGTCGCAAATATCAAATGTGTCACTGTCAGGACTTTTAAAAGCATAATTAAATTCATAGTGGAATATTTCAGCTTAAAGCCATTCTTTTGCAATATTATCTATTTTCAAACTTTTACAATCTTGATAAAGAGCATACATTCGTGATATATTTAGATAGTTGCCTAGGTATTTCCGGGTTGTTTTTTCTCGACTATAATGTGACGCGTAAACAGGAAATTTCGAGATATGATCTCTTACACTATTTCGTACTTCTTCCGGTATTTTGTTTACGGGGGTGTGTTTACCTCTTTTGTCTGGTGTGAGTATCCCACCTTCTTTTTTCTTTGAAACAGCGGTGTCGACTGACTGATGGGAAATACTGAAAGTATTTAAGAAGTATGTTTTGCAGACCAGACAACTACTTTTGAACCGTTCACTTCAAAATGATACTGGTTCATGTGCTTTCTGTGACCGCTTCTTTGTCCTGTCCTTTCCCAAACTCTTTGTATTGGTACTTATTCTTCGGGTTTCAAAATTCCTTTTGGAATTCCAAAACTCAGTATGGATATTCTGTCTTTTTTGTTCCGAAATTTTTGTTTTACATTTCAGTTGACAAGTATCACCGCATGGAAGTTTGATTGCCTTCGCCTTAACAAGTCTGTTGCTTTTTGTAACATATTCAAGTCCAGCATGCTTTGCAGTTTTTTTGGTATTTTTTCTTCCAAAGCTCGGGGTTACTACGCCTTTTTCTTCCTTTTTTTCGATTTCTCGCTTCCCCACTAGAATCAGATGTACTTTCAGATTCATCATTTTAATTCGCTGGCTTCTCGTATACGGGATCAGCTACATCTTCATCACTGTCAAAATCCATTAGGGTTTGGTCATTTTGAGAAGTGTCGCGTGACGATGCTTGGAAGGTATGGTCAGCAGTAACATGTGAGTTTTCTCTTAACGTAGACAGAGCCTCATTAGGATCGTTCTCTGAAGCATGCCTACTTATTTCTTTTTTATTGCCAACACTGTCGTTTAAAATTTCCTTGGATACGTCTGGGGATTTCCAAAAAATGTGTCTAACAGATGAAGAAGGCAATTTTTTAGAAACTTGACGGATTGGGGAAAGCTCATCAGGTTCAGGCATCAATCTTGTAGAAGTTTGAACGGGGCTAGAACGAGAGTTATTCTCCGGGGTGGATTGATTTTTACTTGTTGTATAATTGGATGATTTCAATGTAGCTCCTAGATTTCGGCTATTTTGATCGTCCAAAGCTGAAACAGAAAGGAATTATTGAAGACATTTTGAAAATGATATAGTTATGGAAAATTAACTCGTATGAATAACCATCACTAGGTCTATTTTTAATTTAAATAAAAAAAAATACATAAAATTGCTTTGTTTCTTTGCCCCCACTTAAAAAGTCCCTTTTTTAAGTACTATTCAAATATGCTAAGTCCATCCTAACATATTGAAATGATAAAAATATACCCCTAATAAAGAAAATGAAATTGAAAACTGAAGTTCTAAAATACTATTAAAGGAATAATAGGTACTTACTATTTCCTCTTTCCAGTAATTCTGCATTTTTTTCACTTGTAGATTCACCAAACGTTCCTTTATTACCATTTAACAGTCCAAATATCATATTTTTTGTTCTCTCCGACATATTTATAACACTTAGATTTGTGATGAGTGATGACACAAACTATGATAATATCTATTATTAGTTTTTATGAAAACCGGTTATTTGAACTTGTCTTATGCGCAGCTGTAATCGAATTCAAGGCAAACTAAGCTAACTGGACTTGGCTTATATATGCTCTTGATAAATGATGGACTTGACATTATTCTTCCTAGGCTATCTTCTGAAGTAGCGTATATATTGAAGCAGAAATATTTGCAATGTATTTGGGACCGCAATATTAGTAACATGGCATATCTAACTTATTTTTGCCAACTTTGGACTTGGCAAAGGTTGGCTCTGGGGTACAGAGTTGTAATTTTTTTTTTTCAATTGGTGGATGTCTTCATCAAATTAACGCCTCAACATAATATTTTGCTTCTCTGCTTGATATAGTTCCATCTTCACTTTTGCCAATTCTGAATACTCTTTGTCCAGGTGGCTTGATGGTTGCGGCTGGATACCTGGTCCTCTCCGCTTTGTCCACCTATGTTGGAGTTCATCTGATTTTGGTTGTCTTAACATACCCACAGAAGCATCTCCCCAGTCTTTCTGAAATTTAAAAGTTTGTTACTAAAGTAATCTGATTAATAAAAATTTTAACTGTTCTCTTCCTACTGGTTGAATCACCCAGGCTGAACCTTAAATAAAAAAGAACATATTTACACAAATTAAGGCATGAGAGAAATTGTCTTTCGAGTGATTGTTGCACAACAAACGAAGGCAGTTAGTTATACCTGAATATTCTCTACCACCTTACTTCTTTCCGTAGTGTTTTCAATACTTGCATAAGATTGTTCTTCATTCAGTATTTCACGATCGCAATCTTTCACGATGTCTTGGGGAGCGCGATCCGAAACGTCTGAATCAATTTGATGCTCTAATCCATAAACAGTTTTCTGGTTTATAATGGATAAGGTGAGATCCATCGTAGGATCGTGCTCTTTAAAGTCAGGTAATCCTCCTCCAGTCTTTAAGGCTTCACGCTTCTCCGCAATAAGGTCTTCCTAACATTCTTTTTTATATTATCGAAGGCCTTTCGTAGAGACTCCTTTGTTCTGGGGCAATTCTCTGACTGTGAATTGAATATATTGGCTATTAAATTGATTGTACTAACCCTTACTTTTTGGAAGTCCATCTTATTAAGGATAATAAAAAACTCTTCGTTTTAACAAAACTTCCAATATTTATTTAAAAATTGCTTTTTTAAAAGACTCAATGACAGCCGTTTCGCTATCGTCAATCTGACGATGCTTAATAGCTTGGAAAACAAGTAAAAGAGTTTTCTTGAAAAACATTGCCGTATACCCCAAAAAATTTTGGTTTAATATATATATGTATATATATTTCATTTAATTAATCTATTATATTATAACCTCTTTTTGATTCTAACAATTGGTAATGATTTAATGTTCTCTATAATTTTATATTTAAACATAGTTAATGCTTTGCAATAGTCATTTCACTATCCACTATCTAAGTATTTTTATCATTAGTTTACTTAATTCTGTCCGAAACTTTAGATATAAGGATTAGTTCACTAAATTTCACTATGTTTGTTACATGTTTTATATTGTTCTTGTGGTTTTTTAGGTAGAAATGATTTATTGGAATATTTATTCAATATCGAAGACTACAATTGGTCTCCTTATACCTTTGTAAGTACTTCCTTTTATAACACAAATTTAAACACTTAACTACATAAAATTACATATTTATTTATTAAACATATGAATAAAATTAATAGTTTTAATTTTATTTCTTTTTATTGTTTCAGATTATAACTTTGATTTCAAAAGAAAACTACGTCAATTGTGAATTGTTACATGAATTGGGACTTATTATTTGAATTGGAAATATTTTTATTGTGATTAAATAATACCATGGACCTTATCCAAGATAAGTTTGTCAAGTACATTCTGCATTTATTTGAATGTTTATCATTGAAAATTATAATATTGAAAACTTTAGATGTAATAAAGAAAAAGTGACTGATGATTTGATGAAACTCATTTAGATATCCTTTTAATTATAACTCATTGAGGTAAGTTTTACTTATTTTATATATATACATCTTGCTATCTTCGAGGCGTCCTTTCATGATTCCTGTTGTGAGCGTCCAGTTCATGTTTTTTAAAGAAACACTGTATTACCAACTGAATATTTTTTACTTTCTAACAATAGATGTCATAGGATGTCGTTAAATTTCACATTTCGACGGTTTTTATTTTTGATTTTTTAAACTACGCATTTCCAAGCGTCCTTATATAAAATCTCCCCTAAGCGTCTAATATATACAGCAAATCTTTTATATTCCGACTACGCAGCGTCCCACTTTTGATTTTATTCTGTCGATTTCTAAGCGTCCGCGTTGTTGTCAAATTTAGTTCGTTTTAGTAGCATAGGTGTGTTAATACTAAAAATCTTAGATTAAAATACCTTTAAATTTTTAAGTCGAAGTGAATGTGGTAACATTATTTGGACCTTAACATGTTCATGTTAAAGGCGGCACAACAATGATATAAAATGAAAATTATACGTTAATTAACCCGCGAAATTTGAAAATTAACTTTTAATGCTGAAAAAGTGAATAATTAAAATTTTAATTTCTTTGGGATTATAGCATCTAGAATAATAAATTTTTGTTATGAAAGTTTTTTCAAATAAACTGTTCTATATGTTTTTACCATTCTACAGGTAACTTTGTACCTCGACATTAACTTTTAATTTTATTTGTACCTCTATTTAATGCACTGAGAAATTATTAATATCAACTGATACAAAAATTATGCCAGAATATCATAAAGCGGTCACATTCTATGAATTTACCCATATAGTTAATATTTGAAAGGTAGGTGTAAAAGGTAAGAATGTAGCAGAAACACTAAGCCTTTACAGAAATACTGATAAATAAAATAATCTTTACACTAATCAAACTATTATATTTAACTTTAACACAAATAAAATCTAGTAGCTCTTAGCAGTTGGCTGCCAACTTAAAGTTTATAAAACTAATTTAAGAATACACATCAAAGTGAAAAATAAAACAAAATAATCAAAGTCAAACAAAATAATACAAATAGAACGTAATGAGCAACTCTAAAACCTGCATATACACTTTGCAACAAAATTATTACTTACATCAAATTACTCTAATAAAATAACATCAGCTGTTAGAGAAAGAGTTTTCATTTGAGTTGATTTTTATAACTAAAACAATGATTCAAATAAGAATATTAAAGGAAATATTTTGTAAAAATAGTAACCTAAAAAATAATACCTATTAATAGAAAGAAAACAGGTTACTCATAAAATATACAAACACAAATGTTTAATTAATAGATTTGAAAAAGTGCATATTGTGCCTCATTCAGTCAAATCTTTTAAGTTTAGATTTGATCAAGTGCCTAAAGCCGATAATGTTTCATCGTTTCAGCAATCTGTAAACTTATTTTCTTTTTTGGTACTCGTTTTGTATAAATACTTTGATTTTAAGCCAATCTTTGTTTTTGAGCAATTCAGAATGTTGGCTTTTTAATTCCTCACACTCCTTTCTCTTTGGAGGCCTTTTATTTTTTAAATGGCTGGCAAAAAATTCCTTTACTATGCTTTTTTGTTCACTGGTCCACTTAACAAGTACCCTTTTGTTCTTTGTACTTTGTTCTTTTTGTTTTGTTGTTTTATTTTCCCCAGTTGTGGAAGTTGACGGTTCTATCGTTTCAGGAATTTCGAAAACGGGAGGTGGGGTATTACTAGGTCCACCTTCTTCATCATCCACCATTAAATCTTTTTCCAGATTTAGGTGAATTTCGTTAAGAGACTTTCCCTTAAATTCAGCGGCTTGTCCTTTCTCCATTAAAATTAAAAGCTTTGATATTTTGGCAGTCTGGAACACGTCATCAGGCAAACGATAATTTTCTCTATGTACCCCGAGAGTGTGACCCATAAAATTAGCCAACTGCTCTAAATCATTTTCCGACATATTAAATAATTGTGTAAGTGTAGCTAAGTGTTTTCGTAGTCTGGTAGCAGTAATAGCACTTGGATTTTTTGCTCCGCATGCCACTGCATATTTTTGAATAACTTTGTAACCACAAATTGGTTCGTTGGTTTGTGGATTTCCAAATAAAAATAAATTATTTTCACTTACAAACTTCTTGCGATAAGTTAATAGAACCTTCATGTGCTCTTGAGTATCTGGGCTAAAAAGAACCGGTACACCACGGCCTCTTTTGCCTCTTATTACAATTCTCTTAAAGCGACTGAGAAGAACTTTTTCGGTTAATGACACCACTTCAGAGAACTCTTCATAAGTTGAATTGACACTATTAGACATTTCATAGGTGTCGACTTTTAATCTTTGCAGTTCACCGGGACGTCTACGATTTAATAATATAACACGACAAAAAATAGTTTCCAAAAGCACTATGTAATTGTTTATATCACCATTACCGTTAAGTGCTTCAATAGCTGAATTGGCTTTTAAAATTAAATAACTTTTTAATAATTTTAAATCACCAGCTAGTGGAACAAGTGTAACCTTATTCCATTTGTTCATATTAAGGTCACTGGCAGCCTGGCTAGAATCTTCGTACTGCCATTGTGACTCAATAACTTTGATTAAAGTTTTTAAATCCGCCTCTGCCTCAGCAGATATAACTGTTTCGGCGATTCCCTTTCTTTTTAAAGCAAATATTATTGCAATTTCGGCACACTGTTTTAAATATGTACCCATATTCATTGCAAAGGTCGGAGAAAGATATTTGTCCTTTTCAATGTTATATTTTGCCACTACTTTTGTCGCAGCGACTATAGTGTCAAAGTATTTCGGTTTTAGGGCATCAAAAAGACATTTTATAGCTGGCTCAATTTTTTTAATTTCGATCAATAAGCGAGCTATTTCTCGCATTTTTCTAGATGTTACAGCAATAAAATGTTTTTCTCTGTGAACTTTCATGTATCTAGCTCCATACGCACAAATCAGAGGGTCTTTTTTCGCGACGAGGGAAATTTCGTCTGCTCTCATTCTGGGAAAAATACTGTTTGTAAGCACAGGATCAATTCTTAAATGAGCCACTAGAATATTTTGAGCAGCTGCTTTATGGTTTTTACTTTTAAAATCTATGCACTTATTTCTATGTTTCCACAACAGTCCTGCTGAAAAAAAACCAAGACAGTGGTCGCAGGGCAAAAGATCTTTTGATGTACGTAAGCTTTGAACTGGTTTACAAGCAACGTTACTATTCAAAAAATTTCCTTTTTTTCTTATTAAGTCTAATAGCGACCTCCTTTCTGTACTACCTGGAGGTTTGGATAAAATTTTCTGAATTTCAATTTCAGACGAGTGATTGCGCGTGACATGTCTTGCAAAGTTTAACACGGAAGTCTCGCAGTAAAAACAAAAATCCATCTTCTTTTTTCCTTTCCGAACTTCCCCATTTTCCTTGTATATTCCAAAATTGTGATGATTTTTTTTAATCGTATCAGTAACTGAAGTTGAAGATTCCATGGGGTTTATTGAAGAATAAGATAATTGGTCCTACAAAAAACAAGTTCATTATTTGAAGAAAGGAAGAACCAATGTCAATGTCACAAAATATTTATTGTTATATAAATTTGTTGTAAACAAAAGCGACTAGTTTCGGCCTACGATACGGCCATCATCAGGCTATTAAAGTTAAATACAATATAAACCAAGTTTGATCATCGGTGGTCACCATATTTGGTATAAGTGCTTAAATTTAATGTCATACCTTCAACTGCAATGCTTGCAATCGTTTTGGAATGGTTTTTTAACATTATATTGTATTTAACTTTAATAGCCTGATGATGGCCGTATTGTAGGCCGAAACTAGTCGCTTTTGTTTACAACAAAATCATATAACAATAAATATTTTGTGACATTGACATTGGTTTTCCTTTCTTCATTTAAGAAGAGTCACATTCGAGATATGGATGATTGGCTTCATTTATGTTCATTATTGTTTTCAGTTGCTTCAGAAATTGAAAAAAAAAGTTCAGTCACCCATCATATCAGATATCTTAGAAATGGTGAGAAACGAAAAAAATTGTAAACAAGATTTTTGCATTAACTCATAATTTAAACTTTTTGCATTAACTCATAATTTAAACTGTGTGTACATTTTCGTTTCTACAGTGTCTTTAATATTTTAAATACCATTTTTTTGAGATAAAGTATAAGCTATTATTAATAAACGAGCCAACATCATTTTAAGCAATTTAACTTTTAGTTCTTTGAAAACGATCACTCAAATTTTTGGTCTAGAATCTGCAAAAGTTTTACAGCTTACTATAAATGGCCTTGGCGAATATTCTAAAATATTTTTGAACAGTCTCATTACTGATGTCATTAATTGGTAAAAAGTTTTTTGTTTTAAAACGATTTCGAGATATTTTGTCAAGAAAAAGTGACGAAAGTAAAGTTTAAATTGACATCACATTAAAATTAGTTAGTATTCTAGTGTAGTCAAACCGGTCAAATGGCTTTTTTATATTTGATGTCATAACAAAAATTGCACATAGTGATACAGTAAAACATTTGATGTATCGCCTCAGGATATTATTATTTACAATTACAATCTAAAATCAATGATCTCGATAATTTTTTATTCTGTACAACTATAAATTCAGACTATTATACCTTTATCTCACACTTACCACACGTTTATCAAAATCTCTTGCCAGTTCTTTGGCAAAACTGTCATTAGATTCGTTTCCAGAATCTGAATCTTCTGTACTACTACTTGGAATATATTCACTTCCACTGCTGCATGCTGCTACATCATTATTACAGGTACCCATTGCTTCAATAGAACGTGTTACTTCTGTTAATTCCAGTTTTTCCAAGCTTTGAGATTCATTCATAAATGTTTTATGTTCTATTTTTGTCTTTTGCAGCCGCGTCATATATTCTTTTTCAGTTGAAGAAACTACTGGATTTTGAACGTCATCCGAAGGAGGAGTAATTGGACTATTTTTTGTACATACGTTATTATTTAGCAATTCATGTTGTCCTAAAATAGATGATGTAACATGACAAAATTGTATGTAAATAACATAATTTTTGTGCTGGTCAGCACCAGCAGTTTTGTAAAAACCCATTTTCGTGAAATTTGATTAAAACATACTTTTCTTTTACACCCTATAGACAGTAACTTTAAAATCAAAAAAATATCCGGGATCAACTAGAAATGCATTACAATAAGCACGCTGTGATTTTATAAACCACCATGAATATTGAAAAATATTTGAATTAATACTTACTATGAATAAGTGAATTTCTTTCATTTTTAGTCGTTCCTTTTCCTTCATATTCAGCAATAGTCAGAAAGTCTAAACGATTTCTATCCTTTATGTCCAGTGCATTCAGTAATATTTTTCTTTTCCTGTCCATATCTTAAAGTAAAAAATAATAATGTGGTTTATGCCATTTATAAGATACACCGTGTGTAAAAGGACAGCGAACTTTGTCATTTACTTACCGGAAATTTTCAAACAGACTTATTTCACTATTCAAATTTTTTAATGTGAACATCAATACGCCTTAACAGTTACTAACGAACAAAATTATTGAGAATATATAGGTTTAAAAATAAAATAAAGTAAACAGCATTGCCAAGTGATCGCGAACAGAACGGACGCCTAGCAATCTGCAATTTGAAAGTAGAGGTATACTCTAAAGAATATACTGATAGTGCGACTCCCGCCTCTAACGTTAAACGCGTTGAACTAATAATATACTAAAAGCATACAAAAAAGCGGTTTTAATATTATCGGGGCGTCCAAACAAAATATGGATTTTCGAACCGTTGGGATATCCATTAGGCCATTTCTACTGTAAAACAACCGAGCGTCCGATATATGGACGCTCTGTTGATGACGGACGCTGGGAAGATAGGGATTCGTTAATGTATGGACGCTAGGAAGATAGTGGGCTACATATATATATTATTATGTATTTGTGAGTGTGTATGTGTGGGTGAATGTGAAAGTGTGAGAATAATTATGTTGTTTATTATTATGTATACGGTATGAGATGGGATGTTATCTGGGTTCGTGGTTGGTTGAATAAATTCTAGTTGATAAATAAATAAAGAAACATTTTACTTGAAAAACATATTTTTATTTTGATAAATGAAAATTTGATGAGACGCCCATGTATGGCGAACTGAAATTATTGATTTATTTTTATATGACGTTCTGTGCGCATGCTTAAAAATGATGTGCCGATGCGTTGGAATAATCACCTGATAGACACGTTGCGTCTGTTCAGTTTTACAGTGAGCTTTATGCTATATCACAGAACGTGTTTCAAATTTATATATAAGTTAAAAGAATTTATGCCTGGAAATTTATAAATACAGAAACATAGAAAATACAATACAAGAAATAGATATCAAATTTATATACATAGAGCTTAAATGTTACATAGATGAATCAGATGCATCTTTTTTATGATTCTTATTTAAGAAATGCGTAAGTATTAAATTTTATCTCTTTATATTGGCCATTTATCATTGAATATCATTTAATCTTATAGTTATATTGAGTCTCTAATTTTGATTCTTTTTTAGATCGATCGTCATTTCAAAGTTTATTTTACTCATGAGATTTTAAAAGAAAAACACTTGATTGGAATTATGAGTTTTTTTTATAACTCTTGTTGTACAACAAAACACTAACCTTGTGTTCAGGAACCAGGATCTGCCTCTCGGGACTCTGGAACGCTGCTTCCGAAGTTTAAAGTTATGTAATTTTGTAGAAATATGATTTTCTCCTTGGAAAATCAGCTGTAGTCATTAGGTAAGTATTTGTATATGTTTTATTAATAGTTTCTTATATCTTTATCCTCACTTTGAGGATAATTACTCAAAATTTCTGGAGAGCTTCAAAACCCAACCTTCCAGAAAACGAAGACAAGCCAACCACACCTTTTTTCTTCAACTTTTTTCAACAATCAACAACCAGTCTTTTATTTTATTCAACTTACTATTGAAAAAGTTTGTTACACTTGTTTGTCATTTGAAAGTTCTTTTTGTCATGTCACATAAACCAATCAAACTTTTGATTTCACTTAGCATTCAAATATCTTTACCTATATACAAGAATTAGTTTCACTAGACATTGTTTATGTAATATTGAAGTTCATTCTATTATTATGGGACGAATAGTTTTTTTACAGGCGATATACAATAGTCTTAATATCAATGTTTATTTTAATTTTTTTTTATTACAATTAGCGATTGTGTTTTGCCATCAACATAAATTCTTTTAAAACATTTATCAATATTCCTTAATCCAATTATTCACATTCATTACATATTCGATTGAACTCCTTTATTAGTTTATATTTATTTTATCTATGAAATTACTCTAATGTCAGCGTTTGTCGCTGAAACATATTGACATCAATATTTCTGTCGCCAGCGTTTGTCGCTAAGGCATATTGACATTACAGCGTTAAATATTCCAACTCATATGTTTTTAGTAAACAAATGTGTTATAATATTGAACGATATCCTTTTTGTTTCGAATATTTATTAATTCATATTTCTTTTTTAGATTATATGCTCATCGTTTGTTGTAAAATGAGGTGTTCAATACGATGGATGATATTTACTCTATGGTTTTCGGATATATGATCAAGGTAACATTTTTTTTGTCTAATTCTATGTGAGTTTTCTCAAAATTATAAATCATATATATAAACTGTATAACTTTATCTAATTATCATGAGCAATTTTAATGTCTCATATTTATTATTCTGATAAATATAGTCTAATGCTTTAATTTTTAATCTGTTTCCAATTATTCTGTTTTACACCAATGTTTCTCTCTTTATTTATCCGTTATAACATTCCCTGAATTTTTATAAAATCATTCTAATTATTGTTCACAATGATCTAGAATGTTTTACTATAAAATTCATTTAATAGTACTTAACTTTACTTATTTTGTAATAATCTATCATCATTCAATCTACTTCATTATATTCTATCTTTTGTGAAATTAAATCATTAATTTGTTACTATACCTAATCAATCTATTTCTAATTCTTCACCTGTCTTACACTTTATTCCTACAAATAATTAATTCCCTGTTTCAACTTAAAAATATTTCATTCTAATTATAACTATTTCTTTACAGATTAAACTTATTGAATTTCATTGAATTCAGGATGGAATCGATATAATTGGTCCACATTGAAAATTCCTCTAACATTGCCAGTTACGGGATGTACGAGTTTGTAACTATTTATGCCGTTAGATGTTACTACTTTATATGGACCTTCGTAAGGCAATTGTAATTTTGCACAAATATTACGCTTATAATTAGGAATTCTAAGTGCTTTAATTATTACTAATTCTCCTTCCTTAAAAGTAGTTCTCTTCTTAATTCTCTTGCTTCGTTTTCTTATGTATTTTTCAGCATTCTTGGAAATTCTTTCCCTCGTTTCCTTGATTATCTGTTCATATTTCTCTACATTTTCTGATATCCATGGTCTTTCAGGTACTATGTTTTTCATAATTAATATGGGTGATCTTCCAGTTACTTCGTGTGGTACATTATTTAAACAGAATTCTATATTCTTCAAATTCCTTTCCCAGTTTCGTTGTTGATCGTGAACAAGTAATCTCAGACATTTAATGACTTCTCTTATATATCTCTCCGTTTGATTAGCACATGGATGTCTAATACTTGTAAAGTGAGGCTTTACGTTTGACTTTCTTAACCATGCTTTAAAATTTTCGTTATTAAAATAAGTAGCGTTATCCATTAAACAAGTTTCCGGTATGCCCACTTCTAGAAAGTAGCTTGTCAGGCATTTCTTTACCGTCTTTTGTCTGTTCGTTGACATGGATATAACGTTACATATTTTGAAAAAGCATCTACGACTACAAATATATTCTTATTACCTTCTTCACTAGGTATTATATTTGAAATGAAATCCACTGTTATAAATTCAAGAGGACGTTCCGTTACTAATGATTTTGGCATATTTTCATTGTGATGATTTTTTTCCTTTCCCAGTTGGCAAAGTTCACATCTAGTGACTATACTTTTTGTGATGGATAGATCTTTCTTCGAAATGTAATTTTCCCTGAAAATATTGTGTAGTTTTCGGATTCCTACATGATTGTATCGCAGATGTAACTCCTTGATTATTCTTCTTGTTAAATTTTCTGTTATTACATATAACTCCTTTTGCTTGATAATTTTGAATATTATATTGTCTTTTGTTTGACAGTTATGTTTTTCCCTTTTTGTTAAATTTTTCTGATCTTCCATTATTGTGTGTATTGAAAATATACCTACTTCCTCTCTCATAAAATTTACTCCTACGTATTTGTTTCTTTTAATCTTGTCTTCTCCATCCATTCTCGTTAAAGCATCTGGAACTACATTTTTAACACCAGGTACATATTTGATATCGAAAGAATATTCCTGCAGAAGCAAAGCCCATCTATGTATCCTGTTGTTTCCATACTTATTCTTTAAAATGGTTGTAAGTGATTGGTTGTCTGTTTCAATGATAAATTTGTTGCCTAATAAGAAAAATCTTAGTTTGTTCACACAAAACAGTATGCTTGCTAGCTCCAGTTCACTGACGCTATAATTTTTCTCAGCCTTTTTCGTAATTCTGGATACAAATGAAATGGGAACTTCTCCACATTCATGGTATTGTACCAAACTTCCGGCAAATCTTTGCTGTGAGGCATCTGTTCTTAGGATGAATGTTTTCGTGTAGTCGGGATGGTATAATTTTGCATTCTCTGTGAATTCTTCTTTGATCTTATTAAAAGCTGTTTCTCTTTCGTGCGTCCATTTCCATCTCACATTTTTCCTCAGCAGTTCTATGAGTGGAATTTCCTTTTCTGTTAAATCTGGCAATAGTCTCTTAAAATAGTGTAACACGACAAGGAAACCTCTTAGAGTTTTCAGATTTGTAGGTCTCTTATATTCTTTGATAATCTTAATTCTGTCTGGATCCATGCTTACGCCATCTTTATCAATTTTATAACCAAGATATACCACTTCTTCCTTAAAAAATTGGCACTTTTTAATGTTTAATTTTAATCCTGCTTCATCTAAGGCTTTTAAAATTGTATCTATATGTTTCATATGTTCATCTTCTTCTTCGGAATATATTAAAATGTCGTCAATGTAATGTAGTGTAAATTTTTCATATCGGTTTAAAACCTTATGAAGAGCTTTGAGTAGAGCTGACGTAGCCGATTGTGTTCCAAATGGTACTACTTTGAATCTGTAAACTACTCCATCTACCATGAAACCAGTATAATCTCTACTATTCACATCCAGTGGTATCAACCAAAAACTATGCTTCAGGTCCAGTTTCGTGAAAATTTTTGTTTTCGAAATACGACCAAGTATTGCTTCTATATTTAAAGGTGCCTCAAATTCAGGTATACAGTGTTTGTTTAGGTTTCTAGCGTCTAGACAAATTCTCATGTCGCCGTCTCTTTTCTTCACAATTACAATGGGGTTTATATATGAAGTATTACTATGTTCTATGATTTCATCTTCTATTAATTTTCTAATTGCATCTTGCATTTGATCCTTGTATTTGTATGGAATTGGGTAACTTTTAGCTCTGAAACTTTCCATATCCTTCACCTTCAGACTATGTACAAAATGTTTGGCAACTCTTGCTTCTTTGTTGAATAAACCTTCATATTTTCCTAACAATTTCCGTACTTCTTCCTTTCTTCCTCTTCCACAATCCAAATGTATTTCAATCCATATACCATCCTCATAATTATCACATCCCATATTATATTTTAAATAATTATTAATATCATTTTCTTCATATTTTCCATTCCACATTCCATTTTCACAATTATTATATACCATATCATCTCTAAAACAATGATCAATATCCTTTTCTTCATCTAAAACTATCTCTTCATCTCTTCTTTTTTCAAATTCATTTCTCCCATCATGACAATCATTATTCATAGCTTTTCCTTCTAATTCCAGTCTGATATCCTTTTCTTCTGTAATCCTCATAATTTTTTTGTTTCTTGTTTGTTCTCTGTTTTCATTAAATTTAACTCCAATTCCATTAACGCTTACTGTTTTTGTTTCGTAGTTGATATCTACCTTATGTTTTAGTAATTCATCCGAACCCAATAAAATATCATACTCCATTTCTTGTATGACCAATAATTGTACTTCCAAATGAATATTTTGTAATTGTAGTTTTACAATAATAGATTTATTCACCTCGCTAAATCTTTTCGCATTAAGACCTATTAAATTTACCTTCGGCACTTTTATAAGATGTTTTTGCATGTTTAATTTATTTACAATACTTTCAGTAATTAGTGATGTTTCTGAACCTGTGTCAATTAAAATATTTACATTTAAATCTAATATATTTCCTGTAATAGATACTAATAAATTATTTTCTATATTTTCTAGGCAATCTATATCTTTGAGGAATTCTCTAGGATGGACATAACTATACCGATTGCGTGCTACACCATCCTTCAATGAAAATTCTGATCAGTGGCATTTTGTACACCACCATCAGCAGTCGTTGTTATGGGAGAATGAATATTGTTTGACGACTCATGTAGTTCTATTCGATTGTTTGGAGAGTTTGCCCTTTCCTGACTGTTAGCTCTCCTCTGGAAGTTGACACGTCTATTGTGGCCGTCATCATTCCTTCGATTCATATTGCCATCAGAGTTCCTTCTTGTGAAGTAGCTGTTCTGATGATTATTATTGTTTGAATTGTTATTATTGTTATTATAATTATTATTATTATTGTAGTTGTTGTATCTTCTATTATTATAATTATTGTTTGCATTGTTGTAATTATTTCTTCCCCTTCCTTGATTATTGTTGTTATTGTAATTATTTACTGGATAGTTACTGTATCTTGTATTAGTCGTTCTATTATTAGTATTACTATTTAAATTTCTATTATTACTGTTATTGTATTCGTAGTTGGTGTTGCTTAAATTATTTCCAGTATTTCCTCGGTTAGCATGTTCTATGTTTCGGTTGTAATTTGTATTATTTCTATACTCATTTTGTTTGTTCCTATTACTCGTCAGGTTTCTCTCTATCCTCATCAAGTAATTAGATAGTTGCTCAAAAGTCCTGATGTTTTGTATAGCTATTGTTTCAGCTATCTGTGACTTGAAATGCCTGGATAGAAACATGATTATTTCTTCTTCTTCTTTAATTACAGGTTCTAAGTGTTGCGCTTGAGAATAGAGTAGCAACGAGTAGAGATACATTGTATTCCCTCTATTCTCATCATATCGTCCAAAATATAGTTTTTCTCTAACCTCTCCTTGTGTGATTTCACCCCAATACAATTTTAGAAAAGCTGTTTCAAATTCCTTATAGTTGTTGAAGTCTATCTCGTTGCTTGTGAACCACAATAGAGCTTGTCCAGTAAGGTGTTTTCTCAATATTTCCCTTATATCTTCAAAGTTTCTTATATGTTTTATCTTATTTGTTAATATTCTCAAAAATATTTTTGGATGTATCTTCCTGATGTTACCATCAAATTTGATATTCTCTTCGTTCCCACCTTGATATGTATGAATGATCATTCCTTGTTCGCCTTTTAGTTGCATTCTAATCTGTTCCAATTCATTCTTCATATCTCTTTTAATGTCATTCTTTGTTTTCACTATGTCCTTTTCGGTTTCTTCTCTCACTTCATGTATTTCTTTTCTCACATCACTTCTGATGGATTCGATATCTCTTCCATGTTTGATAATGCTCCTTTTCACATCTTCTATATCCTTCTTTCCTGATTTTTCTATTATTTCAACGGCTCTGGTAATGTTTACTTCCGTGATCTTCTTCGTTTTTTCTATTAGATTTTGTTCCAAGTTTTCGAATTTTTCTTCTTGGTTTTCTAAACTTTTTTCTATCTCGTCTTGTTTTCTTTTGATCTCCTCTACCTTTTCGTCTTGTTTCCGTAGTCTTAGTTCCAATGAGTTTTTCAATTTTTTTATTTTGTTCGTCCATCTTCTCTTTAATTATTTCTTTCAAATATTCTTTCTGTTCTTCCATCATTTTCTTGCTATTTTCTTGTTGATTTTCTATCTTTTCCATCATTTTCTTGCTATCTTCCCTTATCTTCATACTATCTTTTTGTTGTTTTTCTATTAAGTATCTTATGCTCTGCATTATTTGATTTTCACTGTCTCTTTTACTTGTTTCTCCCTCATATGTTCCTCTTGGTTCTTCAATTTTTGTTTCTCCCTCAGCTTGTGTGATCTTTTCCTCACTTGGCTGCAGGTTTTCTCTCGATTCCGTTACATTTTCTAATTCTCCAATCATTTTTTTATCCCGATCTTCATTATTTTCTTCCTGATCGAAGCAATATGTTTCCGGATCTTTCCCTTCTCTAATTATAGCCTCCTGTAGCCTTCAACGAGCGCCTGTTTTGTCCCCGTTTTGTCCAGTCCTTTGCTTTCCAAAATTTCCTTCAACTCCGTTGTTTTTAATTCTTTTATTGTTTTGTTTAACTCCATTGTTTAGAATTTTAATTTCTAAAAGACAGAACAGTACAAAACTCCAAACAAATTTTCCCCGAAATTATTACTGATTTTAAAGTTAAGTCGTCACAAGAATTAGTCAAATTTATTTTTATTTTATTAATAATTAATTATTTACTGAATTCATTCAACGCACCTACGTTGGGTCGCCATTTTATTATGTATTTGTGAGTGTGTATGTGTGGGTGAATGTGAAAGTGTGAGAATAATTATGTTGTTTATTATTATGTATACGGTATGAGATGGGATGTTATCTGGGTTCGTGGTTGGTTGAATAAATTCTAGTTGATAAATAAATAAAGAAACATTTTACTTGAAAAACATATTTTTATTTTGATAAATGAAAATTTGATGAGACGCCCATGTATGGCGAACTGAAATTATTGATTTATTTTTATATGACGTTCTGTGCGCATGCTTAAAAATGATGTGCCGATGCGTTGGAATAATCACCTGATAGACACGTTGCGTCTGTTCAGTTTTACAGTGAGCTTTATGCTATATCACAGAACGTGTTTCAAATTTATATATAAGTTAAAAGAATTTATGCCTGGAAATTTATAAATACAGAAACATAGAAAATACAATACAAGAAATAGATATCAAATTTATATACATAGAGCTTAAATGTTACATAGATGAATCAGATGCATCTTTTTTATGATTCTTATTTAAGAAATGCGTAAGTATTAAATTTTATCTCTTTATATTGGCCATTTATCATTGAATATCATTTAATCTTATAGTTATATTGAGTCTCTAATTTTGATTCTTTTTTAGATCGATCGTCATTTCAAAGTTTATTTTACTCATGAGATTTTAAAAGAAAAACACTTGATTGGAATTATGAGTTTTTTTTTATAACTCTTGTTGTACAACAAAACACTAACCTTGTGTTCAGGAACCAGGATCTGCCTCTCGGGACTCTGGAACGCTGCTTCCGAAGTTTAAAGTTATGTAATTTTGTAGAAATATGATTTTCTCCTTGGAAAATCAGCTGTAGTCATTAGGTAAGTATTTGTATATGTTTTATTAATAGTTTCTTATATCTTTATCCTCACTTTGAGGATAATTACTCAAAATTTCTGGAGAGCTTCAAAACCCAACCTTCCAGAAAACGAAGACAAGCCAACCACACCTTTTTTCTTCAACTTTTTTCAACAATCAACAACCAGTCTTTTATTTTATTCAGCTTACTATTGAAAAAGTTTGTTACACTTGTTTGTCATTTGAAAGTTCTTTTTGTCATGTCACATAAACCAATCAAACTTTTGATTTCACTTAGCATTCAAATATCTTTACCTATATACAAGAATTAGTTTCACTAGACATTGTTTATGTAATATTGAAGTTCATTTTATTATTATGGGACGAATAGTTTTTTTACAGGCGATATACAATAGTCTTAATATCAATGTTTATTTTAATTTTTTTTTATTACAATTAGCGATTGTGTTTTGCCATCAACATAAATTCTTTTAAAACATTTATCAATATTCCTTAATCCAATTATTCACATTCATTACATATTCGATTGAACTCCTTTATTAGTTTATATTTATTTTATCTATGAAATTACTCTAATGTCAGCGTTTGTCGCTGAAACATATTGACATCTATATTTCTGTCGCCAGCGTTTGTCGCTAAGGCGTATTGACATTACAGCGTTAAATATTCCAACTCATATGTTTTTAGTAAACAAATGTGTTATAATATTGAACGATATCCTTTTTGTTTCGAATATTTATTAATTCATATTTCTTTTTTAGATTATATGCTCATCGTTTGTTGTAAAATGAGGTGTTCAATACGATGGATGATATTTACTCTATGGTTTTCGGATATATGATCAAGGTAACATTTTTTTTGTCTAATTCTATGTGAGTTTTCTCAAAATTATAAATCATATATATAAACTGTATAACTTTATCTAATTATCATGAGCAATTTTAATGTCTCATATTTATTATTCTGATAAATATAGTCTACTGCTTTAATTTTTAATCTGTTTCCAATTATTCTGTTTTACACCAATGTTTCTCTCTTTATTTATCCGTTATAATATATATTATATATATATTATATATATATATATATATATATATATATATATATATATATATATATATTAATATCAATTCGACGACCATACATTTTAAAAATACCATCAATAGGACGGCCAGATGCTTTGGACGGCCATATATGGCCGTTGAATTGGAAATCATGTTATTCTTCATTGCCTCCTTACCACGAACCATTTCTCAATTTTTGTTTTGGCCGTCAAAATGATAAGAAACCCGCAAAAAACGCATAAATACGTATACTTTTAGTTGGCCAATACAGTTAGAAAAAAGAGGGCGCTATTTAGGTGTATATTCTTCAAGGTTTGCATTTTTCAATTTACAGATTTTGAGACGGCCGGTTTTCGCGGCAACACTGCATCTTTAGTTCTCAGTTGTAGTACACTTTTTTTGATGTAACCTTGCTATTTGTTACATTGAATCTAGGAAATATTTCGATTTACTCAATTCAATACTTTGGAACCTACAAATTTAGAGCTTTCAACAACCACTTCAATTATACGCTATACATCGTGAAGTTGTTTAAATTTTCGTGCGGTTATTTGTGCCATTAGTTTTGTGTATCGTCTGTAAGACGAATAATTTTTCAACTCAAGGTAAGTTATTTAATTATTCAATAATATATGCATATTATTTTGGAGTTTCTGACTATTTAGTGAGTAGATATTAACTTAATATTATAATAAAATTTAATTGACTCTAAAATCTTTATTTATTGTTGTGTTTTAATGTCAATTTAAAGAATTAGACTCAGAAGCCCGTGACAAACATTTAATAAAGGGCATTTTATGTAGGAGGGCATCTTTTCGCATTAGTAATTAGTGGCTTAATCATCGGTTGTGTTGAAGAAAGTCCAAATAAAATTTTTAATTATAATAAAATTATTTACAAATATAGAATCTTTGTTCTTTACCAGTTCACTTTATTTTTTAAAAGAAACATCCAATGTACTATTTTATTTCCAAATAACAAATATTGTATTCAGCATGTACCGTTTTAGAGTTATTTAATGTTTTTTGAAAATTAGTTCCTGAAAATTATAAATATATAAACGTAATTTATGGATTAAATACTGAGAACTATTTTGTTTATTGATAAATTGAATACATACAATTTTAATTTTATTTTTTTTTTAATTTTAGTCAAAAATAACAGGTTTTTTAACGAAAAAGTATACCAATTTCTATGTTATTGAATTTTTTTTGGAGATATGCGCAATTATGTTCATGGAAAACGTGATTTATTTTTGAAAATTTATTTAACTTAAATCAATAATGAAATAATTAAGTTATCCATAAATAAAAACATAAATGTTATGACTTTCAGAGGAGGATATTTATCGAAAAGCAAATATGCAACCACTTAAGCAAAATTATACACAATATTAACACACTAAAATATATATCTTTCATTTTAACTTTCTTATCAAACAAAAAAAATCTCAAAAACACGTGTTGCTCGAAATATGACTCTAGGCAGACATAATTTGTTAATAGGACTGAATTGAAATCGAAAATCAGAACATTTGTATCTACCACATGAAATTATGTTTACTCAACTATATGTTTTTATTAGAAGGAATAAAAAAACATACATAAACTCTTTTATTTATTTTATATGCGATTAAAAATGCCGTTATTTGATGCTCCAATTTTTTAGATGTCGTTTTCCAAAATGGAAAGAACACAACGCCTTATAGCTATGGCCCTTTCTAAAAAAGATAAAGAGCGTCTCTCGCTATTAAATTCTAATATTCCTTGCTACGAAACCACAGAGACTTCAGAACGATACCTGCAAAGTGGAATAGACACAACAACTTTACGTAATGTTTTTGATAGCAATAGTGATCAATTTGATATTCAGAATCGTCAAGTATCTTCTTCGTCATCCAAATATACAACCTTCACTAGAGAGATTATGCCTAGGAACGCAAAGGACGTTAAAAGAAATCTCTTCAAAAACGCTGATTGCGATATAGATGTGAGTAAATATGTGCTTTCAGACAAAAAATGTATACAGTGAGGATGTTTAGGTAGGAATAAATTCAGTATTTCCTTAAGCCTTTTCAAAATAAAAGCTAAAACAAGTCGATTTTTAATTTTAATGTTCTACACTTGACAATAAAATTTCACTATACAGGGTGATACACGTTAAGGTGATGACGTCATCGGCAATTATCTTAAAAGTAACTCCCTATAATATTTAAAATTTATAGATCAACAAAAATTAGCTGATTCCAAAAAGTTATAATATTTGGGGTATAAAATAAAAGTTAAAACAACTACAGGTTGTTGAAAATATACTTTCTTCAATTTGTGATTTTTTTTTGTCAAAACTTGATTTTTTTAAAACAACTTACATGTTCTTATCCTAACTTTTAATGAACTATATAATTACATTTAAGATACATGAATACAGTGTGCCAAAAAATTCATAAAAGTCAAAACCATTAATCGCACTGTATTTATGTTTCTAGGTAGTTTATAAAAAGTTAGGACACGGAAATGTAAGTCGTTTTTATTTATAATCATTAGTTTTGACAAAAGAAATTCCGAAAGGTAAAAAAGTCTAATTTTAACCTAAACGTCCTTACTGTATATGATTTGTTTTAATTGGGAAATTTTCCCCTTCGGACGCTATTTTTAAAAAATTAATTTATTTTTGTAAATTTTAGGTTTCATCAACGCAAAAAGGGTATGCTTTTCGGAATAAACAGAGTGAAGTTAAAAATTTAAAATCTTGGGAAGATAATATTCAACGTCTAATACCTACGAATCAAAGCGAACAAGAACAATCTGAAACAGATTCGGGATCTATGCTCTCAGACGAGGATTCCGATTACGTTCCCTCTAGCCCAAGTGGTGAATCCATGGTAAGTGTAGAGCCAATAGGAATGTAAAAAAATTCTATAAATCTTTACGTTCCAAAACTAACATTCTACCATTCCACCTTTATTTTCCCCCATTTTAACTGCCCATAACTTCTAAATGGTTTAAGATAGAAATTTTCGGTTTTCACTAAACGTTTTTTTTTAGCACAAGTTTTGTTTAAAAATGTTTTGTCTCAGTCACAACAAAAATTACAGATTTTTGACAATATTCTTGTTAATGAAACACACAGTATATTTTATTGTAGTAAAAGAACCTACCTTTACACCTATTCTTCAGTGCATTTTTTTTTAAATCGTTTTACGTGTGACTCAGCCGCTTGTAATAGAAGTAACAAAACTATACATTTTCTTTTTCTTTTCAGAGTTCCAATGAGAATGAAGGTAAAACTGAGGAGGTAATACAGGTAAATCACAATGTACAAGAAATTATATCGACATCGCCCGCTCCAACTTTGAATAATGAAAACCAAATTGATTCCCAAGCACAGTTGTTTTATGGAAAAAGACGTCGTCAAAAGGACTTCTGCTTTTATTGTGAAAGTCTAGTGCAATGTTTTGCTAGGCATATCTTAAGGAATCACAGTGTCGAAATAGAGGTTCAAAAAATAATGTCATACCCCCCACAAAACCTCGAAAGAAAGAAACTGATAACAGCCTTAAGAAAGAAAGGAAATTATATTAATTCAGGGAGAGTACAAAAAGCCGTAAAAAAAGGAATACATAATAGAGAATTACTTCCGTGTCCAGATTGTTTCGGCTACTACACAAGAAATCAATTATGGCGACATCGAAAAACTTGCAATAGCAACGCATCGACAAAACATTTCCAAAGCGAAGCACAGAATTTTTTAGTTAGAAACCTCAAAATTGACGAAGATTTAAAAAATAAGGTGTTTCCCAGAATGCGAGCGGACATGATTTCAATGGTTGCAAAAACCGATTCCTTAGTTTGTGCATTTGGAGCTCGATTCATAGAGAAGCACACTTTGTGAATGTGGTATCCAGAAAGATGAGAGAAATTGCTAGACTTATTATCGAAATTAGAAAACTTGAACCTAAATTGAAAAATTTGTTTGAAATTCTAAGACCCGAAAATTTTGATGTTATAGTCCAAGCCACAAAAATAGTTGGACATCTTGATACTAGCACTGACCTTTATAAATCTCCAACATATGCCTTGAATATTGGAACAACCTTAAAACAATGTTGCGATATTGCTATACTACATGCTTTGAAGAAGAAAGATGTTTATGCTAACATTTCAACAGCTGAAAGCGAAGCTGCTCTGAAAACACTTATACATTTGATCAACGAGAACTGGAAATTTGAAATCTCAAATAAAGCAGGCAGTGATCTGAATATGATAAAATGGAACAAAATAACGATAATACCTTTGGCAACGGACCTACAATTGTTAAAAAAATGTTTAACTGAGAAGGGAAATGCGTCCTCATCCAAATTAACAAGTACTTTTGGCAATCGCGAAGATTATAAAATTCTTCTTGAAACAGTGTATTGTAGAATAATACTATTGAACCGACGAAGGCCGGGTGAACTTCAGAGACTTTTATTGGCTGCTTATGATGATATCTCAAAGAATAGAAATCAAAATTATGAAGAATTTGAAGAAGCAGTTTCGCCCACTGAAAAAATATTACTAAAAAGTTTCAAGCGTATTGTTATACGTGGAAAAAGGGGCCGAGGCGTTCCAATTCTTTTTAGTCGTGACATTCAAAGTCACATTGAATTACTTTTAAAATACAGAACGAATTTTGTCAAAAAGGAAAATCCGTACCTGTTTCCAAATCTAAATTCTTCGGAACCAATTAGCGGTTATAAAATTTTAAAAAAATATGCACATTCCTGTGGTGCCAAAAACCCCGAAGGAATAACCTGTACAAGGCTACGTAAACATCTAGCTACCTTGTCACAGGTCTTCAATATGAGTGAGTCAGATCTCGAACAGCTCGCTACCTTCATGGGTCATACTTTAGGTGTACATCGAGACGCCTATAGACTCCCAGATGATGTTTACCAAACATCAAAAATAGCGAAAATATTACTTTTAATGGAAAAAGGAAACATTGGGAAATTTAAAGGAAAGACTTTGGAAGAAATAAATATTAATATGGATGAAGATCTCTTGGAAGAGGCAGATGAAGTTGACGAAGCGAATTTAGAAATAATTGAACCAGTCTTATCTGGATCTATTGAACAAGCAAGTGAAACGGACGATTTAAAAGAAAACAAGAAAGGTAAATGCCCAAAAAAAGGAAGAGTTTTAACAAAGTGGACGCCTGAACAAACACAAGTA
Organism: Ophraella communa; assembly: GCA_035357415.1. Lineage (NCBI taxonomy): Eukaryota > Metazoa > Arthropoda > Insecta > Coleoptera > Chrysomelidae > Ophraella > Ophraella communa. The sequence goes on along the minus strand of CM068990.1, from coordinate 23,780,853 downwards.
GTTTCGGAATATTTCAAAGATCATATAAAAAACAAAAAACCACCAAAAAAAGCGGAATGCGAAGTTTTAAGGAATAAACATCCAGAGTTATTAAAAACCAAGGATTGGCTAAAAATTAAAGTATACATTCAAAATAAATACAGTGGGAAGTGTAAATAATTTTTGTTTCATTCGTTAAGTGCTTACCCAATACTCAATATTTTAAGTGTGTAAAAATTTTGATTTCGTATGTTTAATATTTTAGAATTTATGTTATCTTTTACTTCCAATAAAAATAAAAAATTGAATATAAACGTCTATTTTTTAACATATTAGAGCGAACTATTCGCCTATCCGGTAATAGTAGCAAGTCTTTATTACCATAATAAAAATCATATAATTACATAAAAAAACATGTTTTGTTTTTTCTAACAATCAGTTACTAAATAAAATAAAAAAATATTTTCTTAAGTGTTTTTTATGGAGTTCAAATCACCACTATAAGCAATATAAACAATGTTTATGCCGTTTTGAAGCCGTGCTGCCTACCTTTGCACAGTTAAAAACCAACATTCCAAAACAACCCCTTAATAATTTTTTAAAAACTCGTTGAAGAAATAAAATTTGTTTTTATTAATCACTGTGGTAATTGGAAATCCAGAAAAAACACTTAAAAAACAGTTTTTAATTTTTTAGGGGTAGGATTTTAATAATTTTTATAACCGATTACATATTTGTAATCACCACATCAAAATGTGTAACAAACACCTTTTTCACGGCGACAAATAATTGTAGTGGATTTTGCAAATAGGTAATATTCAGAGTTAATACCCTTCAAAAAATCAAGCATACAAATGTACATTACCAAAGCATGTAATGCAAAGTTAATAGATCAACCCATTTTGCTAATAAAGAAAAAAATAACACCACCTTTTTTAAAGCTCCCCTTGGGCACCCCAAAATTCTGCAGGGGTTAATAATAAAAAAAAATAAGAAACTTTTCGCAGAGTTTATTTAGCTACTATTTTCGATAAAGTAAAAAATATACCGATTTCCACCCCTATTCCAGTCGAAATTTTATTTGCAAAATGTGGATCAGATATTTGCACCTTGGGGTTTTTAAAAAAAACCGGACCAATACACTATTGACTACCTGCTACCAGAACTAATGATTGTTACTATAAAATTTTAAAAATTAAAACATGACCAAGGCTAGTCAAACTCTGTGTGGATCCTTTAAAGAACTAACTAATACGATTCCAGAGTAGATTTACCCAGCTAGCGGGTAAAAGTCTACTTTACATTTCAATTAAAAGAAACAAAATTTCAAAGGTAAATTCTATAAAGAAAGAAAAGCGGGCGCCAACTGGAAAATTATTGAAATTGATTGTGGTACCCTTTACTTTGTGGAAGTCCATCTTACTAAAAACAATAAATAACTGAACGGTTGAACTAGACTTCCACTATTATTTCGAAAAATACGTTTTAAAATGCAAATACGATGCTAGTTATTAGCGAAACAGCTATAATTGCATTTTAAAACATATTTTTCGAATAAAAAGTGAAAGTTTAGTTCAACCGTTCAGTTATTTATTGTTCTTTGGAAAATTATTGGTTGCTTGTCGTTATTCACAATAGTTTTCTGCCACAGGATTGTGAAAAGATACTGATTATGAAATACGTTATTAAATTTACTAATTTACTTTAATACAAATTCAGCAACAACAAAATTTCCATTTAAATTTAAAAATTAACTAAAAGGTTTACAAAATTACAGAAAAATTGAGCACTTTATAGTTCTATAAATAATCTTAACGGTCAACAAAATTAATCAAAAAAAATGGAGTAAATTTCTTAGCACTTGCACTTACTACAGGTAAAAAGTAAGAGTTTACTTTTCTGTTTGTTGCTTGCAGTTTTCAGCTCAGCACCTAAATTTTTCGTTTTGTACAATAATTAGTGTGTAGAAATAAATCTATGAACATGGCAACATTGTCGGCCGTCCGTTTCACTTGAAGTGTCTAAAATACGTATAAATTGACCGTCTTGTTGATCGTATTCTCTAAAATTCGTATATTTTGACCGTCCAAATCCACTACTTCGGAAAGTCGTCACATTGATCGGAATTGAAATAAAAAAAATTGTGAGATAGCCGTATATAGTTTAAAAAATACTTTATAGTTATTTTTTGGGAAACATCACGATTTTATTCGCCTGAATTCGGTGGCCGTCAAATTACTTAACTGTCTATCGGTCGTCATAATGATACTGGGATGTATATATATAAATATATATATATATATATATATATATATATTGAGATAAACAACTAAGGTTAAAAATTGTTAATAAGTAAAACTTACCTCAATGAGTTATAATTAAAAGGATATCTTAATAAGTTTCATCAAATCAGTCAATCGGTCACTTTTTCTTATTCTTTTTTCTATATATATATATATATATATATATATATATATATATATATATATATATATATATATTAAATTACAAGAGATGCAATAATGCTGTATTTTGTATGGACACAATAATGGTAGCCGACGCCAGGGTTGTAAGTTGAGGGGACCAGGCAAATCTCCGAGGAAACTTTGACCAAGACCGTCTGTGTGCGATCGCATCCTGCACGAGGTGACCCTGCTTTTACAAAACACAGCGGTGCTAGACAAGGTAAGTCGATAAAATCCCCCAAGTCAAAGGTGTTACGCGACCCGTGCCTAAGACTGGATGGCACCGGGGTTATGGTGTCTTGAACGGAGCCTTCGGGATACCAGGCAACCTCCCGGTAGTACTTTGCCTTGCTGCGGTATTGCGGGGCTCTTCCGCAGTGGACCATTTATTTCCCTTGCTACTCGTGAGACTTGTATGGATACACAAGTAAGTAATTTAAAAAACGATGGGGACATTCCCCTCGATCGTCCTTTACCGGACGAACCCATGGAGGTGGCGCCTATTGCTCCTCCAAAGGAATCGAGCATCTCAGAGGAGGAAAAAAGGGTGTTGCTATCATCCCCTTAAGCTCTCGAGGTGAACGAGAAATCTTCAGGTGAAGAGGCGACAAACGCTATGCTGGTGCGAAGAGAAAACGTCTCAGCCGACTTCTAAAGAGCGGAGTTCCTTACCAAACCGCCTTAGACAAAGTCTGTAAGGAACTGGAAGAGAAGCAAACGAGTGGAGATCAATCTGCCTCGGAGGTTTCATCCAGTAAACGCTTGCGTTCTGTTGGCAGTACTCCTGAATCGGTGGTGAAAAAACCCCGAACAGAAGTGGTCGACGTAAATAAGCGTTCGTTTGGAGCGGTGGCGGAAAGTGTCAGAGTGGGAATCATCCATCCTGAATACCCTAACGTCTAGCTTACAAACGAGCAGCTGAAATTTCTAAAGCAATCAGTCTTGGCTGCTGTAGAAAAACTACCGGGTGACGGATCGCAAATTCGTTTCCAGAGCTGTGTACTTCGGCCTGGATTGCTCCTTCTAACCTGTGCCGACAAGACGACAGTCCAATGGATGGAGGGAGCGGTCAACGCTCTCTGTCCTTGGGAAAATGCACGACTCAAGTTGGTGCAGAAGGGGGAGATACCCAAACCCCATATCTGTGTGGCCTACATTCCTGTACATATAGTTGAAGATAGTTGAAGATACCTTCTTCAGCCACTTCTGAAATAAATAAAATAACGACATCATTTTGTATTAATTTAAAAATATTAAATTAATATTACCTTTTTGAGATTAAATTAGAAGCTAGTATTTATTGATTGAAAATCTTGATAAACTTTTTAAACAAGGTATAGTAAATTATATTTAAAAAAATTTTTTTTGAGATATTTGTCAATTATGACACTAAAGATTACTTAATATTTATGAATTTTTTTTCCATTAATACACAATGTCCTCTGTCTATTTATTATATAGCCACTTTTTTATAGATTTGTGGTCTGTCATGATGTTTTATAGATTTATGAAGATGTTAGAATTACACTGAATTTAAAGTAAGATTTGAAAAATCGTTGTTTGTTTTATTTTTCTGTTCAAAATTTAAGATATTAGCATAAATAGTACTTAAATTTTGAATATTTGTTTTTTATTCATAGATAAAGGTTCATTGTGTATATGTATCATTTCTAAAAAGCAACGTTTGTATTGATTTTTTTCACGATTCAAGATTTTGGTGTTTTCGAAATCTGCAATATGTCCATGCTCTATGCAATGATTTGTTAATGCACATGAATCTTTTTTAAGTCTTACACTTTCCCGGAAAGCTGCCGGGAAAGTGGTTCTGAAGCAGAATCTCTAAAAATTGCCTACTAGAGTCCGTAAAGGAACCATCTGGTCGTTTTATCGAGCCAACTTCCTGTGCCGGATCTCTGGAGAGAATCTTGTGAATTCTGGTGCTGGCAGGTAAATCTGATATACTCTGACAAAACCGTCTCCAAGAATCTCTTTTGGCTTTCCTGATATCTTTATTGTACTCAGTTAGAGCAACTCGATAGAATTCCCAACAGCCTGAGACTTTAGCTCGATTGAAGAGTCTTCTTTTCTTTTTTTATCCAAGCTTCTGCTCCACCAAGGTGTACCTCTATGGTCCCTCTTCTCCTTGAGTGGGCAGTTCCCCTGGTAGGCTGTTAGAATGGCGTTTTGAATTTGTTCATTGGCCACTTCTATTTCAGCCTTGTTTTTTATCAATTGCGTTTTCCAGGTGAGATTTGAGGGAATTACAATATCCACTCCAATCGGTAAGCTTTGGATCACGAAACTGAACTATGGGTCTTTGCCCTGTTCTTATGTCAAATCTTATGTGTCTATGATCTGAACATGAGGGCTCAGTAGAAACCTGTCAGTTAACAATCTTAGTACTAATAAATTAAGTACTGATTGTTATGTCTAAAACTTCTTTGCGCATTCTATTCACAAAAGTTGGTTCGTAACCTACATTGTTAACCGAGAGGCCCTCCCCTATTATATAATTATATAGAGACTCACCTCGTTCATTGATGTCGTTACTTCTCCAATCCAAATGGTGAGAATTAGCATCGCATCCAATGATCAGTTGCCTGTTGTTTCTCTTGCAATAGGCGACCAAATCTCACACTGCTGCTGGAGGAGGTTGAACTGTCCCTCTATCACCCGGGAAGTAACCAGAGCAGACTATTAGGTCTACTCTGTCATGTCCCAGAGCTGCAATATATTAACCTACCTGAACAGTTTCCCAGCCCGCTTATTCGTTCTGTGTTGGAAATCCAGGGTTCCTGGATGTGCTATGTCTAGATTCTCCATAGCAAATCTCCTGCAAAGGACATAAGAAGCCGCTTTGGCGTATTTGCCTGGAGAAATGAGACATGTGACGCCATTATGTCAATGGCGTTGGTCGAGGAGGAGGGTCCTTTTCCTCGCTCCTCTTCGTGGGATTACCCCCCGTTTTTTCTCTGATTATGGCGGTCTTTTTCGGCGCCTTTTCAGATAGGGGTTTCTTCCCTTGCCTTTAAGGGTCGTCTGCCCCATAACCGGACCCTGTTTCGACTCCCGCAACCCCGCAAGACCAAGACCCCAGCCAAGACTGATTGCTGTAGAAATTTCAGCTGCTCGTTTGTAAGCTAGACGTTAGGGTATTCAGGATGGATGATTCCCACTCTGACACTTTCCGCCACCGCTCCAAAGGAACGCTTATTTACGTCGACCACTTCTGTTCGGGGTTTTTTCACCACCGATTCAGGAGTACTGCCAACAGAACGCAAGCGTTTACTGGATGAAACCTCCGAGGCAGATTGATCTCCACTCGTTTGCTTCTCTTCCAGTTCCTTACAGACTTTGTCTAAGGCGGTTTGGTAAGGAACACCGCTTTTTAGAAGTCGGCTGAGACGTTTTCTCTTCGCACCAGCATAGCGTTTGTCGCCTCTTCACCTGAAGATTTCTCGTTCACCTCGAGAGCTTAAGGGGATGATAGCAACACCCTTTTTTCCTCCTCTGAGATGCTCGATTCCTTTGGAGGAGCAATAGGCGCCACCTCCATGGGTTCGTCCGGTAAAGGAGGATCGAGGGTGTAAAAGCAGGGTCACCTCGTGCAGGATGCGATCGCACACAGACGGTCTTGGTCAAAGTTTCCTCGGAGATTTGCCTGGTCCCCTCAACTTACAACCCTGGCGTCGGCTACCATTATTGTGTCCATACAAAATACAGAATTATTGCATCTCTTGTAATTTTCTACTTATTTCTTAGTTTTACCTCGAATTCACATTTTTTACCTTATTGCGACTTTCTAACAAAGAGTGTTATTGGCTCTTTTTTTGCGTATACTATACACTACTGAGTCCACGTAAGTGTTGCCAAGTTTATGGATATAATAAAAGTCTAAAATTATATAGTGAATATATTAATCTATACTTTACTATACGGATTTGATTTTACTGTGTTTACTAGTTATAACGTTAGTTGTAATATTTCAACAGTTATTTCAGTGGAGTTGAGATTTTAACATAATTAATATATATAAGGATGTTATATTTTATTGATAATAATAATCAGTTTCTGTTTCTCTTCTGTTTCTGCTTCAATTAAAGTTTATTATTATCTCTTGAATTCAAAATCTCTGATTGACGTATTCTTGTCAATTTTTCAAAAATCTGTCAACATATATAAAATAAAGAATAAAGAAGCTTTCTTTACATCTCCCCCTCCCTTCGTGAAAATTCTTATGAGAATTTTTATTAGTTCTTGTTTATTCTGGTATTAATTTTGTTATGTGGAATGGTCCTGTTTCTTCGTTTCTTTTTCCTGTTTTAATCCTAAATATAGTGTTTGATATTTTTTCTGTTATTTTAAAAGGTCCGATCCTGAGTTCATCTAATTTTTTCCTGTTCAATTTATTTCCATTTTTAATGTATACGGAGTCCCCTATATTGAATTCATTTTCTTTTCTGTTTTTGTCATATAGTTTTTTATTATATTCGTTTGATTTTATAGTGTTATCTAGAGCTATTTTTCTATCTTTTTTCCAATCTTCATTTTTATTTTCTTTTAGTTCTTCAGGTAGCACATATGTATTAGTCCCATCTAGTAGATATTTTGGTGTAAAACCTGTTACTGAGTGTTCTGTTATGTTATATTTGTCAACACATTCTCTTGCTATTGTCGTCCAAGCTTTCTTTGCTGTAGATTCATTGATTCTGCATCTTATTTTATTGACTATCGTTTGGTTTAATCTTTCATTTAGACCATTCGAGAAAGGTGCATTTAAGGCTGTGTAAATGAGTCTGATATTTTTTTCTTCTAAAAAATTTTTGAATTCTTTAGAGTTGAGCCCTGGATATTGATCTGTTAAAATTGTATCTATCTTGTTTATTTCTAGTGTGTTTTGAACTATCTTTATAAAATCGTGTGCAGCTTGAGTTTTTGAAGTATGTGTATCTTGTATAGTGATCAACTAAAAGATGGAGGTATCTTTTCGTTGATCTTTGACCACCAAACCCACCAATCGTATCAATGGCTTTGTTGCTGGTCCTAATTGAGACATCAATCCATACTTTGCCTGACCTCTAGATTTATTTCTTTTACAGATATCGCACGTTTTGCATATTTTTTTATGTTTTCCATTAATCTTTTTGAAGTATATTATGGGCATATTCTGTTTATCAGTTGATTTATGCCAATATGACACCAATCTATATGTGTTTTTCTTATTAATTCAATACTTAATTTCTCTGATAATACTATCTTCTTTTCATTGTTACTTTGTTTATAAATTATACCATGTTCATCTATTGTTTTTTTCTTGATCTTTTAAAGCATTGTTTTCATCTTGATCCTTTTTTATTTCTTGAATTTTGATTGTATTTATTATCTTTAATGCTTCTTCTGTATTATCTATTGATTCCAATACTGGGTTCCTGCTAAGACAGTCTGCTTCAGTGTATGTATTTAATATTGAAGTCAAATTGAGATAGGTAATATGTTAGATCACCTAACTCTTCGTCTGTTCTTGCTTTTATGTTGAGGTTCTCTAAAGGTTTATGGTCTGAATACACTTCAAATTTTCTTCCAATCAACCAGTGTTCCCAATATTTTACCGTTTCTTTTATTGCTAAGCATTCCAAATATATAGCTTTTTTTCTTTTTTGCGTCTCATTTTGAGAAATAGGCTACTGGTTTTTCCTTTCCATTTTGTTGTGTTTGTTTTAGTATTGCACCTATACCTTGTATTGAAGCATCTGTAAATATTTTAATAGGCAAAGCTTTATCGAAAATTTCTAGCACTGGTTGAAACCATAATAATTTTTTTATTTCTGTAAATGACTTTTCACAATCCACAGACCAATTAAATTTCACATCTTTTTTCAACAGTCTATGTAATGGATCTAGTATTGTTGAGATTTTCGGTATGTATTCGTGATAAAAGTTTACTCTACCTAGAAATTGTCTGATATTCTTCTGTGTTTTTGGAGTAGGAAAGTTATGTATTGATGCTAAGTTGTCTTTGATTGGTCTTACTGTATTATTTTCTATTATATGCCCGAGATATTTGATTGAGTTGGATGCGAATGTGCATTTTTTTAATTTCAATCTAAATCCTTCTTTTATTATGGCTTCTAAAACTTGTTTTATATGCATGACATGATCTTTAAAAGTTTTTGAAAATATTAATAGGTCATCTATATAATTTTCTGTGAAGTTCTTAAGGTTATGTTTTCTTAGTATACTTGATAAAATTCTTTGGAAGATTGCTGGTGCTGTTTTTTTAACCGAACGGTAGGCAAGTCCATTGATAGTGTCCTTCTTATGTTATAAAGCCTGTTTTATTTCTATCTTCAATCCTAAGTGGTATTGACCAAAATGCAGAATTGATGTCCAGTGATGTCAAATATTTACAATTTCTAGCTTTAATTATTAGGTCATCAATTAGTGGAAAAGGTTGAGCTTGTGGTGTAACAATTTTATTTAAATCTCTAAAATCAATGCATAACTTTTTTTAATGCTAGAGTCACTGGTGCAGCAAATGGGCTATATGACTCTTCAATTAAATTTTTTTCTAATAGTTTTGCCATTTGCTGTTCTATTTCATTTCTGTCTTCAATTGTACATCTATATAGTCTTTTAAAATTTACTTCTATCATATCTTCTCTTGGCGTTTGTTTTTGGCTTATAATTAGATTTTCATACTGTCTTAATTTAAATTCTCTTATTATATCTAGGCCTATCAAAAATCATGAAAATCCTCATTTTCTACAATAAACACGTCTACTTCTTTTTCAATATTGAAAATTTTTAATTTTATTTTTGTTAATCCTTTTGTGAGTGACACACCACTAATTGTTTTTAATTGTATTTTGTTCTTATCTTTATTGTTATTATTTATAGTTTTTATTAATCTTTTATTAATCAATGAAACTTGAGATCCTGAGTCATAGATCCCTTCTATATTTATTTTATCTTCTAATATAATGTTTAATTTTATTAGTGGAGTGTTTATTCGTTTTTTGTTTCATCATAAATTTCTACATCTAGAATAGAATTTTTATTCACCTTTTTTGTTGTGGTTTTTTCTCTATTGTTTTCCTTTTTCATAAACCAACATTCTTCATTGGGGTGATATCTCACAACTTTACCCAAATCTTCACACGTTTTACAAAGTTTCCTTTCATCAGATTTTTTTTTTTGAGAGTTAAACGTGATTTTTTTTGTTCACCAGATATTCGAGTTGTCTCAATTCATTCAATAAGTCTGATGTTTCTTTTAATTCTGACTTATTATTTCTGTTCAATATAAATTCTGGTAACCCTACTGTTATTAATGCTATGAGTGACTTAATATCCATATCTTTATTAAAATCTATCAAAAGTTTTTCTTTTTTCAAAGCATAGTCAGTTAGAGAACCTTCTCGATATTTACATAATAGTGCATAAGTAACATTATTCCATCCATTATCTGTAAAGCATTCTAAAACTCTTTTCTTCCATTCAAACCAACCAGTATTTACTGTTAATCTAATGAGTGTAGAAGAGTGCCTATCTAAACTTGGTTTATCCAAAAATAATTTCAACAATTCAATTTTATCCTCACTTTTATCTATTTAAAATCTAAAGCACTATTTTTTAAAGCTTTCCATCCACTGATTAGCATTAGTGGTCTTACTTGAAAATTTTCCTACCATAAATTTTTCTGATATTTGTTTTAAGTTTTTTTCTTCATCTTTATTTTGTGTTGTTTTCAGGGGCGGATTTAGGATTTAGTTAGCAAAATTGAAATATTTAATTATGCCTATTAAAAGTGGGGTTTATTATTACAAAATAAAAAGTTACAGGAACGATACATAAAAATAAACAGATATTTACAAAAAAATATAAAATAAGATACTCTTTACTCGTTATTATACATATAAATATAAACATAAAAAGTTACAAAGTATATAAATGATACATAAAATAAATTTAAAAAACCTTAAAATTGACAGAAACACAAACAAAAGTTATACATATTCATAAAACAAATAAAATAGAAGCATTCAGTAGTTAAGAGATTTCTAAAGAAAATTAAACATTAGGTGTTGGGTGTGAATTGTTAATTCACTAAAAATTAATGATCAAACAATTTTTTCGTACTAAAGGACAAAATCACGCCTCCTTTTTTTGTTAGCAAATCGATTAATTATTTTATCAATGTCCAGGTCTATGTTTCGATGTATATACAATAAAGCTAAACCGTTAAGACGGTCTTCTAACATGGTAGTCCTAAGGTACGTTTTCAGTAGCCTAAGAGTTGAAAAGCTCCTTTCAGCTGTTGCCACAGAAATTGTAAAGATACATAGCAGTTTGAAAACTTAAATATTAGGGAAATATTAAGCATCACAATTTTGTAAGGCTTCAAGGGCATTATCTATTGTATAAGACCTTTTCTTATATAACTGGACTTCGCCCATTAATTCTGGCACAGAAGGATTTCCCAACAATCCTCCAAACTCGTTAATTATTGCGGTTAAATTATTTATCAAAGATTCGTCATTTGTTATATGTTTAAGATTACTTGGAATTAATATATTTAACCGAAACGTGGACATATATTTTTTCTTTTTTCTTTTCCAATAATCGGCAGGTGACACATTTTTATAATCGGGAAAATTTTGTCTCTTATTTTGTCTAGCACAAAGACGATGAATTTTAAGTTCTACTTCAAGTTCTGTGAGTATTTTTTGAGCCTGGTTTAAAATTATCGATGTAAAAATATTATCAGCATTTAACCTTTTTTGCTCCAAAACTTGAAATACTTCAATTACTTTCAACGTGGCGGATTCTAATTCAATATTGCAACCCTGTAAATATTTACTTAAAGGCAATGTTACACCTAAGACATCTGATAAACAAAATATAGTGAGTATAAACTCACAATCACATATAGCTTTTAGTAATATATTAGCTTTACTAGATGATAAGTTATCATCCCATTCTGAAATTTCTTTCAGCGCTTCGGAAATAAGAGACAAATCAGTAGCAAACTGCAATATAGAATCATGTCTTTCTATCCATCGTGTCTGACAAGGACTTTTTAATTTAAATTTTAGATGCTTCTCGAGTACAAGGTTTCTTTTTGCCGAAAGCTGGAAAAACGTCACAATTTCCTGTATAGTACCGGTTGCATTTCTAACTGACTTTACTTTAAGTGAGTGAGATATCACCAAGTTAAGGCCATGGTTAAAACAAGGACAAATTTTGGAATTTGTAGCTTCTTTTTGTATTTCTTGTGCTGCACCTTTTACCTCTGACATGTTAACTGAACAGTTATCACATCCGATACCTACACATTTTTCCAAATGCAATCCTAAGGATTTCATTTGTTTTATTACTGACTTACCCAAGATCGTTCCTGTTATTTTTGGTTCAACTGTGTTACTAGTATTGTCTGATTCTGATATTTTATAATTAAATTTATGAATATCAACAAATCCTATAAAGCGTTCTTCTATTTTATTGTTATACACAGACCTTGCTAATAAACTTAATTGAGAATTTTTTGAAAGGTCCGTCGTCTCATCAAATATATTTGAGTAAAATTCAGATTCATGAATTTGACCAGTGCACTCAATTAATTCATTAGCAATATTTTTGCTAATATAAGTTGCTCGGGCTCCAGTATTTTGTAAATGCTCTTTTAACTGAGTATCTCCTGCATCAATACGGAATCGTAAAAGTGCTCGAAAACACCCACCAAGTTCAAATCGCCATACTTATTAAGAAGCGGTCCGTCATCATGATGGCCTCGTAGGGGAATATTCTGCTGACCATGCAAAATAATAGTTTTTAAAATTGGTACCAACCTTTGACGATTTTCTGGAACTTGCCTCTGTCACTCTTCATCCAGTCGATTTCTAATATCCAACTCTGGATGTTCATACGTAGCGAGAAACTGTTTTGCTGAAATTATTATGTAATATGTAAAAAAAATTGTTTTACTATATAAATAAGTAAGTTTACCTTTTGTAACACTTTTAACATGGTAGTTGGTTTTTTTCATGTTTAATAAGATCCCCATCTTGTACAGTTAATTTTGCAAAGTTAGATAAGGGGATAATAGAATAACTGTCTGGTGCCCCCCAACCAAACTTTCAGATACAAAAATTGCACAATATTTACAAAACAGCCCCATTTTTTCTTTCGAGAAAACTAACCACTCGTGTTTTTCTAGATGGCTATGGTTGGCTCTACGGCGCTCTTCAGGTCCTCGTTTTTTGTGTAGGGAACAGGGAAAATCAAAATATTTTTCGGGAAATCAGTGATTTTTTAAAAGGTTATATCGTGTTATTTCATCAATATTCTTGATAGACGACAAGTACAAACCGATATCAAAATTAAAAACTGCTACTCTTACCATTTGTACTTGTACTTGGTTTAGTTAATTTTGCAACTTCATTATTGTGTTCTTTATCCAATTCTTTCCATTGAATAGTGGAACTTGTCTCCATCTCGGATTCATTTTTCTCCGCAACAGCAACCTCCACATCAGTTTTGCTTTTTTTTAAATAATTATATAGACTGTTTTCAGGTACATTTCTTTTACTAGACATGATCTATATATGAAGTAGAGTTTCTAAATATGTTGAGTATTATCAGTAGTAATACCACAAGTGATTGAATTTTAGCGATAAGTCTGTCGATTCATTTTTTAACGAAACTGAAAGATAGGGTTATTTGTTTTCTTAGTCGCTCGCTTTCTCGACAAGAAAGAAAGTACTCGGCTACTGAACGGGAATGTCTAGCGGTTGTGTGGACGGTAGAAAAGCTTCGCCCTTATTTAGAAGCTGTTAACTTTGAAGTTGTCACAGATTGTTCTAGTTTAAAGTGGCTCCAAAATTTAAAGGATCCTGTTAATAGATTGGCCCGATGGGCTTTAAAGCTGCAACAATATGATTTCACTATAACTCATAGAAAAGGAGTTGATCATATTGTTCCAGACGCACTTTCTCGAGCTGTTCCAGTGATAGATTTGGTTGAATGGTCAGTTCTTAGTGATGATCTAGATCTTTGGTTCAGTAAAATAAATGAATCGCCTTTAAAGTACCCTAACTTTAGAATTGCAAATGATAAACTTTATAAACACGTCAAAAATAACTTTAGCGAACTGGGGCGAACGTCCGATGCTTGGAAATTAGTTATCCCAAAATAAAAACGAAATGATGTTTTAAGAGAGGCTCATGATGAACCTATTTCTGGTCATTTTGGTATGTTTAAAACATTTCAGAGAGATGCCGAAAAGTACTATTGGCCCAAAATGAGAGCAGATATATCTAGCTACGTGAAGAGATGTCCTAAATGTTGCGCTTATAAACCGGAGGTAAAGAAACAGACCGGATGTATGATGCAACAACCGACAGTGTCACAGCCTTGGGAGATGATATCCAGCGATCTTAAGGGGCCACTTCCTCGGTCCACTAAGGGTAATCAATTTATTCTAGTAATTACCGACTATTTCAGTAAATATTCACTACTTTTTCCGTTGAAATCCGCCACTGCTGAAGTTGTTTCAAGAAAAATTGAAGATGAAATATTTTTAGTGTATGGAGTGCCTAGGTTATTTTTGTGTGATAATGGGGTTCAGTATAAGTCTACACGTTTTCAAAAGTTAGCTCAGGAGTATGGAGTTAAAATCCATTTCAATGCTTATTACCACCCGCAAGCCAACCCAACTGAGAGGGTCAATCGCACATTAAAAACAATGCTAGGGATTTATGTTAATGAAAATCATAGAACTTGGGACGCAAATTTGGCAAAAATTGGTTGTGCACTACGAACAGCCGTGCACGAAACCACTCAGCTTACTCCTTACTTTACCAACTTCGGACATACTATGGTTTTGTCAGGAAAAGAGTTTGACAAGAGAGATAGTCTAGACGTAGGAAATGAGAATACTTACGAGAAAGGACCTGAAAAGTTCAGGAAACTCTTTGAAGAAGTCAAGGAAAGATTAAGTAAAGCAGCACAGAAGAATAAATGTAATTATAACCTAAGGAAAAGACATGAAGAGTTTAGGGTAAAGCAGATGGTCTGGCGAAAAAACTATTCGCAATCAAACGCAGCTAACTACTTTTCATCTAAATTAGCTCCCCGATATCTAGGACCATTTTATATAAAAAAGAAATTATCTCCATGGGTTTACATGCTGGTAGATAAGGATGGATGTGATAAAGGCACATGGCACGCTAAGGATCTTAAAGCTACTGAGGAAGAATTTACTGACTAATAATTTTTTTTTTCTTGTTAATAGTTACTTTGAATTGTCGATTTCTTTTTTTTTTTGTTTAAATTGCGAATAAATTATGTTCTTCTTTAATAATCATTTTCATTTTTCGTTTTTTTTACTCAAAAAAAAACTCTAAGAAAGGGGGGAGGTTGTAACTGTACAAAAGTTATTTTAATTAGTTCCCACCTCTATCTGGACAAAATTTTTATATTTTAATTAAATAGATAAAACAGTTACTTTTTTGGTATTTTCGTACAGAAATTGGATTTTTAAAAACTGTTACGGTAACTTTTTTAACTAAGGTAAAAATAATACCACAATTCCCGAAACAAACGATTTATTCTGAATCGAGTGAAAGACTGACTCACATCCTTGTACAATCATCGGCATGCGTTTTTTCTATATATCATACGATAACAAGAATATAAAAAGAATAACCTTAGTTCAGTAAAATAATTAATAGTATGTATATTTTGTAGTAAAGTAAATATTAATGAAAAATAGCAGTAACAATAACTCGACATAATAATTAGAAATATGTAAATACATAATAAAATAAGTATAGGTAATATGTTACATTATAGGGAGATACGTTACATTCGGCCATCCTGTTTTTCAGTCGTCCTCGACTTCTTCTGATAGTTTTTTTTTGGATTTCCTGAAAGAAGACAAATTATTCTCCAATATTGCGTCAATTTTTTATAGTTTATTTATTTGTTTTATTTTTTTTCCATTAGGGCTCTACAAATTTTTAGTTTTTGTTTTTATGCTCAAATTAGAGTTCTGCTAAATTTTATATTTTTTTTATGCTCACATTAGCGCTCTACTAATTTTTAATTTTCGTTTTTATGCTCACATTAGAGCTCTTCTAAAATTTATTTATTTTTATGCTCACATTAGAGCTCTACTTATTTTAATTTTCGTTTTTATGCTCACATTAAAGCTCTTCTAAATTTTATTTATTTTTATGCTCACATTAGAGCTCTACTTATTTTAATTTTCGTTTTTATGCTCACATTAGAGCTCTACTCATTTTAATTTTCGTTTTTATGCTCACATTAGAGCTCTACTTATTTTATTGGTTTTTATGCTCACATTAGAGTTCTTCTAATTTTGATTTTTTATGCTCAGGATTTAATTTTATATATGTTTTTATCCTTCCAAGGGATCTAATAATTCATCAGTACTATTTATGCTGCTATCTGATTCGGATTGTTCTAAGACTCCACCAGAATATTTTCTGATTTGGTCTACTGGAACGACAGCTTTATATTTTTTATAACCTTTCATGCCTTTCAAAGATGAAATTGTATAGCGGTCATTTTTATGGACCTTTATGATCTTATATGGTCCTCCAAATCTTAACCCAGTTTTTCTACGCACTTCTTTTTGAGCGCATTCAGATCCAGACCAAAGTACTAAATCGCCGACTTTATAGGACTTTGCAGGTTTTCTTTTTGAATCAATTTTTTTTTCATTTTACGTGCTTGTTTGTCCATATTTGATTTTGCGATTAGTGAATCTCGTGATCTATTTACTTCTGGGGTAACATTATCTAAGTCAGAGTGTTTTAACTGGTCAAAACCAAACATTAATTTATGAGGGGTCATACTCGTACTAGAGTTAAATGAATTATTTATACCCCAAACTGCAACAGGTAAAATTGTATACCATTCATTTTCATCGTATACACTTGTATTAATGGCAGTTTCTAAGGTTAAGTTATACCGTTCCACCTGACCATTAGATCTTGGGCAAGCTACGGCATTAAGTACCTACATGTTTAAATTTATATTTTAATGCAAACTATTCCACAGTCTGAAACAATTCTTTTTGGAACAGAAAAAGACTAAAAAGATGTTTAAGAACATTAATAGCTTCCATTGATTTTAATGTTTTTGTTGGACATGCAAACAGATATTTTGAATAAGAGTCAACCACCATTAAAATGTAAGAGTATCCGGAACTTTCTGTATAAGGCCCCTAGTGGTGTATATGCCAGGTATGTAAAGGATGATCAGGTTTATCAATAGGGTAAATAAACCCTTTTTCCATATTGGCCCCGTTTATAAGCACAATCTAAACAAGCATATACATATTTTTTTATAAATCTTATCATTTCTTTGAACCAAAATTTACTTTTTATTAATGATCACATTTTTTGTGTCCTAAATGACCTACTTCGTCGTGATATTTTTTTTAATATTATATCTTGCCGATTTAGGAATGACCAATTTTTCCAAACCATCTGCAGTTTTCCTATAAAGTCGTTGATCTTTTATCATATAATTATTTTTAATTTCTTGGTCGCAATCGTTAGCATGGATTTTTTTACAAATTGTTGCTATAGTAGGATCTTGCAGTCTTCTGTTCCAACAACTAATGTACTTAAAACTGGTATATTGCGACTAAGCGCATCAACATGAAGCATCTTGCTTCCAGGCCTATGTTTTACTTCAAAATCAAAATCCTGAATGATTAACCACCATCGAGCGATTCTAAGAAGCAAGTCACGCTTTGTAAACGTGGAACGAACGGCAGCACAGTCTGTTATCACCGTAACATGAATGCCAGTTAAATATACGTGAAATCTTTTTATTGATTCAACAACGGCTAATGTTTCTAGTTCGTAAGAATGAAAAACTTTTTCGTCTTTACTAGTGGACCTACTAAAATACATGACTGGCTTTAAATTGTCACTGTGTTTTTGTAAAAGTATGCCTGCTATTCCTAAAGAGCTAGCATCGGTGTGCAGCTCTGTATCGAGACTGGGATCATATATGCTAAGAATAGGCCTAGAAGTAAGACTTTCTTTTATTTCAGTAAATGCTTTTTCTTCTGCATTAGACCAAATCCAAGGTACGTCTTTTTTTTAAAAGATTACTCAATGGAACCACTATCATTGCATGATTTTTAATGAATTTTCTAAAATACGATCTAAGACCTAAAAATTGTCGAAGCCGGTGTAAATTTTTAGATTTTGGAAAATTGGCAACATACCCTAAGTAATCAAGGCTTGTTTCAAAGAAGAAACATTTTTCGATGTTTTATTTTAAATCGGCTTGTGCCAAGATATCCAAAACAGTTTTAAGATTTTTAGACCTTCTTCAATAGTTTTTGAAGAAATTAAAGTATCGTCTAAATAGACGCTAATTTTCTCACGAAGATCAGAAAACAAATTATTTAGTAACCTTTGAAAGGTTAAAGGTGCATTCGATACTCCAAAGGGCATTCTCAAAAATTCCCATTGTCTATCTTGAGTGAAAAACGCTGTTTTATTTATAGAATCCGCTGACACTGGGATTTGATAGTACCCTTGAGTAAGATCAAGGCTTGATTTGATCTTCAATATGTGGTAACGGGTATCGATCTTTAATAGTACAAGAATTTAATTTTCGATAATCCACGCAAAGTCTGTGGTCACCATTTTTCTTTCTAACTAACACTGCTGGACTCGCAAAAGAAGAATTTGATGTTATCTGTTATCTAATAAGTCTTGAACTTTTGCCCGAATTATGGCTTTTTCGTACTCTGAATATAGATAAGGTAGATAAAAAATTGGTTTTGATTTTTCTAAATTTATTTCAAACTCTATTAGATCAGTTACACATAATTCGGGTGTGTTTTTAGCGAAACAGTTCTGATAGTCAGACAAAAGATCAAGAAATTTAATTTGACTTTCCCCTTTTAAAACATGCTTATTAAATTTAATGTCAGCAATGTTAAGAGACAAACACGATTTTGTTTGTGAAAAGTTTTCATAATTTTGGGAAAAATTTATGGGTAACGGTGTAGCACGTCCTAAAATTTTTTCCTTGCTGCCAACATAGTTTTTTATTGCTGTTATTAATAACTACCAAATAATTATTATTTTTGTATATAAAAATGCTTAAAATGGAAAAATTTTCGTTTCTATTTTGATGCGTCACAGCAGAAAATATAAGCAAATAATCATTTTTATGAGTGTCGACAGGTAGAGCTAATGCCGAATATGGTTCGATCTCAACGTTCTTTTGCAAGAAGACTAAAATTTTTATTGTTGGTGAGTTATTCTTTTTTATCTCAAAAGAGTTTCCTTGAATAGTTATTGAAATATTTTTATTCGTTATAATAGGTTGTCCAATTATAATTTCTGTATGGCCTAACTCAAAATCAATAAAATGAACAACAGATTTTACAGAAAAATCAGAAAAAGTGAATTCCAGTTCAGCTTTACCTTTTGTATATAAAAATTCTCCGCCAAAACCTTTAACAACTATGTTTGATGTTTTCAACTGAATATTATCAATTTTTTTGCAAAACCGTAGATCGAGCCACATTTAACTCGCTACCTGTATCTAAATATGCTACCACCACTAAGTAAAATATCAAAATAGATTTTTTTTTGGGTACTTGCCTTTATAAAAGATGAACTTTCGCTGATTTCAAATGCCAACATTGTTCTCTCCACTCATTTTAAACTACAGGCGATTTATTCCCGGTAATCCCACTTCTGAAATGTTACGGTAACTTTTTTAACTAAGGTAAAAATAATACCACAATTCCCATTCTGTATCGAGTGAAAGACTGACTCACATCCTTGTACAATCATCGGCATGCGTTTTTTCTATATATCATACGATAACAAGAATATAAAAAGAATAACCTTAGTTCAGTAAAATAATTAATAGTATGTATATTTTGTAGTAAAGTAAATATTAATGAAAAATAGCAGTACCAATAACTCGACATAATAATTTGAAATATGTAAATACATAATAAAATAGGTAATATGTTACATTATAGGGAGATACGTTACAAAATATTCTTGATAAGACAACTTATGTGTAAAATGTTGAATTTGGAACCGTTGGCGAAACTGATACCGAAAAACCGATTACACTACCACTACACCAACACACACTTTTATATGCCTGACGCGCGTTTCGATAACCAAGGTAAACTGTTTACCTTCGGTCTCTGAAGAAGATAACTTGGTTATCGAAACGCGCGTCAGGCATATAAAAGTGTGTGTTGGTGTAGTGGTAGTGTAAACTTATGTGTGTAAACTGCAAAATAATTTTATATGGTTGGTTGAACCATCTTTGCGGAGGATTTTAATTTATTTTGGTAGTTGATAATATTGGGGCACTAAAAAGTGTTGGAGTATATGGTTATATGGTTATTTCCCCAATTTTTCTTCAAGGAAGGGTTTGTACCACATCTAGTTGTTTTTTTATGTTGATTTTACTGTAACAGGTATGTGTTTTTACTTTCTAGCAAAAATCAGTATTTTTTATGTCAATAATAGTTTTTTATTTGATTGTAATGGGTAAACTTTTGTTTAATATTCATTTTTTTGTATTTACGCTTGGATTTGCTTGAGGCCTTAAGTAACTGGTTTTATGTATTTTTAGAAATGAATTCTTTCTTTAATCACTATAAAATATTGGACTGTTGAAGTGTTTTTTTGGAAACAACCCTTTTGCCAGGGGTTCTTTTTATCCTGATTCTTTTCTGGGTTTCTTTTCCTTTGAAATTGCCATTATAAGAATCTATATCGGAGTGGTGTTGCTGGTTGAGCTTTGGGATCTCTAATCGAGCAGGCAAGGGAATATGAGACGTATTGCAACCGAATACTACGCTGAGGCTTTTCTTCTAGATCAAGCAGCACGCAAGTGTATCAAAATTATTTATTTTTTTTTATTTATTTAAAAGATATTACACCAGTTTTAACCGCTTACGACAGCTTAAATTAATCTATTGAATTATTAATTGTAAACTGTATCTAAGGGTTGCGGTGTGAAGATAAAGTGTATTTTTACAGGTTTAACATACACGTATGCGCCTGAGCTTTAGTGACGTTGTTTATTTTTATATCATACATTTTTTTTACATTCTTTTTATACACCTTGGCCACCAGTAACAGTTTTCATATATTTTTTTTATATTTATATTTAGTTTGTATAAAATTATTACTTTGGGCTATAATCAATCACTAAATGCTGTTTAGCTTAAATAATTTAAAGTTAATTTTTTTTCTGATATACAGACGTTTATACTTATTTCTAGTCTTGGAATAAATTGATTTAAAATATATTTGCTTTTTCTGTGGCTAATTGTTTGTGATAAACCTTTTGATAAATTGGTGGTTTATTCAGGTTCATTTGTATGGTACTTGGATCAATTTATCTGGCGCCCTTAAAAAAAATACACTCATAGTGGACCTTCTGCACTGTTGACTATATCCTTATATATCATGATATAACCCAATTGTGACAGAGTAAGTGTATTTTTTACAACATATAAAATTTTAATAAAATAGTAGTTATCCGTCACAGTCGATGTTATGGAAGATGTCATAACTTTATTAAACTCTTCATATTCCCAGGTAGCACATGTCGTCTAAATGACGTCAATGAGACGGCACGTTATTGGTCCACATGACGTCAATTGACCATATACATTGACGCCTAAAAGACGAAAGTAAGACACAGCTAAAAGACGTCAGTTTCTGGACGTCCGAAAGACGTCAAAATTTTGAACCATATGACGTCTTTTGTGCAGTTAAATGGACGTGTTTCACAGCAGAATTACGTCACTTGTGGAAGTCCTAATTAGAACATTTGTTTGGATGTAACATATGAGGCTGAGAGCAAAAATAAGAATATCCACAAATTTTGTAAATCTTAAACTATCTTGTCATCTAGTATGAACCGCTATCTTAATATTTAAATTTTTTCAATAGTATTCTTTTTGTCGTTATTTTTTCTAGTACATGATGTTCCTTATTGAAACATTTTTATCTAGAAACTAAGGAAAATGTGTCTTAAAAAGAACATATTAGAAATTGAAAATAAACAGATTTGTTAGAAACATATAAATTTATTACTTAAATATTAAAAAAAAACAGAATGTTCGCAGAAAAATAATTACATTCCAATACTGTGTGCATTTCAATGAAAATTATTCACCTCATGTAATTTTGAAACTGCAACTTTGTTGAAAAGATATAAAAATAGATCAAAGATGATATGTACTTTGTAAAACTTCAACCCCCTCATCCCTCCCTAGAATCACCTTCTTTTTTAATTGAATCTAGAAAAGCAAAACAATTTTCCAACTGAAACTTATAAAATTATTTAGATGCTGTGGAAGTTAGAAATACATCTCCAAAACTATCAAAACAGGGCTGTTCTACATAAAAAGTGGGATTATTATAAAGAGAAGGGGTTAAGGTTATAGGAAGTACATATAAAGAGCAAAGAAACTTCCCCATTTATATAATTTTTGACGAACTTTTGTATTTTTATAAAATCGCGCATTTAAAATGATATACGATGGATAGTTTTCGATGAAATGCACTGTATACTATTACAATGTATGCAGTAGAGGAAAAGATACATAACTTAAATTATCTGGTTTATTGGGAAAAACTATACATTTCGAACTTATATCTAAAATATTCCAAGCCAGTAAATCGGACAAATCATTAACTACGTAAATACTTAAATCTCTAGAATCTATTGGATATGTGTACAATGGTTTATACATCATAAATTGTTTACCAACAACAATAGTTTCTCCATTTTTATTTATACAAATATTATGTATTTCGACAACTAAATTATTTTTATCATGCAGTATGCATCAGCACATGAAAAGCTGCTAATGCAAAAAGTTAAATTTTAATACAACATTTTTTTGTACTGTTTTACTACTAATAAATTGATAGTAGGCCCATCATTATCTTTTCCAAAAGATAAATTACTTGTACTAAATTCTGGCTTTGAATAAACAAAATTTCTCTCACTTAATCTACCTTTTATAACACCTAAAAAATTTTCAAATGGAAACGCAGAGAAACAATCCAAAGTACCAAACTGCTCAGCTTCCTGAGCCAAGTGACACAAGACATGTGTGTTATATACATAAAATTCAGATCCATAAATAAACTCACAGTGCTTTATGAAAGTTTTCAATAAGTTGTCAGCATTCTTGGTACCAAAAACTGACAAATGATTTGGCGAGACTAGCAATGAGATGCCAACATGCAATAATAAAAAATGTTCAATTACTGAAATATCAATATTGTCCTTCAAAACAAATGGTCCAAAATACAATAAAAAATTACGGAATTCAGTAGCTTTCCAATACGATAATTCTTGTAGGCTTCGAGGTTTCCGATTAATTTCAGATGGAATATAAGGTCTCAGAAATAACATATGTTCACTCAAAATATCAATATTTGCAGCTCTTAACCGAACATGTAAGCCACCCGAGATCCAACACATAAGAAGTTTTTTCATTACTCCTAAACATACAGCATGCATGTAATCAATTGTAAAAGATGAAACTAGGCCTATATTCAAGTCCAGCAAAGGTGAATTTCCTTTATGATGTTCATCGTCCAATCCTAATCTAAACTGCTCATCTGTTCTCAAAGAACTAGTTATACCATTTAAAATTACTTTTCCTGATCTATTGTGCCATACACCAGACTCCCAGCATTTGTCACATGAAGAGTAGCCTCCATGAGATTTTATGCACTTTAAATATGCCTTGGCCGGTGCATCACAAATGAAATTAACTATTTCTACGAAATAAACTCTACCATGTAATGTGAATCCAGTTTCTTTTAAATAATTCATTTCTTTTAAAAAATCTTCCAGGTATAAATATAAAGGACACGGTTTAGATTTCCTGCAGAATATGCCTATAGCAAAAGGAAAACTCTCAAAATTTCTTAACATGCCTAAAATTGGCCAGAATTGCAAATTTGTACTGGAAAATAAGGGTAATCCGTCAATATTGATACTACATTTTAATTTTTCATCAACACAATTGTAAGGAATAATTTGTTTAAGGACATGTTCAATACCAAAGTGACAGTATTCACCATTATCCAATTTTTTTAAATTGACTGATCTCTGAGTTTTTAATAATGTTCTACTATCTAATAGAATCTCAGGATGATATGGTGCCAAAATTTTTAATAAAGCCGTTACAGAGTGATGAGGCACATTCAACCTGATTGCCCAATTTCGTAGGTCGGAAACTAAGTCAACAGGATTAGAGCATGCTTTAAATTCATTTAACTGTACTGTTGGAAGATAAGTATTATATGACTTTGAATTGTCCTCAACATTTTCCAAAAAGTCAGTCTGTAAATTTTCTTCAAAAATTTCAGGTTCATGTGTTTCAAGTTGAACTTTATTCTCATAAATATGTGCATTAACAGAATCATGATCAGTTTGACATAACTCATTAATCGTATCATTTGGATTCCTATTGTTGTCTGTATGTAAATTTGCAAATAGTTTTTTATTTTCTTCTGCTACTCTACGATAGAATTGACTTTTCCTTACAACAGGCTGTAAATATTTTCGTTTGTACATAATTGAAAATTAATACTAAAAATTAATAATTGTACATCCTATACAAATTTTATTTAGTGAACAATTTAAAAAATCTTTTTATACCGTTGGATCTGATTTTGTCTTATTTCTGGATTTGATCCTATCCGGCGCGTGTTTTATCCAAAGCTTAATTGTTTCTTCAACCTCTGTTCTGTTAATATGCTTGGACTGCACTGCTTCTAAAGAGGAAAACATAGTGGTATTGAAAAAAACATGCATAAACACTTCAACTTCAATAACATTGTAACAAGTATCTATACATTTGACCAAATAATTTATGACTTACTTATTATAGCTTCATTAACACATAATATGAATGGTTCTTTTCCCCTCTTTCCATAATAGCTAAATAAGGATGCTACTTCATCTGTTAAAAGTCTTCTTAGAATATTATGGATGATCAATTTATTGTTTTTCCCTCCGAGTGAATTAAAGTGGAGAATCTGAAATTAAAAAAATATAACACTTTTTAAAATACACTAAAATTTAATTAAAATCAGAATATATACCTGCTACATTCATAACACACATCATCCAACAAATGCGCTCATAGGAATGTTATAAATTTTAATATTTCTGTTATTTAATTACTTAGTGTTTTTATACGGTTTCAGGTACATGTAGTAATTATCAACATGTAAAAACTCTGAACTATTTTTTGTTTCAATGACCAAATGAAAAAATAAGTGGAAATATTATTAACAAAACAACTCACCAACTGTTCCACGTGTCTCTTTTCCTTTAGATGATCTTCGAAGATTTTTAGATCATCCTTTGTTTTCAAAGGGAGATCCGTTGGGAAGCAAATCTCTGTAACATTTGCCTGGTCAATTTCACTTCCATTTCCCAACTTTTTTTCAATATCTTCCAGCTTTGACCAAATTTGTTTATTTTGTTCTTTAAGTTGATTGAGCAAGTTTACTAAGGTCTTGAAAGCTACAAGAAAAAAAAATGCATTTTGTATTCACCGAGAGGTAATTAGTTGGCACAACAACTCCACAGTATGTATTTAATACCATTTGTTGTATTTATAAAATATACTTGTCATGCTTGCAAAAGTTCATTCTTATCTGTAATTGCTAGAGTCCATCTAAATTCCCAGTAAGAAAAAACTAGATACTAACAGAAATTGAAATATTTCACGCCCAGATGTTTTTCAATACTATATAATACATTTTCATAAAAAAATATGTCTATAACATATTGCTTGATACACTCGTTCATGTGTAATCTACACAAAAATGTAAATGAAACTTTTTTAAAGCAATATTATAAATGTTTAGTATAGACTGTAGCCACAATAATAATTCAACAGCAATCAAAAATGCGGATAGTCTTGAATTTAAAGAAAACTACCTAATTAATGTCACTTACTTGTATCTGAAGGCAATGGGCTTTGTTCCGGTAATTTGTTAGAGCTTGAGGGTGTTTGAGACAAACTAAAATCGACAGCCCTGCTTGATGGTTCTGGATCTGTATTCTTTAATTGTCTTACTTCCACAGCACCTAAATAATTTTAAAAGTGTTGTAATGTGTGATTAATTAATAATTAAAATAGAGTTAACAGGTATTACCCTTACCATTTGTAAGAATATTTCAAATTTCCTAAGGAAGCATTTGCAAATTCTAAAGAGGCACATACCTGATATTTTTTTATTGTTATTTTTGGTGGTCTTCTATATTGGCTTTCTTCGTCATCATCAGAGGACAGCTGTAAATTTCTCTTTTTTATTCTTCGAATTGGCCTTATGTTAGGCTCCTGTTCATTTATGTCAGTGTCTGCTAAATCACTTGTCAACTCTGCCTCCCTTTCTTTTATTAAAGCTTTCTCTAAATCACCTAAAATAATGTAAATTATTTATGGTTATTTCAACAGTTCAAGGGAGTAAATGATCTATAAGAGTTGAAACATATATCCCACATATAGTTTTGTGTACTGTTTAAACAAAAATAGGTAAACCTATATCTATTATGATGACTTTGATGAGTTTATAAAAAAAACGTAGTCCCAGCTTAACCCTAATCCTAGTCTTATGATTAATATTTTCTATGCTTTCCTTGTGGTATATTCATTATTGTTTTTGTTATTTATCCAGGGAAATCAAACCACAATATTTTTTATGTTTTTATTTCAGCGTTCTTGCAAGATAGGATAAAGTTTTTTTATAAACTCACCTTTACACTTATTTATATATTATAAATAAACCGCCAAATTCGGCGTCCTCTTACCAATGAAAAGAGCGGGATAGAAAGTAAAATAAAAGATGCACTCACTTGTTTGATAAAAAACTCGATTTACACCATAAAGTGTCCAACTTTCCCCAATAGATTCTCCCTCCACAAGAGCTTTCCTAAATGTCCTAGAGTCTATATAGGGGGGCCAGAATACGTCCCGTTTCATGGGAGTCAGCCATTTTTCGTTTACAGTGGCGAGGGTATTGTTGCCAGACTCATCCAACTGAACGACGTAGAACATTATTATCCGAAAAGAAAACTTCACAACCACTTTTATCAAAAGTAATATTAGAATATTTTGTTCTAAAAATATTGATTGATTTAAAATTGATGTTACTGAAAAACTATACATGTAATTTATTTCTGTATACATGACTATACACCATAGACCATACATATACATAACCTCACTGTCACCACAGACCACTACTGTCAATGCGCACGACAATTTGCCGCGGTTATGTTACGACATAATCCGAATCAGACTCGGATACACCTTCGTAGTGTTGGTTCACCGTAAAGGGCGGGGTAGATTTGAATAAATTCTATTTTGGGATTTTAAATTTAAAACAATTTTGTTCAATTTCTTGGAACACTAAATGTTTTTAGGCACCAAAAACGGAATAAACAGCTCTAAAAGAATTTTCTGTTTCTGAAGTATAGGTTACACTTTCTACATTATTTATCCATATGTACAGTAAAAAAGGCGTCAAATAGACGTCAATAAGACGTCTTTATAGACTCTTGTCACTAACAATCGAATCTCTTATGAAAATAAAAACTGCTTCCGAAGAGAGTTTTTCCTATCAGGCAACAAAACTGTTATTCAGAGCATTTCGAAATTTATAGATACAGCGGAGACGTTAAGAAGACGTCAAAAAGACGCATATTAATTGACGTCGAAAGGACGCCTATAATCTGACGTCTTTAAGACGTCAACATTTCGTCAGTTGACGTACGAGACCAAAGATGACTAAAAATAGACGTCCTAAGGACGTCACCTTCGTCAGTATGGCTACCTGGGTTCTTCCTTTTTCATAGAAATACTTATGTAAGTATGCAAAAGCATTCGTTCCAGTTCACCTGAACGTTTTCTGTTCAGCAATATGACTCTGCAGTACACGGATTCCATTAAATTATTAAACGCTTTTTCTCTAAAATTCTTAAGAGTGCGCTTCTCACACTTGCTTCGGGTATCGCTCCAGGGTAGGGTGGAAGGACTCGATACAAGAGGGTGAAGACTAGTACATCCCTTCTACTCATCAAAATATTATCTCGAGAATAAAATCGGTCTATTTGATGCATGGACCGTATTGGGAATATCTATTTGATTAAATGTCAGATACGACTTTTGATTTTCTCAAATGTGCCAATAAAACACGTAAAACAAAGAACATTTTTTGGTACAACTGTGAATGTAAATTTACATGGTGTAAGATATATTAAGAAATAATTAACGTTTCTAATCAGCAGCAACATATCTATAACATCTTCAGAAATTTAAGTTGGAATTCATTATTTAATTATTATTATAGAAGACTACACTTTATCCACGATTACTAAATATTTTTAGTATGCCGAAAAGCAAAAAATATCTGTACCCTCTGATATACGGAATACCATTTTTATTCACTAAAATAAATTTACACTCAGGTACAAAAAATATATTTTATTCAATCATAAATAAAACTAATAACAATAAACAACAGATGTTTCATAATTATTTATAAGAAGGTCTTAAATAATGATGTATAAATAACAATAGGCCACTATAAAGGGGCCCATACACCTCGTTCTTCTCTGCCATTTTTAACCGACAGTTAAAAACGTCGAAAGAAAAGCGAAGTCGGTTGAGTCCATACACATCAGTTTAATTTCGCGTCAGTTTATCACGATGGACCGTACATGTTTGTTAGCAGTGACGGCAGCTTTGGTAGTGAAGGAAAAAGATCGCGAAAAAAGAAAACCTCGCAGTAAATGGACTAAAGACTGGTTGCTTAAACGCAATACGCTATCCCATACAATTTTATTGAAAGAATTAAGATTGGAGCCTGGCGATTGGCACAATTATTTAAGGATGGACGAGGAAACCTATCTGAAATTATTAAAACTAGTAACATCTAGTAACATCCACTTCTTTGTATTTGGCCAGTAATGCTTCATAAGCCTTGTTTTTCTTAATTCGGTCCCGGTATTCTTCCGATTTAACCTTCTAGACACAAGGGAAAGACCTATAGAGGTCTATAAACTCTATCAAAAAGTCCTTGTTCCACTGTCTAATATCCGACATATTCGTTCGACAGAGCACAAACAGGATAATGTTCGCAACACCACTGCAAAAACTCCCTACCAGGCAAACTGTTGAGACCATACACCTCGTGTTTACCCGAACGGTTGGAACGATAACCGACAAATATCGAGCCTCGCCTGAAATTTAGAACGACTTTCAAAACCGACGGTTCTTGCCCACACACCTCGGTTTTGAGACAGTTTTACCCGAACAGTATTAACCGTCGGTTAAAAATGGCAGAGAAGAACGAGGTGTATGGGCCCTTTAAGGATTTAACTCATAAAACTGAAAAAAAATCCTATACCTGATAGGTATTAAACAGATGATAAGTTGTTATACTTTTTATTATCTAATCAAACTATTTCGAAAGCCTTTATCCAGTTTATTTTTGGGCATATGAAATTTTAAAATATCATAAAAACATTTATTTAAACTATTAAAATATGATAAGACTAATTTGTAATTTGCAAAACTTTTTATGATGATTTTTTTAAATAATGATGTATTTTATATAAGGCTCCTATTACGCGCGGCCACTCTAGTGGCTCGCGACCGCGACTGCTCAGTCGCTAGGTGAAGCCACCGAGTGGCGTGGGGTCATGACAGAGCGCGACAAGCTGTGGCCGTGAGTCACTGTCAGTCCAGGTCCAGTGTCAATAATGTCGTCGTCAAGTGAAGAAGACGAACTATCTCTCCTGTTCTTACTTAGGCGTCGTAAACGTAGGCGAAACAGAAGTATTGGTATCCATCGGTTACTAAAAGTAAGACCCTGAAAAGGAGTATTTTATACACTTTACGATGATCTCAGAGAGGACGATAAGAAGTTTTTTGGATATTTGCGCATGTCAAAAAGCTCTTTTGACGAACTTTTAGAAAAAGTGAAAGACGACTTATCTGTATCATACAATAATGTGAATAACTTCATTCCAGCTGAGGAGAGGCTAGCACTTGCCTTAAGGTAAATAAAATAGTTTTTAAATTAGTATAATTAAATTATTATTATTATTATACAGCTGTGGAAGTTAGTTAAACACATAAGTCACTTTGAGATTCAAATAACTTGTGTATGTATACTTAGTAACTTGTATACTTGATATTTCCGTCCACTAATTTAGGGAGTTTGTTCATAATATTTTCTTTGTCTATGTGCTTGAACTTTGGTTAGAAAATAAATAGAAACAGAGGGTTTTAAAAGTTTATTATGGCTCAAACTCACTACAAAAAAATTACAAACAATAATTTATATATAGTATGTCTATTATGTAGTAGACTACCCCTTGTTATATCAGTAACCAAAAAATACAAGCATAAGAGGCTTATGAAGAACGCTTACACGCCTGGTTGCAAATGTTAATAGTTAAATGTTAAATGTTTTGCTAAATAGTTTAAACTATTTATTAGCATTTTATTGCGTTGAATCCCAGAAAGGAAAATTTTCACTATCATTTGACGGTGATGATATTTGGGTTAAATCATTATCTTGCGAGTGTAAAGAGTCTGATTGGCTAGTAACACTGGCACGACCACTCAGAAGGGAAGGTGACCTAATTTGAGATTGAGAGTTGGTTGGTACTGTGGGTGGAACAACTGTGTTTGGATTCTGGTATTGGAGTTGTTGCTGCTGACAAGGGTTTCGATTTTGTTGGAAATGGTATGATTGTTGATGTTGATGCTGCTGTTGTTGATTTGGAGGCACAAAGTGAAAGGTGTTCACATTGTTATGTGATATGTTTCGTTGAGCGGTGAATGGTGGTTATGAAAACTACCTTGCGGAGGGTACACAGGTAAATTTGGGAACGGTTGATAAGATGTACCAGGTATTGAAGCAATATTACAATTTGTTTGAGCATTTAAAATAACGCTCATAATTTGCGTTTTCACGCAGGAATCTTCTTAATTTCTGGCAGTAGAGAAACAACATCCATATAGTCCGCATCTTCAGTTTGTTTTGGTGATTTCTCAGTTTCCCTGAGCGCCACTTTCTTAGTTAGAACCTCGATTAATAGATCCTCTTCTTTGTTTTTCCTTTTTGACCGTGAGGGCTGAGGATACTGAGGTTTCTCTGTTTATTTTATTTCCTCGTCTTGGTCTTCTCCTTGAAGGCTCGGGTCATCCGGGTCATCTTCTTGTTCAACTTGTACATTTGACTCCGTACTGCAGCAAACGGGTTCCAAAAATCGAAGCTGCTCAAAGAAAATATATGGCTTCCTCCCACAGGCAGCAGCTCCACTTTTTAAGGTTTTTTGTTTTTTTAACTCTCGGTTGTAACAATCCCGGAGACTCTTCCATCTCCTGTGAAAACTTCTCCCTGGAAAAAGTGAAAAATGTGAATTATACGTGAGAGGAAAAACAATTACAGGTTGGCAACATATAATATTTTTTCTGTCAGTTTTTTTGAGCTATCTCAAAAATGCACAAGAAAAATTGTATTGGGTTACTAATTTTCAACAGTGATTAAACTAAGGACATATTATAATTTGCATTTTATTTACAGGTATTTGGGAAGCGCCACCACAATGCAAGACTTGCACTTTCAATATAGAATTGCTCAGCCAACAATTTCAAAAGTTGTACGATAAGTATGTGATGCCATTTGAACCAGATTGAAATCGGAATCTTTTCCGGAGCTCAATGCAGACTATTGGTTTCATACTGCGGCAGAATTCATGGCAAGATCCAACTTCCCACATTGCCTCGGTGCAATAGATGGGAAGCACGTCAGAATTATCCAACCCAAGGATAGTGGATCAATTTTAAGAAGTTTTTCTCCGTGATTTTAGTTGCAATTTGCGATGCTAACTACAAGTTTTCTTATATTGATGTGGGGGCGTATGGGAAAGCAGCTGATACAACAATTTTCAAGAACTCAGCATTCTTCAAAAAATTGTCGGAAGGTGAACTACATATCCCCCAACCACGAGGCACTGTTTTCGGTACCGAGGAAGCACTGCCCTTCATGTTTGTTGGAGATGAAGGTTTTTTTTCAAAACTTTTGTTTTATTGCATTACTAGCAGTTGTACCCGTCCTACGTACGGGGTTTAAAAAAATTGAAAAAAATAAAGAATCAGCTGTTATATTTAATAAGCATAATATTATTCGTTATACTGTAAATTTACTTAAGAAATATCCCCCCTCCCACGACCCCCATAGACACACGCAATCTCTGCTTTATTTATGAGGATGTACAGCGATGGTACTATTCAATTAGCTCGACCATACCACGATTTTAATCCCGGTTGGGTTATCATAAATACGTTCTCTTAGGAACTTATTTATGTTAACCCAACCTAGCGTAACCGCCTCAGGGCGATGTATAAATGGTGTACGTATAAAAAAGGGTGGCGTCAGTGGAAAAATATCGGTTTTCTCATTGTCTTACCAACAAAGTTAAAGTCGAGGTGTGGTCGAGCTGATTGAAAAGTACCACGAAGGTACGGTTTCGAGATCTGGATCATTTTTTGGAATATTTTATAACTAGGGACAATAAATCTACTCTAGGGACTTTTCGCTCGTGATTGGGGGCAACACTATCAAAAGCGCGGGCCCAAGCCAGGCGCTAAGCTTGGAAATACTTTTTGAGGTTAGGTTATGTGAGTTAATGAAGACCAAGTTACAACCTTATTCAATTCTTTAAAAACGAATTAGGCCTACATGTAGGAAAACAGGTTTAGAAAACTTACCTAGTAGATTATTTTCGGCTTGGAGCCTAGTATCAAAATCTGGATCGAGTTGTTGGCAAATATTCCGCCACGACTTCTCAACTTCTACGGTGTTTGAATGAGCTGGTATTGATGAGTTCCATATAGCAGGTTCCCTTTCGATTTGCGAAATAAAATTCTCAGTATTTAGTTCTTAAAGAATTTTATCAATCCATTCGACTGGTTTATTCTTTTTGGACATAGTGAAACAGCACAGAAAAACACCACTAGCTTAACAACTCCCAAATCACTACTGAGCAGAGGCGATGGAGATGGCACTGCGGGAGTGGGGGGTGCGCTGTGACCCGCTACTGGTGGCTGCGCGTAATAAGCTCCATATGAATACATTACCCGGGTGCTGTCGCGTGCCCCGCCATCGCGGTCCTGGCGCGTAATAGGCTCCATATGTTAACATGGAACGCTACTAGTGGCCGGTGGCCGTTCGCAGTTGCAGTGGCTGCGCGTAATAGGGCCCTAAGTAGACAGATAAAACATGACATTTGATTTAATGTGAATTTATATTTTAAATTTACTTTTTTTGATACAGTTATTTAAATTAATATTATTATATGATATAACGAGTGAAATTATTTGATAACATTTTGAGTATAAATAGGTACATGTGGTTGTAGATAATCACAAAGAGTTTTATTCGTTAGATTATACAACAAATAAAATATTACTGAACAATTACTGAAATTAAGGGGTTGGTTATTTTTAATTACTTCTTCAATATTTTTCGAAGAAAACGTTCCAAAACGCGACATTTCGTAACTTTTTCTGACTTTTTCGCAAAAAATAATTTTCTGTGTGGCCCGTAATTATGGTTATCATAATAGCGCGTGTGATTATCACTTATTAGTCAAATTATTATCGATCGCTAAGCATCAATAAAAATAGGCATTTAATATGTTATGAGTTGTGTAATCTATATAAGTTCAATATCCTAAATCTTAATAAAACTTATTTAAACAATTATAGTTGATAGTTGAAACTTTTGGAACTATTTGCGATTTTGGCGAATGTAAGATTACCCTACCCGTACAGATAGTCCAATTAAAAATAACGAAAGTGAACCGATTTTTTGTTGTGGCGATGCGATGTATGAATTACTATAGATTTTTATCTGAGGAATTTAGTTCTGAAAAATTTTTTGAGATTAACCCCCGGGAAGGGGTTGATAATCGTGAATAAATGTTAAAAATAGGAATATATTGAGAATTAAAGAAATTCCGTTAAAAAGTTCCAGATAAAAGTTGAAGAGAAAAAAATTCTGCTTCTGTAACGTCAAATCAATTTTTTTTCTATAAATAACAGGAATGCCGTTAAATGTAAATAAAGTTTTTAACAATTTTCAACCCTCTAATCGACCACTGGTGGTTACGGCTCCCGCCTTGATAGTTACCTGTCAGAAATGATGTGCTCAGCGGTGTTGCAAATGTACAGACATAAATAATATCGTTTCGACATATATAATAGATACATATTATGAAATGTAAAGTGAGTACAAAGAATACGAGTAGTCGAAATAATTTATACAAATATTTGATACTAATGCAAAATTAAATAAATTAATAGTACAAACATATGTGTACATTTGTTTTTATGTTTCTTATGTTTTAGATGCATTTTTCGGATAATCCATTTTTTTAGTGTTTATTCAATAAACAGTTAAATATTTTTATATAACAAAAACATAAGAATACAAAGAATACCTATACATTATTTAGGTGAAACATCACAATAAATAGGTACAATTTGACACATTAAGTATAGTATAGATTAAGTTTTAAAGATAAATGTAATGGATAATTTCCACGAGTATCTATATTTAACAACCAATTTTTAAGCTTTCTTCTCAATTTACATCAACATTCTAAAGTTTCTTCTGGATTTTCTTAAAAATCTTGCTCATCGTCGCTGTCGAAGTCATTATCCTCGAAAAAATCTATTCTAACTTGTTGAATATTGGTATAGCCTATACAAATACATCCATAAAAAAATGTTATATAAAGCCAAATTAGATAAGGTACTACCTTGCAATATAATATTATCGTGGAATGACATAAATATTTTTGAATTAGGGTAGTTTTTGTTTATTATATTTTGTAAATTGATTTATTTAAAAACTCTCAAAACATTGACTGGGTAGTTGTTCCTCTTTTTTCATGAAAAATGTCAATAAAGGTATACATACGGTGTGACCCATTTTAGATGAAAACAAACCCATTCTTTGAAGGAATTCAGATAAAAACTTTTTCGTACTTCCGGGCCTAAAGTGACAACTTCACTCCCTTGTGACAGGTACTAAAGTGTCACATTTAATCCCTCCGGGATTAAATATTGACGAAACTCCCGGAACGATTAAATCACAAACAAACGAATTTAAGGGATATTTTATTGAAAAATATAATTAATTAGAATGGTAATTAACGTTAATATTCAAATTAATATTGTGACAGTTCGTCATATTGACCAGTCTTTCCTGGGTTAATGCAGCAGGTAACTGACGAGTAACAGATAGGTCCTTTTCATATTGAACTGGTGTGTGTTTCGAAGATCCTGCGGAAACAGGAAGCGAGAATGAGGACTGTGGCATAACTATAGTGGACGAATCGGCGACTTGACCAAATATTTTATTTGAAATTTTTTGTTTATTTTTAATAGAAGATTCAATATATCCCTCGGCCACGTTGGAGGATTTCTCTCCTCCATGTCTCTTCAGCACGTCTATTGTTGCTCCCGAATCAGCTAACAAAGACGCAGATGTGCGTCTAAAACAATATCCCGTATAAGACGTCGCATTTTCTAATTTCAAGAAAGCTGCTATTTGCCGTGGAAATGTACCAAACATGTTTTTTCCTACTACTCGCGTAGTACATTCTTTGTTGATGTATTGAACAAAAAATTTTGAATGAGTTGTCCCTGTCTTTCGCAATGCCACATATTTCCGAAATATCGCAACAAAACTGATGGCACTGTTTTCTGAATTTTTGATCACAAAATTTCGGTCAATTTTATTTTTGGTGTTTCTAATCGCAATTAGGAAAGAATCGCCCAAATCTCTCACATCGTCGATTTCTAAATCAACCAACTCTTTTCCACGACAAGCTCCCGCAACGCCCAAAATAAGTGCAACCTACAAAAAAATTGATTTCTTAAAATTTCTGAATATAAACAAATTTCCAAATTTACCTTAAGCATTAAATATTTTTCATCCGGAGCCTCCCGTAAGAACTTATCTACCTGCTCAGACGTGAGAATTCTTGACTTCTTTGGCTTAAATCCCTCATTTCTTCTCTTCAAAAAAGCTAATAATTTTGGAAATTTACTTATATCAATATCTTCTCTAATGTTAATAACCGATTTCAGCATCGAGCAATGTGCCCAGAGAGTTGAGGCACAAACCGCTTTTGATTTATCATCGAAGTAGACTAACAGCGCATTTTCAGTAGGTTGTCTCACGTTTTTTAAGCGGCACCACTTTTTAAAAGCATCGTACTGCTGCTCGTATAGTTTTCTAGATTTCGCTGGTAACAATTCTTCACCTACTTCGGCTGCTCTTTTATCAATATCAGATACACCCTCTTCACTCATGATACCAATAATTATCAATTACAATGTTTCTTTACAATGACACTAGTAATGACAATGTTTCTAAATTATAACTGTCACAACGCAATGTTACTATGGTAACTTATTTTAAAGACAGTTTATTAAATGAGTTGAAGAGAAAAAAAACTGCTTGAAATTATTGATATAATTAATAAAATCATACCGGAAGTACGAAAAGTATCGTATATACCTTGCGACTGAAGTACATTTAATCCTTCAGGTAAATTATGGCCCTCCCTGCGGTCGGGCCATAAACTTTACCTTCAGGATTAAATGTACTACTTCAGTCCCGCGGTATATAATGTACTATTCTACAGTCATACAGGTATATTGATACTATTTTTCTAGATATTCTACTAATTTTTAAACAGTGGCCAATTAACCTCTATAGCCGAAAAAATTTGCATTTATTCAAATAACGAACATATTTTATCTTAAATGCGACAAACTGTATAACCTATGCATAAAAAAATAACTCACCACATCAGGTGCTAAGTTTTGTTGTGTCATAACTGGTAATAAAAGAAGGGCTGTTCGTTGCCAACCCCAATCTTCTGGTCTCAACATCCTTCCAAGCCAGGTTTGTATTTGAATATACACACGTTTGACTTGCTCTTCTAACGCTGCTTCAGTTGGAGATAGCGAACTTATCGCATTACAGTGGTGTTAGAAATTGTCGATGTCTTGTATTTTGTATAGCGAGCAAGACCAAGAGATATCGTATTATCTTCAATAGCATACAAATCAAAAATATTTTCTTTGCTACTTCTTGTAATTGGACTACTGAACTATTAGGGTTATAAAAAACTTGACAAAGCTGACGCAATTCTCCGTTGTTTTCTAATCTATTTATCAACTTTTTTTGCCCTTTCCATATAAACTACTGGTCGTATCACATCCAACAAATGCATGCACAAATAATAAAAATACACGCAAATTATTGTTATCTACGGTGCAGTATAATGTTATACTTTTTGGAGTAATTTGTTTGAAAAATATTGGCTTTCTGTCGTCGCTCGATGCTATAAGGAGCACAAATACATCCGTATTATTTACTATAACTGCCATTGGACCATCAAACAAATTATTTACTTCTATAGCTGTTTTCACAATTAAAGTATCCGCATCTTCTTCAGCTACTTTCACCTGTATACCTTTTTCAATGAGGAATGCTGACAAAAGTTTAACAAACTGGAATTTGTTAGCAGTATTTGAGAAAAACTTGGCTTGTTTTATTGTAACCAAATTATGGTCTAATATTTCAATATCGGCAGCAAAACTTTTCTCGTTACGTCGATATCTCTCGTAAGATTTAGTGCCGATACAATCACTACAATACGACATACGCACTGCCTCCTCTATAATGCGATATAATGTGATTGTGGTATCTCTCAAACAGGTCCCGGTATGTTGATCCATGGGGCCAGCTCACAGTATGTAATAAAAAACCACCATCAATAATATATGTAAAATTACATGTAAAGGCCTCTAAACTCATTTGGCAGGCAGGTTGTAAGCTTTAAATATTTTGTATAATTTGGCTTTTGCAGTTTTGCGCATAAATCCATTTTCGTCGAATAGTGCCAATGGGAAAGGAGAAAGCTCATAATCAAAAGCATTCTGCGATTTTTAAGAAATCAAATCATCTGTTATCTCAGCCACAGTAGGATTTATTCGACAATGTTTAATTGTGGGTCGTTCCGGAGAGTCGGTATGCCAATTTTTTAGAAATAAAGCCAGAAAAGTTTTATATTCATTAGTTTTGTCACTTTCTACATTATTACAAATTTCAATTCCGAGAGCAGTTAGGGTTAAAATATGTGCTCGTATTACCCTAGAGTATGCTTGGCTATTAAGAATATGTTTAACAGATTGTTGTGCATATACCGTTGACCAAAGACTGTCGAGACCGCTTCCATCCATTATATGTCCTATAGCGTCAAGATAAGACACATAAGAACAATGAAAAATGAAACCCACCAAGTCGCACCACTACATTAGTTACTTTTCCATGCTTTTGAGACTCTGCGACAATGGTACGTGCTTTGTGGTACAATGGCTGATCAAATGTAACCAAACACACTTTTTGTTGTAGGTATGTAGGTATAGATTTAAAAAAAAAAATAAAATAAAAAAATCAACTCAATTTATTTATCATCAAAAAACAACAAATCCAAACAGATTACTTTAAAATAACATGAAGCCGCTCATCAGACATTGTTTTTCTTAATACAAGTGTACTATTGTACACTACGTTGATTTATGTAAGACTTGAATTTTAGTGTTTATTAAAAATAACAATCTTAATCAGACAACTTAATTTAACAATAACCACCACACAGTTAGGGAAAAATACTAATAGTTCAACTTATTCCGACGTACACAAACTGTATGTCTATATCTATAGTTTTTATTTATCTTCCACAACCCACAAGAAATATTTTTTGGGAAATAGTAAACCATGGCATCATGGCAATCTGATCAACATGTGCAAATATAAAACAGAGGTAAATGCGCCATGGGTCAGTTTTAGGATAGAGGAGGTATGAAAGTTTCAAAGCATTTTAATGACTTTCCTATTATTTATAGAAAAAAATCGATTTGACGTTACAGAAGCAGAATTTTTTTCTCTATAAGTTTTATCTGAAACTTTTTAACGGAATTGCTTTAATTCTCAATGTATTCCGATTTTTAACATTTATTCACGATTTTCAACCCCTTCCCAGTGGTTAATCTCAAAAAATTTTTCAGAACTAAATTCCTGAGATAAAAATCTATAGTAATTCATACATCGCATCGCCTCAACAAAAATCGGTTCACTTTCGTTACTTTTAATTGGACTAAGAAACAACTATTTTCTGATGCGCTTTTCGATAATCAGGCGAGTGAAGGTAAATTGAAGATATTCTTATAAGAACTTTAAAACATTTTTTACCTTTATAAATTGGGATGTCCATAAGTAGCTCGGCCTCTGAAGAAGATAACATATGGTTATCGAAACGCGCATCAGGAAGTATTTGTAAGCGTTAGTGTAGCGGTAGGATAATCGTATATTCGTTATTAAACAACTAGTTTTTTGCTAAATTTTTTTTTGCACTCTGTGATATATAATGGATCCTTGATTGGCATAAGTCCACACACAAAAATAACAAACTTTTTTGCAAGCAATATTTAATTGCCCTTGAATTTGGTAAAAATAAATTGATTTATTTTTAGTCTATAACCTTCTACTATTTCAAGGTATGTTATACATTTTTTGTCTATAGCTTCTCTGATAGTAAAATTTCTTGCTTTATATGGACATTTAATTTCAATCAGATATTGCGAAAGTTGCTCTATTCCATCTGGAGAAGCTCCAAGAAATGGATACTTTTTATTTATAAAAAGCCCACAATCCTCAACGAGAAAACCAAAAGTTGATTTAAGCTCTTTTTTAGCCCTATTTTCATTATTTTTTTCCCAGTTTGTGGCTGTAGAATTAATTTCTCTATATAACATTGTTTTTACAATTGACGCACAACTTGTAGATGGTTTCATTTTACATATATGACCAAATAATGAGGCGGTTAAAATTTTTTTTCTATATTGGATCCACTCCGGTGCATCACTTTGCAGTCTAGTTCGTTTTTCAATGTCCTTATATTCTTTTTCTGTTTTATGCAAACCTTTTAGAAATTCTGTCTTAACGTCCTCAAATGTATTCACATCCATGTCAGGTTTCTCACAATGTTTACCATAGCTTGCATCAGTCTCATTCTTCTAAGAAAATAATTTTTTTGTCTATATGTTAATTTTCTTGTTTTTCTTTCCTCCAACTTTTGAATTGTATTGTCTGGACTATTGCTTGTAAGATATTTGTGTAAATTACAAAGTGGTTTTTTTATATTTGTAGTAACCACAGCTGAAAAGCACCTGGCTTGATAACACCTTCTTTGTATATAATTTATTCTTTTTCCTCCCACTTTCATAGCAATTTGTGCGTTAAATTGCTCGACCACGTTAGTGTGCACATTCTTCAGTAAACTTCAGGAATGTCTGGCCAAAAACCGTAATGCATCCATTATTTTTTCTTCTAGTCCAAAATGTCGGAAGTCATCCATAAAATTGTTTTCATCAGGTTGAGTTTTCACACAGAAATATTGTAATTCTATGCAGTTTCTATGTTCACCAAAAATATGACTGGTGCTATTAAGAATATCTTTTTTAAGTAGATTGATTTTATCTTCTTCAGTGACTTGTGTTTTTCTGTATTTTACAGCCTTCATTATTGCAACCCGACATCTTAATATATTTTTTGTCAAAATATTTCTTACGGATCCCGGCACACCTTTTGTTTTAGACGCTTCTTTGAGCTTATTGCAATAATTCTGCAATAAATGGTTAATACATTCAATTATTATTATTATTAATACATTCAATTATTACATTTTTATAAGGACGACAATCTTAAATTTTTTTATAGCAGCTACTGCCACCATCGGCAATAATTTTATTATAAATTAAATTATGCATATTCATACTCGAACAAAAACCTTCTGCGATTATAGCTGCTTCCATACTCGTTGATGAACCCGTCCAGTTTTTATAACACGTATGTTCTGCAGGAAGCTGATTTAAATTGCTGGCTCGTTGACAGACACAACAATATTTGTTTTTAACACACATATATAAAACTTTTTATATACTACTCCAGATAAAGAATTATAGTTAGCTCCACTGCGTTAGGAACGTTTAGCCCAACCACCGTCACATATTACTGTTACCATGGGAATTCCATCCGAATCTACGCTACCACATTCCACAGCTAATTTTGCCTCTTCTTCAGCAGCCTGCTTCATAGATAACAACGCTATATTTTCCCATGCATCGCAAACAGTGTTGTGTACTTTTCTATAAAGTGTAAAACTCATACAAGGAATGGCAATTCCTTCAGTTATTTTCTTTAGCTGATTATATCCAGACCCTGCATTTAGTGCAGCACCAACTGCTGTCGTATTAACATCTAGTTTTTCTGGACTTTTCGGACACGTCGAAACTGTTTTGGTAAATTGGCACATATTACATTTAAAAGTTATTTTTGACTCAAATCCCAACTTCTTTTCTCTAATAATCTCCTTGTTTAATATTGTACATCCAAACAGAGCAGTATGAGAAGAAAGCGTTTTTAAGGCATCTAGACTATTCTAGAACCATTAAGTCTAACACCATTAATTTTATTATTTTTGCTACAACTCCTAAAAAAAATAGTTATGCATAAGTGTGTTTTAAAACAAAATAAGACTTACTGCTGTCCTAGTTCAATCTTAGCACCATTGGTTGTTTCTTCTTCAACAATACTGTTATCTTCATCTTTAGTGCTGTTAAAAATAATTTTATATAAACTTACAAATGTTTTAAAATTGTCCAAATATAATTTAAAGAAAAATGCAAAAAATCTATGAAGTAATACTTTTTTGAAAACCTTTTTATATATAAGTACCTTTTTATATTTTTATTCGGAATAAATGTGG
The DNA here is from genome assembly GCA_035357415.1 of Ophraella communa. NCBI lineage: Eukaryota > Metazoa > Arthropoda > Insecta > Coleoptera > Chrysomelidae > Ophraella > Ophraella communa. The sequence continues at coordinate 23,739,395 of CM068990.1, read as the reverse complement.
AACAGCTCTCGTGAAGTATTTCTAAAACAATATATTTATTTAACAAAAATATAAATAAATTGAAATTTTATATCTATTCCTTTAAAAAACAGTCTTTTTAGTAAATAATCAAAGAGAAAAATGGTCAAATGGTTGTGCACTAACCACAAAATAGAACAAATTAAATTTTGCTGCGGCTTTATTTATCATCAAATATCTTATACAGGGTGTTTCAAAAAAAGGTAACACCGTCTCTAGGATAGGTAAAACACTGAAAAATAATTGGGGTTTGCTGAAGAATTTCTGATGGAGGGGTTCTCCAAAATAGCCAATTTTTTCGAAAATTACAGAATAATCTTTTAAATATTCCCAAAGAATCTTCGGTAGAACTGAAAGATATTTTCCATACGATTTTGTAGCAGATGATGCTTTTCCATTAAGAACTGACATGATGAAACCATTCAGACAAAGTGAGTTAACTAGCATTCAAAAAAAAATTTACAATTATCGGTTATCTAGAGCTCGGCGTATCATTGAAAATGTATTTGGAATATTAGCATCACGTTTTAGAATTTTTCATTTCAGCTATTAATTTAGAACTAAAAAATATAGATTGTGTTGTCAAAGCTGCATGTGCTCTGCATAACTTTGTGATATCGAATGTTGGTCAATCTTATGTGCGTGACGAAATTTTGGATTTTGGAAATTTAGCACCACTGGAAATAAAGCGACAAGGACATAGTTTAAATGCCAAAGAAGTGAGAGAAAACTTCATGAATTATTTTGTAAATGAAGGGCATGTCCCCTGGCAAAGTAATTTTGTGAATTAAATGACTTTTAATATTAAATTATCATTTTGCATTTAAAATACCTATCTGTTTTTTTTATTATAGTTCAACAACTAATTATGTTTTCAAGATAATTGTAACTTTTTGAAGATAATATGTAACTTACTTGAAATAATAAAAAAAAACATGTGAAAATACTTACATCTGTGTCATTATTTAAATTTGAAGATGATTTTCTAGGAGTGACTTGATAATCTAGGAAACCAAATAAAGAAAAATACCATAAGGTTGGAGTATATAGTTCATCTGTCCCAGAACCTGAACGCTGCGAATGCTCAATTTTCTTTTTCTCCTTCCGAATATTTGTTCTGAGGCCGTTAATTTTTTATACAACCGGATCACGGTTTGCTTTATCAATTTCCATCAATTTATTTATTAAACTTTTATATGCAGCTTCCCTTTTGTTTTTATTATGGTAGTGCTTTGATTTAATTTTCCATAAACATGGAAATTCTCGATAAATGGAGATAAACTTCTCCAATACTTCACGCGTTCTTTTACTACTGGCCATTTTAATGTAACTTCTTAACAAACAGCACAAGCAAAACATAAACATAACATCAACAAAAAACCTAACCCAACTTCGCACTTTTCATACACACGGTCATGTACACTTGCACGTCACTGGACCATGAAGGACATTTGTTCAAGTCCATGCCACTTGTGCAAGTCTAAAGACTTGAGCAAGTCTATTCCTACATACGTTCATGCGGACTTGTGCAAGTGCACTTGCGCAAGCAGACTTCTCAAGTCTATATGAACGTCTGTAGCCTGCTTTAAACACACAATCATAAAATGCCTATTTATTCCGGATCCGTAATCCGTTTCCCACCACTACTTCTCTTGAGAAAAGGAGGTGCCGAGAAATAGAAAATCATAAAATAAATTCAGCCGTTTTTACATTGCAAGTACTTACAATTCAGCATTTTTTGGGTACTATTTATAGTCATATATAGTATAAGAAATTTTTTTTGTAAAGTAAATAGATAAAACTGTCCTTCTTTAATCGAATTTTCTTTAATTTTGGTCTCTATTTCATGCAATTTACATCAAGCAATGCCCATATTTAGTGTATATTTATCTCCATTTTTTTATATGAAGGAAAACAATGTTTTAAATTTTATTCTTCAAGAAGCACGCTTTAAAGCTTGTTTAATGCAATTCTTTTTGTTTTAACTTTCTTGATTTAAAAGAATTCATAAAAATCGCTGAATTGCAAGTATTGTATTGTATACCTTTTTAGCGGCAAGCAATTAAAGATTCCTTTGCTACATTTATTAAATAATATTTAAGTAACTTAAGGTCATTTGCCAATGGGACTATTGTTACTTTATTCCACTTGTTAAGGTGTAAATTATTGGCTGCTTCTGTTGAAACTACAAAGCGCCAATTTGATTCGAATAAAGTAATTAATTAGCTTATCTTCTCTATCTGCATTGGAAACTATTAGGGAATCAGAATTTTTTCTATAGGCGTACATTATCGCGATTTTACAGCATTGCTTAAGTGATGTAGCAATATTCATAGCAATAGTGGGGGAACAGTACATTTATTTTTCATTATTATATTTTCCCAGACGTTTAGCTGCTTTCACAAAGCAATCAAAATTTTCTGGAAGAAGCGCCGAAAACAGAGTTGTAACAGAAGGATTTACTTTTCTAACTTCTACTAAAATTTTTGCGAGTTCTCTCATTTTACGTGACGTTACCGGTAAAAAAAGTTTTTCTCTGTGAATGTTCATATATCGCGACCCAAAAGCGCAAATTAATGCGTCATTCTGAGCTTCCAGAGATATATTATCAGCGTGCATATGTGGAAATATTTCTGTTTTTAATCGTGGATCAACTCTGTGGTTAAAAATCATTTTTGCCTGACCAGCTACTGTCTTGTCTGAATTCGTGTCAGAAAATGATTTAGAAATATGTTTTATAATTTCAGGTATTTTAGCGTAAATATCAGATGATTTTTTATTTTCTAGAACAGTTTTTCGAGGAGTAGTAGTAATATTGAGCAAATCCTAAAAACAAAATAAATTTATGTTCTTCTAATATTATCATATTATGAAATAATGTAAATGAATAAAAACATACACATAAAAGAATAATACATCATTTTTATCTTCATTGGTATCAGGAATATATGTTGAATCGCTATCTGTATGAAATAGATCTTCTGGGGTTTGAATGAGCCCGTCATCTAATGAAATATTTTTATTCGCTTCAAATTCGTGTAATTCAAAAATCGTCTTAGAATTATTTCGTGTTGGTAATAAAACATTATACGTCTAAAAAAAAGGTCAATATAGGTATAAAGAAATATAAAATTAAAAATTTAAACAAACTTATTACTTTTTAAGTTCAAAAGTATAATACTAAAAACAAACCATCCACAATCTATAAAATATATGTTAATTGTTGTTTTTTTCTATAGCTTTAACAAGCCTTTCCATTAAAGCATTGGACTGCTTTTTTTCTTCGATAAGTTCGTCAGCCTTCGTTATCAATAGATCTATTTTGTTGTTTAGATTTTTTCCAATTTCGGCAAAAATTCTGCTACTTGGCTTATTGAGTTGCTTTGTCTTATATTTTTTTCTAAAACATTAATAACTTTTATTTGTTTGTTTTTTCTTTGATTATCTATGAATTTATAATAAAAACAATATACTTTTATTACTTTTAATCTGTGATGTACCGCTTGACCTTGGTGAAGTAGATCTAGACGATGCATATACCCTTTTCTTCCCTTTTGCACTTGTAGGGGTTAACTAAAAAATAAACTGAAAATTGAAAAGGAAATCCATCTCTCAAATGTGGATGATGTAGATAATCGTAGTAATAAAACTCAAAGTCTATTCATAACGTTTAATAGTAAGGTTCAAAATTTAGTGCAACATGTTTCGGTCTTCAGACCATCATCAGGCTGTATGTGCAGAACGTAGGAATTGCAAGTAATTTAAATTTAAAACTTAAACACCCATGAATAAGTGAAGAATAATGGATGAATAAGAGAGTTATTATATAAAAACGAAGAGGTAAAAGGAACTTCAGAAGTTATAAAGATAAAGAATGATGGGTGTGTTGGTTAAATTAAAGTGGATAGAAAAGTGGGACCATATTCATGCTAAGAATGTTGTATCCCAGAAGAAAATTCAAATAACAAGTTTTACATTACTAAAAGAAACAAGAAGAAAAAATACATGAGGAGGACAAAAGGAATGATTGTAAAAAACAATCAAAAAAAGGAGATATCCATAACAGAGGTTCGATCTCCTTATAATCAAGAAGACAGGTCGATCCTAAACCGTGAGTAAAGGTTCCTGTTAGTTATGGTGTTAGAGATTGAGAAGTCTGAAGACCGAAACATGTTGCACTAACTTTTGAACCTTACTATTAAACGTTGTGGATAGACTTTGAGTTTTATTACTACGATTAAAAAATAAACACAAATATATATTTTCAATGTTACTTCCTAAAATAAAATTACTCACAGATGAATAAGAATGATCCTCACTGATATTAAAATATTGAGGTGATAAGGGTAGTTCACTACTTTCTGCATCAGACCATGCAAATGCAGATGGTCCTGGATCATTGCTATTAGTCGGTGGGGGAAGAGATGGTTCACTAATTTCAACTTCTGCTGCATTTGCTCCCTCACTATCGAGCGGAAGAGCTTGCTCTTGACTGACTCCAAACACTGCTTCCCCACCAATAATATTTATAATTTTTTCTTCCAAATCTGTTAAAATTTGGTTGAGAGGTGGTCCCCCTACTGTAGCTGTTCTTGCCTTTTTTATGCTGTTTTGTTTTATTTTTTAAATCAATCCAAACCCTAAACAAAACACTCCAGCTTATAATTTCAAAATATTAGTTAATACATTTTAGACTGTTTATATAAAGAATATTTCTTACTCTCAGCCATTTATCCCCAGCTTTTTTCGGTCCATTGGTAGAATTGATTTGCTCAGAGAACTTTCCATAAAGCATTTCTTATATTTTTTTAATCATTCCCTATAAGCTTGTCACGAGCAAAAGCTGTGTGTCTTTCCATAAAGTCCACCATAATTTGTTTTTGTTGTATAGACATTTTAGTCCCATCAGAGTATACACATTCTTCTTGAAAAATCGACATTTTAAATATTAAATTAGAAAATAACGTACAGAACACAAATAGCTCCGGACATCCTATTTATTACAACCCTTCTCCATGTCCAAAGTCAATGACTTTTTTAACTCCTGGAATTCCTTACGCTAGGACCAATCAGAATTCATTAAGTTTAAAACTAACATTTTTTATCTAACTAAAACAAGTTTATATGCAAAAAGCATATACAAATGTTCCTTATAACCAAACATAGATTCTTTAATGGACAAAATTTGGTTTACTGTTTGGGATGTCCTGAATCTGCATATTAAATATTGCCAAATTATTTTTTAAAACGGGTAGGTAGGCGTGTATATAGATGCAGGTGCACTACTCGGAACTATTATACCAGGAAAATATAGATCGTCGGCAGTCCGTACTTATTTTATTTATATTTTTGGCTTTTTGAACCTTCAATTGCAAAGATTACAAGAAGCCACATTTCAGGCACAATGTTTTCAACGTCGATGTGAAAGACGTTGTCAAATGTTTTTCCATTCTTCTTCAACTGGGAATTTTTCTCACCTGTACTTTTCTTGTTAGGAGTCGTCTGGGTATTCATTTGCAGATCCTTATATTCCTCATCGAATACAGTTTCATTGTCACTACCTTTATCGTTGTCTTCTATTGACATGTTTGAACTGTCGTTTTCACTGGACTCACAATCCGCACCAGAGACACTTTTACCTGCTTCTATTTGAATTTTCTTTTTCTTGTTTCGACACGTGGATGCCCCGTCGCCATACCTTAATGACTTTAGGTATGAGACAACTGTATCATTAACATGTTCTGTCACATCTTCCTCTTTAACATCCTCGGGAAGTCGGCTCAATACCTCTTGCCTATTTATAGGACACACACCAAATTTCCTGAATCCTGACTTTATATTACTTTCTGTAGAAGAATGAATTTCTTCGAGTAGGTGTTTCAAAAGATGGGGAAACTTGTCCTTTGGAATGGAGCATTTTTTGTCCCTCTCCTTTTTTTCAAGATAATTGCACAATTCTCCATGCAGTTTTTAGTGCAATGTCCAATGGTTGCGTCATGTGTGTAGAATTGGGTGGGAGAAACAAAAAATGAAGATATATTATCCCCTATCAAAATTTTTCTCCCATCCAATTTTTTGAGTTAGGGAATGGCAATTTTCTCCACCCAATCTTCAAAGCTGGCTGACTCGAACCAACCGCTGTTACTTCTATTGTATCTGGTTCCTTTTGGTCCTCCAACTGCCCAAGTCATATAAATTTTGTAGACCACGTAACATGGAAGTAATTTCCCGTCACCAGCAGCAGCGAACATGATAGATGTAGCACTTTTACTTGTGTTCATTATCCTTTCGGGATACCGACAACTTCTCTTGGATATTACTTTTTTCCGCCCAGGATCGTCCGATAAGTTAGTTTCATCGAAATTAACTATATATGATGGCGGCACTCCCTCCAATTCTTTTTCTAAATTGTTAAAATAATTATTCAAGATCACAGAGGAAACTGCTGCTCGAGAACGCTTGATATTTTTGCAAACACGATCCCTGAGATGATCGTTGTGCCTTTTTATGAAGGAAAATGCAAATTCCCTTCCTGGCATGTTATCTTTAAATCGGAGCAATCGCTTACCTCTTGAGTCTAAATATTGTTTAACAATCTTTCGTAGATCATAATGATCCAGTGGATATCCCCATTCAGAACAAACTTCAAGAACTTTAATCAATGCGTTCTCTTCAGTTTTACTCAGTTGAGTTTGACCTCCTTTTTTCTTAATTTCAGGATTATGTTTATGTCTTAATAATACAGAATAATGTATTCCATAAGTATAAGCTGGTCCTATGTGACATCCCATCTTTTGTATCGCGAAGCGCCCGTGCAAGCGCATCGGAATCTATCTTTTTATTAACTTTTTCTCGTGGATCTTTTTTATATACTCGAGGCATATCCAACTGATGTTTCTGTAATTTAAAAATAATAAGGGGTTAGGTACCTACCTCCTATATCATTTTCATGCTAAAGTGAAAGCAACAACTATATAACAAAACAATTTGTTTGGTGAATGGAAACAGTAAAGGTGACACTGTTTCTTTTCACCCCACTTTAACCTTAAATTATGACTTATTGCATACTTTTGTCAATAAATTAAAAAGTTTATCAGATACAGTTAAAGTTAATTATACATCATAAACAGCAAACATAAGGCATTTCATGGTGCAAATAATGTGTATCTTACCTCTTCCCGTATGCACAAACGGAGTCAAGTTTATGGAAGTACAGACAAAGAGACACCAACGCACGTGGTTTAGCGCATACACTGCGGTAACATTGAAATTATTTCGGCTTGTGTATGATGAGTTGCCTATATATCAGGAACGAGTTTGTATGTATTACACAGAAAATCACGCGTATCATTAATTTGTTATAGCGTTGTAAATAACTTTTACTTTTTTTGTTTCTATTCAACACGAAGTTGCTATTCACCCCATTTTACGTTACCAATATATATTCACAATTTTTTTAAAAATAATTTGAATAGTATAGTGCTCACGTGTGACAAACCAAAAATAAAATTTTCGAAGGTTAATCATAAGAATGATTACCTTGATAAAGTTCCAGATAAGGTTATTTAATTTAACAATATTATATAAATTATATTAATTAAATATAAATTATACAATACGAGCAATAATTGCTTGAAAGCCTGCTAGTGCAGTTGTACTTACCTCTCATGCGCTAGGGTTCGATTCTCAACAACAATCACGATTTAAACTACTACTGTACATCTGGACCTTATTTTTCTTAGGTTTTATAAATGCTGTTTATTCTTGCCTCTTCTGGGTTAATTTGTACAGCTTTAAATTTTTAGATTCCCTTTCCATGTTCCACATATTGCTATTTTATTAAATCTTCCTGTCATTGATCAAACTGACATTGTAATCCAACTAAAAAATATAAATACAATGAGTATGAAAATCTATTAAAATTAGAAAGATAGTGCGTAATGAGATCACTAATAATATTTAAACTTCATTTTGAAACTGTTGTAAATAAAAATAAATAATATAAAAAAACCTATCTCTTTGCTACAATGATTTTTGTTGTTAACCCTTTCGCTGCGCATAGTGGTTTCTAGATTGCTTGCTCTGTGCGCGCTAAATCGCCGCTTGCGAGAATACTCGATCGAAGCAGTTTTGTGCTTAAGAATATATTCGCTTAGAGCAGGGTACTGTAATTTTATGTTTAAGTATTATGAAAGCCATTATATTCTGAAAGATTGTACCAAAAATGATAAAATTATAAACAAGGAACTGTTACAAAAATATATTTGATAAAGCAACAAAAACAATTTTTACATTATTGGTTCAATAAACTGAAAAAAAAAATCTGAAAAATAAAAGTTATATAAAGATACATATATAGGAACTAATTCTAGGAGGACAAATTTTTTTTGTATAATACACCTCAAAACAGGGTACTATACAAAGTGAAGCATAACACGGGGTACACATATATCTGGATTCTTTTCGCTTGTTTTTCTTTTCACACACCACGCATGTTTTGGTTGGACGCTCCTTAGATGCTGTGGGTGGCACGAAACTTGGCAAAGTCTTTCAGTTAAACGCAGATCGCACTCGGCGTTTGCTGGTCTTCTTCCACCACCAGAACGAGGTAAAGGAGTGTGATATTTCGCTATTATTTGCTTTGCGAAGTTCAGCTGATAAGTCGCAACTGATATATTATCACCACTCTGTGTTTTGTGTAACTGGTATGCATTCAAAATTGATAGGTCCAAAAGATGGAAAAAAAATTTTTTAATACCATTTTACACTTTTTCTGACATACTCAATTGACGAAAGAAGCATGTCTGTCTTGTCAACGGATCCCATGTTCAAATTATATTCAAGTATGCAACTTGGTTTTTGAATTCGGTCTCCTATACGATGGTCAGTTTTTCCGGTATCCTTCATTTCTGCTGTTAAGCAACTTGTGAGCATGCGAATCTCACGTTTGTCCTGCCATCTCAGTGCTAAAAGAGAGTCTGTGGATTCATGTGTGACATCTCCAGGATTTAGTTTTTGCGTGAATTTGGGCATATGCTTTCGTGTCGCCTTTACTGTACCACAAGTATTTGTTTTTAAACGATGGAGATAGGAAAATAATGTAAGACTCGTATACCAGTTGTCAACAAATAGCGTATGACCTTTGTTCAATTAAGGAGTCATCAAAGTCATAACTATATCGCCAGATTTTCCAAGATTTTCTTCTGCAGTTCTTTCCACATCTGTAGTTGCTCCTGTGTATACAATAAAGTCAAGAGTATAACCTGTCTCGCAATCGCAAATCATGAAAAATTTGATCCCAAATCGATGTCGCTTCGATGGAATATACTGTTTGAAGAAAATCCTGCCCTTGTCCAACATGAGGCTTTTATCAATACATAAATTCTGGAATGGATAAAAATTATTTTTGAACGTTGTTCTCAAATGATCAACAATTATTCTGATTTTACACAAACTATCCCTATCAGCTGGTTCCACATTGTTATCTGTAAAATGTAACAACCGCAAAATAAGTAAGTAACGATCAGGCTTCATGAGACGCCCAAAAATTGCTAGTTGCTAAATACGCGTCTGATGTCCAGAAATCTTGAATATTTAGCTTTTTTATTTGCGGCATCAGAATCGTTACGGCCAAAAAACAGTACATTTCTTTGAAATCAACAGGTTTTCATCGTTTTAGGCGCGACTGCTTTCCCATTTTATGTTCGTTTACATATTCGTAGTATCTGTTTGTCTCTTCACTTATAATTCTCATAATATCCTCGGTAAAAAAACATTGGAAGATATCAAGTTCAGTTGGGGATGAAGAAAGGTCTTTCACTTTACAACCAGAATTTTCATTGTCGAATTCGTAAACACTAGGGACAAAATCTTTGTGTTGTCAAACAAAATTACCTCGAGCAATTTTCGTAGGTGGTTCTACCGGCGCGACATCTTCAGCAATTTCTTCGGCGTCACTTTCTGACTGACTGTCTTGAGCGTGGGCATCTGTAGCATGCACTAAATTACACAGAACATATTACTTTCTTGAAAATTAAACGAATGTTCTAAACTTACGTTCATTGATTTCCTCTTCGGTATCGATCCAGCCATAATAACTTTCATGCTCGAATTCACCAACGTCTTCTTCACTGTCACTGTTTTCCAATAAAGCCAAAAGCTGTTCTTCAGTCAGAGGTTTATTCATTTTTAACCGATATTGAAGTCAATAAACTAAGAAGAATGGTATTACGACGCAATATATTCGTCTTGAGCAGTTAAAACATGATAAATTTCAGGGTCTAGGAATTAGGTATAAGTGGGGGCATTCACTTGTCATTGGCTACGTGATGCTACATCGCAAGCGAGAATATTCGTTTTGAACAGCTAACAATTAAACGACCCATGCGAACATACTCGCTTTGAGCAGCGCACCGCAATGCGGGTATATTCGTCTAGAGCAGCGAAAGGGTTAATATAATTTTTAAAGGAGACCTCCCTCCTGTTTGTCTTAAAGTTTCTTTGTGGAACTAGCTTTCCTTTTCACTATATTTTTGAAATCAATCCGTACCTAAAATGTTAACTTTATTATAGCTTTAAGCAGGTAATGACAATATATTATAATCTATTAAAAAAGATATTGCTTTATACATGTAAACTAGTTGTAGGTACTTACTCGCTCTCATTTTTGGCTTGTTTTTCTTGCCCTATTCATCCCCTTTAACAGGATGCTTAAGATTTCCCACACGGCTCCCAGGTTTATAAAATCCAGATCCTCTTATATAAAATCCAACATCATTTCCTTTTGCTGAAAGGACACTTTTTGGTTACATCATCACCTTCGTCTTCCAAATAATTCATTTTGATTATTATAATAATAAATAAAATTTAAACAACCCGAACCCGAACAAAACAAACTAATGAACTTAACCTTAATACAGCTGATCAAAATATAAAAATATGTGCCATCTTATATTTTTGCGATGCCAATGACATAAATTAATTATCCCCAGATATTACCAAAAGTCGAAATCACTTGGAATTGCTAAATATTTCGACTGTCATGGCCGACAATTTCGAGTCGAAATTTTCACTTAGAATCAGAGACCTGTTCCCATCAGCTGTGACTTGCAGAACTTTAACCTCACAAAATACAGCAATTAAACGGGAGAAAAACCATAGAACTCGAACCCACACACGTAACCTGAATAGGTGACGTCATACAAGGACCGGAGGAACTATAGTAAGTATCTCTTTCGTTATTTGTTTTTACCATCAAAATTTTAAGTCTCATTGGTTTGAGCAGCTCAGTTGAATTTAACTTAATTGTCGATATTTTTTAAGAAAATATTGTGGGAGGTCATATTGGTTTGTCTTAGGCGTACCGACATAGGCAACACGTTTCACACAAGCCATACTAAATTTGAAAATATAAATATCTTGACAGCATATAATTTTATAGAAATAATTTTATAGTTTCATATAACAGATATATCTGAGAAATTTTTATTCAGCGTCATCTATTTTTAGAACAATTATACATTCAAGTACTTTTGAATAGTTACTCAGCGTCATTCATTTTTAGAATAACTATACATTCAAGTACTTTTGATCGGTTATTTGGCGTAATCTACTTTAGGAACAACTATACATTCAAGTACTTTGAATGGTTATTTAGCGTCATCTATTTTTAGAACAACTATACATTCAAGTACTTTTGAATGGTTACTCAGCGTTATCTATTTTTAGAACGACTATACATTCAAGTACTTTTAATCGCACCGAGAAAATTATCTAATAACCGTTAGTTGATATTGATTAGCCCTTAGTAGATATCTAGATACGATAGGTGACAGGAAAAATATCTAATTACCATTAGTAGTTTGATCTTGCTGTAATGACCGAATAACCCTTATGCCATTCTACCATCGTGTAGTTTATTCTTTTACCGTATAGCCCTTATACGGTAACATAGTTACCGTTATTCGAAAGAAATATACCTAGATAATTTTTTGTGTAACTAACAATCAAATACCGTCAATTTGACAATAGAGTAATCACCAATAGTTGATCAAATAAGGACAAGCTGGTTATTAAATAATGAAATAGCAACAGGCAGGTGGTCTCATAACTTTAGCAAGTAAATTAAATAACAGCAGGTAATTCCTAGTATAACCATAGTATAACCCCGGGGGGGTTGAATGGGTCATATTAAATAAAAAAAGTTGAGCATTATTTTTTTATTTTGAGCAACCAAAAACATTAAAATAACATCATATTTTCTTGTTCTCATAGGTATCCTAAATGGTATATTATTATGAAAAAATATCTTGTTATATACAAATAAAAAAGAAAAATTATTGAACAAAAAATAAACTCGATTCATCGGATAATTTGTTAAATCAGATTAACATTTAATTACAACTAATAAATAGCAACATAACATTTTCCTTCTCGAAACATAGTACTGTAAGTATCAAAGGAATGTAGATACCTCAGGAAAAATACTTGAAACATTTAAATGTTTTAGAATTTTTTTTGGAGGTTCTTGAATGGCCGCTAGAAGTTCTCCATCAGGCTCATAAGAAAAACTTGATGATGATGCTGGTGAGGCTATGCAACTGGTATCCAAACCACTGGGAAGAACCTCCTATACAATAAATGCACAACATAGAAACATTCAAATAAGTAATTTAATACATACCAAGAAAGTAATGTTATTTGCTTCCTTCTGGTTATTAGTTTGAAATTCATTATACTATTTTCTTAAAAATTAGTCTTGGGCCAGCTTTTGGGACTAATTTTTGTTACTGTTTCATCATCTAGTAAAGGAAAAGAAGTTTCATCTCTTCTCTCATCTAAAAAAAGCAACTGAGGAAACTTTAAGCCGTCAGAAAAACAGTAACTAGTTTTCAGGTAGACGTAGGTATCCTGTAGCTTAGCCTTGTTTATTTTTTTGTTATTCTGAATAAAAATCATATTGTTTGTATTAACACTTCTATGTGAAAACTTTTGCGTATGAAATGGACCTTCTAGAGGTCCATTTCATACGCCCCGCCCATTTACGGGAGGGGGGTGGAAATAGGCTCAATCGATTGTGCTTCGTTTGTGCACGCATCATTTTCGTTTGTGCTCACCCCCTTCCCCTCAAAATAAATATAGGTCATGGGCGGGGCGTATGAAATGTTGCCCCGCCCAGTCACGCTAGAAGGGTGGGGGTAGGGTCAATCGATTGTGCTTCATTTGTGCATGTTTGTGCACACATTATTTTCGTTTGTGCCCCCTCCCTTCTATGGGTGGGGCATATGAAATGGTGCCCCGCCCATGCAAGCTAGGAGAGTAGGAGTAAGGTCAATCGATTGTGCTTCGTTTGTGCACGTTTGTGCACGCACTATTTTCGTTTGTGCTCACCCCCTTCCCCTGAAAATAAATATAGGATATGGTCGGGGCGTATGAAATGTTGCCCCGCCCAATCAAGCTAGGAGAGTGGGAGTAGGGTCAATCAAATGTGCTTCGTTTGTGCACGTTTGTGCATGCATCATTTTTGTTTGTGCTCACCCCCCTTCCCCTGAAAATGAATATAGGCATATGAAATGCTTTTTGTAAAACCTAGAAAATGAATTTTCATGAAAAGGGCAATAATACTAATCGTTTGTGCTTTTCACATAGAGGTTTGTGCACTTATTCTTATTTGTATTCTGAGAAATTTCAACCCCTTCCCCCTCATAATATTTCGTGAAGTAAGCAATGTTTTAAATTTTCTTTAATAATTATTGAAAATCCTTACTTTTTTAAATTTGTAAATAGAATTGTAAAATATCATGACAGGAAGGTGAGAGCAGGGTCAATCAACTGTGCTTAATTTCTGCATGCATTATTTTCATTTGTGCTCACCCCCTTCACGTGAAAATAAATATATGTCATGGATGGGGCATGTGAAATACTTTTTGAAAAACCTAGAAAATGAATTTTTATGAAGAAGACAATAATCAATACCAATCATTTGTGCTTCCCACGTAGAGGTTTTTGCACCTATTGTATCACAAACAATTACAACCCCTGCCCTCCGATAATATTTCTTAAGGGTGTACTTTAGTAGGTATATGAGTAGGTAAACATGACGAATCGTAAAAAAGATATTACGTTATTATGGAAGATCCGAGAAATGTAATTTTTTGATATGTTGTTTAAAAAGGTCATGTCTATGACGCACTAGAGCCCTTTTTCGAAAATTTGATTCGGAGCATATTATTATTGTTGATTGAAAGATACCAAATTTACAGTATTTTCATTTGATTATTATTTGCTTGGACAAAGACATTTCAAAAAATAGGCTCTGGTGCGCCCTTCGTAATAGTCTTTGGAAGACATATGCAAAATTTGAAAAAAATATACATCTCTAGATTATGTTCAAGAAAAGATTTTTGTAACTGTGATTCATGATTCTGCAAAATTAGAAAGAAATACCTATCTATCATTCAATTTAAAAAAAATTGAAAAACATTTGTCAAGTTGAATTTTATTTTAAAAATCGTCCTTGTTTATTTTCTTCGAAAGCACGGTAATATATTAGTACATTCCAATTTTTAAAAGCAATTCACTTTTTGAAATTATTTAAAAAAAAATTTTTAATTTGTTTATAGTAAATTTTTTAAAATTTTGATTTTTTCAAAAACATTACTCTTCTTCATTTTTTTATAAAACTCTCCTCCGATAATACGTATTTCATCAAGTACATAGGTAATTTTTTTATTTCTTTTATGAAAATATTTACTTTTCCTATTTCCTTGAATATTTAAATAAAATTATAAAGATACTTACCTACTTTTCAGTTTTTATGAATAATTTTTTTTAAATAAAATACACGTTTTTTACTTTCTAAAAATTTTCAAAAAATGACTTTTTCATTGTAGTAAGTTTTTCAGAGTTTTAATTCTTTTTAATTTCATCAATCTTTTCAAAAAAATATTTTCTTATTTATTAAAAAAATTATGAACTTCCTAGGTGTCTACTTACTATTTGGGAAAGGAATTATTTGTACATATAATATTCAAATTCATAAATTGTTATGTATGATAACTATATTCCATAAACAACAAAAACACAAGATATAAAACTGATAACTAAAAACAACAAGAACACAAGATATAAAATGCAGGAGTAATGCTATTTTTATATTGACTTAGAAGAATGACCAAAAAAAAATTTAACACTTTAACACATTATTTTTATTCCATAAACAACAAAAACAAAATATAAAATTTACAACTTAAAAAGACAACAACGCAAGATATAAAATGTATACATAATGCTATTTTTATACTGAATTGCAAAAATGACCAAAAAACACTATATTTATTCCATATACAACAAAAATACAAGATATAAAATGAATACCCATGCGTTTCCAAAGAATTTTTTGATTTGGTAGCCAGAGAAAAAGTTGACAACCATAATTGAAGCGTTTATTTTTAAAAGTGCACATGTACACACATTTTCGAAATTCACTTTTTCGCATTTTTGAATACAAAATATCTTCATGCATCAGTGTAAGAAAAATTATACCCGCACCTCCAAAATTCATGATTTTATGGCTGTGTGAAATATTCATTTACGAGTAGTATTAAAAGTGCACAAGTCCAACGTTATAGTTTTAAAACAGTTGCGCTAGAAAATTTCAAAAATACCAATTTGAATATAAAAATATTGATTTTTGAGGACACTGATTTCGAAAATAAAATAAACGTCAGAAAGAGGGTTCAAGATTCAAAATTTTCAATATGGGTATCAAAATATAGGTTTTTGGGGACGCTAATTTCAAAAATCATGATAATTTTTTCCAAAATCCAAAAATGCTTCAAAAGGGAAATATTCAAAATTTATACTTACTCATACTACTCTTTTGAAACGCATTTTTCGGTTTTGGAAAAAATCAGCGTCTCCGAAAACCCATAAGAAATTTTGTAATTTTGAATATTGAACCTTCCGTTTGAACCACATTTTGGTTTTTTTTTGAAAAAATCATCATGATTTCCTAAGTAAAAGTCTTCAAAAACCTACATTTTGATACCCATATTGGAAATTTTGAATTTTGCACCCCCTTTTAGAAGCCCATTTTGGGTTTGAGAGCAGTAAAGTTGCAGAAATTGAAACAAGGGCCCTAAAAACCTATTAGGTAGCAACTACTATTTTCTCTACCATCTATGGGCGCGCAGTGAATACCTAAAAACTAAAAACAACAAAAACACAAGATATAAAATGGATAGTTGATACAATTTTTACAATCAATTATGATAAAATACTAAAAAACATAACTCTAGTTTTTGGAAATAGAATATATCAGTATTTGGCAATGAATTATGGTAGCTGAGGAAACAATTTTGCAATTCTTTTCCAGATCGTTGTACCTCTCCCACTGTTCTCGTCCGCTGCGAAAACAGTATGCCATGTAATGACCAATGGCACTCCTTGTAACTGGAGGTACAAAATGGATTGCTCCATTCAATCTATATGATTTTTTTTCAATTATAAGATTTTTTGGAATTGAACTTAACGAGCAGGATATATCACTTCGTGTTTCTCTGTCTAACAATTCCAAAAAAATTAGTTCTGCAAAATTGTTTTTCTTTTTGATACATTCTGAATTGCACTTTAAACATTTGCATTGTAGTTTGAGGATGTACTTTTCACTTATTCTTTCCTGAATGGAAGGTAAATTTTCTGCATTTAATTCAACGAGAATTAAGCAGGTTGCAATTTCTCGGATCGAGTTACAGCTTGTACATTCAAAAGTTTCAATCAATGAGGGGAATTTTGAAAGCAATTTGCTGATTGTATAACTTGCAGTTGCGGCACAGTCTACAACAACATGATAGTCAAGTCCAGTCACTGCTTCTTTGTTACCAAAAACTGGATGCAACAAAGAAGCTCTCTTTCTATAAGTTTGAGTATTCACACCATCGCGTACTGTATTTCCAACAAGCTCAAAGAGAAGGTTTTCTTTCTTATTCGCATCCACAAACAGCTGAAAACTCAGACTGTCACAATATGCAGTCATCATAACTTGTATAATTGCATCAAATGGACAGGTGTTTCTCAAGTTGTAATATTTGGAGTCAATGTTGACACTTTTTAGATCTAATTGAGTACCATTCCTCAGTACTCCTATAACTTTCCCAGCAAAACAACTTTCCTTATTCATAGGTAAAATTGCAGAATTGGGTTGCAAATAGTTGGTACGAACATTTTTCATTTTTTTCAAAGGCATACCTAAGCCTTTCCAATTTTCAAAAGCTTGATTGCGATTTATTTCTGTATCAGGGTCTTTGTTACTTGTATTAGTGGCGTTGAAAGATTCTATATCTTTTTTAGCTGGTATATCTTTTAAAAATTCAGCATCATCATCTTCATTACTTGTAGTTATAACTTTGCTGAGAGAATTGGAATCTTTTTTAGTGTCAAAAGTTCCATCTTTGTCAATATTTTCAGCTGTGGTATATTGATTTGCAACCAACTTCATGTTGCCAAGTATTGCCTGGATATGAATCTCCAAAAATTCATCAATTCTAATTGGTAGTGTTTTGTGGCGAAAAATACGATTTTTAATATCATTAAACAAAGCTTCTACTCCTGCAGTTGATTCTGTAATATTACCATAACCAAAAGATTCAATCATCACTGCAGACCACAATGGAAGAGTAGAACACAGTTTCAAAAGTTTCTTAGCAATTCCAGGTGAGAACTGTGCATTATCTTCATCTCCTACATTAACATCAAAATGTGACTCTTCTTCACATTCATCATAAATATTTTTTATATCAAGAAAAAAGTCAGTCTGACATGAGGATTCATCTGGTTCTACTTTATTCAATTCATTATCGTCATTATCAGAATCAGAATTTGATGATTGAATGTTCTCACATTTTTTTTCAATTCCTTGATTTCCAATTATGGTGCTCAAGTGCCTTTTAGAGCTTCGACTGGCAGTTTCTTCTCCATCTTTACCAAACCCGCCTCCTTCATGTAATGCAACTATAAAAATATGACGAAGGAGATTCTTTACTTCTTCATAATCACTACAGCCCACCACTAATGCAATGGAATGCATAAAAAATTTCTTTGTTCGCCTGCTGCAGTTTGATAGACTTAATTCAGGCCATCCACTAATCAGATGCATAACATGTGCAAAGTCACATCTTAACATGGATGTAGGAAGCTCTATATTTGTTTTTTTCTTCAGGAGAGAAGAGCATACTTGTAGATACTTTTTCAAGGTACTGTATTGAGTAAAACTTTTTACAACAGCCATCATTAATGCCAAAGACATATCAGTTATAATCACTTTTGGAGGAGGAATATCATTATTCAACCACTCTGTCAGCCAATATGCGATTGCATTTTTGTTATGTCTAGATGAGATCATATGCCCAACAGAAAATTGTACATTATTATCATTCACAACAATTTCATACAAAAAAAGAGCTGGTGTAACAAGCCCAGACTCCAAAGTAATTTTTTTACAACATGACCAGTTGCATCAATACTAATTCTACTTATCTTGTTGAATCTTGTGTATAGTCGATAGCAGTTCAGTTCTGTTGCACTCCAATAATGTACAAATAACCTGTTGTAACCTATATCATGAATTACATCGTTATATGGGGCAATTCCTTTCATCATGTCCACAGCGAGGATGGGATTTTCATGAAGTTGATTGTGCTTCAATGCTCTATGCTTTATAATCCTCAGTGCATTATTTGTAGGTAGGTTACTTGGTTCAGCATCACCATAATCCATAGTGATGTTTGCTTGTGTCTTACGAATATAACTAGCACTTTTATTCTGCTCAAGTAACTGTTTACAGTACACAGATTTTGGTTTTGTACAACGAATACGTTTTTTACGATGGCAAGTAGTACTTTTGAAATCACCTTTATAAGTGCAAGAAATAATTACTTCAGACTGACATTCAAAATTTGGTGCATTTTCTACATATCCTTCAAAAATGCTTTCACATTGGCTGCAGTTTCCTTCAATTTTCAGGAAAATGTTTCCTGCTTCGTGAATACAACACCTCCTAAACCGAATTGGGCATGATAACCGTGTTGATTGAAAAAAAGATGATTGCATGACATCAGTCCACTCATAGGGTTTTAACGTATGGTATACTCGTGAAGAACACCTTTGTTTACGATTGTATTGGACAGTAGTGTACAAATCATTCCATGTCTGCTTTGGAATACATATTTCAAATTTCAATTCAGTTTCTGACAATATTTCCGTGTCTTCAGATGATGTTGAAAATTCATTCTCAGAAGTTGGTTCTTTTGGTACACCTAACACCATATACCTATTTTGTACCGCAATAGTATAGGCATATTTTGCAGAAATTTTGTTACCCAAATCATTGGAAATGTTGGACCAAACACAATCAGTGGGTCCCAGTAATTTTCTCGTATCTTTTATGTAAATGTCGTTCGAATACTTTGAATAAATCTCAACGAGATTGCTCACATCTACTGGCAGTTTCTTCGGCATTGTAAAGCACGTGCGTGGTCTCCAGTCGATCAGGTTCTAAAAATATCACTTAAATCAATTTTTAATTTCTAAAAATGCAAATAAGATGATACTTTGGAGAGCAGAAAAAAATATTACAACACGAGGGTTCAAAAGTTGGAATATCATATTATAAATTAGAAAAAAGCCGGAAAAAATCAAAATTTTTATTTTTTTACTACATCTTTATATTATTACATGGGTAAGGATTTTAAAAACAAATGAACACAAAAATTAAACGTCCAAAGTTCACCTCACTCATAAGATAGCTGAATCTGCCCACAGCTGAAAATTGGAAAAGTCAACCAAATACTTGAAGTCAAAATTTGAAAAACCTCACAACGATAAGAAAACTGAAACAAGTACTCACAACTGGTTGCATTGGTTACCAGTTAGTCGTATACGGGCGGCAAAATTATAAAACGTGATTTTTACCTTTTTTTTTAAATATAATTTTCACAAAAATTTGTAAAAGATTCGCCAAGATTCGAAAAATGGCCTTTCTCTGATGGTACGCTTTGAATGAGAAAATTTTGATGTGAGGTTTCAAGAAGTCACCTCGTAGAGTGCTATTTTTCCTCTTTAATCTGTCACGTAAAAAACTCATGAAAAAATGTGCTTTCATGTATCATCTCAAGACCTCACCTCAAAATGTTCCCACCAAAAGCACACCATCGGAGAAGGTTATAGTCAAAATTTTAGGTGCCAAAGTTCATTTTTCAAATATTAGCAAATTTTTTACGATATGAAAATTAAATATTAAAAAAAAAGGGTAGAATTCACGTTTTATAATTTTTCCGTCCATAAACGACTTCTGATGTCCCCCAACAACTTTTTTTCTTTCACTACCCGTTCTTAACCTTACAAAAAAGTATTTGTCGACCCACTCTAGTCAGTACCCTTTAAAATTTTATAGTTTGCATCCCCTTCTGAAGCCCATTTCAGTTTTTTGGAAAACATTATTCTAATTTTCAAAATCAGCGTCCTTGAAAACCTATATTTTGGTACCCACATTGCAAATCTTGAAATTTTGAATTTTATACTCCCTTCTGAAGCCCATTTCTGGTTTGAATGCAGTACAGTTGTAGAAATTGAAACAAGCGCCCGAAAAAAACTACTTACACAATTTTCCTCATATTGTTCATCTATGTACTTTCCCTGATTCATAAAAAAATAGCACAAGTCCACTTCTGTCTTTTTGAAATTAGTTGGGCCCGATTACGAATTCAAAAAAATCTAAATGCTGTGTAGAACCAATTTACATGTGGGAAAAGTATTATCGCATTTCAATATGTTAAACTGGAAGCATTTATATGCTATGGCCTGAATTAGATATACCTTCTTACTTTATTGAATAAATCGCGAAAAATAAATTAAATCGGACAAATCAATATAAATACGCATTTTAAAGTAAGTATATTTTGAGGGGAAAAATTTCAACAAAAAATCTTTACTTTAATGCCATTTCGCATACCTAGAACTATGCTAACTAGTGTACTTATTACTTTGAAGAAAAACTGCCACACAATCGTACCTTGAAAACTTGGTGTAACGGATGTAACGGAATCAACGTAAAATCAAATGTGAAAAAAAGAACAACTTCTATAAAAGAATGATTTCAGTTTAGTGATCGATATTTCAATCAATATTTTAAAGCTACCCTCACCTTTTTAAAGATATATTCTTTGGTTGTATTGGTATAAAACTTTGTGTAGTATATTTCAGTAAAAAAAAGCAGAACGTGATCTTTTAACAAATACAGCAATTTATATATAGTATAGTTATAAAGGCTATACAAAAATCTTTGTCGGTTGACTGCATAGAAATCATATAACTAGAATACCATGTCGTTTGGTACTCACATGAGCAAGCGCAGTAAAACCTATGCCATGACAGGGGAGGTTTGAGTAAAATTTTTGACTTCTACTGAAATATACGAAATTTTACCATGAGTAATTTCTAAAGCTGGATGTATTTGGGATGTAATTTAATAGTGGAGTCCAAATGAACTCGGGAAGAAATATTGAAGAATAATTTTTATACAGCGGGTTTTCTGAACTTAAATATTGTAAATATTACTTTTTATAATATTATTAATTGAAGTATTTTATTAAATTATTAAATATTTTATTTTATTTAAATAGTTGGTATCTGTGGAAATTCCAAGTATTACGGTGGATTCATACAAACAAAAATTAAAACTAAGATAACTAAGAACTAAAAGTTTTAATGAAACTTCCACGTATAATTAAAAAATTAGCTTATAAAATACAATGACAGCTGTTTCGTTAAAATCTAGCATCGTCAGCTATCATTGTATTTTAAAAGCTAGTTTTTTTAAATATACGTGGAAGTTTCATTAAAACGTAGATGCTGTTAATGCGTACATATGGTAAAAGTTTCAAAAAAATCGGTGCATGTTTATTATGAAGTGTTACCTGTTTGAAAGTTTGCTTGGTAATTGAGAAAATGTTACTGATTTTGTTCAGGAGGACACGCTTTTAAAAAATCTGTAAAATAAATCTTTATGGAAAGGACAATAGCACTAATTATTTGTGCTTTTTACATAGAGGCGTGTAAGCTTATTGCATTATAAAAAACCTCAACCTCTCCTGTTCTACAATATTTCATCAAGTTCATAATTTTTCCAAGAAATGAAGTTTTCCGAAAAAATTGGCGAAACTTAAAAATAATCACAACTCAAAACTTACCACAAAAAATTTAAAAATAATTTTTTTAAAATTAGACACCTCTACTCTTTAACCAATAAAATGCCTCGATATTTAAGTGGAAATTTTTTGACAGTAAAAAATGTAAACATATGATCTACAACCATACATTTCTGGAAATTTTCTTTTGGGCACGAATATTTTAAGAAAATGATCCCTCGTTGCTTTGCGACTCGTGATAAGTGAAAATTTTTAGATGGTAAAAAACGTGTATGAACAAAGAAAATGAATCAAAGTATTGAAAAACGAGTTTTTTAACAAATTAAATGCGAACAAATTCCAAAAAAAATAATGCATCAATAAAAACTTGACAAAATTGTTTTTTAATAATTCATTTTAATTGAACAAAATAATTGATGAAATATAAAAACATGTAGGTAGGTATGTTTACGATTTTATTTGAATATTTAAAGAAAAGTTGATATTTTCAATCATTAAAGAAAACTGAAAGTAAAGTGTACTTAAGAAATATTATCGGTGGGCAGGGGTTGTAATTGTTTGTGATACAATAGGTGCAAAAACCTCTACGTGGGAAGCACAAATGATTGGTATTGATTATTGTCTTCTTCATAAAAATTCATTTTCTAGGTTTTTCAAAAATTATTTCACATGCCCCACCCATGACATATATTTATTTTCACGTGAAGGGGGTGAGCACAAATGAAAATAATGCATGCAGAAATTAAGCACAGTTGATTGACCCTGCTCTCACCTTCCTGTCATGATATTTTACAATTCTATTTACAAATTAAAAAAAGTAAGGATTTTCAATAATTATTGAAGAAAATTTAAAACATTGCTTACTTCACGAAATATTATGAGGGGGAAGGGGTTGAAATTTTTCAGAATACAAATAAGAATAAGTGCACAAACCTCTATATGAAAAGCACAAACGATTAGTATTATTGCCCTTTTCATGAAAATTCATTTTCTAGGTTTTACAAAAAGCATGTCATATGCCTATATTCATTTTCAGGGGAAGGGAGGTGAGCACAAACGAAAATGATGCGTGCACAAACGTGCAAAAACGAAGCACATTTGATTGACCCTACTCCCACTCTCCTAGCTTGACTGGGCGGGGCAACATTTCATACGCCTTGACCATATCCTATATTTATTTTCAGGGGAAGGGGGTGAGCACAAACGAAAATAGTGCGTGCACAAACGTGCACAAACGAAGCACAATAGATTGACCTTACTCCCACTCTCCTAGCTTGCATGGGCGGGGCACCATTTCATATGCCCCACCCATAGAAGGGAGGGGGCACAAACGAAAATAATGTGTGCACAAACATGCACAAATGAAGCACAATCGATTGAACCTACCCCCACCCTTCTAGCGTGACTGGGCGGGGCAACATTTCATACGCCCCGCCCATGACCTACATTTATTATGAGGGGAAGGGGGTGAGCACAAACGAAAATGATGCGTGCACAAACGTGCACAAACGAAGCACAATCGATTGAGCCTATTTCCACCCCCCTCCCGTAAATGGGCGGGGCGTATGAAATGGACCTTAAGTCTAGGGCTTTTTGGGTATTTTCATCAAAGAGCACTGGTACGCCACGTCTCATTTTTCCTCGAATTACAATTCGTTTTAATTTTTTGACTAAGATTTGTTCACATGGTGATAATAATTAGTTGAAATCACCACATCGGACCTCCTCATTAACATGTCTTTCATATGTGTGTAAAAGTATTCTTAGTAGTTCTCCCACTCTTCTTTTATTAAAAAGTAAAAGATTGTAATCATTTCTTGCATTTAAGGTATTCTGTGCTTCAATTAGCATATTATCCAGGTAAGTTTTTAGTTTCTGAAAAACATTATACTATAATTGATCATTCCTTCGATTATACTATTACTCCATACTATTATTAATATTAAGTATATATACATCATATATATAAAATAGTGAAATGCAAAAATAAAAATAGTTAATTTAAAAATGTAACAGTAGTAATAATTTTTTTGTTGCTCTTTATAATATGAGAAGATTTGCCTCAAATGATATTTGGTTAAATTTTAAATGCTAGAACACTAAATTTAAACTATTTTTAACAATAAAATTTGAGTAAAACAATGGAAAAATTATTTTCACATCATAAAACCTATAATAAATGATTTATTAATGAAATTGATTGTGTTAACCTCTACTTTTTGGAAGTTCATCTTACTAAGAACAATTAATAACTGCACAGTTAAACTAAACTTCCACTATTTATTTAAAAAATTCGCTTTAAAATCAATTACAGCTGTTTCGCTATCACTAGCATCGTCAGATTGACATATTGAAATTACATGTTGTTTGTTTGTAACTAGGTGCTTGATGTTGATAAGGAGTTAAGGCTAGACCAAGTAAGGAAGTAATAAGACATAACAATATTAAAGCCTAGATGTTATTAGCCCTAAGGGATTATCCTGGATGTATTTCCCTCTAAGATCAGTATAACTGTGCAATGATATAGAAAAACCAGGAAAAAACTATATCATGCTGATCTTTACAATAACTTAATATATTTATGTTACAATAATGTCTTATCTATGTATAAAATGAAGACTCAATCAAAGTAAACAGTTTAATAGTGGAGAACTTCCAAGATTTATTTGTTCATTAACTACTTTAAACTGTTGATCTGCTAGATGTCTTTTAATTTCAAGTTCTTCTAGAAAATCTAAATTTTGTTTTTTATCACAAATGTGTAGTATATGAATGTCATTGGTGTGTATAAGTGAGTTTGGATGTTCCAGTAGGTGTTTTGCATAGTTCGACTTATCTGGTTGTTGTAATCTATATGCTCTTAAGTGTTCATTAAATCTTACTTCAAAATTTCTTTGTGTTTGACCTATATATACTGCATTACATTTTGGACAATTAATTTTGTAAACACCAGATTTTTTAATTTTGGTAGTTTTGTTTTTACATTTAACAATTTTGTTCCAATACTATTTTGTGTTTTAAATGATATTAATGTTGATGTTGCCGAAGATATTATTTTTGAAATTGCATTGGAAATATTTCCACAATATGTAATACTTTTATAGCTTTTAATTTCTTTAGTTTGTTTTGGATATATTAGTTCTAGTGACTTTTTTGTTCTTTCTTATTAATTAATTTATTTATCAAATGTATTGGATAGCCATTAGATGTAGCTATTTGTTTTATGATCTCAATTTCTTTATTAAAATTACTTTTGTTCATTGGAATCGAAAATGCTCTATGTATCATGGAATTATAAGCTGCTAATTTATGTGATAGTGGATGATTTGAATTATATGGTATGGTTACATCTGTTTGTGTAGGTTTTCTGTATATTGAATAATTTAATGAATTATTAACTTTTTCAATTCTTAAATCTAGAAAATTAATTGAATTATTTTCTTCAACTTCTAAAGTAAAATTAATTTTAGGATGCAAGGTATTAATATAATTAAAAAATATATCTAACTGCCGTTCGCTACCTACAAAACCTGCTAACACATCATCAACATATCTATACCAAAATACAATATTGTTTTTATAACTAGAACTAAAGATTTTGTTTTCTAAATTATCCATAAATATATTTGCCAAAATTGGAGAAATAGGACTTCCCATGGGAAGACCCTCATTTTGAATATAAACTTTGTTATCAAAAGTAAAATAATTTTGACTAATGCATACATCAAATAGATCAATTATGTCTGATATTATACCTGGATGGATATTTCTTTCATCTAATAGCTTTTTAACTAGAACTATACATTCTTTAGGAGGTATTTTTGAGAACATATTAGTTACGTCAAACGATACTAATTTAGTATTATTTTGTAAATTACATTTATTCAATTTTTTGATCAAATCTAATGAATTTTGTACTGAATATTTAGATGTGTAACCATAATTGTTTAGGATACTATTTAATTTTTTAGCTACTTTAGTATTAGGAGTGTTAACATACGAAACTACCGGTCTAATTGGTTTTGAATCTTTATGTAATTTAATTGTTCCATATAATTCTGGACATTGAGGATTTTTATTTACTAGGTATTTTTATCGAAGTCATTAAATAGGTAATTTGAATGATTTACATGTTCTCTTATTTGGTTAGAAAATTTCTGTGTAGGATCGTTTTTAGAATTTTGACATTACTTGACATTATGAAATCATTCACTTTAGATTTATAATCTTCTCTTTTTAAAATTACTGTTGAGTTACCCTTATCTGATTTTGTTATAATTAGGTTATTTTCATCTACTTTATTTTTGATTGATTTTAAAGCTAAAATGTCATTTTTAATACTTTGACTTTGACCTTTAAATTTGTTTGGTTTTATATCTTTAATAAGATTTGCTATTTGCATTTTTTCATAAATAAAATTATTTGATTTAGTTTTCAAAGCTATTTCAGAATCTGTGGCTAAAATTTCTTTTATATTATTAGTGAATTTAGGAGGTATGCAATATTTTAAACCTTTACTTAAAAATGTATTTTCATTATTTGAAAAAATAGTGTCTGATAGATTTGCGAACCGAGGAGCAAAATGTACTGGTATGTGAGTATTTAATGTGTTGTGTTGTGTTGTATATTTATTAATTTTTCTAATTTACTTAATTGCTTTTGATATTTATTATGTTTCAAAATGCTAACCTGTTCTCTAATTTTATCATCTAAGCAGTCTACTGAATGCATGGAATAAGTTAACTCTGAATGAACAGTTTTGATGTAAATGTCTAGAGAATCTCTAATTTTAAACCATTTTCTACTTTCCTCTTTAATCCACATTCTTTGTGCCTTTTTAACTACTTTTTGTGCTTCTTTTGATTGAGTATTACATTTTATATTTACATAACTGGGTATTAAATTCTTCTTAAGACATTCTTGGTTAAACCAGATGTTTTGGGATGCCTTACACCTTTTCTCATGTAACTTCTTGTATAATCGGGTTAATTCTTCTCTCGAAGATGATTTAATGAAATTGATTGTGTTAACCTCTACTTTTTGGAAGTTCATCTTACTAAGAACAATTAATAACTGCACAGTTAAACTAAACTTCCACTATTTATTTAAAAAATTCGCTTTAAAATCAATTACAGCTGTTTCGCTATCACTAGCATCGTCAGATTGACATATTGAAATTACATGTTGTTTGTTTGTAACTAGGTGCTTGATGTTGATAAGGAGTTAAGGCTAGACCAAGTAAGGAAGTAATAAGACATAACAATATTAAAGCCTAGATGTTATTAGCCCTAAGGGCTAATAACAAATAGCTACATCTAATGGCTATCCAATACATTTGATAAATAAATTAATTAATAAGAAAGAACAAAAAATGTCACTAGAACTAATATATCCAAAACAAACTAAAGAAATTAAAAGCTATAAAAGTATTACATATTGTGGAAATATTTCCAATGCAATTTCAAAAATAATATCTTCAGCAACATCAACATTAATATCATTTAAAACACAAAATAGTATTGGAACAAAACTACCAAAATTAAAAAAATCTGGTGTTTACAAAATTAATTGTCCAAAATGTAATGCAGTATATATAGGTCAAACACAAAGAAATTTTGAAGTAAGATTTAATGAACACTTAAGAGCATATAGATTACAACAACCAGATAAGTCGAACTATGCAAAACACCTACTGGAACATCCAAACTCACTTATACACACCAATGACATTCATATACTACACATTTGTGATAAAAAACAAAATTTAGATTTTCTAGAAGAACTTGAAATTAAAAGACATCTAGCAGATCAACAGTTTAAAGTAGTTAATGAACAAATAAATCTTGGAAGTTCTCCACTATTAAACTGTTTACTTTGATTGAGTCTTCATTTTATACATAGATAAGACATTATTATAACATAAATATATTAAGTTATTGTAAAGATCAGCATGATATAGTTTTTTCCTGGTTTTTCTATATCATTGCACAGTTATACTGATCTTAGAGGGAAATACATCCAGGATAATCCCTTAGGGCTAATAACATCTAGGC
Source organism: Ophraella communa (assembly GCA_035357415.1). NCBI lineage: Eukaryota > Metazoa > Arthropoda > Insecta > Coleoptera > Chrysomelidae > Ophraella > Ophraella communa. The sequence goes on along the minus strand of CM068990.1, from coordinate 23,711,122 downwards.
TTTAATATTGTTATGTCTTATTACTTCCTTACTTGGTCTAGCCTTAACTCCTTATCAACATCAAGCACCTAGTTACAAACAAACAACATGTAATTTCAATATGTCAATCTGACGATGCTAGTGATAGCGAAACAGCTGTAATTGATTTTAAAGCGAATTTTTTAAATAAATAGTGGAAGTTTAGTTTAACTGTGCAGTTATTAATTGTTCTTAGTAAGATGAACTTCCAAAAAGTAGAGGTTAACACAATCAATTTCATTAAATCATCTTCGAGAGAAGAATTAACCCGATTATACAAGAAGTTACATGAGAAAAGGTGTAAGGCATCCCAAAACATCTGGTTTAACCAAGAATGTCTTAAGAAGAATTTAATACCCAGTTATGTAAATATAAAATGTAATACTCAATCAAAAGAAGCACAAAAAGTAGTTAAAAAGGCACAAAGAATGTGGATTAAAGAGGAAAGTAGAAAATGGTTTAAAATTAGAGATTCTCTAGACATTTACATCAAAACTGTTCATTCAGAGTTAACTTATTCCATGCATTCAGTAGAATTTGACTGCTTAGAATATAAAATTAGAGAACAGGTTAGCATTTTGAAACATAATAAATATCAAAAGCAATTAAGTAAATTAGAAAAATTAATAAATATACAACACAACACAACACATTATACACAACACAATAACACATTAAATACTCACATACCAGTACATTTTGCTCCTCGGTTCGCAAATCTATCAGACACTATTTTTTCAAATAATGAAAATACATTTTTAAGTAAAGGTTTAAAATATTGCATACCTCCTAAATTCACTAATAATATAAAAGAAATTTTAGCCACAGATTCTGAAATAGCTTTGAAAACTAAATCAAATAATTTTATTTATGAAAAAATGCAAATAGCAAATCTTATTAAAGATATAAAACCAAACAAATTTAAAGGTCAAAGTCAAAGTATTAAAAATGACATTTTAGCTTTAAAATCAATCAAAAATAAAGTAGATGAAAATAACCTAATTATAACAAAATCAGATAAGGGTAACTCAACAGTAATTTTAAAAAGAGAAGATTATAAATCTAAAGTGAATGATTTCATAATGTCAAGTAATGTCAAAATTCTAAAAAACGATCCTACACAGAAATTTTCTAACCAAATAAGAGAACATGTAAATCATTCAAATTACCTATTTAATGACTTCGATAAAAAATACCTAGTAAATAAAAATCCTCAATGTCCAGAATTATATGGAACAATTAAATTACATAAAGATTCAAAACCAATTAGACCGGTAGTTTCGTATGTTAACACTCCTAATACTAAAGTAGCTAAAAAATTAAATAGTATCCTAAACAATTATGGTTACACATCTAAATATTCAGTACAAAATTCATTAGATTTGATCAAAAAATTGAATAAATGTAATTTACAAAATAATACTAAATTAGTATCGTTTGACGTAACTAATATGTTCTCAAAAATACCTCCTAAAGAATGTATAGTTCTAGTTAAAAAGCTATTAGATGAAAGAAATATCCATCCAGGTATAATATCAGACATAATTGATCTATTTGATGTATGCATTAGTCAAAATTATTTTACTTTTGATAACAAAGTTTATATTCAAAATGAGGGTCTTCCCATGGGAAGTCCTATTTCTCCAATTTTGGCAAATATATTTATGGATAATTTAGAAAACAAAATCTTTAGTTCTAGTTATAAAAACAATATTGTATTTTGGTATAGATATGTTGATGATGTGTTAGCAGGTTTTGTAGGTAGCGAACGGCAGTTAGATATATTTTTTAATTATATTAATACCTTGCATCCTAAAATTAATTTTACTTTAGAAGTTGAAGAAAATAATTCAATTAATTTTCTAGATTTAAGAATTGAAAAAAGTTAATAATTCATTAAATTATTCAATATACAGAAAACCTACACAAACAGATGTAACCATACCATATAATTCAAATCATCCACTATCACATAAATTAGCAGCTTATAATTCCATGATACATAGAGCATTTTCGATTCCAATGAACAAAAGTAATTTTAATAAAGAAATTGAGATCATAAAACAAATAGCTACATCTAATGGCTATCCAATACATTTGATAAATAAATTAATTAATAAGAAAGAACAAAAAAAGTCACTAGAACTAATATATCCAAAACAAACTAAAGAAATTAAAAGCTATAAAAGTATTACATATTGTGGAAATATTTCCAATGCAATTTCAAAAATAATATCTTCGGCAACATCAACATTAATATCATTTAAAACACAAAATAGTATTGGAACAAAATTGTTAAATGTAAAAACAAAACTACCAAAATTAAAAAAATCTGGTGTTTACAAAATTAATTGTCCAAAATGTAATGCAGTATATATAGGTCAAACACAAAGAAATTTTGAAGTAAGATTTAATGAACACTTAAGAGCATATAGATTACAACAACCAGATAAGTCGAACTATGCAAAACACCTACTGGAACATCCAAACTCACTTATACACACCAATGACATTCATATACTACACATTTGTGATAAAAAACAAAATTTAGATTTTCTAGAAGAACTTGAAATTAAAAGACATCTAGCAGATCAACAGTTTAAAGTAGTTAATGAACAAATAAATCTTGGAAGTTCTCCACTATTAAACTGTTTACTTTGATTGAGTCTTCATTTTATACATAGATAAGACATTATTGTAACATAAATATATTAAGTTATTGTAAAGATCAGCATGATATAGTTTTTTCCTGGTTTTTCTATATCATTGCACAGTTATACTGATCTTAGAGGGAAATACATCCAGGATAATCCCTTAGGGCTAATAACATCTAGGCTTTAATATTGTTATGTCTTATTACTTCCTTACTTGGTCTAGCCTTAACTCCTTATCAACATCAAGCACCTAGTTACAAACAAACAACATGTAATTTCAATATGTCAATCTGACGATGCTAGTGATAGCGAAACAGCTGTAATTGATTTTAAAGCGAATTTTTTAAATAAATAGTGGAAGTTTAGTTTAACTGTGCAGTTATTAATTGTTCTTAGATTTATTAATGAATAATTATTAAACGCCCTTTTTAAAAATTTAAAATGTTTGCTATTTAAATTTCTATAATCCTATAAAATATTTATATTATAAAATACCATCATGCACATATGTCAAGAAATTTATACTTTTCAAGATTTCGGCACATTTACCGAAGCAGTAGTTATTAAATATAATAAACATGTAATGTAATAAATATTATTAATGAGAGCGAGACAGTGAAAAACCAAAACTTTATCTTTTATATCAGTGGCTTGGTGCAACAACAACCAATGTCCAAAATGACAGTTTCGAATAAAAAGCACTGGAACATTTGAGTCACTTTTCACGAGGTGATTTTTCTATATCTATATTTGGCAACACTACGATTTCTGTTCATCTTCATTTTTTTAGATAAATGTACTAACAAATTATGGACATTGTCACTAAATTATAAAAATATTGGGAAAAATAAAAGGACATTCGTTGTTTTTATAAATACGTGAAATTAGAATTTCAGGAGATTGGTTGTTTAAGAAAATAAATGTTAATGAATGAAAGGAATAAAAAATTTATTTTGATACACTTAGAAATGAATAAAAACATAACATTAACTAATTCTATAATTCCTTTATGCATCTTTTTCATCTGATGATGCAAATGGTGCCACATCTGGGACTTCATCGTCTTGGGTAAGAGTGTGGTAATACAGTCGGCTTGATGGATGAATGTAGTCTAAAATAGATTTTAAGTCATTAAGTTTTTTCGAAGGTAATGGTAATGGACCTTTGTTAAGGGATTTAATGTCCATAATCTGTGGAATTTTTGAAGAACGACGTAATCCGCGATGCCTCATAAGATCAAAAGTCAAAAATTCTTCGTCGTTTAATGATTTTTTATAATTCGCAGTCGATGATGCGTTCCTTCGATATTGCATCCATTATATGTTAAGCCAGTCAATAGGTTCTTTATCAGTATTTATTTTTCTGTGCACAAACACGCCACTCAGTACTGATGAAAAATCAAAAAATCCATTTGTGAGAATTCTGTGACATGTAAGGGCGTCTTTCTATGGATCATTGGAGCATTCTATTGAGCTTTCTCAATAGAGGCATGAATGCTATCCGCTTTCATGTGGGTATGACCCGGAACAAGATATTTCTGATTGATAACTTGTAACTCAAATAGGGGGCGCCAATGTTTCGCAGCAACACTGGAATTTTAAATGTGCAGAGCAAAGTAATTCCCGAGAGTGCGAAACAAAATGTCCCTGGGGAGAGACATCATTTGAAACAGAATAAGTGCTGCCAGCCTAAAATTTGCAAAGAATGAGCCCAATTGTGACTGAGTAAAAAGTATAAATTTGTCATAATGACGTCACCACGGGTGAATTACTATTTTACCAGCCAACAATTGTTCGGCAGGGCGACAAGACTTACAATGTTCCACACGGAGCACAAAGACTAGCAAACAAAAGTCACAATGCGGCAACGCAAAAAAAAGGTAACGTAGGGCAAAAACGGTACGTAGATATGGACGTTATATACGACGATAAAAACAGCAAATAATGGAAAGATTAATCACGGTCGAGATGATAGCGAGAGAGGGTAAGGATGGTTTACGACGGTATGGCGAAAAGAAGCGATTGGCATTTATTGAATTAATTGGGCAGAAGGATTTTAATGTATATAGATGGTGTAGGGGATTACAGGTGATATCCGCTAACAGGAGTTTGAATTCGTCAACATGTGTTTGAACACGACAACAGAATACTGATAAGATAGAGGAGAAGATACTGTAGACTAGATAAAGAAATTACTGTAATGGCGAAAAGAAAGGTACGGAAGCGTAAGTGAAGAATGAAGGTAAAGAGACTAAGCAGTCATTTTTCTCAAGCCTATTATAGTTATGAACCAAGCGCAAGCCGCAACTTGGCAGAGGCCAACCCAGCTCGATTGGGGCCTAACGTCTTACGACACGTCAATCGATGACTCTACGTTGGTTACACTAATAAAAATTAACTCGTTCTTTGTTTGAGGGACGGTTAGAAGACTCGGGATATCATAAAAAAATATATATAAAACAAAAAGGGGGACCAAAAATTTGAATGACGTAAAACCAGTTTAAGTATGGCGACTCTTTCACGGTGGCTATCCGGGGTTTTTTATGTTTAAGTAGAATGACTAAAATGCGGGGTAAGAAAAGGATCCGTTTTTTCCGGAGAACGGTATAAACTCCAATGTAGCTTGGTCTACTTCCTTTTCTACGCGAAGGGAAATCAATGGTGAACCAAGTTGAGTATGGGTACACAAAATGAACAGTAAAGTGAGTGGAAGAAGGAAGAGAACTAAAACTAAAATGGTAATAAACCGAAAAGACTAAAATAATAATACACTAAACTAAGCTGTCTTAATTGTCTTGTGTTTGGTCAAAATCGTCAGGTAAGTTTTAAATTTGAATGACGTAAAACCTATTTAAATATGGTTTAACTGGGGACGAGAAGTTCCTATTAGTGTTTTCCTTAGCAAGAAGACCTGTTACAACTCTACGCTTTTGTTTGACAGTGTCCGAAACAAAAAAATTTCTTATCTTGATTTCATAACATAGCTCAAAGGTTTTTAAATAATTGGCCTGCATTTTGAACAAAAGGTAAGTATCTAAATACAACAACAACATCAACAATCGACAGAAACAAAAGCAGGCAAGTATCCAAACTCCAAATGAACTCTAAAATCTAATAAGAGAAACCCAAAATCCGAATTACTGATTCCAACTAAACATAGAGATAACTATCAGATAACCAAATCTCAAATGGATCTAAAAGTCAATGAACAGGTACTCAAAACTAAATAAAACAGCATAAGAATCAAAAATCAAAAGGCCAAGATCAGCATGAGCAGGTATCTGAAATAACAGTAATAATCTAAACTGGCAACAGCATTAATCCAAGTCTCAAAAGTGTACAAAAATAAAAGTTTAATAGTCAAATAAACATAAAAGTCAAATATCAAAAGTTCAAAACCAAGACAACATAGGTATCGAACAACAAAGTGTATGTGTAATACTGTATTAGCATATATAACTCAAAAAGAAAATAGCAAATGTTCACTACAGATAGGTATCAGATTAAAATTATAAAATTGCCTAATAAAATGTTAACAACTGTACTTAAAAATTATTTCAAAATCACTTCTTAAATTTGTCAATTGTTATTTAAAAAAAAATTCAAACATGTGACTTAAAAATGTCTTAAATTTGTATTAAAAAAAACAATATACTAAATACTACTGGATATTTAAGAATGCAATACAAAGTTTATTTCTTTCGGCAGTAAAAAAATTTGTTTTCTTTTCAGATAGGACAGCAAATTACTAAATTTCAACAAATAAATTGTCTTATCTTCAAGTCTTCCAACACAGCGTCCATAAAAATAAACTAATAAGCAATATTGAAAATTATTAATGTACAGGACGGTGAAGCCGGTCCTGTTCTTTATAATGCAAAAAAAATATCAATAGACTAACAATTGAATAAAAAAGGTAACTATTTCTAGTAAAGCTTTGAAACAATTATATATTTGTACTAAATGCATATTTGTGAAAAATTGATTTTTTAAGACATTGAATATATTACAGTGAAGTGGTTTTTGTTTTAATAACTGCTATTGATTGTTTCTACAGCAAGTTTTAATAGCGTGGTTGAAGACTACGCTCTAAGATTTTTATGAACTTAAAATTTGTCAATAATTATGTTTTTAGCTTACGGAAAATAAAATGTCTAGCTGTTTACTGATCAATTTTTATATTTTGTCTAAAAGTAATAAAATTGATTGTGTTAACCTCTACTTTTTGAAAGTTCATCTTACTAAGAACAATTAATAACTGCACAGTTAAACTAAACTTCCACTATTTATTTAAAAAATTCGCTTTAAAATCAATTACAGCTGTTTCGCTATCACTAGCATCGTCAGATTGACATATTGAAATTACATGTTGTTTGTTTGTAACTAGGTGCTTGATGTTGATAAGGAGTTAAGGCTAGACCAAGTAAGGAAGTAATAAGACATAACAATATTAAAGCCTAGATGTTATTAGCCCTAAGGGATTATCCTGGATGTATTTCCCTCTAAGATCAGTATAACTGTGCAATGATATAGAAAAACCAGGAAAAAACTATATCATGCTGATCTTTACAATAACTTAATATATTTATGTTATAATAATGTCTTATCTATGTATAAAATGAAGACTCAATCAAAGTAAACAGTTTAATAGTGGAGAACTTCCAAGATTTATTTGTTCATTAACTACTTTAAACTGTTGATCTGCTAGATGTCTTTTAATTTCAAGTTCTTCTAGAAAATCTAAATTTTGTTTTTTATCACAAATGTGTAGTATATGAATGTCATTGGTGTGTATAAGTGAGTTTGGATGTTCCAGTAGGTGTTTTGCATAGTTCGACTTATCTGGTTGTTGTAATCTATATGCTCTTAAGTGTTCATTAAATCTAACTTCAAAATTTCTTTGTGTTTGACCTATATATACTGCATTAATGAACAAATAAATCTTGGAAGTTCTCCACTATTAAACTGTTTACTTTGATTGAGTCTTCATTTTATACATAGATAAGACATTATTATAACATAAATATATTAAGTTATTGTAAAGATCAGCATGATATAGTTTTTTCCCGGTTTTTCTATATCATTGCACAGTTATACTGATCTTAGAGGGAAATACATTCAGGATAATCCCTTAGGGCTAATAACATCTAGGCTTTAATATTGTTATGTCTTATTACTTCCTTACTTGGTCTAGCCTTAACTCCTTATCAACATCAAGCACCTAGTTACAAACAAACAACATGTAATTTCAATATGTCAATCTGACGATGCTAGTGATAGCGAAACAGCTGTAATTGATTTTAAAGCGAATTTTTCAAATAAATAGTGGAAGTTTAGTTTAACTGTGCAGTTATTAATTGTTCTTACTAAAAGTAATAGCTTACCTTGAACGATTATTGAAGCCACGTGTTCGAAAGCACACTTCTGATACATTTTATTAATTTTCAAATAGTATGTGTAGAAATTGTGTGTGTAATTGTGTAGAAAATGTTTTTTTTATTATAAATAAGGCATAGTTATGTAACTAACCTAACCTAACCAACAACCAATTTCACAAGATGAGTGCTTGAGGGTTCGTTCAAACTCTTCAGACGAGAGTATCAGTTGAAAAGGATATAAAATTGCTTGGCGATTCATTAAATAGTCTAGCTCAAGACGGAATTTGTGTTTTGTGTCATTTGTCGGAAGAAATGCGTTCGTTATTCAATTGCAAGCGAGGGACGCGTTCTTCGATTGGTCTCGTTCAAACAGATAAATAGTTAGCGTCTACAAGGGGTGTCTTGTGTACAGTAGCATTAACAGTGAATAGGGGACGGTTTTAACGGTAATAATAGCGCTATCGTTTGCGGTCGGTAATAGTGCAAGGTGACATGACGATAGACATGTTATAAACTCTTAGCTTCTTTTGGGACTGGGATATATCGTTCATATACAATAGACACATTATTGTTAAATAAATATTTCGGGTTGGCCATCCACATCAGTCGCTATATAAAGTTATTTTCTCTACGCCATCTGGTAAACTTCGGAAAAATTTAGGAACACAAGCAGATTATTCTTGACATCCTCTATGGGCTACTGTTTTATCCCACATAAAACAGTCAGAACTATGCTTTTTCTGTGCAATTGAGTAAGTCGTTAAAATAGATCTGTTGTAAAAAGCTAGTCCACTTCTCAGTAGAGGCGTTACAAGACATTGCTGCAAGTCAAAACAGGCGAAAACAGTGTTAGAATTTTGCAAGCTCTTTGCTTTATCTATTGATTTTTGATTATAAAGACCATCAGCCACTTCCAAGTGTTTCATACTGATCCTGAATAGATCTTTGTTCAAAATTTAATTGTATCAGTCGGGATGTACCAATGTGGGGATGTACCAATGTGGTGATCTTCATCCTCTTTTATTCTAAAACTATCATTAGTTCTTAGAGGAGCTGTTATATTAGGAAAAACTATTCGTCGATTAACAAAAGCACCAGTTTCAGTACATTTGTCACATGAAGAGTACCCTGAGTGTCCTTTTGTACATTTTATAAATAATTTTGCAGGTACATCACACACAAAGCTATGTATTTTAATGTTATACTTTTTATCTTTAAATGTCATACCATGTTCTAATAATTGAGATAGTTTAATGACAAAGTTCTCAAAGTAAAGATAAATAGGTTGTGGTTTACCATCCCCATAAAAAATTCCTACAGCAAATGGTTTAAAGTTTTTACTTACATCTTTAACTAAACAAAGAATGGGGCAAACTTGTTTGTTAGAATTGTTAAAAACTGGAAGACCATCAATATTAAATGATAATTGAATTAAATTGGTTTTCAACTTATTACCTGAAAGAACTCTCTTAATATTTTCGATAATCCCCATGTGGACATACTGTCCATTATTCAATTTTTTAAAAGTTCCAGGAACTACAGTAATTGGTGTGCATAATTAAATTCTTGCATCTAGAGGCAATTCAGGGTGAAAAGGAGATAAAATATGCAATAAATCTAATACAGCAGAGAGTGGCACTCTGTTATAGAGGGTCCAATGCCCTAACTTATTTTTTAAATCATTGCGTTTGTCTACCTGAAAAGATTTAACTTCTTCATTTTCTGCACTACTATTACTCTCAACTATATCCTCTAATGATAATGATAACCTATCTGATTCTTGATCTGATTTATCTAAAGTATCTGTATTTTGAAATGTTAGAGTACTGGAAGAGGTTAATGATAATTCAGTTGAAAATGTGTCTAAGCTATGCTCTAAATCAAGTTTGGCATCACTGCCAGCTTGAGAAACTATATTTATGTCAACTTCTGTTAATTTATTCAAAGTATATTGCACTTATTTTGCAACCCTTCTATAAATTTGTCGTTTCCCCACAACTTCTTTTCTATATTTCAAACTATAATAATTGTTAGACATACTGCACAAACAATAACTAAATTCACTTACTTTTGTACTTAAATATTTAAAAAAAATGTATACCAAAATTATTGCTACAAAAATGATATCACTTAATTCCAGATTGTTAGCTAGATTAACTTTACTTACGTACTAATGCTTATTACTAAAACATATATATTATTTCATGTACATCATTTTCTTATACCATTTGGCCATTTGCATTTTGCAAGCGTGCATTTTTAATTTGCAAACGTAGTCCAGCATCTTTTAACCATATTTTTATTGCTCCTTCTACTTGAGTGGTGGTGCATTGATAATTGGACTTTACAGCATCTTAAACAAGATAACATAATATTGGTAAAGGTTGTTGATATTATTACTGGTGTAGAAATTTCAAAAGTATAATAAAACCATTATATAATTTGTATAAGCTACTTAAAATGATTACCTATTACACAACAATAAAGTTTTAGATCAACAAATGTTTTTTGTTTCTCCCACAAAAATTTAATTCAACTGCCAGTGAGTCAGTCAATGTTTCCTTCAATATCCTATTAGTTTTTGAACTGACAGTATTGCCTCCAAAACCACAATGGTATTTGATCTAAAAGGCAAAAAATGAATGAACTATTATAGAAATGATTAATAGTGTTTTTTTTAATATTGTGCACTTAATTTTTTTTGTGAATATTGATAATAAGTATACAAAAATTTCAGTATTGCATGGATTGATTTAAGTTAGCTTTTAGCAGTTGAAAAAAAAATTGTGTATTAACTAGTAAATTTGAATGTTTCTTCTCCAGTAAAAAATTCTCTAGTACATCTATATTTTCAATACTATTAATCGGAAACTAGAAAGGAATTTCTGGAAGTACTTCAGTATTTTTGTCAATATTTTCTAGCTTACAAAGTTTTGAAAGTATGATTTTATTTTGAGCTTTAATTTCAAATAAATTTTCCAATATTATTTAAAGTCCTAAAATATGGTGAAAAAATCATTGAGTAATTTCGCACTCCCAATCGCAGAGTGTTGCAAATCCTTAATAGCCACTTACGGGAACACGCATTATAAACTTTTCCGCGACTATTTTAAACATTGTGTAAGTTACACACAACAACCTATTACTTAAATAATGATCAATACATAATATTTTTGATTACCAAAAGTAGATAAACACATTCAATTAAATAAAATAAGGATTTTCACCCTAAATAACATTAATGTAAAGGTAATCGATTAATGATTCATTACTTTTTAAGGCAGATGTAACTGTATTATATTATGCAACTGTAAACGAGTAACGGATTCACAGCTTTTTAAGGCAGATGTAACTAAATTGATTGTACTAACCCTTACTTTTTGGAAGTCAATCTTATTAATAGCGAAACAGCTGTCATTGAGTCTTTTAAAAAAGCAATTTTTAAATAAATATTGGAAGTTTTGTTAAAACGAAGAGTTTTTTTATTATCCTTAAGCAGATGTAACTATAATATACTAAGTGAATATCTATGCGTTGCCTAATTTTTTTACAAATGAACGGTTTTTTGGAATCTCTTTAGAGAAAGAAATTAAAAATCAAACAAAAACAATAATGTTTAATTGTTTTTAATAGAAACAAATTTAAATTAACAACCAAAAACTAAAAATACATTCTACATCAAAATAAGAACGGTTAAATTTTTTAATTTCTTAAAATATTAATAATGTGTTATCATAACAATAAATACTTATTATAAAATAAATAAGTGTACCTGTAAGCAATAAAAAATAAAGTAAGATGCTTCTTAAATGACTGACAAAGAAAAAAAATAAGTATTATCAAAAACATTCAATATAAATACAATTTTGACTGTTTTTTCTCAGTAAAATCCTTAGTCTTTTTTTTCTTATCGCAATCTTTACTTTGGATCGTCTTTTTGCATTTAGTACTACTGTTAACTTCAATATTTTTAGTGTGTAGTGTTGTATAAAAATCAGAATACGTTTGAGGTATAACATTTTTCTCTCTTTTTTTGACTGGAAATTCAAGGTGGATTTGGATATGCTGGAATTTCTTTCCAGTCTTGAAGCTTCTGTAGTTGTTTACAAAACGGCAATGATTTGGTTGTCTCACAAATGCGATTAGATGTTTGAAGACCGTCAACTTTGCGGGATTGGCAAATCAACACCTCTTTGAATTCTGATTGTAAGATGTCTTGTAGAGAAACTTGAGGGGATTGTTTTTGTGTATTTTAAATATTTTAATATCATTAAAATTGAAATTTTCGAAATTCGAATTTATGTTGAAGTTATCCCCTATTTCAAGAAGATCTTTAAAGTTAATGAAATCAGAGTAAGTATATTCAACTACATTAAAATATGGTTTAATTTTACGACTAGTTCTCATTATTTGATAATATCGCGAAGGAATGTATATGGGACCAGCTCTACGTGCTCTTTTTATTTCTTTTTCAATAACCGAGTGAGCAGCATCTCCGTTTTGAGTGTGACCCTTAATTAAGTATTTATGTGTTATGCTAGCAATATTATTAAATTTAGATAGAGCGTACATATACATTAAAATCAAATATTTATTTTTAATTTGACCCCCGCAGTTATCCGAATAAAAAATAAAATCAAGATTATTTTGAGTTTTTTTGGACAAGTTTTTTATGTACATGAACAAGCAAGTAGACATCTCCACTGAACCTCTTTTTCCCACATCCTCGTGCCAAAACATTGTATACAGTTTCCTTAGTTTTAATATTATTTATTGTAAAATTGTAATATTATAATAAAACAGAGATACCTCACCATTAGGAGTGGGTAGTGCGGCTTGCAAATCACAACAGCTAACGATGATATCCGGATTTTCAGTCTTTTTGTCTGCTTCCTTTTCGTCACGACTGATTTTCTTTCCTTCGTGATGTTCATCGTATTGTTGTTGTAGATGTTCGTTAACGGTATCTGCTAAATTGTCATAAGCAGCACAAATATCGCATTGGTCCTTTTTAAGCACAAAAAACCCTAGGTTAAACTCACGATTGAATATTTGCTCAAACAGACACTGACGCCCATGCGGTTTATTTTTAGATCTGCAATATTCCACGTAGTCTCTATATATCCCAACCAGTGTTTTACTTCCATCAATATATTCACGCTGCGTTTGTGCCCGTAAGTAGTGGCTTTCTATCCTTGGAATAGAGGTAATGTGTCGTCTCATGTCATCCTTTATTTCTTCAGCGACTTGCTTGCGACGATGGTGCTTTCCTCTAAGATCTTTTTGAACTACACCGTCTGTTGTTTTCTTAGCCAGCGCTGTACTAATGACTCTATGACTAATATCTAAAGTAGAAATAAAAAATGTCTCGCAAATTCTCTGTTTTTTATCATTATTTGTAAAATAATATGCAACATTGAAGCCTCTCCCATTGTCTTTATTTGCTACTCTAGTGATTGGTGCGGTACACTGTATTATAAATGACCTCTGCAAATTTATGTCAGCCATCTCCCAAAAGCTAGAAAAAATCCTTAGTCTTTGTTCATTGTTTATTTTAGATGTACAGGAAAACTTACAATGCTGGCAAGGAGTCTTCAATGATCTTCCAGCTACCTCTTTCTTAGTACACCGCGATACATAAGGTTGACCTGAATTTCGGAGCTTTTTGGCTATATTTTCCTTCCACGACGAAAGATCAGCATATCTCTTTCTTCCTCGATGTTTTGGCGTTGCTGTCGGTTCACTCTGGGAAATAGGTTCATCATTGTTTTCCACTTCCTCGTTTACTTCAGATGGTTGCTGTTGGAGTTGTGACCGCTTGAATTTTTTTGATGGTCGTCTTTTAAATAATGCAACGTCATTTGAGCTCGCACCTTCCGATAGTTCATCTGATAAGTAATCCGGATCTTTGCGAGAGTCATCACTGTCGAATAGCCATTCATGTAAATCTACATTTCCAGAGTCATTTTCAGAAAAAAAGTTTCGTCGTAAACGGTTTAAACATTCTTCGTCAACGAAAGGCAAAAACTTATCGTGTTCAAAAATAAATGATTCCCAGACCTTTCCCTCGTCGATTTTCAGCGATATCTCATTACCTTTTTTCGGTTCTTTACTAAAGATAAATTGTGTAAAATTACATAAGTTTATATTTTCTCCTAACGGTTCTTTGATCGCCAAAGCGACTAGACGTTTTCCTCTGTCTATAATCTGCAAACAAAAAATGTCTCTAAAATATTGAAATTTAAATCTAAATAAGATAACTAAATATAAAATTTTAATACAAATATTGTGTTGTTTTTCATTTTAATGTTCATTATTTTAAATGAATCAAATAACAAATAAATTTAAGTGAGATTGTACTAAATATAACTTAACAGGTAAATTTGATGCCATTACTTACAAAATTCAACAAAATTATAGTCGAAGATAGTTGTATATAGAAATGTAACAGTCATCGATTACGTATTTGTAACATTTATACAGGTTATAGACTAGACGTATTTGCATCCCCTGATGGTAATAACTCGAAATCGACATTTTTTGAGATGTAACACTTTGCGATTGGGGGTGCGATTTGTTTATAAAATATTCAAGCAGTGAAAACTTTCTCAGATTTCTCAGATTTCAATAATGTGTTTGATGACTCCTGTTCTTGGGATGCATTATAAATCCTGTGACTGAGATAGAGGGGGGCTTAGTCTCTGGTCCTGGTAGTTAACCTGGCTAAGAGAACTATTAAAAATTTCAGTTACATTCAAGTTTGAACAAGAAGCAGTGGAAGCTGTAGCTTAAATATAAAGAAAATAGTTTCAAAACAACAATAAAGATTAATATGCTACAATAAACACAATGAGGGTATTTGGAATAAACTCACTATTATATAATTTTCTCCTGATGGTAGGAGGTGGTGGCAATAATTGTACCTCTGCATCGGAGTAATCTGAATCTACAGAATCATCAAACCTTGCAGGTTTATTTACCTTCCTCCTTTTAATTTATTCACCCTCAATTTCAGTGTGAATATCTGAGGTGTCTTCAGCTTGTTTCAGTTTTTTTACAGCTTGATTGTAGTCATCTAAATTTATTAATATGTATAAAAATAAAAATTTTACAATTTTTTGAAATCACATATATCATGACTAATTTAAAGTATTTACCAGTTCCATAAAATATTATTTTGACACTGTGCAGCCTCCAGTTTTCACTGACATCCTCAGATTTTTTAATGATCGGGTAAATTTGGTCTGATCCTTGTATGGAGGCCAAAAAACCTCCTTTTTTCTTGGCGTGAGCCATTTTTTATTTATGATACTTAAACCACCTCCTTGGAAAACTCAATGACATATGATGACATATGATGACATTCTATAAATAACAAATTAAATTATTGTCAGTTATTTATTACTACAAAGTCGGACTAACTTGACCAATTTTGACTATTATTTATCTTTTTCTTCCTTTGAATGGAGAATATCTCAGCTAAAACAAGGGAAATATTCTCGCCTTGCTCAGGCAAACGAATATAACCAAAAAGTTAAAATTATGTTTTTTTTTACTATTTTATATGTTCATAATAAATTGTGAATTTAACATGCAGTTGAAATAGGTAATATTTAAAAGATAAATATCACATTTTTTAATACTTGTTCATATGCTAACCTCCGAACGCCGACAACATAGTATAAGGGAAAAAATTAGAAGTTTGCACTAGAATACTTATATATAAAAGTTGGTTCACTAAAAATCAAATTCATTTCTAACCTATAGGAAAATTGAAATTATCAGCATTAGAAAAATATAAGTAAAGGAAGAAAAAATAGGTAACAACAATTATACAAACCTTATCAACGGTAACAACACAAAAAATAACGAAATTTTAGCACTTAAAATAAATGCAAAATGCATTTGGTTTGGAGAAATAAAAGGCACATGAGAAATAGGTTAGGTTTGATAAATAACACACTTCTAAACTAGATCCCGCCAGAATGCAAGTAACAGGTTTCTTGATCCCGGCACGAGTTATGAAACATGCTGTCTTTTTTTTCATTTTCGATAGAAAACTGATGAGACAGAAATACCAGTAATGATAGAATTGATCAAATTTAAAAATCCACAAGATTATTGTTTATGTTTGACAGGTCAGCAATGAGCATGATCTCCGAAGTTAAACCGCGAAATTTAAAAGTCGTGTACACAACACAAACACCGAATTTATCTTCGCATTATCTAATAAACGTTCAGAGATAATTAAGTATTTAGTTGATTTGAAGGAACCCCTGTGATTATTAAATGGCGTCTAAAGTATTAACACCAAATGATAAATTATATATGACGAAAGGTCAAATGAAAATTTTTGAGAAATATCGTTAGGAAGACATTTAACCGTGGATGTTTTCTCAGAATGTATCAACATTATACATAGGCATATTATAAAGTTAATTTTGGTCAAAACGATTAAATACTAACTCCCTGCCTTCGTCGGTGAAAGAAGTTTTGTAAATTAAAGTTTTCTTTTCTCTATAAAAACTAACTTGAACCATATTTTTTAAATATGGCCGCGAAAAAACTTTATTTAGCTTGTATTGGGAGGTACCATCTTTCCACTCAAAGAAATCATTTATTTGCATTTCAATAATTATATTTACATTTTTTGTTGCGTTTCTGACAGACGATACGAAATCCTGAAAGTCGTAAACTTTTCCGGCTCGTTTTAAGGATTTTTCAACATTGTGGTGAATAGAATCAGCAGCCATGAATGTATGGCCCGGCTCAAAGTATTTTACTGTGAGTGATTCTAGCAACACCTCGTTAGAATTAACAATATAGATAAAAAATGTGAATAAACTGTGAGGAGCAGTTATCGAGGTGTAAAAATCGCTTCTTTATACATCCCAATTCTCGGGAGCATGATTACCTAAAAGATAACTGTTAGAAAGGCACATTTATTAAGTTTTCAGTAAAAAAATCTTACCTTTTGAAGGTCAGCGGAGACAACATAATCTGAATTTCCAGTAGTAGCGTCTCTTTCATACTCTTTCCGAGCTTCTGTGTATTTTATTAGGTGGCCTTGGAATTTGAGGCATTCTGCACAATTAATATCTAAGTTTTCTTTTGAATGGTTACTTGTTGTTTTATGTACGTTGAAAAGTTCGCAGGTCCAACATTCCTCATGGCCCAGCTTCACAAAAGCAATGTTAAGGCTACTTACTACTTCTCTGTAGAGGTAGTAAGAAAACTGAATGTGGGGATATATTGTTTTAAAATTAGTGCTAATGTCACTAGGTAAGTATCTCCTTTTTGGAGCATGCTCTCTTCTATAATGTGCAATAGTTGGTTTGAATGACTCTATATGATTTATAATTATATCCCTATCAATTTTCACCTTGCTGTGTGTACCTCGTTTGTTTGGATTCGGAGTAAGGCCTGCATTTGTTGACTTGTTTAATACATCCCTAACAAATCGATCGTTTTTCGTCTCGAATCCTAGTGTCCCCAGGAAAAATGCTTTGCAAACATTTTGTTTTGCTCCATCTTTATCTTTCAGAAAGTACCGAACAGTCTTAGTTCTTCTAGAGCAGGACGGATTTTCAGTTGTTCTTCGTTTTACTCCCGTTTGGGATAGATTGTTTATGACGAAATTTCTTTGTTCCATAGGTTGCATTTTCCAGAATTCCTCATTAATATTAAATCGTCTTCTTTCGCAGATTTTATTAATACACTTTATTTTACAAATTTTAGTGCATTTTTGCTTCAAACCGTGATCCTTTATTTTTTTTCTACTTTGATACGCTTTCTTTCTGACACTTTTTTTAAATCTCCTTCTCTTTCTTATTTCTCCTTTTTTTGTGTATGCGTTTGAGTTAGATATTTGCAATACATTGGTTAAAATACCATTTAAAATATTATCGTTGCAACATCTCCCTCATCATTATCAGCTACTGTATTGTTGTCAGATGAAAAACTTTCTGAATTATTTATAATTATATCTGAAATTACATTTATTTTATTCTTAACCTGATTTGTTGAATTTTCGGCATTTAGAATTTTAGTTATATTCATATCCTCAGGTACATCACCTGGAGATACATTTTTCTTTGGAACACTTGGAATAACATGCGTATTGTCTGTTGAATGAATAATCCCACTCATATTTATTGTTGTAACTGAAGTATTATTTTTGTCAGAGGGTATATAATCTGCATCGTCATCTGTTCTAACGTGTTTCTTATGAACTTTATAATTGGCTTTAAAATTTAAAATGTTCTTCCTTTGTTGACTATTCAAAGCCGCTAACATTTTAAATCCTCTATTATTTCTGTCCATTTTAATGTTTAAATTAACCCAATCAATATCAGCACGTACCAGTCAATTGTAATAACTCACTCTTAAGGTTAAGAACAAAAAACGTAAATGTTTACACTAACAACAGTGACTAACTGCTAACAAGCAAAACACAACAATAAAAATGTGAGGTTCACTATTCAAAAGTTGAGGTTATGTATTTAAGTTGTTAAGTAAAAATGTCGTATCTGCATTTTATATTGTCAGTTACGACGTTTAATACTAACAAGTGTAGATTCGACACTTATGCTTAACAATTCGTCCTATTTTACAGATACGACTTTTCTATTTTGTACACAGTTAGCTAAACTAAAGCAGATTCGACTTCTGGCTTTAATAATATATGAAAATAACTTCCTATCTTTGTGACAAGCCAAAAACCTGAAAATTGTAAAATTTTTAGATACGACTTTTATGCTTAACAGGGCAGTATTATACACCATTAAATGACGTCGACACAACGTCATTTATAATACGTTATAAAAACGTTTCTATAGTCACTAACAACAGTGACTAACTGCTAACAAGGAAAACACAACAATAAAAATGTGAGGTTCACTATTCAAAAGTTGAGGTTATGTATTTAAGTTGTTAAGTAAAAATGTCGTATCTGCATTTTATATTGTCAGTTACGACGTTTGATACTAACAAGTGTAGATTCGACACTTATGCTTAACAATTCGTCCTATTTTGCAGATACGACTTTTCTATTTTGTACACAGTTAGCTAAACTAAAGCAGATTCGACTTCTGGCTTTAATAATATATGAAAATAACTTCCTATCTTTGTGACAAGCCAAAAACCTGAAAATTGTAAAATTTTTAGATACGACTTTTATGCTTAACAGGGCAGTATTATACACCATTAAATGACGTCGACACAACGTTATTTATAATACGTTATAAAAACGTTTCTATAGTCACGTTTACAGTACGTCATTTTATGGTACGACTTGTAATGACCTCTATCACGTATGTTCGACTTTATAATGACGTCAGTCTGCTACCTGGGAATGTCTTCTACCAAATGACGTTTGGTAAACGACATCAGAAAAGGAACAAAATGATGTCAAAAAATGACGTTTCCGAAACGTCATTAAAAGATGATATAAACACCAAATGACTCCAATACGCAGAACCATGTCAAAACGTGGTTATAAACTGGTCATTTTTTACTGGACATGACGTCAGTATATAACGACAATATAACGTGAAAATGACTTCCTAATGTCACATACCGATGACGTCATGTTTGGGACGACATTTTCACGACATAAAATGATGTAAGTTTTATGGCGTAATGTGACGTTAATTTTACGGTATAAAATGACGTTAATTTCACGTTTTTAATAATATTGTTTTTACCAGTTATATAAATAAAAGCAATTAATATGGAAGGTAAAAATATATATTTCAGGATAATAAAAACAATAAAAACAAAAATAAAACAAAAAAATAAATTTAATTTCAAATTGCATTTAAATTCAATGCAGAACAGGAATTGCTACAAAAGTATATGTATATAAGCTGAAACAATTATAATTGTAGCTTCAGATACCCTTTTATACTTTTGTCTCAAACCCACAATTTCTTTTCACAGACGTTTGGACATTTGACAAAAAACTAAAATAAATTCATTTAAGAATTAATTATGAGGTTGAACAGGCATTTTCTGCATTCGTTACTTTGCATGCTTTAATCAAATTTTTATTCTATTTTCAACTTTATTCTAAGTAGCAGCTGGTAACTTAACTTGCATAGCACCTATAACAAAAGTTAGCAATTAGTTTAATAAAATTTTAATGAGAAATAAATGGAAAACTAGTATAATTGCTCAAACAAATAGAAATTATTCTGAACTAAACTGAGCATCAATTTTTTTACATGTTATTTTATTTACGAATTGTGGTCAAATTCAGATTGGTACCACTAATAGCCTTTTTATTAGATTTTTCACTTGTTTGTCCTGAAAAGTTAAATCCTGTGGCCAATTTATTAGTCAATACTGTCCATAGAATGCGATTGACTAATCCTGTTATGCCAGTTCCACCCAAGCTTGCCAAATAGGAAGCCTATAATATATTTTAGTTAATAAATTACAAATTACCAAATCATTCAGTTTGTCTTGAGAACTTAAATACGTATTGCTTTAAACTTAAAAGCTCTCAACATCTTTCAATGGTAAAACCATAAGGAGTTCATTGGGCAATGAAGCAGCAACTAATAAATTTCTTTTCAATTGAAGTTTTCAAAATTGCTTTAATTTCTTTCAATTATTCCCTCAATTTTCTCACTTCTCTAAAAATTTCTTCCAAACCTAAAAATATGCAAATAGAATTAAAATTATTAAACAGCAGATATTTTATATTTACACAGTGTAACAACATATATTCATCTGAATGATAATTGTATGAGAGAATATCTGTAATAGGCCTTTTTAAAATTTGGGAGAAAAATGAGAAAAATATATAAAATAGCTGATTATCCCAATTTTATCTTATAAACTTACCAATATTTACATGGGAATTTATAGATTGAGTTTCTACAATTTTAGCTGGTCCAATCTGTGATGTAGCTAAAATATAATAAATGTATTAACTTTAGTTCCCAGCTTATAATTTATTGTAATATTATATTCTTACCAAGGCAAGCTGAGTGTTTAGGTGAAGCCGTTGGTACAGTTTTTAATTCAGGTAAACCTGATGATGGTCTTGGAAGTCTGAATTTTGTTTTATCGTTAGTTTGTAATTCATCACCTGAAGTGGAAGATGACCATCTTTTTGTGCTAATTCGTTTACGCTTATTTTTAAAATTCTCTGCATCAGATGACTGGATATCAGTAGACACCTCACAGTTTTTCAACTTTTTCTGTGCCTATAATAAAGTAAAATAAAATACAACTTTATTACTACACAAGCAAAATGCACATTTATTTAATATGAAAAATGTATATTTAAATTAGATGTGGACAAAAGACAATAAAAAGAGGCTTTTGGATCTAAATTTTACCCACCACACTCGAAAAATTTCTCTTGACACCAGCCAGCTTTTAAGTGCTCTGATCAGGTTCTTCAGCTGATGTTAAAGCTTTATTAAAGCTATATGAAGTTTTAAAAGGTCGCCAAAAGACCTCACATTTCAGTGCTGTCAGCCAAGATAAATGCAACAAGCCCACTGTATCATTTTCGGAGAACTCCATTCCTACAAATGCCATAATTAACTTGATGCAATGATGCATACAAAAACTACAAATAAAGATAGTCAAAACAATATAGTCAAATATAGATACATGTTCCAATGATCTAATACTGGCACCAGTGGTGCCAGTATCTCTGTTGACCTGTTGAATACCGTCATCTGGGGTGAAGGCGGACAGTTTTTGCATTTTTTTATAGATTAGTCCCACTCCATTAGGGCAAAAATTGTCAAAAAAATTAATGTATACACCTCCATATTTGTAGAATGTAATTTCATATAGCTTTTGAAGAAAAATGTTACCCCAACCCCTATTTTTTTTGGTCTAATGTTGTCCGCCTTCGCCCCTATGTGTGGGGTGAAGATGGACACCCATTTAATTTGCCTGTAAATTATTCTTCACACTATATATGGGGCGAATTCGGACAGAAAAAAATTATAAATATATTTTTTAACACAAAAATCCAAAAAAAATGCAATTTACATAACGAAAACTCTTATTTTTATTTTCAAAAATACAAAAACATAATTTGAAAATACAACTCAATATTATAAAAGACCATAACACATTTAAAAAATAAAATCTATTTCTAAAAAGTCTAAAAATCAAAAATATTTGGCATTTGTTAAGGTCGAAAGTCAAAAATATTTGAGTAGGTACCTACCTAGGTAACAACATTTTTTGTTCATTCGATTCTAACATCGTATTTCCCCAAACTGGGAAATTGAAATCTCTCGCGTCTTAAGAATTTGACATCCTTGATAATTTGAAAAATTTGGGGGCCCTCTACTAAGCTCTGATCTTTGGTATTGGGGTACACAAAGTGGACCCCAGTTTTCTCTGATTGTTGTTTCCTTAAAAAATTAACATAATAAACGTTTTTGGCTTCATCAACACTTTCTGAGACACACCCAACATAATATTTATGGGCATTCTTAGGGCAATTAAATTTCACTAACACGAAAGTTCCCTGTATAACATTAGATACTAAATCCGCATCAGTCTCTTGACCACAGTTTTCCTTTTCATCACCATCAGTCATATCTTCGAGTTCTAGATCGTCATCGTTTAATTCAGTCTCATCTTCTCTTTCACTATTTTTTTCTAAGTCGCTATTTATATGGTCAGTGTAGCCTCCAAATCTTTGCGTCCAATTGATTTTCCAGGTGCGATCTTTAACTTTTTACCTCGCTTTGGACGAAGATCTTGCGTTGCCGCCAACCGACTTTCTTTCACAAATTCCTGTAACGTTGTTGTCCAGTGCTTCCCATTTTGCCGGTAATCTTGCTCTTGACTGGCATCGACATCTGGTATTTTACTTAAAACCACATTTGGATCGAGTGGGATAATTCCACGTCCTCTAAAACCGGACTTAATGTTATTTTCAATGTTTTCTATATTTTTTATACACTTGTTGAGCAAGCGGGGAAAATCAGATTTGGGTATACACCCTCTATTTTTGTTTTTCCACTCCCTTAATATCTCACGCCACGCTTTCTTCATAGGTGCAAAAAACGCCACGTCTAACGGCTGTAGAGGAGGAAGCAACACAAAGTTGATACTATGTTGTTCACAGGCTTCTAAAACATGGAGTGAAATGTGACTTGCTAAATTATCTCCGATTAGCACCTTCTTCCCACGGAGATTTCTAAAATACGGAAGGAGAATTTTGTCGAACCAATCCTCAAAAGTCATAGCGTCAAACCAGCCTGACTTGGTTCGCTCTCTCGGGGCCGTCCTCTACCCAGCTGGAGCACTGTCGTTATTTTGACGTGATTTTAACGTGATATTTTACGTAGCTTTACGTAATTTTGGAAGTGAAAGTTACGTAAATATGACGGGTAAATGTCACAGCCCAGTGACGACATATTGTGTCGTCGTTCGACGTCATAATGTTTCGTCGTTCGACGTCATAATGTGTCGTCGTTCGACGTCATAATGTGTCGTCGTTCGACGTCATAATGTTTCGTCGTTCGACGTCATAATGTGTCGTCGTTCGACGTCATAATGTGTCGTCGTTCGACGTCATAATGTGTCGTCGTTCGACGTCATAATGTGCCGTCACGCGACGTTTTATTTCACGTCCAATAACCTATGTAAACGCGTTATTCCAACGTGTCATACCAGTTACATTTTTGACGTTCCAAATACGTTTTTGAAATATTGTGGGTGCACCGCAAAAGGAAATTTACTAAATAAATACCAAAATAAATAAATTAATAGATATATATTACTTAACAATATATAAAATATATTAATAAAGTTATTGTGGTGTAACATAAGTTATTATAAATTAATAAAACAAAAAAAATTATGTATATAGTGTGACATACAAAATAAATCAAACGTTTTATTTCACACATTCAATACAAGTTGGTAAATTAAAACTATGTTTAGATACCAAAAAGTTACTGTGTAGTGTTAACATAAATTGTTGTGTTATTGCACATATTCAATAAAAGTTGATAAATTAAAGTTTAGATACCAAAAAGTTACTGTAATGTTAACATAAATTATTATTAAAATATTTAAGTTTAAACAACAACAAAAATATATTTTATGTAGTGTGGTATGTAAAATATAAAATTAGAGATTCTAAAGTGGAATATGCTTAAAATAAATCAAAAGTGTTATTGTACATATTCAATAAAAGTTGATAAATTAAAGTTTAGATACCAAAAAGTTACTGTAATTAACAGAAATTATTATTAAAATATTTAAATTAACAAACACAAAAATAAAATTTATGAAGTGTAGCAAACAAAATTAATAAAAACAAAATAAAGCTTCTAAAGGGAAAAAATGTTTAAAATACACTTATTGCACATATTTAATAAAAGTTGATAAATTAAAACCCAAACTTATTTAAATACCAAAAATTTACATGGTATGCAGTAAAGGAAACGAAATCATTTTTGCATTGTCTAACATAAAAACTAGACATTTACATTCTATTGCCTCAAGTGGCCAAATTTTTAAATGGTCCTGATGTTTCTTAATATAAGAAATATTTAAAATTGTTGAATCAACTGGGTAATTATATAAAGATTGTTCAAATACAAATTCATACCCTGTAATTTTAGTATGTCCGTTATAAAAAAGAATATCTTCAATTTGAACAACTTCAGAATTTATTAAACAGAAACTGTCTTTTTCGAATAGTAATCGACTAGTCAGAGTAAAATTATCAAAATGTATTTTCTGATATTGTGTTATTTTAAATCTTGATAATTTAAATGGTACAGGAAACTTTGAATGTTTGCAATCTAAATAGGGGTATACTACATTGGGATTTATGAAATCTTTAAAAACTTGTTCTTTTTCACATAACCTTCTGTAAATTTGAGCTTATGGATTAGAACCACATTTAATTTGAAATTTGATGTTGCCTAAAAAATTTTCGAATGGGAAACAAGAAAATTCATCCAATGAACCAAACAATTTAACATCTTCAACTAAGTGAGCTAGAATATGTACATTATAAATAGCAAAATCTTTGCCATATAATTTTGAACCGTATTCAATGAACCTTTTTAAACAGTAAGAAGACAAATCATGGCCAATTTTTGTTATAAGTTTTGGTGAACAAAGAATAAAGATGGCACAGTGTAGTAACATAAAATGTTTGTATACTCTCAAGTCCAATATATCTTTTAATACAATTGGACCCAAGTAAATTAGAAATGTTCTAAATTCTGAAGCCTTGAAACGAGCAATCTCTTGGTTTTCTGTTTATTTCACAAGGAACATATTGCTTCAGTGCTACCATAGATTCAGATAATTTAGAAATTTTGCGTGCACATAGTTTAACATTATAATTGGCACCATTTACCCACAAATTAAGTAATTTTTTCATTACTCCCAGAAGCACACAATGCATATAGTCTATCGGGAACTTACTGACAAGGCCTAAATTTAGTTTTAAAAGTGGAGAGTTACTAACATGATGATCCTCATCTAGTTTATCAATAAATGATTGGTCTGTCCGTTTTCTACTAATGGTACTTCTCAAAACAACACGGCCATTAATATAATCCCCTGGCACCATACATTTATCGCATGATGAATAACCAGAATGGCCTTTTACACATTTGATGTAAGCTCGAGCTGGAGCGTCACAAATAAAACTGTGCACTTTTACAAAATATTTTGTTGAATCTACTTCAAATCCATTTGTTAAAAGCAATAAAAGTTCATCTATAAATTGTTCCAAAAAAACTTCAATTGGTTTAGGTTTTGAGTTACCACAAAATATTCCTACCACAAAAGGTTTTTGAACAAAATGTTTGTTTTTGATCATACAAAGAATAGGCCAAAATTGAGTAACAGAGATATAATGGTTAAAAGATAAATATAATGTACTATTGCACTATGTACTATGCACTACTATCATGGGATACTCGCAATTTTAATGAATGTAAAAAACCAATGTGACAATAAGATCCATTATCCAATAGTTTGTAATTTAATTTCTTAGGAGTCTTTAATAATGATTTTGAATTCAAAGGTAAATTGGGATGAAATTTATTTAGACATTGAAGGAGATCATTTAATGCAGAATGAGAAACACTTGGATGTTGTAACGCCCAAATTCTCAGCTCTTTTTGTAAATCTTTATTAAATTTGTTCGTTTCATTTTGATTATTTTTTTCTTTTAAGTTATTTTGAGAATTATGTAAAGATTCGTTATTTAAATATTCATTCATGGTCCAATCAACACTGTCAATATCATTATCATGAGAAATTAAACTATCAATATCACTATCAGTGGAAACTGACCTATTATGTGTTTCAATGTTGCAGTTACTCAAATTAGATTTAGTTACAGGAAAATCATTTTTGGAAAAATCTTTAAAGTTAACTATATTATTTTCAAATTGGTTAGTTTCTGAAGCTACTCGCCTATAAATTTGACGATTAGTAATTAACTTTTTACAATCATTCTTTTTTATAACAGACATACTTACATACTGTAGGCTTACTTTAATTAATAATTATACTCCTTGATGGGATTGCTCTCTTAGCAATCGTTTTGGCGCATGTTTTAGCCAGCTTTTTACTACATCTCCCATTTCTTTTTCAGTTGCTTTCGGAATTTCAATTCTCACCGAGCCTTTAATGAAATTAAATTTATAAGTTAAAAAAAAACACAAAATTTATTTACTTACTGTAAATATCCAAGTTCAACTTTAGTTTTGAAAAAGGTTTTTTATTATTTCTTGTACCCACAAAACTAAATTTACTTGCTAATGTGTTGCTTAACACCTTTTTAAGCATGAAATTTATTCTATTAGTTAGATCTTTGCCACCAAAACTTCCAAAATGTTTACACTAAAATAAAAAATTTAAATATCCAGTTTTAACAATTTATTATGTGTACATACCACTTTTGTGAAATTATCTTCTTGGTTTAAATATGCTTCAAACACATCCACTTCATCTAATTCTTTTAAAGGAAAAGTTACAGGTAGATCTTTTGGGACCTCATATGAAATATTTATACTATTTTGAGAATTTTCGAAATTTTCTAGCTTATTTAATATTTTATTATTTTGTTCCCTCACAAAAAGTATAGCCGAAAGAAGTTTCTTTGCCAAACCTTAAAAAAGATATATTTTAAATTTTTATTACAATTAATCTTAAATTCAATACCATTATTGAGTGTAGAATCACTTGGATTTAAAATTGTGTTATTTGTCGTCACAGTTGTAGGAGTTGAACAAACAAAATTTGTTGGTGTGGAACAAGAATTAAAAGAATCTACTGATGGACTTTTGGTAATCAATAATATGTATAAACAAGAAACCAAGGGAGATGCCTTTTATTCTGCAACAGGTATTGTAACCTATTAGCTACCAAATAAAGTAATAACTAATTTAATAATTTTTAGAGAAATATCCGGATCCTAAATATTAAAACGTATTCTATAATGTTACAGTATATATTAACAATATAAACCAACTGAAAATCTGCTACCCAAAGAAAACTTTTCTGGATGTACGCGAACACTGAGACTATCAAGGATACTCGAAACCCCTTTTTTCTTACCCTAACTAAAACTAATCTGCATTTTGTTCCTCAGGTGGATGAGCTTGTAGGTCCTTGGCATGCCAAATACCAACGTTGAAACCGTCCGCATCTCTTCGTCTTAAATTATAATATTTTCCGCTGGTTTCATATGCCTTTTCAAGCCTCTGACGAACATCTTGAAATATCTGTTGCAACAGAGTGGCACGGGTATTTGCTCCTAAAGGATCTTCGCTAGCTTGAACCGAGGCTCTATTGCCCTCAACACGAAGCTCTCTTCCAAAGAATACAAAATTCGGTGTCAATCCCACCCGACCTTGACTAAATACTTCTCCCGTAAAGGGTGGTGATGACTTGTATAGGAGGTAAGCATCGTTTTCACTACTCTATGAACGCGTTCTACTATATTCGGTGCGACAAGGTATAACGCCGTATAGGACAGTCTTATGCCATACTCCGCTGCCTTGTCCTTAAAAACCTTGGTTCTAAACTAAGGTCCATTGTCCACAACTATTTTATCTGGTGCTCCATATCGAAGGATTACTTGCTCGTTAGATGCCTAACCACGTTAGGGGCATTGCTGTTACGCAAGGGAAACAATAGGGTGTATTTTGAAAAGTAATCACAAACCGATAAAATATAGCAGTAACCCGATGGAGTCCTGGACAAGGGACCTACCAGATCCATACTAATCACCTGCTATAATATAGGGGTTTGACAGTAACTTACTGAGCATATGACCTATGGGAGACTTTGGCTCTGATTTCGTCTGTAGACACACGTTGCAATGCCGTACATAATTTGCTACGTCACTTGACATCTTTGGCCAATACAGTTGATTCTTCCGCAACAAAGCCGTAACCTGTGCCAGCACTGTTGCAAAATCCTTGACAAACCTCCGATAAAATCCAACGAAACGACGTACTTTTGTAGATATATTTGAACGATGGCGGCTACTTTTTCCGGGTCAACCAACAATCCGTTCGTATAAACCACGTAGCCGAGATATTTCAGTTCCTTTTTACAAAAATTACATTTTTCACGATTGAGGGTGAGTCCTGTTGACATCAAGCTGGAAAGTACCTCCCGAAGAACACCGATATGCTGTTCGAAAGTGGGGGTATAGACAATAACATCCAGATACACGAATACATAGTTTTCCAAACTGCTCCCTAACACCCTATCGATGATCCGTTGCCAAGTCGCTACCGCATTGTGTAACCCGAAAGGTAGGCGCTTAAACTGGTATAGTCCTTTCTGACAAACAAACGCTGTTAGAGGTCGCGTAGCCTCAGCGACTGGAATCTGCCAATACGCGCTCTTAATATGTAATGTCGTTAAAAATTTGACCTCTCGTAACTTATCTAATGTAGCACTGACGAAGGGTACTGGATAAGCGTCACGTACAGTACCTTCGTTCAACTTCTTATAATTTACGCAAAATCTGTAGTCTCCGGACGATTTTCGTACTAAAACTATTGGAGAAGTCCATGGGAATGTCGACGGTTCAATAATATCATCCTGTAACATCTTCTCGATTTCCTTGGTAACATATCTTTCGTTTGGATTACGTGCTGCACCATATTGGTACATTCTATCTTGATTCCCATCTTAACAAAATTGTCTTCTATTAACGACTCTAGCTCTTTCTTCTGGTCGGCCGAAATGTGTTCTGTTGTGAGGATGGAACTAATGTTCGACTCTAGCGAGCTCGTATCATCCCTAAAAGTCCAAAGGCCTAAAAGTAAATCAGGAATCATACCCATTGCCAGCCAGAAATCTACCCCTAGGATAAGTCGGTGGGGTACTGAAAGAACAACAATGATCTCAAAAACCTTAGTTTTATTTTCCAAAGTTATTGGAACTATAATACTTCCAACCACCTTACAATTCATCCTATTATCAACCGTGCATCTTTTTACGCCAGACACATCCAGCTTGTATATGCTCTAAATATATCCCAACCTAAAGAACCCGTCCTAGTGGATCCCGAATCCAGCAGAGCAGGATTCCTTCTCCCGTAGATTTCAACGTCTAAATACGGACTGAGATCGTTCCTAGCGTGAGCAATAAAGAAGTCTAAAATAGCCATAGTTTTGTCTTTAACGACCGGTGTTGTGGCGGTGAAGGCGTTCTTCCGGCCTACTGATTGCCTCCCGTGGAGTTTTTTTTGACATTTTGGACATGAATTCGAAGAAACTTGTGCTGGACCACACCTATAACAAAAAAACTTCTTCCGTCGAACCTGAAACCGTGCCCAGTCTCATCACAATTTCAACACCCCAGAGTTGAACGATCCCACGCTACCAGCGCTACCTCCCCCTCAGCTGAATCGACTCGACGACATTTGTTGTATGCGCTCTAACCTCTTTACTTGCACGGTTGGCCAATTCAAAAACCTCCTCTAGCCTTCTAACCAGACCCTTACCTATACCAACTAAACTATCTCTTTTCTCGACATCACCTGGCTCCCTGATCCTACCCAATCGATTTAGAATATGTGTCAATCGCGACGATATCGTTTTATACTCATTTTCCCTATTATCTGTCCTAAAATTTTCTATGTCTTCCTGTAAGTCCTCCAACTTATATTCACAAGTGACTAATTCTACGTTTGGGTCCAGATACATGAGGGTACGTTCTCCCTCTTTTTCAGATCTGAGAACTTCTGCGAAAATAGATCTCTTCTGAGTTACCGTTCCTGAGGTTGCATAACCTCGAATTAGAAGTTCGTACTTGATTTCATCACCTAATAACCGATTTGGTTCCATAATCATGAAATAATTCTAAACCTAAATTCCTATCTAATAACTCCTAAACTATGTTTACACTTACTTCGACTTCCTCAATATGAATACATGGCTTAAACCTATACCTTAATGCTATCTACACAGTCACCCTAACTATCTTTTTAAGTCTATATCAACGCTATATCTACCTCTGCTATGTCTAAGTATGTCCAAACTCTGTGCCCAAGTAAGGGGTCAATGACTATCCCGCCCATCCGTCACAATAAAAACAGGAGGAACAACTGTTCCACAAGGACAACAGAATTCACCTACCTGAAAGAACACAACGAAAAAGTACCCAATGCTTTACCTTTAGATACTTGCCAATGCTTGTAAATATATATATTTATACATAGATTTTGTTTTAGTTCTGTAAGTACCTGTAAATATATAGAGGCCGTGGATTCTGAGTAGACCCGTGACGTCGTAAATAGTTGCGCACAACTGAATGACAGCGGTGTATTAGATCCTTGAAATGAAAACCGAAAAAGTCGGGCTCGTTTGCTGGTTCCGTTAAAGCTATTGATATAGTACAGGCAAAGTACGTTCAAAATAACAACATGATTATTTTATTGCAGAATATAATTAAAATTATTACCGAAATGACTTAAAAAATATATTAAATAATTATTCTATGTTCTATGTTAAATAATTGGGGAATATTTTTATAAATTTACCTATACCTGAGTAAATAATGACTTTGGGTAATTTGGAATTGTGGTTACCTGCTCCAGGTAGTTTAGATAGAATGTATTTTTGCCGTTTAAGGGCGCCCATCAAATCGTCTTTACCAACATGATATACATTTTTAAACGATATTTTAATGACATACTATTATACTATAACATTAGCCCTAGACAGCTTATAAATAATACAAAAAAATAGTTAAATACCCTTTGGAAGCCCCGAAGCTTAAATAAATAATACCATATTTTACCTCTTGCTTTTAAGAAAAGTATGAAAAACACATTTTAATAAATAAAAACATTAATTTATCAAAATTAAAAATATATACAAATTTATTGTAGTGGCTCGTACCTAAGTCGTCATCGTCTTCATCAATTGAAAATTAACTTTCACTGTCGCCGTCTTCTCCTAAGTTTATTACCAAATCCGCTACTTTATCCATAATGTATTCCTTTTCTAGGTATTCATTTTCCACTTTCAACACATTAGCGCAAATATTTTTCCAGTTGTCAACAGTAACCTCGCTAAATGTTTTTTCTGTTAATATTTTGACGTCATCTAATTTAAAAGTAACGTTGCAAGCAGCTACTTTGTTCTTTACCAATGCCCATATTTTTTCAATGGGGTTTAATTCCGGGTGATAGGGTGGTAGACGCAACGTTACAATATCATGTTCACCCAGAACTTTATCTATTATGTAAGTATTCCATAGTGGCTTGTGCGTTTTTATTAACGTAAATAGTTCGGTTTTAGTCGATTTTTCCAGATAAAAAATGTTTCTTTCAGCGAGCCACTTCATCATTGCTTCTTTTTTCCAAGAAAAATTTGGAATCGATTCTAAAAGTGCATTGTGATAAGAAGCATTGTCTAATACCAATACGCTTTTTTTTCGGAGCATTGGGAATGAATTTTTCTCGTAACCATTTAACAAAATTTTTATTATTCATATCATCATGATATTCCCCGGTTTTAGTTCCAGACTTAAAAATATTTAATGCCGTGTACAATAATAAGGCGTTGTCCTTTAGCTACTGGCGATTTTAAACACATATTTTTACCATCATCCCATGCTTTTGGTATGGTATGTGAACTATGGATATAGGTTTCATCACAATATATAATTGGTCGTCCCTCTTCTCGATACTGTTTTAATTTTCTTAAATATTCCATTCTTTTTGCCTTTATATCGTACATCTCCATTAACAGTTTTCTGTCTTGAGTTTTTTTCCATTTCCCATTTCCCATTTTCTTGACCAACTTCCTAAATGTGTCAATTTTGCCAGTGAAGTTTACACCCTCTTCGTTTTCTACCTCTTCAAAAATTCTTTTCATAGAAGGCCTTCTATTGTGAATTGCAGCATAAGAATAAATAATTCTTCGAATTATTTCTTCCTCAAACTCATCGACGTATCCTTTGGAAGTTGAGTGTTTGCTAACATTTTTTCGAGGTGATTTAAAACGTTCCCCAGGAGATTTTATATTGCCTTCAGCAACAATACATTTTACCGAAGTTGAAGAAACATCACAAGCTTTCGCTACTTTTTTTTGTAGATTACTTAGACGGATATTTAGGGACTTCTCTTCTTTTTTCCTTCTTTATAAATTGATATACATTGTATATACTTTGTCGGGCTTGACTGTAGATAATTTTATTACCTTTTTTGGAACTACTCATGTTTCCCGGTGCTAAACTAAACTAAATAATAATAGTAATAATAATAACAAACCTTAATTTAAAATGTTCTAAAATACGTACCCTATTGTCAATTAAAATAATTTACTAAACAAAATATTGTCACAAATTTGTTTATTAAAGTCTTTACTTAAACCAAATAACTGCTATAATTAAAATACACTAAACTAAATAATATAATTTAAAAATAAGCAAATTTTACTGAGCTATTCAAAGAGACAATACGGCGGACTGACCAGAATGAATCAGTTGTAACATGTCTATCGCCATGCTACCTTTCCTTAAGTCACCGTCCCCCCGAACTCTAAAATCAATTCCGACCCAATGTATTATTAGACACAACCGTACCACTGTCAAACTTACCCCCCACAACAGAACGTACAAAACCCTTGCAAACGAACGAACGTAACCGGAAGCCCCTGTCAGCACCCTTATAAATTAGCAAAATGCCACGCTTTGTTCTCTTTCCGACTAAACCACTCCTAGAGACCAGTCGTTCACGAGATTCAGAAAATACATTTATCTGGCTGTATCACAATAAGTAATTCATTATTTTTTATTCGTTCCACTTCACAATCATTTTAAACCTTTTAGAAGTATTTGTACATATAATATCCTTTTATTTCACTATTTTTTTAAGACCAAAATGAACAATTTTTGTATTAAAACCTTAGGGCGTGGCCCCTGTATGAATGTTTTTAGACACTATTTCCAGGTAGAACCATCTAATGAAACTAGTAAATATCAAATTCATTTTATTGCCTATTAAAATATCTTTTTTCTGTTGTAATTTATCCATTTTCAAGCTTATTCAGAGAAACATGCTTTCTAGGTACAATCATACAATGTAACTGTTAAATACAAACGGTATTTTATTGCTTATAAAAATATCATTCTTTTGTTGCAAATTTATCTATTGTTAAAGCTTATTCAGAGTAACACGTTTTTGTAAACATGAAATATATAACTGATTCTATGTAAAACATAATAAATTAGTATCTTTTTTTAGAACTCTTTTAGAATTATAAAAAAAACCTTTTTTTTAAATAACTATAACAATCATTTTTTTTGCTTTTACTTACAAAAAACTAAGTATAACAGCTTATAACTTTTTCATTGGTATTAACAATAAAACTCATTAGTAATTAATCACACAGAGCCGGCTTCACCGCTCTGAATTTCATTAAAACTTTAAATTATTGTTTTTAATTCATTTTTGTTATTAAGTATGGGACATTAATGTTGGAAAGCTTTTAAGTATAAAGTAACGTTTTGAGGTAAAGCATTTGCCTTCCTTTTTGACCTAAAAGCGAACCAACATCAATGCCCACAACATTTTAAATCCTTCTGATCCACTTTACGACTTTTAGGAGGATACAGCCGCTAGGTTACCGCTAGGTTACCGCTAAGTTACCGCTAGGTTACCGCTAAGTTACCGCTAGGTTACCGTTACCGCTACGTTACCTCCAGCATGAAATATAGCTAATAGTTGCAGTCCTTTCTATGGAGAAATCTAGCCAATAGTTGCAGTCCTTTCTATGGAGAAATCTAGCCAATAGTTGCAGTCCTTTCTATGGAGAAATCTAGCCAATAGTTGCAGTCCTTTCTATGGAGAAATCTAGCCAATAGTTGCAGTCCTTTCTATGGAGAAATCTAGCCAATAGTTGCAGTCCTTCTTCTGAAGAAATATAGCCCACGTTAGCAGTCCCTTTGATGAAGAACCAACCCCCAACAACCAATACTTCAACTACAACCTCGATGGATTAACCGAGCCCACCGGATCACACAAACACTAAAGATAAGTCAAGTCCGTTTATACACTTCCACTTATAATTCCTGTGGCAATTTACAATTTATTATCAATAAACCAATATTCTTTATTCAAAGTTTGATTTATATACCCATGGACTATAAGTCTTAAGGGTGCAGCGTGTTCGGTTGATATTAAATGTAGTTTATTTTCTTGCCATCAAGTTCAGCTTAATTATAAGTTGTTTCTATCTTTTTCACCTTAGTTTTTTGTGTATTTTCTGTTGTTTATTCGTAACGTTTAAAAGATAGTGGCGCCCTTAACCCTGATATACCACCAATCCTTTCTATAGTGAGCATTAACTTGGAGTCGAACCACTCCTTGGGAGAGTCTCTTAGCCGGGATCTTTTTTTGGGAGCTAGTAGTGCTGCACAGTAAGGGCTGCAATTATTAGTATAGTTAATAGGACAATTTTCAAACACAAATTGTGTTCTGCGCTGGTTGACGTTACAGGTCTACTCAGAATCCACGGCCTCTACCTTTTTGTTTTATTTTAATTTTATTTGCATGTAAATTTTTGTTTTGTTTATGTTTTGTGGGTTGTTATTCACCTAGTTATACTCAATAGTTAAATGAATCAATATAGATTATAAATACAACAATGGTTCAATATAATATGTATAAATACAGCTATGATTTTCTTTTCCCAAAGTGATGTACTAGAAACGAATTAAGTACAGATTTAGAGAAGACCGCCTTCACTAGTGGATCAGGTTTGTGGCAATTTACCATCCTTCTATTTGGCTTATGCAATGCTCCTGCTACCTTTGAGCGGTTGATGGAAACTATTCTTCGAGGTTTATCCTGGGAATCTTGTTTGGTCTACTTAGATGACATCATTATAATGGGTAATGATTTTAAAGAACATTTGGCTAACCTAGAAGAAGTCTTTCGACGACTGAAAAAGGCCAATCTAACATTGAATGTTAAGAAATGTAACTTGCTCCAGAGACAGGTCAGTTATTTGGGACATGTTGTAAGCAAGGATGGCGTTACTGTAGACCCCGCCGGTCCCTTCTGATAAGCATCAACTACGCAGCTTCCTGGGTCTTTGCTCATATTACCGACGATTTGTTAGACATTTTGTAGACATCGCCAAGTCCTTAACGAGACTAATTGAGCAAGATAAGACTTTTTGTTGGAGTAAAGAATGCCACCAGGCCTTTCAATTTTTAAAGAAGGAATTGACTTCGGCCCCTTGTCTAGCTTATCCTCGTCCTGAGGGCAGACTTATTCTGGACACCGACGCTAGCAATGTGGGAATCGTCTATACTATCGAGCTATACTTTCACAACTTCAAGACGGAAAAGAAAGAGTTCTAGGATATTTTAGCAAGACATTATCAAAAGCCAGAAGAAACTATTGCGTAACGAGACGTGAACTCCTCGCAGTGTGTGGAACATTTCTACAAATACTTATATGGCAAAAGATTCCTAATTAGAACAGACCATGCCAGTTTAAAGTGGCTACTGAGCTTTAGAAATCCAGAGGGGCAGATAGCAAGATGGTTGGAAAAACTCCAGGAATACGATTTTGAAATCGAACATAGACTTGGAACTAAGCACCGTTACGCCGATGCACTGTCTAGAAGGCCTAATTGCACAAATTGCAGTCTACCCGAACAAAACGAGAATCTCGCTCTAATAAAAGTGGTGCCGGACGACTTGTGCTCCAGAATGGAGGAGGAACAAAACAACGATCACGTTATTAGGAAGATCCTGGAATGGAAAAGAACGGATCAGCGTCCCCTATGGCGAGAGGTATCATCGTTTTCTCCGGTCTTAAAATCATATTGGGATAAACATATTCCGCTATTTTTAATGGCTATCCGGTCGTCTGTCAATGAATCTACGGGACAGACACCCGCGAAAGTCCTCTTTGGTAGGGAAAGTAGATTACCTTGCGATTTTATATATGGGAGCAAACCTGGTGAAATGGCGACCGGTGAAGAATACGTCGGAGATCTTCAGAAGAAGATCGAAAATATTCATGAACTGGTGCGCCACAAACTACAACTTTCCAGTGACCGGATGAAAAGATACTGGTAAAGAAAAAGATGTTGCAACGTTGGATATAAAGCAACAAGACTTTGTTCGGCTCTCCGACCCCGCCCCCGACTTAACGTCTTTCGCTCAGTAACTGTTCAACTGTTTGCGGCTTACTGCCAGCGCCTTTTATATGTTATTTCAATATTTGATGTATGTTTTTTCACAAATAAATCAATTTACCACTAGTACAAGTTATTTCACACCATTTGATGGTCCAGTATACGATCCGGATAAGTGAGAAGCAACAGTTTTTAAGTGAGTTCCTTTTTCATTTACATTCCTTTTCTATCATAACCACAATTATCAGCATGGTTAAGATTTGGTAGAATAGTAGTAGTTCAAATTAAAACAATTACAGCGTTGCCACGTTGAAGTGCTTTATTTAAGTTATTAGTAGAATTATTTCATCACTTTAAATTTTATGTATTTTCAAATGTATGAATCGATTTCAATAAGCATTTTATGATTTGATTTTCACGAAGTGGTAAAAATTTTCAATAACAAGTTAGCAATTTAATATTTCATTAAACATTCACAAAATGAATACAGGTGAATATGCCGAACGATCCGAATTTAGCGAACAGCATTTAGATTATTTTGCAAGCGTAATACTTATTTTAACAAAATTAAACAAGGGTTATAAAGATATCGATGAAAGTGCATCAGTTGCTTTAAATGCTGTAAGTAAAAATGAATTAATTAAATTACCACCAATTGCTATGCCCTCATTCAATGGAGAGTTTAGCAAGTGGATGGAGTTTAAATAAACCTTTGATACACTAATTAATCAAAATCTTACAAAATACCGTTTTTGGATATGTCATAGCAGGACTTTGGTCACAAAGTTTATCTCAAATTAAATGTTTCTTTGCACAAACTGACCAACTTCAAAATGATTTAAAAAAGTTTTGCTTAATAGAGGAAATAGCTCATAAAGAACTAATGTCTAAAGATGATCAAATATGCGAAAAACACTTTTAAGAAACGCATTGTAAAAATGAAACCGGTCAATTTGTTGTTAGAATACCTCTGAAATATCCTAGGGAACAGTTAGGCGACTCCATGAAATTTGCCCTACAAAGATTTTTCAATCAATAAAATCGTTTCAAAAATAATAATAAATTAAAACAGCTGTATGTTTCTTTTATAGATAAGTATGAAACTCTTAACCATATGTCACGTGATTATAATCACCAGGAAAATATTTTTTACCACATCATGGGGTATTACGCGATGATCACATTACAACGAAATTAAGAGTTGTATTTAATGGTTCAGCGGTCACTTCATCAGGAAAATCTTTAAACTCTATTCAATATACAGGCCCAGCTATACAAAATGATATGCTCGATATTTTGTTATGATTTCATAAATTTTCTGTAGTAGCTAACATAGAAAAAATGTACAGATGCATTTTAGTTCACCCAGGGGATCGGAATTTACAAATAATCTTTTGGAGAAAATACTCCACTGATCCCATATATATAATGAATTTATATTCAGTAACTTATGGCACTTCATGTGCTCCTTTTTTAGCGATGAGATGTTTACAGCAATTAGCATTTGATGTACAGGATAAATTTCCAATAGAATCAAAACTTATTTTACAAGACTATGAGGATGATTTTATTAGCGGATTTGATGATATAAATGTAGTAAAACTCACTTGTAAGAATATTTCAAATATTTTACAAACGGCAAGTTTCAATTTACGAAAATGGGTTTCAAATAATCCAGAAATTGTTAACGATATCAAAAATTGTTCAGGTGAATTAAAAGTGTTAAATTTAGGCAACGCAGATCCTATTAGAACGTTGGGAGTCCAATGGATTCCAGATCAAGATGTTTTATCTTTTAATTTGCCATTACAAGAAAATGACTGCTTAACTAAAAGACAAATTTTGTCAGATACTGCAAAAATCTATGATCCTACAGGAATGATTTCACCTTGCACTATTTTAGCAAAAGTTATGGAGACAAAAGGTTGACTGGGATGATCAAGTTCCTTTAAAGTTAATAAATGAATGGAAACGTTTTAAAACTCAATTGTTTTGTCTTAATCACTTAAAGATACCCAGATGTGTGTTAATTAACAATTGTGACAGCTATGTAATTCACGGATTTAGTGATGCATCTAATGGTGCATATAGTGCTGCTATCTATGTAAGGTCCTTCGATACTACCGGAAAAATTAATGTCCAATTAATATGTTCAAAAACAAGAGTAGCACCACTAAAATTATTAACAACTCCACGGTTGGAGCTATACGGTGCTTTAATGTTAGCTAAATTAATGAGTGTAGTTTTAAAAGCCATAAATTCATCAATATCACCAATTTTTTGGTGTGATTCTCAGATTGTGCTCCATTGGTTAAATTCTGAGCCAAGTACTCTTCAACTTTTTGTTGGAAATAGAGTTAGTGAAGTACAAAGACTTTCAGATATAAATTCATGGCATTATGTTGCGTCTAAGGAAAACCCTGCTGATATTGCGTCACGCGGTACTTATCCTGAAGAATTGCTTAATCAAAGGTTGTGGTGGAATAGTCCTACCTTCCTTTTTAATCAACATTTCATTCCCATACCCTTTAAAAGGATTGATTCAATTCTTTTGCCCAAAATTAAAATGTCACAAACAGCACTGTTTATAAGAAACAATAGTTTTGAATTGTTTGATAAATTTTCTAATTATGCTAAACTTTTACATGTCCATGCTTATTGTTTACGATTCTTGAAGAATACGACCCTTAATATAACGGAACGCAATTTGTCATATCTTACATTACAAGAATTAGAAACAAGTCGATTAAGTTTGATTAAAATTGCTCAAGCTGAGTGTTTTAGTAAAGAAATTTTAAAGATTTTTTATTTTTTTTTTAGTAAAGAAAATTTTACAAGTTAATAAAGATTTTCAAATTAAAACTAGGTTAAATGCATTATCACCATTTCTTGATTCAAAGGGATTATTACGTGTAGGAGGTCGTTTAAAAAATTCTACATTGAGTTACAATACAAAACACCCTTTTTTGTTAGATGGAAAACATGGGCTAACCCGTCTTTTACTAGAACATGAACATCGTTTGTTGTTGCATGCGGGTCCTCAACTATTATTATTTACATTTAGACAAAAGTATTGGCCAACTTTAGGTATGACCATAGCAGAATTAGTGGTAAAACAATGCTTAACTTGTTTTAAATTCAGGCCTAAACCATCGGTACCCTATATGGGAGACTTACCTACTCCGAGAGTAACAATATCATTTACATTTGATCACACTGGAGTAGATTATGCAGGTCCATTTATATTAAAAGACCGACAGGGTCGTGGTTGTAAAACTTATAAAGCATATGTTTGTTTATTTATTTGCCTTAGTACAAAGGCAGATCATTTAGAGCTTGTTACTGCTCTTACAACTGAGGCTTTCATTGCTACCTTCAGAAGATTTGCCTCTCGTCGCGGCAAACCATAACATATCTATTCGGACCACGGTCCAAATTTTGTGGGTGCCCGCGTGGGTGTAGTAGTTTTTGTTCAACTTTTGTGAAGTTTAAAAGTAAAAAGCGACAGTTAGTAATTTGTAACCAGCTGAATTCTTGTATTCAAACAATTTGTAAATAAATTGTGTTTAAAATCCTGTGTGTTTCAATATGAATGAATACTTACCAGTGAAAAAACAGCAATTAACTCCCAAAAAACAATAAAATAGCCAATAACACATATAAAACACACCAAAAAACAAGAAACTACAATAGAATAGTCAATAACACATATACAACAAAAGTTTTTTGGGATCATGTGGTTTGACAGATCCAAAAACATGGCGTCGCTACGTCACTAGTTTCCCAGTCCCTTCCTATAGTGCTATTATTCTCTCACGGACTTAACCACTCAGATGTAAGTCTTGTTCCATGCCAAACTACTTAACTTGCATAGTGACACTAAGGCCCGCCGCAAATTGACCCCGCACACGCGCAGCCCATGCATGGTATAGACGCAACCTAAGCCCACGTTTTTGTTCGTATCCGCATATTGAACCCAGCTGTGACCCAGCCCAGTACCACAATGGCAGCGACTATGCTTCAACTTCTCGATTTGGATTCGGAATCGGAAAACGAAGAAAGAATTGTTTAACTAAATTTTCTTTATAGAAAAAGAAAGAAACGTCAGAAAAATGCATATTTGCGAAAAAGACCGAGTCAAGGAGAGTTTAACTTATGTAAGGAAGTTCCAGACAGTGTATTTAAAGATTCATTCAGTACAGGATTATCCCTAACCACTTCAATCAACCTTTTCATTTCGCAGCACAGAAAATAGTAAACAAAAGTCGACCCACGAAATTGTATTTCACACACAACTCGTCACACGTAGAAACAGGTTAGAACTGTATTAAGACTGGATTGGGTTCAATATGCGTTACTCCGTGTACAGCAGTGTTTCACAGAATCGTCCACGCATGGGCTGAGCATGGGCTGCGCGTGGGCTGGGTTAAATATGCAGCGGGCCTATTAGATGGCAATGTAACGTGAGTATTGTAAACAATTACCTAGATGATACAATATCAAATCATTTATTCATTTTTAGAAACATGTAATTATTCCTTTAAAGTTATTTATTAACAAATTATTTATATATACTGCGACTGTACCTTGTGGCACTCCGTACTTAATAACCTGAGGATCACTGTACGTGTCCTCTATTTCGACGTATTGCGTACCATCTTTGAGATATGAACTCAATAAATTACCCGCCAGTCCTCTGAAACCCAGATGTTCAAGTGTTTGCAGTAATAATTCATGTTTAACGGTGTCGAAGGCTTTCGCTAAGTCTAAGAATACACATAATGTTGCCTTGTTAGAATCTAGTGCCTCATACAGATTGTTGGTTAAAAATACAATTGCGTCTTCCGTGGATACTCCCTGTTTGAATCCAAATTGTTGTTCCGATATAATATTGTGCTTTTCTAGATAAGAGGTAATTCTAGTTTTAACAATTTTTTCTACAACTTTAGCTACTGTAGAGATTAAAGTTAGAGGTCTATAACTAACTACATCTTTTTTATCTCCTTTTTTGTATAGTGGTTTTATTACTCCTATTTTTAGGCAAGTAGGGAAAACACCGGCCGAAAATATTTTATATTTATCTCCCATTTTATTTTTATTTTCAATCTTTTGATTATTAGAGTGCGAAGATGGGTTTTGTATTTTGTATACTTGTTTTTAAACTGTTCATTTGTGGGATTCTTTTGAATTTGTTTGTATAGTTTCTGCTTTTTTTATTGCTTCACCAATTCCTATTGTCATCCATGGCTGCCTTTTTTTGAATTTATTTTTTAGAGTGATTAAATATGTTGATTTTTTTAAATTGATAGTTCTTTTGTTTATAAATATTTGGGCTACCATGTTTACATCGTCTGTTCAGAGTTACAGTCTTAAAAGAATAAGATATGTTTAAGTTAAAACGCAATAACGTTTTTGCTTGTTTTGTTTAGTTAAAAAACCTTTTTTATTTCATTTAGTAAAAAGACTTAATGATTTTATTTACAATATTTTCATTGTTTTTTCATTGTTTTTATTAATTTCAATGTTAGTAAACAAGATTAGGAATTATTATAAATAATCAGATTTTGCGTTATAAAATATCTTTTAATTTTGAGCCTTTGATATGTAATCTTTTAGTTTTGATTTTTGATATAAAGTTAAGAAGACTATTGTTAAAAGTATAATATTTTGTCAATTAGTAAATAAATAAATTTTTAAAAAAAGCTTCTTCGAATTCATTTAACATAAATGCAGTATATCGATACCCTCATGAGAAAACCTCGTAACTCCAAAAACCCAAATTTTACAGGAGACAGAAAAAACCCAATAAGTTTAAAAGTTAAGTTATTTGAAATTTTCTTTTTTGATATAATGTTTTAGTTTATTATAGAAACCTGACGGTAAATTACATTATTTGAAAATGTGATTTATAGAAAAAAATATAGGAGTTACGAGCTTTTCTTATATTTCAGTTATTCTAATTTGGAGTTACATGATTTTCACAGTATGTAAGTTTTCCAGTAAAATTATATTGTGGGGTTAATTTTTGGGTAATAGAAAAAAAAAATAGTAAAAAAGAACCATTTATTGGAAAAACTGAAGAAAGAATGAAAGCTAAATTACTAATATACTTAAATATAATCAAACAAACAAAGAATATATAAGAATAAATTTAGTCATGAGGAAGGGCATCGTAGTACGATTGATAATCCTTATCTAAGGATTTTTTAATTTCTTGAAGATGATCATACTTCTGTCTTTTTATTTTTAGTCTTTCAGTATAAAGTTTTGAAATCTCTGTATTAACAGATATATTAATTCTTACTGGCAACATTTTCCATTCATCTGGATGTCTCAACTTGTAATCTATAGATCCACCTGGATTGTAACGAAGGCCTCGAATGTCTTGTACAGTTGGGTCACCTACTTTTTTTCCGGGTCTTATTGCATTTACATACCGCAGATTTGAATAGTCATTAAAAAAGTCATGAGTTAAATATTTAAAAAAATATGGTTTGGGGTTTTGTCTAGCGCCAAGACACACCTCGACATAATCAGCTGGCACGTTTATTTTTTTATTTTTCAATTTCCTTTCAATCGTGGCATGCATAGAGTCGGCCTCCATTTGTGTATGCCCCTTTTCTAGAAACTTCTGACAAATTGTAATTTTCTTCTCTATTGCTAACTTTAACAAGGCATTTGAAAGGGAGGTGTTTCTA
Source organism: Ophraella communa (assembly GCA_035357415.1). NCBI lineage: Eukaryota > Metazoa > Arthropoda > Insecta > Coleoptera > Chrysomelidae > Ophraella > Ophraella communa. The sequence continues at coordinate 23,667,726 of CM068990.1, read as the reverse complement.
TTTTGACCGCAGCATCCATCGCTATAGAAAATTAACTGTTCATTTAAACCAATATCTTTACTTTCTTCGGTAATAAAGGCACTTAAAATACTTGCAAACTCATTTGAACCGACGCCCCCTTCAGTTTCGTTCCATATGAAGCAATATCCATCCTTCGTTTTAATATTAAATATAGTAAAATTGTGCACAACTATCTTCATTTTGTAATAGAGAAGGGAAATTGTTGATTTGGGACATAGAAGGATAGACTGCAAGTCCATTGTGTAAACTTTATGTTTCTCGCCTTTTTTATCTTTATCTTTCTCTTCTCTAGCTTCTACTTTCTTCTTTTGGTGTAGCTGGTACTCAGCTTCATTAAAATTACCAACTTTTTGAGCCACACAAATAGAGCACTCGTCTTTTTTTTGGTGCGAAAATACTTAAGTTCATGTCATCGAAGGTAGTTAAAAACAGCGTTAACGATAATGGTTGTATGCTTTTCTCCGGGCACCAGCTATTAGTATAAAGTCGGTAAAGTTGAGACTTCGAAGTCCACAATGGCTCAAGATACAATTTGGTCGTCCTGGCCCGACAATAGTGAGACTCCATTTTTGGCAGACTCTCAAAAAATAAATATAAATTTCGTTTTCGTTCCTCGAAGATAGCAAGTCTAGAGAATCTTCGTCCGGTTTCAGCCTCTTCTAACAAGTCCCCTGTTAGGTGTGGTAATTGATCTTCATCCTGATTACCTTTCTTCTTCCAGGAAATAGCAGCGGACTCGCCTATGGAGAACGTATTTAAAAACATATTTTTACATACGCGCAGTTTTGTTTCTTTTAATTGTAAATGGTAGGAATAACTATACGAACGTCTGGATTTCTCATTTTGCTTTCTATCTCTTGGTCTTTTACTTTCTTCTTGGGTAATTAACATTTTTACATACACCTTTTTTTCACCGTCACTCATTTTCCAAAAATCTTTAAACAATTGCGCTCTGTTTTCTTCGGAAAACTTTGTACATTGTAGCTTAGAGTTATTTTTACCTAATTTGCATTTACATCTTTTTTTTATTTTCCTTTCATTTTTAGGGATGGTGTATACCCAGCGCCCATCAACTTTCCTTCTTCCTTGGTATTCTTTTCCACGCTCCCTTTTACGTTTATTTTTATTAGCCGACCAATTACTTTCATCTACATGTCGTCATTTCTGTCTACGCTTTTTATTTATTTCGGTAGATTTTTCTAATTCCGGTTCTTCTTCTTCATCTGCATTTGTAAATTATCGAGCTTTCGAATTTATTTCAAATTCTTCTTCAGGATACTATGAAAAAAATGAATACTAGTAGTGTTAAAACTCAGTTAAAAAGGACTTACTTAACGGAAGTTTGAGTAAGCTGCCATGTAAAACTAACATTACCAAGCATAAAAACAACGCACAATCATTTTAGGACAATACAATTAAAAAATCACAATTAAAAACAATTCTAAAGACAATACTCCTTGTAAATGAGGAATTGTAATAAAATCATCAATAAATATAACATTTTAAATCTGGTAAACCAATCTTTTATATTTATTACACATACTAGACCTGGATAAACATTTCGTCTCAGGTAAATCTAAAAAGCGATAAGTTGACAATCATAATACGTTATATATAAAAAAAGAAACAAAACAAATTAAAAAATCAAATTAATCGAATTCTTAAACAGCTATCAAGTAGAAACCAATAGACATATTCAGAATACGAAAGACAGTGATGGACGTTATTAGACGAACATAAGTGAATAAGAGGAGCAAATATTTTTCACGCGCAACTGGTGGCCCATTATAAAACCTGGGCAGACCCTTCTTTTCTAATGGTCTATTTCATTGTTGGTTGACAGCACTGACAGACTGTCTAATTTTTCTACCAAAAAGAAGAAGAAATTGCTTCGCCTTTTTTGTGGACCTTGTGGACTGATGGTTGATGTTTGTTTGTTTATACTTTGTTTTATGTTTGGTCGATCGGTTTTGGTTTGGTTTATAAACGTTTTTTAGATTATAATATAGACAAGAAATTGTGTTTTGTAAGAACTATGCCTCAGAGGTGTCATGCACCTATGTGTAAAAATGTTTCAACAAAAAATGGTAAATATTCATTTCACTCTTTTCCCAAAAGAGATGAAATGCGTCAACGTTGGCTAAATGCATTGGGGATTGAAACTATAAATTGGCATGCAAGACCAAGGGTAAATAAGAGTTTTGTATGTATTTGCTTGTCGTATAAAGAGTATTTTTTTTCTAGATTTGCTCTAAACATTTTAGAGAAGATTTTGTTTTTGGAGGAAATACTAAAAAACTATCCAAATTTGCTATTCCTCTGATTATGTCTTCGTCTTCTGAGTCCTATACCAATCCCGCTTATGGAATTAAATGCAGATACTACGGTAGACATAAATATTGCTCGAGCAAAGGTATTACCTTAATTATATTACTTATCAATGTTTATAATAATAATCTATTTGTTATTGTAGACTCATGTTGAACCAAAAGTTGTAATGAATTGGGAAAAAGGTAAAGAGAATGTGACACCTTTACATGATGAAGAGATTACATCACCTTCGAAGGTATAATTAATTAAAGATGGTCATTAATCAATTTATTTTAATATACATTTATTTTATTTAGCCTCTAAAGAAACGAAAAGCTAAGACAGTAAAGACACCAGCTAAAAAAGTCAAAACTCCAATTAATATGTCTTGGATTACAGAAGAAGTAATAAGTGAACATGAAAAGTCGACTGCATCAGCAACTACTTTAAAGGTATATTACTTGATACTGAAAATTATTTAATATTTTAATGTAAAAAAAGTAATTATAGTAAAGTATTATAAATACTGTTTTCTTTTAGAAGAATATAACATCTAAAGAAAGTAATTTAAATACCGAAAAAAATTCCTGTAGCCAGTGTCTCTCATATTTGAAGACTATTGACATTCTAGAGAATGAAGTGACATATTCAAAGAAGGAAAATGAAAGGCTGCAACAATCTCTTGCTCCAAAACCATTTTTTGACATTTTAAGATTAGCAACAAACGTTAAAAAAATGTCCTATTACACGGGATTTCAAGCATATAAACTATTTTTATTAGTGTTCGAATTTCTATTACCATCAGGTAATATAGCAGACATTGACTGCTACAACTCAAAAACTGGTTCTAGAAAACATGTAATTAAATTATCTGCTGAAAATCAGTTTTTTCTCACACTTATGAGGTTAAAAAGAGGCATGTGCTTAGAGACCATAGCAGATCTATTTTCAAAATCAAAAGCAAGTGTAAATAATATTTTTCTGAGTTGAATCAATCTAATGTATCTCAGATTGGGTTCCTTGGATATGTGGCCTAATAGGAATGTTTTAATAAACCGAGCCTCTGCATGTATGTTGGAAAAATACCCCAATATCATTGGTAGCATAGATTGTATGGAATTTTTCATACAGACTTCTTTGTCATTAACAACACAAAGTCAATGTTACTCAAATTATAAATCAACGACAACTCTAATATCCTTATTGATGAGTGATCCTGGGGGTGCCATAATTTATATATCTCCATTATTCACAGGATCAATATCAGATAAGGCAATATTGGAAAAGACTGAATTTATATACATTTTAAAAGAAGTTGATCAAGGATTCATTTTACCAGGTGACAGCAGACAAAGGATTTAATGTCAAACAGCTATTTACTGATATTAATCGAAATTTAAACATACCTGTATTTAGAATAGGGGGTCAACAATTTAGTAGTGCCGACGTAGAAGAAACAAGAAAAATAGCTCAGGAAAGGATTCATATTGAAAAAGCTTTAGGTATATTGAAGACTTACAAAATTTTGTCATTAACTAAAATCCCTATTGCGAGTTTAGGTACTATGAATCAATTTTATATAGTCTGTGCTATATTATGTAATTGTAAATGGGCTTTGATTCAATAAAGTTGTCTATGTTTCAGTGGATATTGTTTTAAATAAAAAGTAACCTTCAACTGAACAGTTTTATTTTCGTAACACATAAATAATAATAATCTAAATAAATATATACATACATTTTATTATACATTAACAGTTTTATTTTCTTAACATATAAATAATAATAACCTAAATAAATATATACATACATTTTAGTTATACATTAACAGGTTTATTTTTTAACATATAAATAATATTAACCTTAAATAAATATATACATACATTTTAATTATTAGGTACCTACTACGTTTTTTATATGATTTTCATATGTATTTGTCAAAGTGTAATACTTATTTATTACAAATGTGGAATCGAAATAAATTCTTTCAACTGCAATTTCCTTCGTCTTTGCAATAAATACAATGAAATCGGTCCATTGTAAACCGGTCACGAGCATCTGTCCCTGCACTTAATAATAATAAATGTGGTTTCTTTTAAGCTCCTAATTATTTTCATTTTTTTTTAAACAAAAAGTTTTTAATTTTAATTACTCTTCTAGAGTTTCTGCCTTAATGCTGTAAGGGTACTTTATTTCTATCAATCCGTAGGCATTTACTTTGGAATCAAAAATGATTCCATCTGGACTAGCTCCCAAATGAATGGCGGATGGATGAATTACCCTACCACATTTAAAAAATTTTAAGTGTTTATTAACATCTAAATAACTTTCTGCTGCTACACTCATACTTTTTTCCATGAGCAATTGCCTTAACATTTGATATTTCTTTTTCTTTGGTTACAAATTGTCTATAAAATTCATCGTTAAACAATTTTCTTTTACACATGTAACCAAATTTTAAAGCAGTAAATCTGAACAGCCTCATGCTCCACCACAAGTCTACTCCGGTCTGTCTACGTGTCTGTTTTTCGATGTTGGCCGCTTCATCGAAAGACAGTTCCTTTAAAGAACTGTTGTAAACTGGTGGCAAACTGATCAAAATATCCACCATTCCTTTGTTATACAAAGGCAAACCTACCGGCAGTTCTGGTTTAGGAAAATCAGTCACTTCTTTTGGTTCGCTCGAGCTTGAAGGCCAAAAAATGAGCAGGAAGGAACATATAAATCTATAAATAAAAAAAATATATTTTTTTAACCAAAATTAAATAATATACTTTTACTTACCATCTTTCAACAATATACTTTTGTTATTATTCACGTTTTCCAATGAAATGTTTGATGCAGATGGTATGTTATCAATATAATTTTTGCACCCTTCCTTTAATTTTAACATACTCGTGACTGTGAGCTTGGTCAAATCCAGATTACTCATTGGATTTCGTATTTTCGAACTGATTGGATTTTTACTTCGCATTCTTTTTGCAGTGTTACAAAATACTATATTTGTTAGTTGGTGGGCACTAATTTTTTTACCTCTTGGTTTATTCCAAGTCATTGGTAATGACGTTGGAGAAGAATCCTCAGGAATTGTTTTAAATCCTGATAGGATTAAGTGTTGAATAATAATATAATATATGAATAATAATTTAACTTACCCTGCTCCACAAGTACAATGTGCTTCGGAAATGGCCTCTACAGAAGATTCAAACGAAATATGGAGAGTGTGAGGTTTCTCATTTTTTCCTGGCTGCGGTAACACTTACCTTTTATTGTAGGTTAAAGCTTATTAGTCAAAACATCATGGACATACCTGACAAAATAACAAATTTAAAATAGTATATTGTTTTATGAGCAAGGAATGATACTCCCACAAGTTACAAGTGTGCAAATCGTATGAATGGGAAATAAGCCAGCCCTTGCAAGTCAAATACTATATTTTATAGATTCATTTACATACCCTTCAGCAAAAAATTTATATCCACGACTGCTGTCTTTTTTTTGTCCACCCTTCACTCACAAAAAAGTTTCTGCCATTTCAAAAGAAAACGAAAGGTCTTTACTCCAAGCGTCCATTTTAGATGAAATTTATGGTACTAACCCTTACTGTGTGAAAGTTCATCTTATTCAGAACAATAAACAACTAAAAGGTTGTATTAGCTTTCACTATTTTATTCTATAAATACTTTAATTGCAATAACAGCCGTTTCGCTATCGAAATAGCATCGTCAGATTGACATATTGAAGTTACACTTTGTTTGTTTGTAACTAGGTACTTGATGTTGATAGGTAGTTAAGGCTAGACCAAGTAAGGAAGTAATAAGACATAACAATATTAAAGCCTAGATGTTATTAGCCCTAAGGGATTATCCTGGATGTATTTCCCTCTAAGATCAGTATAACTGTGCAATGATATAGAAAAACCAGGAAAAAACTATATCCTGCTGATCTTTACAATAACTTAATATATTTGTGTTATAATTACGTCTTATCTATGTATAAAATGAAGACTCAATCAAAGCAAACAGTTTAATAGTGGTGAATTTCCAAGATTTATTGGTTCATTAACTACTTTATATTGTTGATCTGCTAGATGTCTTTTGATTTCAAGTTCTTCGAGGAAATCTAAATTTTGTTTTTTATCACAGGTGTGTAATATTTGAATGTCATTAGTGTGTATGAGTGAGTGTGGATGTTCAAGAACGTGTTTGGCATAGTTTGATTTATCTGGTTGTTGTAATCTATATGCTCTTAAATGTTCATTGAATCTTATTTCAAAATTTATTTGTGTTTGACCTATATATACAGCATTACATTTTGGACAATTAATTTTGTAAACTCCAGATTTTTTTTTTAATTTAGGTAATTTTGTTTTTACATTTAACATTTTTGTACCAACATTATTGTGTGATTTGAATAAAATTATTGCAGATGTTGCCGAAAAAATTATTTTTGAAATTGTATTAGAAATATTTCCACAATATGTAACGGCTGTCATTGCAATTAAAGTATTTATAGAATAAAATAGTGAAAGCTAATACAACCTTTTAGTTGTTTATTGTTCTGAATAAGATGAACTTTCACACAGTAAGGGTTAGTACCATAAATTTCATTAAGTCATCTTCGAGAGAAGAATTAACCCGATTGTATAAGAAGTTACATGAGAAAAGGTGTAAGGCATCCCAAAACATCTGGTTTAACCAAGAATGTCTCAAGAAAAATGTAATACCAAAATATGTAAATATAAAGTGTAAGACTCAATCAAAGGAAGCACAAAAAGTAATTAAAAAGGCACAACAAATGTGGATTAAAGAGGAAAGTAGAAAGTGGTTCAAAATAAGAGATTCTCTAGACATTTACATTAAAACTGTTCATTCAGAATTAACTTATGTAATGCTTTCTGTAGAATTTGACTGCCTAGATGATAAAATTAGAGAACAGGTCAGTATTTTGAAACATGAAAAGTATCAAAAACAGAAAAGTAAATTAGAAAAATTAATGAATGTCCAACACAAAACACATTATATACAACATAATGACACAGTAAATACTCACGTACCAGTGCATTTTGCTCCTCGGTATGTAAATCTATCAGACACCATTTTTTCAAATAATGAAAATAAATTTTTAAATAAGGGTTTAAAATATTGCATACCTCCCAAATTTACAAATAGTATAAAAGAAATTTTAGCTACAGATTCTGAAATAGCTTTAAGAACTAATACAAATAATTTTATTTATGAAAAAATGCAAATAGCAAATCTTATTAGAGACATAAAACCAGATAAATTCAAAAGTCAAAGTCAAATTATTAAAAATGACATTTTAGCTTTAAAATCAATCAAAAATAAAGTAGATCAAAATAACCTAATCATTACAAAATCAGATAAAGGTAACTCAACAGTAATTTTAAAAAAAGAAGATTATAAATCTAAAGTGAATGATTTCATAATGTCAAGTAATGTCAAAATTCTAAAAAACGATCCAACTCAAAAATTTTCCAACCAAATAAAAGAACATGTAAATAATTGAAATTATATATTTAATGACTATGATAAAAAATACCTAATTAATAAAAATCCTCAATGTCCAGAATTATATGGAACTATTAAATTACATAAAGAGTCAAAACCGATTAGACCTGTAGTTTCGTATGTTAACACTCCTAATACTAAGGTAGCTAAAAAATTAAATACTATTCTAAATAATTATGGTTACACATCTAAATACTCAGTACAAAATTCATTAGATTTGATAAATAAATTGTTAGGGGACATATATTTGAATGTCAGATTGTATGACAGTTAGTTTTCAATTGACATTGTTTTTAATGTGTCAAAATGTGATTCTATGAAATAATATTGTTATAAAATGTTTTATTAAAAACTGTATCAAATATAAACAAGTTATTGTTTAACTAGCAGCTAATTTGTGAGTACTAAAAGGTTATGGGCCATTAGTACAGAAGAAACTAATCCATAAAGAAAAAAAAATAAATAAAATGTCGACACCGGAGGTAATGCTTACTTATCCTAAGCTAGAGAAAGATAACTTTAGCCACTGGAAATTTAGAGTCAAACTGATTTTAGAGGAAAGGAAGTTAAGTGATGTGCTTTTTAAAACCAGAAATGAAATAATAAATGCAAAACTTGAAAGTAAAGATACAGAGGCACGTAACGTAATCGTCCACTCGTTACCTGACAAATTTATTGATATCATTAAAAATGCTAACACTGCCGCCAAAATGATTACACTTCTTGAAGATACATTTGAAAGAAAGAGTGTGGTGAATAAGCTACATTTACGAAGAAAGTTAATTAATCTTAAATGCGATACCAGTCTTCAAGAACATTTCCTAAAATGTGATAAACTAGTTACCGAACTCGAAGTTACAGGTACAAAGTTAGAAGTTATTGACAAAATATGTTATTTACTATGCTCACTGCCAGAAGTTTATGAACAAGTTGTAACATCTATAGAAACAATGAGTGCTACTACTTCTGATTTAAAATTAGACTTCGTCAAGGCACGACTTTTAGATGCTGAAATAAAGTTACAAGATAAAAGCAAGGAGTTTCATGGAAGTTCACAAGAGAATGCATTCTCATCTAACTGCTACACATGTAATAAACCCGGACATATTTCACGAGACTGCCAATACAAGGGCGAAACAAGTGGCTTTCAAGGAAACGGAAGAGGAAACATACAAAGAGGACGATACGGATACTACCATAATAACAACAGAGGAAGAGGGGATTTCCACAACTCTAATAGACAGAGAGGTCACCAAAGAAATTATACAACTAACCAACAAAATGCTCATTTGACTAATGAAAGTACTGAACATTATACGTTCTATGACTCCGCATTTATAACTACAAATGTGGCACTCAATATCAATACTGAAGAGGGGTGTATCAAACTAGTAATTGACTCGGGGTGCACGCAACATATCATCCAAGACAAATACGAAACGTACATGTCAAATATTTGTTATATGGAAACACCAGCCAAAATTAATGTTGCCAATGGAGAATATGTAATAGCCGAAAAGACTGGCAATTTGATAACTTATTTTAAGGGCAATAAAATAACACTATTAAATGTTTTAATAGTTAAAGGCATATCTTTGAACTTAGTTTCTGTAAAATCAATTGTTGAAAAGGGATTCGCAGTGCATTTCGAAAAAGATAAAGTACAAATATATAAAAATGGCACAAATATACTACATGAAGCTGGAATAGAAGGCAAATTATATGTTATGAATGCAGAAATAAGATACCAAGAAGAAAATTGTAACGTAACGAAAAGTATTGACGATATTTGGCATAGACGTCTAGGACACCTAAATAGAAAAGCACTACGAATGCTTGATTTACCGTACTCACTAAAATGCTGCGGTGAATGTCAACAAGGAAAAGCTACAAGAGCTCCATTTTTTCCAACTATTAGACCAAGATCAAGGGCACTGGCTGAATTACTTCACACGGATATCGCAGGTCCAATGAGAACGGAGGCATACAATGGTGAAAGGTATTACCAAACTGTCATTGATGATTACTCACATTTTTGTGTTGTATACTTACTGACAAATAAAAGTAAAGCTACTGAAAACTTGATAAAATTCATAAACACTATTGAAACACAAACTAACAACAGGGTCAAACGAATAAGAAGTGACAATGGCAAAGAATTTACAGCTAACCGAATTAAGAACTTTTGTGAAGAAAAAGGAATCATTCAAGAATTTACATTACCATACTCTCCTCAAAGCAATGGTGTAAGCGAGAGAATGAACAGAACATTAGTGGATAAGGCACGAACAATATTCCTCGAAAGTCGATTACCGAAATACTTGTGGGGTGAAGCAATCAAATGTGCAGCATATCAGCTAAACAGATGTCCCAGTAGTGCTATCAATTACTGGACCCCAGCAGAAGTGAAGTATGGACACAGAGATTTAGACAAGCTAAGAGTTTTTGGATCTAAAGCATGGGTATATACTTTGCCAAAAGGAAGCAAACTAGAACCAAGAGCAAAAGAAATGAGACTTGTGGGATATGGAACCACAGGATATAGACTATGGGATCCAATAAAAGAAACAATAGTCTTATCAAGAGATGTAAAGTTTGACGAAAATGACGTAATATATATCGAAAAGACGGAAAGTGAAAAACATTATTTACTAAACCGAAGAAACTCAAACAATAAATATAATAATACAGAAGAAAATGAAACTCAAGAACAAGAACAATGTGAAATACAAGAAAACCCGGAAATTAGACAAGAAAGTGAAATACAAATACATGAAATACAAGAACCAGAAAGTACAACTCAGAGAGAAGTAGAAAACAAACTTACGACTAGATCTGGAAGACAAATAAAGAAACCTGCATATCTAAATACCTACACATATGAAACAGTCTATTGCCTTTGCACTAATGAAGACCCAAAAACTTATGAAGAAGCAACTAGAGATGATGACTGGAACGATGCAATTAAGAAAGAACTCACGGCGTTAGAAAAACTTAATATTTGGGAACAAGCGATTCTGCTAAATAAAACAAAAGCAATCAGTACAAAATGGATTTTCAAAACTAAATCAGATGGAACTAAAAAAGCAAGATTGGTTGCAAAAGGATATCAAGAAGAGAATAATGATAATGTGTATTAACCAATTGCAAGGACATCGACTATAAGACTAATGTTGAGTGAAGCAGTAAACACAAATAAAAAAATTAGACAGCTGGATGTACCAACTGCATTTTTGAATGGAGTGCTAGAAACAGACGTATACATAAAACCACCGAAAGGAACAAAAGTAGACAAAGGAAAAGTATTTAAGCTTAAAAAGGCACTTTATGGACTTAAAGAAGCTCCAAAATGTTGGAACAATAGGTTCCATAAATTTGTTTCATCGTTGGGACTCGAACAATCTAAACATGATTTTTGCTTATATAAGAATAAAGATACATGGCTTCTAGTATTCGTTGACGATATATTAATAATGGGTAACTATAAAACAATCTTGAAAGCGTTACAGAAAGAATTTTGTGTAAAGGACTTAGGAAATCTAAAGAATTATCTGGGCCTAGAAATAACTGAAACAGAGAACGGATTAGAGATTGGACAAAGTAAAATGATCAAAATGATACTAGAAAGATTTAACATGAAAGATTGCAAGGGAGCAAATACACCAATGGAAAACAATTTCACTGTTGACAAATCCTACCCAGTAGTAAATAACATACCTTACAGTGAGCTAATAGGTTGTCTTTTATACCTTGCATCTACGAGTCGACCAGACATTTCATTTGCGACTTCGTTCTTAAGCCGACATTTAGAGAAACCCACTGAACAACTTTGGGTTGCAGCAAACCGGATATTGAGATATCTCAAATCGACAATAAATAAGAAAATTTGCTATCAAAAGGGAAGTAGTTCAGAATTATATGCTTATACGGACTCTGATTGGGCTGGTGATAAAGAAGACAGGAAGAGTATCAGTGGTGGAGCAATTTTTCATGGATCTAACCTGATATCCTGGCACTCAAAGAAACAAGGATGCGTAGCATTATCTACTGCGGAAGCTGAATACTTAGCATCAGCTTTGATAGGAGCTGAAATTCTTTATCTCAGAGGAATAGTGCGAGATCTAACTTCGACGTATCCAACGTGTTACCTATTGATGGACAATCAGAGTGCAATAGCAATGATCAAATCATTTGAAAATAGTAAACGATCAAAGCACATTGACATAAAAGCTCATTTCATAAAGGACTTGGTGAATATGAAGATTTTGCAAGTTTCATATGTCTCAACAAGTGATAACGTCGCAGATATAATGACAAAGGCTTTATGTGCTCCTAAACATAATTATTTCTTGAACATAATGAAACTTGAGGGGGGATGTTAGGGGACATATATTTGAATGTCAGATTGTATGACAGTTGATTTTCAATTGACATTGTTTTTAATGTGTCAAAATGTGATTCTATGAAATAATATTGTTATAAAATGTTTTATTAAAAACTGTATCAAATATAAACAAGTTATTGTTTAACTAGCAGCTAATTTGTGAGTACTAAAATAAATTAAATAAATGTAATTTACAAAATAATACTAAATTAGTATCGTTTGATGTAACTAATATGTTCTCTAAATTACCTCCTAAAGAATGTATAGTTCTAGTTAAAAAGCTATTAGATGAAAGAAATATCCATCCAGGTATAATATCAGATATAATTGACCTATTTAATGTATGCATTAGCCAAAATTATTTTACTTTTGATCAGAAAGTATATATTCCCAATGGGAAGTCCCATTTCTCCAATTTTAGCAAATATTTTTATGGATAATTTAGAAAGCAAAATCTTTAATTCTACTTATAAAAACAATATTGTATTTTGGTATAGATATGTTGATGATGTGTTAGCAGGATTTGTAGGTAGCGAACGACAGCTAGATATATTTTTTAATTATATAAATACGTTGCATCCTAAAATTAATTTTACTTTAGAAGTTGAAGAAAATAATTCAATTAATTTTCTAGATTTGAGAATTGAAAAACTTAATAATTCATTAAACTATTCAATACACAGAAAACCAACACAAACAGATGTAACCATACCATATCATTCAAATCATCCTATATCACATAAATTAGCAGCTTATAATTCTATGATACATAGAGCATTTTCAATTCCAATGAACAAAAATAATTTTAATAGAAATTGAGATTATAAAACAAATAGCAATATCTAATGGCTATCCAATACGTTTGATAAATAAATTAATTAATAAGAAAGAACAGAAAGTGTCACTACAACTAATATTCCCTCAACAACCTAAAGAAATTAAAAGTTATAAAAGTATTACATATTGTGGAAATATTTCTAATACAATTTCAAAAATAATTTCTTCGACAACATCTGCAATAATTTCATTCAAATCACACAATAATGTTGGTACAAAATTGTTAAATGTAAAAACAAAATTACCTAAATTAAAAAAATCTGGTGTTTACAAAATTAATTGTCCAACATGTAATGCTGTATATATAGGTCAAACACAAAGAAATTTTGAAATAAGATTCAATGAACATTTAAGAGCATATAGATTACAACAACCAGATAAATCAAACTATGCCAAACACATTCTTGAACATCCACACTCATTCATACACACTAATGACATTCAAATATTACACACCTGTGATAAAAAACAAAATTTAGATTTCCTCGAAGAACTTGAAATCAAAAGACATCTAGCAGATCAACAATATAAAGTAGTTAATGAACAAAAAAATCTTGGAAGTTCACCACTATTAAACTGTTTACTTTGATTTAGTCTTCATTTTATACATAGATAAGACGTAATTATAACACAAATATATTAAGTTATTGTAAAGATCAGCAGGATATAGTTTTTTCCTGGTTTTTCTATATCATTGCACAGTTATACTGATCTTAGAGGGAAATACATCCAGGATAATCCCTTAGGGCTAATAACATCTAGGCTTTAATATTGTTATGTCTTATTACTTCCTTACTTGGTCTAGCCTTAACTACCTATCAACATCAAGTACCTAGTTACAAACAAACAAAGTGTAACTTCAATATGTCAATCTGACGATGCTATTTCGATAGCGAAACGGCTGTCATTGCAATTAAAGTATTTATTGAATAAAATAGTGAAAGCTAATACAACCTTTTAGTTGTTTATTGTTCTGTCCATTTTAGATTTTAGGATAATTTTTTGCACAAAAATAAACTAAAAAACAAAATTGCTAAAATATGACTTTTTATGTTTAAAATCAACTAAACTGAACGAAGTTTAAAATTAAACTAAACTTAACTTATTCCACAAGGTAAAAGTTAATTAAACCAGGTAGACGATAAGGACTCCGGATTTCATTACGAATACCTGTTTTAATCTCTTGTTCTGATAATTTGCCTAATTAAGATAGTATTGGCCACCGCTCATAATTAATTACCTATTAAGGTAATACTAAACACCCATTAGGACAATATTAACCATGGTATGTATTTAAAAACTTATTAGAAGACTGCCACAAAGAATTAAAATACCCAGAATACGCAATTGTTAGATTAGGATGGGTATTTAAACTTTAAATTCCATTAAAATCACTTTTGCTTGTTATCATTTACTGAAGTCTATTCACCATAATCTTTATGTACTTTTCTACAGCCGTTTTTTCATGTAATATACCTTTATTAAGATAATAATCATCCCAGATATGTATTTACATTACAAAGAACTGAAATTCTAGGTTATTATTGACGTTTCTGGATTGCCTGACAGCTGAAGTTGCCAGAACCTTGTACCTGAGGTGCGTTCGTTTGAATGTCAAGTTAATTACCCACCAATTGCGCGCTACTCAGGTAAAACTGAATAGGTGTATTGGTTGGTGTTAACCAAATTAGTAAAACTTTTACTAAAAGGGACATCAATTATTAAAAAAGAAGAAGAAAACATTTTTACACAGGCAGCTGGTAAATTAACCTTACAAAACTGTATTTATATTCATGTTGTATCTGAAAAGCTTGTTAATGGAAGTATTACATCTATTTGGTCAATTCCACTGGTATTGAATGAAATATTTAAAACGAAAAGACGGTGTGACAACAATCAATTTGAACAACATACAAAGTTATATTAGCTTTGTTCGGGTTTACTTGATTACTGTTTTCAAACTGTCAGGATTCTGCGCACTAAAAAATCCTGTGTTCGGGTTTTTCTTGTACTGATTTCGAACCGTTCTATAGTTTTAGTTTGGTGTTCGGGTTTTATTTCTGACTGTTTTCGGACGATTTGAAAACCGTCAAATCAGTCCAAGGTTAAAAGTAAGAATTTTTCGTGGACTAATTGACGCATGCGCTTGGACATTTTTCAGCCATTGTTTGTAGTGTGCATTTTAAATTCAAATTATTTTTGGTATTTAAGTTTATTGAGTGTATTAGTATGGATTTATTGGCAGAATTCTCGTCAGATTCATTATCTTTTTCATCAGCAAGTGATGATGATGGATTGGAGATGGTAGCAAATCTTTTTTTACCTGAATTACTACAGAAAAAAGTAAAAAATGAGAATTATGCCGAAGAAACAGTACCCCTATATAGTGATGAACAGTTTATCCAACATTTTAGGTTTGTGGACAAAATAATTTACTTTTTGTATGAAATAGTTAATTGTTATGAGTATTTACTTATTTATATATACTATGTATTTTAGAATTTCTAGAAATATATTGGATAAACTAAAAACAAAATATGAGAACTCCGAGTATTATCCCAAAAAGGATACTGGCTTTAAAAGAATTGGGAGTGAAAAATGCATCCTTGCTTTTCTTTGGTATGCTTCCAATGAAGCGTCTTCATTTAGAGATGTTGCAGATAGATTTAATATGTCTGTTAGTACTCTGCATAGCGTGGTTACAGATAGATTTAATATGTCTGTTAGTACTCTGCATAGCGTGGTTAATAACGTAGTCAAATTTTTGTCCGATATGTCAGAGGATGTAATAGTTTGGCCATCGCTACAGGAAGCTCATAATATTTCAGCTGCCTTTGAAGTAATGGGCTTTTCAGGAGTGATTAGTTGTATTGACGGAACCCATATTAGAATAGACACTCCAAATGAAGACGCCGATTCATATTTAAATAGGAAAAAATATCATTCTATTCAGGTAAATTGCATAGTTTAAAATAAATGGGTAATGAAATATTTTAAATCACCCCCGGGGCGCGTGCGCTGCCAATTCAAATGTACTGATTTTTACTTAGACTAAGTTGACGATGAGGTGTTGTCGACTTAAATAATTATTGCCTTACACCGAGTACTTTCGTTTTAATTTAGTAAATTTTATTCCAAAAAAACATACCTTTTTTTAATATACCGTATTTTTAATTTATTATTGTGGTATTAATAATGATAAACAAATAACTTTTAAATAAAACTTAACTTATTTAAAAAAAAAATTACTTTTTCCATGACAGCTGTTTAGTTTGGATTACTAAAAGTGTTCCATTCAAATATCTATTTGGCAACGTGGCTTAAGAATAAAATTTTACCTCTCGTTAACCAAGAAAATTATTCTTAAAAATTCAAATTACGGCATGCGGGGTAGACCTAAAATACACCATTACCAATAAATGTATTAAAAATAAGGGTTTTAAGTGCTTCATCACTACACCCAAATAAAATTATGTTATTTTTGTCTTGTTAAAATTATTTAACAAAGTGAAATAGAATCTGCATTGCACATCTATGTATTTGTAAACACCCTAATATTTTTTTTTAATTCCAGACGCAAATTGTATGTGACAACAAGAAAATTATTAGGGATATTTTCATTGGATACCCAGGAAGCGTCCATGATGCTAGGGTATTTCGCAATAGCCCTTTAGCCTATAGTATTAGAGAAAGGTGCAGGGATTATATTATTTTGGGAGACAGTGCCTACCCTTGTTTAAGAAACTTGTTGACGCCATTTAAAGATACTGGCAATTTAAGCCAAGTTGAAAAAAATTATAATAAAAAATTAAGCCATTGTCGGGTATTAGTTGAGCACACAATTGGTCTTTTAAAACAAAGATTTAGGCAATTGTACCATTTAAAATCAAAAGACATTGAGTTTATTTGTCATTTTATTAGGGCTTGTTGTGTGCTTCACAATTTATGTGTAAGAGAAAATCTTATTGAGGATGTAGACTTTGAAATACCTGAAATAGATATTGTAGAAGAGAATGTTGCTGTTGAGGAGCAAAATGAAGTTGGTTTAAACTACAGAAATTATGTAGCAGCACTTCTGAATATTTAAACATATTTCATACTTTTATTGTCCATCCAAATGGGAAACTGGTGATTTTATATTCCACTTATTAGTTTTAGTTTTCCCCCATTTTCATTATTAATTTTTCAAACCAAATTTCTTAACTGTTTGTTAAATCTTAATCACACTTCAAATTTTAATCAGATATGTTAAGTTCCTAACAGCTGATTAAAACATTAATCAACATTTATGAAACCAGGCATTAGTGTGTACTTTGTGTTTAAAATTATTTTCAATGTCTTATAACTCTGGCAGTTATTTATACTCCAGTTTTATTCTTTAATATACTTATTTAAATTTTATTACGATACCTCCACATTACTTTAATTGCTTTTTGAAAATATTATATTAACTGTTACAAAGGTAGTTTTCTTGTCTACTTAACTTATTGTTTAAATTGATATATACTTTAAATTTCTATTAACTAATCTGTGTTTTAAAAAATATATACTCAAACTTCTGATATGAAATTTAAAAGAATAGTTGCATCACTTTTCTTACCAGGATAGGTACAATGTGTAATTTATATTTGCAGTTGTTAATTTTTAATATATACCTACTGTTCTATATGTTATTAAAATTCCATTTGGACCTTGTTAATCTTGATCTCAAAAATTTTGATAGAGTTTTCAAATATTGTATATAATGATGTATCACCTGTATAGTTTACATTCTTTTCTAAAAAACCTGTTTTCTCCTGATGGTCTGATGTATACTGAAACTAGTATCTAATTAAATGTACCTTTGATAAAGATGTATGGTCAGCTTTAGAGTTAGATTGAATATATTTAAATATAAGTAAGTTTAATTATATCCTTATACAATATATTCTGTGTTTAACTAAAAAAAAAAACATAATTTTGTGAATTGGATTCATCATTTTTTGTAAGATATTACACGTAAGTATATCACTATTGTATAAATAATTAATATTAATCTTTATAAAATATCATTGGGCTGTAACAGACATTTTCGCCGAATACCTTGCCGTTTGACCTACTGAGAACGTTTATTGTTTATTTTTATAATATTATAGGCACCTACACAGTTAAAAATGCATATGTGAAAACTTATTATATTACTAAATCTAAGAAATACAATTAAAAAAAAACGTGAAAAAGGCAAACAGTTTTTAAAACATAATATAATAAATAGTATTTTATGAGTCTTCTTTCTTTTAAAATATTAACATATTCAGCTAATATTTCGGTCCTTTTTTCTCTATCAGCCACCTTCCTTTTCATCAATTCTAACCTTTCTTCCTCTCTCTTATCTTTTTTATCATAATATTGTTTTAAATCATCTTTTATATCTTGTAAAATTTCATTTCTTTTTTGAGAGGTATTTTTTGTTGATTTATTTTTTTTTGTTTTCCGCTATTTTTTTCGGCGTGAGGTCTGGCTCACATGTAAGTAATATTGTTGCCTGTCCTGGTTCACACTCGACTGATGTTGATGGGCCAGCCCCACAATAAACATTATCTAAAATTGATGTGGATGGTCCAGCCTCACATTTGTCGCCCAAAATATTGTCTATAGTAAATTTTATTTTGTTGTTAGATGACAACAACATAACTGGTTTGATATTTTTTTTTTCATAAAAATTGTGTCCATTTCCTCTTCGTATTCAAAATACTTTCTACCACGTCCAGAACTGTTGTTGTTATCTACAACTTTTTTATAATTTCTTTCTAGCACTCCAAATCTATTTTCACATTTTGAGGCAGAAATTGTAACATTAAAATGGTTAGAAATGTCATTTGACACACATTCCCACAACCTTTTCATTGATTTAATTGGATATTTTCCAAGTTTTTCTTTGTATCTCTTGAAAGTATCTATTAGCTTTAAAGTTTTTTCTCTGTTAAAAACTTTTTCACTTTCGTCATTAAAAGTTAAACATTCCCCTAGATCACCTAAAATTAAAAGGATACCTATTAGATATTACTTATTTTTAATTTAAATACGCATTATTTACCTTGATTTTCCATTTTTGGCATTAAATTCCAATAATGCAAATAGGTAACGACAAATAAAAAACAACAATAAACACAAATAAACAACAAATAAGCAACAAAAGTATTTATAAATTTTTAATATTTGAATTTAAATATCACACCACACAGAACAAATATACGTTTACAATCGTA
Source organism: Ophraella communa (assembly GCA_035357415.1). Classification (NCBI taxonomy): domain Eukaryota; kingdom Metazoa; phylum Arthropoda; class Insecta; order Coleoptera; family Chrysomelidae; genus Ophraella; species Ophraella communa. The sequence continues at coordinate 23,648,396 of CM068990.1, read as the reverse complement.
CTACAAAAAATAATACTGTCAAATGTTAGAACATTTTAAAGTTTTAAGTTTCAGACACAGAACACAAAAATAATGTGTCAAATGTGTATTCATTTTTTTCATAGTATCCTGAAGAAGAATTTGAAATAAATTCGAAAGCTCGATAATTTACAAATAGTTTTACTTACCTTTGGCCGGTATCCTGACCAGTTTCTTTCTGGGTCAGATCAAAAATATTTTCGATATTTTTTAGTCAATTGTTCAATTTTACTTAGATAGATAGATAGATAGATATGTTTTTTGTGTTTAAGATACATCTTTTTACAAGAGTTCAGTACATAAATTGCTTAAAAATAGTATCACATTGTAAATTTTATCACATTGTAAGGGTTAATCACCACATGCAAAATTACACTAATTACTAATTACACTGTGGGCTAGCATACATAACTCAGATAGATTATTGTTATTTATGTTTAAGAATTGTACTAGACCATCAATATCCTTTACGGTATTAAAAAAGTTATTTTTTCTTAAGGGACTGTAAATGGGACATTCGAACAAAACATGCTGTAACGACTCTGGTGTGGACATATTACATACTGAACAGTTTTCTGTACAATTAATTAGATGGAAATTTCCTTTGAAAGAAAATTTTAGTGTTTTGTTACTAGTTGTTCTGATTTATGCGAAAATTCTCGTTAAATAAATAGGTGCAGGTAATCGTAAATAATTATTATCCAATTATTACATGTGTATTTACTTTTATTTTCGAATGCAGTAAGTATTGTAATAATGAACTGTTAAATTCATTTGGGCAAGTATCCGGTGATCTATGTTGAAAATAATCAATCAGGTGCCGTAACTAGGCAACACAATAAAATTTTTTGTTTCCATGTAAACTATTTTGTTTATTGCAATGTCAGTAGTAATATATGTTGTTGTCATACAATATAAAAATAGTTTTATTCAAGAGTAGCTGTAGTTTTATATCCGTCTGAATTAGAATCCTGTGCACCTGTTGTCCAACAGGTTATAGGCCCAGAGTTCCTGTGAAAAAATAAAAAGATTTTACGTTTTCTTTTTCATTGAACTGCTACGAAAACCGTTGCAAAAATATGGCGAGTGAATCGAGTATAGCGGCAAGTATTGAAAAAATGAAAGGAAGAGAAAACTATTTAGAATGGAAATTTCAAGTGACTGCTTTATTAAAACTAGAAGGTTTGTGGAATTGCATTTCTAGACAAGTAGCAGTATCGTTAGATGCACATATTGCGATAAATGCACGTCGTGAAGAAAAGGCATTGTCAAGAATAATATTATCATTAGATAAATCAACGTACCCACACGTAATGCAAGCCAAAACCGCAAGTGAGGCATGGACAGTACTTGAAAAAGCTTTTGAAGATAAAGGGCTACATCGAAGGTTGAGATTATTGAGAAGTTTGTGCTCAATAAAACTTGAAAACTTTGACAACATGGAAGATTATGTAAATCAAATAATGGGCCTCTCCCAGCAACTAATGTCAATTGGAAAACCCATTGATGATGAATTTCTTAGTGTGATAATGTTACAAGGGCTCACTGAAGATTATGAACCCATGGTAATGGCACTTGAAAATTCTGGGGTAAATATAACTTCTGATTTTGTAAAAACGAAACTGCTACAAGATAAAAAATGGCAAAATGGAAGACATGGAGGTGATTCTGCTCTAGCTTCAAAACATAAGTTTAAGAAATCTCCATGGTGCTGGTGTTGTAAACAAAAAGGTCATTACAAAAATCAATGTACCTATGCATGTGACAAAAAGGATGTAACACCAAATAAAAATAAGAACAAACCAAGTAATAACCGAAATGGAAATAAAGCCTTGTTTGCTACCGCATTAGGTGTAAATATGAAAAATAATTTTTGGTACATTGACAGTGGCGCGTCATCCCATATGACAGGTTACAGTGATATTTTGATGGAATTGTCTAATAAAAATTCTGGACAAGAAATTTCCAAAGCCAACAATAATAAACTGTTGGTTAGTGGAACTGGCAGTAGTATTGTGAAACTAAAACCAGATGGATCGGAAAGAAGCATTGTGGACATTAAGTATGTTTCAGTCAACCTTTTGTCAGCAAAATCAATGGTGTCCAAAGGTTACAATGTATGTTTTGACACTAAAGGCTGTAAAATTATTGAGCAGGAGAAGTGTTCCATTAAGGGAGAACCCATAGCAACAGCCAGTAATGTTGAAGGTTTGTATAAACTTGACATTTTTTCAGAGCAAGCAAACATAGCGAAAGCAACTACTTTTCAAATGCTATGGCACAAGAGACTAGGTCATCTCAATCATTATAGTATGAGTCTACTAAAAACCTAACCTAACCTAACCTAACCTAACCTAACCTAACCTAACCAGTCTGGCAACAGGAATGATGTATAAAGAAAATAATGTTCCTAAGCCCTGTGAAAGTTGCATTAAAGCAAAACAATCAAGAAAATATTTTCCGTACAGAAAGAATAAAGAAGTTGTTAAAAATAAACTTGACCTAATTCATTCTGATTTAGTTGGACCAATGGAAGTGGAATCATGGGGAGGTAACAGATATATTTTTTCCTTAATTGATGACCATACAAGAAAAGTATTTTGTTATTTTCTTAAATCAAAAGATGAAGTTCCTGCAATTTTCAAAGAATTTTGTTTCATGGTAGAAAATCAAACTGAACAAAAAATAAAAATACTAAGGACTGATAATGGGGGTGAGTATTGCAATAAAATATTAGATGCTTTTCTCAAAGATAAAGGAATTAAGCATGAGCTAACTGTACCCTATAGTCCTGAACAGAATGGTGTGGCAGAAAGGTACAATCGTTCAATTCTTGAAAAGCTACGTTCCTTGCTTATCGATTCAAATAGCCAGAAACAAATGTGGGCAGAAGCAGCGAACACTGCAGTTTATCTTTTAAATCGTTCTCCTACAAAGAAAATACGTGGTGCAACGTCAGAGGAAAAATGGACTGGAAAGAAGATAGATCTTAGCCATCTTAGAGTCTTTGGATGTAGTGCTTTTGTCCATATACCAGATATAAAAAGAAGAAAACTAGATTAAAAGAGCAAAGAGTATATTTTCGTTGGATATTCTGATGCCAGTAATGGATATAGATTATTGGATCCTGAAAATCACAGTCTAAAAATAGCCAGAGATGTTGTGTTTCTAGAAGAAAAATTTCCAGAAAGTTTGCATCCTGAAAAGTTAAGTATTTCTTTTCCACTTAGTGTTAGTACTGAGGATGAATCAGCCAAGATATCTGACAGTCCAACTCCAACCTTAGAGGATGAAAACTCCAGTTCACCATCTTCAGAAACTGGTGAATCCATTGAAGAAGATAATAGAGCTGTAGTAGTGAGTGCTCATGAAAATTGTGATTTGGAAGTGAATGTTTGTGAAAAAATAGATAATGATGTATCTGATAATTCAAATTTTGCCATGTTAGCTATATCAAATGATTTAGAACCAGCAACTCTTTCTGAAGCAATGTTAAGCACAAGAAGTGCTGAATGGAAGCATGCTATTAAAAAGGAATTAGATGCGTTTAAATTTAACAATGCTTGGGAATTGGTTGATAAACCTAGTAATCAAAATATTGTAAAAAACAAATTGGTTTTTTAAACTAAATTAAATCAAAATAGAGATATAGCTACATATAATAGTTCCCAACGAGACGGCCCAAAAACTAGGTGCCATTTTATTACTCTAGAGACCGTGTAAAAAGTATGGGGAACGACGTAACTAAGACTTTTGGACCACTGCCGTCAATTTCTGGTGGCCCGATTTTCCGCCATAATTAAATAAACATTGCATCTGGAAACGCCATTTTGTATAAAATTTTTACTGACGGCATACTGTTTATATTAACAGTAGTAGTTAAAAATTAAATTTAAAATTATTGCCGTCAAAAAAAATGGCACCGGAGGTCAGGAAAAATTTTGAAAATTTAAAAGTTGAGTATCCATTTTAGTATCAAATCGTTATTGACGGCAAAAGCATAATTTATTATACTTTTTGATGTTATTTCGTGTTTTATTAATGCCGTCAAAATTTACTGGCCCGGGGTTGAAAAAAAGGGTGGTCACCCCAACCTCGGGCACCCTGGGTGCAGAATTTTTGCAGAGTGTTTGGCACTTACAAAAAAATTATATTTCACATCAAAATCAATAAAAACACGATTTAAAGTTGGTGCCGTCAAAAAAAAAGTAAACGAAGTCAGAAAAATTGTTTATTTACGTCTAGTAGAGGTACTATTTTTGTATCAAATTATTATTGACGGCAGTTGTAAAATTTATTTTATTTTATCATGTTATTTGATTTTTTATCATCGCCGTCAAAATTTGGTGGCCCGGGGGTTGAGAAAAGGGGGTGGACGGCCGCCTTTGATGCTTGCAGCCTAAAATATTAAACTAAAAACGATACTGTTAATTATTAAAAAATAGTTTAATTTCTGTCCTAAGCATGTGGTTTCTGTTTTTTATAACTTTTCTTTTAAATATTTCAAGTGCCATAAAAATATTTTTGACGGTGTATCACGTCTTGTACGCTATAAACTTATTTTAATTTTAATAGCTGTCGGTGCCATTAAAAATTGACGGCACAATAACTTATAATATTGTATTCTCAAGTAGTTTTATAATATTAAAAAAAATTTTGTAATGAAATAATACTAAAACCCTATTCAACGTAAGGGGTTATCACCCCCTTTTTTCAACTCCGGTGCCAGTAAATTTTGACGGCATTAATAAAACACGAAATAACATCAAAAAGTATAATAAATTATGCTATTACCGTCAATAATGATTTGATATTAAAGTGGATACTCAACTTTCAAATTTTCAAAATTTTTCCTGACTTCCGTTGCCATTTCTTTTTGACGGCAATAAGTTTAAATTCAATTTTTAACTACTACTGTCAATATAAACAGTATGCCGTCAGTAATAATTTTATATAAAATGGCATTCCCAGATGCAATTTTTATTGAATTATGGCGGAAAATCGGTCCACCAGAAATTGACGGCAGTGGTCCAAAAGTCTTAGTTACGTCGTTCCCCATACTTTTTACACGGTCTCTAGAGTAATAAAATGGCACCTAGTTTTTGGACCGTCTCGTTGGGAACTATAAGGCAAGACTGGTTGCCAAGGGTTTTACCCAGAAATATGGCATAGATTATTCAGAGACGTTGTCTCCAGTAATCCGGTTTACTAATTTAAGTTTGCTTCTTGCAATGACTACTGAATTAAAATTGGAAGCAGACCATTTGGATGTGGAGACAGCGTTTCTGAATGGTGACATTGATCAACCAATTTACATGAGTCAGTCAGAATGTTTTGAAGAACCTGGTTCAGAAAATAAAGTGTGTTTACGTAAAAAGGCTGTTTATGGCTTAAAGCAATCATCAAGATTATGGTATGAAAAAGCTCGTAATGTACTTGTTGATTTAAAATTTAACCAATCAAATATAGAGCCTTGTATTTTTTTTACGTAGATGATTTCTTTATTTTTTACAATAATCTTGATGAAGCCAATCCAATAAAAATTGAATTAAATAAAAATTTTCGTGTAAAAGATCTTGGACCAATGTCACACATATTAGGTATGAAAGTTCAGAGAAACCGTGCTAAGGGTGAATTAAAATTAAGTCAGAAACAGTACATTAATAAGATTCTAAATAAGTTTCAAATGTCAAATTGTAAAACTGTAAGTACTCCCTTAGAACCAAAACAAACTTGATGAGGTATTTTATGATGCTCCTTTTCAACAGTTAATAGGGTCAGTTATGTATTTGTCAGTGTGTACAAGATCTGATATTACATTTTCAGTATCATATCTAAGTCAATTCAATATTAACCATTCAAAGAGCATTGGTTGGGTGCTAAAAGGTTACTTAAGTATTTAAAAGGTACGAAAGATGTAGGTATCACATTCAAAAAATCAAATAGTCCGTAATCGGATATGTTGACTCTGATTGGGGTAATGACATCTCAGATCGGAAGTCATTTTATGGTTATATTTTTGCTTAGGCTGGAGGGCCTATATCATGGGAATGTCATAAGCAAAAAACTATAGCTTTAAATTCGACTGAGGCTGAATATATGGGTATATGTGAGGCAGTGAAAGAGTCTTTATATATTAAATCTTTATATTCTGAAATTTTTAGTAATACTAATATTTGTAATTTTTTAAATATGAAAATGCCTGTCACTATTTACAATGATAATCAAAGTGCCTTGATATTGTCAGAGAATCCTAGTTTTCATAAACGTACTAAACATATACATGTTAAATATCAATTTGTTCGTGAATGTGTAAAAATAATGAAATTAATTTGTTACACATGCCAACACAAGAAATGGTAGCAGATATTCTGACAAAATCGTTAAGTACTAAAAGACACAAGTATTTATGTGAAAAACTGAATATGATGTAAAAGTATATCATTATGTTATTTCATATGTTTTGGTGTTTGTAAAATTGTTGGCACCCTTTTATTGAGGGAGAATGTTGAAAATAATCAATAATAAGGTGCCGTAACTAGGCAACACAATAAAATTTTGTGTTTCCATGTAAACTATTTTGTTTATTGCAATGTCAGTAGTAATATATGTTGTTATACTAAAAATCTAAAAATAGTTTTATTCAAGAGTAGCTGTAGTTTTATATCCGTCTGAATTAGAATCCTGTGCACCTGTTGTCCAACAATTTATATATGGCGTTTACCAGGATACATAGCTCCATTTTTATAATTTTTATAGGACCTAAGTGGTCTATACTAAAAGAGCAATTATTTGATAATGGATATTTAACGTAAATAACAGCACCGTAATTTCTGTTGTAGTCTCCTTTATTGTAAAACATTTGATACCCCTCGATAGCATAAAAATTCAGATCATCTATTTTAAACGTTTCTGTAAAAACTATAACATCGAAAAGACATTTACATTCATTTATAAATAAATTCATTTTATCAAAGTTATGGTGTATGCTACGAATATTTGCGTGAAAAATACTTAAATTATCCTCAACATTATTTATTTAATTCCTTAAGTTCCTTTTCGCAGTTTAATATTTTAGTGTCGACTTCTGGGTTTTTAAATTCTCTAATGTAATGATTCATTGCTTTATTGGATAATACCTAATACTAAGCCTACAATCACTTCAAATAGTAAATAAAACAATGGCTAAAATAAGCTACAATTTTTTTTGAAACGTTAAAAAAAAATGAAATAATTAGTAATTTAAGAAAAGTACAAAAATGACTGACTTCTTGTTCATATGTTGGATAATGGTTGATCACCCATTTTAGCTTTCTTTGTTTCGCTTTGTTCATTACTTTTATCATGGTTTGTAAATTGGTTTCTGAATCGCTTCCTTGTTCTTCTGCAATATTATCAAAATCCCTTTTTCGATTTTTATCGAGCAAAGGTATTACCATAATTATATTACTTATCAAAGGTTATAATATTAATCTAGTAAAGTAATTTAAATACCGAAAAAAATTCCTGTAGCCAGTGTCTCTCATATTTGAAGACTATTGACATTCTAGAGAATGAAGTGACATATTTAAAGAAGGAAAATGGAAGGCTGCAACAATCTCTTGCTTCAAAACCATTTTTTGACATTTTAAGATTAGCAACAAACGTTAAAAAATCTTATTACACGGGATTTCAAGCATATAAACTATTTTTATTAGTGTTCGAATTTCTGTTACCATCAGGTAATATAGCAGACATTGATTGCTACAACTCAAAAACTGGTTCTAGAAAACATGTAACTAAATTATCTGCTGAAAATCAGTTTTTTCTCACACTTATGAGGTTAAAAAGAGGCATGTGCTTAGAGACCATAGCAGATCTATTTTCAATATCAAAAGCAAGTGTAAATAATATTTTTCTGAGTTGGATCAATCTGATTTATCTCAGATTAGGTTCCTTGGATATGTGGCCTAATAGGAATGTTTTAATAAACCGAGCCTCTGCATGTATGTTGGAAAAATACCCCAATATCATTGGTAGCATAGATTGTACAGAGTTTTTCATACAGACTCCTTTGTCATTAACAACACAAAGTCAATGTTACTCAAATTATAAATCAACGACAACTCTAAAATCCTTATTGATGATTGATCCTGGAGGTGCCATAATTTATATATCTCTATTATTCACAGGATCAATATCAGATAAGGCAATATTGGAAAAGACTGAATTTATATCCATTTTAAAAGAAGAAGTTGATCAAGGATTTATTTTACCAAGTGACAGCAGACAAACAGCTATTTACTGATATTAATCTAAATTTAAACATACCTGTATTTAGAATATGGGGTCAACAATTTAGTAGTGCCGGCGTAGAAGAAACAAGAAAAATAGCTCAGGAAAGGATTCATATTGAAAGAGCTTTAGGTAGATTGAAGACTTACAAAATTTTGTCATTAACTAAAATCCCTATAGCTAGTTTAGGTACTATGAATCAAATTTATACAGTCTGTGCTATATTATGTAATTTTAAATGTGCTTTGATTCGATAAAGTTGTCTATGTTTCAGTGGATATTGTTTTAAATAAAAAGTAACCTTCAAATGAACCGTTTTATTTTCGTAACACATAAATAATAATAACCTAAATAAATATATACCTACATTTTAATTATACATTAACAGTTTTATTTTCTTAACATATAAATAATAATAACCTAAATAAATATATACATACATTTTGATTATTAGGTACTACGTTTTTATATAATTTCATATGTATTTGTCAAAGTGTAATACATATTAATTGCAAATGAGGAATCGAAATAAATTCTTTCAACTGCAATTTCCTTCGTCTTTGCAATAAATACAATGAAATCGGTCCATTGTAAACGGGTCACCACCATCTGTCCCTGCACTTGATAATAATAAATGTGGTTTCTTTTAAGCTTATAATTATTTTTATTTTTTTTTAAACAAAAAGTTTTTAATTTTAAATACTCTTCTAGAGTTTCTGCCTTAATGCTGTAAGGGCACTTGATTTCTATCAATCCGTAGGCATTTACTTTGGAATCAAAAATGATTCCATCTGGACTAGCTCCCAAATGAATGGCGGATGGATGAATTGCCCTACCACATTTAAAAAATTTTAAGTGTTTATTAACATCTAAATAACTTTCTGCTGCTACACTCTCATACTTTTTTCCATGGGCAATTGCCTTAACATTTGATATTTCTTTTTTTTGGTTACAAATTGTCTAAAAAATTCATCGTTAAACAATTTTCTTTTACAAATGTAACCAAATTTTGAAGCAGTAAATCTAAACAGCCTCATGCTCCACCACAAGTCTACTCCGGTCTGTCTACGTGTCTGTTTTTCGATGTTGGCCGCTTCATCGAAAGACAGTTCCTTTAAAGAACTGTTGTAAACTGGTGGCAAACTGATCAAAATATCCACCATTCCTTTGTTATACATAGGCAAACCTAACGGCAGTTCTGGTTTAGGAAAATCAGTCACTTCTTTTTGGTTCGCTCGAGCTTGAAGGCCAAGAAATGAGCGGGAAGGAACATATAAATCTATAAATAAAAATATATATTTTTTCAACCAAAATTAAATAATAAACTTTTACTTACCATTTTTCAACAATATACTTTTGTTATTATTCACGTTTTCCAATGAAATGTTTGATGCAGATGGTATGTTATTATAATTTTTGCACCTTTCCTTTAATTTTAACATACTCGTGACTGTAAGCTTGGTCAAATCCAGGTTATTCATTGGATTTCGTATTTTCGAACTGATTGGATTTTTACTTCGCATTCTTTTTGCAGTGTTACAAAATACTTTATTTGTTAGTTGGTGGGCACTAATTTTTTTACCTCTTGGTTTATTCCAAGTCATTGGTAATGACGTTGGAGAAGAATCCTCAGGAATTGTTTTAAATCCTGATAGGATTAAGTGTTGCTAAATGTATGCACGCACTACCACATGATTACATGATTGTGAATTTCTAAAAATAGAAATTTATGAATAATAATTTAACTTACCCTGCTTCACAAGTACATTGTGCTTCGGAAATGGCCTCTAAAGAAGATTCAAACGAAATATGGAGAGTGTGAGGTTTCTCAGTTTTTCTCTGGCTTCGGTAACACTTACCTTTTATTGTAGGTTAAAGCTTATTAGTAGAAACATCATGGACATACCTGACAAAAGTAACAAATTTAAAATAGTATATTGTTTTATGAGCAAGGAATGATACTCCCACAAGTTACAAGTGTGCAAATCGTATGAATGGGAAATAAGCCAGCCCTTGCAAGTCGAATACTATATTTTATAGATTCACTTACATACCCTTCAGCAAAAAATTTATATCCACGACTGCTGTCTTTTTTTGTCCACCCTTTACTCCCAAAAAAATTTCTGCCATTTCAAAAGAAAACCTCTGAAATAACGAAAGGTCTTTACTCCAAGCGTCCATTTTAGATTTTAGGATAATTTTTTGCACAAAAATAAACTAAAAAACAAAATTGCTAAAATATGACTTTTTATGTTTAAAATCAACTAAACTGAACGAAGTTTAAAATTAAACTAAACTTAACTTATTCCACAAGATATAAAGTTAATTAAACCAGGTAGACGATAAGGACTCCGGATTTCATTACGAATACCTGTTTTAATCTCTTGTTCTGATAATTTGCCTAATTAAGATAGTATTTGCCACCGCTCATAATTAATTACCTATTAAGGTAATACTAAACACCCATTAGGACAATATTAACCATGGTATGTATTTAAAAACTTATTAGAAGACTGCCACAAAGAATTAAAATACCCAGAATACGCAATTGTTTTCATGTCACTTTTATGAGATGTTAATCTGGCCGAAAGTTGTCTGTTAGTCTGACCAATATATTTTTTCTGGCAATTGTCACAGGTGATTTCGTAAACCACGTTTAAATTTTCCCGTAGAGAAAATAGTTTTCAGAGTTACGATTTTAAAAGGTATGTGCTTGACAATGTTTAATAGTTTAGGTGTCAATTCCGTTAAGTCCTTTTTAACTTAGTTTTAACACTACTAATATTCATTTTTTTCATAGTATCCTGAAGAAGAATTTGAAATAAATTCGAAAGCTCGATAATTAACAAATAGTTTTACTTACCTTTGGCCGGTATCATGACTACATCCCCATATCTGGTACCTGTTTCTTTCTGGGTTCAATCAGATCAAAAATATTTTCGATATTTTTTAGTCAATTGTTTAATTTTACTCAGATAGATAGATAGATATATTTATTGTGTTTAAGATACACCTTTTCACAAGAGTTCAGTACATAAATTGCTTAAAAATAGTATCACATTGTAAATTTTATCACATTGTAAGGGTTAATCACCACATGCAAAATTACACTAATTACTAATTACACTGTGGGCTAGCATACATAACTCAGATAGATTATTGTTATTTATGTTTAAGAATTGTACTAGACCATCAATATCCTTTACGGTATTAAAAAAGTTATTTTTTCTTAAGGGACTGTAAATGGGACATTCGAACAAAATATGCTGTAACGACTCTGGTGTGGACATATTACATACTGAACAGTTTTCTGTACAATTAATTAGATGGAAATTTCCTTTGAAATAAAATTTTAGTGTTTTGTTACTAGTTGTTCTGATTTGTGCGAAAATTCTCGTTAAATAAATAGGTGCAGGTAATCGTATATAATTATTACCCAATTATTACATGTGTATTTACTTTTATTTCCGAATGCAGTAAGTATTGTAATAATGAACTATTAAATTCATTTGGGCAAGTATCCGGTGATCTATATATGGCGTTTACCAGGATACATAGCTCCATTTTTATAATTTTTATAGGACCTAAGTGGTCTATACTAAAAGAGCAATTATTTGATAATGGATATTTAACATAAATAACAGCACCGTCATTTCTGTTGTAGTCTCCTTTATTGTAAAACATTTGATACCCCTCGATATCATAAAAATTCAGATAATCTATTTTAAACGTTTCTGGAAAAGCTATAACATCGAAAAGTCATTTACATTCATTTATATATAAATTTCTTTCTTCAAAGTTATGGTGTATGCTACGAATATTTGCGTGAAAAATACTTAAATTATCCTCAACATTATAACTTTTATTTAATTCCTCAAGTTCCTTTTCGCAGTTTAATATTTTAGTGTCGACTTCTGGGTTTTTAAATTCTCTAATGTAATGATTCATTGCTTTATTGGATAATACCTAATACTAAGCCTACAATCACTTCAAATAGTATATAAAACAATGGCTAAAATAAGCTACAACATATAAAAAAAAAATAACAAAAAATCAAATAAATTTTTTTTGAAACAAACGTTAGGAAAAAAAATGAAATAATTAGTAATTTAAGAAATGACTGACTTCTTGTTCATATGTTGGATAATGGTTGATCACCCATTTTAGCTTTCTTTGTTCCGCTTTGTTTATTACTTTTATCCTGGTTTGTTTGTAAATTGGTTTCTGAATCGCTTCCTTGTTCTTCTGCAATTCGAATATATCTCTCTCTTTTTCAAGCGTGTTACGAATTTAAGAAATATTGGCTGGCCTTTAATTTTGTTGTTAATGTAGCAGTTATCTATTTCAATTTTTTTCGTTTCCACGCATAAAACGTTATTTATAAATTCCAACACTTCTTTTACTGTATTGTTTGTTTTAATTTTGAGGCCATAGATAAATAAAGAGTTTTTTTAACCAATCTTTCGATATAAATTAAACGATTTTTTAAGTTTTTGTTTCCTGACTCTAATTCTTCAACTTTTGTTTGTATGCTTGTTGTATCTGCAGAAATTTTTACAATGTCTTTCTTTATTTCAATGAGAAATTTAAAAACATCAGCTACTGCTGCATTATTTGGTTCAATATTTTCAATTGGTTCCATTTATATTTATAATTCGATTCCAAATACTTGTTTTATTATCAGTTCAATAATGACCACTTTTTATATGCTTAATTTACTGAATGGATATCTACTTACAGTTTTGTAGGAAATTTTTCCATATTTGATGTGGATTATGCACTTTTACAGAACCTGATGACATTTCTGAACACACACCACTACTCACATACTATTTAATTCTCACATACTATTTATTTTTTTTTGCTAAAATTAAAACATAATTTTGAGATAATTAGTATCGAAATAGTATTATTTAGAGCTGGTGTAAATCAATCGCCCTCTCTATTATTCCTAGGCACTACTGAATCTACATCAAAGACTAGGCTAATAATAAAATAAGAGTGAATTTGCCAGCCTGTCCCAGGATGAAAAAATAAAACTCATTTAATATTTTTTAGAGCAATATCCGGATCCTAAATATTAAAACGTATTCTATAATGTTACAACATACAGTGCTTTTCAGATAAAAGTATCCACCTTTAATAACTTTTGTAATTCTGGTATTTAGAAAAAAATCCAAAAACACGTCAATTTATGTTGGAAGGGGCAAGCATTATGGCTTATTTAAACTTACTGGAAAAGCCACCTCTTCACCCCTAGGAACATCCTTTTTTTAATTACTTCTCATATTTTTTATGTAAATTTGGATACTCCTCTTTAAGCTGATTTCAAAAATGTATAATACTTGTAGGTTAAAGTGGTTAGTTTATGAGAAAAACAATTTTTTTTTTAATAGCTGAAATTTTACTTTCACCTTATTTGCCTCTAATAAAATGGGTTGTACAACAGTTCAAACTCTTTAATCTTTTTAACTGTTCTATTTATTCTACTTAAAAAATCCAAACAACAAAAAACTCTACTTTTTATTAAAGTTTGACATTGTCAACTAGAATTTGCAGTCACTATTGATAGTGTACTTTGATATATTATTTATTTTGTTTCGCTGACATGGTTTATTCTTTGCAAGAAAGAATTTAAATTGTAGGTTTATACTACCAAAATAATAATTGTGCAAGAGCTGCTGCTAGAATATTTAACGAATTGCATGACGTCGTCTAGAGTTTTGTGAATCAATGAGGCAATTTATCAATAACAATCCACAATTGTTAAACAATATTTGCTGTTCTGATAAATGCTCATTTTCATTAAATGGCTTAGTAAATAGGCATAATTGTATATATTTGGCTGAAAGTGATCCACATATTATGCGTGAATTCCATACACAACATCCCCAAAAGTTAAACGTTTGGTGTGGTATCCTCGGTGACCACATTATCGGACCTTTCTTTATCAACGGAAATTTAAATGGTATATCATATTTTGAGTTACTGAGGGAAGGGGTTGACCCACATTTTACAACAATAATAGAAAATGATGATAACCTTTCCGAAGATTTACTGCTATTTCAACACGACGGAGCTCCCCCACACTATGCTATGCCTGTCCGACAATTTTTAAACGGTCATTGGATAGGTAGAAGAGGGCAGATGGTGGAGTGGCCACCTAGGTCACCGGATTTAACACCCCTAGACTTCTTTTTATGTGGGTATTAAAAAACAAAAGTTTATGCTACCTAACCAGAATATCTGGATGATTTACGAGAGAGGATAGAAAAGGAATGTCGACGATTAAATCCAGCCGTATTAAGCAATGTCAAAAATGCATTTCAAAATAGATTATACCATTCTATGGAAGTGAATGGTACTCATTTTGAACACTTATTGTAACTTCATAATAAATAGTACAGTTAAAAAGATTAAAGAGTTTGAACTGTTGTACAACCCATTTTGTTACAGGCAAATAAGGTGAAAGTAAAAAATAAGACAAATTTCTGCTATTAAAAGAAAAATTTTTTTTCTCATAAACTAACCACTTTAACCTACAAGCTCAAAGAGGAGTATCCAAATTTTACTTAAAAATATTAGAATTAAATTAAAAAAAGGGATGCTGCGAGGGGTGAGGGGGTAGCTTTTCCAGTAAGTTTAAATAAGCCATAATGCTTGCCCCTTCCAACATAAATTGACGTGTTTTTGGATTTTTCCTAAATACCAGTATTACAAAAGTTATTAAAGGTGAATACTTTTATCTGAAAAGCACTGCATATTGACAAAGCCTGTGATGAAATAAACCAACTGAAAATCTGCTACACAAAATAGAGAATCATGAAGATGATTTTTATCCCGTAACAGTGGTTCTAATGTTTCAGTTCGAATAGCTTCTACTGGAGTGAATCTCATCGCTTCTATAGAAAATCTGAGTGCATTGTTTTGTATAATATTCAACTTTTTCAACAAACTTGGTGTTGCAATTCCGTAAAGGGTGCAATCCTAGTCAATAATTGATCTCATATACGCTTTATAGAAAAGTATGCATGCATGAGGGTCTGCTCCCCACAATTAGTTTTAGGAAGTTTAAGCCTTTGTTGCATTTGGTCACAATACTATCCATATGAGGTTTCCATGAAATTTTCTTATCTAACGTGATACCAAGGTAGTAAACGACGGAGGTTGGTACTAAATAAAGCAATATTGTGTATTTTAATGCTGTCTATGTGCGGTAGGTTATGTCTTGTAAAAAACATTAGATTTTTCTGGAGTTATATGCAATACTAATGCTTATAGTCTCTGTTGGATTGAAATTATTGATTCCTTTAGATTTGGTAAAGTATTCGAGTAGATTTTTTTAGAGGTATACTCAGCATATTGGATTAAACTGTAGTCGATTTCTTCATGTAGACTTGCGGTGAATAGATTAAATAGTAATGGAGAAACCACTGCTCCTTGAGGTAGACCTATGGAAGTATTTCTTGAAGTTCTCAGTGAATTGTTTATGGATCTGACATAAACTTTTCTATTAATAAACAGGTTGCACAATACATTACAAATTATTGTTGGGATCCCAATACTAATTAATTTTTCCAATAGTAACCGTATATATATATATATATATATATATTAAACCAGAATTTTTTGGGGTATACGGCAATGTGTTTTCTTAAAACACATTGCCGTATACCCCAAAAAATTCTGGTTTAATACCTATTAGTCGGCAAAGTACATAAATTTAATTATATATATATATATATATATATATATATATATATATATATATATTTATATATATATATATATATATATATATTTATATATATATATATATATATTAAACCAGAAATTTTTGGGGTATACGGCAATGTGTTTTAAGAAAACTCTTTTACTTGTTTTCCAAGCTTTCGAAATATATTTATTTCATTATCAAGGAATAAGCACGAGTATAAACAAAATTGGTGTTAAAAAAATGGTAAATATAACATAAAAAACTATTTTAACTTTAATTTGGAATTTTAAAAAAATTTTTAAGTCAAATTATTTATAAAACAAAATAACGTCATAAATAATTTGACTTAAAAAATTTTTTTTTAAATTTCAAATTAAAGTTAAAATAGTTTTTTATGTTATATTTACCATTTTTTTAACACCAATTCTGTTTATACTCGTGCTTATTCCTTGATAATGAAATAAATATATTTCGAAAGCTTGGAAAACAAGTAAAAGAGTTTTCTTAAAACACATTGCCGTATACCCCAAAAATTTCTGGTTTAATACCTATTAGTCGGCAAAGAACATAAATTTAATCATATATATATATATATATATATATGAAACCAGTAGTATTGGGGTATGCAGCAATTAATAAAAGTAAACTCTTTATACTTTTTTCCAAGCTTTCGGAAAATTTATTTCCATTTTCAAGGAATGTATACGAGGATTATAAAATTTGTTCTTTACAATGGTAAATATAAATATAATTAAAACTATTATTTTGAAAAAATTTTTTTTAGAAAAAGGTGTCAGAATAACAAGGTATCTGTCAAAAAGGAAGCTTGACTAAAGCATACAACTCTGATAATTAATATTACATAAAAGATTCGTTTGAGATTAGTAGTAGGTTTAACAATACAGTATTACCACCTATCTATGTCCTGGCTAGTTTGGATGTGGTTTCTTTATTTAGCAATGTTTATTTAGATGTTAGTTTAAGAGTGATTCACAAAAATTGGAACAGTATTAGTACCCATTGTAACATTTCAGAAGACAATTTTATTAAATTAATAACCTTTTTGTTTAATAGCACTTTTTTTACTTTTAACAATAAAATTTATAAACAAACTTTTGGTACACCTATGGGGACCTCTATTTCACCAATTTTAGCAACATATGTGATGGATGATGTTCTGGACACAGTATTACCAGTTTTATCGTTTAGACCTCATTTTATCAAAAAATATGTTAATGACATTATTGTAGCTTTACCAGAGAATGGTATTGATGAAATCCTTAGCACTTTTAATAGTCTGGACCCATACATACAATTTACCATTGAAAATGAAGATGAAAATAACTCGGTACCCTTTCTAGACAGTAGGTTCATACGAACAACAAACAACAAAATAGTGATAGATTGGTACAGAAAACCATGCAGTTCTGGTAGATATATGAATTACTTATCCTACCACAAACATTCAATGAAAGTAAATTTAGTCAAACAGATGAAAAACAGAGTGTTGGGAATTTCTGATAAAGCCTTTCATATTAAAAATCTTAATATTTTATTAAAGTTATTTATAGACAATTCATATCCTAGCAGTTTAGTAAAAAATATTTTGTTCAGCACTTCATCGTCACTTGATAACATAATTGATAATAACACACAATATAATACTATAGTTGATAACAGTGAATCTAATGCAGTTCCAATTCAAACTTTTTTTACCTCTTAACCATATATCAAGGAAGTTACTCCCAAACTATCTAGACTATTCAATAAATACTCAAATGTCAAAATAGCTAATAGAAATATCCTAACAATTAGAAAAATTCACAGTACAGTCAAAGATTTAGATCCTTTAAAATCAAAAACGAATGTTGTGTATAGTATACCATGTTCAGATTGTGATAGGTGGTATGTTGGTCAAACCGCAAGATCCATTAATTCTAGAATCATCTCACATAAAAGTGATTGCAGATTACATCCCGAAAGATGCGCTCTAGCAGCTCATGTGAATAATTTTGACCACCATGTCAATTATGACGATTTAAAAATTCTTTCAATTGAAACAAACTATAAGAAGAGATCGTTCTTAGAAATGGCGCACATTTTTGAACAAGACAATTGTATGAACAGAAGGACAGACATAGATCACTTAAGTGAGATTTATTCATATCTATTAACCATCGATAAAAATGCACGTTCACACAACTTGTCAGTGTCAAAATTGTGACAAACCGTTTGGAGCAATCTACACTTTCATCACACTTTAACATTCTTTAGTACCAAGTGACAATTAGTTGTCAGTCAAATTCTAACCTGTAAATTGATCGAACTACTCGTGGAAGTAGTCATCTTTTTTATTTGTAATAAAAAATTTTTTTAACTTTTTAACATTAGAAAATAAGTTTTATCAAATGTATTGTTAACAATTTTTATTAGAAATTTTACATATTCTGCAAGTGTTAATAGTATTAAGCTCTATATAATCAGTGACTATGTGTCTCATAGTAGATATTTTATTCATCACAGTAATCAATCTCATCTAAGTTGTAAGTAGAATCATTAGTTTTAGTACAATTTTGTCAAACTAAGTGTAATCATTTGTAGTTTCCCTGATGATGGAAATAAATAATTCCAAAAGCTATATATATATATATATATATATATATATATATATATATATATATTATATATATATATATATATATATTGTAATGATTATTATGATTCTAAAGATAATTTATTGATTTATAAATTTAATTGTTTAATATATTTGATATTATTATTTAAATGTAATGTAGCAACAAGATCTTTCTCTCAGGGGTGTTTGGTTACGCCAATTTCCAGTTGGATTATTAGGTGTATGTGAATGAAAAATTTGATTAAATTACAATTATAAATTTATTATAAAATAGTTAAATTAAAACAGTAATATTGAAGTTTAATAAGGAAAAAGAAAGGCCTTTTAGTAATTATAAAAGAACTTACTTGATGTGAATTAAGTTAAATTAACCAATGTTGTTTATGTAATGGCGAATAAGATTATCAAATACACTAATTATTAAATATCAAGTAAATTCCTTTGTTTTTTTTTTTTTTATAAATTATAAAATTCAACTAACTACTACAAAAATTTTTAATAAATTTACAATTTTATCTGACCTTGAAATAATGTCCTGCTTCCTGATTGGTGGAAAAAAACTGTAGTTGATCTATGAAAAAAAACGGAGACGAACGAAGCGATACTTGGAACCTCCGACCTTGGCAAAATGTCGCCTTATTAGACGTTTGGACTCTCGTGTAATTTTATTGTGTTTTGTTTGTTCCTCAAATTTGATACAGTTTAGTGTTTGTTGGATTACTGTTCGATTTATTGTATTAATAATGGTAAGTACACTTATATTCTTCTTTTTTATCGACCAAAAACGTTTTAATTACACTTTTGGATTCAATCTTAGTAATGTCACTTTTTTGTCACTTTATTTTACTTTTTTATTGTTTTACTTTATTCTTAACGTCACTATTTAACACTTTATTATGATAACTACTTTAAAAACTGTTTGTTCAAATTGACTGTTCACACTCAGATCTTCACTGTTTGACTTCCAATAATAAACTCCCTTTTAAAAAACTGTTTGTTCTTCAATGTTCGACTACCAATTATATACTTCCTTTTAACGACCTCTGTTCAGTCTTTTATAGGTTTCAAACTTCTAGATTCTTCGTTTTTTTGTTCTAGGGTTTAGACATTTCTGGAAAGAAGTATGTGTATCTCTTTCTTTCATATATATGACTAGACATACTCGCTTTGTCTATCATCGATAATTCCAGAATAAAATATAGTAAAAATATATCTGTCTCCTTTTAACATATTATCTGTCCTTTTTTTACACATTATATAATCAATTTTCGCGAAATGTCTACTAAGTACTAGATATAATATCGATACATTATATAATATATATATATATATATATATATTAAACCAGAATTTTTGGGGTAAACGGCAATGTTTTTTAAGAAAACTCTTTTACTTGTTTTCCAAGCTTTCAAAATACATTTATTTCATTTTCAAGGAATAAGTGCGAGTTAAAACAAAATTGGTGTTAACAACTTGGTAAATATAACATAAAAAAACTATTTTAACTTTAATTTGGAATTTAAAAAAAATTTTAAGTCAAATTATTTATAAAACAAAATAACGTCATAAAATTAATAAACTTGAAATCAAAAGACATCTAGCAGATCAACAATATAAAGTAGTTAATGAACAAATAAATCTTGGAAGTTTACCACTATTAAACTGTTTACTTTGATTGAGTCTTCATTTTATACATAGATAAGACGTAATTATAACACAAATATATTAAGTTATTGTAAAGATCAGCAGGATATAGATTTTTCCTGGTTTTTCTATATCATTGCACAGTTATACTGATCTTAGAGGGAAATACATCCAGGATAATCCCTTAGGGCTAATAGCATCTAGGCTTTAATATTGTTATGTCTTATTACTTCCTTACTTGGTCTAGCCTTAACTACCTATCAACATCAAGTACCTAGTTACAAACAAACATGTAATTTCAATATGTCAATCTGACGATGCTAGTTATAGCGAAACAGCTGTAATTGCAATTTATAGAATAAATAGTGAAAGTTAATACAACCTTTTAGTTGTTTATTGTTCTGAATAACATGAATTTTCACACAGTAAGGTTTAGTACCATAAATTTCATTAAGTCATCTTCGAGAGAAGAATTAACCCGATTGTATAAGAAGTTACATGAGAAAAGGTGTAAGGCATCCCAAAACATCTGGTTTAACCAAGAATGTCTCAAGAAAAATGTAATACTAAAATATGTAAATATAAAATGTAAAACTCAATCAAAGGAAGCACAAAAAGTAATTAAAAAGGCCCAACAAATGTGGATTAAAGAGGAAAGTAGAAAGTGGTTCAAAATAAGAGATTCTCTAGACATTTACATTAAAACTGTTCATTCAGAATTAACTTATTCAATGCATTTTGTAGAATTTGACTGCCTAGATGATAAAATTAGAGAACAGGTCAGTATTTTGAAACATGAAAAATATCAAAAACAGATAAGTAAATTAGAAAAATTAATGAATGTCCAACACAAAACACATTATACACAACATAATGACACAGTAAATACTCACGTACCAGTGCATTTTGCTCCTCGGTATGTAAATCTATCAGACACCATTTTTTCAAATAATGAAAATAAATTTTTAGATAAGGGTTTAAAATATTGCATACCTCCCAAATTTACAAATAGTATAAAAGAAATTTTAGCTACAGATTCTGAAATAGCTTTAAGAACTAATACAAATAGTTTTATTTATGAAAAAATGCAAATAGCAAATCTTATTAGAGACATAAAACCAGATAAATTCAAAAGTCAAAGTCAAATTATTAAAAATGACATTTTAGCCTTAAAATCAATCAAAAATAAAGTAGATCAAAATAACCTAATCATTACAAAATCAGATAAAGGTAACTCAACAGTAATTTTAAAAAAAGAAGATTATAAATCTAAAGTGAATGATTTCATAATGTCAAGTAATGTCAAAATTCTAAAAAACGATCCAACTCAAAAATTTTCTAACCAAATAAAAGAACATGTAAATAATTCAAATTATATATTTAATGACTATGATAAAAATAATTAATAAAAATCCTCAATGTCCAGAATTATATGGAACTATTAAATTACATAAAGAGTCAAAACCGATTAGACCTGTAGTTTCGTATGTTAACACTCCTAATACTAAGGTAGCTAAAAAATTAAATACTACTCTAAATAATTATGGTTACACATCTAAATATTCAGTACAAAATTTATTAGATTTGATAAATAAATTAAATAAATGTAATTTACAAAATAATACTAAATTAGTATCGTTTGATGTAACTAATATGTTCTCTATTGTAGCTTCATTAAACACTCCTACTAATTTACTTGGTTCATATATTACTGAAATATTAACAAAAGCATATGATTATAATACAGAATACTACATTAAAGATTCTTATGATGTTTTTAAAAAAATTAATAAATTTCAGTTACCGAAAAATTATATTATTTGTAGTTTGGACGTCGTTTCTTTGTTTAGTAATGTTTATTTAGAATTTGCTTTAAGAGCAATAGACAAAAAATGGAGTGATATTAGCCAGCATTGTTCAATATCCAAAAAATACTTTGAAGACATTTTAATTTTTTTATTTGAAAATACATATTTTTCATTTAACAATCAATTATATAAACAAACATTCGGTACTCCAATGGGAGCTACCATCTCTCCAATTATTTCTTGTTATGTAATGGATAATTTACTAAATACTGTTATTCCCGTATTACCTTTTAATTTAATTTTTGTTAAAAAATATGTGGATGACATTATTTTGGCATTACCTAAATGAACTTCTTTTCATATTTAATTCTTATGATCCTCACATTCAGTTTACATTAGAAAAAGAGGACAAAGAACATAGTGTACCATTTTTAGACACAAAATTTATTAGAAAAGATAACACTATAACTATAGATTGGTACAGAAAACCA